>JALGPY010000003.1:123637836-124887836 GCA_023055425.1 Linanthus parryae | reverse complement strand
TACGTTAGCGAGTTTTTACTTTATTTCTGCTCAATCTTGTCTCATTAGCTTTTGAATTCTAATTCAAAAGAATTAGTTTAGGGGGTGTTGCAAAAGACCCGCTTATGTTCTCAAACGATATAGAACGACACCTTGTGGTTTTACTTTATGTTCATTTTCCCGTAAGTCAAAGTAAGAGAACTTGAAAAGACTCTTATATCCCGAAATTACATGTATAATACCCGCGGTGGGAAGGGGGTTTTATTTTGCAACATATAGAGTCGACCTCATCGAGCATATAGCCCTTTTGCAAAACTAACATTTTCTCTAGATCGAGCCTAATGATAACAACATGAGTGACAAAATGAGGAGGAAGGGAAAAATGACAAGGAGGATATCGGGAAACAGAGAGGTAGGGAGACGAACAGACAAGAGGAAGAAGAAGAAGAAGACTCCACTAACTATCCCGGCCTTCTAAGGACGCTCTATAGGCGGGAGTAGCTGTCCCGATGATGTTGTCTTTCTCCTACCCCTCTCTCTTACCAGGCGGAAAACATAACGATGAAGGTAACAGCCACTTCTTCTTTATCTTCTTGCGGTGTTCGAGATCATGACAAGTCTTATACATTTCTCTTTTCAAAATTGGATTTTAATTGCACTTTACCACGTGGTATGCAGTATGTTGCAAATGACACCCCCCACCGTGGGTATTATATGAGGTCAATTACTTATTACAACTTCCTGTTTGGAGTAATGAACCAGTTAACCCCCCCCCCCCCCCCCTCGAAATCTCCTTATTAAAACCTCCAGTCTTTTATTGCTTTCTATGAGCAACTTCGAACTTTTTCGTCTAAACTTTTCCCATTAGTTTGACAGTTCTTCAGGGGCAAAATTATCCAATCGTAATGAATATGATAATGAAGAATAACCACCACAAAATAAGCTCATACAAACAAATTTGACCAGGGTCAAAACAACTTTCCCCCCTGCCAAATATTGAATATTTGAATATGGTGAAGCTTGAGTTTAATGACCATAGTTGGCTCAAAATGTGTGTAATTTTGGAAAGAAAATATAACATTTTAGTCCCTTTTATGTTTGGGTAGATATCACTAATCCTCTTTGTGATACTCTGGTTTGGATACAAATAAAAATGATCATTACTCGATTACTCGGTTAAGATATGGTATCATGGAGCAATGACTATCCTAAAACAAGACAGTACTTCAAATCATTGTTCTTCTTCTTCTTCTAGTTATGTCAATTATACTTTCTGGAAAATATTTGGACATTTAAACATTCGTGATAAGATAAAGGAATTTATTTAGCGATGTTCAAACAATAGTTTACCTCTTAAGCAAAACTTTATCAAGATTTTTTTTTATCCACAGTTTAATATCCTGTAGCGAACGGAGGAAGATGAATCACACCTTGTTTCGGCTGTTCATGGACTTGTTTGGTTTGGAGATCTCCTCTTCTTAACTTCGGAATCCATCATCAGAACCTTCCAATTTTGATTCAAATGAAGTAGCTACTTGAGAATCAACGAGATCTAATCTCCTTCTTCTTTGTGGGAAATATGGAGATCTCGCAACAGAAGAGTATTTTATGTAGAAGAAATTGAAAAATATTTTCTAGTTTCGAATGATATTGCCCATCTAACAGAACTTCACGATACTACTAACCTTGGTCTTAGAAATGGTTTTGCAGGTTCGGGTACGGAGAAGAAGCTATGGCAACAGCCACTGGTCGGTCAATTGAAGATAAGCAAGAACGCTTCGTTTTGCGAAAAATCTTGGGTTGCTTGTGGAGGATCGGTTATAAGAAACACAAACAATGATTCTTTTCGAGACTTTCTCTTTCTGATTCCCTCAAGCAAGAAATCTCACATCGCCAAGGCGTTCGTGATGATATAAGCAAATATATATATTCGATCATAAGGGTTTCAAGATCTTCTTCTCAAAATCGTCTGTAAGGAGCTCTCTTCATGGAGAGAAAGTGGAAAGAGTGCTTGAGGAGCTCGCAAGGGAGGCGACAAAAGTTTCGAGAGAAAATATGGTACTTACATACGAGGCCGCAAAAAACCCTAATTGATAAGTTGTTATCTAGTGTGCTTGAAGTTCAGAATTTATGAGTTGGGCAGTGATTTTCCGCAACTTGTGATTTTTTTTTGAGGGATTTTTTTTAGGGAACTTGTCATACTTTCTTCGATAGCAGACACGAGTCTAATTTAATTATTAAATAAATTTCAATTTTTCAAAAGAAAATGTGTGAAAAGTAATGATGTCGACATTTACATGGAATTGGTGGTGACAATTCGCACATTTAAACTAGAGTTGCCGAATTAATCCTTTCTAAGTTTTCTTGAAATAGGGTACAAATTGGTTCACATTTTGAAGATGAGGCTACTGTTGTCACTTAAATTCATTCTGCTTACAAAGATAAATTTTCATGGTCTCAAATGTCTATACTACAAAATAATGTAGTCATGGAACTTGTTCTCTGCCTTCTCTAGTGAGAGAAAGTTAGAGAGAGAGTGTCTTGTGATTTTGTCGCGAGTTTTTCTTCTTTTCCTTGGCAAAGATATATGTTCTCTTAGGGAGATCATGAGCGCTTCTGGAGAATTAGCTCTCATTGAAGGAATGAAACAAGTAGACATACAGTCGGAAGAAGAGGAACACATAGAAGAAGAGCTGGAGATTTAACTTAGCGATAACAAGGCAGAGGAGAGAGTCTTTGAATATTGCTGCAGTCTAGTTGGGAAGGTAGTATCACAGAAACCGGTCAATCTGACCGGGCTAAGGAAAACTATGGTGGAAGTCTGGGGAAAGCCGGAAATATTTAAGGTAGAACACTTGAGTGTAAAGTTGTACCTGTATTTCTTCGGAAGTGAAAGTTCTAAAAGGAAGGCCATGGCTTTTCAAGAATCATCTTCTCATCCAGTACAAGTGGAGCCCAGGGATGTCTATCACAGACAATTGCTTCACGAGAACTCCCTTCTAGATTCAATTATTGCACTTGCCGAATATCCTCATGACGGATAGAGTTTTCAAGAAGATTGGGCTTAAGTTTGGAGAACCCCTCGAAACGAAGATAGTTGAAAAAGCCACAGATATTGGGAGAGTTGTTCAAATGAAAGTGATGATGGAGGTGAAGAAACCAGCTCTCGGGGAGGCAAAACTCAAGTTGAAAGACGAAAATGTTACTAAATTCTATTTCAAGTATAAAAGACAATGTGGTATTATTGATCAAAAAGATAAGGACTGTAGCCCTATTGAGAAGGGAAAGACACCGATGTTTGAAGAAGAAAGTCTCGGAGATTTGGTCCTCACCATCAGCACCACCTCCAGCCGGAGCTTCCCCGGAGATAGAGAAGACGAAGAGTCTCCTAGTGGATGCACCAGTGGCAGAGAAGGAAACCTCGAAAACTACAAATGGAATTAATTCATGTAACGAAAATGAATTTGTCGCATGCGGTAACGTGCTTCGAGATTTTTTGAAAAATGGAGAAGATTGAAAACGGACGGGAAGGGAGAAAGACGACTGTTCATCTAACCCATCTGGTCCTGGTTTATTCAACAATTCTCTGGGCTGTGAAAGCCCACCAATTTCAGAAAGCCTCAGTAGCATAAGCCCACCAGAACATTTAGCCATCATTTCTAAGCCCAAAGAGAGTCAACCTTTTAATAAATTTAATGAGTTCATCACTGAGGGCATATTGGTCATTTCTCAAAGTCACAAAAGCACAAGCTGAAGAAAGGGGCAAAGAGTTTGCAAAAGAAACCCTAATCGAGAATGAAGACAAGAGGGATGATTCTCATAAATCTCTCCGGCGTTGGAAGAGACAAGCTAGAGAGCATTGAAAGGCCAAGCAAACTCAATTGCAATGGAAAAGATAAGCCTTAAGCGAAGGGAAGAAAATCATTAACGAAAATTTCAGAAATAGAAGATTTCCCAACTTTTTTCGGGTTTGCTTTAAATCAGGAGGCTTGGGAGTTATGTGGAAGGCAACATCAACCTCAAGCTAATCAAGTACTGTAATTTTTTCTTCATGTTTTATTCAATCCTGATCAGAATGATGACATGCATTTGGTTTTTGTTTATCTCTGCCCTAATGACATTGTGAGGCTTTCTCAATTGAATTTCATTTCCGGCTATCTTTCTCATTGTTCTAAGAATTTCTGCATCTGGGGTCATTTCAATGGAATCACCCATCCCATAGAAAAGAGGGGTTAATCCTAGAACTTTGAGTTCTTGCTTTCCTCTTTTGAATTTCTTTGAGCAGACTAGTTTAACTGATCTTGGCTATCATGGCTACCCATTTACTTGGAGGAATAGAAGGAGAAGCTCTAATATTGAGGAGAGGCTTGATAGACATGTTTCATCTCCTAACTGCCTTCATCATTGGGTTAATGCTTCTATTACACACATTATAGCTTCACGGTCTGATCATAGCATTTTGATGATGGATACTAATAAATCTCCAGTTTTGAAGGTTTTTCCTATTTTCAGGTTTGATCCCATATGGAGCAAAATCCCTGAAGTCAAACATATTATTTCTAAATCTTGGAAAACAATAATGGAAGGAAATCCAATGTTCTCCATTATATCAAAACTTAAGCTTTGCAGGAAAGAGCTGTAAAAATGGAGCAAGACTAAAGACAGAGGACACTTGAGAGAAATTAGAAAGAAATAGGAGATTGCAAGGAAAATTAAAGAAGAAGGAGACAAAGCTGACATTGATGAACTCTGCAAAATTGAAACAGCTCTTGAATATTTATGGGTAGAATAGGAAGTCATGTGGAAAGAAAAAAGCAAGAGCCACCTGGTTACAAGTTGGTGATAAAAATACCAAGTTTTTTCACTCTTTGGTGAAGCAAAAGAGGAAGAAGTTAATCCCAGACATCACTAGAGAAGATGGATCATGGTGCAAAAATAAGGAGGAGATTCAGCAGTAGTTTGTATCCTTTTATAAAAACCTTTTCTCTGAAAATGTTGATAGAGATGCTTCTCCTGTCCTTGCTACAGTGAAAAGAAAGGTCACTAGTAGCATGAACAAATTATTTACTCATGAATTCTCTGATGATAAAGTTAAAGAAGCATGTTTTGACATTAACCCAGATAAGTCCTCTGGGTAGGATGGCTTCTCAGCAAAAAAAATATAAAACCTATTGGGACATTTTTTGGGCAGATATTTGTAGGGCATTTAAACTTTATTTTTTAAATCTGGCAAGATGCCTAGAATTATCAATCTTTCTCACATTTGTCTTATTCAAAATACTCAAATATCATTGCATGTCAAATATTATAGACCTATAAGTCTATGCACAGTGGTTTACAAAATCTTGTCTAAATGCCTAGCCAATAGACTCAGTGTCTTATTGGATAAAGTGGTATCCCTTAATCAATCAAGTTTTGTGAAAAGGAGAGTTATTTATGATAACATCATGACTGCAGGAGCTCATGCATCATCTGAAGAGGAAGATAAATGGTCATGGTGAAATGGCTATTAAGCTTCACATGCTCAAAGCCTTTGATAGGGTGAACTGGTCCTATCTTAATGGCATTCTTCTTAAATTGGGGTTTTGTAGGAAATGGACAAATTGGATCATGACATGTGTTAGTATTGCCTCCTACAGACTTGTCATTAACAATGAGCTTTATTATTTTATCACTCCCTCCAGGAACTTGAGATAGGGTGACCCCCTTTCTCCTATACTTTTTGTTCTTTGTGCAGAAGGGCTCACATCACTTATTAGACATTTTGAGATTCAAGGCTAACTCTCAGGAGTGAAAATAGCCAAAGGCAGCCCTTGCATTAGTCATCTGCTTTTTGAAGATGACTCCATTCTTTTCAGCAGAGCCACTATGTCAGATGCATCAGCCATCAATGCAATTCTGAGTATTCACAAAAGGGCGGGTCAATAAGTGAATAGGGATAATTCCCCAATCTTCTTTAGCCCTAGCACAAAAAGATTTAATGAAGAACTTTATTTAGTATTACGTGGGGATAACCAAGGATTTCAAAGAGGGATCCTATCTTGGTCTTCCAGCTCTTATTGGCATATCAAAATCCCTCACTTTAAAGTTTTTGAAGGAAAGGTTTCAAAGTGAGATCTCTGGTATGCCTTGAATTTGTCCTCACTTCTCTTCCATCTTATGCAATGTCTAGATTTTTGCTTCCTAAAAAGCTTTGTCAGGAGCTTTCTAAAATGATGGATAATTTCTGGTGGGGAGCAAATAATTGTGACCACAAGAAGATACATTGGAAAATTTGGGCGCACTTGTGTAAAATGAAAGACTTTTGAGGGCTTGATTTCAAGAATTTACATTATTTCAATTTAGCCTCATATCTAAACATTCCTGGAAGCTATTAAAGGGTTCTTATTCGCTATTTTTTTGCAGCTTTAAAATGAAAATATTTCCCTAATTCTTGCTTCTGGCATGCATCTCCTTCACATGGATGATTTTGGGTATGGAGAGTTCTCCTTGATGGCCTTGATGCTCTTAAGAAAGGTGCTACGTGGAGAGTGGGTAATGGATCCCTGGATCCCAAGGAACTCATGCTTCTTTGTCTCCTCTGCAAAGCCTCCAAATTGCAGTATTTCTAAAGTAAGTGATCTAATTTTCCATGATCAAAGAAGATGGAATATTGATTAAATCTACGGGATTTTTTCTGAAGAGGAAACTGATTTAATCTTGTACATGCCTATGGGAAGTGTTAACTGTAAAGAGAAGCTAGAATGGGCTTTCTATAATAATGGTGATCACAAAGTTAACTCAGTATACAGGTTTCTGGAGTGTGGTGATTCTTCAGATTCTCCATCCTCAAGTTATGGCCCTTATTGGAAGACTTTGTGGAAAGTTAATGTTCAACCAAAAATAAAACAGTTCTTCTGGAAATGCCTTTCTGGTGCTGTATCCACTAACTCTGCTCTTAAGAGAAAAGGAGTGGTTGATGATGAAATCTGTAAGTTGTGTGGTGAGGAATCAAAAAGTATATTGCACTTGCTAAAGAATTGCAGTGAAGTTAAAGGAATTTGGTTGATCTCTCCTATTAGGCTCAGTACTCTCAACATGGAAGATTTTCATTGTCATGGATGGTGGGGTTCTATTGTTGATATAGCAGAGTGTGCTCCTGATAAGAATTGGTTTCTTGATTTATACTTGAGCACTTGTTGGTGGATTTGGAAGTTTTTAAATGACTGGGTATTTAATAATGTCAAATGGAGGCTTTTGCAAGTCAGTTCTAAAGCTTTGAGCTCCCCTAATGATTTTTTGAATTGTTGTAAGTCTAATCTGAGGAAAGCAAGCACTTCTTCTCGCATAATCTCCGCTCCTCCAACACTTTCAGCAAAGTTCAATATATTTGTTGATGTAGCTATTGATTTTGGTAAAAGGAAAGGTAGAACAACTGCTGTTTGTCTGAATTAAGATGGATCTTGTGTTGATAGTACTTCTGAATGCATCAATGGAGTCATCAATTCTTCACTTCTTGAAGATTGGGCTATCTCTGCCTTGATATGGTCCAAAACTAAGTGCTGATGTGATGTCAATATTTTCTCATATTATGAAGGAGTGGTTAAACAACTCAAGTCTTCGGCCTCCTCCTTCACCCCTAACATTGCCACAATTTTATAGGATAGTGTGTATCTTAAAAGTGAGTTTTCTTTTAGTAGTTTTCATTTTATCTCTCATGCTTTTATTTTTGCTCCAGACACATGAGTGGCCAGAGTTGTTTACTGAACTGAAAGAACAATTAGGAGGAACAATAACACTTGGTGAAAAAGGCAAATGCAACATCATAGGAGTTGGTAAAGTTGGTAATGATTATGAAAATTCAATATCATATGTATATCTTGTAGATGGTTTGAGTTTAATTTGCTTAGTGTATCTCAGTATGTGATAGTGGCAATAAGGTCATTTTTGACAAGGAGAAATATGTGGTGCAAGATGAAAAATATGAAAATTGCATCCTCACTGCTTCAGGGTCAAACAATGTTTATGCGTTGAATACTAAAAAAGTTGCAGGAGAAAGTCTTAAGTGTCTCAAGGCCTTGAAAGATGTTTCAAAGATTTAGCACAGAAAGCTTGGACACATATGCTTGCATACACTAAACAAACTGGTATCTAATTAAAGACTTGGTTAGAGACACAATCAGGTTCAAAGATGAAGAAATATGCAAGGCTTGTGCTCAAGGTAAACAGACAAGAAGCTCATTCAAGCCTAAGAACTTTGTAAGTACAACTAGACCTATTGAATTACTGCATATAAATCTATGTGGTCCTATGAGAGTTCCTACTCAAAATGGTAAGAGGTATATGCTGGTTATTGTAGATGATTACTCAAGATTTACTTGGATAAGGTTTCTTAGAGATAATTCTGAAGCTCTATCTGAATTTTCAAAGATTTTTGTAAAGAGATTCAAACTTTGAAAAACCTTCCTATAGATTCAGTAAGGAGTGATCATGGCAGAGAATTTGATCAACTGGTGTTTGATTTATTTTGTGCTAAGTTTGGTATCTCTCACATTTTATCTGCTCCTAGAACTCCTCAACTGAATGGTGTAGTGGAAAGGAAGAACTGGACTCTTGATGACTTTTCTAGGACAATGCTTTGGAGAATTAATTGCCAAAATCCTTCTGGGTAGAGGTTGTAAACACATCAACTATATTTTGAACACGTGCCTGACTAGGCCTATTTTGAAGAAGACCTCTTATGAACTCTTCAAAGGGAGAAAGCCAAACATCTCTTATTTCAAACCTTTTTGGCTGTACTTGTTTTGTTCACAGCAATTGTAAGGATAACCTTGGAAAATTTGATGCCAGAAGTTATGAAGCTATTTTTCTTGGTTATTCCTTGACTGGCAAATCTTATAGGGTTTATAGTAAAAGAACCAAGCTTGTTGAGGAAAGTATACATGTTATTTTTGATGAAGGCTATGATGGTTATTTGAGTGATAGTTTTGCAGACTTGAATTTGAACAAGCATGAGGGAGAGGATGAAGTAGATTTAGAAAATTGTTCCAAGTCTAACATGCATAAACAGAAGAACGATTTTCAAAGACTTGAAAGTCGTTCTCAGAGCCTTGAAACAGAAGCGCAAGGAACTCAAAGTGTTCAAGCAACTCCATCAAGCTCTCAAGGCCTTGAAAAGATTCCTGGAGAACCAGAACCCTAGACACCAAGAAAAAAGTTCAAATATCTGTCGGCACAACCAATAGACAACATCATTTCTAATCCAATTACTGGTACACAAACAAGATCTCAGTTCAAGAACTTGTGTGCTTTTAATGCTTTTGTTTCTCTTGTAGAACCTAAATATGTGAAGGAAACACTACAAGAAGCAGACTGGATCACTGCAATGCAATGTGAGCTCAATGAATTTGCGAGGAGCAAAGTCTGGAATCTAGTTCCTCCTCCCAAAGATCAGTATATTATTGGAACGAGGTGGTTGTTCAGAAATAAGCTGGATGAAAATGGTATGGTTGACAGAAATAAAGCAAGATTGGTAGCTCAAGGCTAAAACCATGATGAAGATATAGACTATGAGGAGACTTTTTCTCATGTATCCAGGTTAGAAGCTATAAGAATCTTACTTGCATTTGAATCTCATACGAACATCAAACTTTTTCAAATTGATGTTAAGTGTGCCTTTCTGAATGGTTATCTACAAGAAGAATTATATGTTGCTCAACCTCATGGAATTGAAAGTAATGATTTTCCAAATCATGTTGATTACTTGACAAAGATCTTCATGGTTTGAGACAAGCTCCAAGAGCTTGGTATGAAAAATTGTCAAAGCTTTTACTTGAAAATGGTTTCAAAAGAGGCTTAGTTTACAAAACCCTTTTCATAAGGACTCATGAGAAAGATATTTTTGTAATACGGATATATATTGATGATATTCTATTTGGTACTAATAATGATTCTCTTTCCAAGGATTTCGCTAGTCTTATGAGCAGGGAATTTGAGATGAGCTTGATGGGAGAGCTAAATTTCTTTCTTGCCATGTACATCAAATGAATAAATGAATTTTTCTACATTAGAACAAATACACCAAAGATTTGCTGAACAAGTATAACATGTCTCAATCCAAGGTAGCCAAAACTCCCATGAGTTCTACACTGTTCTTAGACAAAGATCAAAATGGAAAGAATACAATAATATGATTGGTTCACTGCTCTATCTTACTGCAAGTAGACTAGATATTATGTTTATTGTTTGTATGTGTTCTAGACAGGCTGATCCCAAAAAATCACACTTAGTGGTTGTCAAAAGAATTTTCAGATATCTCAATGGTACCAAAGAATTAGGGCTTTGGTATCCTAAAAGGTCTAACTTTGCTTTGTGTGGCTATTTGGATTCAGACTTTGCAAGTTAAAAAGTTGATAGAAAAAGCACTCCAGGGTGTTGCCAATTCCTTGGATCATCCCTGATAAGCAAGCATTCCAAGAAGGAAAATTCATTAGCCTTATCACTAGCAGAAGCTGAATACATAGCAGCTGGAGCATGTTGCTGACAAGTGTTATGGATAGCTCAACAAATGAGAGACCTGTGATTTGATTTAAGAGATATTGTTATGAAATGTGACAACACTAGTGCTATCTCAATTAAAAAAAATGCAGTACAACATTCAAGGACTAAACACATTGCTGTCAGACATCACTTCATAAGAGGTCATGTGGAGAAAGGTAATATATCACTTGAATTTGTGCCTACTAACATGTAATTTGCAGAAATCTTCACTAAACCATTGCCAAAGGATAGATTAACAACCCTGAGATAGAACTAGGCATGCTAAACAATGAAGCTCTAGTTTAGGAGGAGTATCAGGTAAGATTTATGTGTTTCAATGTTTTAGAAAGTTTTTCAAAGTCTTGAAAGCTTTTCAAAGCTTAGATTTTATTTTTCTCCAATCTTACAGTCTTTAAAGGCCTTAAAATGCTTTTAAAATCTTTAAAAATAAATCTTTATACTATAGTCAATGAATGGATCACCAATGCTGAGTGTTATCTCTGTAGATAATTGCCTAACAGTGATTTCACCTTTTAAAATGAATATTTTTCAAAATCAGTATTATATTATTTCCTTCCACACATCACACACATTTTTTTGAATTTCACTCAATACATCATTCTTTAAATATTTAGGAATATTCAGTTTCGTTTTCAAACTCAAACTCTTCAGTACTTATCTTCTCTCTTTTCTCTTATATCTATCACTCCCGCCTTTCTCTTCTTAAACCCTAACCCTAATGACCACATGAACAACCTCCGAGAGAATCAAGATGGCTGGAGGCTCAAAGAAAAGTTCATTGTAGAAGAAGAAGTTCAGGAAATTAAAGATGGATCCAGATCCAGAACTCCTAGTGCATCTTTGCAAACCTCTTCTCCTCCAAAGAAGAAAAGAAAGAAGGACAAGGTGGAACAACTGCTTCCGAAAAGCAAAAATTTATTCAGATTGGTAGCCCTAAGAAGGTGAAGAAAAATTCCCAGAAAACAGACAAAGGAAAAGAGAAGGTTATTGTGAAGGAACTTCATACCTACTCGGAAAAGAAATCCCCTTCACGTAATAAAGCTCTTTCTAGCAAGTGGTTTATCAGTCATTCTGCAAAAGGGAATTGGTTAGATGGTTTTGCCTCTACTGCTATTGCTAACTATAGCATGATCAGTATTAGCATCTTGAATGGTATGACTCTGGAATGCATTAGGAGGCTGAAAAAGAGTTCTCGTTGTAAAATTCTACACGCATCTGAAGTTGCATTAGGAGGCTGAAAAAGAGTTGCTCTTTTTGAATATGAAGCAAATCAATACTTGGAATTTAGACAAAGCTCTTTATGGACTTTAGCAAGCTCCAAGGGCTTGGTATGACAGACTCTCAAAGTTTTTCCTTGATAATGGTTTCAAGAGAGGACTTGTTGAAAAAACTCTTTTTGATTAAGAATGATGAAAATAATTTGTTAGTAGTGCAGATTTATGTTGATGATATACTATTTGGTGCTACTAATGATGCTCTTTCAAAAGAGTTTTCAAGTCTAATGTCCTGTGAGTTTAAAATGAGCTTAATGGAATAACTTAATTCCTTTCTGGGACTTCATGTTCATCAAATGAAGAAAGGAATAATTGTACATCAAGGGAAGTATACCAAGGTTTCTTTAAACAAGTACAACATGTCTCAGTCCAAGTTTGCAAAGACTACTATGAGCTCATCTTTATCCTTAGATAAGGATACAAGTAGTAAGACTATAAATCAAAAAAAGTACATATGTATGATTGGTTCACTTCTGTATTTAACTGCTAGTAGACCTGATATTATGTTTAGTGTATGTAATGTGTGCAAGGTTTCAAGCAGATCCTATGGATAGTTATTTGATTGCTGTTAAAAGGATTTTCAGATATTTGAATAGAACCAAAGACTTGGGGATTTGGTATCCAAGAAGAACTAATTTTATGTTGAGTGGTTATTCAGATGCAGACTTTGCGGGTTACAAAGTGGATAGGAAAAGTACTTCAGGATGTTGCCAATTCCTTGGCTCATCACTGATTAGTTGGCATTTAATAGCCTTGTCAACTGCAAAAGCTGACACATTGTAGCTGGTTCTTGTTGCTCACAAGTACTATGGATTTCTCAATAATTAAGAGATCTTAGATATGAATTCAGAAATGTGCCTATCAATTGTGACAATACTAGTGCCATTTCAATATCAAATAAACCAGTGCAGCATTCAAAGACTAAGCATATAGATGTGAGACATCATTTTATTAGAGATCATGCTGAGAAAGGTGATGTATCTTTAAATTTTATTTCAACTACTATGCAGATAGCTACTATTTTCACTAAATCTTTGCCAGATGAAAGGTTTGCATCCCTAAGGTTTGAATTTGATATGTTAAACAAGGATGCATTGTTTAGGGGGATTATTAGCTTTTACTTGTGTTATGTGTGAAAATCTCAAAGCCTTGAGATCATACTTTCTTAAGCCTTGGAAGTATGCTTCAAAGCTTTGAAGTTTTTTGGCAGCTTGAAATTTCTCAATGCTTTGGGCCACTGTTTCAAAGTTGTGAGTAATATGCTGTGTATTTGTATTTAAAAATTGGATCAAAAAATATTCTATAATATATTTTTAGATAATTATGGAATATTTTATATGTTAAGAGGATTTGGTCAAAATATCCCAAAATATCTCAGAATATCTTTCAAAATCTTATTTGCATGACATCCTTCTTTCAATCAAAACATTCTACCTACTTAAGCCAACTTCATGGCTTATTTCTCTCATTTTCAATATCCTTCTCTCCGTCTCTATCTCTATCTCTCAATTTCATTCTCAACTCTGTGAAAACCTAAACCCAATGGAGCGCAAATCAAAGAGAATCAAGCAGCAAGGACTGAGTTCTTCTAAGACGATAAAGAGAAAGGCTAACACAAAGATCACCTTTCATGGATTAGATTCAGATGAAACATCCAGCATTCAATAAACTTATCCACCTTCAAAGAAGATCAACAAGGGAAAGGAGGCTCAAGAAGAGATTCAAGAAGACGGGTCTGGATTTGAGTCTGGAACAGAGGAAGTGGTGAAATATAAGGAGAAGGGGGAGTAAAGATCAAGGGGATCATTCAAGAAAGAAGAAGAAAGAGGTTATTGAAGAAAATAATGCAGATGAGAAGAAGAGTTCTCCATCTCCCAAAGCAAAGAAGCCAAAGAATAAGCAGATTGATCCACCAACAGAGAAGAAGAGGGTTTACAATAGTTCCTTGAAAACCAAGAAAGCCACTGGATATGGTAAGAATCTTCTACCGGAGTCTTGGTTTATAAACCCTGAGGTTAAAGCTGTTTGGATGGATGGTTATGCATGTTCGAATGTAGCATTTTGTAGTCTTATAAGTGATGAATTGTTAGAGAAATTGGACATAGACTACATTAGGAAGTTACGAGATTCTTCTATTGGAAAAATGTTAAATCCACCTTTCGAGGCTTATCATAGGCTAACTAGGTTGTTTTATTTAAATATGGTACAAGAGATGGATGATAGTGATAGTTTTATCCTTAGTTCTAAGGTGGCTGGTGTAGACATAATGTTGGATCACAAAGTGTTTGTGTTTTGTGAGGTCCTAGGCAGCATAGCTTACATGAGCATCCAGATATGAGAGACTATTTGGAGTAAGCTAAATCCATGTTTTCCTTGGAGGGAACCCCTACCGGACCCAAACAGTTAACACATTTTTTGGTTAACTGTGAAGCCAAAATTATTTTCTCAATTATCATGAGGTGTGTAGTTCCCACGGAGCATTTCATAGAGTTGTTGACATATAGGGTGTTGGTAATGATGTACTTGATTTTCCAAGGCTTTGAGATTGCTTTTCCAATTCATGGAGCATATGGTGTATTGTGGTACTAGAACCAGGACTCATTCTTTGCCTTATGAAATTTTTTTGCCATTGTTCTTTAAACAGTTTGGAGTATCCATGAAGAATGAATAGGACATCACCAATGGTTTTGGGTTAGTTTATGAAGCTTCACTTCAAAGGATTGACGTGGTTCAGACTCTAAAAGGGAAGTTGAAGTTCTACACTGAGTTAACTGCAAATGAACTGAAGGAGAAAGATTATATCAATCCTAGAGAAGCTACAGTATCACAGTCTTCTGGTAACTTGGATTTTTCTCAGGTTCTTGACAAAGTTGAAGTTTTGGAGGATGGTATTGAGGATCTCAGACAAGGACTGTTTGATTTGTCTACTGACTTTGTGAAGTTCAAAGGGTTGGTAGAATCAAAACTGAATATTATCATCAAGGGTTTGGACTTGGAGAAGATACCATCTGCTGAAAGAAAAGATACCATCATTTATTCTTGTGAGATTATTGGAGAAGTGTTGAAGAAATAGAAGAAGAAGAAGAAGAAGAAGAAGAAGAAGAAGGTTCCAATAATTCTTGCTTCAAAGGATTTATTTGAATAGTCTGATGAGGAAGCTGGTGGTGAGGAGACTGCTGAAGGAGAAACTGAGAAAAATACTGCGACAGTTGAGGAAGTGATTGCTGAGGTGGTTGCTGATATGGAAGTTGAGAATGTGGAAGCAAAGAATGAAAATGTTGATGAACAAGCTGAGACTGCAAAAGAGTCAAATGGTGAAGCAGGTGAGGAAGATTAGGTGGAGACTGAGGACAAGCCAAGGGTAAAGGTGAAAGTAGGAAGAAGACTACCAAGAAAAGTGCTGGTGCTGGAACTTCAAAGCCTTTAAGCCTTTCTTTCTGGACCTTTCTTTCTTTCTTTCTTTCTTTCTTTCTTTCTTTCTTTCTTTCTTTCTTTCTTTCTTTCTTTCTTTCTTCCTTCCTAAGTCCAGAAGTATTTTGATTTGTTTCTTTTAAAACCTCTTAACAAGATCCTACATTTCTTCTACCTCTTTGATGAAAGTAAAAAAGGGGGAGAAGTATTTGCTTATCTGTTAGGTTTCTAAAATTTGTAATAATTTCGATTCTGTAGGATGTTGGTTTGGTGATTTTACTCTATCATTTATTCTAGATATATCTGTTTTGTGCTTGTTCTTGTGTACGTGATGTGATTTTATCCAGTCAAGTTTTGATAATGACTTTGAGTTGTAGGAAATCCGGGAAAGCTATAATATTTGTTTTCACTTTCATCAAGGGGGACATTGATAGTTCAAAGCGCTTGAGTTTGAAACTCAGGGGGAGTTTGTGCCTTGATGATGAAAGCCAGAAGATCAGAGACACTTAGTTTCAAAGCTTCAAAGCTTTAAGATAATGTAGTGTTCCTATATTTATATTGTGCCTAACATTCTTGTGTTTGCAGGCTTAGATATTGGATTGGGGGATGAGTTTATCATTCACTAATGTCTCTCAAAAATATTATTGTATCTTTGTTTGGATTATATAAGTCTCACAGATTGCAAGATTCAGTTTCGAGCTAACACTTGTGAACTAGCAGTCAAAGCTTCAAAGCTTTGAGATTTTATTAGGTCTATATACTGCTATGTATACTTAACTGATCTGTGTATGAAGTAGGAATTAGATGGATTCAGAACTGGATATTGAGTTATTCTAACTGTTTATCATATGATCTATATTGTTCTACAATATTATTTATACATGTGAAGATGGATACTAAATTTTATCTAAGACAAAATAGCTAGGGTTTTAAAGTAAACTGTCTGTATTTTGAAGATCTTGCTATTTTGTCTAGATGTTGTTTGATCTTTGTTGCTGACTTTGCGCATGTTTGTCGGTCGTTCAAACGTCCATAAACAAGCTTGATAGCTATCCAAACATAGCTATTGTAAGAAGCATATATTGGGAGAGGATTTGTAGGAATTCAGTTCCTAAAATGTCTCAAGTGGTTGCTGACTGTTGATAAAAAGGTAGAGTTTGAAATTCAAAGAGATAGACATTGAGAGAGGCTGATCAACAGTGAAAGAAGAGTGTTTTTACAATCGTGGAGTATCACACAAACAAGTCTTCAATCAATCAAGCTTTTAACATTGCAAGAGAAGAAGATCAATTATCTAGAAAACTGAAGGGGACTTCCAAGCTTTACAGCTTAATCTCTTCTGTGTTCTTCAACCTGTACTTCATTTGTATTAACATTCTGATATCCTTAAACTCGCAAACTTAGAAGTCTATTTGTTCAAGTGAACAAAAAGAGGTTCTTATTGTTTCAACAGGTTCTAGCTGGTACTAGATAGGTTGGGAACCACAAGCTGTATAAGTGTAAGTTAGCTCACTTAGGCTCCAGATCAAGGGCTAAATCTGGGAGATTAATAATACGTGTGTTGAAATCCTGGAGGGATCACATCCCTCAGGCAGAGACTAGATCCAATTGTGACTGAACTCTGTAAAAATCATTGTGTTCTTGTTCTTTATGTTGTTGCTTTTCATTACTGTTAATATTCAGCTCAAAAAAAGTAGCTCGAAAGCTTTGGAGAATTTCCAATCTCAAAGCTTTGAAGCTTCTGTATTCTGCAGGTTTATCTCTAGCTTCTCAAACCTTTTCCAAATCTTTGAGATTTCAAATGCACATTTGCTTAAAGTTTCAAAAGGCTAGTTATTGAGTACAACCTTTTTTTTACCCAGAAACAAGTTGTTGCACATGTAGAAAGTTGGCATGAAGGGCTAATCATGTGAACTCACCGTTAGAGCCAAAGAAACGCTAGCTATGTCTCTACTCATAAACCACATCTTTCTGTATGTTCTCGTTGAAGTCATGCTCTATGACATTCACACAGAATCCTAATCACAACCAAGTTCACTTTGACAAGGATTTGACAATGCAAATGTCCTATATGATGTGTTTGTCTTAACAAGATGCAACAACTCGAGACATATAGTCACCAAGGTCAAAACCTTACGAAATAATATTTCAATACATAGTTAGCACAAATATGAAGTCGTTGGATTCATAGACACTAGAGTGATTAGGGAGAGTCAAAACACTTGGGACATTTCAAAACTCGTATTTTATGTCTTGACTTCTTGGCTTTGGTAGACCTACTAACTCACTGAGTAACACCACGAAATTCGGATGGTGACACGAAATTTTATGTGCGTTACGCAAGTATAAGTCAATGTAATAAAGAGAGTATTTTAGACTCGATTTATCGTTCTCATAGAGACAAATATTGGATTACCTCTTAATTAGAAATTAGGTTTTTAGAGTAAAAACATAAAAAGTAAAATGAGGAATTTGGTTGAGTTGAATCTGCTAAACTACGCACTGAAAGTAAATAACAGAAACAAATAATATTTTTGGTATGGTTTTTTGAGAATATCTTTCGGTTATAAATACTCGGTTTTGGGATACTAGGCTTCCAGGATCCCCGGGGGTTCATCAGTTTTCCTGATTTTGAAGGAAAACACAAAGTTGGTTCTACTTATGCCACGTCTTCACTTGTGTAATCTCATCTCGGTCTCATACACGTTTTTCCGTCCCTGAAGATTTCCGGGTCCTATCCGTCCACCTAGATCTACAAATTCATTCTAAGGCTGCTAAGTTCTTGAGGTCTCCTCTCGGTCTCAGTCAATTCTTGAAACAGCCAATCTATACGCTCGGGCTTCTCCTAACAAACTTCGCCTCTCGGTCCCTGAGGTGATACGGGATCTGTCTTTTCCTTCCTAACATAATCTGGTCACTCTCGTACAACAGGTAAGATATTTAGTAATCCTGGTTGATCACTCCGTTCATACATGAAAATAAGCATCAAATACATAAATCTAAGTAGAACGTATAACTGCATTAAGATTCGAAGATCATGATTCCATAACGGAAACCTAAGAAAAACTGAATCTGAACCCTAGGTTCACCGAGGAACATAGGTAAAGGTTTAGCTACTAAAAACTGACATAATAACTATAATAATATTTTTCATAAACTAGAGAGAAGAGAGAAAAGATCCAAAACAATAAAAAAGAAATTTGTTGATGATCCTGCTCCAAAGCTGCCTCCGAAGGTGTGTCGTGATAGTGATAATGTAGGGTTGAGGTCCCTTTTATATTGCACGAGTTTTCATAAAGTTTCTCAAAATAAGAAACTACCAGTGGGCCGAAAACCGCCTCAGAAAAAGTCTTCCTTTCAAAATCCCGTAATCGCCTCAAAATTCGAGTACGGAAGCTTCCAGAAACTTTTGCCTGCGCCATGACCCGAAACTTGTCAAAATTCTCAAAATTCCCTTGGGTCAAACTGCCCCAAATTTTTGCCCAATCCTGAATCTGGTCATGAGAAAACTGTTATCTGAATTTGGATGACAAAATCCGAACCAGAGTAGGAAAATCCGGTCTCGGTGTCAAAATTGCTAAATACCCCTGGCTCAAAACTTCCCCAGAAATCGACCTGTCAGTTTCTGAACATGAAATAAATAACCACGAATTCGGACACCGGACCCGAGACCCATGCTTGGGTGTGGCTAATAGGAGACCCACGCTTGGGCATTGCCTGGTCATGGAGCCACAAGCGGTGTGGGTCAGTCAGAGACCCAGGCTGGGGCGTGTTTCAGTTTTTTGATCGGACTCCGTTTCAGCATTATGAAGTGTTTTCGGAAAGACCTTAATGTCTACTTACTTCTGCCGCTGGTCTCACTTCAAAATTCCAGGTAGAAATCAAGATATTGTCAACCGATTCTAGTGCAAACATTATCAGTTCCAGCGTTTTCAGCTTTCTTGGCCAGTTTTCACTGCCCGTTTTTTCTCCAGTCTTTCTTTTTTCTGTTCCACTCTCCCTTGTACCAGCCTTGGTCAAATCCTGCCTCAAGCATTTTCTGCAATTTATCCCGGTTCTGTCTCGACACGCATCCCAATGCACTTCCCAAACTTGTTCCTACAAAGATAACATGAACAAACCCGCGATCATATCCAAATTATATATGTGAAATTAATGTAGAAAATACTCATAACCCCGATACTAGAAAAAACTCGTAATCCTGATATATGTCAACCGATTGTACTCGCAATCCCGATATATGTGAAATTCATTACCGAGACTTTAGTGCTAAATAAGACTAAAAACTCAAGAAAACTCGGCAGATTTATCTCTACTAAGCTCATAAGATAACTTCTTTCTTGGAGTTATGAAATACCCCCACACTGCTGATTGCTCGTCCCGGGCTATCTCGAAGGATTCTGCTACCTTTGCATACTGATGAAATCAGAGTGGTACCGAACGACTCGACTGACCTACTAACTCAACTATCCGACGGCTGAATGACATGACTACCAAACTGACTAACTACTCAACTGACTCAACGAATTATACAACAACAAGAAAAATTTTCTTTTCGTGAGATCATGCAATCTCAAAAACGCAAACCGGTATGTAATCAAGTTCTTACTGAAGCTTCCCGAAAATACTAATCGACCATCGATCGGCGAGTATAGCCAGATTTATGAGTGAAAAATTAGCGCGGGCATCTCCTACTGTTACTTTCGTACGCATCCTGAGAAAATCCCTAGTTTACCAACCATGCGAGCTATTTAGAAATCAAGGATCCTAGTCTAACAGATCATATATATATATTTGTATTGGGGTACATCATGATACTACTCGTTATAACATTCTCATTGCTCTAGAATCACACTCCTCACCGAATTCCCAAAAAAACTGACCAAGACACCAATGTTTCTTCTCACTGAATGTCACAATCTCCCGGTGCGACTTCCGCCGTTCTCGCGGCCATGAATGTGAAGTATATCGAATCTAGGAAATATTGTCCACCTACTCAGATTTAAAATAAATAATTAAATAATTGAAAAATGTAAAAAATAAAATAAAACCTGTCTTTTTTTTCATATATATACA
This sequence comes from Linanthus parryae, assembly GCA_023055425.1. Classification (NCBI taxonomy): domain Eukaryota; kingdom Viridiplantae; phylum Streptophyta; class Magnoliopsida; order Ericales; family Polemoniaceae; genus Linanthus; species Linanthus parryae. The sequence continues at coordinate 124,867,557 of JALGPY010000003.1, read as the reverse complement.
AATAATAGAAAAAACAATCAACAATCTACACTGAGTGGTGCAGAAATAATCCAAAGTCACCGGGTATGAAAAATATCCATGTGTGATGTACCCCTGCACTAATCATTAAGTGTAGATCTTGTAGTCGAATGATAAAGTGTGCAGTCCTACCGAACCTCCTATTCACCAAAGATGTAAGAATCAGCACGGCCACCAATTAACCCCAAAACCCCCGAAACCCGTTTTGTGCGAAAATATGTCTCGGGGGCGGCTAATGGTGGCGGCTAGGGTAGCGGCGTCTACGGTTAGCTGTCCTTCTTGATCTTTCCTTGTGCGTGTTGGGCTTGGATTTGGGAGCAAGTTAGGGTTTATAAGCCTATATATAAAGGCATATGCATATTTCATAATCAGTATGCTTGTAATTATCTCTTCTCATCAATAAATTTGGTTCAGCTTGGTCGTGGACGTAGCTAGTCTCAAAATAAGTGAACCACGTAATTCGTGTGTGTTCTTTATCTTATTGTTATTCTTGCTTTCTCTTGCTTTCTCGCGTATTGGATTCCTAACAACCTGTAACAACTTAACTTGAAATTATTTCGACCAAGATCTATCAATGAATCACAAAAGTGCCATAGGAATCAACTATGTAGTGTGCAATCCATGAAAAATACCATTGGAGAGTTAGTGTTTGTCTAGTCTCCAAATAGCCATTTCCCAGAAAAAGTAGAATGTGACGGTCAAGCTATTTTTAGCTGCAACATGTCTCATGTAAAACCATCAATGGTTATCAAAAGTAGTATTTTGTACTTGGTTTTATAAAAGTATCAAAATATTTTAGCTCTAACACACGATTTCTTTAGATTCTCTAAATATATCTCCATTAGAGCTTGCTAGATACGTACAATATCATGATTTTAAACTCTGATACTCCATTGGAACACTAGACCTAGCTAGAGTACAAGGCGATAAACCACATTTTGAGACTAAATGTGAACAAACAGAATCGCGAACACAAACAAATACAAACATACTGATTGAACGTTAGAATCTACCAAGAAACCACCAAAAATGAAACACTTACCACACCCGCCACTCCTCCTTGGCAGATAAATCACACAAAGAAATCAGCGCTCAATTACAACGTCTCTGCCCCATTCTTGGTGGATAAATCACTATCGCCACAGGCTCTTTGTGGTTATCATTTATCCCATTTCGTATACCCCATTGGTGAGTTTGGATTATGCTTTCTAGTTTGCGGTGGCTCTCGCATTCCTTGTTGTTTTGGCTGGTAAAATTGAAAGGTGGCTCTTGCGCTCCCTTTCCATCATCCACCGCCGACTTTTGACCCTCATCGGAAGGTTTTGGTGGATCAGGAGGTTTCGTGAATTTTGAAAGCTTAATTTTGTCCTCGGGTTTATAAATACCACATGAGCCACTTCGGAAGCCACATGAGATTTTACTGAGTTCTCCGCCACGTGCTCGCGTGGAGGAGGAGGAGGAGACGAGAAGAGGCTGGTTTGCCTAAACCCCGAAGCCGTCTCCGAAGCAGACCCCAGCACCGAAGACTTAAAAGGGGGCGGTAAATCAACAACAGCATGTTGACTCTGTCATGAGGAATTAGCAACCAGAGACAGAAAATGGCGACAAGGATCGACCATTGGAGGTTGCCTCTTCCGTGAGGAATAAGCCACCTGAGGCGAAAAATGACAAGTGGATTATACATTGGAAGATTGCCTCTGCCGTGAGGAATCATCCATCGGAGGCTGAACACGATGGAGGGAATCACCCAGCAAATAAGGATGAGGCGGAAAAGGGGAGGCGAGAAGGCGAGATTGCCTCATCATTCTGGAATCACCACCAGTCGGAGTTTGCCTCCGCGCCGCCATATCGAGAGGTGGGGAGCTCCGAACGGGGAAGGCAGGAGGAGGATTCGGCGGCACATCGGCAAAACTCAGCATGCGGTGGGCATTCTGGGAGTGTTGATTGGGCCATTCGACAAATACAAGTCGTTGAGAGATTTGGATTTCATGGGAGCCATTAGGATTTTTTTTTCAGAATCTCAATCACTCACCTACTGGGTAGCTAAAACTGACTCACTAGAAATCAATCAAACAATGAAACTAGTTGGCCAATCTCAAATCGAAGAAGGTCATCGAAGCAACAAACAAACCACCAAATTGAAAATTCTTAAAACGAAGGAGAAAAAAGAGATTTCATAAATCTATCAGTTGGAACTCAAAAAGCACAGATGAAACTCGAGAGAGAGAAGCAATGAGAAACTATAGAGATATAGTAGCTTGCGTAGAGAGAATTGGAGAGAGAGTTTCAGAGAGATAGAGAGATCGATTGAAGAAAGAAGTGAAGTGAGGAGTAGAGGAGACGAGGGGGGCAGTTACGCGCGCCCAATACCTGCCGTAATTATATAAGCAACGAAGTGAAGTGAAGTGAGGTATTGGGCGCCTTTAACTGTCCGCCTCGTCTCCTCTACTCCTCACTTCATTTCTTCATTCAATCGATCTCTCTCTCTGCAACTCTCTCTCTCTGCAGTTCTGTCTACGCAAGATACTCTATCTATATAGTTTCTCATTTCCTCTCTTTCTCGAGTTTCATCTGTTCTTTTCGAGTTCCAATTGATAGATTTCGGAAATCTATTTTTACACCTTCGTTCTAAAAAAAATCAATTTGGTGGTTTGTTGGTTGCTTCGATGACCTTCTTCAATTTGAGATCGGCCAACTTGTTTCATCGTTTGATAATTTTATCTTTAGTGAATTTTAGCTACGAAGTAAGTGCGTTATTAAGATTCAAAATTCCCTAATGACTCCCATAAAATCCAAAACCCTCAAAAAATTGTATTTGACGAAATGGTCTAATCAACAATCTCGGGGTGCCCATTACGGGCACAGCTCTGCCCATGCTCCACCTCCTCCTCCTCCGGCCTCCCCCGTTCGGAGTTCCCCACCTCCTGATACGGCAGCGCGGAGGCAAACTCCTACAGGTGGTGGTTTCGGAATGATGAGGCAATATCTCCTTCTTGCGTCCCCTCTTCCGCCCAATCCCTCACCGCTGGGTGTTTCCCCCGTCGTGTTTAGCCTCCGATGTCTGATTCCTCATGGCATAGGCAATCTCCCAATGTGGAGTCCACTTGCCGTTTTTTGCCTCCGCTGGCTGATTCCTCACGGAAGAGGCAACGTCCCAATGTGGAGTTCCCTCACCGGATTAAGCTTCGACCGGTTGATCCCTCTCGGCAGAAGAAACCTCCGATGGTCGATCACAGTCGCCATTTTTTTTTCTCCGATTGCTGATTACTCACGGGAGAGCCAACATGCTGTTGTTAAATCCCATACCTTTTAAGTCTCCTGTGCTTGGGTCTGCTTCCGAGACGGTTTCGGGGTTCAGGTGAACAAGTCTCTTCTCGTCTGCTCCTCCTCCGTGCGAGCACGTGGCAAAAAAACTTGGTAAAATCTTCGGGGGCTGCCGAAGTGGTTCATGCGGTATTCAAATACACGAAGATCAAAATTAAGATTTCAAAACTCACCGAAGCTCCGAAGCCACCAAAACCTTCCGATGAGGGTCAAAATACGGCGATGGATGGTGGTAAGGGAGCGCAACAGCCACCGCCCAACCCTACCAGCCAAAACAGCAAGGAACTGTGAGAGCCGCCACGGACAAGAAAGCATAATCCGAAGCTCACCAAATGCGGTATAAGAAATGGGATAAATCACTTTCACCACTGGTTGTTTGTGGTCGAGGTTAATAACAGGTGGATCCCCTATAGCAGGATCCTACAGGCGTTCGACCAGATGATGGTCTACACGTATATGGATTGCCACGCAACAGTGGTGGTCTTGAGGTAGTGGCATGTTTGGAAGGAGACCTCCCTCTTGGCCGATATATCTCTAAAAATTTATATAATACCCAGGGTTGCCAAAGGTCTAGAGACACTCATTGTACTCAACAATCATGATGGAGACATCATTATTGTTACATGTTGCTATTTCATGCACTGAGAGATATGAATTGTGCTTAAGTTGGAGAAAGAAACAGAGATAGAAACAGTTCGAGAGATAGATATGATCGAGGATGTTCAAGCCTCATAAAGTGAGGCCAATTTGTAATAGTCCATTGAAGATTATGGTAAGCATTTCTTAAAGTGTTTGTACAACATGCAAAGAACAGTCGAATTACATGCCAAGTATTTCGTTCTTACTTTTTTCTCATTTTTGTACATTCATTTTCTTCTTGCATGGTGGTATTAACAAATACTAAGGATTAAGAAATGACTAACCACAATTTTTCGTGGTGATCCCGGTACAATAAATCACAAACTTTGAGAGTTTTTATTGGATTTGTCATGACTAACCACCGTTTTCATGGTGGATCCCAATGAAAGGGGACGAAATAACACGTACTTTGAGAGTGTGCGTGGTTAATTCGATAACCTTCATTTGACAATCTTAGATGTGTCGATGGTAGAAACTCCACATAATAGAGAAAATTGATGACGGTTCGAAAACTGTTATCTAGGGCTTGAAAGGCCCAAGAGTAAAACCAGGAACAAAAATAGAGAAGTAGAGAAGGGACTGGTTATGTATTGGTAGGCATTATGCTATGTATGTAATGGTTGTGGCCTGCAGTGATCCGAGGTCTCTTTAGGTATAGAGATCATTGATTACCCATTTAAGAAACTCCTTTTTAGTTCAAATCTCTTAGAAATTATGCTTATTTAATCTACTATAGCATAGCTAATTACTTTTTTTGCTATTTGAAAACCCAGGATGGCCAATTAAAAGTGAAGTTCACAATATACAAGTCATGTAGATAATCTCGCTGATATTAGGAGGCAAACATCAACTGGTCTCCGAACATAAATATGCTGACTACTCGTGACACGGTTTTTATGCTTTGTCTTCATTTCATATAGTGGTCTATCAATAATTTCTTAGTTCTACTTCTACAAATTTCCACTAAAAATGGAACTCAATAGGAGCATGTCTGGAGAGAAGGCTCAACTTATTCTAATCTAACCTGGCTTATTTTTTGTTAGCTTCCGTAAGTCTTATTTCATTTGAAGTTATCTTCTTTTTCATTATCTCCAAATGAACATCTCATAGAAGACAATTCTTCAGTTACCTTTTAAATTGATGATAGCTCCGTTTTAGGAGTTATTTTGTTGAGTGTTTGATACCTACTCACGAACTTACAGAGTGACATTGAGCCGAATTCCGCACATTTACATGTGTATCTATGAAAATTATGCTTTCTATGCTTATATGAAAATTTGGCTTTTTTCATGTGTTTGTTTATTTTGTCATTTGTGATCCCTTGTTAGTGTTCCATGTTGTTTTAAATAGGAAGGAATGCTAGGTGATTCATTTGGGAGCGTGGCATAAACTTCGGATACAAAGAAGCGCAATAAAAGAACGCGTGATGACGAATAAAAGAAGGAAAAGATTGTGGAGATCCTAGACTACTAGTGCGAATTCCCTAACACAAGTGGCAGCTGATTTTTGGTTGTTCTGTTTTACACAAAATGTACATCGAATTTCTTTTCAAACTAAAGGAATGACCTAGTAGCAAGGGATATCACTCATTCATGTCTTTCGAGCAGTTGAATGACTCGAGAGCTTGAAGACTCGATTGGAGAACTTGGAAAACATCAAATCTCGCGGTTTCTTTACTCTTGATCATTCTCTTCTCTATCTTCAGTTTAACATTAACAGTTCTACAGGTAGTATGAGTTGCTGAATACTTTAGCTAGGTTTGATGGTGAAACTAGGGAATGCCTAATGGTTTTCTTCGGATTTATTCTGTTGAACTCATGATCGTCTTGTGATCTTACTCTTGTATCGTGTTCTATTATTTATTCCTTTTGAACATAGTTAGTATGCTTAAGTGGTTTGGTCACCCGTGAGAGTTAGTGATCTAGGTTGGTGACCAAGATCCATCATTACCCTAATTCGAAAGCAAAGAGAGAATTATTGCGAATCATGAATAATCGAGAGGTGACATGAGTAGGATTAGCCATTAAACATAGTTTCGATCATTAGAACGATCCGTCAGTTAAGCGGTGGATTGAGAGTACCCAAATACTGGTGGGGTATTGACCTGACTAGAAAGTAACATCGAGATAAGGGTGGACCTAGAGGCACATTACAAGTCATGGCGTAATGGTGCGAGTTTATGAGAGGGATTCACACGAAACTACGTCGTGTATTCAATCAATACTTCTAGAAACCTATTAAGCTCTAGGGGATCCATTAGATGCCTAGTATCTTCCGTAATTATTTTCATAACCAAACAATATAACAATTCACAAATCAAACCTCTTTTGTCCTTCAAATTCAGTCTTTGGATTCAATTTTTGGTTAACGTAAACCTTAGTTAATTAAACATTAACTAAACGTGTATTTAATGTTTATTAAATGCAAACCTTTTCTACCTTATTACTACTTGAGCATACACCTTGCTGTAGTGTGTGTTATTTTACGACAAGTTTCTTGGCAAAGTTGCTAGGGACTACGATTTATCATTAATTATAAGTTACGTTAGAGAGTTTATACTTTATTTCTGCTCAATCTTGTCTCATTAGCTTTTGAATTCTAATTCAAAAGAATTAGTTTAGGGGGTGTTGCAAAAGACCGGCTTATGTTCTCAAACGATATAGAACGACACCTTGTGGTTTTACTTTATGTTCATTTTCCCGTAAGTCAAAGTAAGAGAACTTGAAAAGACTCTTATATCCCCAAATTACATGTATAATACCCGCGGTGGGAAGGGGGTTTTATTTTGCAACATATAGAGTCGACCTCATCGAGCATATAGCCCTTTTGCAAAACTAACATTTTCTCTAGATCGAGCCTAATGATAACAACATGAGTAACAAAATGAGGAGGAAGGGAAAAATGACAAGGAGGATATCGGGAAACAGAGAGGTAGGGAGACGAACAGAAAAGAAGAAGAAGAAGAAGAAGAAGAAGAAGAAGAAGAAGAAGAAGACTCCACTAACTATCCCGGCCTTCTAAGGACGCTCTATAGGCGGGATTAGCTGTCCCGATGATGTTGTCTTTCACCTACCCCTCTCTCTTACCAGGCGGAAAACATAACGAGAAGGTAACAGCCACTTCTTCTTTATCTTCTTGTGGTGTTCGAGATCATGACAAGTCTCATACTTTTTCTCTTTTCAAAATTGGATTTTAATTGCACTTTACCACGTGGTATGCAGTATGTTGCAAATGACACCCCCCACCGTGGGTACTATATGAGGTCAATTACTTATTACAACTTCCAGTTTGGAGTAATGAACCAGTTAACCCCCCCCCCCCCCCCCCCCCCCCCCCGCCCCCCCCTCGAAATCTCCTTATTAAAACCTTCAGTCTTTTATTGCTTTCTATGAGCAACTTGGATCTTTTTCGTCTAAACTTTTCCCATTAGTTTGACAGTTCTTCAGGGGCAAAATTATCCAATCGTAGTGAATATGAAAATGAAGAATAACCACCACAAAATAAGCTCATACAAACAAATTTGACCAGGGTCACAACAAGTTTCCCCCCTGCCAAATATTGAATATTTGAATATGGTGAAGCTTGAGTTTAATGACCATAGTTGGCACAAAATGTGTGTAATTTTGGAAAGAAAATATAACATTTTAGTCCCTTTTATGTTTGGGTAGATATCACTAATCCTCTTTGTGATACTCTGGATTGGATACAAATAAAAATGCTCATTACTCGATTACTCGATTAAGATATGGTATCATGGAGCAATGACTATCCTAAACCAAGGCAGTACTTCAAATCATTCTTCTTCTTCTTCTTCTTCTTCTTCTTCTTCTTCTTCTTCTTCTTCTTCTTCTTCTTCTTCTTCTTCTTCTTCTTCTTCTTCTTCTTCTTCTAGTTATGTCAATTATACTTTCTGGAAAATATTTGGACATTTAAACATTCTTGATAAGATAAAGGAATTTATTTAGCGACGTTCAAACAATAGTTTACCTCTTAAGCAAAACTTTATCAAGATTTTTTTTATCCATAGTTTAATATACTGTAGCGCAACGGAGGAAGATGAATCACACCTTGTTTCGGCTGTTCATGAACTTGTTTGGTTTGGAGATCTCCTCTTCTTAACTTCGGAATCCATCATCAGAACCTTCCAATTTTGATTCAAATGAAGTAGCTACTTGAGAATCAACGAGATCTAATCTCCTTCTTCTTTGTGGGAAATATGGAGATCTCGCAACAGAAGAGTATTTTATTTAGAAGAAATTGAAAAATATTTTCTAGTTTTGAATGATATTGCCCATCTAACAGAACTTCACGATACTACTAACCTTGGTCTTAGAAATGGTTTTGCAGGTTCGGTTATGGAGAAGAAGCTATGACAACAGCCACTGGTCGGTCAATTGAAGATAAGCAAGAACGCTTCGTTTTGCAAAAAATCTTGGGTTGCTTGTGGAGGATTGGTTATAAGAAACACAAACAAGGATTCTTTTCGAGCCTTTCTCTTTCTGATTCCCTCAAGCAAGACATCTCACACTGCCAAGGCGCTCGTGATGATATAAGCAAATATATATATTCGATCATAAGGGTTTCAAGATCTTCTTCTCAAAATCGTCTGTAAGGAGCTCTCTCCATGGAGAGAAAGTGGAAAGAGTGCTTGAGGAGCTCTCAAGGGAGGCGACAAAAGTTTCGAGAGAAAATATGGTACTTACATACGAGGCCGCAAAAAACCCTAATTGATAAGCTGTTATCTAGTGTGCTTGGAGTTCAGAATTTATGAGTTGGGCAGTGATTTTCCGCAACTTGTGATTTTTTTTTTGAGGGATTTTTTTTTAGGAAACTTGTCATACTTTCTTCGATAGCAGACATGAGTCTAATTAATTATTAAATAAATTTCAATTTTTCAAAAGAAAATGTGTGAAAAGTAATGATGTCGTCATTTACATGGAATTGGTGGTGACAATTCGCACTTTTAAACTAGAGTTGTCGAATTAATCCTTTCAAAGTTTTCTTGAAATAGGGTACAAATTAGTTCACATTTTGAAGATGAGGCTACTGTTGTGACTTAAAATCATTCTGTTTACAAAGATAAATTTTCATGGTCTCAAATGTCTATACAACAAAATAATGTAGTCATGGAACTTGTTCTCTGCCTTCTCTAGTGAGAGAAAGTTAGAGAGAGAGTGTCTTGTGATTTTGTCGCCAGTTTTTCTTCTTTTCCTTGGCAAAGATATATGTTCTCTTAGGGAGATCATGAGCGCTTCTGGAGAATTAGCTCTCATTGAAGGAATGAAACAAGTAGACATACAGTCGGAAGAAGAGGAACACATAGAAGAAGAGCTGGAGATTTAACTTAGCGATAACAAGGCAGAGGAGAGAGTCTCTGAATATTGCTGCAGTCTAGTTGGGAAGGTAGTATCACAGAAACCGGTCAATCTGACCGGGCTAAGGAAAACTATGGTGGAAGTCTGGGGAAAGCCGGAAATATTTAAGGTAGAACACTTGAGTGTAAAGTTCTACCTGTTTTTCTTCGGAAGTGAAAGTTCAAAAAGGAAGGCCATGGCTTTTCAAGAATCATCTTCTCATCCAGTACAAATGGAGCCCAGGGATGTCTATCACAGACAATTGCTTCACGAGAACTCCCTTCTAGATTCAATTATTGCACTTGCCGAATATCCTCATGACAGATAGAGTTTTCAAGAAGATTGGGCTTAAGTTTGGAGAACCCCTCGAAACGAAGATAGTTTAAAAAGCCACAGATATTGGGAGAGTTGTTCAAATGAAAGTGATGATGGAGGTGAAGAAACCAACTCTCGGGGAGGCAAAACTCAAGTTCAAAGACGAAAATGTTACAAAATTCTATTTCAAGTATGAAAGAGAATGTGGTATTATTGATCAAAAAGATAAAGACTGTAGCCCTATTAAGAAGGGAAAGACACCGATGTTTGAAGAAGAAAGTCTTGAGATTTGGTCCTCACCATCAGCACCACCTCCAGCCGGAGCTTCCCCGGAGATAGAGAAGACGAAGAGTCTCCTAGTGGATGCACCAGTGGCAGAGAAGGAAACCTCGAAAACTACAAAACGAATTAATTCATGTAACGAAAAATGAATTTGTCGCATGCGGTAACGCGCTTCGAGATTTTTTGAAAAATGGAGAAGATGGTAAACGGGCGGGAAGGGAGAAAGACGACTTTTCATCTAACCCATCTGGTTCTGGTTTATTCAACAATTCTCTGGGCTGTGAAAGCCCACCAATTTGAGAAAGCCTCAGTAGCATAAGCCCACCAGAACATTTAGCCATCATTTCTAAGCCCAAAGAGAGTCGACCTTTTAATAAATTTAATGAGTTCATCACTGAGGGCATATTGGTCATTTCTCAAAGTCACAAAGCACAAGCTGAAGAAAGGGGCAAAGAGTTTGCAAAAGAAACCCTAGTCGAGAATGAAGACAAGAGGGACGATTCTCATAAATCTCTCCGGCGTTGGAAGAGACAAGCTAGAGAGCATTGAAAGGCAAAGCAAACTCAATTGCAATGGAAAAGATAAGCCTTAAGCGAAGGGAAGAAAATCAGGAGGCTTGGGAAGAAAATCATTAACGAAAATTTCAGAAATAGAAGATTTCCCAACTTTTTCCGGGTTTGCTTTAAATCAGGAGGCTTGGGAGTTATGTGAAAGGCAACATCAACCTCAAGCTAGTCAAGTACTGTAAATTTTTCTTCATGTTTTATTCAATCCTGATCAGAATGATGACAGGCATTTGGTTTTTGTTTATCTCTGCCCTAATGACATTGTGAGGCTTTCTCAGTTGAATTTCATTTCCGGCTATCTTTCTCATTGTTCTAAGAATTTCTGCATCTGGGGTCATTTCAATGGAATCATCCATCCCATAGAAAAGAGGGGGTAATCCTAGAACTTTGAGTTCTTGCTTTCCTCTTTTGAATTTCTTTGATCAGACTAGTTTAACTGATCTTGGCTATCATGGCTACCCATTTACTTGGAGGAATAGAAGGAGAAGCTCTAATATTGAGGAGAGGCTTGATAGACATGTTTCATCTCCTAACTGGCTTCATCATTGGGTTAAAGCTTCTATTACACACATTATAGCTTCACGGTCTGATCATAGCATTTTGATGATGGATACTAATAAATCTCCAGTTTTGAAGGTTTCTCCTATTTTCAGGTTTGATCCCAGATGGAGCAAAATCCCTGAAGTCAAAGATATTATTTTTAAATCCTTGAAAACAACAATGGAAGGAAATCCAATGTTCTCCATTATATCAAAACTTAAGCTTTGCAGGCAAGAGCTGTAAAAATGGAGCAAGACTAAAGACAGAGGACATTTGAGAGAAATTAGAAAGAAATAGGAGATTGCAAGGAAAATTAGAGAAGAAGGAGACAAAGCTGACATTGATGAACTCTGCAAAATTGAAACAGCTCTTGAATCTTTATGGGTAGAATAGGAAGTCATGTGGAAAGAAAAAAGCAAGAGCCACCTGGTTACAAGTTGGTGATAAAAACACCAAGTTTTTTCAGTCTTTGGTGAAGCAAAGGAGGAAGAATTTAATCCCAGACATCAGTAGATAAGATGGATCATGGTGCAAAAATAAGGAGGAGATTCAGCAGTAGTTTGTATCCTTTTATAAAAACCACTTCTCTGAAAATGTTGATAGAGATGCTTCTCCTGTCCTTGCTACAGTGAAAAGAAAGGTCACTAGTAGCATGAACAAATTATTGACTCATGAATTCTCTGATGATGAAGTTAAAGAAGCATGTTTTGACATTAACCCAGATAAGTCCCCTGGGTAGGATGGCTTCTCAGCAAAAAAAATATCAAACCTATTGGGACATTTTTGGGGCAGATATTTGTAGGGCTATTAAACTTTTTTTTTTAAATCTGGCAAGATGCCTAGAATTATCAATCTTTCTCACATTTGTCTTATTCAAAATACTCAAATCTCATTGCATGTCAAATATTATAGACCTATAAGTCTATGCACAGTGGTTTACAAAATCTTGTCTAAATGCCTAGACAATAGACTCAGTGTCTTATTGGATAAAGTGGTATCCCTTAGTCAATCAAGTTTTGTGAAAATGAGAGTTATTTCTGATAACATCATGATTGCAGGAGCTCATGCATCATCTGAAGAGGAAGATAAAAATGGTCATGGTGAAATGGCTATTAAGCATGACATGCTCAAAGCCTTTGATAGGGTGAACTGGTCCTATCTTAATGGCATTCTCCTTAAATTGGGGTTTTGTAGGAAATGGACAAATTGGATCATGACATGTGTTAGTATTGCCTCCTACAGACTTGTCATTAACAATGAGCTTTATTATTTAATCACTCCCTCCAGGAACTTGAGACAGGGCGACCCCCTTTCTCCTATACTTTTTGTTCTTTGTGCAGAAGGGCTCACATCACTTATTAGACATTTTGAGATTCAAGGCTAACTCTCAGGAGTGAAAATAGCCAGAGGCAGCCCTTGCATTAGTCATCTGCTTTTTGCAGATGACTCCATTCTTTTCAGCAGAGCCACCATGTCAGATGCATCAGCCATCAATGCAATTCTGAGTATTAACAAAAGGGCGGGTCAATCAGTGAATAGGGATAATTCCCCAATCTTCTTTAGCCCGAGCACAAAAAGGTTTATTGAAGAACTTTATTTAGTATTACATGGGGATAACCAAGGATTTCAAAGATGGATCCTATCTTGGTCTTCCAGCTCATATTGGCATATCAAAATCTCTCACATTAAAGGTTTTGAAGGAAAGGTTTCAAAGTGAGCTCTCCGGATGGAATTCCAATCTTCTTAGACCAGCAAATAAGGAGGTATGCCTTAAATTTGTCCTCACTTCTCTTCCATCTTATGCAATGTCTAGATTTTTGCTTCCTAAAAAAGCTTTGTAAGGAGCTTCCTAAATGATGGCTAATTTCTTGTGGGGAGCAAATAATTCTGACCACAAGAAGATACATTGGAAAATTTGGGCACACTTGTGTAAAATGAAAGACTTTGGAGGGCTTGATTTCAAGAATTTACATTGTTTCAATTTAGCCTCATATCTAAACATTCCTGGAAGCTATTAAAGGGTTCTTATTCGGTATTTTTTTGCAGCTTTAAAATGAAAATATTTACATAATTCTTGCTTCTGGCATGCATCTCCTTCACATGGATGATTTTGGGTATGGAGAGTTCTCCTTGATGGCCTTGATGTTCTCAAGAAAGGTGCTACGTGGAGAGTGGGTAATGGATCCCTGGATCCCAAGGAACTCATGCTTCTTTGTCTCCTCTGCAAAGCATCCAAATTGCAGTATTTCTAAAGTAAGTGATCTAATTTTCCATGATCAAAGAAGATGGAATATTGATTTAATCTACGGGATTTTTCTGAAGAGGAAACTGATTTAATCTTGTACATGCCTGTGGGAAGTGTTAACTGTAAAGAGAATCTAGAATGGGCTTTCTCTAATAATTGTGATCACAAAGTTAACTCAGTATACAGGTTTCTGGAGTGTGGTGATTCTTCAGATTCTCCATCCTCAAGTTATGGCTCTTATTGGAAGACTTTGTGGAAAGTTAAGGTTCAACCAAAAATAAAACATTTCTTCTGGAAATGCCTTTCTGGTGCTGTATCCACTAACTCTGCTCTTAAGAGAAAAGGAGTGGTTGATGATGAAATCTGTAATTTGTGTGGTGAGGAATCAAAAAGTATATTGCACTTGCTAAAGAATTGCAGTGAAGTTAAAGGAATTTGGTTGAGCTCTCCTCTTAGGCTCAGTACTCTCAACATGGAAGCTTTTCATTGTCATGGATGGTGGGGTTCTATTGTTGATATAGCAGAGTGTGCTCCTGATAAGAATTGGTTTCTTGATTTATACTTGAGCACTTGTTGGTGGATTTGGAAGTTTTTAAATTACTGGGTATTTAATAATGTCAAATGGAGGCTTTTGCAAGTCAGTTCTAAAGCTTTGAGCTCCCCTAATGATTTTTGGAATTGTTGTAAGTCTAATCTGAGGAAAGCAAGCACTTCTTCTCGCAAAATCTCCGCTCCTCCAACACTTTCAGCAAAGTTCAATATATTTGTTGATGCAGCTATTGATTTTGGTAAAAGGAAAGGTAGAACAACTGCTGTTTGTCTAAATTGAGATGGATCTTGTGTTGATAGTACTTCTGAATGCATCAATGGAGTCATCAATTCTTCACTTCTTGAAGATTGGGCTATCTCTGCCTTGATATGGTCCAAAACTAAGTGCTGATGTGATGTCAATATTTTCTCATATTCTGAAGGAGTGGTTAAACAACTCAAGTCTACCGCCTCCTCCTTCACCCCTAAAATTGCCACAATTTTATAGGATTGTGTGTATCTTAAAAGTGAGTTTTCCTTTAGTAATTTTCATTTTATCTCTCATGCTTTTAGTTTTACTCCAAACACATGAGTGGCAAGAGTTGTTTACGGAACTGAAAGAACAATCAGGAGGAACAATAACACTTGGTGAAAAAGGCAATTGCAACATCATAGGAATTGGTAAAGTTGGTAATGATTATGAAAATTCAATATCAGATGTATATCTTGTAGATGGTTTGAGTTTAATTTTCTTAGTGTATCTCAGTATGTGATAGTGGCAATAAGGTCATTTTTGACAAGGAGAAATGTGTGGTGCAAGATGAAAATTATGGAAATTGCATCCTCGCTGCTTCAGGGTCAAACAATGTTTATGCGTTGAATACTAAAAAAGTTGCAGGAGAAAGTCTGAAGTGTCTCAAGGCCTTGAAAGATGATTCAACTATTTAGCACAAAAAGCTTGGACACATATGCTTGCATACACTAAACAAACTGGTATCTAAGTAAAGACTTGGTTAGAGACACAATCAGGTTCAAAGATGAAGAAATATGCAAGGCTTGTGCTCAAGGTAAACAGACAAGAAGCTCATTCAAGCCTAAGAACTTTGTAAGTACAACTAGACCTATTGAATTACTGCATATAAATCTATGTGGTCCTATGAGAGTTCCTACTCAAAATGGTAAGAGGTATATGTTGGTTATTGTAGATGATTACTCTAGATTTACTTGGATAAGGTTTCTTAGAGATAATTCTGAAGCTCTATCTGAATTTTCAAAGATTTTTGTAAAGAGATTCAAACTTTGAAAAAACTTCCTATAGATTCAGTTAGGAGTGATCATGGCAGAGAATTTGATCAACTGGAGTTTGATTTATTTTGTGCTAAGTTTGGTATCTCTCACATTTTATCTGCTCCTAGAACTCCTCAACAGAATGGTGTAGTGGAAAGGAAGAACTGGACTCTTGATGACATTTCTAGGACAATGCTTTGGAGAATGAATTGCCAAAATCCTTCTGGGTAGAGGTTGTAAACACATCAACTATACTTTGAACACGTGCCTGACTAGGCCTATTTTTAAGAAGACCTCTTATGAACTCTTCAAAGGGAGAAAGCCAAACATCTCTTATTTCAAACCTTTTGGCTGTACTTGTTTTGTTCACAGCAATTGTAAGGATAACCTTGGAAAATTTGATGCCAGAAGTTATGAAGCTATTTTTCTTGGTTATTCCTTGACTGGCAAAGCTTATAGGGTTTATAGTAAAAGAACCAAGCTTGTTGAGGAAAGTATACATGTTATTTTTGATGAAGGCTATGATGGTTATTTGAGTGATAGTTTTGCAGACTTGAATTTGAACAAGCATGAGTGAGAGGATGAAGTAGATCCAGAAAATTGTTCCAAGTCTAACATGCATAAACAGAAGAACGATTTTCAAAGACTTGAAAGTCGTTCTGAGAGCCTTGAAACAGAAGCGCAAGGAACACAAAGTGTTCAAGCAATTCCATCAAGCTCTCAAGGCCTTGAAAAGATTCCTGGAGAACCAGGACCCTAGACACCAAGAAAAAAGTTCAAATATTTGTCGGCACAACCAATAGACAACATCATTTCTAATCCAACTACGGGTACACAAACAAGATCTCAGTTTAAGAACTTGTGTGCTTTTAATGCTTTTGTTTCTCTTGTAGAACCTAAATATGTGAAGGAATCACTACAAGAAGCAGACTCGATCACTGCAATGCAATGTGAGCTCAATGAATTTGAGAGGAAAAAAGTCTGGAATCTAGTTCCTGTAGGGTTTTGATTCATGGATCGCACAACTGAAGCATAATCAAACATAAAAACCTTGCAAAACCCTCCAAGGATCACAAGTCAAGAGACATAACGATGGTAAGGGTTAGAAATCATAAACACACCTTTGGGTTCTCCTTGATGACTTCAAACGCGAATTATGTCACGTTCTCTATAGTTGATCCACGCCTAGAGTTGATCCTAGATCTCCCAAATCCTTTGGTGCTAGCCCGGAAGAGGAAGAGGAAGAAGAAATCACGCAAAACGAGACCCAAAGGAGGGTCTCGGCCTCCTTTGGCCGACGGGGACGGGGCGGCGGCAAGGGAGGCGGCGGGCCTCCTTGTTGCTTGCTCTCTCTCCTTTTTTTCTCTCCCACTCTTGTTATGTTCACTTAATGAGCATAAGTTATGTGGGAAAGAAGGAAGGAAGGTCCTTTATATAGTCCAACAACTCCTTGTTAACTACCTAAAGGACTTATTCTAGTCCTACTAGAATTCAATTTAGTCCCTTCCTTGCAAATTAGTCCCTAATAAGTTTGCAAGGTTTTGCAAAGTGATCATTCTAATTAATTAATTCCAAAATCTAGTTCAACTCTATGTAGCGTGTGACTCCATAGGTTCTATCTAGTTGGTAGCAACTATTTTCTAATATGGAGCGGTTTCTAGCAAAACATCCATTCTAGCCAACTAATAGAATAGTCATCTTGACAACCTTTGTACAAGTAATTGTCTCACCCCTTTGTCTCTTTATCCGGATTGGACACGAGACATACAAGTCACACTCGTATATCCAATCCATAGTTTCTCGATCCATGGGAATAGCCTTATTCGTGCAAATAACATCAATATCCTATATTGATTTATTTGAGTCTGGCCAGACATTCTATAAGCACTATCCCTCGAGTGGCCTAGGATATTTGCTCCCGTTATGTGGGAGGGACAAATCCTATCTACGTCTACTACGATCTCTAAGATTGCTTCTTATTGTATCCAGTACACGCCTTTATAACTACCCAGTTACGGTGTAGCGTTTAACGCTACCAAGATCACAATAATCCACAACTAGAATATCTAGTGACTTCAAGTCTAAGGATGACAATACCATTGCACCGTGAGAAGCGCTTGTGACTCAACATAACGTGTATGTAGCCTTCTCGGAGATGGGTCAATCCAGTGCAACATTCCCTAATGCACACCTATGTGTTGGATCGTGATATCTCCATATCAATCCAACCCCATACTAGTCTATAGATAATTGTCCCATTTAATCATTATACTTGACTAGGGATATTTAAGATAAACAACACAATTGTAAATCTAAGGACTTCATTATATTAAATATCCAATAAATAATAAATGAATTTCTAGCCACAAATAATTCGTATTAAACTAGATTGCCTCTAGGGCATCTATTCCAACAGTCTCCCACTTGCACTAGAGCCAATCTGGCGCATCTCGTATGCCTATACTCCTAGTGTGCCCTTCATGCTTCCACTGCGTGAGAGGCTTCGTAAGATGGTCTGACAGATTATCATCTGTAGGAATCTTGCATATCCGAACGTCTCCTCTATCGATAATATCTCGAATCAGATGAAACTTCCTGAGCACGTGCTTGGACTTCTGGTGCTTCCTGGGTTCCTTTGATTGCGCGATCGCCCCAGTGTTGTCACAGAACAACTCAACTGGATCCGCAATGCTAGGGACCACACCAAGTTCAGAAAAAAACTTTCTGATCCAAACAGCCTCCTTTGCTGCGCCATTTGCAGCAATGTACTCAGCCTCTGTTGTAGAATCAGCTACCGTATCTTGCTTGGAACTCTTCCAGCTCACCGCTGCTCCATTCAGGCAAAACACATATCCCGACTGTGATCTAAAGTCATCTCTGTCAGTTTGGAAGCTTGCATCAGTGTAACTCCTTACACGCAACTCTTCCTCACCGCCAAACATCAAGAAGGCATCCTTAGTTCTTCTCAAGTACTTTAGGATGTTCTTGACACCAATCCAGTGACTCTCACCTGGATTGGATTGGTATCTGCTTGTCATACTCAAGGCATATGACACATCTGGTCTAGTACATAACATGGCGTACATGATAGATCCTATGGCCGAGGCATAGGGAATCCTACTCATGCGTTCCTTCTCAATCTCATTGGAAGGACAACCACTCTTCGAAAGAGTGATTCCATGTGACATGGGCAAGAATCCCTTCTTGGAATCTTGCATGTTGAACCGTTTCAACACCTTGTCAATATATGTACTTTGACTTAGGCCTAGCAACCTCTTAGATCTATCCCTATATATCTTTATACCGAGTATATAGGCTGCTTCCCCTAAGTCTTTCATTGAGAACACTTTCCTAGCCAATCTTTAACAGATTGCAGCATGGGAATGTCGTTTCCAATGAGTAGTATGTCATCCACATACAAGACCAGAAAAGCTACAGAGCTCCCACTAACCTTCTTGTAGACACAAGACTCATCTTCGTTTCTGATGAAGCCAAACTCTTTGACTACTTCATCAAAACGTCGATTCCCACTCCTAGAAGCTTGATTCAATCCATAAATGGATCGTTGCAGCTTACAGAATTTGTTGGCTTGCTTTGGATCTTCAAAACCCTCCGGCTGTATCATATACACTTCCTCGAGGAGATTCCCATAAAGGAATGCTGTTTTGACATCCATCTGCCAACTCTCATAGTCGTGGTATGCTGCAATCGCAAGTAGGATTCGGATGGATTTGGTCATAGCGACTGGTGAAAAGGTTTCATCATAGTTAATACCATGAATCTGTCTGAATCCTTTAGCTACGAATCGGCCCTTATAGGTAATCACATTACCATCCATGTCGATCTTCTTCTTGAAGACCCACTTGCACCCTATGGGCCGCGCCCATCGGGTGGTTCCACCAAAGTCCATACTTTGTTGGTATACATGGATTCCATCTCGGATCTCATGGCTTCCAGCCACTTCTGAGAGTCTGGGCCATTCATGGCCTCCTCATAGGTAGTAGGCTCATCATCTATGAGCATCGTGTCACCGGAATCAGTTACGAGAAGTCCATACCTCTCGGGTTCCTGGCGCACTCTACTAGATCTACGAAGCTCTTGTGTTACCTGAACAGGTTGCTCCACAACTGCTTGTGGTTTCTGTTCATGTTCCATAATCGGTTCAGTGATTTGTGGTTCTTGAACTTCTTCAAGTTCTACATTCCTCCCACTTGCTTCTTTAGAGACAAACTCTCTTTCTAGAAACACGCCGGTCCGAGCAACAAACACTTTGTTCTCGGTTGGATTGTAGAAGTAGTATCCCTTAGTTTCCTTAGGGTACCCCACAAATTTACACTTATCCGATTTAGGCCCTAGCTTGTCTGATTGTAAACGTTTTACATAGACATCGCAGCCCCAAATCCTCATGAACGACAGTGTGGGACGCCTCCCACTCGACATCTCATATGGTGTCTTCATGACTAATTTAGATGGAACACGGTTAATGGTGAAAGCTGCACTTAATAGAGCGTAGCCCCAAAAAGACAATGGAAGATCGGTTTGACACATCATAGACCGAACCATATCCAATAGGGTTCGATTCCTCCTCTCGGACACGCCATTCCACTGTGGCGTTCCGGGTGGAGTGATTTGGGACACGATCCCACACTCTCTAAGATAGTCGTCAAACTCTTGGCTCAAGTATTCTCCTCCACGATCCGATCGTAGAGCCTTTATACTTTTTCCAAGTTGCTTCTCTACTTCATTCTTGAATTCTTTGAACACTTCAAAGGATTCGGATTTTTCCCTCATAAGGTACACAAATCCAAATCTACTGTAATCATCAGTAAATGTAATGATGTAGACATATCCACCCCTGGCAGGCGTGGCAAATGGCCCACACACATCGGTATGTATGAGTGCTAATTGCTCACTAGTCCTCTCACCTTTCTTATTGAAAGGGGACTTTGTAATTATTCCCAATAAACAAGCCTCACATGTCTCATATGATTCAAAATCAAATGAGTCTAGTAATCCATCCATCTGGAGTCTAGATACACGTTTCTCATTTATGTGGCCTAAACGAAAGTGCCATAAATAAGCAGGATTTAAATCATTTATTTTAATCCGCTTGGTACTAATGTTGTAGACAGGATTGCTTAGATCAAGGACATAAAGTCCATTAAATAATTGCGCACTAAAATAGTGAATATTATTTAAATAAAAGGAACAAAGATTGTTCTTTATTGAAATAATAAAACCATCCTTGTCCAAACAAGAAATGGTTTTATTCACTATTTTAAAACTAATCCTGAAGGCAGAGATAGCTCGCACACGCCTATGGCCAACGCAGCAACCTTTGCTCCATTCCCAACGCGCATATCTACCTCTCCTTTAGCCAATCTTCTACTTCTCTTTAGATCCTGCATATTTCGA
Source organism: Linanthus parryae (assembly GCA_023055425.1). Classification (NCBI taxonomy): domain Eukaryota; kingdom Viridiplantae; phylum Streptophyta; class Magnoliopsida; order Ericales; family Polemoniaceae; genus Linanthus; species Linanthus parryae. Next base: position 124,847,044 of record JALGPY010000003.1, on the reverse strand, counting down.
CAAATATTAGATCCACATCCAGTACCTAATACCCATGATGTAGAGACAGTTAAGTTGACATCTACAACAAAAATACCTGGTGGTGGTGGAATCACTATTCCAAGCCTCTTGTCCTCCAGATATTTTGGGCAGTTCCTCCTCCAGTGTCCAGGCTGACTGCAGTAGTGACACTAACCTTTAGTCACGGCCTTGGCAATGCCACCAACATGCTTAAGGGCAGGTTCCTTGGACTTGGCAACTGACTTGCCTTTTCCCTTGGAGGAAGAGGCAAACCTTTTGCCCTTTCCTTTCTGTACCATCATTATGGCCTTGCCCTTACCCTTGTTGATGCTCTGTTCAGCCGTCCTCAACATGTTGAGTAAATCTGGCAGTGGTTTCACGATCTCGTTCATGTTATAGTTCATAATGAACTGTCCATAACTCTCGGGCAACGATTGCAACACGAGATCGGTTGCCAACTCTTGGCCGACCCGGAACCCTAGTCGGGCGAGATTCTCCAAGTGCCCGATCATTCGGAGTACATGGGGTCCCACCGGGTTCTCTTCTGCCAGATGACATTTGAACAGTGCCTTTGAGACCTCGATGAGTTGTTTGCCATTTGGAATTCTACAAAAAGGAAAATACGCAAGTTTTAGTATTTGTGAATTTTTGACTATATTCAATAATGGCTAGTTTATCAAATATAGCTCCCACTATTTTTCTACGGATTAATAACCCTCAAGATATTAATGCGGAAAATATCCTTATATTTTCTAGTGGGCCAAGATCCATCTTTCATCTCCTTATGAGCTTGCTTTGGCAAGTCACCCATAATTTGACTACTTTAGGTATGAACAATTCCAATTGCATCCCATATGCAACTCTTGGTTCAATCGGGCAAATAACTCCTTATTTATCCATCCATATGGATAATCCCAATTGATTGCCTCTAGGTTTCTTAATCAAATTAATAGCCTTGTTGTGTTCAACCTCTTATCTAAACAATTGCACATTGTTACGTGCCATCGCATTCCATCATTATGAACCAAGTCTCCATGCTTTGGCACGCACGAACTTGATAAATAATGATGATAATGAGTGTTTAAATAACGAGAAGGCAAGAACACAATATTTGAATTTTGAGGGATTTTAAATTCAGTTTTAATTGTTTTGTTGATCAATATCAACTAATCTATCTATTTGAGTTTGGGCACAACTCCAAATAATAGATCCGGGTTGTCTAATTATCTTATTATCCTAATTGCATGCATCATCCATACACCAACCACGCAAATAATAAGAAAATAAATTTAAACAACCACAAAACAGATATTAAACGTGATATGGATATGGCCTTTTCTAGACTAAGATAATTCCAAGCCAATGGAATTATCTATGAACCCTAAAGCAAACACATCTCCATGCGTCTTAATCTTTTGGTCCATCCTTTATAGTCTTGTGGAATGCTCCATGCTCCATCTTTTTGTGGCTTCTTTGGCTTTGGGCTTCTTTTCTTCAATCTTGGCTAACAATCTACTTTATCTAGCACTAGCTAACTTCTATACTAAATAAAATAAATCTCACAAGTTGAGAAAAAATGGCACGCAGGCCATAAAACCCTAATTAATTATTACAATTAATTGATCAGCTCGCAGGCCGTAAAACCAAACCACAAAATTAAACATCCACATCAAACCACATCCTAAGGTCATATCCAATCACCATGCGATTTGCACATAAACAGTTAAAATCCAATTTTAACGCGCTTTGTCAATTTTAATTGATTTTAGGATTTCTAGGGTTAAAACGGTCCATGGGCCCAACAATCAAATTGCCCGGGCCCAATAAAGTGAACCACAAGGCCCTAGGGCCGGGCCGGCCCAAAACCCGCAAGGCTAGGCCCGCGGGTTAGGGCCGCCCGGCCCCTAGGGCGGCCAATCTTGGGCGGCAAGCAAGGGGGCGGTCCCTAGGGGGGCCGAACCTCCTTATGGGAGTTGTTTCCAAAACAACTCCCTTGCTTGGTGCCCAAGTTTGGTTGTTTCCTTGTTTTGGGAGAACTCCTTCTTCCCCAAGGATGCCCAAACCCTAGATCTAAGATCCTAAAATTTCTCAAACTCACCAATTCATGCATCCAATGCAAAAATTGGATATTCTTATGATTGATTATTGACAAATTGCATCCCATGCTTGATTTGTCTTGTTTTACGCGATAAACAATCAAATTAAGGTGTAAAACAACTAAAAGTAACACATAAACCACGTTTATGCTCTACGACCTGTGGCTCTGATACCACTGTAGGGTTTTGATTCATGGATCGCACAACGGAAGCATAATCAAACATAAAAACCATGCAAAACCCTCCAAGGATCACAAGTCAAGAGACATAACGATGGTAAGGGTTAGAAATCATAAACACACCTTTGGGTTCTCCTTGATGACTTAAAACGCGAAATATGTCACGTTCTCTATAGTTGATCCACTCCTAGAGTTGATCCTAGAACTCCCAACTCCTTTGGTGCTAGCCCGGAAGAGGAAGAGGAAGAAGAAATCACGCAAAACGAGACCCAAAGGAGGGTCTCGGCCTCCTTTGGCCGACGGGGACGGGGCGGCGGCAAGGGGGCGGCGGGCCTCTTTTTTGCTTGCTCTCTCTCCTATTTTTCTCTCCCACTCTTGTTATTTTCACTTAATGAGCATAAGTTATGTGGGAAAGAAGGAAGTAAGTTCCTTTATATAGTCCAACAACTCCGTGTTAACTACCTAAAGGACTTATTCTAGTCCTACTAGAATTCAATTTAGTCCATTCCTTGCAAATTAGTCCCTACTAAGTTTGCAAGGGTTTGCAAATTGATCCTTCTAATTAATTAATCCAATTAATTAATTCCCAAATCTAGTTCAACTCTATATAGCGTGTGACCCCATAGGTTCTATCTAGTTGGTAGCAACAATTTGCTAATATGGAGCGGTTTCTAGCAAAACATCCATTCTAGCCAACTAATAGAATAGTCATCTTGACAACCTTTGTACAAGTAATTGTCTCATCCCTTTGTCTCTATATCCGGATTGGACACGAGACATACAAGTCATACTCGTATATCCAATCCATAGTTTCTCGATCCATGGGAATAGCCTTATTCGTGCAAATAACATCAATATCCTATATTGATTTATTTGAGTCTGGCCAGACATTCTATAAGCACTATCCTTCGAGTGGCCTAGGATAATTGCTCCCGTTATGTGGGAGGGAAAAATCCTATCTACGTCCACTACGATCTCTAAGCTTGCTTCTTATTGTATCCAGTACACGCCTTTATAACTACCCAGTTACGGTGTAGCGTTTAACGCTACCAAGATCACAATAATCCACAACTAGAATATCTAGTGACTTCAAGTCTAAGGATGACAATACCATTGCACCGCGAGAAGCGCTTGTGACTCAAAATAACGTGTATGTAGCCTTCTCGGAGATGAGTCAATCCAGTGCAACATTTCCTAATGCACACCTATGTGTTGGATCGTGATATCTCCATATCAGTCCAACCCCATACTAGTCTATAGATGATTGTCCCATTTAATCATTATACTTGACTAGGGATATTTAAGATAAACAACACAATTGTAAATCTAAGGACTTCATTATATTAAATATCCAATAAATAATAAATGAATTTCTAGCCACAAATAATTCACACTAAACTAGATTGCCTCTAGGGCATCTATTCCAACAGTTCCTCCTCCCAAAGGTCAGTCTATTATTGGAACGAGGTGGTTGTTCAGAAATAAGCTGGATGAAAATGGTATGGTTGACTGAAATAAAGCAAGATTGGTAGCTCAAGGCTAAAACCATGATGAAGATATAGACTATGAGGAGACTTTTTCTCCTGTAGCCAGGTTAGAAGCTATAAGAATCTTACTTGCATTTGCATCTCATACGAACATCAAACTTTTTCAAATAGATGTTAAGTGTGCCTTTCTGAATGGTTATCTACAAGAAGAAGTATATGTTGCTCAACCTCATGGAATTGAAAGTAATGATTTTCCAAATCATGTTGATTACTTGACAAAGATCTTCATGGTTTGAAACAGGCTCCAAGAGCTTGGTATGAAAAATTGTCAAAGCTTTTACTTGAAAATGGTTTCAAAAGAGGCTTAGTTTACAAAACCCTTTTCATAAGGACTCATGAGAAAGATATTGTTGTACTACGGATATATATTGATGATATTCTATTTGGTACTAATAATGATTCTCTTTCCAAGGATTTCGCTAGTCTTATGAGCAGGGAATTTGAGATGAGCTTGATGGGAGAGCTAAATTTCTTTCTTGGACTTCATGTACATCAAATGAAGAAATGAATTTTTCTACATTAGAAGAAATACACTAAGGATTTGCTGAACAAGTATAACATGTCTCAATCCAAGGTAGCCAAAACTCCCATGAGTTCTACACTGTTCTTAGACAAAGATCAAAATGGAAAGAATACAATAATATGATTGGTTCACTGCTCTATCTTACTGCAAGCAGACTAGATATTATGTTTAGTGTTTGTATGTGTTCTAGACAGGCTGTTCACAAAGAATCACACTTAGTGGTTGTCAAAAGAATTTTTAGATATCTCAATGGTACCAAAGAATTAGGGCTTTGGTATCCTAAAAGGTCTAACTTTGCTTTGTGTGGCTATTCGGATTCAGACTTTGCAAGTTAAAAAGTTGATAGAAAAAGCACTCCAGGGTGTTGCCAATTCCTGGGATCATCCCTGATAAGCTTGCATTCCAAGAAGGAAAATTCATTAGCCTTATCACTAGCAGAAGCTGAATACATAGCAGCTGGAGCTTGTTGATGACAAGTGTTATGGATAGCTCAACAAATGAGAGACCTGTGATTTGATTTAAGAGATATTCTTATGAAATGTGACAACACTAGTGCTATCTCAATTACAAAAAATGCAGTACAACATTCAAGGACTAAACACATTTCTGTCAGACATCATTTCATAAGAGGTCATGTGGAGAAAGGTAATTTATCACTTGAATTTGTGCCTACTAACATGTAATTTTCAGACATCTTCACTAAACCATTGCCAAAGGATAGATTAACAACCCTGAGATAGAACTGGGCATGCTAAACAATGAAGCTCTAGTTTAGGAGGAGTATCAGGTAAGATTTATGTGTTTTAATGTTTTAGAAAGTTTTTCAAAGTCTTGAAAGCTTTTCAAAGCCTAGATTTTATTTGTCTCCAATGTTACAGTCTTTCAAGGCCTTAAAATGCTTTTCAAATCTTTGAAAATAAATCTTTATACTATAGTCAATGAATGGATCACCAATGCTGAGTGTTATCTCTGTAGATAATTGCCTAACAGTGATTTCACCTTTTAAAATGAATATTTTTCAAAATCAGTATTATATTATTTCCGTCCACACATTAACACATTTTTTTGAATTTCACTCAATACATCCTTCTTTAAATATTTAGGAATATTCAGTTTCGTTTTCAAACTCAAACTCTTCAGTACTTATCTTCTCTCTTTTCTCTTATATCTATCACTCCCGCCTCTCTCTTCTTAAACCCTAACCCTAATGACCACATGAATAACCTCCGAGAGAATCAAGATGGCTGGAGGCTCAAAGAAAAGTTCAAAAAAGAAGAGAAAAGCTGCAGAAAAAGAAGTTCAGGAAATTAAAGATGGATCCAGATCCAGAACTCCTAGTGCATCTTTGCAAACCTCTTCTCGTCCAAAGAAGAAAAGAAAGAAGGACAAGGTGGAACAGACTGCTACATCCAGCAAGAAGAAGAAGTCAGATCCAACAACTGCTTCTGAAAAGCAAAAATGTATTCAGCTTGGTAGACCTAAGAAGGTGAAGAAAAATCCCCAGAAAACAGACAAAGGAAAAGAGAAGGTTATTGGGAAGGAACTTCGTACCTACTCGGAAAAGAAATCCCCTTCAGGTAATAAAGGTCTTTCTAGCAAGTGGTTTATCAGTCATTCTGCAAAAGGGAATTGTTTAGATGGTTTTGCCTCTACTCCTATTGCTAACTATAGCATGATCAGTATTAGCATCTTGAATGGTATGAATCTGGAATGCATTAGAAGGCTGAAAAAGAGTTATCTTTATAAAATTCTACACCCATCTGAAGTTGCATACCGTAGACTTACCAGATTGTTCTATTTGAATATGAAGCAAATCAATAATTGGAATTTAGACAAAGCTCTTTATGGACTTAAGCAAGCTGCAAGGGCTTGGTATGACAGACTCTCAAAGTTTTTCCTTGATAATGGTTTCAAGAGAGGACTTGTTGAAAAAACTCGTTTTGATTAAGAATCATGAAAATGATTTGTTAGTAGTGCAGATTTATGTTGATGATATACTATTTGGTGCTACTAATGATGCTCTTTCAAAAGAGTTTTCAAGTCTAATGTCCTGGGAGTTTGAAATGAGCTTAATGGAATAACTTAATTCCTTTCTGGGACTTCATGTTCATCAAATGAAGAAAGGAATAATTGTATATCAAGGGAAGTATACCAAGGTTTCTTTAAACAAGTACAACATGTCTCAGTTTGCAAAGACTCCTATGAGCTCATCTTTATCCTTAGATAAGGATACAAGTAGTAAGACTATAAATCAAAAAAAGAACATATGTATGATTGGTTCACTTCTGTATTTAACTGCTAGTAGACCTAATATTATGTTTAGTGTATGTAATGTGTGCAAGGTTTCAAGCAGATCCTATGGATAGTTATTTGATTGCTGTTAAAAGGATTTTCAGATATTTGAATGGAACCAAAGACTTGGGGATTTGGTATCCAAGAAGAACTAATTTTATGTTGAGTGGTTATTCAGATGCAGACTTTGCGGGTTACAAAGTGGATAGGAAAAGTACTTCAGGATGTTGCCAATTCCTTGGCTCATCACTGATTAGTTGGCATTTAATAGCCTTGTCAACTGCAAAAGCTGACACATTGTAGCTGGTTCTTGTTGCTCACAAGTACTATGGATTTCTCAATAATTAAGAAATCTTAGATATGAATTCAGAAATGTGTCTATCAATTGTGACAATACTAGTGCCATTTCAATATCAAATAAACCAGTGCAGCATTCAAGGACTAAGCATATAGATGTGAGACATCATTTTATTAGAGATCATGCTGAGAAAGGTGATGTATCTTTAACTTTTATTTCAACTACTATGCAGATAGCTGCTATTTTCACTAAATCTTTGCCAGATGAAAGGTTTGCATCCCTAAGGTTTGAATTGGATATGTTAAACAAGGATGCATTGTTTAGGGGGAGTATTAGTTCTTACTTGTGTTATGTGTGAAAATCTCAAAGCCTTGAGATCATAACTTCTTAAGCCTTGGAAGTATGCTTCAAAGCTTTGAAGTTTTTTGGCAGCTTGAAATTTCTCAATGCTTTGGGCCACTGTTTCAAAGTTGTGAGTAATATGCTGTGTATTTGTATTTAAAAATTGGATCAAAAAATATTCTATAATATATTTTTAGATAATTATGGAATATTTTATATGTTCAGAGGATTTGGTCAAAATATCCCAAAATATCTCAGAATAGCTTTCAAAATCTTATTTGCATGACATCCTTCTTTCAATCAAAACTTTCTACCTACTTAAGCCAACTTCATGGCTTATTTCTCTCATTCTCAATCTCCTTCTCTCCGTATCTATCTCTCTCTCTCAATTTCATTATCAACTCTCTGAAAACCTAAACCCAATGGAGCGCAAATCAGAGAGAATCAAGCAGCAAGGACTGAGTTCTTCTAAGACGATAAAGAGAAAGGCTAACAGAAAGATCACCATTCATGGATTAGATGCAGATGAAACATCAAGCATTCAATAAACTTATCCACCCTCAAAGAAGATCAACAAGGGAAACGTGGCTCAAGAAGAGATTTAAGAAGATGGGTCTGGATTTGAGTCTGGAACAGAGGAAGTGGTGAAAGCTAAGGAGCAGGGGGAGTAAAGATCAAGGAGATCATTCAAGAAAGAAGAAGAAAGAGGTTATTGAAGAAAATAATGCAGATAAGAAGAAGATGTCTCCATCTCCCAAAGAAAAGAAGCCAAAGAATAAGCAGATTGATCCACCAACAGAGAAGAAGAGGGTTTAGAATAGTGCCTTGAAAACCAAGAAAGCCACTGGATATGGTAAGAATCTTCTACCTGTGTCTTGGTTTATAAACCGTGAGGTTAAAGCTGTTTGGATGGATGGTTATGCATGTTCGAAGGTAGCATTTTGTAGTCTTATAAGTGATGAACTGTTAGAGAAATTGGACATAGACTACATTAGGAAGTTAAGAGATTCTTCTATTGGAAAAATGTTAAATCCACCTTTCGAGGCTTATCCTAGGCTAACTAGATTGTTTTATTTAAATATGGTACAAGAGATGGATGATAGTGATAGTTTTATCCTTACTTATAAGGTGGCTGGTGTAGACATAAGGTTGGATCACAAAGTGTTTGTGTTTTGTGAGGTCCTAGGCAGTATAGCTTACATGAGCATCCAGATATGAGAGACTATTTGGAGTAAGCTAAATCCATGTTTTCCTTGGAGGGAACCCCTACCGGACCCAAACATTTAACACATTTTTTGTTTAACTATGAAGCCAAAATTATTTTCTCAATTATCATGAGGTGTGTAGTTCCCACGGAGCATTTCATAGAGTTGGTGACATATAGGGTGTTGGTAATGATGTACTTGATTTTCCAAGGCTTTGAGATTGATTTTCCAATTTTTATCATGGAGCATATGGTGTATTGTGGTACTAGAACTAGGACTCATTCTTTGCCTTATGAAAATTTGTTGCCATTGTTCTTTAAACAGTTTGGAGTATCCATGAAGAATGAAGAGGAGATCACCAATGGTTTTGGGTTAGTTGATGAAGCTTCACTTCAAAGGATTGGTGTGGTTCAGACTCTAAAAGGGAAGTTGAAGTTCTACACTGAATTAACTGCAAATGAACTGAAGGAGAAGGATTATATCAATCCTAGAGAAGCTACAGTATCACAGTCTTCTGGTAACTTGGATTTTTCTCAGGTTCATGACAGAGTTGAAGTCTTGGAGGATGGTATTGAGGATCTCAGACAAGGACTGTTTGATTTGTCTACTGACTTTGTGAAGTTCAAAGGGTTGGTAGATTCAAAACTTAATATTATCATCAAGGGTTTTGACTTGGAGAAGATACCATCTGCTGAAAGCAAAGATACCATCATTTATTCTTGTGAGATTATTGGAGAAGAAGAAGAAGAAGAAGAAGAAGAAGAAGAAGAAGAAGAAGAAGAAGAAGAAGAAGAAGAAGAAGAAGAAGAAGGTTCCAATAATTCTTGCTTCAAAGGATTTATTTGAATAGTCTGATGAGGAAGCTGTTGGTGAGGAGACTGCTGAAGGAGAAACTGAGAAAAATACTGCGACAGTTGAGGAAGTGATTGCTGAGGTGGTTGCTGAGATGGAAGTTGATAATGTGGAAGCAAAGAATGAAAATGTTGATGAACAAGCTGAGACTACAAAAGAGTCAGATGGTGAAGCAGGTGAGGAAGATTAGGTGGAGACTGAGGACAAGCCAAGGGTAAAGGTGAAAGTGGGAAGAAGACTACCAAGAAAAGTGCTGGAGCTGGAACTCCAAAGCCTTTCAGCCTTTCTTTCTGGACCTTTCTTTCTTTCTTTCTTTCTTTCTTTCTTCCTTCCTAAGTCCCGAAGTATTTTGTTTTGTTTCTTTTAAAACCTCTTAACATGATCCTACATTTCTTCTACCTCTTTGATGAAAGTAAAAAAGGGGGAGAAGTATTTGCTTATCTGTTAGGTTTCTAAAATTTGTAATAATTTCAATTCTGTAGGATGTTGGTTTGGTGATTTTACTCTATCATTTATTCTAGATATATCTGATTTGTGCTTGTTCTTGTGTATGTGATGTGATTTTATCCAGTCAAGTTTTGATGATGACTTTGAGTTGCAGGAAATCCTGGAAAGCTATAATATTTGTTTTCACTTTCATCAAGGGGGACATTGATAGTTCAAAGCGCTTGAGTTTTAAACTCAGGGGGAGTTTTTGCCTTGATGATGAAAGCCAGAAGATCAGAGACACTTAGTTTCAAAGCTTCAAAGCTTTAAGATAATGTAGTGTTCCTATATTTATATTGTGCCTAACATTCTTGTGTTTGCAGGCTTAGATATTGGATTGGGGGATGAGTTTATCATTCACTAATGTCTCTCAAAAATATTATTGTATCTTTTTTTGGATTATATAAGTCTCACAGATTGCAGGATTCAGTTTCGAGCTAACACTTGTGAACTAGCAGTCAAAGCTTCAAAGCTTTGAGATTTTCTTAGGTCTATATACTGCTAAGTATACTTAACTGATCTGTGTATGAAGTAGGACTTAGATGGATTCTGAACTGGATATTGAGTTATTCTAACTGTTTATCATATGATCTATATTGTTCTACAATTTTATTTATACATGTGAAGATGGATACTGAATTTTATCTAAGACAAAATAGCTAGGATTTTAAAGTAAACTGTGTGTATTTTGAAGATCTTGCTATTTTGTCTAAATGTTGTTTGATCTTTGTTGTTGAGTGTGCGCATGTTTGTCCGTCGTTGAAACGTCCATAAACAAGCTTGATAGCTATCCAAACATAGCTATTGAGAGAAGCATATATTGGAAGAGGATTTGTAGGAATTCAGTTCCTAAAAAGTCTCAAGTGGTTGCTGACTGTTGATAAAAAGGTAGAGTTTGAAATTCAAAGAGATAGACATTGAGAGAGGCTAATCAACAGTGAAAGAAGAGTGTTTTTACAATCGTGGGATATCACACAAACAAGTCTTCAATCAATCAAGCTTTCAACATTGCAAGAGAAGAAGATCAAGTATCTAGAAAACTGAAGAAGACTTCCAAGCTTTACAGCTTAATCTCTTCTGTGTTCTTCAACCTGTACTTCATCTGTATTAACATTTTGATATCCTTAAACTCGCAAACTTAGAAGTCTAGTTGTTCAAGTGAACAAAAAGAGGTTCTTATTGTTTCAACAGGTTCTAGCTGGTACTAGATAGGTTGGGAACCACAAGCTGTATAAGTGTAAGGTAGCTCACTTAGGCTCGAGATCAAGGGCTAAATCTGGGAGATTAATAATACGTGTGTTGAAATCCTGGAGGGATCACATCCCTCAGGCAGAGACTAGATCAAATTTTTACTGAACTCTGTAAAAATCATTGTGTTCTTGTGCTTTATCTTGTTGCTTTTCATTACTGTTAATATTCAGCTCAAAAAAAGTAGCTCAAAAGCTTTGGAGAATTTCCAATCTCAAAGCTTTGAAGCTTCTGTATTCTGCAAGTTTATCTCTAGCTTCTCAAATCTTTTCCAAATCTTTGAGATTTCAAATGCACATTTGCTTAAAGTTTCAAAAGGCTAGTTATTGAGTAAAAGTTTCCATACTCTATTCAACCCCCCTTCTAGAGTATTAGATCCTGTTTATTTACTTGCAACAAAAACTTTCTAAGTACAACGTTTTTTGACCCAGAAACAAGTTGTTGCACATGTAGAAAGTTGGCATGAAGGGATAATCATGTGAACTCACTGTTAGAGCCGAAGAAACGCTAGCTATGTCTCTACTCATAAACCACATCTTTCTCTATGTTCTCGTTGAAGTCATTCTCTATGACATTCACACAGAATCCTAATCACAACCAAGTTCACTTTGACAAGGATTTGACAATGCACATGTCCTATATGATGTGTTTGTCTTAACAAGATGCAACAACTCGAGACATATAGTCACCAAGGTCAAAACCTTACGAAATAATATTTCAATACATAGTTAGCACAAATATGAAGTCGTTGGATTCGTAGACACTAGAGTGATAAGGGAGAGTCAAAACACTTGGGACATTTCAAAACTCGTATTTTATGTCTTGAATTCTTGGCTTTGGTAGACCTACTAACTCACTGAGTAACACCACGAAATTCGGATGGTGACACGAAATTTTGCGTGCGTTACGCAAGTATAAGGTCAATGTAATAAAGAGAGTATTTTAGACTCGATTTATCGTTCCCATAGAGACAAATAATGGATTACCTCTTAATTAGAAATTAGGTTTTCAGAGTAAAAACGTAAAAAGTAAAAGGAGGAATTTGGTTGAGTTGAATCTGCTAAACTATGCACTGAAAGTAAATAACAGAAATAAATAATATTTTTGGTATGGTTTTTTGAGAATATATTTCGGTTATAAAGACTCGGTTTTGGGATACTAGGCTTCCAGGATCCTCGAGGGTTCATCAGTTTTCCTGATTTTGAAGGAAAACACGAAGTTGGTTCTACTTATGCCACGTCATCACTTGTGTAATCTCATCTCGGTCTCATACACGTTTTTCTGTCTCTGAAGATTTCCGAGTTCTGTCCGTCCACCTAGATCTACAGATTCATTCTAAGTCTGCTAAGTTCTTGAGGTCTCCTCTCGATCTCAGTCAATTCTTGAAACAGCCAATCTATACGCTCGGGCTACTCCTAACAAACTTCGCCTCTCGGTCCCTGAGGTGATACGGGATTTGTATTTTCCTTCCTAACATAATCTGGTCACTCTCATACACCAGTTAAGATATTTAGTAATCCTGGTTGATCACTCCGTTCATACATGAAAATAAGCATCAAATACATAAATCTAAGTAGAACGTATAACTGCATTAAGATTCGAAGATCATGATTCCATAACGGAAACCTAAGAAAAACTGAATCTCAACCCTAGGTTCACCGAGGAACATAGGTAAAGGTTTAGCTACTAAAGACTGACATAATAACTATAATAATATTTTTCATAAACTAGAGAGAAGAGAGAAAAGATCCAAAACAATAAAAACGAAATCTGGTGACGATCCTGCTCCAAAACTGCCTACGAAGGTGTGTCGTGATAGTGATAATGTAGGGTTGAGGTCCCTTTTATATTGCACGAGTTTTCATAAAGTTTCTCAAAATAAGAAACTGCCACTGGGCCGAAAACCGCCTCAGAAAAATTCTTCCTTTCAAAATCCCGTAATCGCCTCAAAATTTGAGTACGAAATCTTCCAGAAACTTTTGCCTGCGCCATGACCCGAAACTTGTCAAAATTCTCAAAATACCCTTGGGTCAAACTGCCCCAAATTTTCGCCCAATCCTGAATCCGGTCATGAGAAAACTGTTATCTGAATTTGGATGACAAAATCCGAACCAGAGGAGGAAAATCCGGTCTCGGTGTCAAAATTGCTAAATCCCCCTGGCTCAAAACTTCCCCAGAAATCGACCTGTCAGTTTCTGAACATGAAATAAATAACCACGAATTCGGACACCGGAACCGAGACCCATGCTTGGGCATGGCTAATAGGAGACCCATGCTTGGGCATTGCCTGGTCATGGAGCCACAAGCGGTGTGGGTCAGTCAGAGACCCAGGCTGGGGCGTGTTTCAGTTTTTTGACCGGACTCCGTTTCAGCATTATGAAGTGTTTTCGGAAAGACCTTGATGTCTACTTACTTCTGCGCTGGTCTCACTTCAAAATTCCAGGTAGAAATCAAGATATTGTCAACCGATTCTAGTGCAAACATTATCAGTTCCAGCGTTTTCAGCTTTCTTGGCCAGTTTTCACTGCCCGTTTTTTCACCAGTCTTTCTTTTTTCTGTTCCACTCTCCCTTGTACCAGCCTTGGTCAAATCCTGCCTCAAGCATTTTCTGCAATTTATCCCGGTTCTGTCTCGACACGCATCCCAATGCACTTCCCAAACCTGTTCCTACAAAGATAACATCAACAAACCCGCGATCATATCCAAATTATATATGTGAAATTAATGTAGAAAATACTCGTAATCCCGATACTAGAAAAAACTCGTAATCCCGATATATGTCAACCGATTGTACTCGTAATCCCGATATATGTGAAATTCATTACCGAGACTTTAGTGCTAAATAAGACTAAAAACTCAAGAAAACTCAGCAGATTTATCTCTACTTAGCTCATAAGATAACTTCTTTCTTGGAGTTATCAAATACCCCCACACTGCCGATTGCTCGTCCCGGGCTATCTCGAAGGATTCAGCTACCTTTGCATACTGATGAAATCAGAGTGGTACAGAACGACTCGACTGACCTACTGACTCAACTATCCGACCGCTGAATGACATGACTACCAAACTGACTTACTACTCAACTGAATCAACGAATTATACAACAACAAGAAAAATTTTCTTTTCGTGAGATCATGCAATCTCAAAAACCCAAACCGGTATGTAATCAAGTTCTTACAGAAGCTTCCCGAAAATACTAATCCACCAGCGATCGGCGAGTATAGCCAGATTTATGAGTGAAAAATTAGCGCGGGCATCTCCTACTGTTACTTTCGTACGCATCCTGAGAAAATCCCTAGATTACCTACCATCCGAGCTATTAAGAAATCAAGGATCCTAAGTCTAACAGATCATATATATATTTGTATTGGGGTACATCATGATACTACTCGTTATGACATTCTCATTGCTCCCGAATCACACTCCTCACCGAATTCCCAAAAAAACTGACCAAGACACCAATGTTTCTTCTCACTGAATGTCACAATCTCCCGGTGCGACTTCCGCCGTTCTCGCGGCCATGAATGTGAAGTGTATCGAATCTAGGAAATAGTGTCCACCTACTCAGATTTAAAATAAATAATTAAATAATTGAAAAATGTAAAAAATAAAATAAAACCTCTCTTTTTTTTTCTTTTTTTTTCTCTTTTTTTATTTTATTTTCATATATATACAAATAATAGAAAAAACAATCAACAATCTACACTGAGTGGTGTAGAAATAATCCAAAGTCACCGGGTATGAAAAATATCCATGTGTGATGTACCCTTGCACTAATCATTAAGTGTAGATCTTGTAGTCGAATGATAAAGTGTGCAGTCCTACCGAACCTCCTATTCACCAAAGATGTAAGAATTAGCACGGCCACCAATTAACCCCAAAACCCCCGATACCCGTTTTGTGCGAAAATATGTCTCGGGGGCGGCTAATGGTGGTGGCTAGGGTAGCGGCGTCTACGGTTAGCTGTCCATCTTGATCTTTCCTTGTGCGTGTTGGGCTTGGATTTGGGAGCAAGTTAGGGTTTATAAGCCTATATATAAAGGCATATGCATATTTCATAATCAGTATGCTTGTAATTATCTCTTCTCATCAATAAATTTGGTTCGGCTTGGTCGTGGACGTAGCTAGTCTCAAAATTAGTGAACCACGTAATTCTTGTGTGTTCTTTATCTTATTGTTATTCTTGCTTTCTCTTGCTTTCTCTCGTATTGGATTCCTAACAACCTGTAACAACTTAACTTGAAATTATTTCGACCAGGATCTATCAATGAATCACAAAAGTGCCTAGGAATCAACTATGTAGTGTTCAGTCCATGAAAAATTCCATTGGAGAGTTAGTGTTTGTCTAGTCTCCAAATAGCCATTGCCCAGAAAAAAGTAGAATGTGACGGTCAAACTATTTTTAGCTGCAGCATGTCTCATATAAAACCATCAATGGTTATCAAAAGTAGTATTTTGTACTTGGTTTTATAAAAGTAGCAAAATATTTTAGCTCTAGCACACGATTTGTTTTGATTCTCTAAATATATCTCCATTAGAGCTTGCTAGATACGTATAATATCATGATTTTAAACTCTGATACTCCATTGGAACACTAGACCTAGCTAGAGTAAAAGGCGATAAACCACATTTTGAGACTAAAAGGGAACAAACAGAAGCGCGAACACAAAAAAATACAAACATACTGATTGAACGTTATAATCTACCAAGAAACCACCAAAAATGAAACACTTACCACACCCGCCACTCCTCCTTGGCAGATAAATCACACAAAGAAATCAGCGCTCAATTACAACGTCTTTGCCCCATTCTTGGTGGATAAATCACTATCGCCACGGGCTCTTTGTGGTTATCATTTATCCCATTTCGTATACCCCATTTGGTGAGTTTGAATTATGCTTTCTAGTTTGCGGTGGCTCTCGCACTTCCTTTTTGTTTTGGCTGGTAAGGTTGATTGGTGGCTCTTGCGCTCCCTTTCCACCATCCACCGCCGACTTTTGACCCTCATCGGAAGGTTTTGGTGGATCCGGAGGTTTGGTGTGTTTTGAAAGCTTAATTTTGTCTTCGGGTATTTAAATACCACATGAGCCACTTCGGCAGCCACATGAGATTTTACCGAGTTCTCCGCCACGTGCTCGCGTGGAGGAGGAGGAGGAGACGAGAAGAGGCTAGTTTGCCTGAACCCCGAAGCCGTCTCCGAAGCAGACCCCAGCACCGAAGACTTAAAAGGGGGCGGTAAATCAACAACAGCATGTCGACTCTGTCATGAGGAATTAGCAACCAGAGACAGAAAATGGCGACAAGGATCGACCATTGGAGGTTGCCTCTTCCGTGAGGAATAAGCCACCTGAGGCGAAAAACGACAAGTGGATTACACATTGGAAGATTGCCTCTGCCGTGAGGAATCATCCATCGGAGGCTGAACACGATGGAGGGAATCACCCAGCAAATAAGGATGAGGCGGAAAAGGGGAGGCGAGAAGGCGAGATTGCCTCATCATTCTGGAATCACCACCAGTCGGAGTTTGCCTCCGCGCCGCCATATCGAGAGGTGGGGAGATCCGAACGGGTAAGGCAGGAGGACGATTCGGCGGCGCTTGGGCAAAACTACGCATGCGGTGGGCATTCTGGGAGTGTTGATTGTGCCATTCGACAAATACAAGTCGTTGAGAGCTTTGGATTTTATGGGAGCCATTAGGATTTTTTTTTCCGAATCTCAATCCCTCACCTACTGGGTAGCTAAAACTGACTCACCAGAAATCAATCAAACAATGAAACTAGTTGGCCAATCTCAAATCGAAGAAGGTCATCGAAGCAACAAACAAAGCACTAAATTTAAAATTCTTAAAACGAAGGGGAAAAAAAAAGAGATTTCATAAATCTATCAGTTGGAACTCAAAAAGCACAGATGAGACTCGATAGAGAGAAGCAATGATAAACTATAGAGATATAGTAGCTTGCATATAGAGAATTGGAGAGAGAGTTTCAGAGAGATAGAGAGATCGATTGAAGAAAGAAGTGAAGTGAGGAGTAGAGGAGACGAGGGGGGCAGTTACGCGCGCCCAATACCTGGCGTAACTATATAAGCGACGGAGTGAAGTGAAGTGAGGTATTGGGCGTATTTAACTGTCCGCCTCGTCTCCTCTACTCTTCACTTCATTTCTTCATTCAATCGATCTCTCTCTCTGCAACTCTCTCTCTCTCTCTGCAGTTCTCTCTACGCACGATACTATATCTTTATAGTTTCTCATTTCCTCTCTTTCTCGAGTTTCATCTGTTCTTTTCGAGTTCCAACTGACAGATTTCGGAAATCTCTTTTTACACCTTCGTTCTAAAAAAAATCAATTTGGTGGATTGTTGGTTGCTTCGATGACCTTCTTCAATTTATTAAGATTCAAAATTCCCTAATGACTCCCATAAAATCCAAAGCCCTCAACAAATTGTATTTGACGAAATGGTCTAATCAACAATCTCGGGGTGCCCATCGCGGGCACAGCTCTGCCCATGCTCCACCTCCTCCTCCTCCGGCCTCCCCCGTTCGGAGTTCCCCACCTCCTGATACGGCAGCGCGCAGGCAAACTCCTACAGGTGGTGGTTTCGGAATGATGAGGCAATATCTCCTTCTTGCGTCCCCTCTTCCGCCCAATCCCTCACCGCTGGGTGTTTCCCCCGTCGTGTTTAGCCTCCGATGTCTGATTCCTCATGGCATAGGCAATCTCCCAATGTGGAGTCCACTTGCCGTTTTTTGCCTCCGCTGGCTGATTCCTCACGGAAGAGGCAACCTCCCAATGTGGAGTTCCCTCACCGGATTAAGCTTCGACCGGTTGATCCCTCTCGGCAGAAGAAACCTCCGATGGTCGATCACAGTCGCCATTTTGTTTCTCCGGTTGCAGATTACTCACGGGAGAGCCAACATGCTGTTGTTAAATCCCATACCTTTTAAGTCTCCTGTGCTTGGGTCTGCTTCCGAGACGGTTTCGGGGTTCAGGTGAACCAGTCTCTTCTCGTCTGCTCCTCCTTCGTGCGAGCACGTGGCAAAAAAACTTGGTAAAATCTTCGGGGGCTGCCGAAGTGGTTCATGCGGTATTCAAATACCCGAAGATCAAAATTAAGCTTTCAAAACTCACCAAAGCTCCGAAGCCACCAAAACCTTCCGATGAGGGTCAAAATACGGCGATGGATGGTGGTAAGGGAGCGCAAGAGCCACCGCCCAACCCTACCAGCCAAAACAGCAAGGAACTGTGAGAGCCGCCACGGACAAGAAAGCATAATCCGAAGCTCACCAAATGCGGTATAAGAAATGGGATAAATCACTTTCACCACTGGTTGTTTGTGGTCGAGGTTAATAACAGGTGGATCCCCTATAGCAGGATCCTACAGGTGTTCGACCAGATGATGGTCTACACGTATATGGATTGCCACGCAACAGTGGTGGTCTTTGAGGTAGTGGCATGTTTGGAAGGAGACCTCCCTCTTGGCCGATATATCTCTAAAAATTTATATAATACCCAGGGTTGCCAAAGGTCTAGAGACACTCATTGTACTCAACAATCATGATGGAGACATATTTATTGTTACATGTTGCTATTTCATGCACTGAGAGATATGAATTGTGCTTAAGTTGGAGAAAGAAACAGAGATAGAAACAAATCGAGAGATAGATATGATCGAGGATGTTTAAGCCTCATAAAGTGAGGCCAATTTGTAATAGTCCATTGAAGATTATGGTAAGCATTTCTTAAAGTGTTTGTACAACATGCAAAGAACAGTCGAATTACATGCCAAGTATTTCGTTCTTACTTTTTTCTCATTTTTGTACATTCATTTTCTTCTTGCATGGTGGTATTAACAAATACTAAGGATTAAGAAATGACTAACCACAATTTTTCGTGGTGATCCCGGTACAATAAATCACAAACTTTGAGAGTTTTTATTGGATTTGTCATGACTAACCACCGTTTTCTTGGTGGATCCCAATGAAAGGGGACGAAATAACACGTAATTTGAGAGTGTGTGTGGTTAATTCGATAACCTTCATTTGACGATCTTAGATGTGTCGATGGTAGAAACTCCACATAATAGAGAAAATTGATGACGGTTCGAAAACTGTTATCTAGGGCTTGAAAGGCCCAAGAGTAAAACCAGGAACAAAAATAGAGAAGTAGAGAAGGGACTGGTTATGTATTGGTAGGCATTATGCTATGTATGTAATGGTTGTGGCCTGCAGTGATCCGAGGTCTCTTTAGGTATAGAGATCATTGATTACCCATTTAAGAAACTCCTTTTTAGTTCAAATATTTTCGAAATTATGCTTATTTAATGTACTATAGCATAGCTAATAACTTTTTTTGCTATTTGAAAACCCAGGATGGCCAATTAAGAGTGAAGTTCACAATATACAAGTCATGTAGATAATCTCGCTGATATTAGGAGGCAAACATCAACTGGTCTCCGAACATAAATATGCTGACTACTCGTGACACGGTTTTTATGCTTTGTCTTCATTTCATATAGTGGTCTATCAATAATTTCTTAGTTCTACTTCTACAAATTTCCACTAAAAATGGAACTCAACAGGAGCATGTCTGGAGAGAAGGCTCAACTTATTCTAATCTAACCTGGCTTATTTTTTGTTAGCTTCCGTAAGTCTTATTTCATTTGAAGTTATCTTGTTTTTTATTATCTCCAAATGAACTTCTCATAGAAGACAATTCTTCAGTTACCTTTTAAATTGATGATAACTCCGTTTTAGGAGTTATTTTGTTGAGTGTTTGATACCTACTCACGAACTTACAGAGTGACATTGAGCCGAATTCCGCACATTTACATGTGTATCTGTGAAATTATGCTTTCTATGCTTAAATGAAAATTTGGCTTTTTTCATGTGTTTGTTTATTTTGTCATTTGTGATCCCTTGTTAGTGTTCCATGTTGTTTTAAATAGGAAGGAATGCTAGGTGATTCATTTTGGAGCGTGGCATAAACTTCGGATACAAAGAAGCGCAATAAAAGAACGCGTGATGACGAATAAAAGAAGGAAAAGATTGTGGAGATCCTAGACTACTAGTGCGAATTCCCTAACACAAGTGGCAGCTGATTTTTTGGTTGTTCTGTTTTACACAAAATGTACATCGAATTTCTTTTCAAACTAAAGGAATGACCTAGTAGCAAGGGATATCACTCATTCATGTCTTTTGCCCCTTGGACCCCACCGGGGGCGCCGCCCCCGGACCCCCGTCGGGGGCTCCGCCCCCGAACCCCCGTCGGGGGCTGCGCCCCCGAACCCCCGCAGTCGTCCGCGAGTTCCTTGTCCAAGTCATTAACATAGTTGTGTGCACGCGTGTACTCCACACCTCCTAACGTGTACAACGTAATGCCAATGTCTACTTAGTCGTAAGTAAATCCGATTACACAAATGGCCGATGACACTAAAATCACCAACAATCCTCCCCCATTTTAGTGTAATCCTTGATTCACTTATCCTTTCAAAAACGAGGCAAACTTATGCATAAATGAAAATGTCTCGAAGATTGAATTTTCATCTTAGTAAATTACATCTTCAAATATTCGAGTATAGGGGTGTCCTACGGATTGAACCCTTTCTACTCATGATGAATACATGAAAGTAAAATACACATAAGTTCAACATATTCCATGTTCTAACTTGACACTTATTTTTTACTAGCCTAGTGTCACTATCCTTCAATGAGCATATAGAAGCCAAGTCCAAACTTCTTGAAGCGGCTAAACTCCATACTCATATAGGTGGTTCTTTTGTTCTTGTACCTGCCATACAATTTTTCAAAAGAACCATTAAGAAGTGTAAACTTCAACCTCCTTAACTTGCAGGTCTGAACACATACCTTGGGATGATCTTTGTGTTCCAATTTCTTCATGTAAGAGTTCCACATTGAATTCAGCTTCTAACGTTGTATTAGAAGGGAATTGGTTATCTTATCATAAGAGATCTTTTAGATGGACTTTAATCCCATCCCCACGGCCGACTTGTGCACTAAGTCCCTTGCTAACCCTTTGGTTAGATGATCCGCAAGATTTTGTTGTGTACGAACAAACTCAACCGATATTACACCATTCATGATTAAGTCCCGAATGATGCTATGTCTGACACCCAAGTGTCTAGACTTGCCATTATACACCTGACTATATGCCTTAGCCAGAGTAGCAGCACTATCACACCTGATAGATATTGGTGAAATCGGTTTGGCCCACAATGGAATCTCATACACTAAATTCCTTAGCCATTCAGCCTCATTACCGGCTGCAGCTAATGCCACAAATTCAGATTCCATTGTCGATTTAGTAATGCAAGTTTGCTTCTTTGAAGCCCATGAGATTGCCCCTCCTCCAAGTAGAAAAACCCATCCACTAGTTGAGGAATGATCTTCCATATTGTTTATCCAACTTGCATCAGAATATCCTTCTAGAACCGAAGGACTTCCACTGTATGTCAAACCATAATTCATGGTTTTCCTTAAATACTTGAATACTCTCCTCATTGCTTGCCAATGATGTGTGCTTGGATTGCTAGTATACCTACTTAGCTTTCCAACAGCAAATGCTATATCTGGTCGTGTACTAATCATGGCATACATTAGACAACCAATAGCCCTAGAGTATTCCAGTTGAGATACAGCCTTGCCTTGGTTAGGCAACAATTTCACATTTGGTTCCATCGGAGTACTAACCGGAGAACAATTTTCACAGTTAAATTTCTTTAACATCTTCTCAATGTAATGAGATTGAGAAATAGAAATGGCCTTGTTCTCACGTTTAATCCTAATATCTAGGATTACTTCAGCCTCCCCCAAATCCTTCATTGAAAATTTAGATGACAAGAATTCCTTCGCTTGATCCACTTGATCTTGGCTGGTACCAAAGATCAACATGTCATCTACATATAAGCAAATTATGACTCCTTTACCAGAATCATCAAATTTGCTATATACACACTTGTCTGCTTGGTTCAAATGATAACCACTAGACAACACAATATCATCAAATTTTTGATGCCATTGTTTAGGAGCTTGCTTTAAACCGTAAAGTGATTTAACAAGCTTACACACCTTATGCTCATTTCCTGGCATAACAAATCCCTCGGGTTGTTTCATATATATCTCCTCATCCAAATCACCATTCAAGAATGCGGTTTTCACATCCATTTGGTGAATAACAAGATTATGTATAGCTGCAAGAGCTATTAATAATCTAATCGTGGATATCCTAGCAACAGGAGCATATGTATCAAAGTAGTCGATACCTTCTTTTTGTTTAAAACCACGTACAACCAGTCGGGCCTTAAACTTTTCTACGGTACCATCTACTTTCATCTTCTTTTTGAAGATCCACTTGGCATCAAGTGGTTTCAACCCAGGAGGCAAATCAGATAATTCCCAAGTCCCATTTTGCATGATCGAATCCATCTCATCATCTATTGCTTCTTTCCAGAATGCAACATCACGAGATGCCATAGCCTCACTATAGGTTCTAGGATCCTCCTCTATGCTAAAACAATAAGCATACTGAGTATGAATCTCATCCCTAGATCCCTCAACTAAATATAGTTGAAAATTAGAACCATAGTCCTTGGCTACTCTACCTCTTTTACTCTTTCTTATTTCAGGTAAAGTGATGGCGTCACTTGTTCCTTCATTTTGAGCATTGCTCAAATTCGGAACCAAGTCCTTTGGTCTAGGTATTGAAGAAAACCTTTCTTCATCAAAGATAGCATCTCTTGACTCTATTACAGTATTAATGGATACTGAGTCACTAGGTTCAATCACATAGAAACTATAAGCCTTGGAATGCATGGCATATCCAATGAAGATGCAATCTATACCTCTTTCACCAAGATTCTTTCTCTTGGGATCATTGAGCCTAACAATGGCTCTACAACCCCAAACTCTCAAATAATGCAAGTTTGGAGGTTTACCATACCAAAGTTCATATGGGGTAATTTTGTTCCTTTTGTTAGGAACCCTATTAAGCAAATAGCAAGCCGTTAACATAGCTTCTCCCCAAAATCCATCACTCAAACCCGAGTAGGAAAGCATGGAATTAACCATCTCCTTTAGAGTTCGATTCTTCCTCTCAGATACACCATTTTGTTGAGGTGTATAAGGAGCAGTGGTTTGGTGAATAATACCAACCTCTTGGAAATACTTAGGATCATAATATTCGCCTCCTCTATCCGTGCGTAAAATCTTTATTAAACCATTCTTTTGCAACTCAACTTCAGTTTTGTATGTCTTGAATTTATCTAAAGCTTCATCTTTAGAGTGTGACAAGTACACATAGCAAAACCGAGTAGCATCGTCTATAAAAGTAATAACATACTTTTTGTTTCCTATAGACGGTGTTGCATGAAAGTCACATAGATCACTATGAATTAGTTCAAGCACCTTAGAGTCCCTTTTAACATCCTTAAAAGGTTGTCTAGTTATCTTGGTCAGCATACAAGTTTTACACCTTTCGGTATTAATATCAAATGAAGGAATTAGACTCATTTTGGACATATCTTGTAACCTTTTAAAGTGTACATGTCCTAAACGTGCATGCCAAAGTGTTGATTTATCAATACTAGTACCAGCAACGCAAATTGAATTGTTACCAAAAGGAGCAACGATATTTAAACGAAGCATATCATTACATAAATAACCCAAGCCAACAAAAGAACCATGTTTTGACAATACAAACTTATCCGACTCAATAACCTGCTTGTATCCAAGCTTATTTAATACAATTCCAGACAAGAGATTCTTTCGAATCCCGGGTACAAACAATACATCATACAAACTTAAACATTTTCCAGAAGTAAATACTAGGTTAACACTTCCAACTCCATGGATTGGCTCGGTTGCAACATTCCCCATTCTTATTGTGGATCCATCTTCAATGGTTTGCATGGTTGTAAACCATCTTTGATCCTTGCATACATGTCTTGTAGCACCCGAATCAACCCACCATGATATGTCATCATCCTGCACATAAAATGCATCAGAATTTAGGGATACATAATTCTGAATTGAATTTCCAGGTTGTTCAATGAACATACCTTGTTGCTGATCTTGGCCTTTCGGCCCCTTTCCCTTGCCACTTGTGTCTTCACCTTTCTTACTTTTGCCCACACGACAATCCTTCTTGAAGTGCCCTGGTTTCCCACACTTCCAACATGCAAACTTTGGCTTCTTGTTAGGATTGTTGTCTTGCTGTTTAGTTTTCCTTTTTCCAGATTTGTTCTTTCCCTTCGAAGAACCCCCTTCCTCCATCATATTCACAGAACCTGGATCAGCAGTAAGTTTGTCCTTGGGTTTGTCACTTTCTTGATCCCTCAAGGACTGTTCAATCTGAAAGTGACTGCCCAATTGCACCAAGGAAAGTTCTTCCTTTTTAAACTTCAACTTATGCCTAACATCCTTCCATGACGGAGGCAGTTTATCAATCACACTAGAAACGGAAATTGATTCATCTATTTTCATGTTGTGTTGATTAAACCGCCCTAGGATACAAAGCAATTCATGGTATTGCTCCATCACAGGCCTTGAATCAACCATTCTGTAATTGTTCCAATTACTGACCAGAAATTTTCTGCTTGAAGCATCTTCAGCCATGTATTTTGATTCAAGAGAATCCCACAGTTCTTTTGAACTCTCAACATTCTGATAAACATCAAACAAGGAATCAGACATACCGTTAAGAATGTGTCCGCGGCAGATGTAGTCATCATTCTCCCACTTTGATCTCCTCCTTGTCTGTTCCAGGGTTTCGTTCTCCACAGCTTCAGGCATCGGGGTGGTAAGAACATACACAACCTTCAGCGTCGTCAACAGGAAGTGCATCTTCTTCTGCCACCTTCGGAAATCCTGGCCCTCGAACTTCTCCAATTTCATGAACTTGCTCGTCATGTCCTGAGCATTGTTGCCGTTCGTCATGATGCAGATACTTTAATCTTTGTAGGAAAACTGGGTGGTGTTTAGAACGGGAACGATTGAACTTGGATGATCTCTGAGTCGTGATATCACTTTCAGATTAAAGTATTTCGGCTTTGTGCACGAAATCTCCAATCGGATAAAACAGAGAATTCAAGAACGAATATGAGTTTCTCTGTGTTTCTGAATTCGACCAAACTGACAAATAGGGAGGGAGAAGGCGGTTAATCTGGCGGTTACAACCGCCAGATTTCAGTCCGTTTTTTAACAGAAAATTAAATCGGAGACGTTTTTTGTGAAGCACTGAAACGTCAAAAAATCCAATTTTTCCACGCTGACCGGTCAGCGCGACCGCCGCCAGGGGCGTTGCCCCTTGGACCCCACCGGGGGCGCCGCCCCCGGACCCCCGTCGGGGGCTGCGCCCCCGAACCCCCGCAGTCGTCCGCGAGTTCCTTGTCCAAGTCATTAACATAGTTGTGTGCACGCGTGTACTCCACACCTCCTAACGTGTACAACGTAATGCCAATGTCTACTTAGTCGTAAGTAAATCCGATTACACAAATGGCCGATGACACTAAAATCACCAACATTGCAAAACTAACATTTTCTCTAGATCGAGCCTAATGATAACAACATGAGTAACAAAATGAGGAGGAAGGGGAAAATGACAAGGAGGATATCGGGAAACAGAGAGGTAGGGAGACGAACAGAAGAAGAAGAAGAAGAAGAAGAAGAAGAAGAAGAAGAAGAAGACTCCAATAACTATCCCGGCCTTCTAAGGACGCTCTATAGGCGCGAGTAGCTGTCCCGATGATGTTGTCTTTCTCCTACCCCTCTCTCTTACCAGGCGGAAAACATAACGATGAAGGTAACAGCCACTTCTTCTTTATCTTCTTGTGGTGTTCGAGATCATGACAAGTCTTATACTTTTTCTCTTTTCAAATTGGATTTTAATTGCACTTTACCACGTGGTATGCAGTATGTTGCAAATGACACCCCCCACCGTGGGTATTATATGAGGTCGATTACTTATTACAACTTCCTGTTTGGAGTAATGAACCAGTTAACCCCCCCCCCCCCCCTCGAAATCTTCTTATTAAAACCTCCAGTCTTTTATTGCTTTCTATGAGCAACTTGGATCTTTTTCGTCTAAACTTTTCCCATTAGTTTGACAGTTCTTCAGGGGCAAAATTATCCAATCGTAGTGAATATGAAAATGAAGAATAACCACCACAAAATAAGCTCATGCAAACAAATTTGACCAGGGTCACAACAAGTTTCCCCCCTGCCAAATATTGAATATTTGAATATGGTGAAGCTTGAGTTTAATGACCATAGTTGGCACAAAATGTGTGTAATTTTGGAAAGAAAATATAACATTTTAGTCCCTTTTTATGTTTGGGTAGGTATCACTAATCCTCTTTGTGATACTCTGGTTTGGATACAAATAAAAATGCTCATTACTCGATTACTCGGTTAAGATATGGTATCATGGAGCAAGGACTATCCTAAACCAAGACAGTACTTCAAATCATTGTTCTTCTTCTTCTTCTTCTAGTTATGTCAATTATACTTTCTTGAAAATATTTGGACATTTAAACATTCCTGATAAGATAGAGGAATTTATTTAGCGACGTTCAAACAATAGTTTACCTCTTAAGCAAAACTTCATCAAGATTTTTTTGTATCCACAGTTTAATATACTGTAGCGCAACGGAGTAAGATGAATCACACCTTGTTTCGGCTGTTCATGGACTTGTTTGGCTTGGAGATCTCCTCTTCTTAACGTCGGAATCCATCATCAGAACCTTCCAATTTTGATTCGAATGAAGTAGCTACTTGAGAATCAACGAGATCTAATCACCTTCTTCTTTGTGGGAAATATGGAGATCTCGCAACAGAAGAGTATTTTATTTAGAAGAAATTGAAAAATATTTTCTAGTTTCGAATGATATTGCCCATCTAACAGAACTTCACGATACTACTAACCTTGGTCTTAGAAATGGTGTTGCAGGTTCGGATATGGAGAAGAAGCTATGGCAACAGCCACTGGTCGGTCAATTGAAGATAAGCAAGAACGCTTCGTTTTGCGAAAAATCTTGGGTTGCTTGTGGAGGATCGGTTATAAGAAACACAAACAAGGATTCTTTTCGAGCCTTTCTCTTTCTGATTCCCTCAAGCAAGAAATCTCACATCGCCAAGGCGTTCGTGATGATATAAGCAAATATATATATTCGATCCTAAGGGTTTCAAGATCTTCTTCTCAAAATCGTTTGTAAGGAGATCTCTTCATGGAGATAGAGTGGAAAGAGTGCTTGAGGATCTCGCAAGGGAGGCGACAAAAGTTTCGAGAGAAAATATGGTACTTATATACGAGGCCGCAAAAAACCCTAATTGATAAGTTGTTATCTAGTGTGCTTGGAGTTCAGAATTTATGAGTTGGGCAGTGATTTTCCGCAACTTGTGATTTTCTTTTTGAGGTATTTTTTATAGGGAACTTGTCATACTTTCTTCGATAGCAGACACGAGTCTAATTTAATTATAAAATAAATTTCAATTTTTCAAAAGAATATGTGTGAAAAGTAATGATGTCGACATTTACATGGAATTGGTTGTGACAATTCGCACATTTAAACTAGAGTTGCCGAATTAATCCTTTCAAAGTTTTCTTGAAATAGGGTACAAATTGGTTCACATTTTGAAGACGAGGCTACTGTTGTCACTTAAATTCATTCTGTTTACAAAGATAAATTTTCATGGTCTCAAATGTCTATACTACAAAATAATGTAGTCATGGAACTTGTTCTCTGCCTTCTCTAGTGAGAGAAACTTAGAGAGAGAGTGTCTTATGATTTTGTCGCGAGTTTTTCTTCTTTTCCTTGGCAAAGATATATGTTCTCTTAGGGAGATCATGAGCGCTTCTGGAGAATTAGCTCTCATTGAAGGAATGAAACAAGTAGACATACAGTCGGAAGAAGAGGAACACATAGAAGAAGAGCTGGAGATTTAACTTAGCGATAACAAGGCAGAGGAGAGAGTCTATGAATATTGCTGCAGTCTAGTTGGGAAGGTAGTATCACAGAAATCGGTCAATCTGACCGGGCTAAGGAAAACTATGGTGGAAGTCTGGGGAAAGCCGGAAATATTTAAGGTATAACACTTGAGTGTAAAGTTCTACCTGTTTTTCTTCGGAAGTGAAGCTAGCATTGAGAAAGCTCTAAAAGGAAGGCCATGGATTTTAAAGAATCATCTTCTCATCCAGTACAAGTGGAGCCCAGGGATGTCTATCACAGACAATTGCTTCACGAGAACTCCCTTCTAGATTCAATTATTGCACTTTCCGAATATCCTCATGACAGATAGAGTTTTCAAGAAGATTGGGCTTAAGTTTGGAGAACCCCTCGAAACGAAGATAGTTGAAAAAGCCACAGATATTGGGAGAGTTGTTCAAATGAAAGTGATGATGGAGGTGAAGAAACCAGCTCTTGGGGAGGCAAAACTCAAGTTCAAAGACGAAAATGTTACTAAATTCTATTTCAAGTATGAAAGAGAATGTGGTATTATTGATCAAAAAGATAAAGACTGTAGCCCTATTAAGAAGGGAAAGACACCGGTGTTTGAAGACCAGAGTCTTGGAGATTTGGTCCTCACCATCAGCACCACCTCCAGCCAGAGCTTCCCCGGAGATAGAGAAGACGAAGAGTCTCCTAGTGGATGCACCAGTGGCAGAGAAGGAAACCTCGAAAACTACAAAAGGAATTAATTCATGTAACCAGAAATGAATTTGTCGCATGCAGTAACGCGCTTCGAGATTATTTGAAAAATGGAGATGATGGAAAACGGGCGGGAAGGGAGAAAGACGACTGTTCATCTAACCCATCTGGTCCTGGTTTATTCAACAATTCTCTGGGCTGTGAAAGCCCACCAATTTCAGAAAGCCTCAGTAGCATAAGCCCACCAGAACATTTAGCCATCATTTCTAAGCCCAAAGATAGTTAACCATTTAATAAATTTAATGAGTTCATAACTGAGGGCATATTGGTCATTTCTCAAAGTCACAAAGCACAAGCTTAAGAAAGGGGAAAAGAGTTTGCAAAAGAAACCCTAATCGAGAATGAAGACAAGAGGGACGATTCTCATAAATCTCTCCGGCGTTGGAAGAGACAAGCTAGAGAGAGTTGAAAGGCAAAGAAAACTCAATTGCAATGGAAAAGATAAGCCTTAAGCGAAGGAAACAAAATCAGGAGGCTTGGGAAGAAAATCATTAACGAAAATTTCAGAAATAGAAGATTTCCCAACTTTTTCCGGGTTTGCTTTAAATCAGGAGGCTTGGGAGTTATGTGGAAGGCAACATCAACCTCAAGCTAAGTACAGGAATTTTTTCTTCATGTTTTATTCAATCCTGATCAGAATGATGACAGGCATTTGATTTTTGTTTATCTCTGCCCTAATGACATTGTGAAGCTTTCTCAGTTGAATTTCATTTCCGGCTATCTTTCTCATTGTTCTAAGAATTTCTGCATCTGGGGTCATTTCAATGGAATCATCCATCCCATAGAAAAGAGGGGGTAATCCTAGAACTTTGAGTTCTTGCTTTCCTCTTTTGAATTTCTTTGAGCAGGCTAGTTTAACTGATCTTGGCAATCATGGCTACCCATTTACTTGGACGAATAGAAGGAGAAGCTCTAATATTGAGGAGAGGCTTGATAGACATGTTTCATCTCCTAACTGGCTTCATCATTGGGTTAATGCTTCTATTACACACATTATAGCTTCAGGGTCTGATCATAGCATTTTGATGATGGATACTAATAAATCTCCAGTTTTGAAGGTTTCTCCTATTTTCAGGTTTGATCCCAGATGGAGCAAAATCCCTGAAGTCAAAGATATTATTTCTAAATCCTAGAAAAAAATAATGGAAGGAAATCCAATGTTCTCCATTATATCAAAACTTAAGCTTTGCAGGCAAGAGCTGTAAAAATGGAGCAAGACTAAAGACAGAGGACATTTGAGAGAAATTAGAAAGAAATAGGAGATTTCAAGGAAAATTAGAGAAGAAGAAGACAAAGCTGACATTGATGAACTCTGCAAAATTGAAACAGCTCTTGAATCTTTATGGGTAGAATAGGAAGTCATGTGGAAAGAAAAAAGCAAGAGCCACCTGGTTACAAGTTGGTGATAAAAACACCAAGTTTTTCACTCTTTGGTGAAACAAAGGAGGAAGAAGTTAATCCCAGACATCACTAGAGAAGATGGATCATGGTGCAAAAATAAGGAGGAGATTCAGCAGTTTATATCCTTTTATAAAAACCTCTTCTCTGAAAATGTTGATAGAGATGCTTCTCCTGTCCTTGCTACAGTGAAAAGAAAGGTCACTAGTAGCATGAAAAAAATATTGACTCATGAATTCTCTGATGATGAAGTTAAAGAAGCATGTTTTGACATTAACCCAGATAAGTCCTCTGGGTGGGATGGCTTCTCAGCAAAAAAAAATATCAAACATATTGGGACATTTTTGGGGCAGATATTTGTAGGGCTATTAAACGTTTTTTTTTTAATCTGGCAAGATGCTAGAATATTCAATATTTCTCACATTTGTCTTTTTCAAAAAACTCAAATCTCATTGCATGTCAAATATTATAGACCTATAAGTCTATGCACAGTGGTTTACAAAATCATGTCTAAATGCCTAGCCAATAGACTCAGTGTCTTATTAGATAAAGTGGTATCCCTTAATCAATCAAGTTTTGTGAAAAGGAGAGTTATTTCTGATAACATCATGATTGCAGGAGCTCATGCATCATCTGAAGAGGAAGAGAAATGGTCATGGTGAAGTGGCTATTAAGCTTGACATGCTCAAAGCCTTTGATAGGGTGAACTCGTCCTATCTTAATAACATTCTTCTTGAATTGGGGTTTTGTAGGAAATGGACAAATTGGATCATGAAATGTGTTAGTATTGCCTCCTACAGACTTGTCATTAACAATGAGCTTTATTATTTTATCACTCCCTCCAGGAACTTGAGACAGGGTGACCTCCTTTCTCCTATACTTTTTGTTCTTTGTGCAGAAGGGCTCACATCACTTATTAGACATTTTGAGAGTCAAGGCTAACTCTCAGGAGTGAAAATAGCGAGAGGCAGCCCTTGCATTAGTCATCTGCTTTTTGCAGATGACTCCATTCTTTTCAGCAGAGCCACTATGTCAGATGCATCAGCCATCAATGCAATTCTGAGTATTCACAAAAGGGCGGGTCAATCAGTGAATAGGCATAATTCCCCAATCTTCTTTAGCCCTAGCACAAAAAGGTTTATTGAAGAACTTTATTTAGTATTACATGGGGATAACCAAGGATTTCAAAGAGGGATCCTATCTTGGTCTTCCAGCTCTTATTGGCATATCAAAATCCCTCACTGTAAAGTTTTTGAAGGAAAGGTTTCAAAGTGAGCTCTCTGGATGGAATTCCAATCTTCTTAGACCAGCAAATAAGGAGGTATGCCTTAAATTTGTCCTCACTTCTCTTCCATCTTATGCAATGTCTAGATTTTTGCTTCCTAAAAAGCTTTGTCAGGAGCTTTCTAAAATGATGGCTAATTTATGGTGGGGAGCAAATAATTGTGACCACAAGAAGATACATTGGAAAATTTGGGCGCACTTGTGTAAAATGAAAGACTTTGGAGGGCTTGATTTCAAGAATTTACATTATCTCAATTTAGCCTCATATCTAAACATTCCTGGAAGCTATTAAAGGGTTCTTATTCGCTATTTTTTTACAGCTTTAAAATGAAAATATTTCCCTAATTCTTGCTTCTGGCATGCATCTCCTTCACATGGATGATTTTGGGTATGGAGAGTTCTCCTTGATGGCCTTGATGTTCTCAAGAAAGGTGCTACGTGGAGAGTGGGTAATGGATCCCTGGATCCCAAGGAACTCATGCTTCTTTGTCTCCTCTGCAAAGCCTCCAAATTGCAGTATTTCTAAAGTAAGTGATCTAATTTTCCATGATCAAAGAAGATGGAATATTGATTTAATATACGGAATTTTTTCTGAAGAGGAAACTGATTTAATCTTGTACATGCCTGTGGGAAGTGTTAACTTTAAAGAGAAGCTAGAATGGGCTTTCTCTAATAATGGTGATCACAAAGTTAACTCAGTATACAGGTTTCTGGAGTGTGGTGATTCTTCAGATTCTCCATCCTCAAGTTATGGCCCTTATTGGAAGACTTTGTGGAAAGTTAAGGTTCAACCAAAAATAAAACAGTTCTTCTGGAAATGTCTTTCTGGTGCTTTATCCACTAATTCTGCTCTTAAGAGAAAAGGAGTGGTTGATGATGAAATATGTAAGTTGTGTGGTGAGGAATCAAAAAGTATATTGCACTTGCTAAAGAATTGCAGTGAAGTTAAAGGAATTTGGTTGAGCTCTCCTCTTAGGCTCAGTACTATCAACATGAAAGCTTTTCATTGTCATGGATGGTGGGGTTCTATTGTTGATATAGCAGAGTGTGCTCCTGATAAGAATTGGTTTCTTGATTTATACTGGAGCACTTGTTGGTGGATTTGGAAGTTTTTAAATGACTGGGTATTTAATAATGTCAAATGGAGGCTTTTGCAAGTCAGTTCTAAAGCTTTGAGCTCCCATAATGCTTTTTTGAATTGTTGTAAGTCTAATCTGAGGAAAGCAAGCACTTCTTCTCGCAAATCTCCGCTCCTCCAACACTTTCAGCAAAGTTCAATATATTTGTTGGTGCAGCTATTGATTTTGGTAAAAGGAAAGGTAGAACAACTACTGTTTGTCTGAATTGAGATGGATCTTGTGTTGATAGTACTTCTGAATGCATCAATGGAGTCATCAATTCTTCACTTAGTGAAGATTGGGCTATCTCTGCCTTGATATGGTCCAAAACTAAGTGCTGATGTGATGTCAATATTTTCTCATATTCTGAAGGAGTGATTAAACAACTCAAGTCTTCCGCCTCCTCCTTCACCCCTAACATTGCCACAATTTTATAGGATTGTGTGTATCTTAAAAGTGAGTTTTCTTTTAGTAATTTTCATTTTATCTCTCATGATTTTATTTTTGCTCCAGACACATGAGTGGCAAGAGTTGTTTACTGAACTAAAAGAACAATCAGGAGGAACAATAACACTTGGTGACAAAGGCAAATGCAACATCATAGGAATTGGTAAAGTTGGTAATGATTATGAAAATTTAATATCAGATGAATATCTTGTAGATGGTTTGAGTTTAATTTGCTTAGTGTATCTCAGTATGTGATAGTGGCAATAAGGTCATTTTTGACAAGGAGAAATGTGTGGTGCAAGATGAAAAATATGGAAATTGCATCCTCACTGCTTTAGGGTCAAACAATGTTTATGCGTTGAATACTAAAAAAGTTGCAGGAGAAAGTCTGAAGTGTCTCAAGGCCTTGAAAGATGATTCAACTATTTAGCACAAAAAGCATGGACACATATGCTTGCATACGCTAAACAAACTGGTATCTAAGTAAAGACTTGGTTAGAGACACAATCAGGTTCAAAGATGAAGAAATATGCAAGGCTTGTGCTCAAGGTAAACAGACAAGAAGCTCATTCAAGCCTAAGAACTTTGTAAGTACAACTAGAGCTATTGAATTACTGCATATAAATCTATGTGGTCCTATGAGAGTTCCTACTCAAAATGGTAAGAGGTATATGTTGGTTATTGTAGATGATTACTCTAGATTTACTTGGATAAGGTTTCTTAGAGATAATTCTGAAGCTCTATCTGAATTTTCAAAGATTTTTGTAAAGAGATTCAAACTTTGAAAAAACTTTCTATAGATTCAGTTAGGAGTGATCATGGCATAGAATTTGATCAACTGGAGTTTGATTTATTTTGTGCTAAGTTTGGTATCTCTCACATTTTATGTTCTCCTAGAACTCCTCAACAGAATGGTGTAGTGGAAAGGAAGAACTGGACTCTTGATGACATTTCTAGGACAATGCTTTGGAGAATGAATTGCCAAAATCCTTCTGGGTAGAGGTTGTAAACACATCAACTATATTTTGAACACGTGCCTGACTAGGCCTATTTTTAAGAAGACCTCTTATGAACTCTTCAAAGGGAGAAAGCCAAACATCTCTTATTTCAAACATATTGGCTGTACTTGTTTTGTTCACAGCAATTGTAAGGATAACCTTGGAAAATTTGATGCCAGAAGTTATGAAGCTATTTTTCTTGGTTATTCCTTGACTGGCATAGCTTATAGGGTTTATAGTAAAAGAACCAAGCTTGTTGAGGAAAGTATACATGTTATTTTTGATGAAGGCTATGATGGTTATTTGAGTGATAGTTTTGCAGACTTGAATTTGAACAAGCATGAGTGAGAGGATGAAGTAGATCCAGAAAATTGTTCCAAGTCTAACATGCATAAACAGAAGAACGATTTTCAAAGACTTGAAAGTCGTTCTCAGAGCCTTGAAACAGAAGCGCAAGGAACTCAAAGTGTTAAAGCAACTCCATCAAGCTCTCAAGGCCTTGAAAAGATTCCTGGAGAACCAGAACCCTAGAAACCAAGAAAAAAAGTTCAAATATCTGTCGGCACAACCAATAGACAACATCATTTCTATTCCAACTACTGGTACACAAACAAGATCTCAGTTCAAGAACTTGTGTGCTTTTAATACTTTTGTTTCTCTTGTAGAACCTAAATATGTGAAGGAATCACTACAAGAAGCAGACTCGATCACTGCGATGCAATGTGAGCTCAATGAATTTGAGAGGAACAAAGTTTGGAATCTAGTTCCTCCTCCAAAAGATCAGTCTGTTATTAGAACGACGTGGTTGTTCAGAAATAAGCTGGATGAAAATGGTAAGGTTGACAGAAATAAAGCAAGATTGGTAGCTCAAGGCTAAAACCATGATGAAGATATAGACTATGAGGAGACTTTTTCTCCTGTAGCCAGGTTAGAAGCTATATGAATCTTACTTGCATTTGCATCTCATACGAACATCAAACTTTTTCAAATTGATGTTAAGTTTGCCTTTCTGAATGGTTATGTACAAGAATAAGTATATGTTGATCAACCTCTTGGAATTGAAAGTAATGATTTTCCAAATCATGTTGATTACTTGACAAAGATCTTTACGGTTTGAAATAGGCTCCAAGAGCTTGGTATGAAAAATTGTCAAGCTTTTACTTGAAAATGGTTTCAAAATAGGTTTAGTTTACAAAACCCTTTTCATAAGGACTCATGAGAAAGATATTGTTGTACTACAGATATATATTGATGATATTCTATTTGGTACTAATAATGCTTCTCTTTCCAAGGATTTCGCTAGTCTTATGAGCAGGGAATTTGAGATGAGCTTGATGGGAGAGTTAAATTTATTTCTTGTGTTGGAATAGATGCCCTAGAGGCAATCTAGTTTAGTATAAATTATTTGTGGCTAGAAATTCATTTATTATTTATTGGATATTTAATATAATGAAGTCCTTAGATTTACAATTGTGTTGTTTATCTTAAATATTCCTAGTCAAGTATAATGATTAATGGGACAATCATCTATAGACTAGTATGGGGTTGGATTGATATGGAGATATCACGATCCAACACATAGGTTTGCATTAGGGAATGTTGCACTGGATTGACCCATCTCCGAGAAGGCTACATACACGTTATGTTGAGTCACAAGCGCTTCTCGCGGTGCAATGGTATTGTCATCCTTAGACTTGAAGTCACTAGATATTCTAGTTGTGGATTATTGTGATTTTGGTAGCGTTAAACGCTACACCGTAACTGGGTAGTTATAAAGGCGTGTAATGGATACAAAAAGAAGCAAGCTTAGAGATCGTAGTGGACGTAGATAGAATTTTTCCCTCCCACATAACGGGAGAAAATATCCTAGGCCACTCGAGGGATAGTGCTTATAGAATGTCTGGCCAGACTCAAATAAATCAATATGGGATATTGATGTTATTTGCACGAATAAGGCTATTCCCATGGATCGAGAAACTATGGATTGGATATACGAGTGTGACTTGTATGTCTCGTGTCCAATCCGGATAAAGAGACAAAGGGGTGAGACAATTACTTGTACAAAGGTTGTCAAGATGACTATTCTATTAGTTGGCTAGAATGGATGTTTTGCTAGAAACCGCTCCATATTAGAAAATAGTTGCTACCAACTAGATAGAACCTATGGAGTCACACGCTACATAGAGTTGAACTAGATTTTGGAATTAATTAATTGGATTAATTAATTAGAATGATCACTTTGCAAAACCTTGAAAACTTATTAGGGACTAATTTGCAAGGAAGGGACTAAATTGAATTCTAGTAGGACTAGAATAAGTCCTTTAGGTAGTTGGCAAGGAGTTTTTGGACTATAAAAGGACCTTCCTTCCTTCCTTCACACATAACTTATGCTCATTATTGAACATAACAAGAGTGGGAGAGAACAAAAGAAGGATAGAGAGCAACAAGCAAGGAGCCGACCGCCCCTTGCTCGCCGCCCCGTCCCCGTCGGCCACAAGGAGGACGAGAGCCCTCCTTTGGGTCTCGTTTTGCGTGATTCTTCTTCCTCTTCCTCTTCCGGGCTAGTACCAAGGACTTGGGAGATTCTAGGATCAACTCTAGGCGTGGATCAACCATAGAGAACGTGACACAATTCGCGTTTGAAGTCATCCAAGGAAAACCCTAAGGTGTGTTATTGATTTCTTACCCTTACCATCGTTATGTCTCTTGACTTGTGATCCTTGGAGGGTTTTGCATGGTTTTATGATTGTTTGTGTTTCCGTTGCGCATCCATGATTCAAAACCCTACAGTGGTATCAGAGCCACGGGTCGTAAAGCATAAACGTGGTTTATGTGTTACGTTTTAGTTGTTTTACACCTTAATATGATTTTTTATCGCGTAAAACAAGACAAATCAAGCATGGGATGCAATTTGTCAATAATTAATCATAACAAGATCCAATTTTTGCATTGGATGCATGAATTGGTGAGTTTGAGAAATTTTAGGATCTTAGATATAGGGTTTGGGCATTCTTGGGGAAGAAGGAGTTCTTCCAAAATAAGGAAACAACCAAACTTGGGCACCAAGCAAGGGAGTTGTTTTGGAAACAACTCCCATAAGGAGGTTTGGCCCCCCAAGGGACCGCCCCCCCTTGCTTGCCGCCCAAGCTTGGCCGCCCTAGGGGTCGGGCGGCCCTAACCTGCGGCCTAGGCTTGTGGGTTTTGGGCCGGGCCGGCCCTAGGGCCTTATGGTTCACCTTATTGGGCCCGGGCAATTTGATTGTTGGGCCCATGGACCGTTTTAACACTAGAAATCCTAAAATCAATTAAATTTGACCAAGCGCGTTAAAATTGGATTTTAACTGTTTATGTGCAAATCGCATGGTGATTGAATATGGCCTTAGGATGTGGTTTGATGTGGATGTTTAATTTTGTTGTTTGGTTTTACGGCCTGCGAGCTGATCAATTAATTGTAATAACTAATTAGGGTTTTATGGCATGCGTGCCATTTTTTTTCTCAACTTGTGAGATTTATTTTATTTAGTATAGATATTAGCTAGTGCTAGATAAAGTAGATTGTTAGCCAAGATTGAAGAAAAGAAGCCCAAAGCCAAAGAAGCCACAAAAGTTGGAGCATGGAGCATTCCACATGACTATGAAAGATGGACCAAAAGATCAAGACGCATGGAGATGTGTTTGTTTTAGGGTTCATAGATAATTCCATTGGCTTGGAATTATCTTAGTCTAGAAAAATGCCATATCCACATCACGTTTAATTTCTGTTATGTGGTTGTTTATTTTATTATCTTATTATTGTGTGGTTGGTGTATGGGTGATGCATGTAATTAGGATAATAAGATAATTAGACAACCCGGATCTATTATTTGGAGTTGTGCCCAAACTCAAATAGATAGATTAGTTGATATGGATCAACAAAAACAATTAAAATTGAATTTAAAATCCCTCAAAATTCAAATATTGTGTTCTTGCCTTCTCGTTATTTAAACACTCATTATCATCATTATTTATCAAGTTCGTGCGTGCCAAAGCATGGCAACTTGGTTCATAGTGATGGAATGCGATGGCACGTAACAATGTGCAATTGTTTAGGTAAGAGGTTGAACACAACTAGGCTATTAATTTGATTAAGAAACCTAGAGGCAATCAATTGGGATTATCCATATAGATGGATAAATAAGGAGTTATTTGCCCAATTGAACCAAGAGTTGCATATGGGATGCAATTGGAATTGGTCCTACCTAAAGTAGTCAAATTATGGGTGACTTGCCAAAGCAAGCTCATAAGGAGATGAAAGATTGATCTTGGCCCACTAGAAAATATAAGGATATTTTTCGCATTAATATCTTGAGGGTTATTAATCCGTAGAAAAATAGTGGGAGCTATATTTGATAAACTAGCCATTATTGAATATAGTCAAAAATTCACAAATACTAAAACTTGCGTATTTTCCTTTTTGTAGAATTCCAAATGGCAAATAACTCATCGAGTTCACAACATTCCCTATGATCTGTCCTTGAGAAGGACAAGCTCTCTGGAACCAACTTTCTTGATTGGTACAGAAACTTGAGAATTGTTCTCAAGCAAGAGAAGAAACTGTACGCAATAGAGGAGCATGTTCCAGAAGGTCCAGAGAACCAAACACCTGCTGCCCTAAAGGCGTATCAAAAGCGTGTTGATGACGCTAATGATGCAGCCTGCCTTATGCTTTTCACCATGACTTCTGAGCTTCAGAAGCAACACGAAAACATGAATGCTGTCGATATGATCGAACATCTAAAGCAGCTCTTCCAAGAGCAGGCGAGGGTAGAGAGGTATGAGGTCTCTAAGGCACTGTTCAAGTGTCATCTGGAAGAAGGGAACCCGATGGGACCCCATGTACTCCGAATGATCGGGTACTTGGAGAATCTCGCCCGACTAGGGTTCCCGGTCAGCCAAGAGTTGGCAACCGATCTCGTGTTGCAATCGTTGCCCGAGAGTTATGGACAGTTCATTATGAACTATAACATGAACGAGATCGTTAAACCACTGCCAGATTTACTCAATATGTTGAGGACGGCTGAACAGAGCATCAACAAGGGTAAGGGCAAGGCCATATTGATGGTACAGAAAGGAAAGGGCAAAAGGTTTGCCTCTTCCTCCAAGGGCAAAGGCAAGTCAGTTGCCAAGTCCAAGGAACCTGCCCTTAAGCCTGTTGGTGGAATTGTCAAAGGTGTGACTAAAGGTGAGTGTCACTACTGCAGTCAGCCTGGACACTGGAGGAGGAACTGCCCAAAATATCTGGAGGACAAGAGGCTTGAAATAGTGATTCCACCACCACCAGGTATTTTTGTTGTAGATGTCAATTTAACTGTCTCTACATCATGGGTATTAGATACTGGATGTGGATCTCATATTTTTCGAAATATGTAGGATCTAAAGAGAAGTAGAAGATTGGATAAAGGGGAGGTAGATCTGCGCGTTGGGAATGGAGCAAAGGTTGCTGCGTTGGCCATAGGCGTGTGCGAGCTATCTCTGCCTTCAGGATTAGTTTTAGAATTAAAAAATTGCTATTTTGTGCCTGCTATGAGCAGAAACATTATTTCTATTTCTTGTTTGGACAAGGATGGTTTTATTATTTCAATAAAGAACAATTGTTGTTCCTTTTATTTAAATAATATTCACTATTTTAGTGCGCAATTATTTAATGGACTTTATGTCCTTGATCTAAGCAATCCTGTCTACAACATTAATACCAAGCGTATTAAAATAAATGATTTAAATCCTGCTTATTTATGGCACTGTCGTTTAGGCCACATAAATGAGAAACGTGTATCTAGACTCCATAAGGATGGATTACTAGACTCATTTGATTTTGAATCATATGAGACATGTGAAGCTTGTTTATTGGGAAAAATGACAAAGTTCCCTTTCAATAAGAAAGGTGAGAGGACTAGTGAGCAATTGGCGCTCATACATACTGATGTGTGTGGGCCATTTGCCACGCCTGCCAGGGGTGGTTATGTCTACTTCATTACATTTACTGATGATTACAGTAGATATGGATTTGTGTACCTTATGAGGGAAAAATCTGAATCCTTTGAAGTGTTCAAAGAATTCAAGAATGAAGTAGAGAAGCAACTTGGCAAAAGTATCAAGGCTCTACGATCGGATCGTGGAGTTGAATACTTGAGTCAAGAGTTTGACGACTATCTTAGAGAGTGTGGGATCGTGTCCCAACTCACTCCACCCGGAACGCCACAATGGAATGGCGTGTCCGAGAGGAGGAATCGAACCCTATTGGATATGGTTCGATTTATGATGTGTCAATCCGATCTTCCATTATCATTTTGGGGCTACGCTCTATTAAGTGCAGCTTTCACCATTAACCGTGTTCCATCTAAATCAGTCATGAAAACACCATATGAGATGTGGAGTGGGAGGCGTCCCACACTGTCGTTCATGAGGATTTTGGGCTGCGATGTCTATGTAAAACGTTTACAATCAGACAAGCTAGGGCCTAAATCGGATAAGTGAAAATTTGTGGGGTACCCTAAGGAAACTAAGGGATACTACTTCTACAACCCAATCGAGAACAAAGTGTTTGTTGCTCGGATCGGCGTGTTTCTAGAAAGTGAGTTTGTCTCTAAAGAAGCAAGTGGGAGGAATGTCGAACTTGAAGAGGTTCAAGAACCACAAATCACTGAACCGATTATGGAACATGAACAGGAACCACAAGCAGTTGTGGAGCAACCTGTTCAGGTTACACAAGAGCTTCGTAGATCTAGTAGAGTGCGCCAGGAACCCGAGAGGTATGGACTTCTCGTAACCGATTCCGGTGACACAATGCTCATAGATGATGAGCCTACTACCTATGAGGAGGCCATGAATGGCCCAGACTCTCAGAAGTGGCTAGAAGCCATGAGATCCGAGATGGAATCCATGTATACCAACAAAGTATGGAATTTGGTGGAACCACCCGATGGGGCGCGGCCCATAGGGTGCAAGTGGGTCTTCAAGAAGAAGATCGACATGGATGGTAATGTGATTACCTATAAGGGCCGATTGGTGGCTAAAGGATTCAGACAGATTCATGGTATTGACTATGATGAAACCTTTTCACCAGTCGCTATGACCAAATCCATCCGAATCCTACTTGCGATTGCAGCATACCACGACTATGAGATTTGGCAGATGGATGTCAAAACAGCATTCCTTTATGGGAATCTCCTCGGGGACGTGTATATGATACAGCCGGAGGGTTTTGAGGATCCAAAGCAAGCCAACAAAGTCTGTAATCTGCAACGATCCATTTATGGATTGAAGCAAGCTTCTAGGAGTTGGAATCGACGTTTTGATGAAGTGGTCAAAGATTTTGGCTTCATCAGAAACGAAGATGAGTCTTGTTTCTACAAGAAGGTTAGTGTGAGCTCTGTAGCTTTTCTGGTCTTGTATGTGGATGACATACTACTCATTGGCAACGACGTTCCCATGCTGCAATCTGTTAAAGATTGGCTAGGGAAGTGTTTCTCAATGAAGGACTTAGGGTAAGCAGCCTATATACTCGGTATAAAGATCTATAGAGATAGATCTAAAAGGTTGCAAGGCCTAAGTCAAAGTACATATATTGACAAGGTGTTGAAACGTTTCAACATGCAAGATTCCAAGAAGGGACTCTTTCCCATGTCACATGGAATCACTCTTTCGAAGAGTGGTTGTCCCTCCAATGAGATTGAGAAGGAACGCATGAGTAGAATCCCCTATGCCTCGGCCATAGGATCTATCATGTACGCCATGTTATGTACTAGACCAGATGTGTCATATGCCTTGAGTATGACAAGCAGAAACCAATCCAATCCGGGTGAGAGTCACTGGATTGCAGACAAGAACATCCTAAAGTACTTGAGAAGAACTAAGGATGCTTTCTTGATATTTGGCGGTGAGGAAGAGTTGCGTGTAAGGGGTTACACTGATGCAAGCTTCCAAACCAACAGAGATGACTTTAGATCACAGTCGGGATATGTGTTTTGCCTGAATGGAGCTGCGGTGAGCTGGAAAAGTTCAAAGCAAGAGACGGTGGCTGATTCTACAATAGAGGCTGAGTACATTGCTGCAAATGGCGCAGCAAAGGAAGCTGTTTGGATCAGAAAGTTTGTTTCTGAACTTGGTGTGGTCCCTAGCATTGCGGATCCAGTCGAGTTGTTC
Source organism: Linanthus parryae (assembly GCA_023055425.1). Classification (NCBI taxonomy): domain Eukaryota; kingdom Viridiplantae; phylum Streptophyta; class Magnoliopsida; order Ericales; family Polemoniaceae; genus Linanthus; species Linanthus parryae. The sequence continues at coordinate 124,804,833 of JALGPY010000003.1, read as the reverse complement.
TATGAAAACACTGGGGCGATCGCGCAATCGAAGGAACCCAGGTCGCACCAGAAGTCCAAGCAGATGCTCAGGAAGTTTCATCTGATTCGAGATATTATCGATAGAGGAGACGTTCGGATATGCAAGATTCCTACAGATAAGAATCTGTCATACCCGCTTACAAAGCCTCTCACGCAGTGGAAGCATGAAGGGCACACTAGGAGTATGGGCATACGAGATGTGCCAGATTGGCTCTAGTGCAAGTGGGAGACTGTTGGAATAGATGCCCTAGAGGCAATCTAGTTTAGTATAAATTATTTGTGGCTAGAAATTCATTTATTATTTATTGGATATTTAATATAATGAAGTCCTTAGATTTACAATTGTGTTGTTTATCTTAAATATCCCTAGTCAAGTCTAATGATTAATGGGACAAGCATCTATAGACTAGTATGGGGTTGGATTGATATGGAGATATCACAATCCAACACATAGGTGTGCATTAGGGAATGTTGCACTGGATTGACCCATCTCCGAGAAGGCTACATACACGTTATGTTGAGTCACAAGCGCTTCTCGCGGTGCAATGGTATTGTCATCCTTAGACTTGAAGTCACTAGATATTCTAGTTGTGGATTATTGTGATTTTGGTAGCATTAAACGCTACACCGTAACTGGGTAGTTATAAAGGCGTGTACTGGATACAATAAGAAGCAAGCTTAGAGATCGTAGTGGATGTAGATAGAACTTGTCCCTCCCACATAACGGGAGCAAATATCCTAGGCCACTCGAGGGATAGTGCTTATAGAATGTCTGGCCAGACTCAAATAAATCAATATGGGATATTGATGTTATTTGCACGAATAAGGCTATTCCCATGGATCGAGAAACTATGGATTGGATATACGAGTGTGACTTGTAAGTCTCGTGTCCAATCCGGATATAGAGACAAAGGGATGAGACAATTACTTGTATAAAGGTTGTCAAGATGACTATTCTATTAGTTGGCTAGAATGGATGTTTTGCTAGAAACCGCTCCATATTAGCAAATAGTTGCTACCAACTAGATAGAACCTATGGAGTCACACGCTACATAGAGTTGAACTAGATTTTGGAATTAATTAATTGGATTAATTAATTAGAATGATCACTTTGCAAAACCTTGAAAACTTATTAGGGACTAATTTGCAAGGAAGGGACTAAATTGAATTCTAGTAGGACTAGAATAAGTCCTTTAGGTAGTTGGCAAGGAGTTGTTGGACTATAAAAGGACCTTCCTTACTTCCTTCCCACATAACTTATGCTCATTATTGAACATAAAAAGAGTGGGAGAGAACAAAAGAAGGAGAGAGAGCAACAAGCAAGGAGCCGACCGCCCCTTGCTCGCCGCCCCGTCCCCGTCGGCCAAAAGGAGGCTGACAGCCCTCCTTTGGGTCTCGTTTTGCGTGATTCTTCTTCCTCTTCCTCTTCCGGGCTAGCACCAAGGACTTGGGAGATTCTAGGATCAACTCTAGGCGTGGATCAACCATAGAGAACGTGACACAATTCGTGTTTGAAGTCATCCAAGGAGAACCCTAAGGTGTGTTATTGATTTCTTACCCTTACCATCGTTATGTCTCTTGACTTGTGATCCTTGGAGGGTTTTGCATGGTTTTATGATTGTTTGTGTTTCCGTTGCGCTTCCATGATTCAAAACCCTACATCTTGGACTTCATGTACATCAAATGAAGAAATGATTTTTTATACATTAGAACAAATACACCAAGGATTTGCTGAACAAGTATAACATGTCTCAATCCAAGGTAGTCAAAACTCCCATGAGTTCTACACTGCTCTTAGACAAAGATCAAAATGGAAAGAATACAATATTATGATTGGTTCACTGCTCTATCTTACTGCAAGCAGGCTAGATATTATGTTTAGTGTTTGTATGTGTTCTAGACAGGCTGATCCCAAAGAATCACACTTAGTGGTTGTCAAAAGCATTTTCAGATATCTCAATGGTACCAAAGAATTAGGGCTTTGGTATCCTAAAAGGTCTAACTTTGCTTTGTGTGGCTATTCGGATTCCGAATTTACAAGTTAAAAAGTTGATAGAAAAAGCACTCCAGGGTGTTGCCAATTCCTTGGATCATCCCTGATAAGCTGGCATTCCAAGAAGGAAAATTCATTAGCCTTATCACTAGCAGAAGCGGAATACATAGCAGGTGGAGCTTGTTGCTGACAAGTGTTATGGATAGCTCAACAAATGAGAGACATGTGATTTGATTTAAAAGATATTCTTATGAAATGTGACAACACTAGTGCTATCTCAATTACAAAAAATGCAGTACAACATTCAAGGACTAAACACATTGCTGTCAGACATCACTTCATAAGAGGTCATGTGGAGAAAGGTAATATATCACTTGAATTGTAGGGTTTTGATTCATGGATGCGCAACGGAAGCATAAACAATCATAAAACCATGCAAAACCCTCCAATGATCACAAGTCAAGAGACATAACGATGGTAAGCGTTAGAAGTCATAAACACACCTTAGGGTTCTCCTTTGATGACTTCAAACGCGAATAGTTTTACGTTTTCTATGGTTGATCCACGCCTAGAGTTGATCCTAGATCTCCCAAGTCCTTGGTTCTAGCCCGGAAGAGGAAGAAGAAGAAGAATCACACAAACGAGACCCAAAAGGAGGGTCTCGGCCTCCTTTGGCCGACGGGGACGGGGCGGCGGCAAGTGGGCGGTCGGGCTCCCTTGTTGCTTGCTCTCTCTCCTTTTGTTCTCTCCCACTCTTTGTTATGTTCAATTATGAGCATAATTTATGTGGGAAGGAAGGAAGGAAGGTCCTTTACATAGTCCAACAACTCCTTGTTAACTACCTAAAGGACTTATTCTAGTCCTACTAGACTTCAATTTAGTCCCTTCCTTGCAAATTAGTTCCTATTAAGTTTGCAAGGGTTTGCAAAGTGATCCTTCTAATTAATTAATCCAATTAATTAATTCCTAAATCTAGTTCAACTCTATGTAGCGTGTGACCCCATAGGTTCTATCTAGTTGGTAGCAACTATTTGCTAATATGGAGCGGTTTCTAGCAAAACATCCATTCTAGCCAACTAATAGAATAGTCATCTTGACAACCTTTGTACAAGTAATTGTCTCATCCCTTTGTCTCTATATCCGGATTGGACACGAGACATACAAGTCACACTCGTATATCCAATCCATAGTTTCTCGATCCATGGGAATAGCCTTATTCGTGCAAATAACATCAATATCCCATATTGATTTATTTGAGTCTGGCCAGACATTCTATAAGCACTATCCCTCTAGTGGCCTAGGATATTTGCTCCCGTTATGTGGGAGGGACAAATTCTATCTACGTCCACTACGATCTCTAAGCTTGCTTCTTATTGTATCCAGTACATGCCTTTATAACTACCCAGTTACGGTTTAGCGTTTAACGCTACCAAGATCACAACAATCCACAACTAGAATATCTAGTGACTTCAAGTCTAAGGATGACAATACCATTGCACCGCGAGAAGCACTTGTGACTCAACATAACATGTATGTAGCCTTCTCGGAGATGGGTCAATCCAGTGCAACATTCCCTAATGCACACCTATGTGTTTGATCGTGATATCTCCATATCATTCCAACCTCATACTAGTCTATAGATGATTGTCCCATTAATCATTATACTGGACTAGGGATATTTAAGATAAACAACACAATTGTAAATCTAAGGACATCATTATATTAAATATCCAATAAATAATAAATGAATTTCTAGCCAAAAATAATTCATACTAAACTAGATTGCCTCTAGGGCATCTATTCCAATAGTCTCCCACTTGCACTAGAGACAATCTGGCGCATCTCGTATGCCCATACTCCTAGTGTGCCCTTCATGCTTCCACTGCGTGAGAGGCTTTGTAAGCGGGTCTGACAAATTATTATCTGTAGGAATCTTGCATATCCGAACGTCTCCTATATCGATAATACCTCGAATCAGATGAAACTTCCTGAGCACGTGCTTGGACTTCTGGTGCGACCTGGGTTCCTTTGATTGCGCGATCGCCCCTGTGTTGTCACAGGACAACTCAACTGGATCCACAATACTAGGGACCACACCAAGTTCTGAAACAAAATTTGTGATCCAAACAGCTTCCTTTGCTGCGCCATTTGCAGCACTGTACTCAGCCTCTGTTGTAGAATCAGGTACCGTCTCTTGCTTGGAACTCTTCCAGCTCACCGCTGCTCCATTCAGGCAAAACACATATCCCGACTGTGATCTAAAGTCATCTATGTCGGTTTGGAAGCTTGCATCAGTGTAACCCCTTACACGCAACTCTTCCTTACCGCCAAATATCAAGAAGACATCCTTAGTTCTTCTCAAGTACTTTAGGATGTTCTTGACTGCAATCCAGTGACTCTCACCCGGATTGGATTGGTATCTGCTTGTCATACTCTAGGCATATGACACATCTGGTCTAGTACATAACATGGCGTACATGATAGATCCTATAGCCGAGGCATAGGGAATTCTACTCATGCGTTCCTTCTCAATCTCATTGGAAGGACAACCACACTTCGAAAGAGTGATTCCATGTGACATGGGCAAGAATCCCTTCTTGGAATCTTTCATGTTGAACCGTTTCAACACCTTGTCAATATATGTACTTTGACTTAGGCCTAGCAACCTTTTAGATCTATCTCTATAGATCTTTATACCGAGTATATAGGCTGCTTCCCCTAAGTCCTTCATTGAGAAACACTTTCCTAGCTAATCTTTAACAGATTGCAGCATGGGAATGTCGTTTCCAATGAGTAGTATGTCATCCACATACAAGACCAGAAAAGCTACAGAGCTCCCACTAACCTTCTTGTAGACACAAGACTCATCTTCGTTTCTGATGAAGCCAAACTCTTTGACCACTTCATCAAAACGTCGATTCCAACTCCTAGAAGCTTGCTTCAATCCATAAATGGATCGTTGCAGCTTACAGACTTTGTTGGCTTGCTTTGGATTCTCAAAACCCTCCGGCTGTATCATATACACGTCCTCGAGGAGATTCCCATAAAGGAATGTTGTTTTGACATCCATCTGCCAAATCTCATAGTCATGGTATGCTGCAATCGCAAGTAGGATTCGGATGGATTTGGTCATAGCGACTAGTGAAAAGGTTTCATCATAGTCAATACCATGAATCTGTCTGAATCCTTTAGCCACCAATCGGCCCTTATAGGTAATCACATTACCATCCATGTCGATCTTCATCTTGAAGACCCACTTGCACCCTATGGGCCGCGCCCCATCGGGTGGTTCCACCAAAGTCCATACTTTGTTGGTATACATGGATTCCATCTAGGATCTCATGGCTTCTAGCCACTTCTGAGAGTATGGGCCACTCATGGCCTCCTCATAGGTAGTAGGCTCATCATCTATGAGCATCGTGTCACCGTAATCGATTACGAGAAGTCCATACCTCTCGGGTTCCTGGCGCACTCTACTAGATCTACGAAGCTCTTGTGTTACCTGAACAGGTTGCTCCACAACTACTTGTGGTTCCTGTTCATGTTCCATAATCGGCTCAGTAATTTGTGGTTCTTGAACCTCTTCAAGTTCTACATTCCTCCCACTTGCTTCTTTAGAGACAAATTCTCTTTCTAGAAACAAGTCGGTCCGATTAACAAACACTTTGTTCTCGGTTGGATTGTAGAAGTAGTAACCCTTAGTTTCCTTAGGGTACCCCACAAATTTACACTTATCCGATTTAGGCCCGAGCTTGTCTGATTGTAAACGTTTTACATAGACATCGCAGCCCCAAATCCTTATGAACGACAGTGTGGGACGCCTCCCACTCCACATCTCATATGGTGTCTTCATGACTGATTTAGATGGAACACGGTTAATGGTGAAAGCTGCACTTAATAGAGCGTAGCCCCAAAATGACAATGGAAGATCGGTTTGACACATCATAGAACGTACCATATCCAATAAGGTTCAATTCCTCCTCTCGGACATGCCATTCCATTGTGGCGTTCCGGGTGGAGTGAGTTGGGACACGATCCCACACTCTCTAAGATAGTCGTCAAACTCTTGGCTTAAGTATTCTCCTCCACGATCCGATCGTAGAGCCTTTATACTTTTGCCAAGTTGCTTCTCTACTTCATTCTTGAATTCTTTGAACACTTCGAAGGATTCGGATTTTGCCCTCATAAGGTACACAAATCCATATCTACTGTAATCATCAGTAAATGTAATGAAGTAGACATAACCACCCCTGGCAGGCGTGGCAAATGGCCCACACACATCGGTATGTATGAGCGCCAATTGCTCACTTGTCCTCTCACCTTTCTTATTGAAAGGGGACTTTGTCATTTTTCCCAATAAACAAGCCTCACATGTCTCATATGATTCAAAATCAAATGAGTCTAGCAATCCATCCTTATGGAGTCTAGATACACGTTTCTCATTTATGTGGCCTAAACGACAATGCCATAAATAAGCAGGATTTAAATCATTTATTTTAATCCGCTTGGTATTAATGTTGTAGACAGGATTGCTTAGATCAAGGACATAAAGTCCATTAAATAATTGCGCACTAAAATAGTGGATATTATTTAAATAAAAGGAACAACAATTGTTCTTTATTGAAATAATAAAACCATCCTTGTCCAAACAAGAAATAGAAATAATGTTTCTGCTCATAGCAGGCACAAAATAGCAATTATTTAATTCTAAAACTAATCCTGAAGGCAGAGATAGCTCGCACACGCCTATGGCCAACGCAGCAACTTTTGCTCCATTCCCAACGCGCAGTTCTACCTCCCCTTTCGCCAATTTCCTACTTCTCTTTAGATCCTGCATATTTCGACAAATATGAGATCCACATCCACTATCTAATACCCATGATGTAGAGAAAGTTAAATTGACATCTCCAACAAAAATACGTGGTGGTGGTGGAATCACTATTCCAAGCCTCTTGTCCTCCAGATATTTTGGGCAGTTCCTCCTCCAGTGTCCAGGCTGACTGCAGTAGTGACACTCACCTTTAGTCACGCCCTTGGCAATGCCACCAATAGGCTTAAGGGCAGGTTCCTTGGACTTGCAACTGACTTGCCTTTGCCCTTGGAGGAAGAGGCAAACCTTTTGCCCTTTCCTTTCTGTACCATCATTATGGCCTTGCCCTTACCCTTGTTGATGCTCTGTTTAGCCGTCCTCAACATGTTGAGTAAATCTGGCTGTGGTTTCACGATCTCGTTCATGTTATAGTTCATAATGAATTGTCCATAACTCTCGTGCAACGATTGCAACACGAGATCGGTTTCCAACTCTTGGCCGATGGGGAACCCCAGTCGGGCGAGATTCTCCAAGTACCCGATCATTCGGAGTACATGGGGTCCCACCGGGTTCCCTTCTTCCAGATGACACTTGAACAGTTCCTTTGAGACCTCATACCTCTCTACTCTCGCCTGCTCTTGGAAGAGCTGCTTTAGATGTTCGATCATATCGACAGCATTCATGTTTTCGTGTTGCTTCTGAAGCTCAGAAGTCATGGTGCAAAGCATAATGCAGGCCGCATCATTAGCGTCATCAACACGCTTTTGATACGCCTTTAAGGCAGCAGGTGTTTGGTTCTCTGGACCTTCTGGAACATGCTCCTCTATTGCGTACAGTTTCTTCTCTTGCTTGAGAACAATTCTCAAGTTTCTGTACCAATCAAGAAAGTTGGTTCCAGAGAGCTTGTCCTTCTCAAGGACAGATCGTAGGGAATGTTGTGAACTCGATGAGTTGTTTGCCATTTGGAATTCTACAAAAGGAAAATACGCAAGTTTTAGTATTTGTGAATTTTTGACTATATTCAATAATGGCTAGTTTATCAAATATAGCTCCCACTATTTTTCTACGGATTAATAACCCTCAAGATATTAATGCGGAAAATATCTTTATATTTTCTAGTGGGCCAAGATCCATCTTTCATCTCCTTATGAGCTTGCTTTGGCAAGTCACCCATAATTTGACTACTTTAGGTAGGAACAATTCCAATTGCATCCCATATGCAACTCTTGGTTCAATTGGGCAAATAACTCCTTATTTATCTATCCATACGGATAATCCCAATTGATTGCCTCTAGGTTTCTTAATCAAATTAATAGCCTAGTTGTGTTCAACCTCTTATCTAAACAATTGCACATTGTTACGTGCCATCGCATTCCATCATGATGAACCGAGTCGCCATGCTTTGGCACGCACGAACTTGGTAAATAATGATGATAAGGAGTGTTTAAATAACGAGAAGGCAAGAACACAATATTTGAATTTTGAGGGATTTTAAATTCAATTTTTAATTGTTTTGTTGATCAATATCAACTAATCTATCTATTTGAGTTTGGGCACAACTCCAAATAATAGATCCGGGTTGTCTAATTATCTTATTATCCTAATTGCATGCATCATCCATACACGAACCACACAATAATAAGACAATAAAATAAACAACCACAAAACAGAAATTAAACGTGATGTGGATATGGCCTTTTCTAGACTAAGATATTCCAAGCCAATGGAATTATCTATGAACCCTAAAGCAAACACATCTCCATGCGTCTTGATCTTTTGGTCCATCCTTCATAGTCTTCGTGGAATGCTCCATGCTCCATGCTCCATCTTTTGTGGCTTCTTTGGCTTTGGGCTTCTTTTCTTCAATCTTGGCTAACAATCTACTTTATCTAGCACTAGCTAACTTCTATACTAAATAAAATAAATCTCACAAGTTGAGAAAAAAAATGGCACGCAGGCCATAAAACCCTAATTAATTATTACAATTAATTGATCAGCTCGCAGGCCATAAAACCAAACCACAAATTTAAACATCCACATCAAACCACATCCTAAGGCCATATCCAATCACCATGCGATTTGCACATAAACAGTTAAAATCCAATTTTAACGCGCTTGGTCAATTTTAATTGATTTTAGGATTTCTAGGGTTAAAACAGTCCATGGGCCCAACAATCAAATTTCCCGGGCCCAAAAAAGTGAACCACAAGGCCCTAGGGCCGGCCCGGCCAAAAACCCACAAGCCTAGGCCCGCGGGTTAGAGCCGCCCGGCCCCTAAGGCGGCCAATCTTGGGCGGCAAGCAAGGGGGCGGTCCCTAGGGGGGGCCGAACCTCCTTGAGGGAGTTGTTTCCAAAACAACTCCCTTGCTTGGTGCCAAAGTTTGGTTGTTTCCTTGTTTTGGGAGAACTCCTTCTTCCCCAAGGATGCCCAAACCCTAGATCTAAGATCCTAAAATTTCTCAAACTCACCAATTCATGCATCCAATGCAAAAATTGGATCTTGTTAAGATTAATTATTGACAAATTGCATCTCATGCTTGATTTGTCTTGTTTTACGCGATAAACAATCAATTTAAGGTGTAAAACAACTAAAACGTAACACATAAACCACGTTTATGCTCTACGACCTGTGGCTCTGATACCACTGTAGGGTTTTGATTGATGGATGTGCAACGGAAGCATAAACAATCATAAAACCATGCAAAACCCTCCAAGGATCACAAGTCAAGAGACATAACGATGGTAAGGGTTAGAAATCATAAACACACCTTAGGGTTCTCCTTTGATGACTTCAAACGCGAATAGTGTCACGTTCTCTATGGTTTCTCCACGCCTAGAGTTGATCCTGTATCTCCCAAGTCCTTGGTGCTATCCCGGAAGAGGAAGAGGAAGAAGAATCACGCTAAACGAGACCCAAAAGGAGGGCCTCGGCCTCCTTTGGCCGACGGGGACGGGGCGGCGGCAAGGGGGCGGTCGGGCTCCCTTGTTGCTTGCTCTCTCTCCTTTTGTTCTCTCACACTCTTTGTTATGTTCAATTATGAGCATAAGTTATGTGGGAAGGAAGGAAGGAAGGTCCTTTATATAGTCCAACAACTCCTTGTTAACTACCTAAAGGACTTATTCTAGTCCTACTAGAATTCAATTTAGTCCCTTCCTTGCAAATTAGTCCCTACTAAGTTTGCAAGGGTTTGCAAAGTGATCCTTCTAATTAATTAATCCAATTAATTAATTCCCAAATCTAGTTCAACTCTATGTAGCGTGTGACCCCATAGGTTCCATCTAGTTGGTAGCAACTATTTGCTAATATGGAGCGGTTTCTAGCAAAACATCCATTCTAGCCAACTAATAGAATAGTCATCTTGACAACCTTTGTACAAGTAATTGTCTCATCCCTTTGTCTCTATATCCGGATTGGACACGAGACATACAAGTCAAACTCGTCTATCCAATCCATAGTTTCTCGATCCATGGGAATAGCCTTATTCGTGCAAATAACATCAATATCCCATAGTGATTTACTTGAGTCTGGCCATGTAGGGTTTTGAATCATGGATCGCGCAACTGAAGCATAATCAAACAAATGACCATGCAAAACCCTCCAAGGATCACAAGTCTAGATGCATAACAATAGTGAAGGTAAGAAATCATAAACACACCTTTGGGTTCTCCTTGATGACTTCAAACGCGAATAGTGTCACGTTTTCTATAGTTGATCCACGCCTAGAGTTGATCCTAGATCTCCCAAACTCCTTGGTGCTAGCCCGGAATAGGAAGCGGATGAAGGAATCACGCAAAACGAGACAAAAGAAGGGCTTCGGCCCTCTTTTTGGCCGACGGGGTGAGGGCGGCGGCAAGGGGTTGGGTTCGGCCTCCTTGTTGCTTGCTCTCTCTCCTTTGTTCTCTCCCACTCTTGTTATGTTCACTAATGAGCATAAGTTATGAGGAAGGAAGGATGGAGGGTCCTTTATATAGTCCAACAACACTTTGTTAACTACCTAAAGGACTTATTCTAGTCCAACTAGAATTAAATTTAGTCCCTTCCTTGCAAATTAGTCCCTACTAAGTTTGCAAGGGTTTGCAAAGTGATCCTTCTAATTAATTAATCCAATTAATTAATTCCCAAATCTAGTTCAACTCTATATAGCGTGTGACCCCATAGGTTCTATCTAGTTGGTAGCAACTATTTGCTAATATGGAGCGGTTTCTAGCAAAACATCCATTCTAGCCAACTAATAGAATAGTCATCTTGACAACCTTGTACAAGTAATTGTCTCATCCCTTTGCCTCCGTATCCGGATTGGACACGAGACATACAATTCACACTCGTATATCCAAACCATAGTTTCTCGATCTATGGGAATAGCCTTATTCGTGCAAATAACATCAATATCCTATATATTGATTTATTTGAGTCTGGCCAGACATTCTATAAGCTCTATCCCTCGAGTGGCCTAGGATATCTACTCCCGTTATGTGGGAGGGGCAAATCCTCTCTACGTCCACTACGATCTCTAAGCTTGCTTCTCATTGTATCCAGTACACGCCTTTATAACTACCCAGTCACGGTGTAGCGTTTAACGCTACCAAGATCACAATGATCCACAACTAGAATATGTAGTTACTTCAACTCTAAGGATGACAATACCATTGCACCGCGAGAAGCACTTGTGACTCAACATAACATGTATGTAGCCTTCTCGGAGATGGGTCAATCCAGTGCAACATTCCGTAATGCACACCTTTGTGTTGGATCGTGATATCTCCATATCAATCCAACCCCATACTAGTCTATAGATGATTGTCCCATTAATCATTATACTTGACTAGGGATATTTAAGATAAACAACACACTTGTAAATCTAAGGGCTTCATTATATTAAATATCCAATAAATAATAAATGAATTTTCTAGCCATATACAAATTCATACTAAACTAGATTGCCTCTAGGGCATCTATTCCAACAGTCTCCCACTTGCACTAGAGCCAATCTGGCGCATCTCCTATGCCCATACTCCTAGTGTGCCCTTCATGCTTCCACTGCGTGAGAGGCTTCGTAAGCGGGTCTGACAGATTATCATCTGTAGGAATCTTGCATATCCGAACGTCTCCTCTATCGATAATATCTCGAATCAGATGAAACTTCCTGAGCACATGCTTGGACTTCTGGTGCGATCTGGGTTCCTTTGATTGCGCGATCGCCCCAGTGTTGTCACAGAACAACTCCACTGGATCCGCAATGCTAGGGACCACACCAAGTTCAGAAACAAACTTTCTGATCCAAACAGCCTCCTTTGCTGCGCCATTTGCAGCAATGTACTCAGCCTCTGTTGTAGAATCAGCTACCGTCTCTTGCTTGGAACTCTTCCAGCTCACCGCTGCTCCATTCAGGCAAAACACATATCCCGACTGTGATCTAAAGTCATCTCTATCGGTTTGGAAGCTTGCATCAGTGTAACCCCTTACACGCAACTCTTCCTCACCCCCAAATATCAAGAAAGCATCCTTAGTTCTTCTCAAGTACTTTAGGATGTTCTTGACAGCAATCCAGTGACTCTCACCCGGATTGGATTGGTATCTGTTTGTCATACTCAAGACATATGACACATCTGGTCTAGTACATAACATGGCGTACATGATAGATCCTATGGCCGAGGCATAGGGAATCCTACTCATGCCTTCCTTCTCAATCCCATTGGAAGGACAACCACTCTTCGAAAGAGTAATTTTATGTGACATGGGCAAGAATCCCTTCTTGGAATCTTGCATGTTGAACCGTTTCAACACCTTGTCAATATATGTACTTTGACTTAGGCCTAGGAACCTCTTAGATCTATCTCTATAGATCTTTATACCGAGTATATAGGCTGCTTCCCCTAAGTCCTTCATTGAGAAACACTTTCCTAGCCAATCTTTCACAGATTGCAGCATAGGAATGTCGTTTCCAATGAGAAGTATGTCATCCACATACAAGACCAGAAAAGCTACAGAGCTCCCACTAACCTTTTTGTAGACACAAGACTCATCTTCGTTTCAGATGAAGCCAAACTCTTTGACCACTTCATCAAAACGTCGATTCCAACTCCTAGAAGCTTGCTTCAATCCATAAAAGGATCGTTGCAGCTTACAGACTTTGTTGGCTTGCTTTGGATCCTCAAAACCCTCCGGCTGTATCATATACACGTCCTCGAGGAGATTCCCATAAAGGAATGCTGTTTCGACATCCATCTGCCAAATCTCATAGTCGTAGTATGCTGCAATTGCAAGTAGGATTCGGATGGATTTGGTCATAGCGACTGGTGAAAAGGTTTCATCATAGTCAATACCATGAATCTGTCTGAATCCTTTAGCCACCAATCGGCCCTTATAGGTAATCACATTACCATCCATGTCGATCTTCTTCTTGAAGACCCACTTGCACCCTATGGGCCGCGCCCCATCGGGTGGTTCCACCAAATTCCATACTTTGTTGGTATACATGGATTCCATCTCGGATCTCATGGCTTCCAGCCACTTCTGAGAGTCTAGGCCACTCATGGCCTACTCATAGGTAGTAGGCTCATCATCTATGAGCATCGTGTCACCGGAATCAGTTACGAGAAGTCCATACCTCTCGGGTTCCTGGCGCACTCTACTAGATCTACGAAGCTCTTGTGTTACCTGAACAGGTGGCTCCACAACTGCTTGTGATTCCTGTTCATGTTCCATAATCGGTTCAGTGATTTGTGGTTCTTGAACTTCTTCAAGTTCTACATTCCTCCCACTTGCTTCTTTAGAGACAAACTCTCTTTCTAGAAACACGCCGGTCCAAGCAACAAACACTTTGTTCTCGGTTGGATTGTAGAAGTAGTATCCCTTAGTTTCCTTAGGGTGCACCACAAATTTACACTTATCCGATTTAGGCCCTAGCTTGTCTGATTGTAAACGTTTTACATAGACATCGCAGCCCCAAATCCTCATGAACGACAGTGTGGGACGCCTCCCACTCCACATCTCATATGGTGTCTTCATGACTGATTTAGATGGAACACGGTTAATGGTGAAAGCTGCACTTAATAGAGCGTAGCCCCAAAATGATAATGGAAAATCGGTTTGACACATCATAGACCGAACCATATCCAATAGGGTTCGATTCCTCCTCTCGGACACGCCATTCCATTGTGGCGTTCCGGGTGGAGTGAGTTGGGACACGATCCCACACTCTCTAAGATAGTCGTCAAACTCCTGGCTCAAGTATTCTCCTCCACGATCCGATCGTAGAGCCTTGATACTTTTGCCAAGTTGCTTCTCTACTTCATTCTTGAATTCTTTGAACACTTCAACGGATTCGGATTTTGCCCTCATAAGGTACACAAATCCATATCTACTGTAATCATCAGTAAACGTAATGAAGTAGACATAACCACCTCACATGTCTCATATGATTCAAAATCAAATGAGTCTAGTAATCCATCCTTATGGAGTCTAGATACACGTTTCTCATTTATATGGCCTAAACGACAATGCCATAAATAAGAAGGATTTAAATCATTTATTTAAATCCGCTTGGTATTAATGTTGTAGACAGGATTGCTTAGATCAAGGACATAAAGTCCATTAAATAATTGCGCATTAAAATAGTGAATATTATTCAAATAAAAGGAACAACAATTGTTCTTTATTGAAATAATAAAACCTTCCTTGTCCAAACAAGAAATAGAAATAATGTTTCTTCTCATAGCAGGCACAAAATAGCAATTATTTAATTCTAAAACTAATCCTGAAGGCAGAGATAGCTCGCACACGCCTATGGCCAACGCGGCAACCTTTGCTCCATTCCCAACGCGCAGATCTACCTCCCCTTTAGCCAATCTTTTACTTCTCTTTAGATCCTGCATATTTCGACAAATATGAGATCCACATCCAGTATCTAATACCCATGATGTAGAGACAGTTAAATTGACATCTACAACAAAAATACCTGGTGGTGGTGGAATCACTATTCCAAGCCTCTTGTCCTCCAGATATTTTGGGCAGTTCCTCCTCCAGTGTCCAGGTTGACTGCAGTAGTGACACTCACCCTTAGTCACGACCTTGGCAACGCCACCAACAGGCTTAAGGTCTTGTTCCTTGGACTTGGCAACTGACTTGCCTTTGCCCTTGGAGGAAGAGGCAAACCTTTTGCCCTTTCCTTTCTGCACCATCATAATGGCCTTGCCCTTACCCTTGTTGATGCTCTGTTCACCCGTCCTCAACATGTTGAGCAAATCTGGCAGTGGTTTAACGATCTCGTTCATGTTATAGTTCATAATGAACTGTCCATAACTCTCGGGCAACGATTGCAACACGAGATCGGTTGCCAACTCTTGGCCGACCGGGAACCCTAGCCGGGCGAGATTCTCAAGTACCCGATCATTCGGAGTACATGGGGTCCCACCGGGTTCCCTTCTGCCAGATGAAATTTGAACAGTGCCTTTGAGACCTCATACCTCTCTACCCTCGCCTGCTCTTGGAAGAGCTGCTTTAGATGTTCGATCATATCGACAGCATTCATGTTCTCGTGTTGCTTCTGAAGCTCAGAGGTCATGGTTCAAAGCATCAGGCAGGCCGCATCATTAGCGTCATCAACACGCTTTTGATACGCCTTTAAGACAGCAGGTGTCTGGTTCTCTAGACCTTCTGGAACATGCTCCTCTATTGCGTACAGTTTCTTCTCTTGCTTGAGAACAATTCTCAAGTTTCTGTACCAATCAAGAAAGTTGGTTCCAGAGAGCTTGTCCTTCTCAAGGACAGATCGTAGGGAATGTTGTGAACTCGATGAGTTGTTTGCCATTTGGAATTCTACAAAAGGGAAAATAATGGCTAGTTTATTAAATATAGCTCCCACTATTTTCTACGGATTAATAACCCTCAAGATATTAATGCGAAAAATATCCTTATATTTTCTAGTGGGCCAAGATCCATCTTTTCATCTCCTTATGAGCTTGCTTTGGCAAGTCACCCATAATTTGACTACTTTAGGTAGGAACAATTCCAATTGCATCCCATATGCAACTCTGGGTTCAATCGGGCAAATAACTCCTTATTTATCCATCCATATGGATAATCTCAATTGATTGCCTCTAGGTTTCTTAATCAAATTAATAGCCTAGTTGTGTTCAACCTCTTATCTAAACAATTGCACATTGTTACGTGCCATCGCATTCCATCATTATGAACCAAGTCGCCATGCTTTGGCACGCACGAACTTGATAAATAATGATGATAATGAGTGTTTAAATAACGAGAAGGCAAGAACACAATATTTAAAATTTGAGGGATTTTAAATTCAATTTTAATTGTTTTGTTGATCAATATCAACTAATCTATCTATTTGAGTTTGGGCACAACACCAAATAATAGATCCGGGTTGTCTAATTATCTTATTATCCTAATTGCATGCATCATCCATACACCAACCACACAAATAATAAGACAATAAATAAACAACCACATAACAGAAATTAAACGTGATGTGGATATGGCCTTTTCTAGACTAAGATAATTCCAAGCCAATGGAATTATCTATGAACCCTAAGCAAACACATCTCCATGCGTCTTGATATTTTGGTCCATCCTTCATAGTCATGTGGAATGCTCCATGCTCCATCTTTTGTGGCTTCTTTGGCTTTGGGCTTCTTTTCTCTAATCTTGGCTAACAATCTACTTTATCTAGCACTAGCTAATATCTATACTAAATAAAATAAATCTCACTAGTTGAGAAAAAAAATGGAACGCAGGCCATAAAACCCTAATTAATTATTACAATTAATTGATCAGCTCGCAGGCCGTAAAACCAAACCACAAAATTAAACATCCACATCAAACCACATCCTAAGGCCATATCCAATCACCATGCGATTTGCACATAAACAGTTAAAATCCAATTTTAACGCGCTTGGTCAATTTTAATTGATTTTAGGATTTCTCGGGCTAAAACGGTCCATGGGCCCAACAATCCAATTGCCCGGGCCCATTAAAGTGAACCACAAGGCCCTAGGGCCGGCCCGGCCCAAAACCCGCAAGCTAGGCCCGCGGGTTAGGGCCGCCCGGCCCCTTAGGGCGGCTAAGATTGGGCGGCAAGCAAGGGGGCGGTCCCTAGGGGGGCCGAACCTCCTCTTGGGAGTTGTTTCCAAAACAACTCCCTTGCTTGGAGCCCAAGTTTGGTTGTTTCCTTGTTTTGGGAGAACTCCTTCTTCCCCAAGGATGCCCAAACCCTAGATCTAAGATCCTAAATTTTCTCAAACTCACCAATTCATGCATCCAATGCAAAGATTGGATCTTGTTATGAGTAATTATTGACAAATTGCATCACATGCTTGATTTGTCTTGTTTTACGCGATAAACTATCAAATTAAGGTATTAAACAACAAGAATGTAACACATAAACTACGTTTATGCTCTATGACCTGTGGCTCTGATACCACTGTAGGGTTTTGAATCATGGATTCGCGCAACGGAAGCATAATCAAACAACTAACCATGCAAAACCCTCCAAGGATCACAAGTCTAGATGCATAACGATAGTGAAGGTAAGAAATCATAAACACACCTTTGGGTTCTCCTTGATGACTTCAAACGCGAATAGTGTCACGTTCTCTATAGTTGATCCACGCCTAGAGTTGAACCTAGATCTCCCAAACTCCTTGGTGCTAGCCCGGAATAGGAAGAGGATGAAGGAATCACGCAAAACGAGACAAAAGAGGGGCTTCGGCCCTCTTTTTGGCCGATGGGGTGAGGGCGGCGGCAAGGGGTCGGGTTCGGCCTCCTTGTTGCTTGCTCTCTCTCCTTTGTTCTCTCCCACTCTTGTTATGTTCACTAATGAGCATAAGTTATGAGGAAGGAAGGAAGGAGGGTCCTTTATATAGTCCAACAACACTTTGTTAACTACCTAAAGGACTTATTCTAGTCCAACTAGAATTCAATTTAGTCCCTTCCTTGCAAATTAGTCCCTACTAATTTTGCAAGGGTTTGCAAAGTGATCCTTCTAATTAATTAATCCAATTAATTAATTCCCAAATCTAGTTCAACTCTAAATAGCGTGTGACCCCATAGGTTCTATCTAGTTGGTAGCAACTATTTGCTAATATGGAGCGGTTTCTAGCAAAACATCCATTCTAGCCAACTAATAGAATAGTCATCTTGACAACCTTGTACAAGTAATTGTCTCATCCCTTTGCCTCCATATCCGGATTGGACACGAGATATACAAGTCACACTCGTATATCCAAACCATAGTTTCTCGATCTATGGGAATAGCCTTATTCCTGCAAATAACATCAATATCCCATATATTGATTTATTTGAGTCTGGCCAGACATTCTATAAGCACTATCCCTCGAGTGGCCTAGGATATCTACTCCCGTTATGTGGGAGGGGCAAATCCTCTCTACGTCCACTACGATCTCTAAGCTTGCTTCTCATTGTATCCAGTACACGCCTTTATAACTACCCAGTCACGGTGTAGCGTTTAACGCTACCAAGATCACAATGATCCACAACTAGAATACCTAGTGACTTCAAGTCTAAGGATGACAATACCATTGCACCGCGAGAAGCACTTGTGACTCAACATAACATGTATGTAGCCTTCTCGGAGATGGGTCAATCCAGTGCAACATTCCGTAATGCACACCTATGTGTTGGATCGTGATATCTCCATATCAATCCAACCCCATACTAGTCTATAGATGATTGTCCCATTAATCATTATACTTTACTAGGGATATTTAAGATAAACAACACACTTTTAAATCTAAGGGCTTCATTATATTAAATATCCAATAAATAATAAATGAATTTTCTAGCCATATAAAAATTCATACTAAACTAGATTGCCTCAAGGGCATCTATTCCAATAGGCCAGACATTCTATAAGCACTATCCCTCGAGTGGCCTAGGATAATTGCTCCCGTTATGTGGGAGGGACAAATTCTATCTACGTCCACTACGATCTCTAAGCTTGCTTCTTATTGTATCCAGTACACGCCTTTATAACTACCCAGTTACGGTGTAGCGTTTAACGCTACCAAGATCACAATAATCCACAACTAGAATATCTAGTGACTTCAAGTCTAAGGATGACAATACCATTGCACCGCGAGAAGCGCTTGTGACTCAACATAACGTGTATGTAGCCTTCTCGGAGATGGGTCAATCCAGTGCAACATTCCCTAATGCACACCTATGTATTGGATCGTGATATCTCCATATCAATCCAACCCCATACTAGTCTATAGATGATTGTCCCATTAATCATTATACTGGACTAGGGATATTTAAGATAAACAACACAATTGTAAATCTATGGACTTCATTATATTAAATATCCAATAAATAATAAATGAATTTCTAGCCACAAATAATTCATACCAAACTAGATTGCCTCTAGGGCATCTATTCCAACATGAATTTGTGCCTACTAACATTTAATTTGCAGACATCTTCACTAAACCATTGCCAAAGGATAGATTAATAACCCTGAGATAGAACTGGGCATGCTAAACAATGAAGCTTTAGTTTAGGAGGAGTATCAGGTAAGATTTATGTGTTTCAATGTTTTAGAAAGTTTTTCAAAGTCTTGAAAGCTTTTCAACGCCTAGATTTTATTTTTCTCCAATCTTACAGTCTTTCAAGGCCTTGAAATGCTTTTCAAATCTTTGAAAATAAATCTTTATACTACAGTCAATGAATGGATCACCAATGCTGAGTGTTATCTCTGTAGATAATTGCCTAACAGTGATTTCGCCTTTTAAAATGAATATTTTTCAAAATCAGTATTATATTATTTCCTTCAACACACCACACACATTTTTTTGAATTTCACTCAATACATCCTTCTTAAATATTTAGGAATATTCAGTTTCGTTTTCAAACTCAAACTATTCAGTACTTATCTTCTCCCTTTTCTCTTATATCTATCACTCCCGCCTCTCTCTTCTTAAACCCTAACCCTAATGACCACATGAACAACCTCCGGCAGAATCAAGATGACTGGAGGCTCAAAGAAAAATTCAAAAAAGAAGAGAAAAGCTGCAGAAGAAGAAGTTCAGGAAATTAAAGATGGATCCAGATCCAGAACTCGTAGTGCATCTTTGCAAACCTCTTCTCCTCCAAAGAAGAAAAGAAAGAAGGACTAGGTAGAAGAGACTGCTACTTCCAGCAAGAAGAAGAAGTCAGATCCAACAACTGCTTCTGAAAAGAAAAAATGTATTCAGATTGGTAGCCCTAAGAAGGTGAAGAAAAATCCCCAGAAAACAGACAAAGGAAAAGAGAAGGTTATTGGGTAGGAACTTCATACCTACTCGGAAAAGAAATCCCCTTCAGGTAATAAAGGTCTTTCTAGCAAGTGGTTTATCAGTCATTCTGCAAAAGGGAATTGGTTAGATGGTTTTGCCTCTACTCCTATTGCTAACTGTAGATACTGCTTTCTGAGCTGACAGATCTTGGCCACGTGGCAGCCATCCAGCACACCATATTGTGCTCCATACACACTGGATCACCAGCCGAGCTGATCCATGTGGGGGCTGCGAGACAGAGCCCTCGCATACCACTGCACGGGACTTGTAGGGACTTTGTGGTTTGGAGGCTAGAGTAAGCCCTGTCGCGTGCGAGCCAAGCCCGCACGCGACCTTTAGTAACTGTTTTGAGAGATTTATGGCACGAGCTCCATAAACCCGGTCAATCCGGTCAAACCCGGTCAACCTCGTAACGGTTCCGGTATTCGCGCACCACGTGCTGTAACGGTCCCTATATACTCGGACGAACGTGCCGTTATGGTTAAGCTAATTAAGCCGCCATCAATGGGCGCATTAACAACACTACAACGGTCATGTTCTCCAGTATATATAGATCGTCAACCTTTCCATACAAAGGGGAACACACTGCCATACGCGGAAGCTCTGCCGAACCTCTGTCTCTCTCTCAGACATTGCTACTGCCTTACTCTCTCCCTACACACAACCCCACTCTTCCTGTGCGATCCTTGATCCACTACATACGGTGTACACGGAGGTCTCCCCGCCGGAATCTCTTGTGCACATTTTGGTGAACCCGACGTGAACTTACCAACAAAAGCAACCATGTCTCAGGAGGATGATGTTAGCAACCGATCGCCCTCCACCGAAACTCCCTCGGGAGACGAGACCCGCCGTACTCCAACGACTCCAGGCGAGACACCGACGTTAGAGTCTTTGGACGCCACTGTCCAAAGTCAGGCGAAAGCTCTCAAGGCTCAATCTGCGCAATTAGAACAAATCTTGGCCGTTCTGGGTACCCTTGCGCCAAACCCTTCATCAGTCGCCGCTATCTCTCAGGGAGGAGGAACCCCTACCGCTCCAGGATTGGGAGTGTCAACCGCACCTCCCAACCCTCATCTGCAGACTCCACCGTCGGCTACGCAGCTGCCTTCGGTTCAGGGATCAACGGCACAGATGCTGCCTCCTGCCGCTCACGCTCCTCAGCCCTCGGCTTTGGCGTCCAACCCAACTCTGCAGTACCCTTTACCTCCCCCAACGATGATCTGGGGAAATGCGGGTAGTCAGTATGCTCCCAACCCTCCGGCGGCGTATGTGTCGCCACCGCCTACGGCAACCCCTCCGACAGCTACCGAGGGGAGCATTCCAGAATGCATGACGTCTTTGCAGAAGCGCGTGGACACTATTCTGGCTCATCAGTCATTCGCGGATACCATTATCCCAAAGTTAGACAACGATCCACCCATTCCACGAGAGATCTATCTCATGCCTAACCCGGCGGGGTACAAGGCTCCTAAATGGGATAAGTTCGAGGATGTCAACGGAAACGCTCATGAGCATGTCATGCGTTTCATTGATGTCATGGGTCCGTACGGAGCTGATCCCAAACTGCTGATGCGAGAGTTCCCAAAGTCTCTTGGGAACGTAGCATACAAATGGTACCGAACATTGGAGGCCGGATCCGTGAAGACTTGGGACGACATGGTCCAGAAGTTCTATACCAAATTCTTCCAGATGGAAGAAAAGGTGACGATGATCCATCTCTCGCGGATGTACCAGAAGCGCGAAGAGGACGGAATCACTTTCATCAAGAACTTCAGGGCGAAATCCTTGGAGTGCAAAGATCCAATGCCCGAAAGCCGGCTCGTAGAGATATGCCTGCAGTGCATGCGAGATGAATACAAAGGTATGCAAATCAATTTGCAAACACCTACGTTTTCAAAGCTAATCGAATGCACGAAGAATATCGAGCCTATAGTCGAGAGACAGAAAAAGAAGAGCGCTCCAGAGCGACCTGCGAGCGGCACTACTTACAAGATCGGGAGGTTTAGCTACAAGCGGGGACGTGAAGCTGAGGTCAATACAGTTTCGCCCCAGAAACAAGCGAAGGTTGCGAACTTTGATGTACCGCCTCTGCCATGCTCGGTAGAGGAAGCAAGTGACCTCTGCAGACAGTGGCGCAAGGACGGCGTCCTGCCACCGCTCGAGAAACACCCTCCAAGGAGATGGTGAGGGACCCTAAGTGGTGCGAGTACCACGGCAAGGTCATGCATCCCACCGCCGAGTGCAAGAAACTCAGGTTCGCGTTCGATCAGAAGATGAAGAACGGCGAGCTCATCGTCAGCGATCACCGGAAGGACGTGCGCAACAACCCGCTCCCCGCGCACGCGGAGCAGGGCTCGAAGGGCAAAGAGGTCGCCATGATCTCGATCGTCGACTTGGAAGAAGTCGCAGAGGATGGCCTGCCCATCGTCGCCGAGGTCCATGAAGACGAAGACTATAGCATGGACACATAGGATGAACGTGCCGACCGCATGAAAGGGTCGCATGGCTTCAACAAATTCTTCGACGAGATGAATTTCTCCGAGAAGTGCCGGACTGATATGACGAAAGCGATTTTGAGAATAGCAGAGGACTACGAGGAGGACCTTGTAGTCTCCAACGGGAAAGTCATCAGGGCATCCCGCTCTACAGAAAAGATTATGACCTTTTCTGCCAGCGACAAGAAGACGGATGCGAGCCATCAGAGGCCCCTATACGTGACCGCCATCATCAGCGGCGTCGAATTCAAACGGGCATTCGTCGACGGAGGAGCAGCGGTCAACGTCGTTCTGCTCCACACACTGAGGCTAGCAGGGATCCCCGAGCACAAGGTAGTCAGGCGTCCATCTCCGCTGGTGGGATTCGGAAGCGACTCTAGAATGAGAATCGGATGGATCCGCCTGGGCATTCAGACTGGCAAAATCAAGTGCTCAGCGAAGTTCTATGTCATAGACGCGAACACCACATACCACATGATTATAGGTCGAGCCTGGATTCATCGCTTTGACGCAGTCCCTTCGACGGCTCACCAGGTTATGAAAGCTATCTGGAACGACAGAATAGTCGAGATACCGGCTTCGACAAACCCGTTCAACTTGGAAGAAGCACATCTCAGCGAGGCGGTGTGGTTCACTGAGATGGCAGATGAGCAAACACCCGGACCATTCAACCCTACTCCTTTGCCTCTCTGGGAGGACATCAAGGACCAGTCGCCTGCAGGGGTAATGCTGACAAGGGAAGATGCCAAGGAAAAGCCGCCTACACGCGAAGGAGCGCCGCGTATCGCATATCATCGAAAGAACGTGTATACTCTGAAGAGGATCGCGAAGCATGACCCCGAGGGCAAGGAGATAGAGAGCTTCTACGCCAATGGGAAGAAATGCTACCGCATATGAAGGTGCGCGGGGATGTCCTCACGCGGGCATGGGGATATCCCTGGGCAAATCAATCAAATCGAGCAAATTGCGCTGACGGAAGAGCCAACACAGGGCACTCCAGACGAGAAACTCAAAGAAGCGCCTGAATGCATGGAAGACAGGCCAAGACCGCAAAAGCAAGAGCTAAAGGAAGTGTTCCTCAGCCCGAACGAGGAAAAGAAAAGGCCAGTCTTCCTGAGCGCAGATCTCACAAGCGAAGAAGAACAAGGGCTGCTACAGCTCCTAACTGAATACAAGGATGTGTTCGCATGGGAGTATGATGAGATGCCAGGTCTGGATACAAGCATCACCATGCACCGTTTAGACATCATCCCCGGGTCTAAACCGGTCAAGCAGAGTACAAGAAGCTTCAGGCCAGAGCTTAACGTGAAGATCAAGCAGGAGATTGTCAAACTCCTAGATGCCAAGTTCATAGAGCCGAATCATCACCCCACATGGCTGGCCAACATCGTGCCAGTGGTGAAGAAGAACGGACAGCTCCGCATCTGCGTGGACTTCCGAGATCTCAATCGCTTCTGCCCTAAGGATGATTTCCCACTGCCCAACATCGATTTGCTTATCGATTCAACAGCGGGTCATCGCATGTTCAGTTTCATGGACGGCTTCAGCGGATACAACCAAATCAAGATGGATCCCGAAGATGCGCGGAAAACAGCATTCATCACTCCTGTAGGGGTATTCAACTACACGGTGATGCCGTTCGGTCTAAAGAACGCGGGCGCGACCTATCAGCGGGCCATGATGGCTCTATTCCATGACATGATGCACAAAGAGGTGGAATTCTATGTGGATGACCTGGTGGTTAAATCCAAGCATGAAGCAGACCACCTCGCCGATCTGCGAAAGGTGTTCAATAGATGCAGGCGCTTTCAACTGAAGATGAACCCCATGAAATGCGCGTTCGGGGTAACATCAGGGAAATTCTTGGGATGCGTGGTTCATCGCCAAGGGATCGAGCCCGACCCCGCGAAAGTATCAGCTATCACTGGCATGACGCCGCCCCATAATCAGAGTGCATTAAAGACATTTTTAGGAAAGCTATCCTATCTGCGGAGATTCATCCCAGCAATTGCCGAAATCACATGCTGTTTCAGCACTCTTCTCAAGAAGGACGCCGCGTACAACTGGGCTCCGGAGCACGAAGCCGCATTCGGAAAGCTGAAGGATTTACTCACGTCCTCAAAGATAATGATCGCGCCTCAACTGGGATCACCGCTTCTGCTATATCTGACATCAACAAGGAGATCTATAGGAGCGCTCTTGGCTCAGGAGTATGAAGGCCAGGAGAGGCCTATCTACTACATTTCTCGCATCGTGCAGCCTGCTGAATCGAGGTACACAGACATCGAACGTCATTGCCTTGCCTTATTCTTTGTGATAGAGAAGTTGAAACACTATTTTGCATCACACAAAGTAGTAGTGGTCACCAAGAGCGACCCCATAAGATACTTGCTAACTCACACTACTCCGGGAGGGAGACTGGCGAAATGGTACATGACCATTTCCCAATACGATATCACATGCGTGCGACCACGAGCGATCAAGTCGCAGGCGGTAGCGGATCTGCTGGCACAGTTCCCCGACAACAGCCACGAACCCGTGATCAAAGAAGAGCTCGAAGGCCCTGAAATCTACGCAATCGACGTGCCCTATTGGACTCTCCACTTCGACGGTTCGTCAACCCGGAAAGGCGGAGGCGTTGGGATAGTCTTGACAAAACCAGACGGGGAAGTCATACAGATGTCCGCAAAGCTCAACTTCGCAGTCACAAACAACGAAGCGGAATACGAGGCTCTCATTGCGGGGCTCCGTGCGGCGAAAGCTTTGGAAGTGAGCAACTTAACAGTCATGGGAGATTCCAAGCTGATTGTTAAGCAAGCCTCGGGCGAATATGGTTTGAAGGAGATCAACCTCCTGTCTTATCGCACCCTAGTACAGAAGCTGATGCAGCAATTCTGCGATGTGAAGTACGAGCACAAGCCCCGAGCAGACAACAGGCACGCAGACGCCTTAGCAACCTTGGGGTCTAAGGTCAGCATAGACAAATGCCCTGCAAGGATTTCCATCGAAGTACGAACATCGTCGTCATTGACAGAAGATGCGTGCGACGACGAACACATGGATGACGCAGACTGGCCAAAACCAATCCTGCAAGCTATTGCGAAGGGCACCAGCAACGAAAGTTGGGCACTCACAAAAGGCACCTGCATCCACGACAACACCCTTTACTACAAGGGTCCTGGGGGAATACTCATGCGATGCGTCTCCGATCAAGAGGGACAGCAGCTGTTAGAAAAGATTCACCAACACGCCTGCGGGGAAAGCGAGGTGTCAATCTACAGAAAGGCTCAGAGATATGGTATTCATTGGCCAGACATGCAACAGCCGCAGCCCTGATACAAGGGAAGTGCGAAAGTTGCGCACTAATCAAAGATTCTCTACTCATCGCCCTAACCGATGACGACACGGACTGGAGGAAGCCACTATTTGATTTCCTCACCCAGGGCACCGTACCCGGGTCAAGAAAAGAAGCCGAAAAATTGAAAAGGAAAGCGTCTCGATACGTGGTACAGGAAAACCTGCTTTGGCGAAGAGGTCACGAGGGCAACTTGCTGCGATATCTAGACGGCAGAGAAGCATAAGAAGTCATGGACCTTTCTCATCAGGTGGAACACCAAGGAGGTGCGAAATTATGCAGGCAGCTCCTCTCAATCGGGTATTTCTGGCCCACGATGGAGGTCGATTGCCGCACCAAAGTACGACGCTGCCAGGAATGCCAATTCAAAGGGAACCTAGTGCACGCTCCCGCTGTGGATCTACACGCACTAGGGACGCCATGGCCATTTCACACATGGGCTCTGGACTTCATCGGTCCCATCCGACCGACGTCGCACGGGAATCATTTCATTCTCACCGCAACTGAGCTGTTCACCAAGTGGGTGGAAGCAATACCGCTAAAGACGGCAAATGCGCTGGCTGTGGTCAATTTCATCCAGGAAAGCATCATATTCAGGTTCGGAATCCCAAACACCATTCTTTCAGATAACGGTACTCCTTTTGTTAATCGCCAGGTAGCTGCGAAATTAGCGGAGTACAATATCAGGCAGATATGTTCTACCCCTTATTACCCAAAGGGAAACGGACAAGCTGAAGCGACTAACAAAACGCTGTTGAGAATTTTGAGCAAGATGGTCGCAGATGACCAGAAGAGGTGGGCCGACTCTCTAAGCATAGCTCTGTGGGCTTACCGAACTTCTCCAAGGACACCCACAGGGGCCTCGCCATTTCTACTATGTTATGGAGCCGAAGCTGTAGTACCTGCGGAGGTTAGAGTCAACTCGGCAAGGCTGGCCTTCCATGCACTCTATGAAAATCAACGCGGTCACGACTTAATCTTGCTGGAGGAAAAGCGAGAACAAGCCAAGAGAACCAATAAGCGATACCAGGAGAGAATCGCTCGCGCCTACAATAAGACGGTCCAGCGAAGAGATTTCGCAGTCGGAGACTTGGTCTTGCGCGCATCTGATCACTGCATGCGAGAAGCGACTCACCCGAAGTTCGCAGCCAACTGGGAAGGACCTTTCGAAGTTACAGAAGTCTTTGACAGTGGCTACTGCAGCATACGAAGGTTGCACGGCACAACCTCTACTCCGAGTTCAGTCAACATGCGCTGGATTAAGAAGTACTATCCCTGACTTCTCTCATTTCATGCGTTTTATTATAGCGTTGCTTGATATCTTGTATGGCTACGATTTACACAATCTCCTCCCCCATATGAGAGGATTGTAATCCCATCTCTCCCATATGAGAGCGTTATAATAAAAGAATTATCCCAAATGAGAAGTTCACATTTCTAGCTGTTTATGTTGCTTTATTCAGTTCGTTATTACCGTTAATCATGGTTTATTCGCCGCAATAGCAATCTGTACAACTGCGATCTTAAGTGATCAACTAAGCCTATCTCTTACGATAGCAATCTGTACAACCGCGATCTGAATTGATCAACTAAGCCTATCTCTCGCGATAGCAGCCTATGCTTAAGTGATCATCTAAGCCTATCTCTCGCGATAGCAGCCTATGCGATCTTAAGTGCTCATCTAAGCCTATCTCTCGCGATAGCAGCCTATGCGATCTTAAGTGATCATCTAAGCCTATCTCTCACGATAGCGGCCTATGCAAATGCGATCTTAACTGATCATCTAAGCCTATCCCTTACGATAGCAACCTATGCGATCTTAATTGATCATTTAAAGCCTATCTCTTACGATAGCAGCCTGTGCAAATGCGATCTTAATTGATCATATAAGCCTATCTCTTACGATAGCAGCCTGTCTAAATGCGATCTTAATTGATCATTTAAAGCCTATCTCTTACGATAGCAGCCTGTGCAAATGCGATCTTAATTGATCATATAAGCCTATCTCTTACGATAGCAGCCTGTCTAAATGCGATCTTAATTGATCATGAAAGCCTATCTGTTACGATAGCAGCCTGTGCAAATGCGATCCTAATTGTTCATATAAGCCTATCTGTTACGGTAGCAATTCATGTGCGCATGGTCTTATCTGATCTTCTAAGCCTATCAATTGCGATAGTAGCTCATGCGAATGCTAAAGATGATCCCGATCGATCTTCTAGTAAAGCCTATCTGCAACGATAGCAACTCGCACAATTTAACGATCTCAATTGATCTACTAAAGACTATCTGCCACGATAGCAACTTGCAACATCGTGAAGATGATCTTAAATGATCCACAAAGGCCAATCATAAGCCCATCTGTCAGGATGGCACAGCTGCGAAAATATGATCTCGAACGATCTAGCGAAGCATCAGCGAATTAATATATCGCAAATGCGAAACCATTACATAGCATTATGCAAGGCGAAATATGCCGAAACGCATGCGAAATTGTATTTTGTTGTAAAGAGACAGCAGATAATACAAAAGGCTATTTATCATTACGAGTCAAGTGACTTACAATTTATCTGTCTAGATAGCAGCTTACAAGCGAAAAGCTCGAATCTAACTACGCAGCCAACATGGCTTACAATACAAAAGTAGCTGACAAGCCAGCAGAAACACACTACGGGAATGCTGACTAGAAAAGGATGAACCCACCGGTTTCAACACCGACTACGCAATACGCAGATCTGCGGGTGAACATCTGTAGCAGGTGGGATCTTGCTCTAAAAGAGCCACATGAAGCCATACGTTCAAGATCCCAGTATCTGAAAAGGCCCTTGTCAGATCTGCACCCCATAACATTTGCCTAAGGAACCACCGGTTCCGGCGATCCACAGGCAAGCAGAAGCTCCAAAGGGCAAGGGCTCCTTGTAGACGGGGATGAACGCGACAGTTCGCCACCCCGAGCTCACAAACGTGAAGGTGACGGATTCTTCTCCAGGGATGCTGAAGAAGAATTTCGCCGTTCATTACGAGACGGTAGCACGGTCACTTCGGCGCTGCACCTCACCACGAGGCGGCCGGAAACATGACCTGCACACATAATACACGAAGAAATTTCTTCGAACACACATGAGATATTATCTGCATCTTCTTTATGATGGTTATAAAGAGCAATGAGCCTCATAAAGTGGATCTTGGAAACTATTTCTACAGCACAAAGCGCAAACTCAGGATTCACAACTTGAAGTTGCCATGAATCAACGAAAAATAAGCGTTGAAGCCAGCAGTCGTAAGGACTCATGGCAAAGCACATTTTTGGGATGAAGAACCCAAATAGCAAGGACAGGGTTTATATAGACCCTGTACAGACTCTTCGGTTGCCAAAGACGAGTCAGCAGAGTTCAAAAAGAGGGTAAGTTCAAT
Source organism: Linanthus parryae (assembly GCA_023055425.1). NCBI lineage: Eukaryota > Viridiplantae > Streptophyta > Magnoliopsida > Ericales > Polemoniaceae > Linanthus > Linanthus parryae. Next base: position 124,775,429 of record JALGPY010000003.1, on the reverse strand, counting down.
CACTTACGCCTTGAAAAGCGGTAACAATCAATTACCCTACTAAAGGCTACGACGATTCAGTTGCGTATCCTAATAAATGACGGATGGTCATGATTCGGATGGACTTCCCAACGAAAGCGTGCTTATCTACCGAGAAATTAGCGCGAAAATCAAGCAGAGTATCAATTGCTGATGTCATAATTGGATATGCACAGAAATATCCAATCAAATCCCGGAAAAGGGAAAAACGGGAAAATTCATTGTTGTTGTTAAAAAAAAGGGGGGAGAAACCCTAGCAACATTACATTAATGTTTCAAACATTACATTAATGTTCCAACTATTTTCTTGCTATTTTTTCGAAATTCGAAAAGTCAAAGCAAATTCTTGATTAAGGAGTCTTGGGGCTCGAACTGCTCGCTCAGCTTCTCTACCTGTTCCACTTCTTGCTTCAGTAGCTCGCACCTAGCATTCATCTCATGATACAGCTTCAGAGCTTCATCAACCTTTTGCTTCTGCTGCTCCACCTTCTGCTTCTCAGCTGCGAGATTCTGGTGGCCGAGTTTCAAAGTTACGGCTGCGCGAATCAGCGTGACTCTGTCCTTGAGAAATTTGAAACCCAGTCTGCCCTGGACTTTGATCAGGAGATTTTGGCACATGCCACATAGCAATTCAGCACTCTGGACCGAAATGGTCGCAGGCGTAGCCGCAGATAGCTGCTCCAAAATCCAGATGGCTTCAGTAAGAAACAGCCTCCTGTCGAAGGGCCCTATCTCCAGAGATCTCACAAACGACTGCGGGTAGGTCAGACGCATTCGAACCACCCAGTCTACATCAGTTTGCTTCAAACCTGAAGAGACGTCAAAAATAAGTTATGATGTCAAAACTCGCAAGCGCATAATGCGACGTGCGAACAGTAAAGCTCTACTTACCAGTTCCTTCCAGAATCTCATGAAGAGAAGGAATGCGGGCTGCCGGGTTGTTCGAAGATTGCCCTCGCGCCATAGCTCTCCTATCAGCTGCGAGCTCCAATCTCTCGTAGTCAGGAGGAAGAGTGTAGGCCGCACCAGCTGCGACTGCATTCCCAACCTGCGAGCCCCAAATGCTCCACGCAGGAATAGGTGCCTCTGGCTCAGTCATCGCCGGAGGCGAAGGGACAGTCGAAGTCGCTCGGCGAAGGACGCTCTCAGATGCGAGAACATTAGCAGCACTTGTCCTTACTTCCTCAGCACTAGCATGGACATCTTCATCCATCAGCACAGTATCTGCTCCAGCATCGTCGGAAAGTTCGATGATGTCCTCGAGAGGCTCACCCGCGTGTTCAGCAGCTGCGACGGGTTTCTCGGTATGGGAGCTTGGAATTGGAACATAGGACGCAGAAGGTTGACTCCTCTGCTCCAGCTCAGGTTCCTCAGCATGACCTGCGGTATTGAATGCGATAATATGAGGTAACTTGTGTTATAAGTTATTTCGCTATCTTTACTAAAGCTAAGAGTAAGCACCTCCACGCGAAGGTGGGATTGAGGTATCCTCATCATACACTAAGGACGTGGAACCATGCCCTATCAGTGTGTCCTCACTAAGCAAGTCTTTAAGAGAAGCGTGACCTGGGATGCGAATAAACCAGTCATGATTCTGCCTCAAGTTGCTAAAGCCTAGTACGTGCGTATCACTCAAATAATTACCTGAGGGTTCTCCGCATTTGCCTACTAACCAACGGCGAATGTCAGCCTTTGACACACCATGCTTTAACGCACCCGCAATAACATCTCTATAAGTTACTGCGAGATTGAAGATCTCACCTTTATCGCCACCTGCGATCTCTTCGAAGTCTGCTTGGACTTGCTCCAAGGCCGCTGCATCCTCTCCGGGAACCTCATCTTCCTCCTCCGCATGAGGAGCCACTTCTTCAGGAAGCTCGTCTTCCTCGCCAACTGGACGCACTAAGTCGTCAACATGCTGCTCTTCGAGGCTCCGCTGTTTCACACGCTCGAGCTCCTCTTCCTCTCGCCGCCTCCTTCTTTCAGCAGCCTCCGCGGCTGTCTTCCGGGACTCAGCAAGAACGTCCTCGCTTATGGGATCATCTGGAATGCCAGAATGGGCATCTCTCTTTTGTCTCTTGGCCACAAGGCCACCAATGGTTTCATCATCGTCATCTGCGAATACACGATGGGTTTAAAGAAAAGAAGTGCAAAGAAGTTACGATAACGGGAAAGGAAATGCGACGGAGGTACCTCCTGATTCTTCCTCATGCATCACAACTGTTACTTCTTCTTCTTCATCACTTGCTTGGGGCTCCTGCCTGTCTTCCTCTTCCTCTTGATTGAATGGAACGAAAGTCTCAACTGCGAGATCTTTCCGCACTTTGCTGGGCATGCGACCTTTGCCTTTGTCCTTGATAGAAAGGGACCTCACTGGAGGAGAAGCTGGGGCATTCCTAGGGGAAGAAATTGTAATTCCCTTTTGCCTAGGTCTCTTCACTCTTGGCGCCGCAGTCGCTGAAGGAGACGGGTCATCTCCAGAAGGAGACGGAGCCGGAGGATTGTCTATCAGCGAGTCAGCAAAAGCATTCATGACGGCACGAATCTTTGTTTCGAGCTCAGGTTCCATCCTCCACGCTAGTCGGAACGACTGCCTTTGTCTTCTGGTGGCAACAATGGCATTAACCAATGATTTGGAATGATCACCAGATGCGAATCGCCGCACATGACACTACAACCGTACAGAATAAAGATGTCAGCATAAGGAAATCAAGAAGCTTAATGCACGCGGAGAAATCGCTTACCTCAGCAAATGCCTTGCTATATCTGACGACATGCGTATCGCCCTTCTTAATTGCGGCGACTTGCTCCTTCAGAATGACATCAGGGCACAAATGGTTCTCACGATCCCACCGTGAGTTGCAACCATACTCAGACTCGCTCAGACTGCAAGTGGGGCGAAACGGAAAAGAGTTCCTTTTGATCAAGGGAGATCTACTTGGCTGCGCGGCCGACTCCGTCTCAATCCTCGTTTGCTGGGCAACCCAGTATGCGAGCCTCTTCACGAATTTCATGGGTTTACAGATTCAACGCAGTTCAAGGCAAACACTGGTATCTTAAATCAAAAGTAAACGAGGCCAACCTTGTTTTCTTGAAGCCTGCTTGGATATGCACAATTGAAGAATACGATTTGCAATTCTGAACTGGTGATTGATTATCTGGATCTGCTCTCGAAGATCTCCGGGTACCATTCACTTTAAGAGAAAGAAGTGATGCTTTGCAATAATGGGGGATACAAGGTATTTATCCAAAACAATGAAGGGTTGCGTCCTTTCGGTAGTCGAATCGCAACCGTCACCGTCGAATCGCGCAATCACAGGACAAGCTGACGTCACGCCTAAAACCCTAAAGGTCAGACGGCACGACTCTAGGGGTTTTAGGTCATAATGACACGCACGGGGGCTGAACTTACCCGTATTTGAATTGGCGCGTGGCGGCGACGCGTATGTTGGTTTCCGCGCATGGAAGTCTGTACAGCTATGAGCCTTCACGCGCAGAAAGGGGGCTAATGTAGATACTGCTTTCTGAGCTGACAGATCTTGGCCACGTGGCAGCCATCCAGCACACCATATTGTGCTCCATACACACTGGATCACCAGCCGAGCTGATCCATGTGGGGACTGCGAGACAGAGCCCTCGCATACCACTGCACGGGACTTGTAGGGACTTTGTGGTTTGGAGGCTAGAGTAAGCCCTGTCGCGTGCGAGCCAAGCCCGCACGCGACCTTTAGTAACTGTTTTGAGAGATTTATGGCACGAGCTCCATAAACCCGGTCAATCCGGTCAAACCCGGTCAACCTCGTAACGGTTCCGGTTTTCGCACACCACGTGCTGTAACGGTCCCTATATACTCGGACGAACGTGCCGTTATGGTTAAGCTAATTAAGCCGCCATCAATGGGCGCATTAACCACACTACAACGGTCATGTTCTCCAGTATATATAGATCGTCAACCTTTCCATACAAAGGGGAACACACTGCCATACGCGGAAGCTCTGCCAAACCTCTGTCTCTCTCTCAGACATTGCTACTGCCTTACTCTCTCCCTACACACAACCCCACTCTTCCTGTGCGATCCTTGATCCACTACATACGGTGTACACGGAGGTCTCCCCGCCGGAATCTCTTGTGCATACTAACTATAGCATGATCAGTATTAGCATCTTGAATGGTATGAATCTGGAATGCATTAGGAGGCTGAAAAGAGTTCTCTTTGTAAAATTCTACACCCATCTGAAGTTGCATACCCTAGGCTTACCAGATTGTTCTATTTGAATATGAAGCAAATCAATACTTGGAATTTAGCTATTGATAACTCCTTAATAAGAGTTTTCATACGTACACTTTATATTGTTATTTGTGTGCGTTTCAGTGCAAAGTGACGAGATTTGAGCCAAAAGATAAAGAAAATGCACTTTTGGATGTTTTTGAGCTTTAATGCACAACCGGGCGTTTCTTAATGATTTTGAGTATGTTTTTGATTATTTATCACATTTGATCTCCGCGGTAGTGTTCATGTTTTTTTTACAGGAATTACGTATGCGGAAATCAAGTGGAGAGAAGAACGAGCTTCGGAATAGAAGAAAAGACGAATTTGGCGCGTTTTGGATGTTTTCGCCAAAGATTGGGCAATAATTGAGAAAAACGAGAAAATGATCCGGAAACGGGAATTTATCTACATGGATGAAGTCTATGTGGCAAAAGAGATTCAAAGGTGCAAAAATCACATTTAATGGAGCCCGAACGCAAAAGTTATGTCAAAAAACATGCTCAAAGAGATAAAACGCGGCCAAAAGCATCCGAAAATGCCAAACACGCCTTTTGAGGAGCTTAATTGGTGAATAAAGGGTTCCTCGGAATTTGAGAATGTTTTATATAAAAAAAAAGGAGTCTCGAGGACGAGGAGATCCTTCATAAAGCAAAGGCACGACCGAAGACGCGAAAATCGGTCAAAAACGATGTTTTTGGTTTGATCAGGGATGTCTTCGTGCGAACAAAAAAAGTCTTCGTACGAAGAATTCATACTTAGAAAAAAATCTGATGGTTGAAAATTCTTCTCAGATTAGCTATTTGCCCCTAACTGGGAAGGCCTTCGCACGAGGAGAAAAATTCTTTGTACGAAGACTCTTCGTGTGAAGAGAAAAGTGTTAGTAAGAACACATCCCTGGGTTTGACAGATTTGATGCGGGGCTGTTATGAGATTTATCAAAACTTTGTCCTCTTGTTTTGGAAATGTATTTAAGCAACTTAGGTCATCTTTTCCAGGGGTAAGCAAGGTTTTGGACGTTTTGAGAGCAAGGAGACATCGGGAGCAAGCTTGGAGCTTAGGATTGCATCGTTTGGATATTTTCTCTTCTCTTTCGCTCTTGTTTTTATTTATGATCATTGAACTTGTTGATTTGATCATGTGTAGTCGTAGCTAAACCCTCTTTTGCTGGGAATTCTCGTTTGGTAGCTAGGGTTTTGGTATGAACTCATCGTTTTGAGCTTATGATTCATGTTTCTACTTACGCGTTCTTCTACTATGATGAATAGTTTATGCTTTATCTCTATCTTTCTTGCGCTTAGCTACCGTAGGATTGGTCTTAATTAGAATTCACGCGGTAACTCCGTGAGTTGTAGTCGGTAAATTGAACTATTCACTTAGTCGTATCATTACTTGGTAACTCGGTGTGTTAACTAGGATCGTGAAGTAGAATAAAGAACGCTAATGCATACTTAAAAATTGAATTAAGCTTGGTAACTCGATTTGAATTGGTTCTAAGTATAGACAACTTGTTTGGTAACTCGGCAAGTTATATTTTGCTTGATTAATAATAGAAGACGTGTGAGTGTTTCATAAATCAAAGCGTAGTTCATAGTATCCCTATTGATCCTCGAAATAATTCCCGGTACTTGTCACTCATTTGTAAACTTTGCAAATATTCTCGTTAACCGTGTCATTCTCTAGACGGTTAACTTGTTATTGTCTTTTAATTTTCATAGAAATAGCAAACACAATCAACGCACTGTGCCCACATAAGGTTTAGAATTAGTAACAAGTTCCGACCGAAGCCCCTTGGGTTCGACAATCCGGATTACCGGATATTACTACACGCGAAATCCGTACACTTGCGGTTGGATCTTGTCAGCTATTTCCTCTAAGCTAGCTGGTGTTGAGATGGAGATATATCATGCTGAGTTTGCCAATGTTTTTGGTTATCCAAAGAGGTAAAAGGCTGATAATCATCCTAGCAAAGTTGACGTTTTTAATTTAGCTGAGGAAGAATTATTTTTGCCTAAAGTACCTACTACCTTGAAATAGATGACACACTCTCTGTTAACTGTTGAAGCCATGATTTTGTTTACAATTCTGATGAGGTGTGTAGTACCTAAGGAGAATTCTAAAGAGTCGTTGTCTGATGGGGTATTGTATTTGATGTACCTGATTATGCACGGTCATGAAATTGATTTGATCATATATATCTATCTCTGCTGTGCTCTAATGTCTATCTTTTGTATATCTTTTGTGTTATACTTTATCATTTAATCTCGTGGTGTTGTTCAAGAGGAACAACAAGATATTCTTATTGAATCAGTTATCTAGATTAGGTACTAGATAGGTTAGTGAGAACCACAAGCTTTAACAGAGTAAGGGGTCTATGTGCTTGAGATATATGGCTTATCTTTTGATTAATAAGAAGTCTGTTGAAATCCTACGGGTATTAGATCCCTCAGCCGGAGACTGATAGCACCTTTTAGGAGCTATCTATTACCTCCATTTTACCACATTATCATGATAGATTTGAGCCCAAAGTTAGAGAATAAAGGTCGTTTTATCACTTATTGCTTTCCATGTGCTATATTGTTAGTCCGGGCGTTTCTATGCATATTTCATTGTTATTTTCCAAATATAATCGCTTGGTATGTTTTTTCATGTTGTTTTGGCAGGAATGGATGCTAATCGGTTGATAGGAGGCATGGAACGAACTTCGAAAACAACGGGATCTCAAGTGGAGTCAAGAGAAGCCGGATTGGAGGAGCTTGGATGACCAGTCTGCACTATTTTGATCCTAGCTGGAGTTCTACAAATAAATTTGGAGTGAGACCGGTGCCAAATAAAATAAGACTCAGAGAGCTTTCCAACGATAGGTCAAGGAGATAAATTCGAGTTCGGACGGAAAAAGATATGGCCTATTGAAGTCAGGAGCATATTTCAGGGGGCTATTGTGCAATTACTGAAGACTTCTGCGGGTTATGAAGGAAGGACGACCTAGGGACGGAAAAAATCACCATTCACGCCTATTGAGAGCCACGATCAAGGAGGATAGCAAGGAGACTCCATTGGGAGCAACCTCAAGCAAGGAGAAGAGCCAGGATCGCGCCAATCTTCACGATTTCTAGCGTTTGATCTCTTCTTCCCTCTTTTAATCACGTGTATGGAGAAACTTTGTTGTGTTGCTACTATTTCAAGTAGTAGTTACACGTTTTTCTAGGATTCTCTAGAGAGCCTAGGGTTTATATTGACAATATGTTTTCCGGATTTTAGACTTGTCTCATGCTTTTGGATTTTGATCTATTGGATGAAGTTTAATTTCATGAAGTTGTTAACGAGTGTAGTCTATTGACACGACTATGTTAGGAATTGATATTCATGAACTTAGGGTTTATTCTTAGATTGTAATCTTGCTTAATGTTAATTTATTCTAGTTATTGTTCATATGCTGTTCTTAATCCTTGGCAAGAATGGAGTAATTAACCGGACTTGTTAATTAGCTAGCGAGTGCGTGAGAGCGACTTAGACCTAGTTGTGATGAGATATGAACAACAATCCTTAATCACGGAGACTGAGAAGAGAAGTGTGTAGGATTGGCTTTAGTGGGTAGATTCGGTAGGAGATAGTGAGGTGTTCGTGTGATGGTGGTCTGAGAGGACATCATTCCGTGCATTGTCGTTAGCCTACTAGAACGGACCGGTAGATGTAGGTGGACCGAAAGGGCACCAAGTAAACCGTGACGTAGAACGACATGAGACCGAGAGGAGATTGTCAGTACTATTACCCGGCTTAACTAGAATAGGATTAACGTGTTACATAGCTAATCCGGAAATCGTCTACAGCCCTAGGTGATCTAGAGATTGCCTAGTTTCTCCATATTTGATTAATAAATTAAAAAACCCAAAAATATTAGTTTAGTTGTTATTTTATTTCAATCACCTGTTTGAGGGTGAAAAATGTTTAAATCACAATTTCTTCCTCCTTGTACTGTATTCTATGCTAATAACTAATTAAATAATCTCAAGCTTGTCCTCGTGGGATCGATAACTCGGGGTTGAAATACCACCCCTATATTACTTGACCGTGCACTTGCGCATACATGTAAGAAATCGTGTCTGAGACGTAGGCCATTGAGGACTGAACTCCATAAAATCATTGTGTTCTTTTCCTTTACATTTTAGTTATGCACTTATCATGTTAACTACTTCAAAACTTGTTTTCTGTCAAGACCTTGAAAGGCATTTCAAGGCCTTGAAAAAGATTAGTAAGTTTTCACTATCCTTTTTTTTGTTTCAATGACTTAAAAATGTGTTCAAGGCCTTGAAATAACTCTGATCTATTACACTTTGATTTAAAACCACTCTTTTGGCAAAAGTTGCCATACACTATTCAACCCCCATTAGAGTATTGATCATGTATTAGTTTACCTACATACTGAACTTTAAACAACTAAATTAATCTACTCCAAGTTTGGGATGCCTCTCAACAAGCGCTTGTAATTTAAGGTAGACGTCCCAACCCAGTTACCTCAGGCTTAATCGAGGGCCGTCAAAGTAGCTCGGGTCTACTTGTACGACTACTACCACGTCCAAAGAAGGCTTAACATGGTTTCCGCTCACCCTGAAAGTTGTGTTGTCTAGCGGATTTTCTAGCTCAAATGCATTCCATTATAATATCTCTTTGATGATAAACGTTTGTGACCCTCTGGATCTCAGTTTTCCCGAAAAAAAGGCTTACGAGAATTGTCGATAATTACTTTCTGCTCTACTTGAAGCTGTATTGGCAAGATTCTCTTATCTCCTGCTAGACTGTGATGGATCGGAGCCGGTTTCAGCTACACAGTTGGTGGCTCCTTGAGTGACGGGCCTAATTTTCGCCCACCTTTTTTGTCCAGTTTTAGAGTGGTCTAGTATGCAGCTTGAATGGACTGCTCCTCCTAGAACCTTTCCTCGTCCTCTTTGTTCACTCTGTAAATCTCTTTCCATAGCTCGTTCAACTCTTCGTTTTCTATGCCATCTTCGAATACCTCCATAACAAAGCAGTCTTCATGTTCGTAATAATTTGGAAGTTGAAGAGATTTGAAGACTTTGAATCACCTTTTCCTCATTAATCTGATATCAGTTCTCAACTTTTGTAGTTTCTCTGGCTTCTCCAGTGTCCTGAAATGGTCTGCCCAGAATGAGTGGTACATCTCTCGCCTCCATGTACAGAATTACGAAATCTGCCGGAAAAATCGACTCTCCGAATTTCACCAGAATGTCTTCAATGGCTCCATATGCTTGTTTTACGGACATGTCCACCATCTCAAGCATAACTCTGGTGGGCCTGAGTTCGCCTACTTTCAAACTTTTGAAAATCGACAAGGGCATCTGATTGATGCTGGTCCTTAGGTCACACAGAGCCTTTCATGTCTAAGCATTACCTAGGGTCACAGGGATGACAAAACTGCCAGAGTTCTTCCTCTTCCTTGGTAGCCCAGTTTTCACACAATTGCTCACTTCTGTCGTCAAATTTAAAGTCTTGAAATCACTCATACGCCTCCTTCCATACATAATGTCCTTTAGAAATTTGGCATAAGTGGGAATCTTTTCCAAATCCTCAACAAAGGGTATGTTGATCTGCAGCTGTTTGAATATCTCGAGAAATTTAGCGTTGCCCTTTCTATCATCCCTCTTTCGTGTCTTCAAAGGATACGGCACCTCTTTGGAGATAGGTACCATTTCAGCTTCATCATTTTCCGTCTGCACTACATTCTGTCCAACCGAGCCCTTTGGCTGGGGGTTGACGGTTGGATTTTTCTCCCTGTCAAATACTTTGTGTTTGATATTTTTGACTTTTCTGCACGGGCATGGATGGGATACGACGGATCCTTTAGTGCTATTCCACTCCAAGTGGTGATGACATTGATCTGAGCACGTGGATTATTAATTGTGGTTGAGGGTAAGTTTCCTAGCGCTCTTTGTGTTTGCTGTTGTGCCAACTATCGTACTTGCATTTACAACGTATGTAGTGAAGTTTTGGTGCATTGTAGGTCAGCTGCAAAGGACTCCATCAGCGCAAACCTGGACTCCATAGTCTGAAACATGGATTCAATTTTCTTCATTTGATTTTCATACTGTTGGGCTGATGGACCCTACTAAAATTGTGTTGCTGCATGTTGAGCCTGTGGCTTATGCTGAAAGCCGGGTGCATAAACTGTTGCATTAGGGTTTCCGTACTAGAACCCAGGGTGGTGTCGTGTTCCCTGCCTGTAACGGCTTAGATCCCGTTGTTGCTTCACATAATTCGCATCCTCTGCTTCATCAAAGTCTGATTCTTCTATTGCTGCTACAGTCTTCTTTTCCGTTTAGACCTTCGTAACCAAATATTGAAGAACATTGGTCAAGTTATCTATCCGGTCATCAACAACTGGCTCTGCTCGTGCAGTGAGTCTGCGATCGTCAAACATGCTAGTGTCTTGCTTGGCTAACTATTTCATCAACTCATAGGTTCCGTCCTTTTCCACATGGTAACGAAAGTTCCCTTCGGCTTCTCTATCAATCCTTTCAGCACTCTCCCTGTCTAGTGCATGGTAGAATACCTGCAGAATCTTCAGGTCCCTAAAACTGTGATTGAGGCACTTCTTCACCAATCTCACCAGCCAATCCCTTGCATCTACCACCATCCCTCCCATCTTCTATTTGAATGATAAAATCTCGCACTGCAGCCGGATAAATCAAGAGGTGGGGTAGAATTTTATAAGAAAATCTATAACACAACCTTCCCAATTAGTGATAGATCTGGGTGCTCAGGATACGAGCCAGTATTTGGCTATTCTAAATAGGCAGTATGGGAACAGGATAAATTTAAGTGCTTCGGCATCGACTCATTTGTACCGGACTTTGGTACAGTAGTCTTCGAACTTCCCGATAAAGTCATTCGGGTCTTCATCGGCTCTGCTAAGGAACGGGCAGTGAGTCTGGACAGTCTGGATGGTGGAGGGTTTCTGGTCGAAGTGCTCCGCTGTGATTTATGGCACAACGATTGCTGGCTCATGTCCTCCCGTAGGGACCTCAAAGGTCTCCACCAAATCATGTTCAAATTTGTTGTATTTCCTTTGGTTGTTCTGGGAAGAAAAGCCAACTGTGATCAGATCCTCGATGTACCGAGCCAACTGGGCTGGAGCGCGTTCCTTTGGGGTTTGTTAAACCTGCCATCCTACTTTCTCGGTTCCTATTTCTCTAATCTTTGAAGAGCTATTCAGGATCATCAAGTGCCTACACCAGTTCGCGGGGCAATCTGGGCATACACTAGAAGTTCCTGCAAAACAAAGTCTTCAAAAGCAGTAAGATAAAAGGAAAATAAAATTAAAGAAAAACTCTAAAAAATAATTCTGACTACTAACTATACCTTTAAAAAGTCCCCGGAAATGGTGCCAAAAACTTGATGCGCAAATTAGCGTTCTGTTCGCAAGTATACGAATCAAGTAATATAGGGAGTATTTTCAACTCGGATTATCGATCCCACGAGGAGTTTTGTAGATTTTTCTAGTATTCAGTTTTAACGAGCAGAGTCTCAAAAGGATGAATTGGTTGATTTTGTGATTACAAACTAAGTACTGAAAGTAAATAAATGAAAAGTAAATCTTTTTATGAGAATTTTCTCTATAATCTCGAGGTTGTAAATCAGGGGATTGAGATACTAGATTCTGTGATCCCCTAGGGTTTCTTTAATTTGTCGTTGTGTTGATTATGAAAGCACACAACAATTATTTTATTCGTGCCACGTACCAGTGGCGCAAAGACTAATCAATTCCTGCACGTAGTCACGATCGTGCAGATTTTCGGATCCTGTTAAGCTACCTCAATCTTCAGTCTCGTTCTAAGTCTGCTAGGGTTTCTAACATGTCCTAAAGGCTTGGGTCAGATTCTCTAACAGTTGGTAAAACGCTTTAGGCTAGTCCTATCTCCCCTTCTCTGTTCGGTCCATCGAGGTAAGGTGCTGACTTCTCTCTTCTCTTCCTAACCCTAACCAGCCGCTTTCGCCTACCGGGTTGAGTCTGTAGCAATTTGGGGTGATCAAGCCGAGCATGGATAAATAGAAAAATCGAAGACATAATAACTAATAAAAACATATGATATTATGATCATGAGATCATAAATCCATAGTCAAAATAGAACTAAATATTGAATATGACACCCTAGGATCACCGAGAACCTAGGTAAAGAGTTTAGCTACTAAAATACATAATTAAATAACAATTTTACTGAAATAAAGAGAGAGTAAGATCAAACGAGTGTCTTGAATTCTGAATTCGCGCTTCCATGCTCTTCGAGGATGCTTAGCCTTTTCCCTGGGTGTATTTTGTGTCAAAACAAGCTCTGGACGTTCCTTTGTATAGTGTTGGGAAGTATCCGAAAAAACTGCCTGAATTTACGAAACTGCCACTGGCCAAACCGCCTCATAAATTGTTTTATTTTGTGGCTGGTGCGTGGCTATCAGCTAGCCACGCAGACAGTGAGTCTGTCGGATACTGAAAACTACCCTCTTGCCCCCTGCCTGCGTGGCTGCTGCGTGGGTGGAAGCTAGCCATGCAGACAGAGCCCTCTGGCATCTCAAAAGGTCAGTCTCCCTCCCCTACCTGCGTGGCTGGCAGCTAGCCACGCACACGGGGGTTTTCTGGCGTGATTTTCTTCATTTTCTCTCTCTTCTTCCTCTCGGACTGCGTGGCTGTCTGCATGGCTGCTTCGTGGCAACTGCCAGCCATGTAGACAACAGCCTGTTTCTTACATACTTAGCCAAAAAAGTGGTCCTGAACTCTCTAGCTGCGTGGCTACCTGTGTGGCTACTGCCAACCACGCAAACAGCAATGCGGACAGCTACCATAACTGTCCAAAATCAGCCAAAACTTGGTCCCTGACTTTTGGCTTGCGTGGCTGCAGACAGTGGCCAAAAAATGACATTTATGCTCTCAGTCTGCGTGACTATTGGGTGGCCACGCAGACAACAACTGGTTCAACTTCGCGGGGCCATATCTTTTTTCATTCCAACTCTATTTTGGCTATGTAACCTGTCGTTAGAAAGCTCTGGAAGTATACTTTCATTTTACACAAGTCTAACTCCAAAATTCCTTGTATAACTCAAGATATCTTCAAATGAGTGAAGGTGGTCATTCTAGCTTCTCCAACTTTGCTTCTCATTTATCCGCTTGAGCGTTTCTTTGTTTCCGAAGTTCGTTTCATGCCTCAAATCAACCGCTGAGCATTCGTTCCTGTCAAGAAAACATGTAAAATCATACCAAGTGATTACATTTTCAAATAACGTCAAATTATCTATGAAAACGCCCATATTTCACATTTAACCTCAAATTCCTCTTTTTGCAGAAAACATGTGCTGTGTTGGCTAAAACATGCTCAAACTTATGATAACTCGTCCTAGAAAACTCCAATATAATCTCATAGATAACTCGGAAATGAATGTTATCAAGCTTCCAAACGGACAAGGATGATTACATATTGCAGTCGGTTTATGTGTTTTGCCTCAATGGAGGAGCTGTGAGCTGGAAGAGTTCCAAGAAAGAGACAGTTGCTGATTCTACAACTGAAGCTGAGTACATTGCTACATCGGGTGCAGCAAAGGAGGTTGTTTGGATTAAGAATTTCATCTGAGCTTGGTGTGGTTCCTATCATTTTAGATCCTATTGCATTTTATTATGACAACTCTGGAGCGATCGCACAAGCCTAGGAACCCAGGTCACACCAGAAATCCAAGCACGTACTTAGGCGATTCCATCTCATTAGAGAAATCATCAATAGAGGAGATGTGAAGATATGTAAGGTTCCAACAGATAAAAATCTTTAAGATCCACTTACAAAGCCGCTAGTTCAGCGAAAGCATGAATGGCACTCTAGATCTATAGGCATACGAGATGCACTATACTGGCTCTAGTGTAAGTGGGAGACTGTTGGAGTAGATTCCCTAGAGGCAATCTTATTTTAGTATGAACATTGTTTTGGCTAGAACATTCAATTATTAATTATGGAGATATTTAATATAATGAAGTCCTTAGATTAGAATTGTTGTTTATCTTAAATATCCCTAGTGAAGTATATTGCTTGATATGAAAGTCACTATGCATGGACACTAGTATGAGGGTAGATTGATATGGAGATATGAAGTCTAACACATAGGTATGCATTAGGTAATGGTATACTGGATTGACTCACCATGAGAAGACTACATATGGATTATGTCAAATTCACAAGTGCTTCTCGTAGTGACAATGGTGTTGTAGTCCTTAGACTTGAAGTCACTATATACTCTAGTTGTGAAATATCATGTTTTGATATTATCAAATGTTACACCGTGACTGGGAAACTATAAAGATGATAATCGGACATGATAGGAAACAAGCTCAGAGATGGTAGTGACGTAGAGAGGATTTTTCCCTCCCACATAATGGGAGTAAATATCTTCGGCCACTCAAGGGGTAGTGCTTATGGAATATCTGGCCATAATTTGATAAATCAATATGCGATATTGATGTTATCACAAATAAGCTTATTCTCAGGATCGAGAAACTATGGATTGGATATACGAGTGTGACATTTATGTCTCGTGTTCAATCCGGATATGTAGAAAAAGGGACATGTACAACACGGTAACATTGGGAACAAGGTTTGTCAGATCACTGACTATTTCTATTAGTTGGGTAGCATTGATGTGTTGCTGGACACCGCTCAATATTTTGAAATTGTTACTGCCAACTTAATAGAAACATACAGGGTCACACACCGAAAGGATTAAACTGGATATGAATATTAATTAGTTGAACTAATTAATTAAAGGGATCAAAACGCAACCGCACGCAAAGTTAGTTGGACTAATTTGTAAAGTTGACTAATATGTGTATGGATATGACTGGTATTGGGGCAAGTTGTAGATAATAAGGAGTTATTATCTATAAAAGGGGAGTCCTAACCCTATTATTTCATACAAGAGTCATTATTGAGTGAAATAACAGAGCATGGAGAGAACAACAAGAGGTGCCACCCCCTACCAGTCGGCCAACAAGGCTTCGACCTCTTGCTTCGTTTTTCGTGATTGCTTGATTCCTCCTTTGGCGTATCTTGCACAAGACGTGAAGGATATCCCATTTCTCAATCCTAAGGTGTGGATATCGGTAGAGACTAGGACGGTATTCTTCGTTGTGATCACACAAACCCACAAGGTACATATTGTCTCCCTTATCACGTTATGATGGCTAACATGCATTCCTGGAGTGATTTGATCAGAAAATTTTAATTGTATTTCCGATGTGCATCCTATATCAAAACCCTACATCTTCTCCTTCCATTAGAGTTTGGGAGTTGCTCATAGTGGCGTAGCAGCGTGTCTATCGATCATACGTCCTACGCTCCTTGCTTACCGATTACGCTATGTGGGTTATGCAGGTATGACATAAGTAGTACACATGAAACAGTTCAAGTCATGTATGATGACATCACATAAGAAAGTATCCATGACAGCTAACCACATAAGTTACCGCATTGAGAATTTCCTAAGTCCGAGAAGTGAGTTCTCACAAGTACATCACATTCATACTACAAATGCATAGAAGAAGCGTCTAATTGCCCGGAATTAAACAAAGAGTATCTAGAAAGGAGTGGGGGTGGGACTCCCTAAATCTAATCATTTAAAAAAATCACAGTTAGTGACCTTAGTTACCTCCGTAGGGTTGCTTTTGGATCTTAGCTATTGCAGTGACACATAGCAAGTAATTCATATAAAGGAAATGAAGCGTACAACGAAACCCATTGGTACAACACATGTGATCGTCACCCTAATCCACCCTTACTTCCTCAAAATAGTAACATACATCACGTACAATGGCATACAACAGACGATTGCCGGATCCCGTGCTTGTTCAGATTTTTCTATCTAGATTATCTTGCCCTATCGGATTCAAGTTTAAATTTAGACGTAGTTACGTTCAAAAATCTTGATTTTAAATTTTTCCTCCCTATTGTTCTAACTAGATGTCACTTCTCTGATACCAACTGTAACATATCAGATTTCCAAGCCAAATCCAGAGACCGAAGTGGTGTCCTCCGTACATGGAGTTACCCTTTCGAACAAGGAGTAGTAGTACTAGTAACAAATAAGTGAAAAGAGATTATCCTACTACATATTTAATAATTCCAAATTTTACGTAATTGTAGCTGAGTTTGAACTGGAAAACAAGTCTAACGAAAGATATTTACAACAAAAGTTGGCTCTCCGAGTAATTACTAAGTTCCACTATTATGAGAGAACGAGTTCGTAATCCTGGAGAGTTACCCTAAGTAAAATAATAATACACCAGCGGGGGAAATAAAATGAACACAAGACCGCAGTTTTAATAGTAGTAAATGTTGAGTGAGAGAAAATTTTAGCATATATAATATAATGGCTAAGATTGGTCATGGGGTTACACGTTTAATATTTTCAGAAACACTTGAAGAGTAAAAGAGTCGAGTATAAATATCATAGTTTACATATCCCAAAACAACACTATTGTTGAACAGTCAAAGTTTCTAATATAATATGTTATCTCACATATATCTATTTTTGTTTACCAAAGTATTCATAAAAATGTCCAATATTGTATGTTTTTTGTAATAAATATCTTTTGCAAGTTGCATGTCCATCCGGAACTCATATTAGAAATAACTATTTCAAGTAAAGATCTGCCGCTATCATTTCACAGACTGCATGTCCATACAGAACACGAAATATAAGATAGTTGTTATCATTTCATTGATTGCTTGTCCATACCGAAAACAACTTATAAAATAAAGATGGCATACCTATTCAGAGCATGATTTACGATATAACAAAGGCGTACCCGTTTGGAGCATGGCTTACAATATAATGGTGGCGTACCAATTCGGAGCACGACATACAAATAAGTGTTTCCAACTTAGGAAAAAAACAACCATATTATTAATTTCACAATAATAGGGTAGACCAGGATGTCAATATACTAACAGATGGTACTAGTGTATAAGGGGTCCAACAACCCGCACCTCTCTACCAAGCGTCATGGATAGCATCATGCGTCCAGGTAGCCATTGACAAACTCATACAATCTAGACCTTAAGTGTCGATACCCCCCTAAGAGCGTCAACTAAGGGGTAATACTAGATGCAGTACTCCAGCAAACAAGGTGAAAGGAGCCAGAGAACATGGAGTCCCAAATCATACATAAAGGCCTGAGCCCAATTTGGGGACCTGAGCCTAGGGGATCGAATCGAATAAAAATTTAGGGACCGAATCCAAAAGATCTAAACCGAATACCAACTAGTACCGATACATGCGAATTATTTCACTTTACATTGTTAATGAATTCTGACGGTGTGACATTTGAACAACAAAGTCTTTTCAGTCTTTTCATAAAATCGTATACAAGCAGTGAAATAAATAGGTGTTTCCAATGATATAGGTTAACCAAGTAAAGAATCAAGGAATATAGTTTTGTTTCACATCAACAAGCAATTTCACATGTAGAAAGTTGAAACGAAAGGCTACGCATATAAACCACGGCATGCTTTACGTGCTCGACAAGTCATGCTCTAAGGCATACACACATAATCCCAGTCACAACCAAGTTCACTTTGACAAGCGAATGACAACGCACAGGTCCTATAGGATGCATGTGTCTTTACAAAATACAACAACTTGAAACATACAGTCACCATGTTCTAAACGTTATGAAATAGTAGTCTTATTACTTAGTTAGCACAAATATGAAGTCATTAGAGTCATACACACTAGAATAATTAGGGAGAGTGAAAAGACTTAGGACATTTCAAAACTTAAATTTTCTGTATTTACTTCTTAGCTTTAATAGACCTACTAACTCACTGTGTAAGACCATAAAATTCTCTTGGATTGAAGATAAATGTATATAGTTTGAAAAAATGAAGAATTAAATGAATAAATATAACAGATTCAGAGTAACAAGTTCAGAACCTTTGCTGAGAAGGGTAGAACTTTAGAAAAGTACGATTTGATTTGAAGGGGCAAAACTTTCAATTCAAAAATGTAGTTTGGTCATTAGCTGGTCCGAGGGACAGCTCATTATCTATATTTTATCAAACGTTTTTGTGCAATAAAGTGTCTAGAACTTGTTGGTGTTAGCAGGCGGGGTTGTACTCCTAACTGTCATTCTCAGGCGGAGAACACAGCGAAGGTTTTTCCACGATAAAATCATGTGTGCCGTGTTTGTTACTTTTCGTATAACTGTTTTAACAGTTAGATTAGTTCTACTCTTAAACGTTATACAACGGATTTTTCTTTACGAAAGTTCTTGTATTACATTGGATCTTATCTTATAGTTCTATGACTTCTATTTATTACTCGATCTATCAAACCATCTACAAGAACCATTTTGTTTGGCTCTAAGATTGTAGTTTTTCGCTGTCCACATAGTGTCCTGAATTAAGGGTGTATAGGAGCGGATACACTCGTACTCGTGTGGTTATTATTTGTGCCTGCGCTGTCCCCTACTTTTTCAAAAATGTGGAGGAAATGAGTAGTTGTAGTGATGCTTATGTGATACATTAGAACATCATATGCTGTACAGCCGATCTTAGTTGTTTTTTGGAAGAGGCGATACCCACATCAATGTTCTCTAAGCCTCGGGATGATTCGTCTTTAACAACCGGATGAAAGATACTGCATGTTTCACATATACAAAAGTACTTACATGTTCAAAAATCCGAACGGTCCGCCCAAACCGATCGATCGAGCTGAACCTACCCAAAATATGAAGAGAATGGGGGCTAATTTTTCAATTTTGGGTACAAAGAGTTGCAACCCTCCCACTTCCGACTGATTTTTTTTTTTAATTGGCCCTTTAGCCTCAAACCTCCCCTCCCAACATGAAAAAGAATTAATTTTTACAATCTCTAGTAAGTATAGAGTTTTAGTTTTTTTTATTGGAATAACTGATTGTATATTGATTCAATATATAATTTACATTTTTCTACCACAAATATCAATATGCATATTGGCATATATATCAACATTTATATATGCAGTTCATCAGTAAATAGATCTTTCTTTTGCAATTTTTTCACTCGCGTTTGAGTCCCCTGTATGATCCATGAACAATAATAGTATAGACTATAAAAGAATTTTTTTTATTCTAGTTGAATGCAATATGAATAATATCTAAGCGAATTCATTTTGTTGTTCATCATTCTATGCATTGTTCGATTGGGCGTGTCTCTATATTTCATTCACTCTTTCGACAAATTTGGCCAAACCGGGCCGAGCAAAATAATTTGTTAGGTTTGAGTTTATTGGTAACTTGGTTAGTTTTGGTGGAAATCTTTTGGCAAAATTGCACCACAAGTACTCAAAATTTGCTTTCCCCGTCAAGTGGGTACTCAAACTTTAAAGTCATGAAACACAGGTTCCAAACTTTTGAAATTAGTTCAGCTGAGTACACTTTCATTAACTTTCCATCCATATAGGATGGAATAATGTAAATAGAATATTGTACATGTCATTTTCACTCCCATATAAAATTATAAGTTTTACAAACAAATCAAAAAAGATATATTAATAATTGTATATTTTTAATTTGGAAATTCAGATGTAAATGTAATATATGTTTTCATAAAAATAACAAGTTTACATATATTGACTTGAAAAATATAAATAATTACAATAAAAAATACCAAGAACGTCAGGTGTCAACTCCCGTGTCAATTGTTAAAATGTTCAAAGATACTTGTACTTTATTGTTTTATTCAAAAGTACACGTGAAATTATGAAATTTTGAGAATTTAAATTTTATAATAATTTCATCAGAAAAATTCAAAGACTTTAAGTTTGACATATATGGGCTAATAAAAACATGTTTCATATATGAGAATGATGTAAAATGTCTCATTTTTATGAACGAATATATTTAATAAAAAAATATTTCATATATTGAAATGATGTAAAAATATGTAATTTTAATCAAATTATATTACATTATATTACATATGTCTGATTATTAAATTAGATTATTTTTTTTCAGATTTTTTAGTACACTTTGTCATTTTAGAAAAGGGTAAAAGACATTTTCCACCCTCCGACTATGGACAAAAAACATTTTGCCGCCTGGTTTATGGAAAAAAACATTTTTCACCCCTTTCAGTGAATGGAGCGTGGACAGATACCCCCTTCTGTTACAATCAGTTAGTGGAGGGGTGGAAACTGACTTTTTGTGACAACTTTACCCTTTTTGATTGTGGACAAATACCACTTTTTTTTGTTTATTATAGTGTTTATCATGTTCTTGATGTTCTTGAGCACCAGCTCCACTACCACCACCAACACCACCATAACTAGAACCACCAACAACATTAACACAACAACAAAAACGAGATTGTACCAATCAAACTAAAAATCCAGAACACACAATTGCAACACAATTTCCAAAAGAAAGAGCTTGACAATCCCCAATTGATCAACCCAACCATAATTTATCTTTTTTGTTTATGAATTATCCTTTTATTCAACACCCAGAAATTTACAAGAGAGACAACTTTTCTTCATATAGAGCATATAAGACATAAACAGTACAGAACTTGAATTCAAAACATTACTTACAATCCCAATTCTTCTTTTCTCTAAAAAATGAAAAGAAAATAAAAGAAAGAAAAGAGAAAAACACACACAAACAATTGTGTCTTTAGCCCATTGACAATCATGAATCATTAATGAGACTCACCACGAACCATCTCTCTCACCATTAGCAGCGACCATTGAAGCCAGACCCTTGTAGAGACAACCAAATCAAAATTGCGACTATGAACAAAGACTGAAATTGTATCTGGATGAGATCCCATCCGGAAAAATAATTGAAGAACAAGCAATGGACACCTCATATGAGGAAGATAGAACTACTTAACAGCCTCCCACGGGCACTTGCTCTATCGCCTTGCTCTTCACCCTATAGTCGTCGTAACCAATTGACGAGTCACGCTCACCGATGAGACCCTAACCATTATCGGTGTTGAACTGCCGCGCCACACCCTTCACTAACCCCTTGTGCGTGAGCATTATTGTTGGAATAGGTGCCCTAGAGGCAATCTATATTTGGTATGAATGTTGTAATGGCTAGAATATTCATTTATTACTTATTGCGATATTTAATGTAATAAAGTCCTTAGATACAATGTGTTGTTTATCTTAAATGTCCCTAGTCCATTATATTGATTAATAGGACGATCATATATAGACTAGTATGTGTGTAGGTTGATATGGAGATACCAAGTCAAACACATGGGTATGCATTAGGAGTAATGGCATACTGGATAGACCCACAACGAGAAGGATACATTAGATTATGTCAAAGTCACAATCGCTTCTCGTAGTGCTAATAATATTTTAATCCTTAGACTTGAAGTCACTAGATACTCTAGTTTTGAAAAATTATGCTTTGATGTTATTCAACGTTGTGCCTTAACCGGGCAACAATAAAGATAGCTATCGGGTATGATAGGAAGCAAGCTTAGAAATCGTAGTGATGTAGAGAGGATTTGTCCCTCCCACATAATCGGAGCAAATATCCATGGCCACTCGAGGGATGGTGCTTATTGAATGTCTGGCCAGACTCAGATCAACCACTATGGAGATATTGATGTTATCTGCTTGCATAAGTATATTCCCATGATCGAGAAACTATAGATTTGATGTACGAGTGTGACTATTATGTCTCGTGTCCAATCCGGATATGAGACAAAGGGATAATACAATATGAGATATTTGGCACAAAGGTTTGTCGGGATCACTGACTATTTCTGTTAGTTGGGTTGCATGGATGTGTTGCTAGACACCGCTCCATGTTAGTAATGAGTTACTACCAACTAAGTAGAAACCTATGGGGTCACACGTCAAAAGATTTGAACTAGATTTGGGATTAATTAATATGATTAATTAAATAAAAGGATCACTTTGCAACACCTTGCAAATTTAGTAGGACTAATTTGCAAGGAAGGGTCTAATCCAAGTTAATGTAAAACTAGGAGGGGAATTTATGAAAACTAGCAAGTGTTGTTGGTCTATGTAAAGGAGGCTATAGCTTCCTTCCCACTTAATGTTCATTCGCATAACATAAGTGAGTGGGAAAGAAATTAAGAGAGCAAGAGACAAGCTAAAGGAGGCTGAAGCCCCCTTTAGCCGTCCCCTACCCGTCGGCCACAAGAGAGGAGGCCGATCCTCTCTTGTTCTTCGTTGCGTGATTCATTCTTCCCTCTTCCTCCGGTCCAAGCTAGCACTAGGAGAAGGAAGAATCTAGATCTCACCTCTATACGTGGATCAACCGTAGAGATGAGGACAATATTCTTCGTGTGATCTCCTAAATCACAAAGGTACACATCTTCTATGTCTCTCATCATGTTATGATGTCTCTTCCTGTGATCCTTGGTGGGATTTGAGTAGAGATAAATTCTTTTATTCCCCTGCGTTACCTACATCAAAACCTAACAGTGGTATCAGAGCCACAGGTCGTACTGCATAACATGATTTTATGTGTTAAGATTTCAGTTTTACACCGTTTTAGTTCATATTACGCGAAACTGAAACTAATTGGCATAGTAGATTCAATAAACAAGATCTAATTCAACATTCGATGTGTAGATTAGTGAGTTTAATCACATATGATGTGAATAATTGGGTTCTTGAAAAATTAGTGTTCATGGGCACATAGTTTGGAAAAAGGGTTTTTCAAATTACGGAAACAACTTTATGGAAGCAACTAGACTTGGGGAACAAGGCAAGGAATTGTTTTAGAAACAATTCCATATGGAGGTTCGGCCCCATAAGGGACTGTCCCTCTTGCCTTGCCGCCCAAGCTTGGGCTCGGCCAAGGGTTGGGCTGGCCTAGCACGCGGCGTAGCCGTGTGTAGGGCTCGGCCAACGCACAAGGCCTAGCCTTGGTCCTTTGGGTGGTTCGACCATGTGGATGGTAGCCTCCTTGGACAAGTTTTGACTCTAAATACCCAATTTCAAACTAAAATTTAACAAGCACGTTAAAATTGGTTTTAACTGTATTATGTGCCTTGTTGCATGGTGGATGGATATGGCCTAGGTTGTGGATATTTAATGTTTTGTGGTTTGATTTACATCCTGCGAGCCGATCATATTAATGTAATAATTAATTAGGTTTTACGGCCTCTGAGTCGTTTTTCTCCTCAACATGTGAGGCTTTTATTTATTTATTTATTTATTTATTTTTATATTTATTTATTTATTTATTTATTTATTTATTTATTTATTTATTCTAGATGTTAGGCTAGAATTAGAAATATTTAGATGATAGCCAAGAGCATGCAAAAGAAGACCGCAGAACCAAGAAGCCAAAAGACGACGAAGACTCCCTACCCTAGGCGTGCGGCTATGGTGGAGCACATGGAGATGAGCTTGTCACTTTAGGGCATATAGATATTATCATTGGCTTGATAATATATTAGTCTAGGGGCCATATCCATGCCACGTTATTTTTCTTTTTGTGGATGTTTATTATTTATGTCTTGTTATTTATTTTGATGTATGAATGATGCATGAAAAACGTTAACAAGATAATAATAAACAAAGTTGGTCTTTTATTGTGGATTGCATAATCCAAATAAGTAGATCATGTTGATGGGATCAACCAAACAATTAATGAGAATTAAATCCCTCAAATAGAATATTGCGTTTTGCCTTCTCTTGCCTAAACACCCTTCATGATCAAGGTCTATTAAATTCGGGCTTGCCAAAGCAAGGCGATTTAATTCATCTTGGTGTGTTGCGGCGACACAAGGAAGTAATGTGTGATTGTTGAAGCAAGAGGTTGGACGCAACGAGGTGAGATCAATTGGATTGATGAGCCTAGAGGCATGACAATTAGGAGTTATCCAAAGGATAAAGAATAATGGGTTATTTACCTAACTAGAACAAGAGTTGCATGAGATGCAATTGGAATGGTTCCTACCTAAATAACCAATTCTTGGGTGACTTGCCAAAGCAAGCTCAAGAAGAAGTGAAATATGAATCTTGGACTCACTAGAAAATATATAAGATATTTTCCGCATTAATGGAGAGGGCTATTAATCCGAGAAAAATAGTGGGAGCTATATTTGATACACTAGCCGTTGTTAAATATAGTTAAAACGTTCAAAATACTAAACTTGCATATTTCTTGTTTTGTAGAATTCCAAATGGCAAACAATCATGCATCGACTTCCCTGCGATATGTCCTTGAGAAGGATAAACTGTCTGGAACAAACTTCCTTGATTGGTAAAGAAACTTAAGAATTGTTCTCAAGCAAGAAAAGAAGCTGTATGTCTTGGAAAATCGTATTCCAGACCCACCTGCTGATGAGTCTGTTCTAGCGGACGTAAGCGTGCGTCAGAAACATATATGTGATTCAAATGACGTGACTTGCCTCATGGTGTGCACCATGACTTTTGAGCTTCAGAAGCAACACGAGAGTATGGAAGCCTATGATATGATCATACACTTGAAACAATATTTTCAGGAACGAGCTAGGCATGAACGGTATGAGGTGTCTAAAGCACTGTTTAAGAGCAGTCTTGTAGAAGGGAATTCATTCGGGCCTCACGTACTCCGAATGATCAAGTAAATATAGAATCTCGCGAGACTGAGATTCCCACTGGGCCAAAAATTGGCAACTGATCTAGTCTCGCAATCGTTGTCTGATAGTTATAACCAGTTCATCATGAACTATAACATGAACAAGACCAGTAAGCCTCTGCCAGACTTGCTAAACATGCTAAAGAAAGCTGAACAGAGCGTCAACAAAGGCAAGGGCAAAGCCATATTGATGGTCAATAACAAGAAGGGCAAGGGAGTTTCCTCTACTTCCAAAGGAAAGCGCAAGAAATTTGCAAAATCCAAGGAAGCTCTTAAGCCTATTGGGGGCGTGGCTAAAGGTGATTGTCACTACTGTAGCCAGTCGGGTCACTGGAGGAGAAATTGTCCCAAGTATCTGGAGGATACGAAGCTTGGAATAGTGATTCCACAACCACCAGGTATTTTTGTTATGGACGTCAATCTATCTATTTCTTCATCTTGAGTATTGGATACTTGATGTGGATCTCACATTTGTCGAAATGTGCAGGATTTAAAAAGAAGTAGAATATTGGCTAAAGGAGAGATAGATTTGCGCGTTGGGAATGGAGCAAGAGTTGCTGCATTAGCTATAGGCGTTTATGAACTATCTTTGCCTTCTGGACTTATTTTAGAATTAGACAATTGCTATTATGTGCCTGCTATGAGCAGAAACATTATTTCCGTTTCTTGTTTGGACGAGAAGAGTTTTTCTATTTCAATAAAGGAAAAGTGTTGCTCTATTTATTTTGTTGGTGTACATGGAATCCATTTTGGGGACATGCTCTATTGGCTGCAGCTTTTACCATTAACCGTGTTCCAACCAAATCAGTCAAGAAGACGCCGTATGAGATATGGAATGGGAAGCGTCCCATAGTGTCATTTATGATGATTTGGGGTTGCGATGTCTATGTAAAACGTTTATAAATAGACAAGCTCGGACCCAAAGCGGATAAGTGTAAAATTGTGGGATATCCTAACGAAACGAAAGGATATTATTTATACAATCCAATCGAGAACAAAGTGTTTGTAGCTCGGACCGGCGTGTTTCTAGAAAGAGAGCTAGTCTCTAAAGAAGTAAGTGGGAGGACCGTAGAGCTCGAAAAATTCGAGAACCACAAAACACTGAACCGATAATGGAACATGAACAGGAACTGCAAGTAGCTGTGGAAGAACCTGTTCAGGTAACACAGGAACTCTGTAGGTCAGGAAGGGTACGTCATGAGTTAGAGAGGTACAAAATTCTCGTGACTGAGCCCGATGACATATCACTCGTGGATGATGAGCCTACAACCTACGGAGAGGTCGTGAAAAGCCCAGACTCCAAGAAGTGGCTAGAAGCCATGAGATCCGAAATGGATTCCATGTACACCAGCAAAGTATGGACTTTGGTGGAACCACCTGAAGGGGCTCGGCCCATAGGGTGCAAGTGGGTCTTCAAGAATAAGACCGACATGGATGGCAAGGTAGTTGCCTATAAATGGCGATTGGTGGCTAACGGGTATAGACAGATTCATGGTATTGACTATGATGAGACCTTTTCACCAGTCGCCATGACTAAATCCATTCGAATCCTACTTGCCATTGCAGCATACTACGACTACGAGATTTGGCAAATGGATGTCAAAACAGCATTCCTTTATGGAAATCTTCTCGAGGATGTGTACATGACACAAGCCGAGGGTTTTGAGGATCCGAAGAATGCCGATAAAGTCTGTAAGTTGCAAAGATCCATTTATAGATTAAAGAAAGCTTCTAGGAGTTGGAATCGACGTTTTGATGAAGCGATCAAAGAGTTTGGCTTCATCAAGAACGAAGATGAGCCATGTGTTTACAAGAAGGTTAGTGGGAGCTCTGTAGTGTTTCAGGTATTGTATGCGGATGACATACTACTTATTGGAAACGACATTCTTACTTCGCAATCTGTAAGGAAAGTGTTTTGCAATGAAAGACTTGGGAGATGCAGCCTATATACTTGGTATAAAGATCTATAGGGATAGATCTAGAAGGCTGCTAGGACTAAGTCAAAGTACATATATAGACAAGGTGTTGAAGAGGTTCACATGCAAGATTCCTAGAAGGGATTCTTGCCCATGTCGCATGGAGTCACTCTTTCTAAGAATGACTGTCCTTCCAATGAGATTGAGAAGGACCGCATGAGTAGGATACCCTATGCTTCGGCCATACGATCTATCATGTACGCCAAGTTGTGTACTAGACCAGACGTATCATACGCGTTGAGTATGGTAAGCATATATCAATCCAATCCGGGTAAGAGTCACTGGATTACTGTCAAGAACATCCTGAAGTACTTGAGAAGAACTCAGGATGCGTTCTTGATATTTGGAGGAAAGGAAGAGTTGAGTGTAATTGGTTACACTGATGCAAGCTTCCAAACCGACAAAGATGATTACAAATAGCAGTCTGGATACGTGTTTTGCCTGAATGGAGGAGTTGTAAGATGGGAAAGTTCCAAGCAAGGGACAGTTGCTGATTCTACAATTGAAGCTGAGTTCATTGCTGCTGCGGAAGCAGCAAAGGAGGCAGTTTTGATAGAGAAATTTATCACAGAGCTCGGTGTGGTCCCTAGCATCGTGGATCCCATGGAGTTGTATTGTGACAACTCTGGGGCAATCGCATAAGCCAAGGAACCAAGATCACACCAGAAATCAAAGCATGTACTTAGGAGATTCCATCTTATTGGTTATATGATCGATCGAGGAGATGTGAAGATGTGCAAGATTCCAACGGATGACAATCTTTCGGATCCGCTCACAAAGCCACTTGTGCAGCGTAAGAATGACGGGCACACTAGATCTATAGGCATACGAGATGCACCGGATTGGCTCTAGTGCAAGTGGGAGACTGTTGGAATAGGTTCCCTAGAGGCAATCTATATTTGGTATGAATGATGTAATGGCTAGAATATTCATTTATTAATTATTGCGATATTTAATATAATGAAGTACTTAGATACAATGCGTTGTTTATCTTAAATGTCCCTAGTCCATTATATTGATTAATATGACGATCAAATATAGACTAGTATGTGTGTAGATTGATATGGAGATATCAAGTCTAACACATGGGTATGCATTAGGAGTAATGGCATACTGGATAGACCCACAACGAGAAGGATACATTAGATTATGTCAAAGTCACAATCGCTTCTCGTAGTGCTAATAATATTATAATCCTTAGACTTGAATTCACTAGATAGTCTAGGTGTGAAATATTATGCCTTGATGTTATCCAACGTTGTGCCTTAACCGGGCAACTACAAAGATAGCTATCGAGTATGATAGGAAGCAAGCTTAGAAATCGTAGTGATGTAGAGAGGATTTGTCCCTCCCACATAATGGGAGTAAATATCCATGGCCACTCGAGGGATGCTGCTTATTGAATGTCTGGCCAGACTCAGATAAATCAATATGGAGATATTTATGTTATCGGCTTGCATAAGCTTATTCCCAGGATCGCGAAATTATATATTGGATATACGAGTGTGACTATTATGTCTCGTGTCCAATCCGGATATGGAGACAAAGGGATAATACAACATGAGATATTGGGCACAAAGGTTTGTCGGGATCACTGACTATTTCTGTTAGTTGGGTTGCATGGATGTGTTGCTAGACACCGCTCCATGTTAGTAATGAGTTACTACCAACTAAGTAGAAACCTATGGGGTCACACGTCAAAAGAGTTGAATTAGATTTGTGATTAATTAATATTATTAATTAAATAGAAGGATCACTTTGCAACACCTTGCAAACTTAGTAGGACTAATTTGCAAGGAAGGGACTAATCCAAGTTCATGTAGAACTAGGAGGGGCCTTTATGAAAACTAACAAGTGTTGTTGGTCTATATAAAGGAGGCTCTAGCTTCCTTCCCACTTAAAGTTCATTCTCATAACATAAGTGAGTGGGAGAGAAAGCAAGAGAGCAAGAGACAAGCCAAAGGAGGCCGAAGCCTCCTTTAGCCGTCCCCTTACCGTCGGCCAAAAGAGACGAGGTCGATCTGTAGGGTTTTGATTAAAGGATGCGCAACGGAAACAAAATAAACCATGCAAAACCCTCCAAGTATCACAAGTCAAGAAACATAACGATGGTAAAGGAAGAAATCAATAACACACCTTAGGGTTCTCCTTTGATGACTTCAAACGCGAATTGTGTCACGTTCTCTATGGTTGATCCACGCCTAGAGTTGATCCTAGAATCTCCCAAGTCCTTGGTGCTAGCCCAGAATAGGAAGAGGAAGAAGAATCACGCAAAACGAGACCCAAAATGAGGGTCTCGGCCTCCTTTGTGGCCGACGGGACGGGCGGCGGCAAGAGGGGCAGTCGGCTCCTCTTGTTGCTTGCTTTCTCTCCTTTTGTTCTCTCCCACTCTTTGTTATGTTCAATAATGAGCATAAGTTGTGTATAGGAAAGAAGGAAGGAATTTCCTTTATATAGTCCAACAACTCCTTGCCAACTACCTAAAGGACTTATCCTAGTCCTACTAGAATTCAATTTAGTCCCTTCATTGCAAATTAGTCCCTACTAAGTTTGCAAGGTTTTGCAAAGTGATCCTTCTAATTAATTAATCCAATTAATTAATTCCCAAATTTAGTTCAACTCTATATAGCGTGTGACCCCATAGGTTCTATCTAGTTGGTAGCAACTATTTGCTAATATGGAGCGGTTTCTAGCAAAACATCAATTTTAGCCAACTAATAGAATAGTCATCTTGACAACCTTTGTACAAGTAATTGTCTCATCCCTTTGTCTCTATATCCGGATTGGACACGAGACATATAAGTCAAACTCGTATATCCGATCCATAGTTTCTCGATCCATGGGAATAGCCTTATTCGTGCAAATAACATCAATATCCCATATTGATTTATTTGAGTCTGGCCAGACATTCTATAAGCACTATCCCTCGAGTGGCCTAGGATATTTGCTCCCGTTATGTGGGAGGGACAAATTCTATCTACGTCCACTACGATCTCTAAGCTTGCTTCTTATTGTATCCAGTACACGCCTTTATAACTACCCAGTTACGGTGTAGCGTTTAACGCTACCAAAATCACAATAATCCACAACTACAATATCTAGTGACTTCAAGTCTAAGGATGACAATACCATTGCACCGCGAGAAGCGCTTGTGACTCAACATAACGTGTATGTAGCCTTCTCGGAGATGGGTCAATCCAGTGCAACATTCCCTAATGCACACCTATGTGTTGGATCGTGATATCTCCATATCAATCCGACCCCATACTAGTCTATAGATGATTGTCCCATTATTCATTATACTGGACTAGGGATATTTAAGATAAACAACACAATTGTAAATCTAAGGACTTCATTATATTAAATATCCAATAAATAATAAATGAATTTCTAGCCACAAATAATTCATACTAAACTAGATTGCCTCTAGGGCATCTATTCCAACAGTCTCCCACTTGCACTAGAGCCAATCTGGCGCATCTCGTATGCCCATACTCCTAGTGTGCCCTTCATGCTTCCACTGCGTGAGCGGCTTTGTAAGCGGGTCTGACAGATTCTCATCTGTAGAAATCTTGCATATCCGAACGTCTCCTCTATCGATAATATCTCGAATCAGATGAAACTTCCTAAGCACGTTCTTGGATTTCTGGTGCGATCTTGGTTCCTTTGATTGCGCGATCGCCCCAGTGTTGTCACAGTACAACTCGACTGGATCCGAAATGCTAGGGACCCCACCAAGTTCAGAAACAAACTTTATGATCCAAACAGCTTCCTTTTCTACGCCATTTGCAGCAATGTACTAAGCCTCTGTTGTAGAATCAGCCACCGTCTCTTGCTTGGAACTCTTCCAGCTCACCGCTGCTCCATTCAGGAAAAACACATATCCCGACTGTGATCTAAAGTCATCTCTGTCGGTTTGGAAGCTTGCATCAGTGTAACCCCTTACACGCAACTCTTCCTCACCGCCAAATATCAAGAAAGCATCCTTAGTTCTTCTCAAGTACTTTAGGATGTTCTTGACTGCAATCCAATGACTCTCACCCTGATTGGATTGGTATCTGCTTGTCATACTCAAGGCATATGACACATCTGGTCTAGTACATAACATGGCGTACATGATAGATCCTATGGCCGAGGCATAGGGAATTCTACTCATGCGTTCCTTCTCAATTTCATTGGAACGACAACCACTCTTCGAAAGAGTGATTCCATGTGACATGGGCAAGAATCCCTTCTTGGAATCTTGCATGTTGAACCGTTTCAACACCTTGTCAATATATGTACTTTGACTTAGGCCTAGCAACCTCTTAGATCTATCTCTATAGATCTTTATACCGAGTATATAGGTTGCTTCCCCTAAGTCTTTCATTGAGAAACACTTCCCTAGCCAATCTTTAACAGATTGTAGCATGGGAACTTCGTTTCCAATGAGTAGTATGTCATCCACATACAAGACCAGAAAAGCTACAGAGCTCCCACTAACCTTCTTGTAGACACAGGACTCATCTTCGTTTCTGATGAAGCCAAACTCTTTTACCACTTCATCAAAACGTCGATTCCAACTCCTAGAAGCTTGCTTCAATCCATAAATGGATCGTTGCAACTTACAGACTTTGTTGGCTTGATTTGGATCCTCAAAACCCTCCGAATGTATCATATACACGTCCTCGAGGAGATTCCCATAAAGGAATGTTGTTTTGACATCCATCTGCCAAATCTCATAGTCGTGGTATGCTGCAATTGCAAGTAGGATTCGGATGGATTTGGTCATAGCGACTGGTGAAAAGGTTTCATCATAGTCAATACCATGAATCTGTCTGAACCCTTTAGCCACCAATCGGCCCTTATAGGTAATCACATTTGTGGAAATATCTCAATGTGATTTACACCTTAATTACACCTGTAATTAAGGATTTGATTGATCTGTCACCTAGTCAGCCGTTTCCTTATTTGTAGATATTGATTCATTCTTTTAGGAGCAGATTGATTGCGTATAACTAATGCAGCAGATTTGTCTCTGCTAGGCACTCTATAAATAGAGTTGTAACCCCAAGTTCTATTGTATCACAGAA
The DNA here is from genome assembly GCA_023055425.1 of Linanthus parryae. NCBI lineage: Eukaryota > Viridiplantae > Streptophyta > Magnoliopsida > Ericales > Polemoniaceae > Linanthus > Linanthus parryae. The sequence continues at coordinate 124,743,449 of JALGPY010000003.1, read as the reverse complement.
AAGAGATTTATCTCAAACCACATGGTATCAGAGCAATCTCTGTAACCTCCTAAGGTTTTTCATCTCAGCCCTTGAGCATTTAGCCTGTCCTTCCCCTCCTTTTTTTTTCTCCAGCCTTATTCATCTCCAATGGAATTTGGCATGGCTATTGGTGGCAAAAGTTCAGAGGCTTCTGCGCAACAAGGAGTGGTTATTTCAAACACCCATGGAGGTGGAGCAGACGGCACACTTTCTGTTACCGGACACAGACTAAATGGGAACAATTTCCTTCAATGGTCCCATTCTGTGATGATGTTCATTTCCGTAAAGGGAAAGACGACTATCTCACAGGAGTTGCAAACACAGCCAAAGATAGATGATCCTCTATTCACGGTATGGAAAACAAAAAACAATATGGTCATGTCTTGGCTAATCAATTCAATGACCAATGATGTAGGTGAAAATTTTTTACTCTACAAAACTGCGAAAGATATTTGGGATGCAGCCAAGGAAACTTATTCCAACAACGACAATACATCAGAACTCTTCGAAATCGAAGGTATTCTGCATGATCTAAGGCAAGGGGACCTAAGCGTCACCCAATATTTCAATGTCTTAGCCAAGTATTGGCAGCAATTGGATACCTTCGAAGAACATGATTGGGCCTGCACTCAAGATGGAATGAGGTACCAGAAACTTGTTGAAAAGAAAAGGGTTTTCAAATTCCTTTTTGGACTCAACAAGCACCTAGATGAAGTCCGTGGTAGAGTTCTTGCAACTAAACCTCTACCAAGTCTCCGAGAAATTGTTTCTGAAGTCAGAAGAGAAGAAAGCAGGAAAAAGGTGATGTTGGTCCCCCAAAATCAGGTTCCTAGCGGTGAAGGATCTGCTCTTGCGGTTAGAGGAGTTCAGACTAATAGCAACTACAAGCGGACAAAAACTGGGAGACCTTGGTGTGATCACTGTCGGCGTGCAGGTCACACCAAGGAGACGTGCTGGAAACTTCATGGGAAGCCAGTTTATTGGAAGCCAACACACAAATTCAACGAGAGTAATGGTAACATTGCTGCTATAACAGAGAGGGAAGCAATATCTCAGCAACCAGAACACAACCCTTTCAACAAATCTCAGTTGGAGCTCCTACAAAAGATGTTTGAGCAGTTACACTCCGTTCCCGTTCCAAAAGCTTCCGTCATTGGATCTGGATCAATAGCTCAAAAAGGTAAAATTCCAATTGCCTTAAATGCGAATCGAGAAAAGAGCCCATGGATTGTGGATTCCGGTGCTTCAGATCATATGACCGGTGATTCCACAATTTTTGATACATACAGACCATGTCATGAGAATTTTTTTGTTCGTATTGCTGATGGATCCCTCTCAAAAGTGGCAGGAACAGGTTCTGTTGTTATAGCAGAAAACCTTACTCTTCATTCAGTACTTCTAGTTCCGAACCTCGACTGCAATTTGTTATCCATTAGCAAACTCACTCATGATCTAAATTGTGTTACTAAGTTCTTCTCAAACTTGTGTGAATTTCAGGATTTGAATTCGGGGAAGACGATTGGCAGTGCTAAGATGTGTGCGGGGCTCTATCTTCTAAAAGTTGATGGCTTTCCAAGTCAAAAGGCAAATTGTGTGGTATCAAATAAAGATCCTCTTTCAGCTTCTAGTTATAATAAGGAACGTGCTATCATGTTATGGCACTATCGATTAGGACATCCAAATTTTATGTATCTTCAGAAGTTATTTCCCTCGTTATTCAATAATTTGGATTCAAAAAGATTCCAGTGTGAGATATGTCAATTATCCAAGCATAGTCGCAATTCTTATCCCAGCCAACCATACCAAACATCACATCCTTTTTCAATGATACATAGTGATGTTTGGGGACCATCTAGAGTTGGTAATATCACTGGCTCTAGATGGTTTGTGTCCTTTGTGGATGATCACACTAGACTGACTTGGGTGTTCCTTATGAGAGAAAAGTCTGAAGTAGGTTCCATATTCAAAAATTTCAATCATATGGTTCAAACTCAATTTCAGACCAAAATTCAGATTTTCCGATCCGATAATGCCAGAGAGTATTTTGAATCTACTCTAGGGGACTATTTGTCAAGTCAGGGCATTATTCATCAAACGTCGTGTGTTGATACTCCTCAAAAAAACGGAATATCTGAGAGAAAAAACCGCCATCTCCTAGATGTTGCCCGATCACTCATGCTTTCAAGTCATGTTCCAAAGCATTTTTGGGGTGAAGCTGTTCTTACAGCAGCCTACCTTATTAATCGAATGCCATCTCGCATCCTCAACTTCCAAACTCCTTGTCAGGTTCTCCTCAAAACGTACCCCCATACTCGCATAATCAACACCCTTCCTGTTCGATTATTTGGGTGTTCAGCTTTTGTGCATATACATTCTCGTAATCGAAGCAAACTCGATCCAAAATCCATAAAATCTATATTCATCGGGTATTCTCCTACCCAAAAAGGGTACAGGTGTTACTCACCTATCACCAGGAAGTTCTATACTTCCATGGATGTCACAGTTTTTGAAAACCAACCATATTTTTCGAACTCTGATATTCAGGGGGAGAATCCTATTACAAGGGAATATCAGTTTTTGCGAGATCATCCTCTACTACAAGAGCCTGTTGTACTCCATGATCCCTCACCAGATCGTCATTATCAAGAGCCTGTTGTACTCCATGATACCTCACCTGATCCTCATTGTCAAGATTCTATTCCACTACCAACAGATCTTTCTCGTCCCACACAGAACAATTTATTGGTCTATTCCAGGAAGCAGAAGACTCAAAAGAATGTGGAGCCTCGTACACTTCCAATGCAAGATCAAGAGTCTGAACCGGATCCATGCACACTTGAAATTGATCTAGGTAACCCTACTACTCATTCTGATTCTGAGTGTAGACCTAATGAAGCTTCTCTTATGAATGATCTGGAGCAACCAATTGCTCTTACAAAGGGCGTAAGATCATGTACTCAGCATCCGATTTCCCACTTCGTTGCCTATGAAATACTATCTCCAAGATTTCGAGCTTTCACAACTACTTTGACCGAGATCAAAATTCCCAGCAACATACAAGAAGCTCTTAGTGAATCTGAATGGAGAAGTGCAATCATGGAAGAAATTCAAGCCCTAGAAAAAAATGGGACATGGGAAATTTCAGATTTACCTAGGGATAAGAATGCAGTGGGATGCAAATGGATCTTCAATGTCAAGCATAAAGCTGATGGAAGTATAGAAAGGTTCAAGGCCAGACTGGTAGCAAAAGGATTCACTCAATCCTATGGGATTGATTATCAAGAAACATTTGCTCCTGTGGCCAAACTCAATACAATTCGAGTTTTATTATCACTGGCTGTTAATCAAGATTGGGATCTTCATCAACTAGACGTTAAAAATGCATTTCTCAATGGTGAGTTAGAAGAAGAAGTCTACATGAAAATCCCGCCAGGATTTGAATCTCAAGCCAACCATAACAAGGTTTGCAAACTCAAGAAATCTCTTTATGGCCTCAAGCAATCTCCTAGAGCATGGTTCGATAGGTTCACAAAAGTTGTCAAGAATCATGGGTACTATCAGTGCCAATCTGATCACACACTATTTGTCAAACACTCGGATCATGGAAAGATAGCAATTTTGATTGTCTACGTGGACGATATTATCCTCACCGGAGATCACAAGGAAGAAGTAATTAAACTGAAGGAGCTTCTGGCCAAAGATTTTGAAATCAAGGATCTAGGAAGCCTGAAATACTTCCTCGGCATGGAAGTGGCTCGGTCAAGAAAAGGAATTTCAGTTTCTCAACGTAAGTATGTTCTAGACTTACTAAAAGAAATTGGAATGCTTGGGTGTAAGCCAGCTGATATCCCTATGGATCCTACGAGCAAGCTGGGAAGAAAAGAAGGCGGTACTCCTGTAAATAAAGAAAGATATCAGAGGCTCGTGGGTAAGCTCATTTATCTCTCTCATACTAGACCTGACATTTGTTTTCCAGTCAGTTTAGTTAGTAAGTTTATGAATAAACCAACAGAGGAGCATATGGGTGCTGTGTACCGAATCCTACAATACTTGAAGAAGACACCTGGGAAATCACTATTCTTTAAAAAATCAACCAGTAGAGAGACGGAAATATTCACTGATGCTGATTGGGCAGGATCGATAATAGACAGGAGATCAACTTCGGGATATTGTACCTATGTGTGGGGAAACTTGGTGACGTGGCGAAGCAAGAAGCAATAAGTTGTTGCAAGAAGCAGTGCATAAGCTGAATTCAGGGCAATGGCAAATGGAATGTGTGAAGGTATATGGATAAGACGCCTTCTGGAAGAACTACGATTGTCAGTTAAAGGCTCCATGACATTATTCTGCGACAATCAAGCAGCTATTAGTATTGCAAAGAATCTGGTGCATCATGATAGAACAAAGCACGTGGAAATAGATCGCCATTTCATCAAAGAGAAAGTAGAAGCAGGAACCATCAAGCTCAAGTATACACCTACGTATCTTCAAGTTGCGGACATTCTCACAAAAGCTCTTCCCAAAAGTAAATTTGAAGAACTAAATTCCAAGCTTGGAATGATAAACATCTACATCCCAGCTTGAGGGGGAGTGTGGAAATATCTCAATGTGATTTACACCTTAATTACACCTGTAATTAAGGATTTGATTGATCTGTCACCTAGTCAGCCGTTTCCTTATTTGTAGATATTGATTCATTCTTTTAGGAGCAGATTGATTGCGTATAACTAATGCAGCAGATTTGTCTCTGCTAGGCACTCTATAAATAGAGTTGTAACCCCAAGTTCTATTGTATCACATAAAAGAGATTTATCTCAAACCACAACATTACCATCCATGTCGATCTTCTTCTTGAAGACCCACTTGCACCCTATAGGTCGCGCCCCATCGGGTGGTTCCACCAAAGTCCATACTTTGTTGGTGTACATGGATTCCATCTCGGATCTCATGGCTTCTAGCCACTTCTGAGAGTCTGGGCCATTCATGGCCTCCTCATAGGTAGTAGGCTCATCATCTATGAGCATCGTGTCACCGGAATCGGTCATGAGAAGTCCATACCTCTCGGGTTCCTGGCGCACTCTACTAGATCTACGAAGCTCTTGTGTTACCTGAACAGGTTGCTCCACAACTGCTTGTAGTTCCTGTTCATGTTCCATAATCGGTTCAGTGATTTGTGGTTCTTGAAACTCTTCAAGTTCTACATTCCTCTAACTTGCTTCTTTAGAGACAAAATCTCTTTCTAGAAACACGCCGGTCCGAGCAACAAACACTTTGTTCTCGGTTGGATTGTAGAAGTAGTATCCCTTAGTTTCGATAGGGTACCCCACAAATTTACACTTATCTGATTTCGGCCCTAGCTTGTCTGATTGTAAACGTTTTACATAGACATCGCAGCCCCAAATCCTCATAAATGACAGTGTGGGACGCCTTCCACTCCACATATCATATGGTGTCTTCATGGCTGATTTAGATGGAACACGGTTAATGGTGAAAGCTGCACTTAATAGAGCGTAGCCCCAAAATGATAATGGAAGATCGGTTTGACACATCATAGATCGAACCATATCCAATAGGGTTCGATTCCTCTTCTCGGACACGCCATTCCATTGTGGCGTTCCGGGTGGAGTGAGTTGGGACACGATCCCACACTCTCTAAGATAGTCATCAAACTCTTGGCTTAAGTATTCTCCTCCACGATCCGATCGTAGAGCCTTGATACTTTTGCCAAGTTGCTTCTCTACTTCATTCTTGAATTCTTTGAACACTTCAAAGGATTCGGATTTTGCCCTCATGAGGTACACAAATCCATATCTACTGTAATCATCATTAAATGTAATGAAGTAGACATAATCACCCCTGGCAGGCGTGGCAAATGGCCCACATACATCAGTATGTATGAGCGTCAATTGCTCACTAGTCCTCTCACCTTTCTTATTGAAAGGGGACTTTGTCATTTTTCCCAATAAACAAGCCTCACATGTCTCATATGATTCAAAATCAAATGAATCTAGTAATCCATCCTTATGGAGTCTAGATACACGTTTCTCATTTATGTGGCCTAAACGACAGTGCAATAAATAAGCAGGATTTAAATCATTTATTTTAATCCGCTTGGTATTAATTTTGTAGACAGGATTGCTTAGATCAAGGACATAAAGTCCATTAAATAATTGCGCACTAAAATAGTGAATATTATTTAAATAAAAGGAACAATAATTGTTCTTTATTGAAATAATAAAACCATTCTTGTCCAAACAAGAAATAGAAATAATGTTTCTGCTCATAGCAGGCACAAAATAGAAATTATTTAATTGTAAAACTAATCCTGAAGGCAGAGATAGCTCGCACACGCCTATGGCCAACGCAGCAACCTTTGCTCCATTCCCAACACGCAGATCTACCTCTCCTTTAGCCAATCTTCTACTTCTCTTTAGATCATGCATATTTCGACAAATATGAGATCTACATCCAGTATCTAATAGCCATGATGTAGAGACAGTTAAATTGACATCTACAACAAAAATACCTGGTGGTGGTGGAATCACTATTCCAAGCCTCTTGTCCTCCAGATATTTTGGGCAGTTCCTCCCCAGTGTCCAGGCTGACTGGAGTAGTGACACTCACCTTTAGTCACACCTTTGGCAATGCCACCAACAGGCTTAAGAGCAGGTTCCTTGGACTTGGAATCTGACTTGCCCTTGCCCTTGGAGGAAGAGGCAAACCTTTTGCCCTTTCCTTTCTGTACCATCATAATGGCCTTGCCCTTACCCTTGTTGATGCTCTGTTCAGCCGTCCTCAACATAATGAGTAAATCTGCCAGTGGTTTCACGATCTCGTTAATGTTATAGTTCATGATGAACTGTCCATAACTCTCGGGCAATGATTGCAACACGAGATCGGTTGCCAACTCTTGGCTGACCGGGAACCCTAGTCGGGCGAGATTCTCCAAGTACCCGATCATACGGAGTACATGGGGTCCCACCGGGTTCCCTTCTGCCAGAGGACACTTGAACAGTGCCTTAGAGACCTCATACCTCTCTACCCTTGCCTTCTCTTGGAAGAGCTGCTTCTGATGCTCAATCATATCGATAGCATTCATGTTTTCGTGTTGCTTCTGAAGCTCAGAAGTCATGGTTCATAGCATAAGGCAGGCCGCATCATTAGCGTCATCAACACGCTTTTGATACGCCTTTAGGACAGCAGGTGTTTGGTTCTCTGGACCTTCTGGAACATGCTCCTCTATTGCGTACAGTTTCTTCTCTTGCTTGAGAACAATTCTCAAGTTCCTGTACCAATCAAGAAAGTTGGTTCCAGAGAGCTTGTCCTTCTCAAGGACAGATCGTAGGGAATGTTGTGAACTCGATGAGTTGTTTGCCATTAGGAATTCTACAAAAAGGAAAATACGCAAATTTAATATTTGTGAATTTTTGACTATATTCAATAATGGCTAGTTTATCAAATATAGCTCCCACTTTTTTTCTACGGATTAATAACCCTCAAGATATTAATGCGGAAAATATCCTTATATTTTCTAGTGGGCCAAGATCCATGTTTCACCTCCTTATGAGCTTGCTTTGGCAAGTCACCCATAATTTGGCTACTTTAGGTAGGAACAATTCCAATTGCATCCCATATGCAATTCTTGGTTCAGTTGGGCAAATAACTCCTTATTTATCCATCCATATGGATAATCCCAATTGATTGCCTCTAGGTTTCTTAATCAAATTAATAGCCCAGTTGTGTTCAACCTCTTATCTAAATAATTGCACATTGTTACGTGCCATCGCATTCCATCATTATGAACCAAGTCGCCATGCTTTTGCACGCACGAACTTGATAAATAATGATGATAATGAGTGTTTAAATAAGGAGAAGGCAAGAACACAATGTTTAAATTTTGAGGGATTTTAAATTCAATTTTAATTGTTTTGTTGATCAATATCAACTAATCTCTCTATTTGAGTTTGGGCACAACTCCAAATAATAGATCCGGGTTGTCTAATTATCTTATTATCCTAATTGCATGCATCATCCATACACCAACCACACAATAATAAGACAATAAAATAAACAACCACAAAACAAAAATTAAACATGATGTGGACATGGCCTTTCCTAGACTAAGATAATTCCAAGCCAATGGAATTATCTATGAACCCTAAAACAAACACATCTCCATGCGTCTTGATCTTTTGGTCCATCCTTCATAGTATGTGGAATGCTCCATGCTCCATCTTTTGTGGCTTCTTTGGCTTTGGGATTCTTTTCTTCAATCTTGGCTAACAATCTACTTTATCTAGCACTAGCTAACTTCTATACTAAATAAAATAAATCTCACAAGTTGAGAAAAAAAATGGCACGCAGGCCATAAAACCCTAATTAATTATTACAATTAATTGATCAGCTCGCAGGCCGTAAAACCAAACCAAAAAATTAAACATCCACATCAAGCCAAATCCTAAGGCCATATCCAATCACCATGCGATTTGCACATAAACAGTTAAAATCCAATTTTAACGCGCTTGGTCAATTTTAATTGATTTTAGGATTTCTAGGGTTAAAACGGTCCATGGGCCCAACAATCAAATTGCCCGGGACCAAAAGGATGAACCACAAGGCCCTAGGGCCGGGCCGGCCCAAAACCCACACGCCTAGGCCGCGGGTTAGGGCCGCCCGGCCCCTTGGGCGGCCAAGCTTGGGCGGAAAGCAAGAGGGGCGGTCCCCTAGGGGGGCCGATCTTGAGGGAGTTGTTTCCAAAACAACTCCCTTGCTTGGTGCCCAAGTTTGGTTGTTTCCTTGTTTTGGGAAAACTCCTTCTTCCCCAAGGATGCCCAAACCCTAGATCTAAGATTCTAAAATTTCTCAAACTCACCAATTCATGCATCCAATGCAAAAATTATATTTTGTTACGATTAATTATTGACAAATTGCATCCCATGCTTGATTTCTCTTGTTTTACGCGATAAACAATCAAATTAAGGTGTAAAACAACTAAAACGTAACACATAAACCACGTTTATGCTCTACGACCTGTGGCTCTGATACCACTGTAGGGTTTTGATTCATGGATGCGCAACGGAAAAAAAATAAACCATGCAAAACCCTCCAAGTATCACAAGTCAAGAAACATAACAATGGTAAAGGAAGAAATCAATAACACACCTTAGGGTTCTCCTTTGATGACTTCAAACGCGAATTGTGTCACGTTCTCTATGGTTGATCCACGCCTAGAGTTGATCCTAGAATCTCCCAAGTCCTTGGTGCTAGCCCGGAATAGGAAGAGGAAGAAGAATCACGCAAAACGAGACCCAAAAGGAGGGTCTCGACCTCCTTTGTGGCCGACGGGACGGGCGGCGACAAGAGGGGCGGTCGGCTCCTCTTGTTGCTTGCTTTCTCTCCTTTTGTTCTCTCCCACTCTTTGTTATGTTCAATAATGAGCATAAGTTGTGTATAGGAAGGAAGGAAGGAAGGTCCTTTATATAGTCCAACAACTCCTTGCCAACTACCTAAAGGACTTATTCTAGTTCTACTAGAATTCAATTTAGTCCCTTCATTGCAAATTAGTCCCTACTAAGTTTGCAAGGTTTTGCAAAGTGATCCTTCTAATTAATTAATCCAATTAATTAATTCCCAAATCTAGTTCAACTCTATATAGCGTGTGAACCCATAGGTTCTATCTAGTTGGTAGCAACTATTTGCTAATATGGAGCATTTTCTAGCAAAACATCAATTCTAGCCAACTAATAGAATAGTCATCTTGACAACCTTTGTACAAGTAATTGTCTCATCCCTTTGTCTCTATATCCGGATTGGACACAAGACATATGAGTCACACTCGTATATCCAATCCATAGTTTCTCTATCCATGGTAATAGCCTTATTCGTGCAAATAACATCAATATCCCATATTGATTTATTTGAGTCTGGCCAGACATTCTATAAGCACTATCCCTCGAGTGGCCTAGGATATTTGCTCCCGTTATGTGGGAGGGACAAATTCTATCTACGTCCACTACGATCTCTAAGCTTGCTTCTTATTGTATCCAGTACACGCCTTTATAACTACCCAGTTACGGTGTAGCGTTTAACGCTACCAAAATCACAATAATCCACAACTACAATATCTAGTGACTTCAAGTCTAAGGATGACAATACCATTGCACCGCGAGAAGCGCTTGTGACTCAACATAACGTGTATGTAGCCTTCTCGGAGATGGGTCAATCCAGTGCAACATTCCCTAATGCACACCTATGTGTTGGATCGTGATATCTCCATATCAATCCGACCCCATACTAGTCTATAGATGATTGTCCCATTATTCATTATACTGGACTAGGGAAATTTAAGATAAACAACACAATTGTAAATCTAAGGACTTCATTATATTAAATATCCAATAAATAATAAATGAATTTCTAGCCACAAATGATTCATTCTAAACTAGATTGCCTCTAGGGCATCTATTCCAACACGATCCTCTCTTGTTCTTCGTTGCGTGATTCATTCTTCCCTCTTCCTCCGGTCCAAGCTAGCACTAGGAAAAGGAAGAATCTAGATCTCACCTCTAGATGTGGATCAACCGTAGAGAGGAGGAAAATATTCTTCGTGTGATCTCCCAAATCAAAAAGGTACACATCTTGTATGTCACTCATCATGTTATGATGTGTCTTCCTGTGATCCTTGGGGCTTTGAGTAGAGATAATTTTTGTTATTCCGCTGCGTTACCTACATAAAGACCCAACAATCAAACCCTTCGGCAATCTCGTCGTCTCAGAGGAATAATGCAACGCCACCACATTGTCCGGCTAGATCTCAACCTCTGGAACCTCGATCCCCTCCGAATTAGTCATATCCGAGAAGTCGACGCACCCTTCCGGCGGTGAATCGACGCACATCACCTTCACGTTGTTCTCTCCGGAGGCTAGGGAGAGGGACATAGAAGGACGAGGAAGACGAAGAAGAGGGGAAGAAGCAGGTGTTGGTGAGTGAAGGAGAGGAACGGGGATGGAGGTGGGCAGTGGTGGTGGAGGTAGGTTGTGGTCCGGGAAGGAGAGGAAGAAGATAGAGAGAGGAAGAGAGGGTGGCTGGGTTAGGAAATGAAGAGGAGAAGGGAATGAAAGAATTTATAGTAGTGTAATTTCCTTAAACTTTGAGGGTAATTATGTCTTGTCGGCCCTCCGCTAGTATGGTGTTAGTTTTTAACATTGACAGGGGTGCAAAATGTATTTTTCCATAAATCAGGGGAAAAATGTCTTTTTCCCATATTCGGAGGGTGGAAAATGTCTTTTACCCTTTAGAAAAAAGTAACGGTGAAAATGAGGGTTACAATAGTCATTTTCCATTATTCTGTCTAATATGGATGGAAAGTTAACGGAAGGGTACCCAGCTGAATGAATTTCAAAAGTTTGGGACTTTGTGGTGCATGATTTTAAAGTCCAGATACCCACTTGCCGGAAAAAGCAAACTTTGGATACCTAGGTTGCAATTTGCAAACATTTTCAGCCCGAGAAAATTAAGTTGGGGAACAAATAGGAGTTTCACCCGCCAAACCATGCCCGCGATCACCTCTACCTTATAGTAGGCTAAGAAAAGATAGGGTAAAAGAAAATGTGCACCCTCGTTGTTTGGAATATGTACGAAAAACTCCCTGTTATTGGGGATATACAAAAACCACCCTGCTAACTAACGAAGCTAACGGATTGGCTGGAAAGACAAAATTACCCTTGAGATTCAAATAAATTACAACATGTTCTCCTTCTCTTCCGATTTGTAACCCTACCTTGTCTTCTCTTCTCTCTCCTCCTCCTTCACCACTCCACTGGCTCCTCCTCTCAACTCCTCCACCTGCACCCGCCTGCACCCACGACCACCAACCAACCTCCACCTCCACCCCATCTATGTCCCTTTATCCTCTCCCCCCATCGCCACCAACCCCAATCCAATTCCTCCGCAAATTCGTCTCCCAAAACAAACCCTGCCTCATATCCAACGCCACCACTCACTGGCCAACCCTTTCCATCGATTAATCTCTCGGCGAAATCCCCTTTCAAAATCGTCAATCCGAACATGAAAGCCCCAAAAATCACCGATGACCTCCACCAGAACGGCGTCGACCTCCACTTGAACGGCGTCGACCTCCACGGAACCGAACGACGGCGAACCAAAATCCTCGACAGAACCCAGATCTGCGCAGAAAAATTAGCCTAGACAGAGAACTCCGACGGAGAAGACAAATCATCAGCTAAGATACGAGCCTTTCCTCGAAGCTGTAGGGTGGATAAGCCTTTGCATTTGAGGTTTTCCTCTGTTACATGAACTGGTGGTGGCTTTCTTCTTCTTCTTCTTCTCCAAATCTTCTTTTTCTTCTTCTCTCTCTTCCATCTTGATTCTTGCTCTGTTGTGCTGGGCTGGGGTCTATTAGGCTGGTGATTGACCGGTTGCTGGGTTTGTGGCTCGGGTCTGGTGAATTAGTTTGGTGGTGGTAGAGGTGATTTGAACTGTTGGTGAAGTGATTGATTGTCTGTAGGATGGTTGGTGATTATGGTTGATTGGTAAGTAGGTACTGGTGGTTATGGTAGGTTGTTGGGAGATGGGTTGCAGGCTGTTAAGCGTTAATCGGTTGGGAGTTTTAGGCATTAGGTTTATTGTTATGCAGGTGGAGTTTGTGAGTGAAGTCAGGGGAGATGGTGGTCTGTTATTGAATTGGTTCAGTGGTTTTAGGTAGGTGTAAATGATGGAGGTCTGTGTTGGCGAAGGGATTGAGATGCAAGTTATATTTGTTGGTTTGGGTAATGGTTTAGTGGTGGTTGTGGTGAAGGAGGTTTGTAGCTAAGTTGGTTGATGGCTAGGTAGCAGAGTGTTGTTGTCTGGGTTTATAGTGGGTAAGTAGGTGATGGATATTGGTTTGAATTGGTGGCAATGGTGGTTTAGGATGGAGTACTGGTGGTGGAGAATTTCAGGTATCACTGGTGCAATTTTGCCTCATTATTGTTGTTGTTTGTGTTGGTGGGGGGGAAGGTGGCGGTGTTGTTGTTGGTGGTGAATCAATGGTGGTGGTGGCGGGGTTATGGTGGTGGTGGAGGTGGTGGTCAAGAACATCAAGAACATCAACATAATAAACCCAAAATACAAAGAGGGACAACATGGTCATAAAATAGTCATAGTGCACCCTCTGCTGACTAACACTAACAGCACTGTGGTATTTGTCAAACGTTCATCCACTGACGGTGGTGGTTTCGTATATCCCCCAACAATAGGGATTTTTTTGTATATATTCCAAACGACGAGTGTGCATATTGTCTTTTACCCAAAAAGATATTGTTGGGCCTGACCCGGTCCAATAGGGAGGAGACCGTAGTTGACACACCAACAAGAAGAAAGAAAAAAATATCCCGATCATTTCTATATCCCGATCATTTCTCCAACCAAACCGTACGGGGAAAACCCTAGTCGGCGGCAGCAGCAGAGATGGATCGTTTCCCGACGGACGTCGTCGCCGACATCCTCTCAAGGCTGCCTGTGGAGCCGCTCCTCCGTTTCAGGTGCGTCTCTAAACCCTGGTGTGCTCTCATCGACAGCCCCAATTTCACCAAACTCCACCTCAAACGATCTCAAGACACCAGAAACCACCGCTTCCTCATACTCAGAGACCAATTCCAGCATTTGTATTCCCTTACCTTGTACTCACTCGACGCCGCATTCGAAGTTGATCACCCTCTGAGGAAATGCAACGAATTCGGCCCCGAAATTCTCGGTTCCTGCAATGGCCTCCTCCTTCTACGTGATTCCGACGCCGGAGACGTCGCCGTTTGGAACCCGTCCACTCGAAAGAGCAAAAAATTGCCCAGTTCAGGTATCGAACCCCCAATATCTTTCAGCATTGTAATATCACACGGTTTAGGGTATGATTCCGTTAATGACGATTACAAAGTGATCCATATAGTCCAATTGTATGGTAAGTTCTGTGAAGTTCAACTCTACAGTCTAAAGTCCAACTCATGGAAAAAGATTAGGGATTTCCCTTATTGCCTTCCTTGCGCCGAATGCGGCGCTACTTTTGCTAGTGGTGTTTTGCATTGGGTTGTGACTAAAAACAGTCAGTCTCGCGAGCGTTTTGTTGCTGGATTTGATCTTGCCACTGAGGAGTACCGGAGACTGCCCTTGCCTGATTTTGGGGTTAAGGATGAATTTCACATATCCGTGGTGGCGTTTGAAGGGTGTCTGTGCTTGTGTAGTAATCATCGAGGTGGCAGTTTAGATGTGTGGGTCATGAAGGAATATGGAGTCAGAGAATCATGGACTAAACTGTTTTCGGTTGCTCAACCGAAACATATTAAAGCTTTTAGTCTTCTGGTCCCTTTGGCCTTTTCGAAGGATGGTAACAAAGTCCTTTTGGGGCAAGACAGCCAGAAGTTTATTTGGTTTGATCTTAAGCGTAATGTAGTTGAGACAGTTAAAGTCCGTGGCCTCCCAAGATTGTTTCATGAGGAGTTTTGTGTGCAAAGCCTTGTTCCAGTCGGTGGGGGAGGCGAAGGTAACAGGAAGAAGCAGCCTAGAGTAGAAAGCAAGGAAAAGAAGCCGAAAAAGATTGTGAAGAAGAGGTGATACTTCAAATTCTCTTTATCGCATTAGCCTTTAGTCACTCTTCCTGTTTTGTTGTTTCATTGCCATATTGAATTGGCTTGGAGCTTTGTGTTGGATACTTGCATTGTTAAGAGAACTCCCTAAATGCCTTGTGAATCTTTATTTTGGAAGATCACTGCATCAGTTGATTTCATACCAAATTTTACTGTTGAAGCAAATCTTGTAGTGGAATTTTTCCACTGTGTTTCAAGAACTTAAGATAATTTTTAATATTCGCAAAACTCTGCTTGGTAATGTAACTTAAAGATCTAATTTGTGTAGTCTATAGAGTCTTCAACTTGTCTCAGGTCATGTACCAAACATTCAATGCTGCAGATGTCAAAGCTAAAGAGTTTTTGAGATTTTTAACTATTGACGTCCATGAGTATAAGAAATTTATAATTCCTAGGCCAGCGTTTAGTTTCCAGCTCCGTACACGTTTATTTGTTCCTTTAATCTCTGCAGCCCTGGTGAATGTTATCAGTATGTCCTATAACAGATTCAGAGAGCTAATACTCCTTCTGATGGCAATTGGCAACTTAAAGAAGATCCAGTGCACTGTCAGTGAAATGCTATCTCTTTTGTTGTACGCAGAGGACTTGTTGACAACTTCTCTGTTTTTTGCTGAAATGTGGCGTCTTTCTGTTTTGTTAATCAGTTCATTTCTATCTATTTTCGAAGACCTTTGACATTTGGTTTTGTTTTGTTTCTCTTAGAGATGGGTTTCTATCGGTGGGATTCAAGCTGAAGCTTTAGGCAAGTCGAAGAAGGGTGATGGTGCAAAGGTATGCAGCATGCCTGTATCCAAATTCTATTCTAGTATTATTATTTAATGGCTGTCAGTAGAGTTTCAAGATGATCTATTGTTTCTTAGTAGGCTGTATTACTCTCAGTTATCATATGACTGAATTCTCTACCTTATTGAAACTCATTTGGGGACATAGTTTGAAACTTTTGAATTAGGAAGCGGTTTTCCAGTTAAAATGTACCAAGGGTTGGAAAACCAAAGAAGAATGAAACTCTTCTCTTTTGATTGTTCGGCGTGGCTATGTAGTAATTTGGCACTCTCAAGTCAGTGACTACACAGGCTAACGAAATAAATCTACAATGATTATTTTGTAACTGATATAACATTAACGATAAACCTATAGCTAATCTATAGATTCTTCTAGTACGTGCAGTCAGTAAAAAATACACCCGAGGTTCAAAGATCCACATTGAAGTACAAAATAAACCTTTCCTGCAGTTCCTTCGCATTTTTCTTCTGGAACCATGGTTGTTGCAGATGTTATTTCTTAAACTTTTTGAAGTTTAAGACTATTGATATTTTTTACGTATTTCATTGGCTCTGGAATTATCTCTTTAGTCAAATGTTTAGCTATTAGCTCAAACACATGTTTTGTTTGCCAAGTTCATCTTTGCAGGCACTTCATAGGTTATATTAGCTCTCATTATCAAGCAAGAACCATTTTGTCTTGTTAGCCACTAAAAGCAATGTTCTAGTGCAGTATGTTGTCTTAGTCAGCTCCTGCACTATCTCAAGTCTCAACCGAAGTGAACCAACATTTGCTTTCCTAATTTAGACTCCTTAACCCTCTATTCCTCCAAATATACGGTGCTTTAGAATTCTTATATTCTAAAAGGATTTGTAATTACTTTACTAAAATTCGAAGATCGACAATTCGACATCCATGCACATATTATTAGGTTCTTTCTTGTTTTCCACGACAACTGTGATCACCCTTTACGGGCGCGATGTAGAAGGGGTTCAACTAGACAAGAATCAGATCTTTTAAAAAGTGGGATTAAACAACCTCTTGTGTGTCAGAGCGAGCACCGTAGTGACGTTGGCTCTTTTGACCTTAAAGTTTTGGCCACTGAATGTAGCTTGCCTTCTTCTTTTACAGAAAGGAAGATTTGTCTTGACCAACTTATCTGTTATTCTTCGACTTTGGTTGAGTTGGGTTGGGTTGTACTTTATGTCTGTGTTGTCCATGTTTCATTTGTGCCTCTTTCTGTAAACATTTAACACCTTTTATTTTTGGATGTGGAAAGAAATAGAACCATCAAACTCTGTGAAGTTCATGGACTCATTCTTTTAACTCTATTCATTATTTTCTGTATTTTGTGCCGCAAAATCAGAAATGGTTGACTCTTATTGTCATTAGTTCTTATCAACTTTAGTGCATACTCCAAAAGTGTGTTTTACTTTCTTAGATATTCAGTTCCTTTATGTTTCGTGGTTTGAGTTTTAGTTCTTGAAACAGGGGTCTGATGGCTTTTCCCTAGGATCTAACTAACTGTAGTATACAAATAAAAACTTCGGGCTTGTCATGTTCCTTACCCGTATTGCTTAGCTGGGTAAACTAAGTTACACTTCAAGATACTAAGTTTCTTTGTTAATTTCTGTTTGAAACGGCTGAAAGTCATCTATGTGAAGAAGGAATATGTGTAACCAAGCAATGGTACGGTGGAAATTGCCTTTTAACCTAATACTGGTCTTTTACAGATTCTGAAGTCGAGAAAGAGAAGATCAAAGGAGATGGATCTATTTGGCCGCTATCTGGACGTTGCTTTGGTGCTTTGAAGAATGGTCTGTTTTTATGTTTGGTTGGTGGAAAGGCTTTTGGCGGCTGGCTATGTATATCTTCTTTTATGTCTGGTCCCTAGTTGGTTCTTAGGACTCTTGGCTTATTAGGTTTGTCGGAAGTTGTCTAGTTGATCTTGGAGCTGAATGCTTTGTGATGGTGTTTTGTCAGTGAATATGATAGTAACTGATGTTAGTAGGTGATCTTGCGTCTCGTGATAGTAGTTGATCTTGCTTCTAATGTTTTCACATGTGTAGTCCATTCCGTTTATTGCATGTTTTTATTGTTATTTTTTTTTTCAATTTTTGTGAAATGTTTAAGTTAACAATTGAGGAATCATCGGGTATCTTGGAAGAAGATTATGTTTTACAAAGCAGGTGGAAATGGTTCAGAAACATTGAAGGACGAGAAGCTTCATCTGAGATGAAATGGAGGGTCTGATCACTTCTGTTAGACGTGAGGTCAATTATCCAACACAAGTGGCAAATATCGAATCGTCTCGAAAGAGCTGGAATACCCAATTGTGGTATCGAACCTTCAATTATAACTGTCTAGTGGGTTGGAGTACTGCCGAAGTAGACTGTTTCACCCTTAAACCAAACCATACCGTACCGAACCGGGGCTGTAATCGAACCATACACTGGTAGAGAACGGAATTGTTCAAACGGAAAGAGAACAGACTGTTTCACCCTTAAACCAAACCATACCGTACCGAACCGGGGCTGTAATCGAACCATACACTGGTAGAGAACAGAATTGTTCAAACTGAAAGAGAACTAGAATTGGCTCAGCTAAACCTTCCTCCTTTTCTTTTTTTTTTTTTCACCGGCAACGAAAGAGATCACATTAATAAGAAAAACGATTACAAAGAGAAAGGGACATACCCCCAAAGAAACGAAGACAAGAAAACAAGAAGAAGCATACAAAGCCTACCAACTACCTACAGTAACCTTAATGGGATAAAGGCTCAGAGGCCCCCAATACAACCCAAGAACAGAGAAACGGCTAGTGAGGTCCAAGAGCCTCCTATTTCCTCTAGTGGGCCCAAACGAGACTACCCAAAACCAAAAACAGCCCAAGGTAAACACAGGCCCAAACCAAGGCCCAAATACTTTTCAAACCCTAATCAGGGCTGCTGTGCTGCTGCTCGTGAGTGAGCCGGCGGCCGGCGGTGGCGTCCAAAAGCCTGTTGCAAGGACCGGCGGAGAGAATGTTGAAACCTGAGTGGGTCCTATAATCAACACCCAAAACCGGAGAGTGGTGGGAGGCTCCTGGCAGTGCCGGAGGGTGGCGAGGGGACTGCTCCGGGAAGCTCATCTAGGCCGGAGGTCCAGCCTAGACAAGGGGGAGGGGGAAGGACCAGCCCCACAGCCGGGGGAGGGGGAAGGCAGCCACCAAGGAGACGGGGCCCGCTACTAAACCGGGGGGAGGGGGAAGGGGGTGAAGACAGAGGACTAACCTCAGGGGAGGCAAACTTGAAGCCGGTCCGGATCTGGAGATGTGGGCGATGGGAGAGGACACCAGACGGCGGTGGAGTAGCAGCGGCGGCAGATCTGGGCGGTGGAAGGTGGACGTCATGGCTGCGACCTCTCGGCGGCGGCGGCGGCTTAAGGGTGGTTCCGGGCTGGAAGAGGAAGGCGGGGTAGTTGAAAAACCTTACCAGAGCTACGAAGAGGGGCGACCCGACTTCGATACCGGCGGATGGCCGGCGAGGCAACCGAATCTGCTGAGATTCCGGCGAGGGCAGAGCCACGTGAGACGCCGGTGGGAAGCGGCAAAAGACTGTAAAAGGTAGAGGGCATGGGTGGCTTTAGCTTCAGAACTCTACCCTAAAGAGCTTCTGCGGCGGTGGCGGGCGGCAGCCCCATGGGGGAGCCGCCGCCGCCGGTGGCGTTTGGTGCTTTTTTAGGGTTTCTGGTGGGAGAGTGATTTTTCCTTCCTCCTTTTCAAATGCATCATATCTGGTGCATTAAACGAAAAAAATGATCTGCTGTTCGAGCCTGTCCGTCCGGATGTTTTTAGGCTGCTTTACCACTCTTGTGTGGTTTGCAGGCTGGTGCATTAAACTTGATACTCACATTCGGACCTCTGATCAGCTTGTTGATTGCTTATAAGACCACTGCCTCGTTCTCTCTCCCGCGCTCTGAGATTGGTGTCCTGAACGGATCCTCAACCTTGCTGGCGAATGATAAGTCAGCAGTAATCACTCTCCATTGACCTTTTAATCACTTTGCCAAACAAGCTGTTGTATATGGTCAATATTAGGCTTGATTACCTCTTTGCCAATGATAAGTCAGCAGTAATCACTCTCCATTGACCTTTTAATCACTTTGCCAAACAAGCTTTTGTATATGGTCAATGTTAGGCTTGATTACCTCTTTATATACAGTTGGTAAGAACTATACATAGCTGTTATGACAAACCCCCTGCGGAAACGAGTTTTGATACCAATTTGTTATGATCTGGAATGAGCTTGAGAACAATGATAACGATGAACAAGAACACACCCGATATAATGTGGTTCACTAGCACGATGCTAGCTACCTCCACGACCCGAAAATCCTTTGTTTATTAGAGAGAAACAATACGATTACAACCACAATGTTTAGACACATTTTATGTCCCATATATGGACATATATGACCGACTTAGTGCCCAAGACATTCATTCCAAAAACGACTATAGAACAGATAAGGAAGCAACCTAGAAACAACCAAAGTTTGCCGCCCCAATTTGTTTCTCAAATCTCTTAGCCGCCTTTGATTTTTCCCCCTTTGACTTAAAGTCATATTCAAAAAATCTCCACCTCGACTAGAATCATCTCAGCAACCCGAACCTGGACCGATGCTTCTCTTCAATAATCAACCCCAAATATTTCGTAGTTGTATGCAAAATCCTAACGCCACGAGTTGCTCCAACTTCACCAAGTTCCTGCAACGAGGCCCCCAGCGATGCTCCACTTCCCGCCGAGTTCCTGCTATCAAAACCCTGTCGATGCTCCAACCCCGGTTGAGTTCCTGCAATCAAATCTCTGTTTGTTATTCCAAATCCCACTGAGCTACTACAAAAATATTGTTTGTTGTTGCGACTCCCACCGAGTCCCTACAACAAAACCCCCCCAACACATTGCTCAAATTCCCACCAAATTTCTGCAATGTTTTGCGAAATTTCTCTAATTTCCACCGAATTCGTGCAACATCGCCCCCTTGCGCGCCTCATACGCGTCGTGTCCCTCGTCAGAGACTCCCCCATGCAAAATCCGCCTCTTTGTCAAGAGCACATATTCCATGCCCCCCTAACAGGGTTTAGATAACTAGACCATCCTCCAAAGTTCCCTCCACATGCAGCCAAATCTACAAATACCGAATGACTCCCACTGATCATCTTCTCTTTAGCTCCTATTCCAGATCTGTCACCCCAAATCGCGTGCTCCACCTTGATCGCAATACCCTAGCTATGAATTTCACGGATTGTGAAATTCTAAATCTTTAGCTCCACCATGATCTTGGAACACCGATCATCAAGCTCTGAGCTCCCCCTAGATCGCTGAACCTGGCTCTGATACCCGTTTTTTATGACAAACCTGCTGCAGAAACGAGCTCTGATACCAGTTTGTTATGATCTGGAACGAGCTTGAGAACGATGATAACGATGAACAAGAACAGGCCCGATATAACGTGGTCTAGCACAATGCTAGCTAAGACTTGGCATTTCCAATGCCTAGGCATGCATCTGGTAATGATGATATGTACATTATTTCCTAGAAGCTTTATGGTTGCATTTACAAAGGCTTAATATGAAACTAAATTTTTCGGTTATCTGTAGTTACTCTTTAATGCAAAAATAATATTAAATGTTTCACGTGCCTTTATTTACATGTTACTCCAATGATGTATATGTCCTCAAAATTCTGTCACTCTATACATAAGAATGGTTTTTTTTTTCTTTTTTTTTTTCGGAGATTATGACATAACGGTGTATCTCTGATGCATATGAGGATAGCTAGAGTTGGAACTTTTGCATTTGGCAAAGCAATTCCACCAAGTGCAAAACTTGTGACTGGATTTTTGCAGGCAATGTGGGAACATCAATATTATTCTGTGATTTAAGTGTTAGACTACCACTTTACGAGTTATATGCGATCACTATACTGTAAAGATGCTGAAATTCAACAATTCACATAATGTGAGTATTTTCCTACATTTACAGATATTATAACAGTTGCTTGTCTTTTGGTATTTGTTAAAATTAGCGATGAAATTTTTTTATGTACATACTCGCTCGCCTTGATGCATCCTTGATGGATTTGGAATCCTAACTCCCGGAAGTGGAGCCCTGGTAGGGAATGACCTTACGTAGTAGTTGTTTGGAGTCGGGCGCGCAAGTGCATTTCAGTGTTGGGATCCGCCAGTACTTGTGTTGGTTTTAGGTATTCTTGTACACGGTTTAAAATATTATGAGTTTCTTTTTAGTTAACTCTTAAAATTGAAACGATCTATGTAATATTTGACAAACTTATTTGGGTTGGATTAGTAGATTGGATTGATATTCCAAGTACGATTCTTGTTTCTAATTAAGTTTTATCTATAAAACTTTTGTGAGTTTTCTTCCAGTGTTGTTATTTTTTATACCAATGTGTTGTTGATAAAAAAGGTCGCCAATAAAGATATTTATATAGGTATATGAATTTATATATTAAAATTAAAATATCAGTTTTTTTTTTTATGAATGGCGATACGCAAAATCGTCGTTACATCATAAAAAGCTGACCAAACGGCCAACAACAAACCAAAAAGACTATCAAATCAATCGTGGTTTTGAAAAGAACAATGAACAAAAGTTGTCGGCTAAAAAGAAAGACGAAGAACAATTGTTGTATTTCGAAAAGAAAAGACGACTCGCGGTTTATGTCCTTCTCGAACTAACGACCAACTTGTTCCGACTACGCAACCACGAGCGAAAATTGTCGTCTTTCCATTAATGACGAGGTTTTCCATTTGCAAAGACAAATTATGTTGTCGTACAAGTCGTTTTGTTAGTATTGTTTGTCTCCCTCTAATCCCATCTCCAAAAAATCAAATACCTGAAACCCCAATAGCAAGAGTCTTGGACCAGTGGAGACTAGACTCTCTAATGGGACAGTTCACTTGGCAGCAGAGAAGATAAACCAACTAATCAATTTGGAGGATGCCAAAAACTGAGTGATGGCCTAGTGGTTAAGGCTGTACTGGGAAGTGCGTTGGTGGTGGGTTCCATTCCCAGCAATCACATTTATTTTAATTATAAAAAAAAAATATATATATATATGTATAGGAGGATGCCAGATTAGAAGGGCTCTTCATCATTCCAAAGAATCAGACTGTGATAGAAGATCCCAGGTTTAGAAAGAACCTATGGACGTCTTTCAATTTCCAACAGACTTAGATGGAGAAAAGATGGAGAAGATGGAGGACTACAAAGAAAAGTGGCTCATAGATTACTCAGCTAACATGCAGCTTCAATCGAAGGAATAACTCCATTCCCTCCTACAAGGGTGAATTTTTGGGGGAATGAGGAAATATAATGAATTTAATAGAGGAGCAGAAAATCAGACATGTGGTAGAAAAATGAAGAGAAAGGGAACAAAGAGGGGTGAGAGAGGACCAAAGAATGAAAAAATTCCTAATGAAGTTCTTGCTGTGGAATTGTGGGGGTACTGGAAGTCCTGTTTTTGAAAGCAACTTTAGGAACCTGATTGCAAGACACGGGCTCAATGTCATTGGTATTACTGAAACCAGGATCCCTAGTGATAGGACTGGAGCTACATGTGCTTCTCTAGGCTTTGATATGTGTTTTATGGCTGTTCCAATTGGTAATGTTGGTGGGTTATAGCGTCTCTGGGACACAACGGAGGTGGATGCGATTGTTGTGTCTGTAGTTCTGAGCAAGAAATTCATGCCTCAATTCAGACAGTTAGGCACTAAAATCCAGGAGCAGCTGAACCATGAGCACATAACTTCTAATAAAGCATTTATAAAAAAAAAGGGTAGTATTACACCAGCTAATTTTATGGTTACACCAACTTTTAGTTGTCATGACAATATTGTCCTTATTACTTGTCAATTTAATAATTACTCAATTTTACCATTATTATTACCTTTAATCAAATACCTTTTTCATATCAATTTGTAATCATAATATTTCCAAGTTTATCTTTCCATAATTCTCATTCATCTTAGTTCTATATGTACTATGATCCTATTTTACCATATTTGTGAATCTGTGGCTGCGACTCCGTCCCTCAGTTTCTTTTCAATCCAAAAGCTTGGAATAAGAATATCATTTGCTTAAGGATACAGTTTTTCTTCTTCTTCTTCTTCTTCTTCTTCTTCTTCTTCTTTTTTTGAACTGAACGTTTACCTTTCCACAAGCTTTTTTTAGAGATACCTCAAGCTACTAAAACTGGTAAAAATTCAAGCAACAAATTAAAGATAATTCTGCACATACATGTGAGTAATCGTCTTTCATTTCAGCATTATTCTTCTCCTAATTTGAAACCTAGAAACCTAGAAATCACAATGATACTCAAATATATGGTCCAGAGAATCTCAATAATAGCTTCATGTATTCTCCTCTGCGCATACCTATTGAATCCAACCCTAAGCACCTCTGGTTTGCTTGTGTTCCAGGTTCTCCAGTTTCTTTTTTTTCCAGTCATTTTGTATAAATCCCCTAAAATAATCATTTGGTTTAATGGTGGTCTCTGGCTCGTGAAATGTTTCTGTAAGTAGCCAGAGATGCAATCAACTCTACTTGGTTTGTCAATGACATATTATAGGTGGATTTTTTTTCAATGTGATTATTGAGAAAGAAAGGCTATGGTGCCTCAATCAAGAGTGAAAATGGTGATGAAAGTTGCACAAATCTCCACGGATAAGTCCAAATGGAATACTAGTAACCATAGAAATAAGATGAATGAGAATATTAAAAAGATGAACTTGCAAATATTTGATTACAGATCTTCTAGAAAAAGGAAATCATGATTACAAATTGATATGGAAATTATATTAGATTGAGGGTAATTATATACTACCTCTGTTTCTTCTCTTTCACCTTAGGAGGACTTTTTTACCCGTATCTGGGTCACTTTGACTCGGTGATTTGGATAGCAAAACAATGCAATTTTTTGATAATTTTTTCATCGTATTGTAGAGTAAAGTTTTTTCTACAAGATCATGCAAAGATTACCGAATTTGTGTATCGTTTTGCTAACCAAATCACCGGGTCAAAGTGACTCAGTGAATAGTGTCAAAAAGTGAAGTAAGGTGAAAGAGAAGAAACAGAGGTAGTAGTAATTTGAGTAATTATTAAATTGACAAGTAATAAGGGCAATACTGTCATGACAACTAAAAACTGGTGTAACCATCAAATTAGCTGGTGTAAGAATCACTACCCAAAAAAAAAACTTCTAATAAAGCTACTGATCTCCTTGCTTCCCAGGCTACAAATCTGAGTTTCTATTTCTAGTATGATTCCTCTAGCCTCTATTTTTAACCCTGCTTCTGTACATTTCTAGTCAAAGCATCCTCCCCAATTTTTTCCGGATGTGTTGGTTGATCCGAAAGGGTATGAAAATACTCCCCACCTCATTTCCAACCTATTAAAACCACAAAATTGGCCCAAGAGTGAAGCAAGAAGAAATACCTATGTTCGATAGTTCTTTAGCGTGGCTGAGTTTGAGATGAGTAAAAAATGATGAGCCGCAACAGTGCAGACTCGCAAAAAGGAAGCTAGGCAGTGTTTGGGATGAGTAAATCACCTGCCGTCGTAACTGAGTTTTACCCAGAAAAAAGGTAAAGTGATTCGCCGCAAAAAGTGGCTGGCGCCAGTGGCAAGACCCAGAAACATCCATAGTAAGTTACCAATTGCAATTTTTAACATCGAAAAAGGAAAAATATATAATTTATAGGAAACAGAGAGCACGGGGAGAGTAACAGAGGGTTTTAGATATAGAGATTTAATACGGTTATTAAAGCATGATAGAGAAGAGACCGTTAGAAGTTACAGAGGATGTCTGTATACTAATGTAGGATAGTGTTTCACTGTTCAAGTTGGTTTAGTTGGCCATTTCATGACCATTAGATGAAAGTAAAATCTAACGGTGAGGAGTAAGCAAGGGAATCAGTGAAGAGAGATTACGCCTTTTCACTATTTAGTGGCCTAGGGCCACGGGCGATAGGATAATACCACTCTGTTTCTTCTCTTTCTCCCTTTGGAGAAAACGCTAGAATTAAGAAAAAATGCCAAATGACCCTGTTACCCTTCTTTCCTCTCTATCCCCTTTCTCCTGTCTCTCTCCCCCTCTCTCGTTGATAACACAACCACAACCACAACCACCACCAGATTTCTACCACCAGTCATCAACAACCACTACCAAGATTATAGAAATTGACATAATCAACATAAGAATACAAACTGTTCTTCAATTTCTATTCCTAAACTACACAAATCAAGAACACGCTCTGAAAAAAATATAAAAAGTATTACAACCACCACTACACAAATCAAGAAATCTGGTAGTAGAAAAACACAAACAGTTCCTCAACAACCACTACACAAGATATAGAGATCCAACCATATACCGACATAATCAAGATTATAATTACAGATAAAAAAATACAAATTGAAGAAAAGAAATCAGAGGAAGGAGAAGAGATGAGGAAAAGAAGAAGAGGAAAAACTCTGAGAAAAGATCGGCTCCCTCCACCGGAAAGAACACATCCGCGTCTGGTGCAAGATCGAAGATGATACCAAGTAAGAAGATGAAGAAGAGATTCGATCTTGGGTTTCCCATCTCTTTGGCATCGACACGCCGGAGAGTGCAGTCTCCGAGCCCAGTTGAAATCCGCTGGAAGAAGTCGCCGAAGAAGCTCCGGCTCCGGCATCCAACGGATCTGGATCTAGCACTTTCCGCTGAAACGCCACCCTCTTCTTCGCCGCCGATCTCTGCGAGGAGTAGCTCTACCGACGGCGTCAAGGAGTAGCTCTACCGATCTGATCTCCTTCTCCCTTCCTCTCTTCCGATCTGAGCTATGTCTCCCTCCCTCCCTCAGTCGCTTCTTCTTCCTCTCTCTCTCTCTCTTTCTCTCTCTAGAGCTACCCGTCTCCCTCTTTCTCTCTCTATACTCTCTAATGTGTGTGGGTGAGAAAGAATCTGCCGAGAATTAATGGGTAGGGATTGTTTTTGAGAGAAAAAAATGGGTGGGTTGGATGGGTTGAGGTGAAAAGTGGAGTATTAATTGTAAGGGCAAAGTTGTCATTGTGCTTCATTAAACATGTCAAAAAAGAAAAAGGAGAAAAAGAGAGAAAACATACGAAAATAGAAAGGGGGAGAAAGAGAAGAAACGAAGTGGTAGGTACTATGGACAAAAAGAGAAAAAGGTGGCGTTGTGGGGACTACAAAAAGATAAAAAGGTGGTACTATTTACTTCATGAAAGATAGTATCTCACGAAACTGACTACCACTCAGTCTCTTCTCTTTAGCCCCATTTGACTTTTTTGACTCGTATCTTAATCACTTTGACCAGGTGATTTGGACAACAAAACGATGCAATTTTTTAATAATTTTTTCACTGTGTACTGGAGCAACTTTTATTCTACAACAAAATGAAAAAAATGTCAAAAAATTGCATCATTTTAATAGCCAAATCACCGGGTCAAAGTGATCCAGTGAATAGTGATAAAAGTAAAAATGGGCTAAAGAGAAGAGACAGAATGGTATAACCAATCCCGCTGGCTACCATTTCATGTCTTTATAAAGGTATTTGACGAAATACTTTTTAAAGTTGCTGAGCGGATCACAAATTTTTGAAATATGTCCGCAATGAAGCTTTTCCCCGCGTTTTAATATTGTGCTAGATGATTTACTAATAGTTTTCATTTTTTTTGTTGAAATGGGCCTTCTAGCATTTTTCAAATTATTTTTAAAATGGTGATGTCAGTCCAAATATTTATATTACTTCAATTTAATTGAATAAGAACACTGAAATAAAATGGGTTTAATTTTCTTTGTATCCCCTTTGTAGTTAGAGGTACTGAAAAAAGACCCGCCTGTCTCTTCTATTATAAATGTTTGTAGAGGGTTCAGATGATGCCTAAGTTCCTAATGTCTAATACCCGTATTACCCCTGTTTGTAAAAGCCCTAATAAAAAAAGACTATCGTTCTTCTGTCAACATCTTAGAGGATCATCAAAGAGAAACTCACGAGACAGTCTCCATAAAAATTGGAGACACGTCTCTTCAAGGATGGAGACGCAGTGTCCTTCGCATTCGGCTTCCGCAAGACACCACGGTCTCTACGTCAACCTATGGAAATTACTGATGGCCTCCTCATCTGGTTGAAGATTCGGGTGGATATGAAGGAACTCCGGTTATTTTTCTAGGTTTTAGGAATTGATCATCACTGATGGTCTCGCTCTTGTAGCAGGAAACTACAGTATAATATTATTTTATGGGTCTTTGATTTTCATTGATTGATATTATGGTGTTTCTAAGTTCTTTGTTGGAATTGCTTGATCAAACCCAGGTTGTTTGTTTTCATGATTGCTTTCAAGGCCATGGTTGATGGGTGTAGGTTTTTCAAGGGCATTATCATCTCTAATTTGTATAGATGCCAGGGGTTTTATTTAAATATGTGATTTTAGTTGATATTTGATTGATCTATCAAGTGATGTGATTCTTAGTTACCATCAATTGACCCTCAACAGTCAATTACTTTGTGAGGCAACCCTCAATTGGGTTGTTGATCACCACTAATAAACTTAAGTGAACAACTATGTGATTAATTTGGACCGTCGAGCCCTACTAATGAACTAATTCAAAATACTAATTGAATTAAATGGGCTCTTGTTGTGACATGTCCCTCAATTAGAAATTGACCTCTACCGATGAACTCAATAGAATTACTTATTGATCAAATTACTTTCTTTTCCTACTGATGCTCATGGCCGATTAGTAATCAGGTTGGACTCCCGACAGTTAAATTGCTCCTCAATTGACCACTGACTGATTGGATTGGATTGACTCTCTATTGTAAATCACCCCTGTATTGGATCGTCGAGTGTAACTCATCCCTACTCATCCCTAGAATTTTGACTCCCGTTCTAAATCTAGCTACTAATTGATCTAAATGCACTCTCTTGATGACATAACCCTAAGTAGACGACTAATCTCCTCATTAGCTAAATCGATTTATTAGTAGACAAAGATTTAGGGTATTCTCTCACATGAATTAGACTATATTTAATTACTAATGAAGTCAATCAAATCACTGCGCTTTCAAACTTAAACACGAGAAGTAACTGACCAAATGAACTCTCAGTATAAATAGGGCATAAGACACTTTCACCCCCTTCTTGTTCGGGAAATGACACTTTCACCTATTTTTTTTTTCCAAAATTCAGTGAGAAAATTCCTGTCCAAAACTACTAAAAAGACGAAAATCCCATATAAATATGACATATAATATGGGAGAAAGTGTAAACATTATAAAATTTGACATATATTAGGGGTGATCGTAACTGTACAAATTGAAAGGGGTGAAAGTGTCTTTCCATCAAACTTGAGGGGGTTAATGTGTCTTTTACCCATACATATATGTACTTGATATGCACAATACACATGATTTATTAAACAAAAGCCCCATTCACTTTCATCCCTCGCTTCCAGTCTCTCCTCTCTCCTAGGGCACGAGGAGCGCGAAAACTGCCCGCCCAAGATTTCCCCCAAATTGTATTCCCTCCAATATCGTCGCTTCATTAGTATCCCCAACCCTTTTATTCTATCTATTATCGAAGGGGTAGGTCTTCTCTCCACAGGAAGCAGTGAAGATAGGGCTTCAAGCTTCGGTACCCTCCTTCACTTACAATGGCAAGGGTCTTGGCCGATTTCGCCCATTGACAATACTAAGGTACAGGTTTGACTACTCTACCTTTCAATTTCTGGATTCAATTTCATAGCTTTGATAGTTAGGGTGGATCTCGATTCGGTAGGGGGGTGGACCGATTTTCCCCCCGACAATACTAAGGTACCGTTTCGACTATTATAGTTTTCATTTTATGAATTAGATTTAATACCGCTGATAGTCATGGTGGATCTCGATTGTAGCAGATGGAAATTGATTAGACTATCAACTAATTTTCCCCTGGGTTTTACTAGTTCTTTTCTTGTGTTTGCAAGGAGTGTATACAGACTAAGGTAATACTGACTCCAAAAACTAAAGCTCTGAACATGTCGTTGTTGTTTTACTCTTGGAGGCAGGTATAGCCTTAGTTATGTTGTCTCTTAAGCTTGGACCTTCATGTTCTTATACCCCTGCAGTGAAGATTTGTTGAGTTTTTTGTTATCCAGTTTCAATTCATCTTCTTAAACCCCTGCAATAATGGGTGTGATAGGTCTTGTAATCATGTGGTTTGATTTTTTAAAGTTACCTTTGTCTTTCACTTGTACCTCTTCATTCTAAATATGGTTGTTTCTCTGAAGGAAATTGCAAGAAAATGGACAAGAGTTGGATACACAAGGATCGCTGGACTAGAGAATTCTCCAAAGGGCTTCATAAATGTTTGGACTTTGCTTTTAACAATACGTTGGAAAAGGAGGTAGTTTCGTGTTTACAGTCCCTGATTGTGGATCTAAACTGATGCAAATTGAGGGAAACCTACATTGTTTATGTTTTCAGTCTCTCTCAGATTAATATAATATGTTATCAATCTTTATGTTTCACTTGGTCCCTGTCTCACTCCATCAACGTTCCCGGTGTCCTCCACTAAGTTTGACACATATCACTTATAGTGCGTGATAATTCATGGTACGTTCTAGGTACATTCTAGGTTTGATTTTGTTGAGTGCATGTCTGCTCTTGGACGTACCCTGAGTTGAATAATTCATCACACAATTTTTGATGATTATCTTTGAAGGTTCTGAAATTAGGCTTCCTCAACTCTGCTTTGACGTGTACCATTTTTTTTGTAATTCAGACTCTGATATGGAGTTACCTGAGCTTTATCTTTGAATGAATTACTAAAGTTCAATGAACACTGAGTTTCAGCTGCTTTCTCATTATCTGCACACTGATATTGAGGTTCATTCTCATTAATATTCTGTATAGATTTCAATTTGGCTTTCATCTATATTATTTAGTTACTACCCACAGTGTGTTTATTATTCAAAATTGTATAACTTTCTTGTGTGAAGCTCTCAGTCCATATGGTCATTGGAGTAACTTTGATTTATTGTCAGATTTTCACTCATATTCGTTGCATTTGTAAGAATTTTTTTAGCTTTAGAAATGTATGAACTTGAGCGTCCAAGTATTTGTTAGTTTTCCTTGATGTGTTGTTAGTTTTACCTTCTTACCGTCTGAGTACAGATATGTCATTTGTATTAGGATTTTGGTACTGAAATTAACTTAACAATTCTTATATGTCGAACCTGATTGTGGTTCATAATTTTCTTTGATACCTTTATGCAGATAACGACATTTGTATCATCACTCGATTCAGGTATAAACTGGTAAACTGACCGACCATATATTCATTACTGTTTTGTTGTTCCCCATTCCAACTTATCTAAGTTTTTTCTGAGTGCTTAAGTTTCCAATTTTCTTCTTCTTAGTTTTCGAGTGCTTAAGTTCCAATTTTCTTCTTCTTAGTAACTTTGATGATCATGAAGAGATCTGCTCAAATTGGTGGTTGTTTGTGGCTTGACTTCCAGGTATCCTCTACATTCTACATAGTTCTGATAATCGATTCTACATAGTTCTGATAAGCTGTCCTTTTGTTTTGTTCCCTGAGCATAACATGATGAAACTAGAGTAACCATATTTCTTTTCAAAATCACGAGGTTATGCTAAATTAGTATAGTTCAAAAGATTGTTGATTTTGCTAACTGTTTCACAATCACGATGTTGTAACCACTGGTAACAAGCAACCTTACGACTCAGTTAATTCTCGCGGAGAATTAGGTATGTTAATTCAATGTTTGGATGCTTTTCAGCAGTAGATCGACAAAGAGAGGAAGGGGGGAATGTTCACCGAATCTGCTGTCCATGGAAAGTAAGTAATGGTTTCTATATACTACATCAAGCTGACCAGGAACTTGGTTTGATTTGGCAGTAGAGTAGTATTTTGAGGAACCTGTGATCTTGTAAGTATTGTGCACATTTTGGTGGACTAGCAGAACTTGCAAACTATGAAGTATTGTGTACATTTTGGACTAGTTGAACTTGTGTAAATGAAAGTGGTTTTGGAACATCAACTTGTTGATAATTGGTTATTGTTATGGCTTGTATAATTTGGCACTTGCATGTGCTTTGGGTTTAGCAATTAATTG
Organism: Linanthus parryae; assembly: GCA_023055425.1. NCBI lineage: Eukaryota > Viridiplantae > Streptophyta > Magnoliopsida > Ericales > Polemoniaceae > Linanthus > Linanthus parryae. The sequence goes on along the minus strand of JALGPY010000003.1, from coordinate 124,711,849 downwards.
TAGCGATGAAAAACTAGGGAGCGGTAACCGCTCCTTGGATACTTTCTAAAATTGTACGGATGATTAGAACTACCCCTATAGAGGGGCTATTCCGGCAGGTGCAAGCTGCTCTTATAGAACTGGCTTTACCGGCGGTTAGTTTTCTATTCCAGCGGTTTAAAGGTGCTGCTACAGACAGCCTACACAGTTGCGAGAAACTGCCGGTATAGAACACACTTATCGGTGATGACAGAAACCGCCGCTATTGCATAGCTACCCCGGCAGTTGCTCTATCTGCCGGTAAGAGCTATGCCGGCTGTTGTCTGCCGGCAGATTTTTGTGCTTCTAACGACGATTTTTGAACTGCCGGGGTAGGCTATACCGGCGGTTTTAAGTACCTTTACCGGCGGTTATAGGCCGCCGCTAAATCCCATTTTTCTTGTAGTGTTGGCTGCCTTGTGAGCAACAACCACCAAATTCTGGTGGACCTTACTGACACAACAGAACTTCAAGAACTTCAAAACTCTTCATATCCTCTCCAAGATTGGGTCATCCTGAATGGGCGGGCTTGAGGTGCCCTGAAGAAAATGTAAAATGGCGGGACAATCAGTGTTAACATTAATATGCATAAGATTACTGCAAATTTAAGGGCATGTTCAACGGCAAGGAGCTCCGCTTGTTGGGCACTTGAAGCAAAGCAATTTAAACCAATAATCCAAGGGGAGCCATCCACTCCGACAGTATGAAGACCCAGGCTAGAGAAGAAAGAATTTGCTTTCCAGGCTCCATCGACATAAATATCTTTCACATCAACAGTCATATCCACATGGTAACTAAGAATCTTGCTTAACGAGCAAGATGCTTGTTCGTTAAGCAAATCATAGGGAACTAATTTCAATAAAGCTGCTTTGGCAATGAAAATTTACTATGAAGGGTCCTGGGAACTTTATGTTTTAGATTGAAATCACGCCGCTTAGATTCTTCAACTATCTCGTTCCTACAGTGATCTCTACTGCCTTCGAGACCTCAAATGTGCAGATCTACTCATCATCAGAAAGTTCGCTTACAAATACCCATCGAAAGAGTAATCGATTGACTCGGCATCTCGCTATCAATTTTTGGAGAACTATCCGATACTACTCTGTACTTAAACTCTTGAATTCATGAGTATGAATTCCTGGCACAACACAAATCTTCAGTTATGAGGTAAATGGTAGATTTGCTTTTACTACTACTTCAGTTTTTTTTTTTTTTTTTTTTTTTTTTTTTTTTTTTTTTTTTTTTTTTTTAATGGTTCAGATTTTGATATAATCCTGGTGGTATTAATTTTATGTTTTGGATTTGGCGATGGTAGTTGTATGAAAATCTGTTGCAGTGTCGTCTTGGTTCAGAGCAATTGCAAATCTCTGCTCTTTGACCAATCAGACGGGAAGTCTAGATGTTCAATTAAGTGTCCATGTTGAGTAAAAAACATATGTTTTCCGGCGGCAATTAACTTTTATATGTATCGAATGACAGCCTGCATGAATGACTGCTAATCAAGTCCCGCCGTCCGAAAGTAAAATATATCAAACGCAGCAGTCAAAAGACTATCTAATCAAAATGGATAATCAAAACAGCAGCATTCTATATTTTGGTGATTGCTATATCTTTTCTGGTCTCTTACCAAGAGGGGGATTAATGATTAATTTACTTTATTATAAAATAAAGGTAATTTTCTTTCTTTTTTCTCCAAATTTATTTCCTTGATAGTTAGTACACCATGTGCCTTGGATTCATGAATAATATGGAAAAAGAATGAAAGTTAGACATCCTCGTGTCTTTTCTCTCCTATTTACTTTACTTTCACTTACAAAATGGTTGTTGTGTAAGAGCTTGTTATGGGTGTTATAACTTTCTTAAGAGTTCAATTCGCTTGTATGCTTGCACTCCAAGGTGAAGTTTTACTGTTAACATTTAAACATAATCAGGCACATTCCCTTTTCACCCTCCTAATAAAGTTCCACTAAATACCAATTATTTATCAAAATATTTCAGAATTTAGACATTTAATACATATTTGTGATATCAGAGGTACATACTAATGCAATAGAAATAGGGGAAACATAAATTGACTGGAACTTTAAGAATTCGATGGGAAAGGATATGAGAACAAGTGGTAATTGCAAGGAGTGTTTAAAATAATTGTACCAGAAGTATGCAGACTATATATAGAGCTAGCTAACTGTGTACAAAGGAATCCTTGAGAGATACCTAAGTGTACACCTCAAGTAGAGAAGAAGAACACAAGGAGTTGTAGGTGTGTGTAGAGAGAGAGTAAGCACTGATAACTGTGTGTGTGAGAGAGACAGTAGGCTATGTGTCTTGTTGTCTTATCGTCGTGTCGCAAAGGGGAACACAACGATCCTATATATAGTGGGGAAGTGACCGTTGGGGGGTTTAGTGCACCATAAATGGCGGCTTAATGGTAGAACCCCCAACGGCACGTTCGACCATGTATATAGGAACCGTTACGCATCTGTCCGCAAGTATCGGAGACCGTTATGAGATCAGCCGCATTAATGGGACACATAAGCCTAGGATCTCTCAGTCAGTTACCAGAGTTCGCGCGCAAGCTTGGTTGTCGCACGCGCGCGACGGACCTTACTCTAGCCTCCAAACCACTAAGTCCCTACAAGTCCCGTGTTATGGTTCGCGGGGGCTCTGTCTCGTAGCCCCCACGGGGATCAGCACAAGTGGTGATCCGGTGTGGATGGAGCACAGCTAGGTGTGCTGGATGGCTGCCATGTGGCGGTGATCCTTCTGTCTGGAAAGAAGTATCTACAATAGCCCCCTTTTGCGCGATTGCCACACACTCTTCCGTTGTGCAGTCGCACAAAATCCACCGTGCGTGAAGCTCACGCGGATCCTTTTGAATTTTGAATTAAAGTCCCCGTAGCCACCAGTCTCAGCTATGATTGCCTAGGGCTTGGGGAACGCCGTCTAGCCTTTGATGAAGCGTGGCCTCTGTTGAGTTAATCAATCACCATCCAGACTCGCCTATTTTCGAGAGGGGGATAGATCAAACGTCAGATCTTCTCAGTAATCGAAGCGTTGCTTGGCTCATCAATCGTCAACAGACATAACCCTTCAAGGGTTTATTTAAACCCTATTACTCCTTCGTTTGTAACTTTTCCACTGTTTGCACTTTTGAGTTCGTATGCATCAGAGAGAGTTCTCAAAACAGGAAGAAGAGTCATTTGACGAAGTTTGGGATCAAATCCTCGAGAATTTTTCCAGGTGTGTTCGAGCACTCAGGCGTGAACAAGGCATTCTGTTCTTGATTTGAACTTTCATTCTCTGAGATTGTCAACCAATTTCTTCAATTTGTTATACTTCCTTCTCCCCCTTTTTTCTTTCGCCTGATTAACCAGTTGACAAGATTTGGATCTCCTTTTCTTACAGTAATGGCTCCCAAAAGGACTACTGAAGTCTCAGAACTGCCCCGTGAATTATGGCGAAAAGCTCCTTACTTTGGGGGTGACGACTTCTACCTGGCCACCATCCAGGGGCGCACCCTTGAGGTGTCTTCTTCGGGCACGACCCTAGAATTGAAGCCTGAACCAAACAGGGAAGAATGGGATCTAGCAGAGGTTCACGATGTTCACAGATGCGGCATCGAAGCTGACCTTTATCCCTACAGTGACGTTCTTTTCCAGGATTTCTTGGAGAAACTGGACTGGATGGACGAATGGACTGATTATATTCTTGATAATCACGAGGCCGTGCTGATGGAGGCTGGAATTTACCATGCTGTTCGCGCGACCAGAGGTTTTGATCTAAAGGCCGATCAGAACATGCTAAAGGTTCTATTTTCTCGGTACTCTCCAAAGACTCACACTTTTCACTTCGCATCGCGTGGGGCCACACCTACTCTGGAAGATGTGGAGAATCTGCTGATGCTTCCAAGCATGGGAACCTTCGATCCTCTGGAACCGCTTAGTTATGACGAAGAAATTTCTCTCTCCGGCCAGATGCGAGAATGTATTGCGACTTTGAGGAAAGCTGCTTCGAAGTGGGCTCCCGATGCGATGAAGTCTGCTGACACCTTCATGACAGTTTTTTCCGGCGCGAAGAACATATGGTCTAAATGGATCATGTTCTTTTTCAAGGATTTCCCCAAACCTCAGATTATCTAGAAAATCCAGGAGGAGACCCCGGATGAGGTCACCTCTACTACATGCGAAGGGTGTGAGTTCTCCTTGTGTGGCTTTCTCTGCGTCTGGTTATCGCACTTCCTCATAGATGGGAGTCCGCGAGATGGAGTTTTTACCCATGTACTCCCGCTTGCTGTGAAGCTTGCTCTTGGTAAAAGAATTGCCCTTGGACCCCTTTAATGGGTTCTCTCTTTTATCACCTTGATCTGGCAGTTGCCAATGTTGAACAATCACGGGGCAGGGCTGATGTTGTGTGTTTTGCCAACATTGGATTTTTGACCATGTGGGTCTTTGAACGATGGCCTTCATATGCCCCTTTACCTTCTCCTGTCGAATTGTGGAATGCCCCAAGGTGCAAAGAAATTTTCTTGTGTCCTCACTCTTGGCGTTGGTTTAACACCAAAAACGCCTGTCGCAATTTTTCTTTGGTCTGTGACGATGATGACTCCTTCGTATCCCTTCCTTATGTTGAGGAGTTGACCAAAATCACGTTTTGAGGGGACATGTATCCTGAGATTGATACTCCTCTCCTTGCCTGGCACATCAATAGCGGACCTCGTCATTATGGTCAGTATGTGAATTGGTACAGGCGGGGTTATTTGCCTGCTTTTTCAGAGTATGCCCCCGGAACTGAATCTGGTAAATATGCACCCATAACTGTTCACTTCAACCCTCTTCGCGTGGCGCCTCAGCTGGGGTTTTGTTATGGTCGCGCCCCCCATGTGGTCCGAGCTTCCTGCTAAGGACTTACGATGGGATTATTTTCGGCAAGAGTCGAAGGCTACTTCTCGCAGAGCTACCCCTTGTGCAGCCTTCAAGACATAGAATGGGAAGAGTAACAGCTGCTTGGGTTGCCTTATGGAAGACTCAGGTCCGGCGCTTGAGAAACCCACAAGTCAAACTGCAAGTTCCCAAGGCGCTTGCTCCTTTGTCCAAAGACTACCCTTTTAAGTCTAACCTTTCCAGGGGTTGGGCCCCTTATTTCTATTACTCGCTGTTGGCCGTAGACCATCTTTTCCCGCAACTGATTTTGGGAGAGAAAAAGCTTATTGTCCTACAAGATGCCCTCAACTCGAGGACTCAATACGCGAGAGACTTTCAAGCGGTATTTGCGAATTCATGTACACACTTCTTTTTATTCGCAACTCCTTATTTCTACGTTTTCTGATTCCTCATTATCTTCTCAATAGTGTTGCTGAAGGCGCTTCACATCAGGGGATCGCAGCGGAAGACTTGTTGACCTTTGTCGTTCAAGGAAGAAGTATGCAGACGACACCATCCCCCCAGTGTTGCATATGGAAGAAGGAATCAGAAGTGCCCTCTCAGATGGACTAGAGTCCTTCCTTGGGCCGTTTCTTAAAGATATGAAGAAGAGAAATGCTGATGCCCGTGTGACTGATGATCCACCCGCTCGTCCTTCGAAGCGCGCACGGAATGAGCCAACTCTCAAGAAGGCTTCTCTGGCACAAAAGAAGACTGCTTCTTCCAAGAAGAAGTCACTCCTAGAATCAGCTTCAGATTTCGTTTTCTGGGAGAAAGAAGGTTTGACTGATAGTCCCCTTTTTTATTTGAATATCCCTTATATGTGTTTTACCCCCTTCTGTCTCCTTTATTTAGATGATGACGGCAACCCTCTCAAAGGAGAAACCGTCATGACTGAGGAGGAGGCCATTGAAGAGTCCCGATGAATGGCAGATGAAAGGTCTCTGCAAGAGAAGTTGTCAGAAGCAGAGCGTATTGAGCTTACCAAGAGGCGAAGCATTGCTGAAATTACCAACCGTGAAGCTTCTGAAGCGCGAGGGCCACACACACATTCTGTCCGTTTGCGTCCCTCCCCTGCTATCTCCAAGACTGTAGATAACCTCCATCGGACACAGCTGGCACTTCACGAGCTCGTAGATGATGAAGACGAAGAAGGTACAATTTTTAAGTTTACTCTATCGAACTATGACATTGTAAGTGGTGCCTTATACCATGGCGTGCCTATTTGTGATATTCGTAAATGGGTAAGAGACCAATGTGGAGAGTCTTCAGGTAAATCAGTGCTCCAGCCGCGCATGATGCCTTTCTTTTTAACACGCTCGATGCGTAACCTTTTTAATCTTAAGCAGGTCATGCTAGGTTGAAGGGTCTTGATGATAATTTGCAAAATGACAATTTCGCGGGTACCCCATATAAGTGGGGAAGTACCGCTCATATCATTAGTAGAGGTTTTGCCATTCTGTTCCAGGTTATCCTTATTTTGGGATTTTGCTCTTTTCCTTTCCTAAGGGTATGATTACTTTTGCAGACCCTTTCCCTTTGGTGCGTCGTCGTCCTCGCAGTACTCAGGCGCTTCCTGAGTCCGCTGACAATGTTTCTGGTGCAGATTTTCCAGGGAAAGTTTTGATGGAAGAGACTCCAGAGGTTGAGAATCAACCAGATCCGAAGCTCATTATTGAGCAAGAGGAGGAACTCCCAATGCAGGAAGATCTTGTCTCCTCTCCTGCCGAAGCGGTACTAATCTCTTCGGACGAAGCCAACATCGAGCAGGATGTCAATATGGAGCAAGTGGCCTCGGCTATACGTGTTGAGCCTGAAATTTCGTTCGAGAGAAATACCAAAGAGATTGCGCGTGACGCTGTGCCTACTGAGCACGCCATTGACGCTAATCTTGACTCTCCCGTTGCTCAGAGTGCCGAGGAGGTTGAGCATACCACCGTAAGAAAGGAGGCTGAGTAGGTTGTGCTTGACTCTCCTGTACCAGGTGTGGTGAGGAGCTAAGATCCCATTGGAGGCTTTGATCTGGACTCTCTCTTCTCTGAAAATTATTTTGAATTGTGGGGCTCGCAAGCTGTAGACCCGGTGGTTCTCGTGAGGAATTTTACCATCCCTGAGTCGTACTTTGCGCGCGAGATGAGGGCAGATCGGAAGTTGGCCGAGGAGATTCAATCCGGCTCGCGGGTAGCAGTATCTCTTGCCCCTCTTCAACAAATCGTCGAAGGAACTGGTAAAGTCATTCTCTTCTTTCCAACTCTCTGATTTGTATTCCTCTGATTATTTTGTTCTGTCCCTATGCGCAGGAATCGACCAAACCTGTTTGGAATGGCTAATGAAGGTGCGGGTGACCTTTCCTGCTTCATTTGCTCGAGTGATGGAGCTGGCATCGGAAGACAGGGGAAAGGTTTTCAAAGATATGGCTGCTCTCTTGGAAATATTATGTAAAACCACCCTCGAAAGTACCACAGCTGCTAGTGCTCAAGATCTCCTCGCGCTCGTTCAGAGGCTCGAAGAGACTGCGGCGGGTCGACTGGATCTGGATTTCCTCGTGCAAAGACTGACCAAATCTCGCAATTCTGCCAGTCTTGGAGCTGAGTATACTTCTTTCAGAGAGGAGACGATATCCCTTAATGCTCGCAGGGAGGCGTATGAGCAGATGGCCCGAGAGTATGAAGCTGCCTTGAAGCATTATGAGGAAGTGAAAGCTCGCATTGCAGAACTCGCAGCGAACTCGCTCAAGCTATCTGCGAAAGACTCTCTCTTGAAAGACTTCTTTAAAAACTGAAGCAGTATTCCTACTGGTCCATCATCCTAGATTTCCCCTTGAATTTGATGTTCTTTCTTTGTATGCCTGATTTCTGAATATTTTGACTCCATGACAATGGTTCGCGTGTATTTCCAAGTGATTTTGTAAAATACTGCCCTTTTTACATGATGTGTCTTTGCCTGCATAACCGCTAGGTTCCTTGTGCCTTGCATATTTCAGATAAATATGGTCCTTGCCATCTGCCTTGGTCAAAGGTTTGGCCAAATGTAGTAAACTTCTCGTAATCAGCGTAGACTGCTACCCTGTGAGATGGGCTTTTTCGTCATTTTGCTCGTGTTGCTATCTTATGAGATAGGCTTATACTTTTACTTGGTTTTCTACCTTTTTGGTTTAAGTAAGTAAACTGGCGCGTGTACGTCACCGTCCATCATACCTTGAAAAATGTCTCAATATTCAATGCCTTGATTATGGTTCAAATTCCTAGAAACCATCATGACCGTATGGATCGTCGTGCCAGCGTGGCGTCTTGATAAGGCATGACTGCCCCATAGTAGACTATCCCCTCATTATTACCTAGGGTTACTATACCTCCGTATGCTTTAGTGATACGATTGATTCTTGTCCAATTCTCGAAGCGTTACTTGCAACTGAAGAGTCCCCCTCAGGACCTATATAAGCCTGCACTTCCTTGCTGCTTTGTTCTTCATTACTTTTACCCCTCTGAGCTTCCGCTATTGAAAGGATGTCTTCTCCTTCTATTCTTCTCTGTATTCCTCTGTTCTTTCATCCTCCTGAGTTCCAATATGATGGATCCATAAAGTTACGGTGTGCTATAGGAATGTCTCCCAAGGGCTTGTCAGCCAAGATTTCTGATTTGTCCATCCTTCATGAGCATCAGCAACGTAGGCTTTTATATCAGAAAGAAGACGCCTTTTCCATTATCATGTTCTCAGGTACCACCCCTGGTGGGTTTCCGGCCAATAATACCCCTTCACTGTCCCTTGAATTGAAGCGTAATGATTGGGGTGTTGCCCTGGTGGCTCTCTGTTGGAGAACTATTTTCCACCAATACCCAGGCGCGAGGGCGGCCAACGGGATTTATTCCCAAAGCTATTTCCCTCACCTATTCCTTGAAGTTCATTTGGGATCTCGCCATGGTAGCGGTGAGAGTTCTGTTCTGGTCGAGTACGTCGACGATGACGACGAGCTTTCCATAGTTCAAGCCCCTTATCTAGGGTCTTCAGCGTAGGAACATATTTCTTTGTACCCCTTCTGGGGCTTTGTTTTCGGCTGCTATCTAGACATATAAATTGTACTCTGCCCCTTTTGGCTGTTTTATCTAATAAGATTTGAGTTTTCTTTATTCCACTCGCATACTATGTTTGTGTTTGCGCGTTGGCTTTTTGCGTACTATGCATTCGAATAGGTTTTTGTTCTGCCATGCTGGGAGATAGATTCTACTGCTGTTATCATATAAGACTTTGAACTTTCTGTTGTCGTCCCAATAGATGGGCTCTGACTGCTATCTTATGAGTTATATTTCAGTTTAGCTATTATCACATGGGATAAGCCTTAATAATCTTATCAAACAGTCTTTGTTCGCGTTTGACTGCTATCAGAGGCTTGTACTATCTTTAGCAGATAGGTTTTGCTGCTACCATATGAGGTAGGCTTGTGCTATCTTAGCAGATAGGCTTTGTTCGCGTTCAACTGCTACCATGTGAGATAGGCTTTGTGCTATCTTAGCAGATAGGTTTTGCTGCTACCATATGAGGTAGGTTTGTGCTATCTTAGCAGATAGGCTTTGTTCGCGTTCAGCTGCTACCATGTGAGATAGGCTTTGTGCTATCTTATCAGATAGGCTTTGATTGCATTCTGCTGCTATCATGTGACATAGGCTTCGTACTATCTTATCAGATAGGCTTTGATTGGCATTCTGCTGCTATCATATGAGATAGGCTTCGTGCTGGTAGCGGCAAGTAGATAAAACAAGAGTAATTGATAAAAAACAATCGTACTTATTAGACAATAATAAGAGCGCACCTTGAACGTATCCTTAGATACGATAATATTTTCTCCCGTTGAAGTAGAAAATTCCCACTTGCCTGCCGTCTTCATCATGCTTGATAACCCTTTTCAAAGTATAGATTTTTTTGACTATCCTGGAAGCCTCTGCCCGCGTGGGATGTGCGTCCTTCGTTTCTTCCCGCGTCACCATTACCCCAGCGGGTGACTGGCCCTGGACGTCTTCCCACTTGGGCAGAGGAATTGGCTGGGACGGGAATGGCCCCTCCTTAAGTTTTGTGAACCATACTGCCTCAGATAAGTGCGATTCCTCCAAATTAAAAGGGTTCACAGAAGCAGGTACTATAACCACCCTTTCCTTCCAGATAGCCTTCAATATTTGGTGAGATTTCGAAGGTACAACATCAAAGCGGTGGATCCATGCTCGCCCAATAACCATATGGTAAGTCGTATTGGCGTCGATAACATGGAATTTGGCCGAACAACTAATCTGTCCGATTTGAATCCCCAAACAAATCTACCCCAAGGTCATCCTGGAGTCACGACCGAAACCCGTGAGGGGCAACAGCTTCCTGACTATTTTGTGCTGAGGGATCCCCGCTGTCTCCAGGGTGCTTAAAGGAATGACGTTCACTGCAGCTCCGCCATCAACGAATGTCATTTTGAAGTCGACGCAGTTGATAGTAGCTGTTACATATAATGGCATCTGATGGCTCGCCTTGATTCTCTTGTCAGACTCATCAAATGTCATGATGGGTCCCTCTGGTCGAAAAGCCCTAACGGTCCTACCTTCTGAGGTTACCAGCTCTTACCAATAGTCCTCTGCTGCTCTGAGGATAGCCTTGGTCATTTCGTGCCTGCAGTCTGGTGAGAAGCCCACTTCATCGAAGAACTTGGCAATTGTGGCAGAATTCTTCATTTGCTTCTATGTTATCTACACTAACATAAAACCCAAATTAAATGTACTAAGATAGGATATTCCTACGTTTGACTTAAAAAGTAAAGAAAACGGGCCTTCTATAATCAACTCATGTCACCCCATATTTCACAGGGTGTCACAATTTCACTAATCCAAGTGGTCTAAATTCTAGGTATCGCAACATCAACGTTATTTGAAGTGCATCTAAGGAGTATGTTTCCTATTAAGGATGAAAATTTCAGTAACTATTTTCTTCATGTTGTAACCATTTGACGTAAAGACTTACTGATACAATAATTTAGTAAGATAAAATTTCTAGATCTCAAAGTCACACTGGTTTACCGTGGGATTGTTTTGTGGATTGTGTGCTCACTTGTAGGAAGCCAATGTAAAGTTTTTGAGCTCACTCTGCCTCTTATCTATAGGACTATCTTACCTATTTCGGCATGCTAATGTGTACTTAGTGTGGGCTTAGTCATAGGTGTAGTTAGTGAAAGATGTTTTGGATCTAGTGAGAGAAAAGAGAGAAACGAAAAATGAAGCGACTGTATTGATGAAATGTATTTACACAAGCTTAAGAAAACCCTAATACACTGAACCGAACTTATATACTTTGATCCTATTCTAAACGTACCGAGAGAAACCTAAGGACATTGGGCTAAGAATTATTACACAGAATAGAAGTGGGCTTGTAGCAAGGCCCATTACATTAAGTGAGTAAAACATTGGCCCAATCTTGAGTCTTCAGCGCAGACCTTGTTTAGCTGCTATTACCCCCTCGTAAAGTAATGGCGGTGGAATCGCCATTATTTTAGACTTCAAGGAATGGAATTGTGGAGCTGGTAGCGACTTGGTAAAAAAATCTGCAAGTTGACCTGTGGAAGAAACAAAAGAAACTGTAAGTTCTTTGTTAATGACTTTTTCACGCACGTAGTGATAATCGAGCTCAATGTGTTTGCTACGTGCGTAAAAAAGAGGATTGGCGGTAAGAGCCAAGGCAGATTGACTATCTGTCCAAAGTGTTGGAGGGGTGGAAATGGCAAATCGCAAGTCATAAAATAGAATTTTGAACTGAGATAGTTCTGTAGGAGCAATGGCTAAGGCCCTGTATTCAGCCTCTGTGGAGGAACGGGCCACAGTCGCCTATTTCTTGGAGGCCCAGTGAACTGGGTTGGGCCCAAGAAGAACAAGTAGCCCAGTCATACTTCTCATGTCCGTTGGGTTACCGGCCCAATCGGCGTCGGCGTAAATATTTAGGGAAAGAGAGCCAGCAGAATAATATTAACCATGAGACTAGTACCGTTTAAGTAGCGTAAAATACGTTTTGAATCGCTAAGATGCAAATTAGTAGGGCTGTGCATGAATTTGCACAAATGGTTTACAGCGAAAGCAATGCCGGGACGAGTAAAAGTCAAATATTGTAAACCTCCTTGAAAGGGGAGTATGCAGGAGCACATATACACTAGGAGGGTGGGGGGGGGGGGTTGAATAGAGTATGCCAACTTTTTTCAAAACTTGTAGAAGAGAAGAGTTTCTATGAAGAGCAATGAGGTTCAAGTCCTTGAAAACAGTTTCAAGCCTTTGGAATGAAATACAGTTTGAAATAAAACAGACAAGTCTTTTTCAAGGCCTTGAAAATAGTTTCAAACCCTTGAAAACATACTAGTCTGTATGCTGCAAAAACCTAAGTATGCAGAAGAAACTGTAAATGCAAGAGACACAGAATTTATAGAGTTCAATTCACTTGGACCTACGTCTCTACCTCAGGGATTTTCTCCCTGCAGTATTTTCAACAAAAATTTTATTTATCAAAATCTAAGCCCTAGATCTCAAGCACAGAGATATGCCTTACTCTGTTACAGCTTATGGTTCTCTCTAACCTATCTAGTACATGCTCTAGATAACTGATTAACTAAGAATTCTCTATTGTTTAATTTGAATAATCCTTGAGAACGAGAGAAAGAAGTAGTATAAGAATGATATAAAATGTAGTACAAGTCAGAAAAACACTGAAAGTGTAAAACTACAGAGAATAATGCAGTGATCTTTTGTGAGTTGGATTGTGAGAATGATGTGCTTCTTTGATGCTTGTCAATCCTGAAATTTGTATCTCTTTTTTCCCGTTGAGTTTTGTCTTTTGTTGCTTCAAAATGAGCTCTATTTATAAAGCTCAGAGCTCTCCAAATCTTCCCAGATTTTCAGCAACAAACTTCCTATTTTGTAGGCAACAACTTTGAATCCTTTAACAGCCTTCTCCAACGGATAGTTGATCATATTCTTCAGATATATTATTCTGATCTTGCCTTTAAACAGGTTGGGAAGCTGTTAGGAGTGTTTGATTGATCACAGAATCACATTCTCTCCAAGTTTTCTTTCCTGCAAAATCGGGATTAAGAAACCAATCCTGCAAACTAGGAAATAATATTTCCCTGACAAACTGAGTCAAACAGATGGATTAAATGGTGTTAAATATAACAAAATCGTTTTGATTTCATCATCAAATAATAAAAAATCAAGCATAGGGGTGAGAGAGATAGAATCAGATCAAAAGAGTTCAGAGAAACTCCCCATGAGAATATGCATACGGGTCAGACAGTTTCAAGGCTTTGAATCCTGTTTCAATGCCTTGAAATAGCTCTGCTATTCCAACCCTGTGAACCTTGATTCAAGGCTTTGAGAAATGATTCAAGGCATTGAAATAAATAGCCTGTGAAAGCTGTGAATTTACACTCCTAATAATTGGCGATAAACAGTAGCCTCTTTCAAGGGAGTGCCTTGAGAGAGATGATATTTTATTCCAGTGGCCAAAGGAGTAGAACATGGTTTGGAAGTAGTCATGTTTAACTTGGAAAGGAGATCAGTGGTGTATTTTTCCTGGGTAGTAATTCCGGATTTGTTGCGAAAGATTTGAAGTCCTAAAAAATAGGTTAAAGGACCAAGATTGGTCATTTGAAATTCTCTGTTGAGAAGAGAAATAAGAGTAGAGATGTAAGAGTTGTCATTACCAGTGACAATTATATCGTCAACGTAAAGTAGTAGAATAGTAAGACGATTATTATTGTGACGAATAAATAGGGAAGAATCAGACTTGCAGATTTAAAGCCTAAAGATAACAAATAAGTTGTGAATCGTTCAAACCACGCCCTAGGGGCTTGTTATAAACCGTATATCGACTTGTGTAAAAGACAAACATGTTTTGGAAATTTAGGGTTAATAAAACAAATGGGTTGCTTCATATATACAGTTTCTCGTAAAAAGCCACGAAGAAAGACATTTTTTACGTCAAATTGTTGTAAATGCCAAGAAAAGTGGGCTGCTAAAGCCAAACTTGTGGGAACTATCGCATGTTTAACCATCTAGAAGTTTCATCTTAGTCAAGGCCATGTGTTTCATGAAATTATTTTGCCACAAGAAAGGATTTGTAACGAGAAATGGTACCGTTAGGATTAAATTTAGTTTTGAAGACCCACTTGTTTCCAATCACATTTGTGTTTGGTGGTAAAGGCACCAAAGACCAATTCTTTTGTTAAGTGAGGCTCAAATATTTCCAGTGAGAAAATTTTGAGGCCTCAGAAAAAGAAGTGGGAATCAGTGTGTGAAGTGGATTTTGCTTAAGTAAAGCGAACATGTAAAGGAGAAGAAGTTTTTGCGTGATAAAGTTGTTTCTTCTTACTAATACCAGACTCTACGAGTCTGCCTATGATGAGAAGGAGGGGTAGGGGTGGGGGGGGGGGGGGAGGGGTTTATCATCATTGGGCTTGGAGAATTTGCCAAGCCATTGCTGAAATTGGGTGAATGTGGCACAGGAACCACTGGGGGCGCAGTAGCACTGGAACCAGCAAGTTCACCAGTAGGAGCAAGCGTCTCTGTCATTGCCCTCAGAGTAGCCTTGTTGCACATATATGGGAGGTGCAACACTATGGAGATCAAAGGTAGTATCTGTTCGTGAAATACCAAAGTTTTGCACATATATGGGAGGTACAACACTGTGAGGATCAAATGCAGTATCTGTTCTGGGTTCAGGGCCTGCAAACACAGAAGCAGCATCTACATCAGTAGAATCTGAAGAGGATGAAGTTGCATAAGGGAAAGAGAGCTCATCAAATATAACATCACGACTAATAAATTTTTTTTGTGTAGTACGGTCAAAGCATAAATAACCTTTGTAACCATCTGCATAACCAAGGAAAACTCATTTTTCTAGTTTTTGGATCAAGTTTAGATGACACAAGCAGCCAAAAACTTTGAGATGACTATAATCAGGTTTAACATGAAATAATAATTCAAAAGGAGATTTATTGCAGTGTTAGAGCTTGGCAATCTATTAATCAAGTAAGTTGCAGTAGCTACTGCATGATACCAGAATATTTTAGGAACATATGCATTATGAAGCAAAGTTACAGCAATTTCTATAATGTGTCTGTGTTTGCGTTCTGCAACCTCATTTTGTTGGGGGTGTGTGTGTGGGCATGATTTTTTTGTAAAATACCACTCTCTGTTAAGACTTTCTGAAACATGAATGAAGTACATTCACCTCCACCATCAGTTCTTATGATTTTAATAAAACAGTTAAGCAATTTTTCTATAAAAATTTTGAATTTAATAAACACAATTTTGACTTCAGATTTATGTTTTAGAGGGAAAAGCCAAGTAAAACGAGAAACATCATCAATAAACAAGACATAAAATTTGTAGCCATTAAAAGAGAGAGTGTAAGAAGGAACCCATACATCACTATGTAGCATATGAAGAGGATCAGAGACAGTAGATTTAGATAAATTATAAGGCAGTCTATGCATCATTCCAGCCAAACAAGCATCATAGAGAGAATTAGAAACAATATGTGAATCAAAGCAGTTTACACATTTAGACAAAAGGGAATTGGTAGGGTGGCCTAAGAGAGAATTCCACAAGGTAGATTTAACAAGTTGACCCAAATTAGCTTGAGGACCAGTCTTGAGTGACATGAAGGAAAAGTGATAGACACCATTTTTACTTTGACCCTGATAAAGGGTTTGACCCGTATCCAAAGCCTGAATGTAAAATGAATTTCTATCAAAAATAAATCTAACATTGTTGTCATGGCACATTTGATTAACATAAATAAGATTCACAGAAAGTTTAGGCACATGAAGAGTATTATTTAAAATAAAAGAGTGTGATGCAGTAGTTAATAAAGCAGTACCAGCATGTTGGATTGGTAACGAATAATCGTTACCAACAGTGACTTGATCAAAGCCAGAATAAGGTTCAGAGAGAGAGAGGTTGGCCAAGTCTGCAGTCATGTGATTTGAAGCACCAGTATCGGTTAACCATAGCTCAGAAGAAAAAAAGCTTGATTTGCAGTAGATGTGGCAGCAAGGGCGGAAAGGTTCTCAGGTGGATGGCATCCTTGGTATGCGTAGTCCATTCGGTGCGAAAAATCAAGCGCCGAATGGTAGTTGTTACCACAGATCTGACAATTAACTGGACCGGAGCAAACCGAACCACCATAGCGACCCTTCTGAGAACTGGATTCAGAGCGACCATATCCCCCACCCCGACCGGACCCGCCCCGAACCGTTATCGAACCCGGATCCATATCTGTTACCAGACCCGGATCCGTATCCACTGCCATACCTGGATCCATATCCATTTCCATATCCAGTCGAAGAACCCAAACCGGAGGATCTACCCCCTCAGGACAGGCCAAAGCGTGCGCCCCCACGTTGACCGGTCCGTCCACCACCTCGGTAGTTTTTAGGGTAACGACAACCACAGCCTCCGCCGCGGTTGGCGAATAAGGCGGTGGGTGAATGTAGATTGGAGGGAGGAGCTTGAGATTGGAGCGTTTGTTCTTCGGTTCTTAGAAGGACATGGAGTTCTTCGAAAGAAATCGGGGCATATTTGATGCGAATAGAGGACCAGAAAGAGTTAAACTCAACCGGGAGACCATTGAGTGTGTAGAGAAGCATATCCTCATCATCGGTAAAAACAGAGGAGACAGCAAGCTTACTCAGGAGAGTGGAAATATTCTTCATGTACTGATCAGTAGTTTATGTGCCCTTTTTGATGTTTTGGAGCTTAGATCGAAGCTGGAGAACATTGGATCTGGTTAAAGAACCATAGCGGCGCTCTAGGATTTCCCATGCAGATCTGGCGAGGGAAGCACCAAGAACAAGGGTTAAAGTTTCGGTGGATAAAGTAGCGTTGATGATGGTGAGAACCGCCTGATCTTGCAACATCCAGGCGGTGAAAGTCGGGTTTGCAATCGGAGAAAGAGAACCGTCAGGGAGGGTATGAAAAATTGATGGACAAGGTGAAGAACCGTCCAAGTGACCAAAAAGACTGTGAGTCTTAAAAATGGAATAAATATGGTGACTCCAGAGGACGAAATTGCTCGAATCGAGCTTGAAAGGGAAAGTATTATGGATATTTGATAAAAGGTAAAGCGGCGGCGCCGATGAAGGCCCGCCGGTGGTGGGAGATTGCATTGTTTCACGCTCGTGATACCATGAAAGATGTTTTGGATCTAGTGAGAGAAAACAGAGAGACGAAAAAATGAAGCGGCTATATTGATGAAATGTATTTACACAAGCTTAAGAAAACCCTAATACACTTAACCGACCTTATATACTCTGATCCTATTCTAACGGTTGGATTATCATTCAACGGTAGGAAAACACCGAGAGAAACCTAAGGACATTTGGCTAAGAATTATTACACATAATAGAAGTGGGCTTTTAGCAAGGCCCATTACATTAAGTGAGTAAAACATAGGCCCAATCTTGGGTCTTCGGCCCAGACCTTGTTTAGCTGCTATTAGTTAGATTGCATCAATTTAGTATGGTAGCACCTTTCAAGCACTCTGTATCCAAGTGATTGTAAAATGGCTTAAAAAATAGTTATACTGGAAGTCTGGAAAGTTATATTGTTTACTTAATGGCATCACGCGTTTAATTACTATGCCTTGCATGATGAGTTTTCTACAACTGAAGACATGGTAGTTTGTAGTATGAGGGTTGTTATAGCAATCCAATAAATACATTATTCTTTTATGTCAATATTCATCTTTTTTCAGTTCAATAAACCATTATAAAGTGAGACTGCTATACGGAAACTCCTATGAGGTGAGATTGCTGGGGACAATGTTAATTCCATATCTAAGGTGAGCCAGATATGGGAACACATAGGGAATTGCATTATCTTCACAGAATATGAATATCCTAGATTTATGCATGCTTCATTGTTAACATTATACATTTCAAACCTCCAACGATATTATTAAAAATGGATCCAACTCGACATGATGAAGCAGTGTACACTCACATATTTCATCATATAATTAGCATTTTAAAAAGAATACTATAAACTACATTGAAGCATTGGCGATTTAGAATGAAACATTTTAAACAGAATACTCATTTAAACTACATTGAAGCACGAAAACTTTAGACTGAAAATGTGAGTACTAGGTTGAAAGCTTGAACTGGATTTTTTCTAGGTTTTGCGAAAATGAACTTGAACGATCCTTTCAACCAACTACATTGGAGTCTGTCCATTTGAAATATATCTTTTTATGTGTGTTACTTTTCTATTTGAATATGTTACTCTAGCAAAGCTCTATGAACTATCATTCTGTTTACAGATATCTCTTAATTGTAACTTTTATGTCGATTCTTTACTCCTTTTCGCGCAGACTCAAGAAAAAGTGCCATAATTCTTATAAATAATAATAATATGGCTGCGGTTACAAAGCGGAATTGCAAAATAGTCATGAATTAGGTGGGAATATGTATCTATTGCTATAGCCATGTTTGTAAATGCAGATTAAATCATACTTTTCATTGGCTGCTACATTTTGTTAGAACAACTTATGAGATGTACTATTTGTATTTTCTAATCTATCTATTGTGACCCTGGACAAAACATCCAATGAATAACTAAAGTATCAATATTTTTTTTTTAAGTTTCGTCTGCCACGTGCAAAACACGTGCACCTTACTAGTTCATCGTTAAGTCAACAGGAGAGAAGAAAAGTCTCTTATACCCCCCAAATTACTTATATGTATATACAGTGGGGGAATTCATATAAAAGAAAAAAATTTCTAAACAAATTTTTAATTAATGACAAACCGATGTCCCCATCAACGACAATATGAACTTGACGGAAAATAGCTCGCGCTACAGTAAGTGCACGGTCAAGTAGTAATAAGAAAGTATTTCAACCCCGAAATATCATTCCCACGGAGACGATCTAAGGTTTATATTTAACTACAAAAATGAATCTAAAGAGTGAATTTAAAAGACATAAACGGTTTGACTCGCGAATTGTTCTATTTTGTTGTTGTGAAAAAGATTAAGAAAGGTATTAGGAATTCATTGGATCCTCTAGAGCTTAATTGGTTATGAAGTATTGATTGAATACATCGATTAGTTCCTCTATCATACTTCTAAAGCGATAAGTGTGAATCCCTCTCGGAAACTGATAGTTTGAAAACGAAATTAGTTTGGGACATCTTTTTACCATTGGTTCTAACCCTGTGGAGGTTGATTTTGTCCATTTTCAGTCTGTTTTCCACTTGATACGAGATAAAGACGTTGAGAGCATAATTGGTAGATTTGAGTAATTTCATGCATAATTTTGTTTATTGGATATGATCGCGGGTACATGTTGTTATGTGCAGATAACAGGTACCAAGGAATGCATGGAATTGGCTTGGACTAAAGGCAGCGTATCAAGGATTTGGAGCAGAAAGAGACGCATAAAAAGCTGAGTGGTGCGTTCAACGTAGGAGCCCTGCGTTCAGACGCACAACACTTGGCAGCAGAAGGAAGCAGAGGAAAAAGGCAGAAAAAATGACAACTCTGTGCGTTCAGACGCACACACTTGCGTTTGAACGCAGGACTTCAATTTCAAGAGCTGTCAGTTTGGGCGAGATCAACCACGAAGACCAAGGGGTGCGTTCAGACGCACAAATCCAAGAAGCCAGAGAAAAGAGGTGAAAATGAACAAGTACTGCATTCAGAGGCAGGTGGTATGTGTTCAGACGCAGGGAAGCTGCGTTCGAACGCACAGAAGATTTCCAGAAGCTTCCAGGACGGGTTTTTGATAGTGGTAGAACAGGAATTTCGGGAATCTGTTTTAGAGACTGTGGCAGTATAAAAGGAGGTGTCCCAGCACAGAATTAGGTTACGCAATCATTATCACACCAACCAGTCCCAGAGCTGTCGGAGTTGGAGCAGAGCAGGATTGGAGCAGTTTTTAGTATTCAGCCATAAACTCGTTTGATCTTTCTTCTTTCTTTTATGAAACAGTGTTTTCAATAATGTACGCTAGCTAAACTTTTTTTACCTAGGTTCTCGGTGAACCTAGGGGTTAAGAATTCAGTAGCGTGGTATGTTTGATTCTTAGATGCATGACTAGTTAGAAGTCTTAATACAGAATTGGATTGTTTATTATATTGTCTTTGATTTTATATGCATGCATGAATGGCCTGATCACCCTGGAGTGATACAGACATGATCTGGTGCGCGAGAGTGGCCAGTGAGAGTTAGGAAGAGAAGACAAGATTTAGTACCCTATCTTGATGGACCGAGATGTGAAAAGAATCAGGGGACTAGCCCAGAAGCATTACACCAACTGCTAGACGTTTAGGGGGAGACCGAGAGGAGAGCCTGTAACCCTAACAGAATTATAACGAACCTGCAGATCTTGGTGGACCGAGAGGACCTGAGAATCTGCAGGGGAGTGACAGGTGCATTAGACCGAGAGGAAATTGCAACATTGGTATGCTGGCATAAACAAAACTGCTGTGTGTTTCTGAAATCAATTAAACCATATAAGCTGAATAGTAACCCTAGGGGATCCTGGGACCTAGATCTTTAATTCATAACTTTCATATTTAGGAAAATTCCCAGAAAATTACTTCAAATAAAATAAGATTCTTTAATTACTGTTTTATTTACTGCAAAGTAGTTTAAATAAACCACACCCCAACTTTCCTCCTTTTCATAACTTTGCATCTACTTCTGATTCTTACGATTAAAACTCAAATTGTTCTCGTGGGTTCGACAACTAGAGTCATAAATACATACTCTATATTACTTGATCGTAAACTTGCGAACAAGCAGATAGGTTCACACTGTCAAGTTTTTGGCGCCGTTGCCCGAGAACGGCTAAAGTTTTTCTTAAAAGAATTAGAATAAGTTTCAAAGTTTTTTATTTTACTTTTACATTTATTTTCCCTTATCTTATTGCTCTTAAACTCTGATTTTCAGGCCATTCTAGTGTATGCCCAGATTGCCTCGCGAACTGGTACTACCACTTGAAGATCCCAAAAAACTTTTCAGAGTGCAAAACCGCAAACACCGAGCCAAGATGTCTGAGCACGAAGAAAACACGCCAACAGAAACAGGAACACCAACAGGACATGAGCAACGCACTCCATCACATATGGCTCTTTACATTGAGGAGCTGATAGCAGCGGGCTTTGCTGCCAGGTACAATCAGAGGACTTACAACAGATCTGGGAAGGCGATAGTGGAAAACTTCGAAGTGCCTACCGGAGGACATCAACCAGCCATCGTAGTGCCACCTATAACAGCAAAGCACTTCGATCTGAAATCATCTATTATCCAAACAGCCCAGACTCACTGTCCATTTAATGGGAAAGCAGATGAAGACCCAAACGACTTCCTCGCGAAGTTCGAAGATTACTGTAACAAGATTAAGTACAGAGGATTTGAAGCAGACACGCTAAAATTAATCCTATTCCCATACTGCTTGTTCGGAACAGCAAAAGACTGGCTAGAAGCCAGACCACCAAGATCCATCACAACCTGGGAAGGGAGTGTTACTGATTTTTTGGCAAAATTCTACCCCACTTCTCGTGTTATCAAGCATCAGAGTGAGATCTTATCCTTCAAACAGAAGATGGGCGAGACGGTGGTAGACGCATGGGACATGCTGATGAGACTCGTTAAAAGATTCCCCAATCAAGGCTTCGGGGACGCGAAAATTCTGCAAGTATTCTACCACGCTCTTGACAGGGAGAATGCTGACAGAATTGATAGGGAAGCTGGGGGTAATTTTCTGTACCATGTAGATAAAGATGGAGCCTATGAACTGATGAAACAACTAGCCAAACAGGACACTCGTCTGTTTGATGACCGCAGGCTCACAGCACTAGCAGAACTAGTGGCTGATGACAGGATTGATAATCTAACAAAAGTGGTACAGGACTTAGTCAAAAAGTTCTATACGAAAAAGAAAACCATAGCAGCAGTAGACGAACCAGACCTTGATGCAGCAATCAGGAGCTTCAGGCTGAAGATGCCAATTATGTTCAACAGCAGTGGGATCCAAGCCGCTACAGACCAGGCACACGTGACCATCCAGGGTTCCGTTACGGAAACCCCAATGCAGCAGTTTATGCACCAGGATTCCAGCACAGGCCACAGACACAACAGGCAGCACCGGCACAACAAGCACCTGCAGCACAGCCACAGCTAAATTTATCAATACAACATTTCGAGACCTATATGGAGAAATTTAATAAGCAGTGGGAAGCTAAATTCTCGCAGATGGATTCACTGACTGCCGACGTAAGCCAAATGAAAATTGCAATCCACAACCTGGAAGTATAGAATGGTCAGCTTGCGCAGAATCAGGCAGAAAGAGCCCCAGGGAATTTACCATCAAACACAGTGAACAATCCACGCGCTCGATTCAATGCCATCACAACTCGGAGTGGAATTTCACTGAAGGATCCGCCGTATCCCAGTCATGCACGTGCAGAAAAGTCAAAGATCATTGAACACGAAGTATTTGACAGGGAAGACAGTTCAACCGCTAACCCTCAGCAAAGGGGTCTGGTTGAACAGGAAGCAGGGAAGACTAATGAGGTTAACTCAGGAATAGTACCAATATCTAAAGAGGTACCATACCCTCTGAGGACACGTAAGAGAGACGACAGCAAAGACTACGCCATATTTCTCGAGGTATTCAAGCAATTACAGATAAATATACCTTTCGCCGAGGCACTAGCTAAAATGCCTACTTGTGCTAAATTTCTCAAAGACATACTGTATGGAAGAAGGCGAATGAGTGACTTTGAAACAGTAAATCTGACAGCAGAAGCGAGCAGTTGTGTAATAAACGGTCTACCACTAAAGAAAAAAGACCCTGGCAGTTTTGTAATCCCAGTAACACTAGGCAGTTCCTACACTGGAAAAGCCCTGTGCGATTTGGGAGCCAGCATTAACCTGATGCCACTGACCATATTCAAAATTTTGGGAGTCGGAGAACCGAGGCCAACCAGAATTATGCTTCAAATGGCTGACAGATCCGTAAAACCTGCTTATGGAGTCATTGAAGATATCCGGGTGAAAGTTGGGGAGCTTATTTTTCCAGCAGATTTTGTGATACTGGATATGGAGGCAAGAGAGGTCCTGCTAATTCTAGGCAGACCATTCCTAGAAACTGGTGAAGCCATTATCAACTGCAAAAGTGGAGAGCTGTCCATGCAAATTAACGAAGAAAAAGTGAAATTCAACGTCTTTAAATCTCTCCAGCTCCCAGATTATTATGGTCATGAAAACTGTTTTGCGGTGGAGGTAATTGATAATCTGGAAAGTGAAGAGATGGAGAACTTATGGGAAGAACTTGAGGACATGTACCCAGAGGAAATAGAGGAGCACCAAGCTGAGCAGATCATGAGAACATAAAGCTGGATCACCCTATATAAGGATGAAGAAGGCGAACAGAAAATGACCTTGGTGCCATCACTTCAGGAACCACCAGTCCTGGAGTTGAAACAGCTACCAGACCACCTCAGGTACGCATATATTGGTGAAAATAATACTCTGCCAGTAATTGTTTCATTTCTTCTATCTCAGGAACAAGAACAAAAGCTGCTGGAAGTACTTAGAGAGCATAAAGAAGCCATTGGATGGATAATTGTTGACCTAAAGGGGATCAGTCCCGATTACTGCATGCACAAAATAAGGACCGAAGAGGGAAAAAAGCCTGTCATCCAACCTCAACGGAGATTGAATCCAATCATGAAGGATGTGGTACGTAAGGAGGTCATGAAGTGGCTAGAAGCAGGGATTATATACCCCATATCAGACAGCACCTTGGTTAGTCCTGTCCAGTGTGTACCAAAGAAAGGGGGTATTACTGTAGTACAGAACGCTGATTAGGAACAGATCGCCCAGCACACTGTCACTGGCTGGAAAATCTGTATGGATTATTGGAAGCTGAATGACGCAACACTGAAAGACCACTTTCCGCTGCCATTCATGGACCATATGTTGGACAGATTGGCTCATCATGCCTATTATTGCTTTCTTGACGGGTACTCCAGATACAACCAGATCTACATTAATCTGGAAGATCAAGAAAAGACGACATTCACCTGTCCATATGGAACGTTTTCCTTTAGACGTATGCCATTCGGATTATGTAACGCTCCAGCGACATTCCAAAGATGTATGATGGCCATATTTTCTGACATGATAGGGAAAAATCTGGAAGTCTTCATAGATGATTTTTCGTTATTTGGGGACAGTTTCGATGACTGTTTATACCATCTGGCCAGAGTTCTTATTCGATGCAGAAAGACTAACCTGGTACTCAACTGGGAGAAATGCCACTTCATGGTTACTGAAGGAATAGTGCTGGGACACAAGATTTCCAGCAAAGGCCTAGAAGTAGACAGAGCAAAAATAGAGGTGATTAAGCAGCTACCATATCCGACCACAGTTAAGGCAATTAAGAGTTTTTTGGGCCATGCATGGTTTTACTGAAGATTTATCAAAGACTTTTCCAAAATTACAAAGCAATTATGTAATTTGTTGGGAAAAGATGTGCCATTCATATTCGACGAAGCCTGCAAAGAAGCCTTTGACATACTCAAAGATAGGCTGAAAACTGCACCCATTATCACAACCCCAGATTGGACTCTCCCATTCGAGCTGATGTGCGACGCCAGTGACTACGCAGTGAGGGCAGAGTTGGGGCAGCGAAGGGATAAAGTGTGCAGTGTAATTTATTATGCCAGCAAGGTCCTCAATGAAGCACAAATTAATTATGGGACTACAGAAAAGGAGCTGCTCGCAGTAGTTTTTGCTCTGGATAAATTCAGATCCTACCTGGTAGGGTCAAAAGTCATTATCTTCACTGATCACAGTGCACTAAAATATTTACTGGAGAAAAAGGATGCAAACCCGCGGTTGCTGCGTTGGATTCTGCTGATGCAGGAATTCGATGTCGAAATCAGGGATAACAGGGAGTGGAAAATGTGGTAGCTGATCATCTTTCTCGCCTGAAAAACCCAACAGAAGAATTAGTGCCAATTTAAGAAAATTTCTTGGATGAGCATATCATGAAGGTCAAGACCAACAGACAACCCTGGTATTACGCCATAGCCAATTATTTGGTCAATGGAGCACTTCCTGAAGACATCACCCCTTGGCAGAAAAAGAAGTTTATTTCAGAATGCAGACACTATTTCTGGGACGACCCCTACCTGTTTAAACAAGGGGCAGATAACATTCTTTGACGCTGCATCCCATATCACGAGATTCTTGAAGTAATTCAACACTGTCACTCAGCACAGTTTGGTGGACACTTCAGCGGCCCGAGAACAGCTCACAAGGTACTACAGTCAGGATTTTTCTGGCCAACCGTTTTCAAGGACTGCCATGATTATGCACAAAGCTGTGATCGCTGCCACCGCACAGGAAATATTTCCCTGCGAAATGAGATGCCCATGACACTTTGGCAAGAGGTCGATCCTTTCGATGTTTGGGGTATTGAATTCATGGGTCCGTTTCCTTCTTCTCTGGGAAATCTCTATATTTTACTAGGAGAGGATTATGTATCAAAATGGGTAGAATCTATGGCCTGTCAGAAGAATGATGCAGCAGTCGTGGAATGATTCCTCAAGCGCAATATTTTTACCAGATTCGGAACACCAAGAGCCATGGTCAGTGATGAAGGATCTCATTTTATCAACAAAGTCTTTGCCAAAGTTTTAAATAAATATGGGGTGTCTATCCATAAGGTATCACTGCCTTACCACCCTTTGGCAAATGGGCAGGCGGAGGTGTCGAACAGGGAAATAAAAAGCATATTGGAAAAAACTGTGAATCCTGGACGGAAAGACTGGTCATTAAAGCTTGATGATGCGCTCTGGACGTACAGAACTGCTTACAAAACCCCGCTGGGAATGTCCCCATACCAGCTCGTTTTTGGAAAAGCATTTCACTTACCAGTAGAATTGGAGCATAGAGCATATTGGGAAATCAAACAGCTCAATGTGGATCACAGTTTATCTGGAAACAAAAGGAAGATGGCACTCCTCGAACTGGAGGAATTTTGTAAAACAGCTTATGAGAGTGCCAAAATCTATAAAGAGAAAACGAAGAATTGGCACGACAATCGCATTCTACCAAAGAAGATAGAAATTGGGCAGAAGGTTCTCCTTTACAACTCAAGGATGAAATTCTATCCAGGGAAGCTGCGCTCAAGATGGTCTGGACCATTCATTGTGAAAGACATTACATCATGGGGAGTAGTGGAGCTGGAGAACCCAAGGGACAATACAGTTTTTAAGGTGAATGGAAACAGAATCAAGCCATACAGAGATCCTCAGGAGATAATAGAGGTAGAGGCGATCTACCTCGACCTGCCCTGACCACAAGAGAGGTAACAAAGTCGGGCTGTCGACAAGCGCTGGTTGGGAGGCAACCCAAAGTAGAATAGTCGTTTTTATATTTAGTCATTTATTATTTCAATAAAAATGTTCGTAATATGAGAGAAAAGTGAGAAGGAGGGGTTTAATGCTGAATTTAGTGTTTCAGGGAACATTCAGCAGTTTGAGCCCTGCGTTCAAACGCGAAAGACCTGCGTTCAAACGCATATGTGCGTTCAAACACAGAAGGACTGCGCTCGGACGCAGAAATTCTGGAAAATATGGCTAACACATGTGCGTTCAAACGCATAAGGAGGTGCGTTCAAACGCACACCAAAATCAGCAGAATTCAGGCTAACACATGAGCGTTCAAACGTAAGTTTGGCGTGTTCAAACGCAGAAAACTAGGAATGAAAATTTTAAGGAGGTGCGTTTAAACGCTACATGTGTGTCCAAACGCAGAGGACAATCCCAAGAAGTTTCTATAGAGAAGGCATGCGTTCAAACGCAACATCAGCGTTCAAACGCAACTCATCCGAATATTGCAGACCATCAAGAAATCACAAGTTGTGCGTTCAAACGCACTCCATGTGCGTTCAAACGCAGATCATCTGCAGTCCAGAAATTCCAGAAATTACAAGTCCTGCGTTCAAACGCAGGAGCTCCGTTCAAACGCAGTTCAGGAAGATTCAAAAATTTTTCAGAAAAACTAAGCACTGCGTTCAAACGCAGAGGGTGCGTTTGAACGCACATCGAGCGGGATCAGAAAATTTTGAAAATTTTTTAAAAAATTTTGAATTTCAGGGGTCATTTTGCAATTTCTGAGAGTTTGCCTATATATACTGTACGGCTGAAAGTGACCCATTTTCACTTCAGTCAAACAGTTTTCAACTCTCTCTCTAGAAATTCTCTCTGCCCTAGCAGCCGCCAGCAGCAGTCATCCGCCAGACAACTCTGACCACCACCGCAGGACGCCAGACTGCCAGAAACAGTGTGGGGGTGATCACGCTCAACAGATCAAAACATTTACAGATCAGAGAGCAGTTTCCGGATCTATACCCGTAAGATTCACTCCGGGTAGCCAAGTTCTGTTTTTCTCTCTCTTTGCAATTTTCTACTTTTTTGTTTTTGATTTTTGAGATGGATGCGGACAGACCATACATGAGGCCAGACACGGCCATTGCACCTTTGAACATCATAGACTGCCGACTTCTTAGGGTCGACCATTTCTGTGACCATAGGTTTGTCAATATGGAAGCCCACCGTTTCTTTCTGCAAGACAAAAAGATTAGGTATGACATACCCGCCGAGAGAAATTTTCCTCGTGATATTGTGTCTATGGGGGAAAACCTGTCCAACTTTACTGGGCAGGATCATTTTGGGGACTTGTTTACCGGCTTTACCAATCTGCAGGTCAGTTCTGTGCTGGCTAAGGATATCTTCAGTAATCTCCAGCAGTGCATAAATAGTGAAGCCCAGTCCATAGACTGGATTTATTGCAGAAAGACTTGGATTAGGATCACTCCAAAGAGTATCGAGAGAGTTTGGGTCTGGAGTTGGTGTTGTATGATTGTCAGTTTCAGGAACTGCGTCGTCATCCCTCCGAACAGCTTAGTGACCAGATCCTTCAAACCCTGTGTGCGGGTGTACCAGGCGCTGCTTGGTATTACCCCGAGCGGAGCCCTTCCTACCGGAAACTCCCTGCTACATATTTGATTCGAGAGGCGAGATGGTGAACTGAGTGGGTCAACAACTGGATTGTGAGCATTAAGCACATGACCCGGATGGACTATAATGTTGCACTTTTGGTATACTGTTTGATGACCCGTGAGCCCGGGATCCTCCCGGAGATTATTTGTGAGTTTTTTAGGGAAAGGAGAGAGTCCCATAGCAAGAAGGGTTTTGGTTTTTTGGGATGTTGACTAAAATGGCAAAGGACTATAAGGTGCCGATTCCTGGCGAGCTGAGAGATATCCGACCAGTTTAGGTACGAAAGTACCGCAAGATGAGATGTGCCTTGGAGGAGGCTATGCATGGGCCTCCGGATTATGTCCAAGTGGACGATGACGACGATGATGATGATGGTGCTCCGCCTCATGGTGGGGGTGATGGCATGCCACCACCGCCTCCACCGGTTGATGGTGGTTTCCCAGCCTTACCAGGTCCCCTACGACTGCCTCGATCTGCTAGTTCGAGTGAACCCAGGCAGACCGAGCCCGACCTCGGGCAGTCCAGCAGAGGGGCCAGGCGCAGTTCTTTCGGGCGCCTGGAGAGGACTGAGCATGAGGATTGGGTCAGGAAGAAAATTAAGGCCCAAGAAAAAATGCAGAACTACCTCGTGAGGACGGTCAAGAAAATGGCTAGGGGTCTTGGAAAGTTGTTCAAGACCCAGAAGCAGATTTACCATGCCAACAATGCTGCACTGAGAGCTCATGAGGCTGTCCTTGCAATGATTCAGAGCAACATGCGTGGTAAGAAATTCAATTTTTCAGACCACTATTCTAGTGATAACTGTCCCAGTTGGACAATGGAGGATAGTAGGCCCTATGATAGCTTCTCTGGCCATGACCCCACCCCGAGTCCGGAACATGCGGACAGTGTTGGTGACCCCGGCAGACCCGGTACCCAGTACCCGCTCAGACAGCACGCAGACCCAGGGGCCAGCAGTTCCCATCCCGGTGCAAGCCACGCTGGTACCGCTGCAGCAGCACGACAGGCTGCGAGGAAGAGACCCAGAGGGAGGATCCCTGAACCATCTCCTGAGCCGACTGACCAGTCTACTCCGGAGAACACATATTCGAGTTAAAGACCAGATCAGTAGAGTCGCGAGGACGCGCCACCTCCAGTGTGGGGGTGGGGAATCGTGACCTCCTGCATAGCCAAGTCAGCATATTTTTGTTCAGCTTATTTTTAATTTTATTTTTATTTTTGAGTCAGCACGTTTTTCTTCTTTTGAGTCTACCCACCTATTTTTCTGATCTTGCATAAAAAAAATTAGAAAAATCTTAAAATCCTTTGAGAAAGGGCAATCAATGGGACTATAAACTGTAAAGAATTCAGTAAGTAAAACTCCAACAGGGAAGAAAATTGACATCGAGGTGTAGGAGTTCTATTTTTCTACGGATGGATAGATCTAGTGCGACCCAGAATTCTCCAGTAGGTTGTAGCCTGAGTTAGGAATCCGACTAGTTACCACACCACCGTCACATAGGAAGTCGACAACCTGCCCACGGGCGTCAGCACGGTCACTGCATTTTTCAGTGGAGTGTTTGGCTTATAACGGACCTCACGTCCTGTTTCGCAGCCTTAGGTCCAAATAGTTAGCCCATTTGCAGCCATTTACCCCTTTATTCAGAGCCACTGCAGCCTAGGAAGCCTTCCTTGTGACTTGCATCACTTGTTTAGTTGGCCAGTACTACGCGTTATGACAGAGGGAGTGAGTCTGGGAGGGTTGTAGAGGAACGAGAGCTTTTACACAGATCAGTTTTGGACAGCATGAGGGCGTGACAGGGTGAGTTAGAGGCAACAACATTAATTTGCAGGAGGTGAATCACTACATTACACAGTGATCACGGGAGGAGTAGTCGCGTGTGTGATATCTATTTCACATGGATCAGGGGTTCGGGGTTGTCAGGCTTTAATTGGAGGTCGTGCCTATTTCTATATCTTTGGTGATGAGGAGGTTAGGTAGGACATCACGTTATTTTCAAGACTACAAGGATCAAGCGCTTAACGACTAATGTGGGGGTATTTTTGGCAAGTTGATACTCTTCATATCCCACAGGTTTATTATTGCACTACCCAACTTAGCTAGTTGAATTTGATGTATTTTCGTATTTATTGTTTGAAAAAAATAAAAAAAAGTAATATTCGTTGTTTCAAATTATTTTCAGTATTAGTAAATAAAATCAAGCTGAGTAGGGAACACTGTTTAGACTACATGCTACTTCACAATTGTGGCCGCGAGAACGGCGAATCAGCACCAAGATTTCATGAAATTGGGATACAGGGACTTAGTTGTTCTGGACAGTTTTCGGGGGGCTTGGTGAGGGGTGTGAGTTGGGAATAGTGAGATGTCATAACAAGTAGGATTGGCCTTACCTGTTACATACAAAAACCCTACCTGTTTAGACTTAGGGTCCCTGATGGAAAATAGCTTGGAAGGTAGGTTAACTAGGGATTTGCTCAGGACACAGACGAAAGTAACAGTAAGGGGAGCCCGTGCTAATTTCTTACCATGAGAAATAAAAAGGCTCACCAATCGACTGTCTACCGGTATTTCCTGGAGGTAGGATTAACATTGAAGGAAACATCAGTTTTACTTCTAGAGATTGCCCAATCTCAACCAAAAATATTTGTTTGTCATGAGTTAGTGTTTATATTCCTTGTCTGAGTCAGTTAAACAGTTGAGTCTTCAGGTCTTTAGCATGAATCTGTGGATGGGGAAAGTACGCAACTGAAGTATGCAAAAGAAGGGTCTGCAAGGCAGTATGCAAGGGTCTGCTCAGGACGAGAAGAGTTTAATGTGGGGGTATTTTGATAGCTTGAAAGTGGAATTAGTTTGGGACATCTTTTTACCATTGGTTCTAACCCTGTGGAGGTTGATTTTGCCCATTTTCAGTATGTTTTCCACTTGAAATGAGATAAATACGTTGAGAGCATAATTGGTAGATTTGAGTAATTTCATGCATAATTTTGTTTATTGGATATGATCGCGGGTACATGTTGTTATGTGCAGATAACAGGTACCAAGGAATGCATGGAATTGCTTGGACTAAAGGCAGCGTATCAAGTATTTGGAGCAGAAAGAGACGCAGAAAAAGCTGAGTGGTGCGTTCAGACGCAGGAGCCCTGCGTTCAGACGCACAACACTTGGCAGAAGAAGGAAGCAGAGGAAAAAGGCAGAAAAAATGACAACTCTGTGCGTTCAGACGCACACACTTGTGTTTGAACGCAGGACTTCAATTTCCAGAGCTGTCAGTTTGGGCGAGATCAACCACGAAGACCAAGGGGTGCGTTCATACGCACCTGGTGCGTTCAGACGCACAAATCCAAGAAGCCAGAGAAAAGAGGTGAAAATGAACAAGTACTACGTTCAGACGCAGGTGGTCTGCGTTCAGACGCACTGCGTTTAGACGCAGGGAAGCTGCGTTCGAACGCACAGAAGATTTCCATAAGCTTCCAGGACGGGTTTTTGACAGGGGTAGAACAGGAATTTTGGGCATCAGTTTTAGAGATTGTGGCAGTATAAAAGGAGGTGTCCCAGCACAGAATTAGGTTACGCAATCATTATCACAGCAACCAGTCCCAGAGCTGTCGGAGTTGGAGCAGAGCAGGATTGGAGCAGTTTTCAGTATTCAGCCATAAACTCGTTTGATCTTTCTTATTTCTCATTTATGAAATAGTGTTTTCAATAATGTACGCTAGCTAAACTCTTTTTACCTAGGTTCTCGGTGAACCTAGGGGTTATGAATTCAGTAGCGTGGTATGTTTGATTCTCAGATGCATGACTAGTTTGAAGTCTTAATACAGAATTGGATTGTTTATTATCTTGTCTTTGATTTTATATGCATGCATGAATGGCCTGATCACCCAGGAGTGTTACAGACAGGATCTGGTGCGTGAGAGTGGCCAGTGAGAGTTAAAAAGAGAAGACAAGATTTAGTACCCTATCTTGATGGACCGAGAGGTGAAAAGAATCAGGGGACTAGCCCAGAAGCATTAGACCAACTGCTAGACGTTTAGGGGGAGACCTAGAGGAGAGCCTGTAACCCTAGCAGACTTATAACGAATCTGCAGATCTTGGTGTACCGAGAGGACCTGAGAATCTGCAGGGGAGTGACAGGTGCATGAGACCGAGAGGAGATTACAACATTGGTATGCTGACATAAACAAAACTGCTGTGTGTTTCTGAAATCAATTAAACCATATAAGCTGAATAGTAACCCTAGGGGATCCTGGGACCTAGATCTTTAATTCATCAACTTTCATAATTAGGAAAATTCCCAGAAAATTACTTCAAATAAAATAAGATTCTTTAATTACTGTTTTATTTACTGCACACTAGTTTAAATAAACCACACCCGAAATTTCCTCCTTTTCATAACTTTGCATCTAATTCTGATTCTTACGATTAAAACTCAAACTGTTCTCGTGGATTCGACAACCAGAATCATAAATACATACTTTATATTACTTGATCGTACACTTACGAAAAAGCAGATAGATTCACACTGTCAGAAACTCACACCACTATGTCACAACCGGTGACGTGTCTCTCGATCCACCGTCATCTAGACGTTTTGTTCTAGTCAATTCAATGTTCCACCTCTATTTGGGCCCTCTTTCTCTAGAGCTCACCATATGGATAGTTTAAACGACCAAAACTACGTTTAATTGCTACTCTTACTCAGTAATAATTGCTCTTGCTCACCTACCTAGATCAGTAACTGTTGAGGGTGACCAAACCACTCAAGCATAATAATTAAGTTTGAGAGGATGAAACTTTTAGAAAAGGATACAAGATTAAGATCCCAAGAAGATCACGAGTTCAGGAAAAAAAATGTTGAAAAAACTATTAGTTATGACCAAATGTGAAGAAATCGCAAAATTTGATGTTGTCCAAGTTCTCTAGTCGAGTATCCGAGCTCCCAAGTCATTCACTTGCTCCAAAGATGTGACTGATTGATATCCCTAGCTGCTAGGTATTTTCTTTAGTTATTGGAACGACTATGTAAACTTTGTGTCAATTACACAATAACCCCAGAATCAGTCGCCACTTATACCAGGGTCTTCACACTAGCTGTGTGGAACTGCACATCATTTTCTTTCATTTCTTCATCATCTCACATCCTTTTATTGTGCTCTTTGTTTCAATGTTCATCTCATGCTCCAAAGATGTCCAAAACAACATGAACCACTACCACGTGATAATATATGACAAAAAATCAAACAAACGGATGAAAAATTCTTAGATCATCATTTAAGCATGGAAAGTATAATTTAACAAATAAACATGCAAATGGGCGGACTTCGTCTAAAATCACTCAAAGTTCGTGAATAGGTAGCAAATACTCA
Organism: Linanthus parryae; assembly: GCA_023055425.1. Taxonomy (NCBI): domain Eukaryota; kingdom Viridiplantae; phylum Streptophyta; class Magnoliopsida; order Ericales; family Polemoniaceae; genus Linanthus; species Linanthus parryae. The sequence goes on along the minus strand of JALGPY010000003.1, from coordinate 124,678,447 downwards.
AGATAATAACTCCTAAAAGGGAGGTACCATCGATTGAAAAGGTAACCTAAAGAAATAAGAGATAAACTGTGATATTATTGAGACTGAGTATAACTACAGTATTTATACTGTAGTTAGTTACAATGTTTCTATATTTGCACATCTACCCCTCCTATTCTAATTGTCTTAACAACTAGGTTTGGTTTATTTACATTATCATACCCCCTTAAACCAAACCTGTTACATTTAGTATTTTCAGAAACATAAGCAGAAGAACATAGTTTCACAGCTGTATTGTAACACTTAGAATTAACAACTCCTTGGACATCTTCTGAACTTTGGGCTTCAGTACTGTCTTGAGTTGAACATAAATTCAGCTTTCTCTTCAAATACTCAAACTGTGAGTTCAACAATGGCTTGGTAAAGATATCTGCTACTTGCTCTTTGGATGGAATGTGACAAACCTGTACTTGTTTGGCAACCACTTTCTCTCTTACAAAGTGGTAATCCAACTCAATATGTTTAGCTCTTGCATGAAATACAGGATTCATTGCAAGAGCTAAAGCTGACTTGTTATCACACCATATAGAAGGAATGTCAAACTTCACTCCCATCTCTTTCAGCACATATGTAATCCATTTTAATTCTGAGACAGCAGCAGCAAGAGCTCTATACTCTGCTTCTGTAGAACTTCTGGATACTGTAGTCTGCTTCTTGGATGACCATGACACAAGGTTTTGCCCAAGAAATACACCATAACCAGTAGTTGATCTCCTTGTAAGAGGATCCCCTGCCCAGTCAGCACCAGAGTAGGCAGCAACATTTAGTGTGTCAGATCTGTGAAACTGAAGACCTTGAGTAAGAGTCCCTTTTACATATCTCAGAATTCTTTTCACTGCTTGGTAGTGAGCATTTGTAGGTGCATGAAGGAATTGACATACATGATTTACTGCATATTGTAGCTCTGGTCTGGTTAGAGTAAGGTACTGAAGACCTCCAACAATACTTCTGTAAAGCTCAGGTTTGGTGAATGGCTGATGATCAGATCCTGAGTAGTGTTGTGGTTTAGTGGCTACTGGTGAAGGAGATGGCTTAAACTCAATCATAGCAGCTTTCTTTAATAATTCAGAAGCATATTTGTGTTGATGAAGGATCATGCTTTCTGCAGTTCTGTAGACTTCAATCCCCAAGAAATAAGAGAGTTCTCCCAAATCTTTCATAGCAAACTTGGTACTCATCAGCTTGATAAACTTAGTGACTAGACTTGTGTCACTACCAGTAATGAGTATGTCATCAACATAAACCAGAATCACCAAAATAGAATGTGAATCCCTTCTAACAAACAGAGATGTATCTGCAACACTAGTCTTGAAACCATGAGAATTCAGAAAGGAAGACAGTAGAGTGTACCAAGCTCTAGGTGCTTGCTTCAAGCCATAGAGTGATTTGTGTAATTTACACACTAGATCAGGTCTGTTTTTGTCTTCAAAACCTTCAGGTTGACTCATGTATACTTCTTCATCCAGAAAGCCATGGAGAAATGCATTTGAAACATCTAACTGTTTTATCTCCCACTTACAATGAAGAGCCAAACTAAGCACAATTCTGATTGTAGGGTGTTTAGCTACAGGGCTAAATGTCTCTGTATAATCTAAACCATAAGATTGTAGGAAGCCTTTGGCTACTAGCCTGGCTTTATATCTAGCCAGAGACCCATCTGCATGTTTCTTCACTTTGAACACCCACTTACAACCAATAGCTCTTCTGTGTGATGGAAGAGCAACTAGAGACCATGTGCCTTGATGCAACAAGGCATTGTATTCTTCTTCCATGGCTTGTTTCCATTCAGGAATAGCTAGAGCTTGATGAATAGAAGTAGGTTCTGACAGAGACTGGTGAGGAGACTGAGCAACATTAACACAATACTTAGGGTTGGGTTTGTAAATTCCACTTTTAGATCTGGTTTGCATAGGATGAGGCAGTGAAAGAGGTGAAGATGAAGAGGTAGTTGAGGAAGATGGAGAGGAGGATAGTACTGGTGAAGGAGTTGATGGTAATGATGGAGATGATAGTTGTGGTGGTGTAGGTGATGGGGTAGAGAAGAGAAAGGGATCAGTTTGGGAAGATGACAAAGTAGAGGGACTAGAAGGAAAAGATGTAAAGAAGGGAGCTGAGGTGGCTAAAGTGTCCCAAGTGGATTGCCACGTGGCAGAATTATCAGTTTTGACTTTATAGGGAAAAGAAAATTCAACAAACTGAACATGTCTACTCACATACACTTTGTGAGACATGGGATCAAAGCATTTATAGCCTTTGGTATTAGAACACATACCAATAAAGACACATGGAAGTGATCTGGGTTCAAGTTTATGTTTGATGTAGGGTCTGAGCCAAGGATAACATTGGCATCCAAATGGTTTGAGAATGGTGTAATTTGGTAAAGTTTTGTATAGAAGTTGAAAGGAAGAGACATTATTAAGCAAAGCTTTAGGAAGTCTGTTAACCAGATAGTTAGCATGCACAAAAGCTTCTAACCAAAAAATGGAAGGAAGATGGCTGTGATGCAGAAGTGCTAAAGCAGTTTCAGTGAGATGTCTATGTCTCCTCTCAACCCTGCCATTTTGCTCAGGGGTGTGAGGGCATGACTTCTGATGAATAGTGCCTTGTTGTTGAAGAAAAAGGCCAAAAGAGTGACTACAATACTCCATTCCATTATCTGATCTAAATGTTTTAATGGAAACATTGAATTGAGTTTTGACAAATGCAGCAAAACTAAGATATGCAGAATAGGAATCAGATTTCAATTTGAGTGGATAAATCCAAGAGAATCTTGAATAATCATCTATAAACAAGATATAATATTTGAAATTTTGATAAGAAGGACAAGGGGAAGGTCCCCAAACATCAGAATGCACAAGTTGAAATGGTGCAGAAGTACATGAAGATGACAGAGAAAAAGGTAGTTTATGTATTTTTGAAACCATACAAGATTCACATACACAAGCTTTATGAAGTTTTGGGACATTAAGTACAGATGCTACAGTATTGAATACATCTATAGAGGGATGACCTAACTTGATGTGCCAGAGTGAAGAGTTATGCAAAGATGTGACATGAAGATTTGCAGGATCATGAAGATTAGACACCACTTCTGGAGTAGTTGTAGAGAAACAAGTAGAAGCTGGTGAAGAAGACACAGCTGGCAGAATATAAAGGCCATCCTTACAGTGGCCATGAAGAATAGGAGTTTGTGAAGTCTTGTCCTGAATCACAAAACCATTTGCATCAAAGATAATAGAACAATTATTATCTGCAGTGAACTTTGAAACAGATAGAAGAGGACTATGAACATGAGTGGAGTGTAACATATTTGACAAGTGAAAAGTAGCTGAGGAAGTGAGAATTGTACCACTTCCTGTATGATGAATTGGAATTTGAGATCCATTGCCTACAAGAATGGAGTCAGGTCCTTGATAAGGAGTGGTGGACAGAGAGAGAGAATTGAGATCATTAGTAATGTGGTTTGTTGCTCCAGTGTCCAAACACCAGTTTCTAGGTTCTTGAGAAGCCACCATGGCAGTGTTTCCAATTTGAGCTGTGTAAGCTTGCTTAGGAGGACGACGGCTCTGAAATTTGGCCGTGTCACATCGATACCAACAGTCAAGTGCACTATGACGAGTTTTATTGCAGATTTGACACACAATAACAGAAGAAGATTGTCCAGTATTGCCAAAATAAGGTCTCATTTGAGAAGGTGAAGACGCAGCAAAGGTGTTTGATAAAATGCCAGCACCAGAGTTTGAAGAATTGTAATTGCCAGATGTAAATTGACGAGAGTTGTTCTGAGAATAAACCTGATTTGCACCATTTTGACGATTTGGAGGTCGAGAACCGTAGTTGCGATGCATATTCGGTCCAGAACGCTGAGTTTGAAGCGCTGTGAATACATTAGTGGTTGGTGGAGATGAATGAGAAGCAGATACTGAGCGAACATGTGGTTCTTCATTGAGAAGAAGATTCTGAAATTCTTGAACCGAGAGTGGACTCTGAGAAGACCGAATACGAATGTTGGACTTGAAATAATCATATTCAGCTGGTAATCCACGACTGATGTAGAGAATGAGATCTTCATCTGTGATGAATTCATTCACTTGAGCAAGCTGATCAACAAGGCTTTTCACTTTATCGAGATACACCGAAATAGAGGAAGATCCTTTGGAAATCGTCATTAACTGAGATTTAAGTTGATGAATATGCGATCGAGATTGAGATGTAAACCTAGCTTCAAGAACCGTCCAGATCTGATTCGCTGACTGGAGGTGAAGAACTTGAGGGAGAATCGTCGGTGAAATTGACGCAATCAGACAACTCCGAAGATGCATATCAATGGATTTCCATCGGAGAAACTCTGGATTTGGTAGGAGAGATTCGCCGGAAGAGATCGATGACGGTGGTTGATCGGTGCTAAGAACATGTCGAAGGAGATTGTTGGCTTCAAGAACAGTCTTCATTTGCTCTCGCCATAACAGATAGTTTGCAGAATCAAGCTTGAGCTGAACCAGATGTGTGAGATTAGAGACAAAGAACTTGAGACCGGGCGGTAAGTCACCGGAATCAGAAGAATTCGCCATTGAAGGAGCTTGGCAATGACGCCTGATAGCTCTGATACCATAAAGAAATAAGAGATAAACTGTGATATTATTGAGACTGAGTATAACTACAGTATTTATACTGTAGTTAGTTACAATGTTTCTATATTTGCACATCTACCCCTCCTATTCTAATTGTCTTAACAACTAGGTTTGGTTTATTTACATTATCATAACCCAAGAATCTTCTTCCCAGAGAAGCTCATTTGGAGTTAATAAAAAATAGAGATAACTTTGTGAAATGAAAACAAAACATAAAAAAAAACAGTGTCAGGAGTAGTTAGCATATTGCAGTTCGAAGACCACTTATGATGTTTATCCCCCAATATCAGCAGGATTATCGACTTGACATGTATATTGTCAACTTGACTCCTCATTGGTATGTTCAAGTTTTTCAATAGCAAGAAATCAGTACTTAGCTATGCCAGTGTCGATGAAATAAGCATGCTTTACTGAAAAGGAGTTATTTAAATGGGTAATCTATGATCAATATACATAAAGAGACATTGGACCACTGCAGCGCACAACAATTATATACAGAGCATAATGCCTATCTAAATTTGAATACATATTCAGTCCCTCCTACTACTTTTCTATTATGTTCCTTCAACTAATCTCTTACATGTAAATAACTTTGAAAACTCTCAAAGTATGTGATATAGTCTCATTTCATCATTTGGGAAAACCAAGAAAAATGCGGTTAGTCGTAACAAATCCAAAACCAAACTCTCAAACTTTGTTATATATTGTGCCGTTTCACCACGAGTAGCATGAAAAACTGAGTTTAGTCGTTCCTTAATCCTTATTACTTGTTCATACCTCTATGCTAGTAGAAAAACATTATACAAAGAGAAGTTAGCAGTAAGAAGGTAAAGCTCGACATTTATTTGAATTTGGATGTTGTTGGGAATGTCATACAAATACTTCAAAGAAAAGATGACATGAATCTTCAATTGGAGATTACAAAATGGCCTCGCTGGATAAGGCTTAAATCATATCGATCTCTCGAACAGTTTCTCTCCTTCTTTCTGTTTCTCTAACTTAAGTGCGTGCAGTCCATATATCTCGGTGACTGAGATGGCTGCTGGTAACAACAATGATGTCTCCATCATAATTGTTGAGTATGGTGAGTGTCCCTAGACCATCGACAAGCCAGAGGTATTAGAAAAATGTCAGAGATGTGTCACCCAGGTGGGAGGTCTCCACTTCTAAACATGCCACTGTCTCAGAGACCACCACCGCCGGGTGGAATCATCTGGTCCAGCACCTCAAGGATCGTGCTGTAGGAGATCCACCCGTTATCAAACTCGGCCAACATGAGGCCCACAAAGAGCCATTGCCAGAAGTGATAAATCTGCCAAGGAGGAGGCAGAGCCGTGGTAATTGAGCGGTGGTTTCTTTATGTGTTTGTGTCATTTTTTCTGTAGTGGTTGTTGTTTTTTTGGTTTCTCTTTTGTGGTGGTTGCTTTACAGACTCTAACGGCCGTGTTTGTGTTAGCTCTTGTGTTTGTTCCCTTTTAAGTCTCTAGCCGTGGTTTGTCGCCTTGTACTCTATTTAGGTCTTGTTTCCTATTAGAGTTTATGTGTTTCTAATCATGAAACTGTAGTTTGAGATGGAGTGGATCAGACAAACTATGTGTTGCAGCTGAATTCTTTTGCTACTTTTCAAAAACGAGTACAAAATACAAGATGGTGAGAACCAAAAGTGGATAACCATTAATGGCTTCATTCGAGACAAGGTGGAGTTAAAAATAATATAGTATAACGTCTTTTTTATTTTTACTGTTTCCTGGGAAATGGATAATTTGGAGACCAAACAAAGTAACAAACACCAACCCTTCAATGGATATTTTTCACAGATTGAACACTAAATAGTTGATTCCTATGGCACTGTTGGGATCCATTGATAGTTGGTGGTTATCTTGTCTCCAAATAGCCATTGCCCAGAGAAAGTAAAAGAAAGACGTCAAACTATTTTTAGCTGCAAGTTGTCTCAGATAGAGTCAGTAATGGTCTCCGAACTTTCAATATTTGCTCTCCTAAACTTGTATTTGTACTTATTTTAGAAAAGTAGCAAAAGATTGTCTCTAACACGGTATGTTAGATCCTCCCCATCTATGAGCCTACTAGCTACGTAGCTACGTATTATGATTAGAAATTATGATACTCCATTAGAACACTTAACCTAGCTAGAGTACAAGGGGACAACCCACGGATAGAGACTTAAAAGGGAACAAACAGAAGAGCTAACATAAACAAATACAAACTTACAGATTGAACATTAGAATCTCCGAAGAAACCACCACAAAAGGAGATACTAACAAAACTGTGCCACTTCTACAGCAGAAAAAAGACAAACAGACACACAAAGAGATCAGCGCTCAATTACATCGTCTCTGCCTCCTCCTTGGCGGACTAATCACTTTCACTATCTGCTCGTCGTGGTCCTCATCTCGGTCGAGGTTAAAAACGGGTGGATCCCCTACAGCATGATCCTTCAGGTGTTCAACCAGACGATGGTCTACACTTACCTAGATTGCCACGCGACAGTGGTGGTCTCTGAGTTAGTGGCATGTTTGGAAGGAGACCTCCATCTTGGCAGATATATCTCTTTAATTCGTCTAATACCCAGGGTTGCCGAAGGTCTAGAGACACTCATGCTCCTCAACAATCATCATGGAGACATCATTGTTGTTACAATGTAACTATTTCATGCGAAGAGAGATATGAACTGCGCTTAAGTTAGAGAAAGAAAGAGAAAAAGAGAGAAACAGTCGGAGAGATCGATATGATCGAGTATGTTTAAGCCTCATCGAGTGAGGCCAATTTGTAATAGATTCTGGTAAGCAGTTCTTTGAAGTGTTTGTACAACGTGCAAACAACACCTGAATTACACGTCAAGCATTTTGTTCCTACTGTTTTCTTATTTTTGTACATTGTTTTGCTTCTAGCATGTTGGTATTAACAAGGATGAAGAAATAAATAACCACAATTTTCTTGGTGGTCCTGGTACATTAAATCACAAACTTTGAGAGTTTTATTGGATTTACTACGACTAACAACACTTTTCGTCGTGGATCCCAATGAATGGGGAGAAATATCACGTACTTTGAGAGGTTGCGGAGTTAAATACATGTAAGGGATTAACTTACCAAACAAACATAGAAACTCCGGTTTAGAAAGTGTTATCTAGGGCTTGAAAGGCCCAAGAGTAAAACCTTTAAAGGAACAAAAAAAAAGAGAAGTAGAGAAGGGACGGGTTATGTATTCAAGTTGTGGTAGGCATTATATTATATATGTAATGAATGTAGCCTGCAGTGCTCCAAGGTCTCCTTATGTATAGGGACCATTGATTATCCATTTAAGAAACTCCTTTTACTTCAAATCATTTAAAAATTATGCTTATTTAATCTACTATAGCATAGCTAACTACTGTTTTCTTGCTATCCGAAAACCCAGGACGGCCAATGAAGAGTGAACTTCACAATATACTAGTCAGGAAAATAACCCAGCTGATAATAGGAGGCAAAGATCATTTTTTTTATGGAGGCAAAGATCATAATTGCTCACCGAACATAAATATGCTGACTATTCGTGACACTGATTTTTATGTTCAGTCTTCATTTCATAAAGTTGTCTATGAATAATTTCTTATTTCTACTTCTACAAATTTCCACTAGAAACGGAACTAAACCGGAACATGTTTGGACAGAAGGCTCGACTTCTTGTAATCTTACAAGGCTTATGTTGAAAATATTGACTTGCAATCAAGGTTGGCTTAACATGGAATTATTTCCATGTTTCATTGGGGCAGTGAGTTTTATGAGACGGTGGTGTAGTTGGCTTGGAGTCCAAGTCATTCCTAATTGGCTTTGGTCCAACGCCACTACACCACTATTTAAAGGCACTGCATTGTTTTGGTACACTACACACATACACACAGGTTCGGGTAATATTAATTGGTGAGCTTTGAGAGCTTTTGTGAGTGTGTGTGTCTGGTGTGGTGATCGGGTGGCCGCCGTGGCCGTTGTGGCCACGACGTGAATTGTAATCGGATTCTCTTCTCAATAAAATATCTGGTTCTGGCCGTGGATTAGCTAGTGGGTTCGTTACGAATTCGTTAGTGAACCACGTTAAATATCTGTCTCGTTCTTGTTTTGCTTTCGTCGTTCTTGCTCGAATACCCACACGTTACAAGAAACTGGTAACGGAGCTCTGAAACAGGAGTTCTGTTACAACAATCTGGTATCAGAGCCAGGTTAGGAGGAACACCAGTTTTAACAAACTGGTATCAGAGTCGGGGTTCCAAGATCAGGGTGGAGCCAAGAGCTAGGGTTTCACGTTTTGGTGAAACTCAAAGCTAGAGGTTCGCGATTCAGGTGGAGCAGGCTATCAGGAGTAGGGTTTCGAGATTCCGCCAAGAACGATGTCTGGTTTGGCGATCAAGATCGATCTATTCGTGAGAGAGAAGCAGGTACACCCACCATCTAAAGCCCTGTGCAGGGGGCTATCCGGGCTCCTATCGGAGCAATCTGGCGCGCATCTGATTAGGCGTGCAAGCGATCTGGCAAATCCAGCACGCATTCAGTACTGGCGCGAATGTGGCGGTTCACGTGCATCTGGCGTTATGACGATTGACGTTCAGGCGCAATCCGGCTCCCGGCGTGGAGCATCTGGCGTGTGAACTGAATCTGGTTCTGGCTCATGCGTTGCAGGAACTCGTTGGAGTTGGAGCAACGGCATGGAGCATCTGGCGCGTGAGATTTCTGGCACGCGCATCTGATTCTGGTTCTGGCGCGCATTATGCACGAGTTTGTTTTGGCGTGCATTTGGTTTTGCAGCGTGTACCATGACACGCACTGAGCTCGCATCTGGCGCGATCTGTTTCTGGCGAGCATCTGGTGCATCTGAGGCATATGGGGCGCATCGGGCATGACAATTTGGGCACTCGTCATCGGTGCATCTGGTCTGGATGACATCTGGGCATTCTGTCATGGTGCATCTGTTTGGCGCAATTGGGCGCATCTGCAAAAAATTCGGTCCTGTTTTCTCAGTGAATGTATTCGAGTCTAGTTCTGGGTGGAGCACTTGTTTCTGTTTCCGGAAGTGCAACCACATCGGGCGTATTCGTTGCAGGAACGCATGGTAGTTGGAGCAACGATTTGGCGATTCAGGTTTCGCATAGAGCTGCGAAAAATCTGTTTGAGAAGGCGTGCTCGTTTCTGGTTCAGGGAGACGCATCGGGTTCAGGTTTGAAAAGAGAAACATCAGGTTTTGGTTTGGGTTGCTCAGATGATTCAAGCCAAGGTGGAGATTTGTTGAAAATATTGACTTGCAATCAAGGTTGGCTTAACATGGAATTATTTCCATGTTTCATTGGGGCAGTGAGTTATGTGGGGCGGTGGTGTAGTTGGCTTGGAGTCCAAGTCATTCCTAATTGGCTTTGGTCCAACGCCACTACACCACTATTTAAAGGCACTGCATTGTTTTGGTACACTACACACACACACACTGGTTCGGGTAATATTAATTGGTGAGCTTTGAGAGCTTTTGTGAGTGTGTGTGTCTGGTGTGGTGATCGGGTTGCCGCCGTGGGCGTTGTGGCCACGACGTGCATTGTAATCGGGTTCTCTTCTCAATAAAATATTTGGTTCTGGTCGTGGATTAGCTAGTGGGTTCGTTACGAATTCGTTAGTGAACCACGTTAAATATCTGTCTCGTTCTTGTTTTTCTTTCGTCGTTCTTGCTCGATTACCCACACATTACAACAAACTGGTAACGGAGCTCTGAAACAGGAGTTCTGTTACAACAGCTTATTTTGTTGGCTTCCTTAAGTCTGATTTCATTTAAGTTATCTTGTTCATGATTATCTCCGAATGAACTTCTCATGGAAGACGATTCTTCAGCTAACTTTTAAATTGATGATAAATGTGTTTAGGAGTTATTTTCTTGAGTGTTTGATACCTCTTCGCGAACTTATCGAGTCATATTGAGACGAATTCCCCCCATTTGCACATGTTATTGTGAAATTGTTCTTTCTATGATGAAATGATATTTTGGATTTTTTTGTCATACGTTTGTTTGATTTGTTTTGTCATTTGTAATTGCTTAGTAATGTTCTATGTTGTTTTGAACAGGAATGGATGATTGGTGATTAAATTTGGAGCGTGACAAGAACTTCAGAAACAAGAAGCGCAAAAACATGACGCAATATGATGAATAAAGGAAGGAAAAGGTTGTAGAGATCCTCGACTATCAGTGTCCCGGACACAAGTGGTGGCTGATTTTTTGGTTGTTATGTAATTTACACAAAATTTACATGGAATTTCGTGTCAAACTAAAGCAACAACCTAGCAGCTAAGGATATCACTCATCAAATCTTGCGCGATTTCTTCACGTTTGATCATTCTCTTCTCTATCTTCATCGTAACATGAAAAATTCTTGTAGATTTAATGTTAATATGAGTAGCTTAATACTTTAGCTATGTTCCATGGAGAACCTAAGGCATGACTAATGGTTTTTTCCCGTATTTATTATGTTGAACTCATGATGTTCTCGTGATCTTAATTTTGTTTTGTATTATTTCTTACTTTTGAACTTAATTAGTATACTTAAGTTGTTTGGTCATTCATGAGAGTTAGTGATCTAAGTAGCCATCAATACCTTAATTCCAAAGCACATAGAGAATTATCGCGCACTGTGAAATTTGGAGTGTGGTTTTTAGACGTTTTTGCCCATAATTCGCGGGAGGGCGTCCTCAGAGCGGGAAAGGAGACCAAGTTGGACGAACTAGGTGATCTAGTTCCAGCCTCCTAAGGAGACCAAGTTGGACGAACTAGGTCCTCCTAAGGACGGAGTAGCAGCTGCGATGTTGTCTTTTTTCTACCCCTTATTCTTACCAGGTGGAAAACATAATAACTGAGGTAGCAGCCACTACTTCTTTCGTCCTGTGATGTTTGAGATCGGGACAACTCTTACATTTTTTTCTATTTGTTGCAAATGACACCCCCAACTCTTACATTTTTCGACTTGGATCTTTTTAGTCCAAATTTATCCATTAATTGACGGTTCTTTAGAGGCAAAATTATCCAATCATTTTGAATATGAAAATGAAAACAACCACCACAGCTGCCACATTTAACGTAGAATTCGGCAAAACCAAGTAACCAAAACATTACCCGGTACCTAATCGAAAAACCAGCTCATCTAACATCCGTAACCAAAACATTACGGGTATGCGGTGTACTCGTTGTTTTTGGATTTCGGGGTGACAGGAGTTTCTATTGTTGGGTTATGGGAGGGATGGAGGTGGGTTGATGATGATGATGTGGTACAGTAAAATTTCTATAAATTAATAATGTTGGGACTGGGATATTTTATTAATTTAAAGATATTATTATATTTATAAGTTAATAACTTATTAATTTGAAGATGTTTTACGTATGGTCCTTAAATTTCCAAGTTTATCAGTTAGAAATTATCGTGGTGAAAATAATGACTGTTACCAGGTTCAAAGCATTATAGAAATTGTTGTGGAAACCATTCAAAATCAGCGAAGAAAAGGATGATTCAATAGCTTTAGAACCGGTGCAAGAGGCAACAATTCTTCACAAACTGTCTATTGCAATACTTGAAGACAATGCCCCAAATCTGAAGTGAATTGAGGAGGTTTAAAGATGAGCTCAATATAGATATGAAGTTCAAAAAAAAACAAGTTACTATAGATTCATTTACTAAACCATCTTAAAATTTGGAATATTTTATTAATTATTATTTAATTTATAGTTTCATTAGGGTTAATATATGTACACTGGAATTTCAAAAAAGTTATTTCTAAAAAAAACCTTATTATCTTATTAATTTATAAATATAAATTGGGTCCAATTTTGTACTGGTTGCAAGTTGGTATTGAAAAAATGATTAATTTTATCGAGGTTATTAACTTATCGAGTATTGATTTATAGAAGTTTTATTGTATGTGTGTATGTGGTGGAAGAGACTGTGTGGAGTTGGTGGAGGAGAGGTTAGAAAAAGAAAATTTGTCGCGACCATTACTTTAGAGAAAGCTAAAATCTCTTAGAGCAACTCCAAGAGAAGGAGCAAATGTCATTTTGGAGCAAAAATTGGTCTAAAACACCAAAAACTCACCTCCAACAGAAGGAGCAAGTGAAGGAGCAAAAGTTAAGACACCTAAATGGAGGAGTAAAGTGAAGACAAACTGTTCACGAGGAGCAAAAATTAATATATTTTTATCATACACAAATTTGTTTTCCTTGTATAGAATAATACGTAAAGAATTGGAGGATTATGAGATTAGGTGACATAAGCATGTAATTGGAGTGTGGTACTAGTTGAATATTATTTACATTTTTAACTAATTAATTTTTGGCTTTATTTCATTAACGTAAAACTAAGTAGTAATTTGTTAAAATTTCTTGACTAATTTTTCTCAAATAAAAAGATTGTGACTAATTTGTTGTCACCAATTTTTATTTGCATAAATATTGTGTATATAATAATAGACAAAACTTATGTAAAATATAAACAGTTTGACAGTATGTAGTTAAAAGTTAATAAAATATTCATTATGGAACAAATTTGCTCCTCACTACTGGAGCTCAAGCAACAAAACGGGGGAGTAAATTTTAATCCAGGACCAAATTTGGTCCAAGGACAAAAAAATATCCTCCTTCTCTTGGAGATGCTCTTAGTCGGGCGTCATACCTTTTCTTTTTCTTCGTTCCTCTTCTTTTTCTTTATTTTTTCATTTGTTTCTTAAGTTTCTTTCTTATTATTTTTCTTTAGCTTATCTTAATTTTCTTTAGGGTTAATTACATTTTGCACCCATATGATTACTGATTTGTGCGAAAGGCACTCTTGAAGTCTCAAATGTTGAATTTCAGAAAAAAAAAAAAAAAGAAGTCTCAAATGTTGCAATATACTCCCCTATAGTTTGGTTTTTGTGCGGTTCCACTAAATTTAACGGAATTCGTTAAATCGTAAGTCTTAATACCTTTATACCCTCAATATTCATCGGGACAATTTGACCAATGCCTTTCCTAGAAATGGCTATTTGTTTTGTAACCTTCCCCCAATTCAAATTGGAAATCTAACCTCCAATTTAAACAACCACTACTTATCAAGTAACTTGTTTGTTAGTTGATGTGTGGTCCCCTCAATCAATTAAAAAAAAATCATGAATATGTTCTTTTTTTTCGTCACTCTGGCATATTTATTCGTCAGTTTGCGGATAAATCGTCATAGTTGAAAGTGAAGTTTCAGCTGTTTAAGTGACGAAAAATTTGAAGTTTCAGCTGAAACTTCACTTGACTCCTCTTAGTGACGTTGTGAAGAAGTGAAGTTGTGAAGTTTCAACTGTAACTTCATTTTATTCGTCAAAACTTCAAATTGAACCAATTGACCAATTACTTGAAGTTTTGACGAAAAAAATGAAGTTTCATATAACCTTCTGAAACTTCAATTTTGGTCGTCAAAATATCACTTTTTTCTTTAATTTACCATATTGTCCCTCCCCCATGCTACGTAAATTTCACATCCCTCTCTCTCTAAAGCTTTCAATGTTTCAACCACACTCACCAAACAAAAGTACGGTTTCATCAATTCTAGCTACCTTAAATCTCCAACAACCAAACAACCTTATACTTGTCAAAGCATCTTTCATTTTCGCAGGTGAATTCATCCTTGTTGTTTCCTCTCTCTAGAATTTTTTTTTTCTCTTTGTTTCCTCCATTGTTGGATTTTGTTTGAAGCTTGGTTCTTCAAGAAACAAAGGTAAAGATTCTGTAGATGTTTTGTTAACTGTTTTGGACCATTTTGCTCACAATGATCCTCATTTTTGTCTAAAATTTGTTTGTATGACCATGCTGAAGTTCAGGTTGTTGTTGTTGTTCATTGTCTTCCCAGATTTTATGAGATCTCATGAATATGTTATTTTTTCGTCAGTAAGGCATATTGATTCGTCAGTTTGTGGATAAATCGTCATAGTTGAAAGTGAAGTTTCAGCTGTTTAGCAAAAACTACACTTGACTCATCTGAGTGAAGTTGTGAAGAATTGAAGTTTTGAAGTTTCAGCTGAAACTTCAATTTATTCGTCAAAACTTCAAATGGATTCTCAAACTTCAATTGATACATGAATTGAAGTTTTGACGAAAAAAGAGTGAAGTTTCTCTTTTTTCGTCAGAACTTCAATCCATTCATGGATCAATTGAAGTTTGAGGAATGTATTTGACGTTTCAGCAGACTAACTTAAATTGCCCTATTATTTAAAGTTTTGACGAAAAGAATTGAAGTTTCTAATGAACATCTGAAACTTCAGTTTTGGTCGTCAAAACTTCAAGTAATTGGTTAACTGAAGTTTGAGGAATCTATTTGAAGTTTTAGCAGCTTAACTTCAATTGACCCATCACCTTAAGTTTTGACGAAAAGAATTGAAGTTTCATATGAACATCTGAAACTTCAGTTTTGGTATCAAACTTCAAGTAATGGTTCAATTGAAATATATTTGAAGTTTCAGCAGTTTAACTTCAATTGACCCATTAGCTGAAGTTTTGACGAAAAAAATTGAAGTTTCATATAAACTTCTGAAACTTCAATTTTCATCGGCAAAACTTCAAGTAACTAGACAATTGAAGTTTTGACGAAAAAAACTTATAACTGACGAAAAAACCCTAAACCCTAAACCCTAAACCCTACTATTGACGAATTAACGTGTCTTATTGACGAAATAGTCATGTAACTGACGAAAAAACATAAATTCTAACCCCTAAACCCTAATATTGACGAATAAATGTGTAAACACTAAACATTATACACCAAACCAATATTTAGGGCTTTATAACATCTTTCTTATACTTGACCATCATTTTGCAGAAATGGTGAAAAAATTACGAATTCTAGTTCTGTGGAATGGTTCCTGGTCGATGATTCAGGACAAGCACGTGTATTTGGGAGAACGAATGAAGACTGTGGTGTTGGAATTGTGCCCTAGAGGCAATCAATTAATTGTGACGAATATATGGATTTACGATTCATTATGTTATCGATATGGAGATATGCTAAACATGAATGAAGTCCTTAGAATATAAGGTGTTATATTCTTAAATATCCCTAGTCAATTATAATGATTAATGGGACAATCATCTATAGACTAGTATGGGGTTGGATTGATATGGAGATATCACGATCCAACACATGGGTATGCATTAGGAGTAATGGCATACTGGATTGACCCACGACGAAAAGGATACATTAGATTATGTGAAGTCACAATCGCTTTTCGTAGTGCTAATATTATTGCAATCCTTGGACTTGAAGTCACTAGATACTCTAGTTGTGAAATATTGCGCTTTGATGTTATCAAACGTTACACCGTAACTGGGTAATCATAAAGGTGGCTATCGGGCGTGATAGGAAGCAAGCTTAGAGATCGTAGTGATGTAGATAGGATTTGTCCCTCCCACATAATGGGGGTAAATATCCACGGCCACTCGAGGGATGAGGCTTATTGAATGTCTGGCCAGACTCAGATAAATTAATATAGAGATATTAATGTTATCTGCAAGCATAAGCATATTCCCAGGATCGAGGAACTATGGATTGGATATACGAGTGTGACTATTTATGTCTCGTGTCCAATCCGGATATGGAGACAAAGGGATAATGCAATATGATATATTGGGCACAAAGGTTTGTCGGGATCACTGACTATTTCTATTGGTTGGGTGGCATGGATGTGTTGCTAGACACCGCTCCATGTTAGTAATAGTTACTACCAACTATATAGAAACCTATGGGGTCACACGTCAAATAGAGTAGAGCTAGATTTGGGATTAATTAATATGGATTAATTAATAGAAGGATCATTGTGCAACACCTTGCAAACTTAGTAGGACTAATTTGCAAGGAAGGGAATAGTTCTAGTCCTACTAGAACAAGAAAACTCTTTTATGGAAACAACAAGGAGTTGTTGGAGTATATAAAGGAGGCTCTAGCTTCCTTCCCACTACATGAGTTATTAGTCATAACACACAAAGAGTGGGAGAGAGCAAAAGAGAGAGCAAGACAAGGTGCTAGGGCCGAAACCCTAGCTACCCGTCCGCCCCCCTACCCGACGGCAAAGAGAGGCCCCCTCCTCTCTTGTGCCTTTGGTGGTTTGTTGCTTTGATCTTCATCCCTCTTCCTCCGGGTTCAAGCTAGCACTTGTGGAGAAGGAAGAATCTAGATCTCACCTCTAGACGTGGATCAACCGTAGAGACGAGGACATCATTCTTCGTGTGATCTCACAAATCAAAAGGTACACATCTTCTATGTCCTTAATCATGTTATGATGTCTCTTCCTGTGATCGTTGGTGGGCTTTGAGTAGGATTAATTTTTGTTATTCCGCTGCGTTACCTACGTCAAAACCCAACAGTGGTATCAGAGCCACAGGTCGTAGAGCATAACATGATATTATGTGTTTACGATTTCAGTTCATACACCGTATTATTGTTTATTACGCGAAAACTGAATAATTGGCATAGTAGATGCAATATTGAATTTGATTCAATAAAACAAGACCCAATTTAACATTGGATGTTAGAATTGGTGAGTTTAATCACATAGGATGTGAATAATTGGGTTCTTGAAAAATTAGGGTTCATGGGCACATGATTGAAAAGGGGTTTTTCAATTATGGAAACAAAATTATGGAATTAAATCCATAAGGAAACAACCTTGCTTGGGCAACAAGGAAGGAGGAAGGGGACTAGGGCCGAAACCCTAGCCGCCCGCCCCTCCCTTGCGCGCCAAGCAAGGCCGCGGCCTCCTAGGCGTGCGGCGGTCCTAGGGTTCGGGCCACTTGTTGGCTTGGACCCTTTGGACCGTTGTGAAACCCTAGTTACCCAATTTCATTAAAATTAAACAAGCGCGTTAAAAATTGGTTTTAACTGTATTATGTGCTTTATTGCATGGTGGATGGATATGGCCTAGGATTGTGGATGTTTATTGTTTTGTGGTTTGGTTTACGGCCTGCGAGCTGATCAAATTAATGTAATAATTAATTAAGTTTTACGGCCTGCGAGTCGTTCTTTTTCTCCTCGACATGTGAGGCTTTTGTTATTTATTTATTCTAGATGTTAGGCTAGAATTAGAAATATTTAGATGATAGCCAAGAGCATGGAAAAGAAGACTGGAGAACCAAAGGAGCCAAAAGACATCCCTAGACGCGCAGCTATGGTGGAGCACATGGAGATGAGCTCGGCACTTTAGGGCAATTACATATTATCATTGGCTTGATAATATCATTAGTCTAGAGGCCATATCCATGCCACGTTTTTTTTATTTTGTGGATGTTTATTATTCATGCCTTGTTATTTATTTTGTGTGTATGGCGCTACAAGCAAAACGATAACAAGATAATAATAAACAAGGTTGGTCTTTTATTGTGGATAGCCCAATCCAAATAAGTAGACCATGTTGATAAATATCAACCAAACAAATTAAAAGAAATCCCTCAATTAAATATTGCGTTTTGCCTTCTCTTGCCAAAACACCCTTCATGATCATGGCCTATTAAAATTCGGGCTTGCCAAAGCAAGGCGATTTTAATTTTTCATGATGTGTTGCGGACGACGCAAGCTAGTAATGCGTGTATGTTGAAAGCAAGAGGTTGGACGCAACTAGGCAAGATTCAATTGGATTGATGAGCTTAGAGGCATGACAATTAGGAGTTATCCAATTGGATAAAGAATAAAAGGAATGTATTCACCTAATTGGACCAAGAGTTGCATGGGATGCAATTGGAATGGTTCCTACCTAATAACCAATTCTTGGGTGACTTGCCAAAGCAAGCTCAAGAAGAAGTGAAAAGGGATCTTGGACCCACTAGAAAATAAAATATTTTCCGCATTAATGGTGAGGGCTATTAATCCGAGAAAAATAGTGGGAGCTATATTTAATAATTTAAATCATTGTTGAATATAGTTATATGTCACAATGCTTTGCATAATCCTATAAGTGTTGAATACCCGTCGCATTAAACAAACAAACGCGACTTTATGTCCATGAGATGGACAAGATGTCTGGAATCCATTTTCTACATTGGTATAAAATTGAGAATTGTTCTCAAATAAATGAAATATGTTGTACATTGTAGAGCATAAATTTCTCTTCCCACCAACTACCAAAACACACTAAAGCCTTATGGAAGGAACATCAAAGAATGGTTCTTTGGATGTAACTTGTCTCATGTCAAGCTCCCATGGACTCTGAGCTTTGGAAGCAAGATGAGAAATATGGAGGCATGTGATGTGATCATACGAGCTTGTCATGAAAGGCTTAAGGTGTTGCTCCACTTTGCAATCTCTTGCTTAGCACTCGTCATGGTCAAGATGGAATAAGTTCGGGTTTGCCAAAGCAAGGCGACTTAGGTCATCGAGATATGACGCGACAACACAAGTCAGTAATGTGTGGCTGCTGAAGCAAGAGGTGAAGCGCAAACTAAACTAACTCAATATGATTGAAAGCTTAGATATTGGGAGTTATCTATAAGATAGATAAAGAATATATAGTTATTCTCCCAAGTGGACCAAGAATTGCATTGGATGCAATTACAGTTTTGTTTTAAAGTTGATTTACTCAATATGATTGAAAAATCACTAAACAAAACACTCATAATGGGCATGGGCAAAAACTGTTAATAGTTAACAGCATGGGTAAGGGCAAATGGTTACGCCGAACCCATGAGTATAAAGCAAGCCTGTTGCTAAAACCAAGTTGCCTCGAAGTCCCATAGGTGGTGTAGAGGAAGAGAGACTACCCAAAGTACATGGAAGTAAATAATAAAGGAATTATGAATTCCGACTTGGGTATTTTATTATAAAATTCAATGTGTCTATCTCATCATCAAGAGTATATGATACTAGATGAGGATCTCACATTTATAGAAATGTGTAGGATCTCAAGAGACGAAGACAATTGGATAAGGAAGAAATAATCCTACACGTAGGGCTATGAAGCAAAGGGTTGCTGAAAAGCCGTAGGAAATTATTTCTACCTTTCAGAAATTGTTCATGAATTAGACAAAAGGCATAATGTCCCTGCTATGAGTAGGACAATTATCATAGTTTCTTGTTTGGACAAGAAAGCTCCTTATCATAATAAAAGGACAAATGTTGTTCCATTTATTATGGTATGCTTTATTGTAATGCAATTTTGTCTAAGTGGATTCTATATCCATGATCATGATAATTTCATCTATAACATTAATACCTAGAGGTTTGCATATAATGATATGAACTTCACTTATCTTTAGCATTATCGTTTAGGCCCCATAAATAAGAGATACATATCTAGAACTCCATTATGATGGATTTCTGGGACTCATTTGATTATTGAATCATATGAGACATGTAAGACTTATTAGGCAAAGATATGATCTTTTGGGAATCATACATATTGATGTATGAAGGCCACTATGCACAAATACTAAAGATGGTTTTAGTACTTCATCATATTTACTGATAGGATCAGAGAAATATGGATTTGTGTATCTTATGAAGAAACAAATCAGAATCCTTTGAATTGTTCAAAGTATTCAGGAATGAAGTAGAGAACCAACTTGGCAAAAGTATTTAGACTCTACGATTGGATCATAGAAGAAAAATACTTGAGCCAAGAGTTTGACAAGAATCTATGGGAGTATTGGATATGATCCAAAACTCGCTCCACCTAGCACGCCACATGGGTTTTGGCGTGTCTAAAAGGAGAGTTCGAACCTTGTAGGACACGGTTCGGACCATGATGAGTCAAACAGAACTTCCAGTTTACTTTTAGGGGCTATGTTCTAATTACAGCAAATTTCGCCCTTAACCTTGGTCCATCAAAAACGGATTATGAAAAACACCATATGAGATATGGACTAGGAAGTGTCCTAGTATGTCATTCACAATTATTTGGGGTTATGATGTTTATGTAAAAGAGTTTACAAATAAACTTGGACCCAAGTCGGATAAATGTTTTGTGGGATATCCTGAAAAGGATATTATTTCTACAACCTAATCGAGAACAAACTGTCTGTTTCTCGAACCACAGTGTTTCTAGGTAGAGATTGTCTCTAAAAGAAACAGTGGGAGGACTGTAGAACTTGAAGGAGTTCAAGAACCACAACAGAACATTGATCCGTTTGATGGAACATGAGCAGGATCACAAGGTGTTGTGGAGCAACCTACTCAGATAACACAAGAACCTCGTAGGACAGGTAGGATATGTCAAGGGACTAGAGAAATAAGGATTTCTCATAACCCGTGATATATTGCTCATCGAGATGAGCCTACGACCTATGAGAAGGCCACGTGTGGGCCATACTCTCAGAAATGGCTAGGAGCCATAGGATACGATATGGAATCCATGTATACCAACAAAGTATGGACTTTGGTGGAACCACCTGAATGGGTAGGACCCATAGGGTGCAAGTAGGTTATGAGGAAACCAACATGGATGGTAATATGATTACTTTTAAGGGACAACTGGTTTGAAAGGGTTTCATGAGAATTCATAGTATAGACTATGACGAAATCTTTCCCCAGTTGTGATGCTTAAATCCATTCGCATCCTGCTTGTAGCAATCTGTTTATAGATTGAATCAAGCTTCTAGGAGTTGGACTCTTCAAATTAATGATGCAATCAAAGGAGTTTGGTTCCATCAAAATTGAAGATGATACTTGTGTTTACAAGAAGGTTAGTGGGAGCATAGTTAAATTTCTGGTCTTGTATGTAGAGACATACTAAATCATTGGGAACAATGTCTCTACTCTGCAATCTGTTAAAGATTGGCTAGAGAAATTGATTTCCAATAATTGACTTAGGCGAAACAATCTATAAAATCTATGGAGATAGATTAAAGTAATTGTTCAGCCTGAGTCATGGTACATATATTGACAAGGTGTTGAAATGGTTCAACGTGAAAAGAATATTGATTCTTACACATGTCACATGGAATTAGTCTTTGGAAGGCTAATTGTCTTACCAATTAGATTGGGAATGGACCGTATGAATCAGATTCACGAGATACGCCATGAGATGTACTAGGCCAGACGTGTCATAAAGCATGACACAAAGATACCAATCAAATCCAAGTGAGGTGTCACTTGATAATTATCAAGATTATCCTTAAGTACTTGAGAAGGAATAAAGGATGAACTCTTGATTAATGGAGGATAGGAAAGGTTTACTGTAATGGGTTACAGTGATGAGAACTTCCATCTGACAAAGAAGATTTCAGATTATAGTCGAGTTTTATGTTTTGTGCTAGAGGGAGTGACTGTGAGCTGGAAAGGTTCCAGGCAAGATTCAGTCACTGATTCTAACATAGAGGACTGAGTAAATTAATGCATAAGATGCATTTATTCAGAATATTCAATCTCAATCAAATTGTTGATGGAGGAGATGTGAATATTTGCAAGGTGCCAGCATATGTCTCGCCCCTACGCAGTGTAAGCGTGGAGGACCGCGCTAGAACAATAGGCATATGATGCAGGAGATTGACTCTAGTGCAAGTGGGAGACTGTTGGTATTGTGCCCTAGAGGCAATCAATTAATTGTGACAAATATATGGATTTACGATTCATTATGTTATCGATATGGAGATATGCTAAACATGAATGAAGTCCTTAGAATATAAGGTGTTATATTCTTAAATATCCCTAGTCAATTATAATGATTAATGAGACAATCATCTATAGACTAGTATGGGGTTGGATTGATATGGAGATATCACGATCCAACACATGGGTATGCATTAGGAGTAATGGCATACTGGATTGACCCACGACGAAAAGGATACATTAGATTATGTGAAGTCACAATCGCTTTTCGTAGTGCTAATATTATTGCAATCCTTGGACTTGAAGTCACTAGATACTCTAGTTGTGAAATATTGCGCTTTGATGTTATCAAACGTTACACCGTAACTGGGTAATCATAAAGGTGGCTATCGGGCGTGATAGGAAGCAAGCTTAGAGATCGTAGTGATGTAGATAGGATTTGTTCCTCCCACATAATGGGGGTAAATATCCACGGCCACTCGAGGGATGAGGCTTATTGAATGTCTGGCCAGACTCAGATAAATTAATATAGAGATATTAATGTTATCTGCAAGCATAAGCATATTCCCAGGATCGAGGAACTATGGATTGGATATACGAGTGTCACTATTTATGTCTCGTGTCCAATCCGGATATGGAGACAAAGGGATAATGCAATATGATATATTGGGCACAAAGGTTTGTCGGGATCACTGACTATTTCTATTGGTTGGGTGGCATGGATGTGTTGCTAGACACCGCTCCATGTTAGTAATAGTTACTACCAACTATATAGAAACCTATGGGGTCACACATCAAATAGAGTAGAGCTAGATTTGGGATTAATTAATATGGATTAATTAATAGAAGGATCATTGTGCAACACCTTGCAAACTTAGTAGGACTAATTTGCAAGGAAGGGAATAGTTCTAGTCCTACTAGAACAAGAAAACTCTTTTATGGAAACAACAAGGAGTTGTTGGAGTATATAAAGGAGGCTCTAGCTTCCTTCCCACTACATGAGTTATTAGTCATAACACACAAAGAGTGGGAGAGAGCAAAAGAGAGAGCAAGACAAGGTGCTAGGGCCGAAACCCTAGCTACCCGTCCGCCCCCCTACCCGACGGCAAAGAGAGGCCGCCTCCTCTCTTGTTCCTTTGGTGGTTTGTTGCTTTGATCTTCATCCCTCTTCCTCCGGGTTCAAGCTAGCACTTGTGGAGAAGGAAGAATCTAGATCTCACCTCTAGACGTGGATCAACCGTAGAGACGAGGACATCATTCTTCGTGTGATCTCACAAATCAAAAGGTACACATCTTCTATGTCCTTAATCATGTTATGATGTCTCTTCCTGTGATCCTTGGTGGGCTTTGAGTAGGATTAATTTTTGTTATTCCGCTGCGTTACCTACGTCAAAACCCAACATGTGGGGTTCGCTCTGTATAAAGGAACTCAACTAGAGACGTTGAAACAAGAAATTGCTGAAAGAATGGTGGATGACCATGACCGGAACAAGAAGACACTATTACATGTACAGTACGATGACATGTTCCCGCCAACCATGATTGATTGTGACATACATGTTAACGATCTGTTTGACATATTTGATTCTAAGACTACAGTAAAGATATTTGTAACTAGGGAAGAAATCGTGGGTGAGGGCGATAGACCAGACACTACAAGTGTTCCGGGAGAGAACCAAATTTGCCAAATAGAAGTGCCTGATGACAGTCCAACAACGATCTTATCACCGGAGTCTCCACATACATTACAACCCGAGTATTTTGCTGGTTATGACATTATCAATGACCATGCAAGTCAAAATGAGTTATTGAGGGATGACTCTAATCTGATTGACATTGGTGGCATAGGTAACGATGTCAACGAGGGAGCCATGTGCTTGTCCAACCTTCCCTTGGCTAGAGTACCTAGAGAACATCCTATATTCGAGCCAGCTAGCGGTGTAGTGTGTAGTAACCAGAGGCCAGATGGTCTTTCTCTGGAAATGGGACAAATGTTTGATCATCCCGATACGCTTATTTCCATAGTTAGAACAGCAGCAAGTGATCACCGTTGGCAGTACATTGTTGACAGGAGAGAAGCAACGCGGGTTATACTGAAGTGCAAGGACAAAGATTGTTCGTGGCGGGTGGGGGTTTACAAGAAAGCAGAGGCTACGTTCTACGTTCTGAAGAAGTACGAGAGCACACACACTTGCACTGCAAGAACCATAAATGTGAAGCATGGTAACGTGAACAGCACTGTTGTAGCTAAAGATATGTTGCCACGCTTTGAAGACCCTAAGAAGATTCCCTCTGTTGAAGATATAAGGGCTCACGCAATAGTTATGGGAACACGTTTAAGTTACTGGTCAGGATGGTATGCGCAGCAGACCGGAAAGTCATTTATTAGCGGCACTCGCGCCCAAAATTATGCAGAACTTCCATCATTTCTTTACTTAGCTGCATCTCTCAACCCTGGTAGCCATTGGGACGTCCTTGTTGATCCCGAGACAAATGTATTCAAGTACTGCTTCTTGAAAATAGGTGCACAACTACGAGGGATGAAGTACATGAGGCCGTTGCTCGTTATTGATTGCGCCCATATGAAGAAGGAGCCAGTACAATTGGTAACGTGCACTGCAGTGGATAGCGAGAAACACTGCTATCCAATTGCTTGGGGAATCGTGGACGCTGAGAACAACGATGCATGGAACTGGTTCTTATTAAAACTGCGTGAGCACGTACCCGATCATCCTGAGCTGACATTTGTGTCCGACCGTAATCGAGCAATTATAAACGGTGTTCAAAAAGTGTACCCAATGTCAAACCATGTTCACTGCTATCAGCATCTGAAGAGGAACATGCAGCACTTGTACCGAACCAACTTCAAGTGGATAAAGTACTTAAAGGATGCTGCCTATTCATTTGATCATGTTGACTGTGAAAAATATCTGACAGACATGGAGGTCGTTTGTGGGGATCAAAAGGTACACGGACTTAGCCCTGCCGGTTACCTACGCAAAGCAGGAATTGAAAAAGGGGCTAGGTCCCACAGCACCACTCCGAGGTTCGAGCAATTGACATCCAACCATGCTGAAAGTCTTAACTCTGCCTTTAATAGGGCCCGTAAAATGAAAGCCATGCAACTTCTTTCATATATGATGAAGAAGATGAACAAATGGAAAATTAAGAAAATGGCAAAAGGTGAGGCAATGGGTAGGGTCCAACTGACAACTTTTCGGGAGGAACAAATGCTTATAATTTCTTTAAAAGTCGTCGGCCTCAGAGCAGAACACATATCGAACAAAAGGTTTAGGGTCAAAGGTGATGCTCGTGAACACACCGTGGACTTCAACTGCTGGTATTGTACTTGTGGCGAGTTCCAACAGATGTTATTTCCATGCAAGCACGCAGCTGCATGCGCTGGAAAAATGAGGAAATATGGTTACAGTAATGCGGCTTCCGACTTTGGGGTCATGTATGAATATGCTAGTAGATACTACACGATCGAGTATTTCCTGGCTGCATATTCAGAAGCGATTGAACGACCGCCACAATATAGCAAGGATTGGGATTGGGACTCAATCCCACAGGAAATCCGACAACTAAGACCGCTGCCCCCGTTGAAGAAGGTCACCCCTGGACGGGACAAGGAGAAGAGGTTTCCGTCTGTTGGCGAGAATCTGTTCTTCGGGAGTGGGAGTAGGACGTACAAGTGTGGTAACTGCGGTGAGCTAGGTCACACGAGGAAGACATGCAAACAGCCTATGTGACTTATTCGGGTGATATCGTTGTTGTTTGTTTAATATCGATGCTATTTGTGCTATGTAACGTTGTCTTCGTCGTTTCTGTAATATTTTATTCAAGACAATTACATTAACAAAATGAAAGTAAAGACGATTACATTAACAAAATGAAAGTCAAGACGATTACATTAACAAAATGAAAATTAAAACGATTACATTAACAAATTCATAGGTTTCCATCTGTCCTTTCTTTCACCGGTACGTGGGTCCACTACAGGCCAACAAAACCCTACCTGCCAGATTGCACATGCATAATCTGTCCTCTCTAGAATGCTTTCATCTTTGTCTTGATGAACTACGAAGTCTCTCATACAAGGCGAATTGATCTTGCACTCGATCATACGCAGCATGAACAGAGCCGACTCACTTGGGTATTTGCATATGTGCCTCGGCAACTTCCTTTGCAAGAGGTGGCGGATTTTCATCGGCCGATCCAACAAACTAGGGTGAACTCCGCATCCACCATTCTCCTTCAGAAGCATAGGGAACTCCTCACTAAGCCGTTTAAAGTCCCATTGCTTAATGCCTGAGTATTCCTTCGGATCGAAGACTTGAAGTACCATGTCGGTCACGTCTACGTACACTAGGATCCAGTGCGGCGACCCTCCTTTCCTCGGAGCACGTGACTTCCAGGGCATGAACCATTGACGCGCTTGCTTTCCTTCTGAACCCCTCGGAGGCTTGTTTCCTAAGAAGTATTCACTGGTTCTGAAGACAAGGCCTCGGAATCCTCCATTATAGTTGGTGAAAGCGTTGTACCACTCTTCGTCGGTAATTACAATGTTAGTCTTTGCTTGCCGCATTTTCTTTGAATAATTCCTCCTTATCACATATGTGCATTCATCAACGTGCGACCAATAAAATGGCTTCTTTGGCGTCTTCATGTAGTTGAAGAACGGTCGATTCCGTCGAGAAACTCCACAACATATGAAAGGAAACTCCTCTTCCGGGTCGTTAAGCCATTCGGCGAACGCTTTTTTGAACTCGTCAGGTTGACTTCGTAGGGATGTAAACGAGGGAGTGGGAACATGAATACTCCATAGGGACTTCATGGGCAGGTATTTCGTAGAATATTTGGTTTTTTCCCAACAAATTCTGCCACGCCTGCGCCTGATGTAGGTGGGATCCCTATCATCCACGTGCAACCGATCATGGTCAAACACTTCAGGGTACATGCCGGTTTATATCGATTCAGGGGTCCAACACTCTTCTCGATCCGTGTGTTCAGCAGCTTCAAAGAAGGGTATGTAAACGTCTGGCACTGCTGGTTTCATTCCCATGTCAAACTCATCGGCCACTGGTTCGAATGACGTCCCTACTTCTTCTCCGTCATTCGAGTCATACCCGTCGAACTCTCTATCAACTGACTCTGAGTCCACCCCACCATATTCCTTGTTTCCCCCTTTCTCTTCTCCCCTTTCTCCTTGCTCTTCTTCTTCTTCTTCAACAAGATTGACAAGTTGGATCGAGGCTTCGGGTTGGATCGAGGCTTTTCCCTTTTCAGGTTGTATCAATGGTTCGGCACGTTGGTTTGATGCTTCGAGTTCATTGGATCTATCAACAATTTGTATACCCTAAGAAAAAATCAAAAAAAGAAAAATCACACTTTCATTAAATGAACACATAATTCCAAATCATCACATTACATAATTTCAAATAATAACATTACATAATTTCAGACCTGCTCAGCATCTTCCACTGGCTTGCCAGTAATTTGTTCCAGCAACTTTTGGCCAATCTTTGTAACCCTAATCTTCAAGGAGGATACTTTTCCAGTAATCGTTTCCGTGGAAGCATCAACTATCTGATTCAGGGTACCAAAGCCATTAGTCAGATGAGCCTGAACAGCATCAAAGTTGCCTTCTGTTTTGTCCATCCTATCCGACAAGCTTTTAACATCAGCGGCCAACGCATCGATCTTCTGATCTTGCCGGTCCAACTTCTTTGAAACAGTGTCATTGAGGGACTTCATGCCCTCATTCAGTTTCCTCATCTCATCAATGACGGCGGCAGAGTCAACCGATGGAGATGCAGTAGCGGGAATTGCACGAGAGGGAGGGACAACTGGCTGTTCCTCTGTTGTCGGCTGATGAGATGGAGGAATCTGATTTTCTGCAGTCATCTGAGTAGATGGAGGAGTATCATTTTGCAGTTCACTGATTACGGCAGCTTCAGAAGTACCAGTCTCGACCACCCTTTTCTGTCTCTTACTTGAGCCACCCGGAGCCTTGGCTGTTCCTCGACCCCTCTTCGGATATGGAGCTGAAATTACAGAAGCAGTTGGCATGTCTTTTTTTAAGATCGCTCCGTTCGCGAACACCTCAGTCCATTCAGGGTGAAGCTTCACAGTTGGTTTAGCCATTTCGTACACAACATAGCTTTGCCAATACCATTCTTGCATTTCCGCATCAGAAGGAACAAGAATCGGACGGACTTCGCTAATCTTCCTCCACAAGCTCATGGTGAATCCGTAGTCGTTGTTGGCTTCCTTCCATTTCCAACTAATGACACGTGGCCTTGCATCCCCGGGAATCTTCTCTCCATACACTGCAGCAAGCTCAGGAACTGCCTCGCACATCCAACCAATAAAGATCTGGGGAAAAAGATTCATGCTATACTTCAATCTACCGTGTTTGTCCGTCGACGCTTCCCAAGCCTCGTACTTTATCATTTTCATGAAGTCGTCCCAAAAAAATGATCCCCACGCAAAATTGTTCGCGTGATCAAGGTTCTCAAACAAGCCAAACAACGACATAGGAAATGCAGGCTTGTTTGCTTTGCTCCACATAAGTCGTGCGATCAGCGCCACAATCAACAACCTTGTATAGTCTAACAGCGTTGCCGGGTCCAGTTCAACGTCTTTATTCTCCGTATTCCAGGTGTCTAGTTGCATATCAATCTGCCGAACAGGAAAATTGTTTGCTTTCTTGTGATTCGTAAATATCCTGCATGCCCATTCAATTTTAGCTTCTTGATCTTCTACCTGTTTTTCCGTATACTTGCTAGAATCCATATTCAACCCCGATAATAAAACAAACTCCTGCATTCCGAACCGCGCAACTATCCCGTTAATATTGTACCAAACCTCATTGTGGTTTTCATCACGATTGAGCTTCGAGTGCTGGAATATGTTCAAGATATTGCTCGGGAATGTCACTTTCGTGCAAGGGATGTCTAGTAGCCACTTCAGCTTTGGCAACTCTTGCTCAATTACCTTCCTCACATCCGGTCGCAACCTACTCAAAGTATGAGCATAATCTCTCAACGTAAATCGAGAGTTAGAATTTGCTCTGATTATCTCACCGTGAAACAACGGACCGGGTATCCCACCAAGAGTCGACAACTTAATTATATGTTCCTGAAATACAATGAAACATTGTTATTACAAGTTAATAGTCTTAAATGGGAGCGAATAATATCTTATGAATTTTCCCAGGTGTTTATTTCTTTGAACGTGTTGTTTTTTTCGTCACATGGTATTTTTTTCGTCATTTCGTCACAATATGTGTTTATTTCGTCACAACTTTAGCTGAAGTTTTAGGACATCAAGTGAAGTTCTGAAAACTTTAACTTTTCATCAAACTTCATGTGATGAATAAAGTGAAGATTTGACGAAAAAAGTGATTTTTCGTCAAAACTTCACTGCTTTTCTCAACTGAATTTTTGACGAAAAAACTGACGTTCTGATGAGAACTTCAATTTTTTTCTCAGAACTTCAATTGAGGAAACAAGTGAAGTTTTGATGAAAAATTGATTTTTTCGTCAAAACTTCACTGCTTTTCTCAACTGAAGTTTTGACGAAAAAATTGACGTTCTGATGAGAACTTCAATTTTTTTCTCAGAACTTCAATTGAGGAAACAAGTGAAGTTTTGATGAAAAAAGTGATTTTTTCGTCATAACTTCACTTGTTTCCTAAACTGAAGTTCTGACGAAAAAATTGACGTTCTGATTAGAACTTCAATTTTTTCCTCATAACTTCAATTCAGGAGGAAACAAGTGAAGTTCTGACGAAAAAGTGATTTTTTCGTCAAAACTTCACTGCTTTTCTCAACTGAAGTTCTGACGAAAAAATTGACGTTCTGATGAGAACTTCAATTTTTTCCTCAGAACTTCAATTGAGAAAAGCAGTAAAGTTTTGATAAAAAAAGTGATTTTTTCGTCATAACTTCACTTGCATCCTAAATTGAAGTTCTGATGAAAAAAGTGACGTTCTGATGAGAACTTCAATTTTTTTTCCCTCAAAACTTCAATTGAGGAGGAAACAAGTGAAGTTTTGACGAAAAAATAAATTTTTCGTCAAAAACGTCAATTGAACCGTCAATTCAATCAAGAGCATTTTCAGCTCAAGGGTCGGATACCAATTCATCACTTTCAATTTTTATTTCGTCACTTACAATTTGTATTTCGTCACTTTGAGAATTGACGAACTAGGGTATCACACCCAAAACGTCAATTCCCAAATTGACGATTTCGGCAACTCTTACATTCAACAACATATAAACACAGATCAAACATGAACAAAATTGAGTCTTTCACCAACCTCTTGGGTAGCCGGATTGATCGATGGTGGCGGAGTAGGGGTGGGAGCAGCGGCGGCAATAGCCTCCATGGCGGCAGCGGGGGTGGGATTGACTGTGTGGATATCATCCACGGCGGGGATCGGTGACGGAGCACCCGTGGAGGGGTTGCTGGTGATGGTGGCGGCGCTGGTGGAGGTGAGAGCGGCACTGGTGGAGGCGGCCATGGAAGAGGAAGAGGAAGAGGAAGAGGAAGAGGAAGAAGCCATGAGAGGAACAGTTTTGAGAGAGATGGGTTTTCTTTTTGAATGCCCGTGGGTTAGAGAGAGAGAAATAGTAGTTTAATAGGTTGTTTTGTTTTGAAAATAACAAAAAATTAATTATTGTTAATTTTTATTAAAATCTTCCATCAAGCAACAAATCAAGTCAATCTTTAAATGAAAAGTAAGCCGAGGTTATAAGTCAAAGAACCATTCCTGGCGTGGTTCATTGCCCAATTTTTTGATATTCATCACAACAAAAAAAAAAAGAAAATATAGAAAACAGATCTGAGGGGGGAGAGAAGAGGAAGAGGACGAGGGAGGACGGGGGGAGGACAAGGAGGAAGAAAATGAGGGAGAAGATAAGGAGGAGAAGTTTGATGTCGCCGAAGAAGGACATCGTCGACGAGGAAGCCGACGAACACGACGACGGGGATGTCGGCGCAAGTCTGTGTTCACTGCTTGTTCGATCTTCACCGCTGTTTCTGATATGTTCCTTCCAGGACCGGGTTTATGAGAGAGAGAGAGAGCAAATAGAATAAGAAGGAGGAGGACTACCGCCTCTGCCTCCGGTGATTTCGCCGAATCTGTACCCATATCTGCTGTTGCTGCTTTTTCTTCTTTCTCTTCTTCTTCCTCTCCCTCTCCTCCAGATTAATTTCCCTCCTTGAGGGCTGTTATTGGGTACGAAAATCTGTGTTTGATTGTCAACAGGTTTTGGTGGAGTGGTGGTCTGATCGATAGTGCTACTTCATGGTTATTTGGGTTCTAGAAGTTAATCTTGTGTTCAATTGGTATTTCGTTGTTGGAGAGGAGTTTGTGAATTGTGGGTTTAGTTTATTCTCAGTCTAGATTTTTTTGCTTTTCTGGTTATTGAGCATAGGGGTGCATAAGAATCCGTCAATCTGCACCGATCCGCAAATCCGTCCGATCCGTGACGGATTGGGTCCGAATCGATCCGTGATGGATCGGACTAGGATCCAAAAATAGAAATCTGATCCGATCCGTCAATCCGTTCGATCCGTTTATACTTATTATTATGTTAATTTTTACTAATTTCATCAACATGATTTGTTCTAATGCTAACTTTAACTTAGTAATGTCATTACTTATCAATGTTGTATTGAATAATTTTGATTTTTGATGATATAAAGAATAAGATATTTCGTAAGCTAACAAAAAACTATACTAAATGACAATTGTATATTAGTGTTTATGTTTTTAGTTGAACATATTCGAAAATATTTTGAAATAGTTGCAATCCGCGGATTAATCCGGTCCGATCCGCGAAACTGTGGATCCGATTGGATCCGATCCATTTCGATCCGTAAACCGGCGGATCGGATTAACTCAACCTCAATCGGGACCGATCCGATCCGTGTGCACCCCTAATTGAGCATACGTTACTCAAAAAAAAATATTTAATTGACCAAGTTTTTGAGCATGTTTTTGTTACTGTGCTTTGATTGAATAAAGCAGCTCTTATTTGTGTTTTTTGGAGGCTTGGTATCTTCGTATTTGAGTAAAAATCTTGGTTTTTGAAGGCTTGGATGAGTAAAAATCTGGAGAATGAGAGAGAAGAAGAAGATTTAGAGAGAAAAGAGGGAGTAATAGAAATTAGAGAGAGAAAGTGATAGGAGAAAATGAATGAATCAAGATATATATATCAACGGGTATTTATGTAATTTTACCCTTGGTAACGGAAATTTACCCTCCTCCGCACAAAACTAGAAGCAGAAGAAGGTATTTTGTATCATGTGAAACAGGGATCTTTTGCACAAACCCTTAACCGCAAGAGAGTAAATGGCAATTAACCATTTTCTTTATAATATAAAAAATATAGGAACATTAAGCTTCTTACGGTAATAAGTTCTTTAAACAAATTTTTTTTTTAATTATGAATTTCTAATCATCATAAACGGGAGACTGTAATAAGAGGATTTTCATAATGGAGTGGTATAGTAAGTGATTTATTACCTCAAATTAGAAGTCACTAATTTGTAATTTACACTATTATATATTTGATTTGGGGTATAAGAGACATTTCAAGTTCTCTCTCCCGGTTGACTTAACTGGAGATGAACACAAAGTAAAACCACAAAGTGGGGTTCTATATCATTTGAGAACATAGGTGGGTCTTTTGCAATAACCCCTTAGACCATTCACAGCCGTGAGCTCCCCCTCCCCCACCTATCCCCACCTTACCCCACTGTTAATCTTCTTAATATTTACAATTCTACCATAACAGCTACAACAGTCAAACCTCCACTTCTATTATATTTAATTGTAACTACCCTACCCCACCCTCCAATACATGGTGAACAAAGAGAAAATACAAAAAAATTGAAATCACTCCCTACCCCACCGAGCTTGAGCTCGCCCGCGACCTCCCTCAAGCCATCCACCAAGCCCGCCGACCTCGGATTAGCGTCGAGCTCGCCTCCAAGCCCTCCCTGTTGTAGTTCCTAATCAGGCAGGTGAGCTCAATCCAGCCCACCACTGTGGATGGTCTTAGTATACCACAGAGCGGATAAAAAAGAAAATTAACCCCGTTGTATTTCAGTGTCTCTACCAAACTAAATTGAATTAATTAATGTATATTGACTAGCATTAATGAATCATCTAGCACAAATTAAAAAGCATTGAGGGAACAAAATATAATTTATTGAATTCTAAAATTCTCCGGAAATTCATACAATAATAATGCGTGCATGATGCACCTGGACTAAGGCCAATCTTGGGCTGACAAATACTTTAACAAGTTAGACTATGGTCACAACAAGTGGCCCAACTGCCAAATTTTGAATATGGGCTAAGCTTGAGTATAAAGACCGTAATCTTTTAGAAAATAAAATGTGTGTAATTTTGGAAAGAAAATATAAAGTTTTAGTGCCTTTTATGTTTGGGTAGGTGCCACTAAACGTCTAAACATCTTAATAATATTCTGGTTTGGAAACAAATAAACATACTCGTTACTCAGATTATTCGGTTAAGACAGGTATAATTGAGCAATGACTATCCTAAACCAAGACAGTAATTCAAACGATTGTTCTTCTTCTGGTTATGTCATTTATACTTTTTGGAATATATTTGAACAATTAAACATTCCCGATAAGATGCACGAATTAATTTAGCAACGTTCCAACAATTATTTACCTCTTTAGAAAAACTTTATCAAGAAAATAATAGTTTTATCTACACTTTTAATATACTATAGCACAACAGAGGAAAATGAATCGCACCTTTTTTCGACTGTTCGAGGAATTGCTTGGTTTTTGGATCTCCTCTTCTTAACTTCGAAATCCATCATCCGAACCTTCCAATTTTGATTCAGATCAAACAGCTACTTGAGAATCATTCTTAGAAACAACGGAATCTAATCTCCTTCTTCTTGTGGAAATATGGAGATCTCGCAACAAAAAAGTATTTTATATTTAATAAATTGAAAAATTAGATTCAAATATTGCTCAGCTAACAGAACTTCACGATACTACTAACCTTGGTCATAGAATTGGTGTTGAGGGTTCGGATCAGGAGCAGAATTTACGGTAGCAGCCACCGGCCAGCCATTTAAAAATGAGCATGAACGCTTTGATTCGCCACGAATCTTGGGTTGCTTGTGGAGGATCTGTTATAAGAAACTCAAACGAGGATTCCTTTCGAACCTTTCTATTTCTGATTCTCTCAAGCAAGAAATCTCATATCGCTAAGGCGTTCGTGATGAGATAAGCAATTAGATGTACTCGAAATTAAGGGTTTCAAGATCTTCTTCTCAAAATCGCCTGTGAAGAGCTCTCTCATCATCTCTCAAGACGACATTATCATAGAGCGGAAGTGGAAAGAGTGCTTGAGGAACTTGCAAGTGAGGCGACATAAATTTCGAGAGAGAAGGTGCTACTTATATCCGAGGCCACAAAAACCCTAATTGATAGGTTGTTATCTCGTGTGCATGGAGTATCAGAGTTCATGAGTTCGGCAGTGATTTTCCCGTAACTTGTGATACCTTCTTCGCTATTAGACAAGAGTCTAATTTAATTATCGAATAAAGATCAATTTTTAAAAAATAATGTGTGAAAAGTAATGAAGCCGACATTTGCTTCGAATTGTAACATTCACACTAGAGTTTCCGAATTAAACCTTCCTAAATTTTCTTGAAATAGGGCGCTCATGGGTTCACATTTTTCTGTAGATGAGGCTACTGCTATCACTTAAAGTCATTTTTTATCCAACTACAATGATAAATTTTCGTGGTCTCAAATATCTATATCTATACGACTCTCTAAAAGTGTGAAGGTGTTTTAGTATTTTAACAGTTTTTTTGCCCTTTAAAATAAAAAATTTACAATGAAACCAAGTTGAAGAGTTGTGACTATTCAAATTAGAAATAAGGCTTCCTCATCATCATCATCTTCCTCTGGTTCAAGGCTTTGGGATTTTTCATTGTCTTTTGCCTTGAGTGCCAGATTCTTTATGTTGTCACTTAGTTCACCATCAACCTCCTTCATAAAGATCTCATGAGTGAGCAACTTTCCTTGCAGATCATCCAGTTCAAGAGTGCTTACGTCGTGAGCTTCTTCAATAGCTGTAGTTTTGGGCTCCCATTTTGCTTTAGGCAGGCTTCTGAGAATCTTCCTGACTTTTCTTCATTTGAAAATATTTTTCCCAAAGATTCCAAGTTGTTCACAATATCTGTAAACCTTTTGAACATATCTTTAATGGACTCATCAGAGTTCATCTTAAGCAATTCATAGTGCCTCAAAAGGATATTAATCTTTGTCTGCTTGACTTCACTAGCTCCTTCATAGGTAATAGTCAACTTATCCCAGATCTCCTTTGCATTCTTGCAGTTAGATATCCTGTTGAACTCATCTGCACTAAGAGCACAATATAATAAGTTCAAATCTTTGTAATTTTTTGATACCTTTTCCTGTTCAGTAACTGAGAGATCTTCATCAGGTTTGACAGTTCTAACACCATCCATAGTGGTGTAGAATAGGTTTGGCCCATTCACAATAATAGACCATAGTTCTATGTTCTGATCTATGATAAACATTTTCATCAATGCCTTCCAATGCACAAATTTATCACCACAGAATAATGGACGTCTATTAGATGCCCTTCCCTGTGAGAATTCTCCTTCACCTAAAAACTCATTGTCACAAGATTTTTAGATATTTAAACTGTGACCCAAAGCCCTGATACCAATTGAAAGTGTAAAATGTAGGTAAAAACAAGTCAAGTAATACTCTAGAAGGGGGGGGGGGGGTCGAATAGAGTATGCTAGCTTTTGCCAAAACTCAAGTTTTTGAAACTTTAGTAAAGCAAGCTGTTGATATCTCAAAGCTTTGAAATGGATTTGAGAAGCTGAAAGATATAACAGCAAAGTATAGAGGCTTCAAAGCTTTGAGACTTAGAACCAAAGCTTTGAGACTTCCAAATTTAAACTTTATGTAAAAGCAGCAAAAGTAAATAGCAAGGACACATATATTTTACAGAGTTCAGTCACAATTGGACCTACTCTCTGCCTGAGGGATCTAATCCCTCTAGGATTCAGACACAACTTCTTATTAATCACCTAGATTTAGCCCTAGATCTCAAGAATAAGTGAGCTACCTTACACTTATACAGCTTGTGGTTCCCAACCTATCTAGTTACAGGCTACAACCTGTTGAAACAATAAGAACCTCTTGTTGTTCACTTGAACAACCAAATTACTAAGTTTAGTGAGGTTTAGAAATACATAAAGGGTGATACAATTAAGTATAGATAGAAGAACTCAGAAGGAATAAGCTGTTGAAAGCCTGGAAGAATTCTTCTGGATTTGAGTGATCTTCAGCCTATTTGAATTGATTCCCCGAATGATTTGAAGATCTGTATCTATTTGATCTTCTCAGATTATTGCACCCCTCAAAATTACGAACTCTGTGTCTCTAATATAGTCTCTGTAATTCAACTTGGCTAGCTGTTATAGTCTGCAACCACTTGAGAGATTTCAGGAATATAATTCCTAATGTATCTCTTATCTGTTAGGATCCTGTTAACAGCTCAATTGAGTACATTGCTGATCTGTTTATGGACGTTATAAAGTCCAACAAAACTGCAAATACTTAGCAAACAAGATCAAACAAACAACAATACAATCTAGCAAAGAAATCTGCTTGAAACAACAACTAACAAATAAAGAGATAATCATGCTAGACTGTCAGCTGATACTTCTGAGTCAACAGTTATATTCAATCTCATGAATATATCTATTATCCAATATAGAATCCACAATAATAGGCAATAATCAGCATATAACAACATCCAAGTAACACTGAATCCATCTGCACACACAAAGATGGTTAGAAGAACTTAGCAGTAAAGAGTAACTTTAAAATCTCAAAGCTTTGAAGCTTTGCCTGCTAACTTCTTCAGAATGCGTATTGGATTACCAATCCAATCTAAAACCTGCAGTGAACCTCTTAGAATATAGATTACTGAATATAATTATATACCTAAACTAATCATCATCAAAACATAACCAAAAACCTGCACAAAATAGTTAGACAAATTCAGCATACAAGAGCTGCTACAGTAACTCAAAGCTTTGAAGCTTTGATACTTAGCAGATTCTTAAGGGAAAATTGGTTGGAAAATGGTTTCATGTGAGTTCATAGTATAGACTATGACGAAATCTTTCCCCAGTTGTAATGCTTAAATCCATTCGCATCTTTCTTGTAGCAATATGTCAATAGATTGAGTCCAACTTCTTGGAGTTGGATTCTTAGAATTGAAGATGAAATCAAAGGAGTTTGGTTCCATCAAAATTGAAGATGAAGTTTGTGTTTACAAGAAGGTTAGTGGGAGCACAGTTATGTTTCTGGTCTTGTATTGGGAGACATACTAATCATTGGGAGTGATGTCCCTACTTGGAAATATTATATAGATTGACTACGGAATTAATCTTCAATGATAGACTTAGGCGAAGCAACCTATGAAGATGTATGGAGATAGATCAAAGTGGTTCATAGTACATATATTGACAAATGGTGTTGACATAGTTCAACATGTATAGAGTATGGATTCTACCTATGTCACATGGAATTAGTCTTTGTAAGACTAATTGTCTTTCCAATTAGATTGGGAAATGGACTGTATGAATGAGATTCACGAGATAAGCCATGTTATGCACTAGCCCAGATGTGTCATATGGCATGACACAAAGATACCAGTCAAATCCGGGTGAGCGTCACTGGATAATTATAAAGATTATCCTTAAGTACTTAAGAAGAACTA
Source organism: Linanthus parryae (assembly GCA_023055425.1). Taxonomy (NCBI): domain Eukaryota; kingdom Viridiplantae; phylum Streptophyta; class Magnoliopsida; order Ericales; family Polemoniaceae; genus Linanthus; species Linanthus parryae. The sequence continues at coordinate 124,640,376 of JALGPY010000003.1, read as the reverse complement.
AAGGATGAATTCTTGATATATGACAGATAGGAAGAGTTCACTGTAAGGGGTAACAGTAATGCGAAATTCCAATCCAACAAAGAAGATTTCAGATTATAAGTCAAGTTTTATGTTTTGCACTAGTGGGAGGGAATGTGAGCCGGAAAGGTTCTAGGAAAGATTCAGTCACTGATTCTAACATAGAGGACTAAGTGAGTTACTGCATGAGATGCTCTTACTCAGAATAATCAATCTCAATCAAATTGTTGATAGAAGAGATGTGGATATTTGCAAGGTACCACCAGATGTCTCTCCTACCATGCCCCTACGCAGTGTAAGCATGGAGGGCCGCGCTATATCAATAGGCATATGATCCAGGAGATTGAATCTAGTGCAAGTGGGAGACTGTTGGAATTGTGCCTTAGAGGCAATCAATTTCTTGTGACATTTATGGATTTACGATTTATTATGTTATCGATATGGAGATATGTTAACATGAATAAAGTCCTTAGAATATAAGTGTTATAAATATCCATAGTCAATTATCTTGATTAACAGGACAATCAACTATAGACTAGTATGGGGTTGGATTGATATGGAGATATCACGATCCAACACATGGGTATGCATTAGGAGTAATGGCATACTGGACTGACCCATCTACGAGAAGGCTACATACAAGTTATGTAAAGTCGCAAGTGCTTCTCGCGGTGAAAACTCTATTGTCATCCTTAGACTTGAAGTCACTAGATCTTCTAGTTTTGGAATATTGTGTTTTGGTAGCGTCAAACGCTACACCGTGACTGGGTAGTCATAAAGGCGCGTATTGGACACAATAGGAAGCAAGATTATATATCGTAGTGATGTAGATAGAATTTGTCCCTCCCACATAACGGGAGAAAATATCCGAGGCCACTCGAGGGATAGTGCTTATAGAATGTCTGGCCACACTCAAATAAATTAATATAGGATATTGGTGTTATTTGCACGAATAAAGCTATTCCCAGGATCGCGGAACTATGGATTGGATATACGAGTGTGACTTGTATGTCTCATGTCCAATCCGGATATAGAGACAAAGGGATGAGACAATACTTGCACAAGGTCTGTCAGATGATTATTTCTATTAGTTGGCTAGAATGGATGTCTTGCTAGAGGCCGCTCCATAGTAGTAAATAGTTACTACTAACTAAGTAGAAACCTATGGGGTCACACGCCATTAGGATTGAACTAGACTTAGGAATCAATTAATATGATTAATTAATTTTAAGGATCAAATCGCAACAACTTGCTAACTTAGTAGGACTAATAAGCAAGTTGGACTAATCCGAACTTGAGTAGGATTAGGAGAGGGCCTTTATGTAGTGACAAGGAGTTGTTGGACTATATAAAGGATGATCCTAGCTTCCTTCCCTACAAGTAATTTTTAAAACATTACTTGAGTAGGAGAGAATCAAGGAAAGAGAGCAAGACAACACCCAAGAGGCCAAGCCCCCTAGGTGCGTCCCCCCCCCCTTTTACGTCGGCCAAGAGAGAAAGGCCGGAGCCCTTCTTTTGGTCTCCGTTGCGTGATTTCTTCATCCTAGCTAGCACAAGGAGATTGGAGAATCTAGATCTCAGTCATAGGCGTGGATCAACTTTAGAGACGTAATACTTTTCGCGTTTGAAGTCATCAAAGGAGACCTACATAACACGAATCCTTTACCATCTGTTGGGTTTTGATGTAGGTAACGCAGTGGAATAACAAAAATTAATCCTACTTCAAAGCCCACCACGGATCGTCAGGAGGAGACATCATAACATGATAAATGACATAGTATTGTGTACCTTTTGATTTGTGAGATCACACGAAGAATGATGTCCTCGTCTCTACAGTTGATCCACGTCTAGAGGTGAGATCTAGATTCTCCCTTCTTGCAAGTGCTAGCTTGAACCGGAGGAAGAGGGAAGAGGAATCAAAGCAAAAAGGACAAGAGGAGGTTCGGCCTCCTCTTTGTGCCGACGGGAAGGGGCGGACGGCCTAGGGGCGTGCGCCTCTAGGTCTTCTTGCTCTCTCTCTTTTGCTCTCTCCCACTCTCTTTGTTATTTTTAATAACATTAAGTGGGAAGGAAGCTAGATCCTTCTTTATATACTCCAACAACTCCTTGTTGTTTCCATAAAGGTGTTTCCTAGTTCTACATGAACTAGAATTAGTCCCTTCCTTGCAAATTAATCCTACTAAGTTTGCAAGGTGTTGCAAAATGATCCTCCTCATTAATTACTCATATTAATTTATCACAAATCTAGCTCTACTTTATTTGACGTGTGATAGGTTTCTACTTAGTTGGTAGTAACTTTTACTAACATGGAGCGGTGTCTAGCAACACATCCACGCAACCCAACTAATAGAAATAGTCAGTTATCCCGACAAACCTCTTGTGCCCAATATCTTATATTGCACTTTCCCTTTGTCTCCATATCCGGATTGGACACGAGACATAAATAGTAACACTCGTATATTCAATCCATAATTCCTCGATCCTGGGAATATGCTTATGCTAGCAGATAACATCAATATCTCCATATTGATTTATCTGAGTATGGTCAGACATTTAATAAGCCTCATCCATCGAGTGGTCGTAAATATTTACTCCCATTATGTGGGAGGGACAAATCCTATATACATCACTACGATCTCTAAGCTTTCTTCCTATCATGCCCGATAGCTATCTTTATGATTACCCAGTTACGGTGTAACGTTTGATAACATCAAAGCACAATATTCCACAACTAGAGTATCTAGTGACTTCATGTCTAAGGATTGCAATTATATTAGCACTACGAGAAGCGATTGTGGCTTGACATAATCTAATGTATCCTTCTCGTTGTGGGTCAATCCAGTATGCCATTACTCCTAATGCATACCCATGTGTTAGACTTGATATCTCCATATCAATGTACCCACATACTAGTCTATATTTGATCGTCCTATTAATCAATATAGTGGACTAGGATATTTAAGATAAACAACATATTGTATCTAATGACTTCATTATATTAAATATCACAATATATAATAAATGAATTTTCTAGCCAAAACAGTGTTCATACTAAATATACGATTGCCTCTAGGGCATCTATTCCAACACCATAGTCATGAATTCTCTTCCTGTGATCCTTGGAGGGTCTTGATCGGATAATTTATTTTTATTCCGCTGCGTATCCATGATCAAAACCCCACAAAAGAGTGGGAATATTTGGAAAAAATTATAAGTGAATGTGTAGCAAAACCTCTCAACTTCAAAGCTTTTATAAATCACGAGTAGTCAAGGTATTCTTTAACCATTACAATCTTACGGGAGCAAATAATGTTTCAATAAAAAAGTATTAATTCACGCGTACCAAATTTCTTTTATCCTAATTTAATTTGGTCGGGCTTATCCAGACAACTCAATATAGTAGTCAACTTTATTTCAAGTCCTATTTACCGTTAAGTTTAGCTGAGGCATGTCCATAGCCACTAGCATGATCGATGTAGACAGAGGGATCACAAATTAATCATAAAGGGTTCCTTCTAGGGTAAATCAAACCCTATTTCACCCAAGCGTTAAGAGGGACCATACGTTAATCCCCGGTCACAAAATTAGCTAAAAGGCGCCTTAAGTGTCGACACCCCTATAACGTAGTGACCCTACAAGTATAAGTAGCACTCTATAGCTCTACAAACCCCTTGGCTGCAATACTTTGGTACATTTTGGCTCGACGGGGGAGGATTTGCACCCTCGTTATTTGGATATATACGAAAAACTCCCTGTTGTTGGGGATATACAAAAACCACCCCTGTTAACTAACGGAGCTAACGGATGGGCTGGAAAGACAAAATTACCCTTGAGATTCAAATAAATTACAACACTATAAAACCCACTTGTTCTCATTCTCCTCCCATTCGTAACCCTAGCTTTTCTTCTCTTCTCTCTCGTCCTCCTTCACCTCTCCACCGCCTCCTCCTCTGAAGTCCTCTACCTGCACCCACGACCACCAAATCACCTCCACCTCAACCTCCACCTCCATCTCTGTCCCTCTCTCCTCTCCTCCCATCGCCACCAACTCAACTCCAAGTCCTCTGCCAATTCGTCTACCAGAAAAAAACCCTGCCTCATATCCAACACCACCACTCACTGGCCAGCCCTCGCCCTCGATCAATCTCTCAGCGAAATCCCCTTTCGGAATCATCGAACATGAAAGCCCCAAAAATCACCAACGAACTCCATCGAAACTGCGTCGACCTCCACTCGAACGGCATCGACCTCCACTGGAACTAAACGACGGCTAACCGAAAGCCTCGACAGAACCCAGATCTGTGCAGAAGAATTAGCCTAGACCGAGAACTCCGACGGAGAAGACAAATCATCAACTAAGATCTGAGCCTTCCCTCAAAGTTGTAGGGTGGAGAAGCCTTTGCATTTGAGGCTTTTCTTTGTTACAGGGACTGGTGGTGGCTTTCTTCTTCTCCAAATCTTCTTTTTCTTCTTCTCTCTCTTCCATCTCAGTTCTTGCTCTGTTGCGCTGCTGCTGGGCTGTGGGTCTATGGGGCTGGTGATTGACCGGTGGCTGGGTTTGCGTGATGTAGGACACGAATTATGGAAATATCATCAAGTTCAAGAAAACAGTTCCCGTCAGTACGCAAAATCAGGGGCAGAATTGAATGAATTCGATATATGGTCGAACCATACATAATTCTGAGTGCAAACGACGTTTGGAGAATAACTCGTGATAATTCACGAGCACCACGACAGATTTGCCAGAATCGTCCGTTTAGGGCATGAAATCAGCGTTTTTACTATTTTTGGCAGTATTTATTTAGTCAATAACTTTTAGTAGGAAACTCCGAATCAAATTCCGCAAATTGCAGATTTCTCGTAATCTCTCATATTTTCTGAATTTGATAGTTTTGCAATTATTTCCATTTTTAGCAAATTTCGGATTTTGATTGTTTTTAGTCTATTTAAGCGTTGTAAACCTTCGGCTAAATCATCTTTTCCCCTATTATTGAATACAATTCAGATTTCTCATTTTGAGAGTCGTTTTGCCCTTAGAGATTGACGTTTGTCATCTCTATTATCTTCGTTTCGTTTTCCGATCTGCGTCAAGTGGTATCAGAGCCAGGTTGACCTCGCTCATGGCTGCTCGGCAAGGCGGAGAAGAGATCCCCGTTGATGTTCTTCGCGGGTTAGGAACCTTAGGTTCTCTAGGGAGTCCATCTTCAATAGACACCCCGCACATGGATAGCCATGGCAGTCCTATTGAGCGATCTATGGCAGTTCTTGGGAGGAGACGATTGGTGGATCGTTTTCAATCACTTTGTATCATCAAAAATAAGGTATGCAACTTGGATATTGATGATGCTCATACTAATTTTGTTAGCACCAAAATTGTTGAGTATTTTAATTTCCATACGGAAGATCACCCGTCACCATACACTTGTGAAGGAGTTAATGGATCCGGACAAATATCCGATATTTTATTGATTAAAGGGAAAAAAGATGAATTACCCGAAAGTTTACAACGCTTAAATAGACCAAAAATAAAGAAAATTCGAAATTTGCTAAAAATAGAAACAATTCTAAAACTATCAAATTCAGAAAATATGAGAGATTACGGGTAATCTCCATTTTGTGGAATTTGATTTGGAGTTTCCTACTAAAAGTTATTAGCTAAAGAAATACTGCCAAAAATAGTAAATCTGCTGATTTGGTGGTCAAGATGGACGAATTTGGCCAAATTGTTATGGTGCTCGTGACTTGTCACGAGTTATTTTTAGAATGTTGTCTGGACTCAGAAATATGTATGGTTCGACCATATATCGGATCCCCTCGATTCTGCCCCTGACTTTGCGTACTGACGGGAACTGTTTTCCTGAATTTGACGTTATTTTCCATAATTCGTGTCCTACATCATTGCGGGTCGGGTCTAGTGAATTAGGTTGGTGGTATAGAGGTGATTTGAACAGTTGGTGAAGTGATTGAGGGTTTGTAGGATGGTTGGTGATTATGGTTGATTGGTAAGTAGGTATTGGTGGTTATGGTAGGCTGCTGGGAGATGGGTTGAAGGCTGTTAAGCGTTAATCGGTTGGGAGTTTTAGGCATTAGGTTTATTGTTATGCAGGTGGAGTTTGTGAGTGAAGTCAGTGGAGATGGTGGTATGCTATTGCATTGGTTCAGTAGTTTTAGGTATGTGTAAATGATGAAGGTCTGTGTTGGTGAAGGGATGGAGATGCATGTTGTATTTAAAGGTTTGGGTAATGGTTTTGTGGTGGTTGTGGTGAAGGAGGTTTGTAGCTAAGTTGGTTGATGGCTAGGTAGCTAAGTGTTGTGGTCAGGGTTTAGAATGGGTAAGTAGGTGATGGAGGTTGGTTTGAATTGGTGGCAATGGTGGTTTAGGATGGAGTACTGGTGTTGGAGAATTTTGGGTACCACCGGTGCAATTTTGCCTCATTATTGTTGTTGTTTATGTTGGTGGTGGGGAAGGTGCGGTGTTGTTGTTGGTGGTGAATTAGTGGTGGTGGTGATGGCGGTAGGGATATGGTGGTGGTGGAGGTGGTGGTCAAGAACACCAAGAACATCAACATAAAAAACCCAAAAACATAAAGAGGGGAAAAATGGTCATAAAAAGTCATATTGCACCCCCTACTGACTAACACTATCAGAAGGATGATATTTGTCCAACGTCCATCCACTGACAGGGGTGGTTTTGTATATCTCCGAACAGTAAGGATTTTTTGTGTGCATATTGTCTTTTACCCAAAAAGATATTGTTGGGCCTGACCCGGTCCAATAGGGAGGAGACCGTAGTTGACACACCAAGAAGAAGAAAGAAAAAAAATATTCCGATCATTTCTCCGACCAAACCGTACGGGAAAACCCTTGGCGGCGGCGGCAGGGGCAGCAGCATAGATGGATCGTTTCCCGACGGACGTCGTCGCCGACATTCTCTCAAGGCTGCCCGTGGAGCCTCTCCTCCGTTTCAAGTCCGTCTCTAAACCCTGGTGTGCTTAGAGACCAGAAACCACCGCTTCCTCATACTTAGAGACCAATTCCAGCATTTGTATTCTCTAACCTTGTACTCACTCGACGCCATGTTAGTAAAAGTTTTGGGGCAAGAGAATCATGGACAAAGCTGTTTTCCGTTGCTCAACCAAAACATATTAAAGCTTGTAGTCTTCTGGTTCCTTTGGCCTTTTCGAAGGATTGTAACAAAGTCCTTTTGGGGCAAGACAGCCAGAAGTTTATTTGGTTTGATCTTAAAAGTAATGTAGTTGAGACAGTTAAAGTCCGTGGCCTCCCGAGATTGTTCCATGAAGAGTTTTGTGTGCAAAGCCTTGTTCCAGTTGGTGCAGGAGGCGAAAGTAACAGGAAGAAGCAGCCTAGAGAGGAAAGCAAGGAAAAGACGCAAAAAAAGATTGTGAAGAAGAGGTGATACTTCAAAATCTTTTCATGGCGTTAGCCTTTAGTCACTCTTCCTGTTTTGCTATTTCGTTGTCATATTGAATTGGCTACGAGCTTTGTGTTGAATAATTGCCATGTTGAGAGAACTCACTAAATACCTTGTCAACCTTTGTTTTGGAAGATCCCTGCATCAGTTGATTTCATACAAAAATTTTCAGTTTAGCAAATCTTGCAGTGGAAATTTTCCACTCCGTGTGTTAAGAACTTAATATAATGTTAAATATTCGCAAAACTCTGCTTGGTTATGTAACTTAAAAGATCTAATTTTTGTAGTCTGTAAAGTCTTCAACTTGTCTCTGGTCATGTACGAAACATTCAATGTTGCAGATGTCAAAGCTAAAGAGTTTTGGAGAATTTAACTATTGACGAGAAATTTATAAGTCCAAATTATTAATTTCGTTCTTGTTTTCCATGACAACTATGATCACCCTTTATGGGAGCGCTGTAGAAGGGGTTCAACTAGACAAGGATCAGATACTTTTAAACAACCTCTTGTGGGATTAAACAACCTCTTGATCTTGCCACTGAGGAGTACCAGAGATTGCCGTTGCCTAATTTTGGGGTTAAGGATGAATTTCACATATCTGTGGTGGCGTTTGAAGGGTGTCTGTGCTTGTGTAGTAATCATCGAGGTGCAGTTTAGATGTGTGGGTAATGAAGGAGTATGGAGTCAGAGAGTCGTGGACTAAACTGTTTTTCGTTGGTCAACCAAAACATATTAAAGCTTTTAGTCTTCTGGTCCCTTTGGCCTTTTCGAAGTATGGTAATAAAGTCCTTTTGGGGCAAGATAGCCAGAAGTTTATTTGGTTTGATCTTAAGCGTAATGTAGTTGAGACAGTTAAGGTCCGTGGCCTCCCAAGATTGTTTCATGAGGAGTTTTGTGTGCAAAGCCTTCTTCCAGTCGGTGGGGGAGGGGAATGTAACAGGAAGAAGCAGGCTAGAGAGGAAAGCAAGGAAAAGAAGCCGAAAAAGATTGTGAAGAAGAGGTGATACTTCAAATTCTCTTTATCGCATTAGCCTTTAGTCACTCTTCCTGTTTTGTTGTTTCGTTGCCATATTGAATAGGCTTGGAGCGTTGTGTTGGATACTTGCATTGTTAAGAGAACTCACTAAATGCCTTATGAATCTTTGTTTTGGAAGATCACTGTGTTGGCACTGAAATATCGACGGTGTTACTGTCACTCAAAATTCAAAATACGCGCCTAAAACTTTTCGAAATCATCAGACGCCAAAACTGGGGTGACCCAAGCAAATTCAAACTGAGGAGATAAATGCTTATCTATTCAGGATCTCAGACACTTAGGAAAGTCAAGCACTGGAAGAGAAAATAATCTCAAGAGATCTTCAAATTACTGCAGATAAAATATTATCTCCAGACCCACCAGAAATCATGGGATCACGCACGATCTCAAATCAGTTGACGGGAGCCTCTACAAATAGGAGGATTCGTCACAAGCAAGAGGACTTCTTCGGGAACGGAGAGAAAGGCAGAGAGATAGAGAGAAAAGAAAGCTACAGATCACCACCACCAAACCAAACGCTACAAGCTTCGACTCCTACGTCGAAGTAAGCTGAAACCGGAGTCCCAGGAGGCAAGGACCCGAACACCAGAGCCAAGCTCAACAAGCGATCAATGGCATCAAACTGGTAAAGGGTTCCAAACCCCTAAACACATCTCTCTCTCTCCTATTCATACACTCTGTAAATCATTTTCTTCATATGGAGAACAAAATACATATCCAAATTGAAAAAGTTGTATCAATTTGGGTATCAAACCCGTACAAATTCAATAAAAATGTCGATTTGGTTTATTTTATTTTTCTTGCGTATTTGTTTATTTTTGTTTCATTAATCAGGGGTTCCATTAGATAGGGTAAAACTCAGGGAATTAGGACTCACTCAAACAAAAATATTTGTTGCGCAGATTTTTAAATAAAAAAGCTACAAATCGAAGCTTTCTTAAAAATCTGTGTCTACAAATTGGCACACCCGGTGGGACTGTTTCCTCCCCTCATCTCTAGAAACAAAAAAAAAAAACATTCGTAAGAAGTTTATGCCTTGCGCTTTTCTGTGACCTTACTAATAAATTTTTGTTTGGGTCTCAGTTTACAGAGTGCTAGCACTGGAGTACCACCAAGGCCAGTACTCGGCCTCTGGAAGGAGAAGCTCCTGACACCCGCTCCCACTATGCAACAAGGGCGAAACCCTTACAGGCCCTGTGTGCCCAGGGGGGTGGCGCCAGTCCAGGAACCAACCTGTAAGCAGGATCGTGCACAGGGATTGGTCACTCAACGCGTGAGGGGTTCTCATGAACTTTCTCCCCACCGAGTGGCTTCTCCTGGTAGAAACGAGACCTTGCTTAGAAGGATTGAGTCTTTGGTCGAAGAGGTCAACTGCCTGGTTGAGAGTGCCAAAATCCTTTCTGGGATCTGGAAAGCAAAACGAATTAATGAATTCTTGACCCTAGCCAAGAGGGCTGAGAAGGCGGTTATCTTCGCCATGGAGATAACCGTTGTTGGCACCATGCCAAATACCGCTGCCAACATGATCAAGGAGGCAGAAGAGGCCAAGGAACTCGCCGCAAAAGCAGGAGAAGCGGCCTCCGAAGAAAACTGCAGGATCATAAGAGGAATCGGAAAGAAAGTGATGTCCCGTGAAAATCGACTGGCGATCAAAGATTTACCATCGCCGGTAAAAAATTACGAGGCTTCCAAGGGGCTGTCTACACCGGATTCCCCCTTGTTGGTCAAATCTCCAAAGGCTTTCAAGGGCCTGTCCACTCCGGATTCGCCCTTGTTGGTTAATAATACCACAGCTTCCAAAGGCTCGTTGGGCATAAGTCACTCTACTCCCAAGAGTTCAGACTCCCGAGGCTTAGTTCCCGGGGTAATGAATTACCCGACGGCACTAAAGAAGCCATTACCATTGAAAGAAAATGCAGCGCCGATAAAAAGCACTGCATTTGAATTTGTCTCGGCCATGCCTGTAGGCATACGCGCCAAGCATGGAAAAAACCATGCTATGGGAGAAGACCTCCGAGCTCTAGAAGTTGAAGGTCTAGGGGACCATGAACGCGAGTCTCCTGTATTCACCCTACCTGGAGAGCGCAATAAAGACAAAGTGAAGGGGGTTCAAAATTCAATCTCAGCTCCAGTTGGGGGACAAGTGGTGTCGGTAAAGTCAGGCCGCATCACGAGATCCATGACCCGAAATATGGAGGCACTAGGCCTAAATGGTGTAACAAATCCCTTATATCAGGAGGGAGAAATCGACTCGTCCACGCTTGGACCACAGGAAGCTGTATCCGTAATGATGACGGATGTGGAGGATGATCCGATCTCTCGGGCTGTAGAAGAGAAATTTGCAATCTTCCAGGCACAAATGGAAAAAAAAGACAAAGAGATCGAAGCTATGTCACAGCAGATAAAAACTCTGCAAGCACAACTCTTAGAAGCCGGAAGCGCGACCAGCCAAGAGGGTGCGAGACCGCAGGAGATACCACCCATGACTTCTGGGCCAACACTCAACAATACACCAACAAATGGTCACTTGGGAGTGTCATCCTCGACGACGAGAATACCACAAGCCAACACATTGCCTGGGGGTGGCGGTCTCCAACAAGGGCTTCAAGACTTAAGTTTTAATGGCCTAAATCCAACCCTATTATCATTAATTGGAGAAATGGTAGAAAGCCAAGTTCAGAGGGCTAAAGAAAAGGAGGATGGGCTCTCCACAGTGATTACAAAGCCGTACCCCTCATGGGTGGATAAGGTGACGCTCCCCATTGGCTATCCCCAACCCGAGTTTAGGATGTTCAATGGAACCGGAGATCCAAGACAACATTTGGCACACTTCCTTTCCAGGTGTGGGCCTATAGCACAAAATGAAGCCTTGTGCTTACAGCTATTCGTCCAATCACTGGAAGATGCTGCCTTCACTTGTTACTCGCAGTTACCTGAAGGCTCCATACCAAGTTGGGACTCGATGACCAAAGAGTTCCTGAAACATTTCTGCAACACCCAAAGACGGGTGGGGGTTCCAGAATTGATTGAAACGAAACAGCGTGACAATGAGACGGTCACTGACTTCATCGCTAGGTGGCGAGCATTGACCTTTGCATGCCCCCAGAAGTTCACCCAGAAAGAGCTCATAAGGATGTGCCTCAACAATCTCAGACATGAATTATCAACCTCGTTGATGGCTCAAACTTTTAGTGGCTTCAACGATTTGTGCACAAAGGCACATGACATGGAGCTCCATCTCAGCAAAAGAAGAAGGTCCAGGTTCTCATACAAAATTGAGTCCTCAACAGCTGCGTTGGTGGAGATGAAGAAGCCTCCAGTGGTCATTGGAACAAGGAAGCCCGAAGCCAAGAAGTTTTCCATAAAGGAAAGGCTGGAAAAGAAATATTCCTTTTCCGATGACTTGGTGGATGACTTATTCGAGGACCTTGTTGAGCAAAGATTGATCTCTCTTCCAGAAGCAAAAAGGCCTAATGAAGTAGGGAGGACAGACAATCCCAAATATTGTCCCTACCACCGCTTAATTGGCCATTGTCTGAAGGACTGTTTCGTACTTAAAGACAAAATCCAAGAACTACTGGATTCAAAGACAATTGAGTTTCCCCCATCAGAAAGGGTGAGTGCAAACCCGATCACTGTCGATGAAGGGGGTTGGACTGTTTGTCGACCAAAAAGGATAAAAAAGAAGCAAAACGTTGAGTCAAAGACTGAAACAGTTCCCCTTGTCTCACAAAGAAAGAGACGCCCCAAGAAAGTGAACAGGGTTGAAACTCTCCTGGAACCCAATGAGCAATATGAGCAGACGCCTCCTGCTCCAATGGTTCTGGAAGAATTCATGCCATCCGAGTACCGTATATCTGGGAGGGTGAAGAACTTGGAGGAAAAGATGAATGCTCCAATCGTCATGTCTTGTTTTATGATCACGAATAAAGACAAGACTCCCGAAGAAGTAGGGCGACAACTTGATATTCCAGACACTCCTCCTGAATTCAGGCGTGTTCGTACGGATTTTTGCATGAATGCCCCAAGGCAACCCCGCGCTCTTAGAGGCAAAAAAATAGGAGACCTAAACAAGGTTCGAAGATGCCTAGAGTTCGTGGAGGAAGAACCAAAGCCTTCTCCAAACACTAAGAAAATACGCTCGGAAGACGGAACCTCGAGGGTTTGTCCATGCAATGTCATAACAGTTGATGTTGACTTTGTTGGAAGGACTGTCTGTGTCGAAAGAGATCCAGAGGACTACGACAAAACGGTTATGGATTCATGGGCCAGAGATGATGAGATTCATCTATCCATAACTCTAAGGGAAAATCTCCCCGAGGTACCCCTCATTCCAAAAGGAAATCCGTATCCATGTTGGGTGGATCAAATCCTGTTCCCAGTTGGGTATGTGATACCTATCTTCCCGACATACTGCGGAGTTGGATGCCCGAGGCGTCATCTCATTCGCTACCTCGCTGCATGTGGGAACACAGTAGATAACCAAGCTTTGCTCATGCGACAGTTTGTCCTCTCTTTGGAAGCGCAGGCCGAAGATTGGTACTTTAGCCTCCCACGAAACTCCATCCCGAACTGGAATACCATGGCGGATAAGTTCTATAACAGGTTCTATGCTCCCAGTCGGCTGGATGATGACCAATCGTCAACTGGTTCCGTAAACATGGTTCAAATCAGCGAGGAAGCCAAGGATGAGAAGCAAATAATTGCTAGGGCGTGTCCTGCGTTTCTGACATACAAGAGGCGTGCACAAGGCGGTCCCTCCAAGGATACCGAGGTTCCAAAGGTAACAGAAGCTCGAGATAAAGAATAACAAGTGAGGTACGATGTGCTCTCACACCTCAAGAAAATCCCAGCACTCCTAAGTGTATATGACGCCCTTAGGATGTCGCCTGAGCTACGGAAATCCCTGATATATGCCTTGTCCAAGCCAGAAGACTTCCACGGGACGGTAGAAGATAGTCAAGAAAAGGTGACCGCGTGCATGTCCACCATTTCATTTGGAGACGATGACATGTGCGCCGAAGTGAGGAAACACAATAGACCATTGTTCATTACTGGGCATGTATCTGGTGTTAGTATCTCACGAGTCATGGTGGATGGAGGGTCTGCGGTTAATTTATTACCGAAGAGAGCTCTAACTCTGATGGGTCTTAAGGTTTCTCATCTCCAACCAAGCCACTTAATCATCCAAGGGTTCAACCAAAATGAACAGAGGCCCTTGAGAAAGTTAAGGCTGGAGACAAGGTTCGAAGAGTTAGAAGACAATACAGAATTCCTAGTGATTGATGTGGACACATCCTATAATGTACTGTTAGGACGTCCCTGGGTGCACGACAATGGTGCGGTACCCTCGACATATCACCAGCGTATCAAGTTTCCCCTACCCCCACCGAGGTACGAAGGGACAATTGTGGCGGATCGAGATCCTTTTGAAGGTGTGGGGGCGTATTATGCGGACGCACGCTATTACGAGAAAGATCTCCCAGAAGAAGAAACGAAGGAGGAGGTCGAAGTTGTGGTGCAAAACCCATCTCAACGAAGAACCTTTCGATACGTCCCTAAGTAAGAGGGAAGACCAGGGGAAAGTGCTTTAACACCTATAAGCACGGCTGTGGACTTAAAGAGTGAATTCACTCTCCCGTTAAGAAAGACGGAGTGCACTATGGTAGAAAGCTACAACAGGTTTGTTGTGCCTGCAAGGGGTCAAGAATCCAAACCAATCACATTCCACGCATTGGGAGATATGGATAGAAAGATCCAAGATGGTGCTAGCATCAGGACCCCGGGTGCTCAGCCCCTTAAGCCGAAGTTTAGCAACAAGACTACCCGAATGCTGATGAAAGTTGGCCTAAACCCTGAGAAGGTAGATCAAATGGCTTCTTTTGAAAAAATTCTTACACCATCTCAAAGGAAAGCCCTAAGGGAGGGAAGACCCATATCAGCAACCAAGGACGGTCTTGGGTATGTTCATCCCACTCTAAAGGAAAAGGCCACTGTAAACATGACATTAGCACAGGATAGCCCCTTATTGAGGGAAGAAGAAGTGCACCCCGCACCTTCAGAATTCGAGGAGGGCAGACAAGCCACAACCGATGATCTCCCAGAGGTAAACTTGGGAGAGGGTGAAGATAAACGTCCAATCTTCATAAGTGCTTCTTTAAAAGAAGAGGAAGCTCAAAAGTACATTTCTTTTTTGAAGGAGTACCATGACGTCTTTTCCTGGAGCTATGACGAAATGCCCGGTCTAGACCCCGAAGTCGCAGTCCATCGACTTGCTGTCTGCCCAGAAAAACAACCAGTCAAGCAAGCACAAAGGCGGACTCGACCAGAGTTGACAGCTCAATTAGAAGCTGAAGTTGATAAACTTATCAAAGCTGACTTCGTTAGAGAGGTCCAATATCCGACTTGGTTGGCGAACATTGTGCCAGTCAAGAAGAAAAATGGTCAAATCAGGGTATGCATAGACTTTCGAGATCTCAATGAGGCATGCTCGAAGGATGATTTCCCCTTACCCATGACAGAGTTGCTAGTCGATGCGACGACCGGGTACGAGAGAATGTCCTTCATGGACGGTTACTCTGGCTATAATCAAATTCGGATGGCACCCGAAGACGAAGAACTCACCGCCTTCAGAACCCCAAAGGGAGTGTTTTGTTACAAGGTGATGCCTTTCGGATTAAAAAACGCCGGCGCCACCTATCAGAGGGCTATGACCATAATCTTCGGGGACATACTTCATGACATAGTGGAGTGCTATGTAGATGATCTCGTGGTAAAAACTCGTAAGAGAGAAAACTATCTCAAAGATTTAAAAGAGATATTTGACCGACTGAGACGTCATAACCTTAAAATGAACCCTCTAAAATGTGCATTTGGGGTTTCATATGGGAAATTCCTAGGTTTTGTGGTGCGCAGCAGAGGAATTTAAGTGGACCCTTCAAAGACTAAGGCCATTATCGAGATGCCTCCACCCAAGAACCTCACCGAACTCAAGGGACTGCAAGGGAGATTGGCTTATATCAGAAGGTTCATTTCAAACTTAGCTGGAAGGTGCATGCCGTTCTCTAGATTAATGAAGAAAGGGGTCCCTTTCGAGTGGGATCAGACGTGTCAAAACGCGTTTGATGAAATTAAAAAATACTTGGTCAATCCTCCAGTACTCATGAGCCCCGTAAAAGGAAAGCCCTTGCTCCTGTACATCACGACTCTTGATCACTCCCTGGGCGCGTTGTTGGCTCAGCACAACGAGCAAGGAATGGAAAATTCCCTCTACTATCTCAGTCGAACTCTCGTGGGGGCAGAAATTAACTATAGCCCCATTGAGAAAATTTGTCTGGCATTAGTGTTCGCACTCCAGAAGCTAAAGCATTACGTGTCTGACCATGAAGTCAAATTGATCTCAAAAGTTGACCCCTTCAGATATGTATTGTCTCGTCCAGTTCTAAATGGGAGGATTGCAAAATGGGCAGTGCTTCTCCAGCAGTTCGACCTGGAGTATGTCCCTCAAAAAGCAGTGAAAGGTCAAGCCTTAGCAGACTTCCTAGCAGCTCATCCTATACCCGATGGTTCTCCTCTAGCCACAGACCTTCCTGACGAGGATGTGATGGTGGTCGAAGTCCAGAGGGGGTGGGAGATGTATTTTGATGGAGCTTCGAGGAGCCCGGATGGAAAGAGACAGGAAGACACAAAAAAAAAACAAGTCCGGTATTGGAATTGTTTTCGTCACTCCTGACAAGGCCATCATTCCACACTCCTTCGCGCTAACTGAAGGA
Source organism: Linanthus parryae (assembly GCA_023055425.1). Taxonomy (NCBI): domain Eukaryota; kingdom Viridiplantae; phylum Streptophyta; class Magnoliopsida; order Ericales; family Polemoniaceae; genus Linanthus; species Linanthus parryae. The sequence continues at coordinate 124,624,118 of JALGPY010000003.1, read as the reverse complement.
TGCTCCAAAAATGAAGCTGAGTACGAGGCCTTAATCGCTGGACTAGAGTTAGCTCTCCAGATACCCATTGATGAAATGACTATATATGGGGATTCAGAGTTGGTCATCAAGCAACTGCGAGGGGAGTATGTTGTGAGGAAAGCAAGCCTCACCCCATACCACGAAAGACCGGATCATCTACTCTCACAATTCAGAGAGATCCACTTATTCCATGTAAAGCGCGGGATAAACTCACAAGCCGATGCTTTGGCTAGTTTGGCTGCTTCACTGACACTCCCAGATAGTAAGACAATTACTGTGACAGTTGGAGAGAGGAGATTCTTAGAGCCCCTCATGGAAACCCCAAATGTTTCCGAAGTGATGACGCTCTCTGCCAAGAATGATAAAAATGAGGAAGACTGGAGAGACGTGTTCATACACTATCTTCGAGATGGAAGGCTTCCTGAAAACAAGGCAAAAAGAAACGAAGTGAGACGACGTGCATAAAAGTTCATCATGCTAAAAGATGTTCTTTACAAACGATCGTTGGATGGGATTTACCTTCGATGTGTTGCTGGAGATTCCATTCATGAAGCCATGACCGAAGTACGCTGGAGTTTGCGGTGCCCACCAAAGTGGACCAAAATTGCACATGCAACTCAAGCGTTTGGGGTATTACTGGCCAAACATGATTGCAGATTGCATCAACTTTTCCAAAAGGTGTCGAGTGTGCCAGTACCATGGAGACGTCATTCACCAGCCTCCTGAGCCCTTGCACGTCACCACAACATCATGGCCATTTTCCGCTTGGGGTATGGATATAATTGGGCCATTTGTCCCTCCATCATCAAGGAGGTACATATACATCTTGACTGCTACAGATTATTTCTCCAAATGGGCGGAAGCTGTAGCCTTAAAAGACTTCAAAAGTGCTACTGTCTCCGAGTTCATTAGGACCCACATTATCTATCGATTTGGGGTACCGGATAGGATCATGGCAGACAACGGGCAACCATTCAAGAGTGATGCTTTGTACAAATTATACGCCAAGTACAACATAAAGTCAAACCATTCCACGAGGTATCATGCACCCGCAAATGGTTTGGTCGAGGCGTTTAATAAAACCTTGAGTAAAATTCTCAAGAAAATGGTGGATAAAAATAAGAGAACATGGCCAGAAAAGTTGCAGGAAGCGTTATGGGCTTACCGGACATCCCACAGAACCGCTACACAAGCAACGCCATATTCACTTGTTTTTGGGGGTGAGGCGGTTCTACCACTCGAAGTTCAAATACCTTCCCTGCGAGTGGCAGTGCAGGAGTCCCTTACCGAAGGAGAACATGCAGAGGTACGATTAGCCGAGTTGGAAACCTTGGGTGAGAGAAGGCTACACGCCCAACAAAACTTGGAAGCATATCAACAAAGGATGGCCAATGCTTTCAACAAAAGGGTACGCCTACGTTCTTTCAAAAAAGGTGACTTAGTCCTAATGGTCCGAACACCTATCATCGTGACTAGGAGGACGAAAGGAAAGTTGGAGCCTAAGTGGGAAGGGCCATATGTGATTGAAAAGGTCTATTCAAATGGAGCTTACTTGTCACAGAGGATGGTGAAAGAATGCTACCACCAACCAATGCCAGGTTCCTAAAAAGGTACTACCCCTAAAAGATGTCTTGAAGAGGGGGTGGGCGCATGAATAGCTCATATGCAAAGTCCACTGGGATGAAAACCCGAAAGGGCGGTCCAGTCCAAATCAAGGACAATAAATGACCTGCAAGGTTGAAAACCCGAAAGGGCGGCCGTGCACAAATTAAGGTCTACAAAAAAAAAAATTACTCCCTTGAACTACGTTTGACTTGATCCCGAAAGGGTACGTAGGCAGCTCGAATTCAAAAATCGAGTTCTGTCCACCCCATACCAAAATCTCATTTTCCCCAGCAAGAAACTGTGAAATTCCATGTGTTCTTTGCATACTTAGCGAAAAAAAAAATTATTACGCAAGGGAGACAAAAGGGACATATGGAAAGAATATGATGTTCTAATTATGACAAAGCAAAGCGTCACTAAAAGAAGTTTGGCAAGCAACCAAAGCAGAGGGACAAAACGATTCCACACAAAAGGTCCAAAGTACTAAATAAATAAAATAAATGAAATACGAAGAGTTCTCTAGTCATCAAGAGCTACCCCCTCAGCAGCCTTGTTGAAAGCCTCCTGCTGAGCGGTGGGATCTAGGGCCATACCATCCTCGGGGATAATCTCCTTCTCCAGTTGAGCAACTTGCGCCAAAATCATGTAGACATGGGCGGCCATGTTAGATTCCTCTTCCTTCATCTTAGAAATCTCGTCTATGAAACGTTGAAGTACTCTCTCACGTTCAGCATTCTTTTCTCTCACCTGCTGAAGAGCTTTAGACTTTGACTCTAGCTCTGCTTTGGTTTTCTCCAAAAGTTGGGTCTTTTCCTCAATATCTGAAGAAAGATGCTCCGCTTGATAGCGCGACATGGAGATTCGGATGAAATTTTCGACTTTGAGAAAAAGGGGTGCTAAGTCTACATGCATTTGTCCCAAATGAGTGAAGGCTTTATTTGCATCTTCAATCATCTTCGGGAAGCTGTTGGAAATGGCGCACTTCTTCAGCTCCCTGGTAAGACCCTCCCATATGGTATTTGTGAACCATTCCTCCGTGACACGCTTCAGGGGCAAATTGTCAGCAATAGGTGCGGGCTCCTTTAGGTCGGACAATAAAGTCTCCATGTCACTCCTAAGGGACAGGGAAGTAGAACTATTCCCTGCACGACATGCAATTGTGTTAAAAAACAATAGAGAAGGGATACATAAAAGCATTATAAAATATAAAGCTAAGTTTACCTTTTGAGAGGGTGGGAATGGAGACTGCCAAAGAGGCGTCACATGTAGAGTTAATAAGATCCTTGCCTGCAGAAAGAACACAAAGTCATGAAAGATATATGAGGGAATAATACGTGAAGACACAAAACGACGCTCACATGGTGAAGGAGTAGGGGTAGGAAGATCTGATGAGTTAAAGTCCAGACGAACTCTCGCTTTGTTCCCAGGACCTGGCAAAAAAGGGGGGTGAGCAACGTGTTAGAAAAGGATGAGCAAAAAAAAAAAAAGTATTAAGTATACCTGTCACACGGGTCGGACCACTTGACTGCACCTCCATGTCTGGAGTGTCGTCCGATAGTGGATTGTAGTCATCATACATATCACCATCATCATCGTCATCATCATCACTTAATACCTGAGTCTTCTCAGAATCAAGTGACTGAGCGGGAACATTACTACTCACGATCCTCACAACGCCCAACACACTAAGGCTATGCCCCTCACCACCAAATAATCCCATGACTTCATCAATGGTTTTGTCACTAAAAAAATCCAGTAAATAAGCTGAGAACTTGGTTTCAGAAGGAGTGAGGCTAAATGAAGGAGCTGACGGGATGCCCACACATTTCACCCTATCAAACGACGCCGTGAACTCAGCATTATAGGTCGCTAGATCCGCGCCGGGAATCACTTGCTCAAAAGTAATTGATCTATCATAAAAATGCAGGCATACGTCATGAACAAGTTTCAATAGTTTTTGTGACAGAGCGAGGCGGTCGCTTGAATATGGAGAGACAACTTTTAATTGGTACTCGCCATTTTCACTACTAGACGGGGATAAAGAGCTATAAGACTCCGGGGTTCCGGCATTGATGGGATCACTCGTGACCAAGTCAGAACCCACCCTGTCGGACTCTAGAAAATCTTCCTCTTCAACTCTTCCTTTCGCTTTTGGCTTAGGAACATGTTGACGTTTTGGGCGAGATCTCGAATTGCTTATTTGAGGTCTCTTCCGAGTGTTAGGCTCTTGCTTACCAGAACGACACAATACTTGAAGAGCGGAGAAGGTGGATGCCACCCACCAAGATCTATAAGGCCTGGTGACATATAAATCCGTGGGATTAGGATTCTTTGCCGGCAAGGTGATCACCTTATCATTCGCATAGGTGTTCATCATGTTAAGCCAATGACTACAAAATATATCAGGGTTAAAACTCTCGGGTTTAGAAAGCTTACGGCAAGACACCGAGATGTTCGTGAGATCCTTAGGGCACGCTTGACTAAATGCAAATTTTCTAGCATAGCGGTTCGGGGCGTAAGGTTCGGCAATGAAAGTCGAGCCACTCCTACATGTCAACACCCTGGGATGCAAGCTAATCATGTAACTGCGCTGACTGGTTGAAAGCTTAGGGGTGTCATCAAAGGTATCAGAGAATTCAGGCAGTGGGATGGCCGCAAATAGTATCTCATTCAAATATTCAAACAAGGAATGTGCTTCATAGCGCCCATTGTCGAACTTGTAACCTGCTTGACCTCTGATAGTGCCCAAGAAAGGTATGAAGTCATCCTTCGGCATCATGGGAGGTGGCTTGAGCTTTTCACGAGAATATGTCCGTGGAAAGTACATGGAGACCCACCCCAAGAAGTAATGAAAAGGGCCATGGATGGTCTTCTTGCCCGGCGGAAGAGTTTCCGAAATTACTTTGAAAGAGCGGTACAGGTGGGCTAAAACAGGTACAGCCAAACTGTACTTAGTCCCCTTAGTTGCAATCTTAGACGCCGGATAAAAAGTTGATGGCCGTACCTCGTTCTTATTGGTAGGAAGGACAAAACCACTAAGCCAACACGCAAGGAAACCGGCAAGAAAGGTGTCAGGAGTGATGTTGTCTCTACGACGATATTTGCCCCCATCACTTTCAACAAAACAGTCGAACCAGTTCATAAACTTTTTCGACGAACTATCGTGAGCATAAATGCGGAACAAATCCCGACAAACAGTTGACGTTTCAGTATACAACGAATCATTGTCTGGGGTGAACTCATCATAAAAATCTCCCATGACGGGTAGACCACTAACCCGGTGAAGATCCCATAGCGAAATTCCTACCTCCCCGTATGCAGCATGAAACGAGTTAGTGTCCGGACACCATCGCTCCAAGAAGGCTTTAAAAAGATGAGTACATCGCTGATATGAATACATTGAGATATAAAGAGCCATGAAAATCTCAGCTTGCCCTAGAACGAGCGAATTATCGAAGCACACATCCTTAACCCAAAACTTCCATTCTGAAGATCGAAAGAATCCGCTAGTTTGCTGAACGCCAAAGGTTGAATCCCAATTCAAATTTTTGTTATTCATTGTCTTGTGAAGCGTTTTGAAGAGGCTCGGTGCGCCTGTAGGATCGGCTTCCTCTTGGTGAAACGGACGAAGAAGACCAAGCCGTTCTGATCCACTCTGCGTAAATAGCCCAGACCTGGCGTAGGAAGAGCACGATCGACTAATCCAGTGGATTAAGTTATAATCTTCGTGAAACGGACCACTGTTGATTGGGAGGGTCAATAGACGATGTAGGGGAGGATGCCTCTCAACCCTACTCCCTGTTCTGTCATTGGGATCCTCTTCGTTGAGTTTGCGAAGGTTCTCGGTCTTGACGAACTCAAAATCAGCCATCGTACGCAACCTGTTGCAGAAAAGAAGGGTTAGATACATATAAAATGTTAACCCATAAACACAATACCAAAATGACCATACATCCATAGGGATGAAAGCCGCAACCAAACACCCGTCAGGATGAAAGCCGAGCAAACGCTCGACCAAACACCCGTTGGGATGTAAGCCGCGACCAAACATCCGGAGGGATGCAAGCCGAGTGTGCGTACGACCGTACATCCGTGGGGATGAAAGCCGCAACCAAACACCCGTCAGGATGAAAGCCGAGCAAACGCTCGACCAAACACCCGTTGGGATGTAAGCCGCGACCAAACATCCGGAGGGATGCAAGCCGATGACGTGCAAGACCAAAGACCCGTCAGGATGAAGGCCGAGCAAATGCTCAACCGGACAACCGTCAGGATGCAAGCCGGCACTATAAGGTCATGCATAAACATATATATATATATACATATATATATATATATATATAAATTTAAACATGTATGACAGTGTAGAAAGTCATACCTGTTTCAAGAAAGCGAAGAAGAAAATCTGGTGGAGACGATAAACAACCTGGTGTGTGCAAGAAAGAGGGACCCACGTCAATAAAAAAGATAGCAAGCAATGATTTTCATGTAAATATATGATGCACCTGACTTGGGAAGCAATGAGCACATAAACTCAAAAATTGCTAGCTAAAGGTTTACCACTTGTTAGTTGGTAACCACATGGCCTTATCACATGATTGCACAACTTGTACAATCAGATAGCAAAGCAATGAAACATAAAAGCAATAAAGTATTAAAAAAAAGAGATGATAATCTGTAAATATTGCGTGAGCACATGTGTAGGTTGATGGGAGGTAATGAACTCGAGAAGAGTACAATTTACAAAGTGACGCAAATGACGATAACGGATTTTGAGAATCATTCGGCACAAGGAAGGAATAAATTAATAGAAACAGTCGTCAAAACAGAGATTTAGTATGGGTGAACCCTAGCTTGTTTGACTACCAAAAAAGAGCTGTTGGACGGGGTAATTTTGGGGCACAAAAAATGCAAATCTTGCAAACTTTGTCAAGGCAGTAACTAGTCCCTTACAAGGCGGGGAGTAAGTTCCGACATTTGGACTGAATAGTCGAGTCATTCTTTAACCGCATTGGTGGTCATTTGTGCAATTACATGCATACTCGCGTAACACCATTAAAAGCAAAGAGATATACAAGATATGCGGCATGAATAAAGCAACATATCGCTATTTTGGGGGCAGGGAAAGCTGAAATCTGAAGAGGCAACAACAAACACAACCCTATGACTAGTCGATTTGAGAAAAGAACATATCGATTATCAATCACAAACATGGGGATTAGAAGAAGAGTGATGAAGCATACCCACGAACGTGTGCTACAAGAAAGTTCTAGAGTCTAGTCCGTGTCGAGAAGACTCTGCGACATGCATAGAAGCTTGTTAGAATGTTTCTAACACCATGAAAGAAACAACATGTAGGATGAACAAATACCCATCAGGCCATGTAACCCAACAGGTTTGAGTAGGAATGTTTGTTGATACATGGGATATGTTTGCATAACAGTCTCGTAGTATGTAGCACGAGCAGATGGCGGATAGTGTTACTCTGCTTAGCGATGAGATGTACAGGGTTAAATCCTCATTCCAAAAGATGTTTCTAACCTATGGGGACCGGTCGACACGAGCAAAGACTAAATTAATGAGAAAACAAAAGCTAAGGGAAGTAAAGAGAAAAGACTACTGGTGGAACCGACGAACTCTTGCATGGAATGACCCATCAGATTGCATGGGTGAACCCTAGCTCGTTTGACTACCACAAAGGGGGACGTTTGACAAGGAGATTTTACTATCAAACAGTAATGTGAACTCATGAGCAAGGAGTTATCATGGAACAACATGTAAACTCATTACCAAAGCACAAACTGAAACAACAAAATTCTAAAAGAAAAAAAAATCAATAAAAAGTTGCAAGGAAGCTCAGTGCTACTAACAAAGTTTCGGGTTACGCAGACGAATACTAGGGATTGAATCAAGCGATACCTGCAGGACGTCGCTATTCCGAGTACGAGAAGTCGTCAAAAGCCTAAACAGCAACGATATTGAGCTTGGGGAAAGAAAAATCTGGCGGAAATTACAAATACGTAAGCACGATAATGCTAACAAAGAATTCCCGCGAGCTATGTGTATGTCCAAAGTCAAGTGGGCCAATCACACCCTTGAAAGATTGGAGAAGAAAACAACTACATACTTGAAGCATAATCCACAAGTTACATGTTTGAGCACGAAACAGTAAGATATTCTTGACTTAGTAGCAGATCTCTGCTAAACTACATGGCAGTGGTTAAAGAAGGGGCTCGTGTGGCCAAATAAAGTCATTGAAAGATTGGCTACATACCCTGAATGTTGAGCGAGCAACAGCAGCAACGGTGGCGCGAAGAGGCAGAGAGTTAGACGTGGGAAAGAAACAAAAAACCTACTGCACTAAATACTCTACTCTGCCTTCTTAAGGAACCAATCAAAAGAAAGGAAGATAAAATTCATTCATTTTCTTTTTGGTCAAACAAATTCATTCCTAGTAAAAAAAACCTACTGCACTAAATACTTCACTCTGCCTTCTTGGGGAACCAATCAAAACAAAGGAAGATAAAATTCATTCCTTTTTTTTTGTGTCAAACAAATTCATTCCTAAATGACTAGTAAAAATAAAATAACGCATGGGCTCAAGAAAATTGACGGGCCCACAATCTGCAGCGACTTGTCAAGGACAAGCTTAGAAAAGCCTAAGAAATAACAAATCCGCTATAGACTAAAGCCCAAATACAAGTTGGTCAAAGCCCATAATTAACTGGCGAAAACCCAAAAAGGCCAGCCCAAGCAAACAGCGATCGAAATCGCTATCAAATATCGTCACGATGAAAATCGCTTGGCTAAAACCAAAGGTCAGCGCAAGCGAAATGCAAACAAATGTCGCTCGGCTAAAACCAAAGGTCAAGCCTAAGCGAATCGCGATCAAAATCGCTACATCAAATATCGCTTGGCTAAAATCAAAGGTCAGCCCAAGCAAAATGTAATCAAAGTTGCTATTTCAAATGTCGCTCGGCTAAAACCAAAGGTCAAGCCTAAGGGATCGCGATCAAAATCGCTACATCAAATATCGCTTGGCTAAAATCAAAGGTCAGCCCAAACAAAATGCAATCAAAGTTGCTATTTCAAATGTCGCCAGGCTAAAACCAAAACGGTCAGCCCAAGCGAACCGCGATCCAAATCGCTACATCAAATGTCGCCCGATATAAACTCAAAATTTCAAGTTATACAAATGGCAATCGATATTGCCAAAAACGACAAATGTGCCAAGTTGTCGTGATTCGAGCAAGGGTCCAAAACTCCTCTTACACGAATCACGAGGGGGTTTGTTGGCACTGAAATTTCGACGGCGTTACTGTCACTCAAAATTCAAAATACGCGCCTAAAACTTTTCGAAATCATCAGACGCCAAAAATGGGGTGACCCAAGCAAATTCAAACTGAGGAGATAAATGCTTATCTATTCAGGATCTCAGACACTCAGGAAAGTCAAGCACTGGAAGAGAAAATAATCTCAAGAGATCTTCAAATTACTGGAGATAAAACATTATCTCCAGACCCACCAGAAATCATGGGATCACGTACGATCTCAAATCAGTTGACGGGAGCCTCTACAAATAGGAGGATTCGTCACAAGCAAGAGGACTTCTTCGGGAACGGAGAGAAAGGCAGTGAGATAGAGAGAAAAGAAAGCTACAGATCACCACCACCAAACCAAACGCTACAAGCTTCGACTCCTACGTCGAAGTAAGCCGAAACCGGAGTCCCAGGAGGCAAGGACCCGAACACCAGAGCCAAGCTCAACAAGCGATCAATGGCATCAAACTGGTAAAGGGTTCCAAACCCCTAAACACATCTCTCTCTCTCTCTCCTATTCATACACTATGTAAATCATTTTCTTCATATGGAGAACAAAATACATCTCCAATATTGAAAAAGTTGTATCAATTTGGGTATCAAACCCGTACAAATTCAATAAAAATGTCGATTTGGTTTATTTTATTTTTCTTGCGTATTTGTTTATTTTTGTTTCATTAATCAGGGGTTCCATTAGATAGGGTAAAACTCAGGGAATTAGGACTCACTCAAACAAAAATATTTGTTGCGCATATTTTTAAATCAAAAGCTACAAATAGAAGCTTTCTTAAAAATCTGTGTCTACACACTGCATCAGTTGATTTCATACCAAAGTTTTCTGTTGAAGCAAATCTTGTAGTAGAATTTTTCCACTGTGTTTTAAGAACTTGAGATAATTTTTAATATTCGCAAAACTCTCCTTGGTTATGTAACTTTAAGATCTAATTTGTGTAGTCTATAGAGTCTTCAACTTGTCTCAGGTCATGTACCAAACATTAAATGTTGCAGATGTCAAAGCTAAAGAGTTTTTGAGATTTTTAACTATCGACGTCCGTGAGTGCAAGAAATTTATAATTCGTAGGCCTGCATTTAGTTTCCAGCTCCGTACACGTTTCTTTGTTCCTTTAATCTCTGCAGCCCTAGCGAATGTTATCAGTATGTCCTATAACAGATTCAGAGAGCTAATGCTCCTTCTGATGGCAATTGGCAGCTTAAAGAAGATCCAGTGCACTGTCAGTGAAATGCTATCTCTTTCGTTGTACGCAGAGGACTTATTGACAACTTCTCTGTTTTTTGCTGAAATATGACGTCTTTCTGATTTGTTAATCTGTTCATTTTTATCTCATTTTCAAAGACCTTTGACATTTGGTTTTGTTTTGTTTCTCTTAGAGATGGGTTTCTATCGGTGGGATTCAAGCTGAAGCTTTAGGCAAGTCGAAGAAGGGTGATGGCGCAAAGGTATGTAGCTAATCCATAGATTCTTCTAGTACGCGCATTCAGTAAAAAGTACACCCGAGATTCAAAGATCCACATTGAAGTACAAAAAAAACCTTTCCTGCAGTTCCCTCGCATTTTTCTTCTGGAACCATGGTTGTTGCAGATCTTATTTCTTAAACTTTTTGAAGTTTAAGACTGTTGATGTTTTTTACGTCTTTCATTGGCCCTGTATTTATCTCTTTAGTCACATGTTTAGCTATTAGCTCAAACACATGTTTTGTTTGCCAAGTGCATCTTTGCAGGCACTTCATAGGTTATATTAGCTCTCATTAGCAAGCAAGAACCATTTTTGTCTCGTTAGCCACTAAAAGCAATATTCTAGTGCAGTATGTTTTCTCATTATCAAGGTTGTCAGAATCGCGATCTGGATCGTAGGATCGTACGATTCTGCGATCCGGAGGGGGGGGGGGGTCGATTCGGATCGCTCCAAAAATCGTAATCTGGTGGAGTCGATTGGGATCGCGCTCAAAGTCGTAAGATCGGTTCGGACCGTACGACCTGCCGATCCTACCCCCGACGCATCTTGGACGAGTGTCGCCAGCCTCCGACGAACCTCCACCGTCGCAATGGCTCCCGGGACCTCCACCACCCATTACCCAGATCGCAATCAAACGAGAAGAGGGGAAGAGGTGTGTGTGAGAGAGAGAGTGTGAGAGAGAGCCGTACCTTGGGGAGAAAGAGAGTCGACAGAGAAGGAACGGTTGAGACTTGAGACCATGGTCTCACGTTCTTCATTCTTATCTTCTGTTTTCATCCACTCACTTCTTATCTCTTTTTTTGTATTTCTTTTTTCTTATAACTTTTTCGTGCCTTTTTTTGTCAACTATTTTTTTGCCACAGTGGTGGGGCAAGCCCCAATGAATACTTTCTCCATTCTTTTAACTCAATTCATTATTCTCTGTATTTTGTGCGGCAAAAGCAAAAATCGTTGAGTCTTATTGTCATTAGCTCTTATCAACTTTAGTGCATCCTCTAGAAAGACCTTGCTTTTGCTAAAAGTGCCGAACGGTGCGAAGGCGTGCTATTCCCTGATCCTTGCAGAATCCATCAAACTCTGATGAACAGAATTCTAAGCCGTTGTGCGTGCGCAACCTCTTCACCTTCTTTCCCACCTGATTCTCTACTAGTGTCTTCCACTCCTTGAATCTAGCGAAGGCTTCACTCTTGTGCTTCATCACGAATATCCAAGTCATCCTGGAGTATTCGTCTATGATGCTTAGGAAATACTTGTACCCCTCCAATCGCCTCGACTCGAGATGGACCCCAGCAATCCGAATATAATCAAGAGTACCTTTCGTTCTATGAACCGCCTTAGGGAACTTGCTACACTGTAGCTTCCCATACACGCAGTGCTCACAAAACCCTAGGCTCTTGGGCGTATGCCCGGTGAGATAGCCTTTCTTGTGAAGTTCCTAGATTCCACGTTCACTCATATGACCGAGCCTCATATGCCACAGCTTAGTTAGATCAGCTTCCGTAATCTCGGCTGAGACAACTCCAGCAGAACCTGTGATCGTCGAACCTTGCAACATGTACAAAGTCCCACTCTTGACTCCCCTGAGAATCACCTTAGAACGCTTGCAGACTTTTAGATCTCCACCTTCACCTTTGAAACTGTATCCCTTGTTGTCGAGTAGAATCAAGGAGATCAGATTCTTCTTAATATGTGGTACATGCCTGACTTGCTCTAGAGTACATAACTTCCCTTCATTTGTCTTCAATCTAACTGAGCCGCTCCAAATCACCTTACAGACGGCTCCGTTTGCCATGTAGACAGACCCTCCGTCCGTTTGGTTGTAAGTCGAGAATAGCTCCCTGTTAGAGCAAATATGATAGGAAGCTCCGGAATCAAGGACCCACGCATCCTGAGAGTGCATGAAAACATCCGCCATTAGAACGTAATCATCCTCAGACGAGTTACCTTGTTCAGCTACGGCTGCGGATCCATTCTGCCCCTGTTGACCTCGTTTCGGGCAATCTCTCTTCCAGTGCCCCTTTTCCTTGCAAAAGGCACAGACATCCTTGGGTAACTTAGAACCTGAGAACTGCTTCTTCTTGTTTTTATTACCCTTCTTGCTTCCCCCCGTTGCCATCAGTTCGGAAGCATGGTCCTCTATATTTGTGCCTGCACCCTTATGGCGCAGTTCCCTAGCATGGAGCGCCGATCTCACCTCCTCTAGAGATAAGTCATCCTTGTTCACAGTGAACGACTGCACGAAGTTCTCATATGATGGAGGTAACGAGATCAATAACAAAAGTGCAGCATCCTCATCCTCCACCTTCTCGCCAATATTACGCAAATCTAACAGAATTGTGTTCAATTGATCAAGATGGTCCTTGAGAGCCGTACCTTCGAGCATCCGCAGGGTGAAGAGCCTTTTCTTTAGCATCAACTTGCTAGTGAGACTCTTCGTCATGTAGAGACTCTCCAACTTGATCCAGAGCTTCGCTGCTTCCTTCTGATCTGCAATCTCGATGATCAGGTCATACGATAAGCACAGCATAATCGTTGCGTGTGCCTTCTCCTCCATCGCCTTGAACTCCGCTGATGCAACATTCATGCCTCCCTTGTCCGCGGTCAAAGGTGCCCACAAGCCTTGCGATTTGAGCAAAGTCTCCATCTTTATCTTCCACAGACTGAAACTGTTCCCTCCTGTGAACCTGTCGATCTTCAACATCGATCCGGACATCGTTCTTGGTGGATCTTGAACTCTAGTCGCGTGCTCCACCTATATCGCAAAACCCTAGCTTTGATTTCACCAAGTTGTGAAACCCTAGCTTTGCTCCGCCTTGATCTTGATCTTGAAACACCGCCAAACCCGAGCTCTGATACCAGTTTGTTTTGTCAAACCACCTCACAAACAATGAACGAATAAATAAGAACACGAGTATTTTACGTGGTTCGCTAGCAAAATATTTTCTAACTACCTCCACTGCGGAAAAGCACTCTTTATTCACTTAAGAGGAACAAGACTACAAGATTGTTTTTGCATACCTAATAATGTGACTACTAGGTTCTTTATATAGTGCTAGGAAATCCCTAAATTTTCCAAATCCGATTTGGAAACAACTTGTTTCCTAACTAATCCTCCACTGTATTTGACTTCCAATGTTTCCTAATCAAAGTTGGAAACAAAGAGTTTGGCCGCCTTTGACTAATTCAAGGAACCAACTCAACAATGGTAGTAGTTGGATGTTAGTAGTTGATCTTGCGTCTCATGTTAGTTGTTCATCTCGCTTCTGATGTTTTCACATTTGTAGTCCATTATTGCATGTTATTTTTATTTTTTAACTTTTTTGTGAAATGTGAAAGGTAACAATTGAGGAATCATCGGGTATCCTGGAAGAAGATTATGATTTACAAAGCAGGTGGTGGAAATGGTTCAGAACATTGAAGGACGAAAAGCATCTGAGATGAAATGGAGGGTCTGATCACTTTTGTTAGATGTGAGGTCAATTATCCAACATAAGTGGCAAATATCTAATGGTACTCCTTCACATGACGTGGAATAACTCCACTCGAAAGAGCTGGAAATTACCCAATTGCGGTATAGAAGGGGTTGGAGTACTGCCGAACTAGATTGTTTCACCCTTGAACCAAACCATACCGGACCGAACCGGCGTTGTAATCGAACCATACACTGGTAGAGAACAAAATTGATCAAACTGAAAGAGAACTAGAATTGGCTCAGCTTAACCTTCCTCCTTTTCAAAGTGCATTAAACTATGTAAGATCAATGCAGTTTCATTGTTTCAAAGACTTGAAATAGTTAGTCTATTTCAAGGCCTTGAAACAGCTTTCAAAGACTTGAAACTGATTGAGTCTTATAAGCATGAACTTAGGGGGAGTTTCTGATTCTGTTTGAACTCCTAAACCCATGTGATTGATATATTATTACTTGATGATGAAAGACAAAGTATTTTGACATGTTTAACACTATCTAATTCAACTGTTTAACTTAGTTTTGCAGGGCAAGTTTATTTCCTATTCTGCAGGATTTATTTCCTAAATCTGAGTTTTGCAGGAAAGCAAATTCAGGGTTGTTTTATTCTGTAATCAATATTTTGATTGTACCAGCTTCTCAACATGATTATGGACAAGATCAAATCAGTATCCCTGAAGATACTGAGCAACTATCTATTGGAGAAGACTGTTAGAGAATTCAAAGTTGTTGCCTACAAAATAGGAAAGGTTGTTGCTGAAGATCCTGAAGATTCGCTGAACAAATGAGCTGTATATAAGGAGCTCAGTTTGAAGCTTTTATAAGAGACAACAACGGGCAAAAACTAGAGACACTGAAAATACATTCAAGGATTGTCAAGCAACAAAGAAGCAGATCATTCTTTCCCAATCCAAGCATTTGAAGAACACTGCACTCTCATTGTAGTCTCACTATCTGTGTTCTTCATCTCTGAACTTTATTTGTATATCATTCTTATACTACTTCTGTTTTCATTCTCAAGGATTGTTCAAGGTGAACAATAGAGAATTCTTAGTTAATCATATAGCTAGAGCAGGTACTAGATAGGTTAGCGAGAACCACAAGCTGTAATAGAGTAAGGCATCTCTCTGTGCTTGAGATCTAGGGCTTAGCTGTTGATTAATAAGAATTGAGTTGAAAATCCTACAAGGAGAAGATCCCTGAGGTAGAGACGTAGGTCCAAGTTGACTGAACTCTATATATATCTTGTGTCTCTTGCATTTACTTTTCTATTACAAAGTTAGAACTTTTGCAGCATTCAAAACAGTTTCATTTCAAGGGTTTGAAACTCATTTCAAGGCCTTGAAATAGACTTACTCTTCTATTTACTCTAACTGTTTTATTCCAAGGGCTTGAAACTCATTTCAAGGTCTTGAATCTCTTTACAAATCTTTTGAAACCACTACTCTTGCAAAGTTTAGTCTGCATACTCTATTATACCCCCCGCGAGTATTAATCCTGTATTTCTACCACCTACTGTAAACCCCTTAAATTGGTATCAGAGCTTGTATCACTGCATATATTTAACCATCTTGTGATCATGAGTACTGTAGGTGATGGTGGTTTCTCACAGGGAAGAGCTGCTAACAGACCTCCTCTCTTCGGTGGAGACGATTTTGTCCACTGGAAAGCTTTGATGAAAATATTCATTATTGATCAAGATATGGAACTCTGAACTATCATCCATAATGGCTCTCACACCTTCTACACAGAGAAGTATGGGATTAAAACTTCCAAATCTGAATACTCTCTTTCTTCATCTGAGTTAGAGCAATTTTCAAGAAATATAAAGCTATGAATCTCTTATATTTTTTTTGAGTGCAGATGAATTCAACAGGATCTCAAGCTGAAAAACTGCAAACGAGATCTGGGATAAGCTTATGGTGACTTTTGAAGGAACCAGCCAAGTCAAGCAAACCAAGATCAACATATATCTCATACAATATGAGCTATTCAAGATGAATGGAGATGAGTCAATCAGAGACATGTTCAAAAGGTTCACTGACATTGTTAACAACCTTGATTCACTGGGAAAGCATATTTCCAATGAAGAGAAGGTGAGGAAGATTCTAAGAAGTCTTCCAAGGGAAAAATGGGAACCAAAGACTACTGCTATTGAAGAGGCTCAAGATCTCTCATCACTCCAACTTGATGACCTACAAGGGAAGCTCCTTACACACGAGATATTCATGAATAAAGTTGATGAAGAACTACATGAAGGTCTCAAGAACTTGGCTCTCAAGGCTAAGGAGAATGAGACAATTCAAATCCTTGAAACTGAGGAAGATGATGAAGATTCAATTGATTTTATTTCCAAAGCCTTGACCAAAATTCTTAAAATGAAGAAAACTTTTGGAAATAAGGGCTTCAACAGGGACAAATACAGATCCTCCATTAGAAAAGACTACAAAGGTAAATCTTCTTCACATAGTAATAAGTCTAAAATCATGAATTGCTTTGAGTGTGGTATGCATGACACTTGATAAGAGACTGTCCACACAAGAAAAGCAAAAACTATCAGAAAAAAGATCATGATACAAGAAAGAAAGCTATGATAGCTTCATGGAGTAATTCAAATACATCAAGTGACTCTGAATCTGAAGAAGAACATGCCAACCTATGCTTTATGGCCAAGCATGATGAATGTTCTGAAAAGAACATTGAGGTAATGGTATGCTTGATTTAAAAACCTACAGAAGCCCTCTCTGATTATCTTAGAACAATGCTTTTAAATGAAGAGGAATCTCTGAAAGAAATTAGAGTTTTGAAAGAAAAAGTTCATGAGCAAGAAAAAGAAAACTTACATATTGTTTCTCTAAATCAGAGTCTTGAAATCTCTAAGAAGAAAACTGACAGTGATTTCAAGGTCTTGAAAAGCAGTTTCAAAGCCTTGAAAACACAAGTCAAGGAAGTAGTCTCTGAGAACTCTCTCTTGAGTAACAACATTGTTAATCTAAGACATCAAGTTGATGAATTGGATAAACAAAAGACTAATTTGACTCAGAAACTTCAAGAATCTGAGTTAGTCAAAGCCAAACTTGCAGGCTCAGAACACAACTTGAACTTGATTCTTGGAGGTAGCTTAAAATATGTTCACAAAACTTGTATTGGATACAATCCAAATTTTCCAAAGAAAAACAATACCATATTTGTGAAAGATGGAAGCAAAACATCTCCTAAGTGTCACTACTGTAATAAGAGTGGTCATGTTAAAATGACTTGTCGTTTTAGAAGAAGAGACCCTCACATTATGAGGAACACTTTTCCCTTCCAACTCAAATGACAAGTTAGATATATTTGGGTTTCTAAAGGGGTTATACCACCTAACATGGTTGACCCTGAATATGAATCTAAATTCAGCACTTGGTTGATAACGCCCAAATAGGGGTTATCTTATAGCTCGGTTTTTGTGCGTTTGTGCCAGAAAAATCATGTTTTAGCCAAATTTCACCCTCGGAAGGCCTCGGTTTTAAGGAACGAGACAGTTATTTGCTCTTTATAAATTTTTGCATTTTCCGTAGTTTTATTGGATATGATCGCGGGTGTGTTCGTGTTGTCTATGCAGGAACAGGGCCCGGGAATGCAGCAGGAATTGATCGGGAATGCAGCATGAGGCAAAAAGAGGCAGAAAAAAGCACCCTGACTTGCTGTCTGCGTATAATACGCAGGCAAGCTGCGCAAAATACGCAGGCAGCAAGGTTGGGGAGGGGTTTTTGGCCAGATTTCTCCCCTGTCTGCGTATTTTACGCAGCCTCTTGCGTATTATACGCAGCCAGGGGGAGAAAATACGCAGAAAGAAAGAAGAAGAAGGCACAAGTGGGTCCCTGTCTGCGTATTTTCTCCCCCTGGCTGCGTCTTTTCTCCCCTTGGCTGCGTATTTTACGCAGCAGGCTGCGTATAATACGCAGACAACACAAAAATTGAGGCGGTTTCGGGTAGTGGCAGTTTCGTAAATAAAGACAAGTTCCCGAAACTTCTCCAGCACTATATAAAGACTCGTCCAGACTCGTTTTGAACACACAACTCATCCAAGGAGAATTCTGAGCATCCCCGGAGAGCACAGAAGCACTCATCCATATCCCAAGACTTAGTTTGTTTTTATTCTCTCTCTTAATTTCAGAAACTTTGTTAATTCGTTATGTCGTTTAGTAGCTAAACCTTTTACCTAGGTTCTCGGTGAACCTAGGGTTTCGTTTTCAGACATTGTTCTGCAGTTTGATTATGAATTCATGATTACGTTATCTTAATTCAGCAGTATTATCAGTTATTCTGTCTTTGATTATATCTGTTTATGCATGATCGGAGTCGCGAACCAGAATTGCTATAGACCCGAGCCTGTAGGTGAAAACGTCAGGTTAGGGTTAGGAAGAAAAGACAGGATTTAGTACCTTACCATGATAGACCGACCAGAGAAAGGGAGATAGGGCTAGCCAAAACATATAGACCAACTGTTAGAGAATTTGAACCGGGCCATCAGGACAGGTTAGAAACCCTAGCAGACTCAGAACGAGACTGCAGACTTAGGCAGCTTAACAGGAACCCGAAAGTTTGCAGGATCGTGACATCGTGTGGAATCTGAATGGTTACCGCACAATCGGTACTTGGCACGGGTAATTAAAACTGCTGAGTGTTTACATATCAAACCAAAGAACATAACTCTGAAGAAAGCCTAGGGGATCCTGGGACCTAGTATTCCAAACCCTAGATTTACAACTTTCAAGATTTTCAGAAAAAACGTCACAAAAAATATTTGCATTTTATTTTGTTTATTTTCAGTTTATAGTCAAACACAATCTTTAACTACTCCTCCTTTTTCACTCTGCAAGTTAAAACTGATTTCTCGAAAAAACCCAAAACAGTCCTCGTGGGAACGATCACCCGAGTTTAATTACACCCGGTATTACAAGATTCGTATACTTGCGAACAACACGTTAGTTTGCGCACCAAGTTTTTGGCGCCGTTGCCGGGGACTTTTTAGGGTTAATGAGCAAAGGGATTTATACGTTTCGTATCCAAGGTCAATTGTATCATTACATACATGATCTGGATCCTGGTCAACAACCTCCAAGATATCTACAGCTTTATTTTTATGACCCTGCATTTCAGCTGCAACGTCGCATTAACACGTTTGATAATCTTGATCCAATTATCATAGCTCAATTAACCGAGATATTGGATGAAAATTCTTACATAGAGCATTTAAAATCAATGCATGAATGTAGTGAGTATATGGATTGTGATGTGCAGATAAAATGTGATCCGGGTCTTGATTAGCGCACGCATAATTTGCCTACTTCTGATCAGGTTGCTGGTATTTGGATCGATGACGAATCTCGTGATGGTAAATACACGCGTGATGTTATAGTTCATCGTAGAGGCGATGGTTTTAAACGTGTTAGTTGTCATTTGAGATGTTATGATCCCTTGCAATACCCGATAATTTTCCCTCAGGGTCAGCCAGGATGGCATAGTCAAATCAAACAGAAACCTCCGAAGCGAGGACAAAAATCTTGTATATATCATCGCTTCTTTTTCAATTGCATCGGTTATATTATTTTATATTGACATTGGATTTATTGGGTTTTATAGTCAGAGTCTAGAGATGACACTGTGAGTTTCCGTGAGTACCACTAGTACAGGGTGCAGGTGCGCAGTTTGCGCGAATCATCCCTTTTCTTCTTTGGACGTCTACTGCAGCAGTATGTTATTGATATGTACATCAAGCTGGAGGCAACTCAAATGAATTTATTTCGTAATTATAACCAGCATGTTATACGAGCAGAGTTGTACCAAGGAATCCTGGTTAGTATCGCAATGGGTGAAACTAATCCTGATAATATTGGTCGGCATGTTGTACTGCCTCCGTCGTTCGTTGGTGGTCCTCGGGACAAGAAACGCCGTTTTCAGAACGCGGTGACATTGGTGCGCAAATATGGTAAGCGAGATTATTTTGTAACGATTAGTTGTAATCCAAATAGGGCTGAGATTCAGGCTGAGTTAGTGCCACATGAGGATGAAAAATCAACCGGAGTTAGTAGCTCGAATTTTCGAGCGAAGGTTGTTGAATTGAAGCGAGATACGATTGATAGGGAGATTCTTGGACCTGTTGCGGCGTATATTTATGTAGTGGAGTACCAGAAGCGTGGGCTGCCGCATGTTCACTTCTTGTTAATTTTGAAAAGATTTGCTAAGCTATTGGGTCCAGACCAAATAGATAAATACATGTGTGCTGAAATTCCTGATCCGGCAGTGAACACCCATCTTCATAATGCAGTTGCGAGGCATATGATGCATGGTCCATGTGGACAGTATAATCAGAATTGTCCGTGTATGCGTCCTTGGACGGGGTGTAAGAACAAATATCCGAGGAATTTCTGTAACGTCCCAATGTCTGGTGAAGATTCTTTTCCTATATATCGCCAGGAGGACAATGGTCGTACTGTGAGAGTTCGAGGTCAAGATCTGGATAACAGGTGGGTTGTTCCTTACAACCCGTACCTGCTTGCAAAGTATGACTGCCATTTAAATGTCGAAGTCTGCTCCACTATTAAGGCTGTCAAATATTTGTATAAGTATATATACAAGGGTCATGATAAAGTTGTGTTCCAAGTTGTTGTCGAGCAAGCAACTTGTATTGATGAAATTGCAGCTTATCAAGCTGCTAGGTGGGTTTCACCTCTGAGGATGCATGGCGTATATTCAGATTCCCTATGAATTAAACGTATCCTCATGTGATTCCTCTATAGCTTCATCTTCCTGGAATGCACTCTGTCTCATTCCTGAAGTATACAAAGCTACCATACATTGCAGGATACAAGAAGTATGCGAAGACAATGTTGACAGAGTACTTAAAGATGAATAAACGAGACAAAATGGCAAATCAGTTGCTTTACTGCGATTTTCCTCAACACTATACGTGGAATTCGTCCTGTCTGCATTGGGAGCCCCGCAAAAGGGTTAAAAGTATTGGTCACATTATCGCTGCAAATACTGGGGAGGGGGAACGATTCTTCTTGCGAATTTTATTGATGCATGTTAGAGGTGCAGAATCTTTTGAAACTCTTCGCACAGTAAATAATTATGTGTGTGATACATTTCGAGAGGCTTCCAAGAAATTAGGTTTGTTGTAAAAGGACACTGCGTTAGAGGACTGTCTGAAAGAAGCTGTTAGTTTCCACATGCCGCTGATATTGCTACGATTGTTTGCAACTATCCTTGTATACTGCCAGCCTTCCAATCCACAATCGTTGTGGGATCGTTTTTACATCAATATTTCTGAAGAGTATCGTCGAATCTTGACGAAGAATGAATCCCAAGTGCTTTCAAGGACAATAAGGTCAGTAAGTATTTATCTCGAGACAATGGGTAGAGGGTTTACTGATTTTAACATAGCAATACCTGCGGAGTTGAGTGACTTATCTGGAACTTCAAATTAAGAGATTGATGAAGAACTAGCATTTCTTGTGCCTGCCGAAGATATTGCTGCAGTGAAACTATTGAATAAAGAACAAAGAATTGCGTATGACATCATTATTGAATGTGTCTTATGCAACAGAGGTGGCTGTTTTTTTGGGGATGTACCTGTACATTCTTATATAAAGCCATTATGGCTCGTCTACGGAGCCGTGGGAAGATTGCTTTGGCAACCGCAAGCACCTGTATAGCATCTTCAATTTACCCGGCGGTCGAACTGCGCATTCACGATTTTAAGTTTCCTTTGGACACCAAAGAGCATAACACTTGCAGTATTGGGAAAAAAACTGGTCTTGCACGTCTCATTCGCGAGGCAGAGATCATCATATGGGATGAAGTTACCATGGAGAAGAAACAAAACATCGAGGCTTTTGAGCGCATGCTACGTGACATCTGTTCCAGTTATGAGCTATTTGGAGGTGAGGTTGTTGTCTTTGGAGGGGATTTCAGACAGGTGCTTCCAGTAACAGTGCGATCGAGCAAAGAATAATGCATATCAAATAGTGTTGTCGATTCGCACTAGTGGCCGTACATGCAGACGATGCGTTTAACTGAAAACATGAGGGCTATTCTTGACCCAGATTTCTGTGAATTTCTTCTAGAAGTGGGGGATGGAAGCATGAAGGCAAGTGATGATGGAATGATACAGCTACCGACATCAATGGTTGTGCCCTTTATTAATGAAAATGCATCTATTGAAGCTTTTGTAGACTCCTTTTACTTTAATTTTGAATTGGAATGCCTGAAACCTGAGTATCTAATGAATTGGTCTATCCTTACTCCAAAGAATGATTTTGTGGATATGATAAATGATATCTTGCTCCATAGGTTCCCGGGTAGATCACATACATACACTAGCTTCGATAACTTCCTCCCTGATAGCCGTGAGAATTATGCTGTAGAATTCTTGAACACCCTAACTCCGAATGGAATACCTCCTCATGAACTGATTCTTAAACGTGGGTGTCCCAAAATGCTACTGCGTAATCCTGATCCATCATCAGGTCTATCAAATGGGGTGAAATTAATCTGCAAAGGATATGCTCCCCAACATGATACATGCTTAAATCACTGTCGGACATAATAAAGGGAACCGTGTATTCATTCCGCGAATACCTCTTAGACCTTCCCAGACAGATAAATATCCTATGGAGTTTGAGAGGAAACAGTTCCCTGTGCGTCCATGTTTTGCTATGACTATAAACAAGTCACAGGGACAGATGCTAGAAAATGATGGGGTGTATCTCCCTCAACCTGTGTTCTCGCATGGTCAACTTTATGTTGCACTGTCTCGCGCAAAACTATCGGAGACGGTCAAGGTATTAATACATCCGCTTCAAAATATGCAGTCGATGAATAGCACACAAAATGTTGTCTTCAAAGATTTACTGCGGAAGGCATGTCATAGACAGCTATAACAATTAAAAACCTCGAGTTGTTTAATCACTAGAAATCTAGCAAAATTTTATGTGCAGTATTCTTTTGCGTGTACTATGTGGTAGGCATTTGTAATAATACATGGCTCCACATGTTAGTTGTTTTAGTTGTCCGCTGTTTGTGATGGAATGATATGTAATTCTCAAGCTTGTTTGATGTTACATGTGAATTGTTACGCGTTCTAACAACACAGTAATATTGAAATTATTACATCGCAAGGAGTTACCCGTATTAGATGGAAGGTTCTTCCAAGGAAAAAACAGACAACATCATCATGAAAATTTCTGAATTGATAGATGAATCTTGAGACTGGACAGTTCGCCTCCGCGTAATAGAAAAAACGAGTGTATTGAGAGCTCGAATGCGGACACTAAATATCAGCGCTACATCATTTCTAATGATGAGGTTTGTTAACATCAAATGTATATATGGGTTAATTAGATATCACATGTTTTCAATACGTTACTTGTCGTACTCACGTATTCAGCTTTGTTTAGATATATATGTGTGTGTGTGTGTGTGTGTGTGTGTGTGTGTGTGTGTGTGTGTGTATAATATTTTCTGCTCTCTCTCTCTCTCTCATTCTTCACGTTTCCCTGGGAAAGAAATTACAGGCGACATCTTTCCAAGCAAACATCCAATCTTTCGATAAGAAGCTTCACGTACACTCTTCTTATTGGTTCAGCAGTGGTATTGTGAAACGCGTAAACCATCAATATCGTTATGTTGATAATGATTTTGTACCTGTTCTGGATGACAGCATGAAAATCACTGCTGTTGAGGAGGACACAAATGAGGGGGGGAGCAGTAAATTTGGATTTAAAACTATTGCAGATGTAGGCGCACTGGAAGATCAGACTGATAAATTTGGTTAGTGAAATGACCTATCTATTCTGCTTACGTGACTTTAATCTGTACAGTTAATTGGGCGTAACTTTTATGTGCATTTGTGTATGTGTGTACATGCAGATGTGGCTGCTATTTTCATCGCTGTCATGTCTATGAAGACAGTTCCTCGAAAAGACTCGTCGAGTCGTGCCCGAGTTCGTGATATCATTTTGTTGGACGAGTCGTATGTGTCGTTATTTGATTCATATTATATTGTGTAATGGCATATCGGAAGGTGGTTTCGCTTCCGTTGTTAATGCATTATGTGGGAAAACTCCCTGTTTTGTGCAGTTTATCGCCTATGTGTTTATGTGGTTGGGATGATGCCGCCACGGGTGATGCCGAAAAGTTGGCGAAACTTGCAAATACTGATCCAGTGGTTTTGTTCACTAATGTTGGAGCAACAAAATTTTTGGGTAGGTTATATTTATATTAGAGATAGTATGTAGGCAAACGTGTTAAATTGACTTCATGCTAGGTTTGCATACTATATAAATCCGTATACTTATTGCAGATTCTTCACTGAAGACTACAATATCCACCACGTTTCTATATGATGTTGATGATGCGCGAGTGAAAGAGTTGGCTGAATGGTGTGATAATTATAGCTTCCCATAGTTTGTATCTATCATTAAGGATTAAAGATAAGCAGCTGCGTTGTTGAACAGGCGAGATGCAAATTTTTAAAAAATCGATGAGCTGAAAAGTCCGAAAATATTGTTGTTGAAGCAGTTTACCAAAACTCCAGGGCCAACTTTTAAGCTGTCTCAAATTGGTAGTTTGTCAAAAGTCCCGGTAAATCATTGATGATTGTTGTGCTTTGCCTGGCTATTTTAATTGGGCTCTTATATTGAATTTTCTACATCCTAACTAATTCATACTGTGTTATCTTTTGTGGTACAGTCTGGTGACACGCTTTCTTACGTGTTACCGCAAGTGCACGGTTCAAGTAGTAAAGAGTGAGTATATTTAATACTCGGGTTGTCGAATCCCACGAGGACAAGCTCGGGATTGTTTAGTTATAATATTAGTTTTAAGTGAAGTAAGCGGGAGGAATGGATTAAGAATTGTGAGTTTGCCACCCTCAAACAAGTGGCTCTACGTAGCTAAGAACTGCAAATTAACTGAATGATAGTACTAAGAGTATGGAGAAAATAGATGATTTAGGGTCCCTAGGATGCTTAGTTGATTTCCGGATTCAATTCACAACACTTCACTCTTTCTTCCACCATAACAGATTATACTCGCAACACATATCTCTCAATCATGTATCACACTATAGTGTACTCGACAACAAATCCTTTCAGCCTAATGTTGTTAATCACACTACTCTAGTTGATATAATAAAGGTACCTACAAGACTTCTCAACCTTGCAAAGTTATCACTTTAACATAATCAACTGAAACAATCTTTATGTGATCACTCTCATTCTTTCGCCTCTCAGTCTCAAGAATATTAAGAGTGTCTTCCTACTCTTCACGAACCTAGGGTTGAGTTATTTTCATACACTCTCCTAGATAACTAACATGCTATGGGTGATCAAGCCTCACATTCTAAGAATTAAGAACTCAAGTAGATGAATGAATGAAATCAAGAGTGAAATTAAGCTTTAAGCATGAATTAAATCCATGAATCCATCAATCAACAAAGTAAACCCTAGTTCTCCATACTCACCGAGCTATGAGTTTAGCTAGACATGAAATGTCTTGATAAAATCATGATCTCCATAGAAAATATTACAAGAGATGAAGAAAAAGAATAAAACGATGAAATCCTTGAAGATGGGGCGTGAATCCTCTCTTCCTTGAACTCCCGTGCGTCTCTATCTCTTCCTCCTTCGTGTGTGTATGTTTTTCCAAGCCTTCCTCACGTTATTTAATCAGCTGGGGCGAATTTTTAATATACTTTGCTGAAATTGCATTCCAGCCCCTCCAGTTTGTAATTCCCATCTAGAATTGTAAGCTGATCTTGTGCGGCCACATCTCTCTCATCCGGACTCCGATTAAGCTCTGTGACCTATCGTTGGAAAGAACATTGAGTGTAATTTCATTTTGCACTGGTATCACTCCAAAATTATTTTTAGAACTCAAGATATCATCAGATTAGTGAAGATCGGTCATCCTAGCTTCTCCATCTTTGCTTCTCCTCGTTCCACTTGTGCTCCCGTTGTTTCCGAAGTTCGTTCCATGCCTCCTATCGACCGTTCCTGTCAAGACAACATGAACAAACATACCAAGCGATTATATTTAACATACATATGAACGCCCGGACTAATAATACAGCACATGGAAAGCAACAAGTGATAAAACGACCTTTTTTCTCTAACTTTGGGCTCAAATCTCTCATGATAATGTGGTAAAATGGAGGTAATAGATAGCTCCTAAAAGGTTCTATAAAATTCCCTCACACTACCTTCTTTCTCGTCCCGAGCAACACTTTCTTCCTAGATTCACATATATCTTTACTTTGTCTTAGACACAACGACTCAAACACTGGACTATGCAATCTACATGACTATAAACAATGCAACTCGATTATGTACAATGCAATAAAGTAAATAACATATTTTTTCTTTTCAGTTAGAGATTGGGCAATCTCGAAATGCAAACCGGCATGTCATAAAGCTCTCATATCCCCTAGAACATTATATAACTTTGGTGGTCGGTAGAACTTGCGGCCAGTTTCGTCAGACAGAACGGGCTCGGACACTCAATAAGTTGCTCTTTCACACTCATAAAATGTATCCCTAGCACCTACCATCCGAGCTATTTATCCACGGGTTTCAATTGTTGACGGCTTAGGACGGGTAGGATAGGATATTTAGAAGCAGAGTCCTAGACGTCATGATACATTTAACAAAAACCCATTCTCACACTCCCTCACCAAAATCCAAGGAACCCTACCTGTGATCGTGATGTATGGACACGACTCACAAATGTGAAGAAGTGATCTCGAACAATAGCTAATCTCCCCGATCTTCAATTTCAAGCTTGCTCCTTTAGTCTTTTCACTTTCAATTTATGTGTTTTTTTTTTCTATAATCCATGGAGCCAATAGTAATACAAATATCCGAGGAGATCCAAGTATCAAATATATAAGTGTGGATGGAATGTGTCAAATCAAATGTGTAATCACGATAAGTGTCGACACCCCCACACTCAATGTAAAGCATATCACATAAACCCGATAATCAATGTATATATGTGCTTTTCCAACAGATCCTACTCATCACCTAAGATGTAGAAAATATAAATGCAGCACAAGCACGTACTCCTATAAGATCAACCAACCCCCAACCCATATCGTGCGGAAATAATGTCACGCACTACAGCCCGCCACCTGTGATCGTGATGTATGGACACGATTCACCGCCACATCGAAGTGTGCTACCGTCTCTTACTCACCCTCACATCCCCTCAAACGATGACATGTAAGAGTATCCACTCAAGATGAAAAATATCAGCTCACCCTCAACGAACCTCCCTAACTTGAATCCCTCTATCATGACGTATAGGAAGGGATGATTCTAACTAGTGATGAAAGTCACAAGGAATGGCATCCTAGGCTAGATGCTGTGAATAAAAGGGGTAAATGGATCAAATTGGGGTGACTAGTGGACCTAGGCGATGGAGAAGGGACGTGATGTCCCCATAAAAATCACTCGCACAGCTGTTCCATTGCCACTACAAGGAGGGTTGAGGACTACCTAAGTGACGGTGGTGTAGCGCTAGTAGGATGACTAGTTTGAGAGGCAGCTACTCACAATTCTCGACTGTATTGGCCCTATAGCCTTTCTACTCCAGATTCTCGTGTCTACCTCACCTCAGATTTTCATACTCATAAGGAATTTCTATCATTGAGCCCACTCCATGCTCAATCTCTTCTATTTCCCTTTCTCAAAAATTTCAATTTTTAGGATTTTTCTTGATTTTTATTTTTTATTTATTTCTTTTTTAATTTTTTCTCGACACTATATGTAACCGGCCAACTCGATTAACCAACAAAAAAGGGTAGGTGAACTCAATAAATAAAAGTGCAACAATTATATATACAATGCATAAAATAAACATGCACATGCAATTCTAACTCTGACACATACGTGCATAATGACTCACTAATCTACATGTAACAAGGCAATGCTAGTTAAGGCAAGTAAAGATATGTGTAACCCCCCCCCCCCCCCCACACACTAGAGATAATCATTATACTCAATGAATTTAGAGTGTCGCCCCAATGACATGATCTCAAAGTGTAAGGATTTAAAATGACAAGTGTTGCATGGCATTTTGCACGAATTAAATCATATCGTCTAGAATGATTATTGAAGAGAGAGAGAGAGAGAGAGAGAGAGAGAGAGAGAGAGAGAGAGAGAGAGAGAGAGAGAGAGAGAGAGAGAATATGGTACCTATGATCCCGTAGTAACATTCTTACGGGATTGTTTTCGCGAAAATTATTCAAGAAGGACCGAGTCGGTCGACCAAATTTTCCGAAACTTGAGCAAGTTGAAGCAAAACTACCTTGTTGTGCTCCTCGATGTTCCCGTCTTAAAATCCTCTTTGAGCTTTGGCCGAATCCCCTCCAAAGCGATGAAAAAGAAGATTTAAGTTCTTGGAGATATTCCACTTTGACTTCCCCAACACTCAATCAACTCACTATCTCAAAAGCTCAAGAGTTAATTCGCTCACTATCTAAAAAACTTCGCGATTTGGATGCGTTTTGGGTTTGGGGTGATCTTGAGGGTTTGGAGAGGAAGAAGATGAAGCTGGGAGATGTTTGATCCAAATTGGGGTGTTAGGGGACTTGTTGGTTGGTTCTTGGCTTTAAAAATCCTTCAAAATGTCAAAATAACCCCCAAAAAGTATCAAAAATACCCCCAGCAAGTGAGCTGTCCGGCTGATTTCAGCCCCCATTTCGGCTTGAAATGGAGCCCGAAATCAATGGATTTCGACCCCCATGTCGGCCCAAAATGGGGCCCGAAATCACTGGGAAAAAATGAAGCAGAATTGCCATTTCAATTCGGGCCGAAATAGGTTGATTTCGGCCCCCATTTCGGCCCGAAATGGGTGTCGAAATGACTGAAGTGGGCCACCTTGTTTTTGCTCTAGTTTCTTCGTCCGGTATCCGTTTCGCGCGATTCTTTAACTGTTGGACTCTATATTCGACGAGGAAACCATTTTTGACTAGAAAATTCCCACACCCAAGAAATTTTCCATTTCTTCTCAATGTATCTTTCTTGTGCAAAGAATCTCGCCTCCAAAGCTCTTGAAATTTTATCTCATCTCCAGATTACGATGCGTGCAAACCAGATACTCCAACTCGCTACCATACTCTTCATGATCAATTTTCTACTGCTCGACCTCGAGTAGCTCCAGTATGATTCGAAATTCTCCCGGTTAGCTCGTTGTTCCGCGTTTTTCATGCAAACTTGTGTACATGCATCAAAACAAAGAATCCGGAGGTCCTCGGTACCTGCACACTCATCGAAACACATTAAACCACCCTCTATCTCATCTCTCGCTATAAAATATGGAGAATTCACTGAACATAAACAAAATGAAATAACGAAATCCCTACTCTACATTGGGTTGCCTCCCAAGAAGCGCTTGTAATTTAAGGTCGACGACCCGACCCAGTTACCTCTGCCACCTCACGAGGGTGTTCTGGCACATTGTGCCGCTTCTAGCTTAGATTTCCTGTGCTGAATCTGGAGAAATGCTTCATGTCCTTGTATTGCTGATGGCTTGTTTCTTTCCCAGTAGTCAGGTGGATCTCCTTGTGACAACTCAGGGATTTTGCTTTTTACTTGCACGGGAAAAGGTACTCCTGGCTGATACTCCCATGACTGCTGGGTCGTCGGTTTGAAGACCCGAAAAATCTCCATGTCATCATGTACCCTGATAATCAGCTCTCCATTCTCCACATCAACGAGAGTACGCCTAGTTGCTAAAAACATCGACCTAGAATTATAGGCACATCACCAGCTGGCATGTCCAATATGACAAAGTCAGCTGGCATGATCAGGCTTCCAACCCTCACAAGTACATCATGTATCATGCCACAGGCTCTCTTGGATGATTTGTCTGCAAAATGAAGAGTGATCCAGGTTTTCTGAGGCTCCCCCTACTTTCCTTTTTGAATACCGACAGATGCATCAAATTCACGCTTGCTCCCAAATCGCAGAGAGCTCTCCCAGTGTAGGCATCACCCAACGTAGCTTCAATGACAAAACAACCCGGATCCTTATTTTTCTTAGGTATCCCATGCAAAACACATGAACTAAGATGCTCATTTAATTTCACTCCCTGAAGTTCATCCACTGCTTTCTTACAAAGGATTGCAACCTTAATAAACCAAGAATACTTAGGCATATTTTGAAGTGCCTCAATCAAGGGAATATTAATATGCGATTTCGAGAATACATTAAGAAAGCGCCTGTACTCCTCAGAATCATCCTTCTTCTTCCTATTACGCAACGGATATGGAAGTTATGAAAAAAGAAGTATGAGATGAAATTAATACCTCAGTGGAATTCTCCTCGTCCTGCTTAGTCATGCCCTTTGATTGGGGGACCATGACAGGAGTCTTCTAAGAATTGAAGACTTCATGCTCCCTTGCCTTGGATGCTACCGCTCTGGCATGTGTAGGATATGGAGGGTCTTTGAGTGCAATACCACTGCGAGTGGTGATGGCTTGAACATGTTCCTTAGATGCTACAATGGTGTGTTCCGGTGTTATGTGTTCGAGTTGCTGCTTACGATCTTTAACTTCTATTAGGGCTTCCCGGAGTGCATCTGCAGAAGCAGTGCTCTCTGCAATCATGGTCATCACATGTTGACCCATCACTTTCATAATTCCTCTCAGCTCAGCCAACTCTGAAGCTAATTCTAGTTGTTGTTGCTGCAACTCTGAAACAGCTGCTTCATGCGCTGCTTCCACCGCATTCACCTGAACTGTGCCATAATCTATTTCATTTTGCTTCATCATTTCTTGCTACTAGGGCTCATAATCCAAGCTCTCCTCTTGTTCAACCACTCGTATCATCAGCTCATATGCACCCTCCTCATCACATTTGAACAAGAAATTGCCCCCAGCTTCTCTGTCGATTTTGTCTTTGTCAGGATTTCCAAGTGCATCATAGAAAACCTGGATTATATGGGCTTTGTCAATGCTATGGTTGGGGCATCTACGTATCAAAAAATTTAGGCGCTCCCATGCTTTGAAAAGTGATTCATTTTTATCTTGCCTAAAATTCCAAATCTCGTTTTGCAGCTGAATTAGACGTGAGATTGGAAAACAATTGACCATAAATTGAGAGGCACACTCTTCCCAAGTTTTGATCGAACCAGATGGCATAGAGTCTAGCCAATCCATAGCAACTCCCTTGAGGCAATGTGGGAAGAGCATCAGTTTTAGTGCTTCAGATGTGACCCCACTATAGCGAATTAGTCAACATTGGTTCTGAAATCTTCCAATGAATCCATGTGGGTCTTCCTCATATGTACCAGCAAAGGTGCCCTGATCCTGAACAAGCTGAATTCTGGCTGGCTTGAGGTAGAAGTTTTCAGCCTCGATTGGTGGCACCACAATTGCTGGCTCCCTTCCTTTAAGATTCGCCTCAAATGCCTGGATTATTGCTTTTCTAGAACGGTTGTACGACATTGAGGTCGGGTGTGGTCTAGATGTTGCAGCTAGTGCTTTCTCTACGGCTGCAGCCACCATAGCTTGTAGCTGCTCCATCGTGAGGCTAATTAGCCCTTGGCCTTCCTCCATCGCTACCTGAGGAAACAACACTAGCACACCTGTGAGGTAAACATATAGTAACTAAAATAAAATAAAAAATCCAAACTAATTTCTAACTAAACAATCTACCGTTGTCCCCGGCAACGATGCAAAAAACTTGACATGCTTTATTACATGTTACCGCAAGTTCACAGTTCAAGTAGTAAAGAGTGAGTATATTTAATACTCGGGTTGTCGAATCCCATAAGGAAAAGCTCGAGATTTTTTAGTTATAATATTAGTTTAAAGTGAAGTAACCGGGAGGAATGGATTAAGAATTGTGAGATTGCCACCCTCAAACAAGTGGCTCTACGTAGCTAAGAACTGCAAATTAACTAAATGATAGTACTAAGAGTATGGATAAACTAGATGATTTAGGGTCCCTAAGATGCTTAGTTGATTTCCGGATTCAATTCACAACACTTCACTCTTTCTTCCACCATGACACATTATACTCGCAACACATATCTCTCAATCATGTATCATACTGTAGTGTACTCGACAAAAAATCTTTTCAGCCTAATGTTGTTAATCACACTACTCTAGTTGATATAATAAAGGTACCTACAAGACCTCTCAACCTTGCAAAGTTATCGCTTTAACATAGTGAACTGAAACAATCTTTATGTGATCACTCTCATTCTTTCACCTCTCAGTCTCAAGAATTTTAAGAGTTTCTTCCTACTCTTCACGAGCCTAGGGTTGAGTTATTTTCATACACTCTCCTAGATAACTAAAATTCTATGGGTGATCAAGCCTCACATGCTAAGAATTAAGAACTCAAGTAGATGAATGAATGAAATCAAGAGTGAACTTAAGCTTTAAGCATGAATTAAATCCATGAATCCATCAATCAACAAAGTAAACCCTAGTTCTCCATAGTCACCTAGCTATGAGTTTAGCTAGATATGAAATGTCTTGATAAAATCATGATCTCCATAGAAAATAGTACAAGAGATGAAGAAAAAGAATAAAACGATGAAATCCTTGAAGATGGGGCGTGAATCCTCTCTTCCTTGAACTCCCGTGCGTCTCTATCTCTTCCTCCTTCGTGTGTGTATGTTTTTCCTAGCCTTCCTCACGTTTTTAATCAGCTGGGGCGAATTTTTAATGAACTTTTCTGAAATTGCATTCCAGCCCCTCCAGTTTGTAATTCCCATCTAGAATTGTAAGCTGATCTTGTGCGGGCCACATCTCTCTCATCCGGACTCCGATTAAGCTCTGTGACCTATCGTTGGAAAGAACTTTGAGTGTACTTTCATTTTGCGCTGGTCTCACTCCAAAATGATTTGTAGAACTCAAAATATCATCAGATTAGTGCAAATCGGTCATCCTAGCTTCTCCATCTTTGCTTCTCCTCGTTCCACTTGTGCTCCCGTTGTTTCCGAAGTTCGTTCCATGCCTCCTATCGACCGATTAGCATCCGTTCCTGTCAAGACAACAAGAACAAACATACCAAGCGATTATATTTAACATACATAGAAACGCCCGGGCTAATAATACAGCACATGAAAAGCAACAAGTGATAAAACGACCTTTATTCTCTTACTTTGGGCTCAAATCTCTCATAATAATGTGGTAAAATTGAGGTAATAGATAGCTCCTAAAAGGTGCTGTCATTTGGTAGTTCTGATGTCTGGGTGAAAGTTTCGGTTCTCGTGTCACCGACCAACCAACCAACGACCCTGGTATCATTCATGTAGTTCATGCAATCGTGCCACAGGCCATCTTCTGGGGGAAGTCATTGATTGTTATAACTGTGCTAACAGTGGTTGCATATCGATTCCATGGTATATATTTATTTTCCACTAAATTATTATATATTTTTTCGTGTAAATATTTACCACAATTGGTTTATTACTGTGGTTTTATGTTCCTGTACTTTTGATGATATTTTATCTCAGTATAGTGTCATGATATATTGCCAGTTTTACTTACTCCGTGGACGAGCGGCAAGAGACATTAGCTTGCACTGAGATTTTAAGCCTGATAGAGTTAACATGTGTAATTTACACGGGTCATCTTTCTGTGAAAATTGGAGATGGCAGTGGTGAACTGGAGGTTACAATATTTGGTCATGCTGCTGAAATAGTGCTGAAGAAGTCCGCAATTGTACTGTCTGCTATGACTGAGAATGTAATGTGATCACTCTATATGTGAGATAATTTAATTTGAAATATGATGTAATATACTGATTCCATATATATCTGTGTGTGTTTTTTTCTGGAGCAAAACGATGTCGTCAGAAAGACAAATGAAGCGAGTGTTAATCAGAGAATTTACTTTCGGCTTGCAACTTCCATCAGCAAAAATCCTGGGTGGCAAAGCAAGTGGAGTGTTCGCGAACTGGAGCATACATAAAATCTGCGCAGTCGTGTAATTTTCAGTTTGTAGTGTGTGAGTATTAACGTGTATGGATCCTAATTAGCTGGTAGTATTCCTTTTTGGAGAAGGAAAAAGTATACAGGTAATTTTGTGGTCTCACACAGTCATTAGTTGTGTGCGTTCTCCATGGTACTGAATCAGAAGATGTTAGGAAAGCACATCCGGTGCATATCACGGATACATCTATAACTAAGCATCGATGTAGTGATTATGTGGAGTGATTTTTTTGGGTACAATGTACATCATGTACATATATATGTGTATATATATATATATCACCCTGTTTTTGGTAATGTGTGATTATTATGCATCATATTCTCAATTTTAGGTATTTTCTTGTAGTTAGTATCTGCAGTAACTGCATCAGCTATGTTGAGTACTATTTCATCTGGTAATCTGCTGCAATGTTTGTGGCTTATTCCTTTTTCTGGATTTGGTAAGGTTAGTGTAACTTTATACGGGAAATTTGTTACCTTGTTATGTGGGAAGTTTGAATAATGAGTGGTAGTATGGATCAATTAAATTCTGCTTGCATAGCTACTTTTCATTAACTTTGGATGCAGTAATTTGTTACAAAATGATTGTCAGCGAATCCATGTTATGTCTATTAAAACTAAAATAAAATTATACTCGAAATTAAAGTGATCAAAATGAAATAAATTTTTTATACTCAGTGTCTACTTCGTAAATATAGAAAGCATAGTTTGATATCTTTAATGGCCTGTTTCTTGACTGTGTCTTTGAAGTTTTCGACGAAATATTTTATTATGATTGATGACCTGTTTCTTAGCTGTGTATTATATGTTTTAAGCAAAACGATTCGGCTGTCACTACTAAATTGCGTATCACGATGATAAAACATTCAATGAACTATTTTGCAGTATTGTGAATTAGCTTGTATTAATTGTGTTACAATACTAAAAATCGTTATGAAGTTCGTTATTGATCCTACCTATATCTAGATAATTAGATCGGTATAGTTATATATCCAAGTACATGTTAAAACAATCGTGTTAACCATTTCAGTGTTTTCTATGGGACACAACATAATACAATAAACTTGACCAACATCGGTACATTTCTGTTTAATTAAGGTAGTAACATAAAAATATAATACAATATAAGCAAAGATAGTGTGAAATATAAATTAAAGTAATTTATATCTAAATATAAGTCGCCAAATAAATTAATTTAGGAAACTTCATTGTGTAATATATATATATATATTTTAAAATATGGTTAAATCTAGTTTAATGCACAAACAGACTACACAAGTAATGGAATGAAACTGTATTTTATGCAATTAGAAGGGTATTAGTCGTGATAAGCACTTAGTCAATGCCTATGTCTACTAACTGGCCATTACAGGTCTTAACTTCTTCGACACTGGTTTTCTAGATCTGTACATGCGTCTCTCTCCATTCCATCTGTTACCAGGTTTCATCTGCTCCGTAACATCCTCCTGCTCATACATGTATGACACCTATCATGTAATTTCATTCGTTGTGTTTCATTCTTGGTACTTGTCCCAGTAACCACTTTTAAATCTCTATACTTTGATCGGCAATCGGTGTTCCCTTCTGCTGCAACAACCCGTCAATGAATTTTGCCCTGTTTAAGTCTGTGTGTGCTGCATGTGTAGTGTAAGCTATATTACGAGTGATGAAATCATTGATTGTGTAACTTGTTCGTTAAGTTGTAGGGGGAGAACTCATGATAAATTTGGCTACGTTGAATCCAATAAAATATTGTGGTTAGTTTTCATTAATTACTTAATTCTTGGTTAAATATTGCTATGCCCTCAATTCGGTATTCAACAGAACTATTCGGCCGAATATAGAGTATGTACATGTTATTCGTATACCTTTCTCTTCATATTCAGTTTAAGATTCAGCCGATCGTCTGTGCGTGTATATTAACAGTGAGGTTGATATTTGTTATTGTCTTCATTCATGTAATCTTATTTAGGTAAGTGGTCAAGTTTCTTTTCCCAGATATGACCTGACTATGATGCTCAATTAGCGTCCTAAAAATAACTATGATATACCAATTTAAGCTCTTTTGATGTTATCACAACATTGGATAGTCGCGACGATTAAGGTCGATGAACTTGTTCAAAGTAATACTCCCAGGTTCTGCTGAATCTGATATGCTGGTGAGAATTAGTCACAAATTGTTGCAGTAAATAACATACGATGCTACTTAACATATCACTATAAGGAATATGAATCTTGGTCTAACCAAACCACATTTTCCCGCAGGAAATTCCACCAGTAGTTGCTCGTGAATATATCGAAAATGTAGGAGATATCATCCATCTGCAAATTCCAAATGGTTCAATACTCAACACCACAATTCAAGCTATGAACGGGACTTTGTGGATTGGCAATGGATGGAAAAATTTCACAAGAAGTAACTCAATTACCGTAGGATGTTTTTTGTACTTTAAGTTTCGTAGCAAAATGCATTACACTGCAATCATAATGGATTCAAGTCGGAGCAAAATCAAGTATCATGGACAAATCAAGCAAGAAGAACCTGTGCTGCCCTCCAAGCAGAAAATGTTATCTCACTTCTACAAGGTCTACGACCCGACATCTTCAGGAGATAATTCATTGGTAATGTTGCTACACTTTCATACATTGATGCATGAAAATTTGTCACTTCTCTTAGATCACCAGTATTAGATAAATGTAGCGTCTTTCTCACTACACCATAGTTTGCTGTTTGGTGTTTCATTGATTGTTAGTTTCTCATAGAGTGTGTCACATCACTATTTTGTCTAATATGCTTGGGTGTAATACTGATGATCCCCCAGAGGATTGTTCGTGAGTACCGTGATCAGATTGGTGATAGCATACTCCTTCGCAATCCAGAGGGGCCATACTGAGACATACATCGTCCTGAATCAAATCGGTGTATATATTTGGTACGGGTTGGATCAAATTTTTCGAACACAATCATATCTCTCCACAGGATTTCCTGCTGTTCAAATTTGAAGGTCGATCTTTCTTCAAAGTTCGCATCATGGACTTGTCAGCAACTGAGGTAGACTACACTGTCATTCCTCAGACCATTCCAATGGTGCATCACAAAGATCGGGCTTTCATGCAAGCCCAGTCGTTCCAATCAAAACATCCATCTTTCGCGATACGCCTAATCCATTCTCATCTTACCGAAAGGGCGGAGTGGTAAATATATGTAAATTTCTTCTTTATTTTGGTGAGATCAGGGTTGAAATCCTAACACATACTCGTAACAATGTCTTGAAAACTCTGAAGAATGTGCCGATTAAATTTGTCAAGCAGAACAAGACTGATTTCCCATCTTATGTGACACTTCAAACAGAAGAGTGTGGAAAAATTAGGTGGAAGATTCGTTGCAGTTGTCCTCGTCCGAAGAATCGAGATCAGCGGCGTCTATGTTGGTACTCATTCATCAAGCATACTGGAGTTACCATGGATGATGCTTATGTGATTGAATTGACTAACCGTAATAACCCAATGTTCAGAGCCACTGTATTCTGGCTGTAAAATTTTGATTGCAAGATTAGTCCCAAATCCTAGATGAAAGTGTGATTATGAAGGTGATAATGTAGCTAATATACTCTAGAAGGGGGGGGGGTTGAATAGAGTATGCCAACTTTTTGCAAAACTTGCTAGAAGGATGAGATCCTGTGAAAACTAGTGAAGTTCAAGGCCTTGAAAACTAGTTCAACCTTTGAAAGAGATGCATTTTTTGCCAAAGAAATAAGCCTTTTTCAACGCCTTGAAAATAGTTTCAAACCCTTGAAAAACAGACAGTTTTGAGAGCTGAAAGAACTAATAAAAAGAATGAACTGTAAATGCAAGAGACAAGAGATTTATAGAGTTCATTCCACTTGGACCTACGTCTCTACCTTAGGGATCTTCTCCCTGCAGGATTTTCAACTCAATTCTTATTAATCAAAAGCTAAGCCCTAGATCTTAAGCACAGAGAATTGCCTTACTCTGTTACAGCTTGTGATTCTTCCTAACCTATCTATTATCTGCTCTAGCTAACTGATTAACTAAGAATTATCTATTGTTCACTTTGAACAATCCTTGAGAATGGAGACTGAAAATCTACCAATAAAGCACAATACAGAAGAACACTTAGTGTGTAAAAACTGCAGTGAAATATGCAGTGATCTTCTGTAAATGGATTGGAAGATTGATTAACTTATTTGATTCTTGTCAATCCAGAACTCTTTCTCTCTTTATGCCCGTTGAGTGTTGTGTCAGGTTGCTTCAGAATTGAGCTCTATTTAAACTTTAAACAGCTTTGAATATCTTTTCAGATTTTCAGCATCAAATCTCCTATTTTGTAGGCAATAGACTTTGAATCTTTGACAATCTTCTCCAAGCGGTTTAGTGATCACAATCTTCAGAGATAATTTCGTGATATTGCATTTGAATAGGTTGAGAAGATGTCAAGTCATTCAGGTCAAACACAGAATCATCTTCTTGATTATTTCCTTCCCTGCATAAGTCAGATTAGGAAACAATCTCTGCGATCTTAGGAAATAAGATCTCCTGCAAAAACAAAGTCAAATAGATGATATACTATGTTCAAACGAGTTAGGATGCTTAGATTTCATCATCAAATAATAGTAAATCCATCATATGAAGGATAGAAAGGAAAACAACTCAGGAGAGTTTGCAGAAAACTCCCCCTAAGATTGTTCAGACTGGTTAAGCAGTTTCAAGGATTTGAATCCAGTTTCAAGGCCTTGAAAATAGTATATTTTCAAGCCTATGAAAACTGAATAAAGGCTTTGAAAGATGGTTCAATGTTTTGAAATAGTCAGACTATTCCAAGCCTTGCAAAACCTGATCTTACAATCTCCCCCATGATGAAAGACAAAACCAAATTCTGTTTGATCCTTAGTCTCTGCAAAAAATACTGATTACTTCACAATCCATAATGACACAGTAATTCCAAAAAGATCCAACTTATTCAATTTTCCAACAGAAAATAAAAAGTTCAGCAAAATAGCAAAAAACACCTAAGAAAATAAATCCTAAAACCTAGAATTTCTCCCCCTTTTTGACTTTCATAAAAAAGATAGAGAGGATGTTGGATCAAGTGTCTGGAAAATTTTGAAAACTTAAAAAAAACTTTAAGAAGAGAGAATGAGGAAGAAAGAGTAGGCAAGATTAAGGATTTGGGTCTTGATCTCCATATTGATCTCCTTCTTCTTCATCACTGTCTTCATTGTTTGCTTGAACTTCCTGTTCCTCTTCACTCTCACCAGCAACAATTACTTCTTCAGTCTTGTACTTTGTAGCAGCCTTTGGAGATTTCTTCTTTTTCTTCAAAGTAATCACCAGATCATCTGTGTCAGGACCATTGACTTCATCTCCTTCCTGTGAAGCTTGTTCTACCACCTGCTTTCCTTTATCTTAGAATGGAGCAACTTCTTCCTTTGGAGATGTTTGAGACAAACCAAGTCTCATTAGGAGTTGTGTTCTTTGTTGAGGTCTTTGAGCAAGGCCTTCTCCAAGTGATCTTCTGGATGTTCTTCTGTCACATTTCCTTTCCCTTTTTCTGCTTGAGTTGCCTTATATTTATTCAGCTTCTGGGAACTAGTGATCTATGTTTCAGGGGTCTTCTCTGTAACAGCCTTCTCTTTCTGCTTCTTCTTCTTTTCTGAGGAGGAAGTTGCAACCTTCTTGACTTTCTTTTTGGGTTGAGGAAGATCTGGAACTGCTTCTGCACTAAGAGTTCTCGAGCTAGAGTCTCCACTGACTTCTTGAACCTCATCCACTGCTTCCTTTCTTTTCTTCTTTGAAACAGGTTTTGATCCTCCAACCATATTGATTCTGTCTAAGGCTCTCCTTGTGCTTATTAGGGTTTGAGAGAAGAATAGAGAGAGGTAGGAATGATACGGAGATAAGAGAAGAGAAGAAGATAAATACTGAGAGAGTTTGAGTTTCAAAAGGAAACTAGAATATCTCTCTGATCTCAAAAGATTTGTAAAAATCAGAGAGAATGCAAATCTTTTAGGCCATTGGAAAACAAAATATTTTAATACTTTTTTTTGGCTAAAACATTTTTTTAAAAAGATAGGGCTATATTGAGCAAATATCTACAGAGATATCACCCAATACAGAGTGATCCATGTTTATTGACTACTAGAGTAGCAGACTTATTTTCAAGGCTTTGGAAAGGTTTTCAAGGTCTTGAAACGCTGTAAAATTGTAACAGATAAAAATCAAAGCTTTGAAGTGATTTTCAAGGCTTTGAAAATCAAATCAAACCTTTGAAAACAAATACAACTTACCTTTCTTTACCTGATGCTCCCCCTAACCAATGCATCTTTATTTAGCATTCCCAATTCCAATCTTAGAGCTGAGAATCTTTCATCTGCTAATGGTTGAGTAAAGATATCTGCAATTTGCATGTTAGTAGCAACAAATTCAAGAACAATATCACCTTTCTGAGCTTGATCTCTGATGAAATGGTGTCTGACATCAATGTGCTTGGTTCTTGAATGTTGAACTGGATTCTTTGTAACTGAAATTGCACAGGTGTTATCACACTTGATAGTTATGCTTCTGAAATCAAATCCAAGGTCTCTTAGTTGTTGATCAATCCATTGTACTTGTGAGCAACATGCTCCTGAAGCAATATATTCAACTTCAGTTGTTGATTGAGCAACTGAATTCTATTTCTTGGAATGCCAACTGATTAAGATTGATCCAATAAATTGGCAAGTTCCTTTACTGCTTTTCATATCAAATTTGTAACCTGCAAAGTGAGCATATGAAAATCCATGCAATGAGAAGTTAGAATGTCTTGGATACCAAAGCCCTAAGTCTTTGGTTCCATTGAGATATCTGAATATTCTTTTCACAACAGTCAAGTGAGATTCTTTTGGATCAGCTTGAAATCTAGCCCACATACATACACTAAACATAATATCTGGTCTGCTTGCTGTGAGATAGAGTAATGATCCAATCATACCTCTATACTCTTTGACATTGACACCCTTACCAGATTCATCCTTATCTAAGGACAGTGTAGAACTCATAGGAGTCTTTGCTTCCTTATATTGAGCCATGTTATACTTTCTTTAGAAGTCTCTTGTGTATTTGCTATGATGTAGAAAGATTCCCTTCTTCAACTGAGGTATTTGAAGTCCTAGGAAGAAGTTCAGCTCTCCCATCACTCTCATTTAAAATTCCCTGCTCATAAGACTTGAGAATTCTCTGAATAGTTGATCATTAGTAGCTCCAAAAAAGATATCATCAACATAGTTGAGTCTTTATGAAACGAGTCTTGTCAGGTAATCCTCTTTTGAAATCATTTTCAAGAAAAAACTTTGACAATCTTTCATACCAAGCTCTTGGAGCTTGTTTTGAACCATAAAGAGCTTTGTCAAGTTTGTAGACATGATCTGGAAAAATGTCACTTTCAAAACCAGGAAGTTGTTCTACATAAACTTCTTCTTGTAAGTAGCCATTCAAGAAAGAACACTTCGCATCCATTTGAAATAACTTCATGTTCTTGTAAGATGCAAAGGCAAGTAAAATTCTAATTGCTTCTAACCTAGCAACTGGAACAAAAGTTTCCTCATAATGAATACCTTCTTCTTGATTGTAACCTTTAGCAACTAACCTTGCTTTGTTTCTGATCACTTTGCCACTTTCATCCAACTTATTTCTGAACACCCATCTAGTACCAATGAAAGACTTGTTTGTAGTTTGAGGAACCAGATTCCACATCTTATTCCTTTCAAACTCATTGAGTTCACTTTGCATAGCAATGATCCAGTCTGGTTCTTGTAATGCTTCTTTCATTGTTTTTGGTTCTACAAGAGAGACAAAAGCATTAAAAGCACATAAGTTCTTCAAATGTGATCTAGTTTGTGTACCAGTGGTTGGATATGAAATGATATTGTAACATGGATGAGATGAGAGATATTTGAATCTCTTTCTTGGAGACCATGGTTCAGGCTCTCCATAGATCTTCTCTGGTCTTGAAGTAGTGGCTTTGTCACTTGTATGCTTCTGATAATCTTTTTCAAGGCTTTGCTTCTTTTCAAGGCCTTGAGCACCATTTTCAAGGTCTTGAATATGTCTTCTGTTTTGTTATGAGCCTTTCTTGAATCCTAGTGGATTCTCAGTCTCTTCCTCTGATTCATGCTTCTTCAAATTCAAGTCTGCAAAACTTTCACTCAAAGAACAATCATAGCTTTCATAAAAAATAATATGAATGCTCTCTTCAACCAGTTTGGTTCTTTTATTGTAAACTCTCTAAGCTTTGCTATTCAGAGAGTAACCAAGAAAAATACCTTCATCACTTCTTGCATCAAACTTACCAAGATTATTATTCTATTGTTATGGATAAAACATGTACATCCAAAGGGCATGAAGTATGAAATGTTTGTCTTTCTCCCTTTGAATAGTTCATAGGGTGTCTTCTTCAGAATAGGTCTGATCAAGCACCTGTTTAGTATATAGTTTGCTGTATTCACAGGTTCTGCCCAATAATGTTTTGCCAATTTGTTTTCAAGAAGCATTGTCCTAGCCATATCTTCAAGAGTCATGTTCTTTCTTTCAACTACACCATTATGTTGAGGAGTTATTGGAGCACAAAAGTTGTGAGTAATACCATGCATATCACAGAACAAATCCAATTCTAATTGATCAAATTGTCTACCATGATCACTTCTAATTGAAGCTACAGGTTGGTTTTTCATAGTTTGTAGTTCTCTGCAAATCTCTGAAAATTCAGAGAGGGATTCAGATTTTCTTTGAGAAACATAACCCAAGTATATATAGCAAAATCGTCTACAACAACTAGCATATACCTTTTACCTTTTGGAGTAGGAATTCTCATAGGACCATACAGATCCATATGAAGCAGTTCTCTGGCTTAAAAGAGCTTCTGGTCTGCTTGCCCTGAGCAGAAGCTTGCATAATTCATCTTCTCTGAACTTGATGGATGGAAATCCTCTTACCAGG
This sequence comes from Linanthus parryae, assembly GCA_023055425.1. Lineage (NCBI taxonomy): Eukaryota > Viridiplantae > Streptophyta > Magnoliopsida > Ericales > Polemoniaceae > Linanthus > Linanthus parryae. Next base: position 124,581,241 of record JALGPY010000003.1, on the reverse strand, counting down.
TCTTTGAAAATCAACTTGTTCAAAGTATGCAAACTGATATGACCAAGCTTCCTGTGCCAAAGCTTTGAATCCTCTTTCAAGGCCTTGAGACAATTCAAGCTTTTACCTGCAACTTTGTTAGTCTGAAAAGTATAAACATTATTTGATCTGGAGGCTGTGAGAATGCAATCTCCTGATTTCTCATTTTGCACCACACACTTCTCTTTATCAAAGATAACTTTGTTGCCATTGTCACAAAACTGAGATACACTAAGCAAGTTAAATTTCAAACCTTCAACTAGATACACATCAGAAATAGAGTTTTCATAATTTGTACCAACTTTACCAATACCAAGAATATTGCATTTGCCTTTGTCACCAAGTGTTATTGAACCTTCTGATTGCTTCTTCAATTATGAGAATAGAGATCTCTTTCCACTCATATGTCTTGAGCAACCACTGTCCATAAACCACTTCTGTTCTTTGGTGACACGCTGCGAACACCAATCACTGCCTTACCCAGCTGTTAGACCAAGTGCGGAATTTGGATTCATATTCAGGATCAACCATGTTAGGTGGTCTAACCCCTTTAGGAACCCAAATCTGCTTAACTTGTCCTTTGAGTTGAAAAGGGAAAGTGATCCTCATTATGTGAGGGTCTCTTCTTTTGAAAGGACAAGCCAACTTCACATGACCAGTTTTACATCAGTAATGATAATTAGGAGAAGTTTTGTTTCCAGCCTTCACAAATTTGGTATTGTTCTTTCTTGGAAAGTTTGGATTGAATCCAATACCAGCTTTGTGAACTGACTGTGAACTTCCTCCAAGAATCAAGTTCAACTTGTGTTCTGATCTTGCAAGCTTAACTTTGACCAATTCAGATTCTTGAAGTTTCTCAGTAAGAATAGTCTTTTGTTCATCTAATTCATCAACTTGATGTTTTAGATTAACAAGGCTGTCACTCATCAGAGAGTTCTCAGTGACTACTTCCTTGACTTGTGTTTTCAAGGCTTTGCAATTTGTTTTCAAGGCCTTAAAATCACTGTCAGTTTTCTTATGAGAGATTTCAAGAATCTGATTTAGACGAACAAGTTGTAGGTTCTCTTTTGCTTCCTCGTGAACTTTTTCTTTCAAACGTTTGATCTCTTTCAGATAATCTTCTTCATTTAAAAGCATTGTTCTGAGATAATCTGAAAGAGCATATTTTGGTTTGGAAATCAGACAATTTACCATTACCTCAATGTTCTTCTCAGAACATTCGTCATGCTTGGCCATGAAGCAAAGGTTGGCATGTTCTTCTTCAGATTCTGATTCACTTGAGCTATCTGAATCACTCTATGAAGCTATCATAGCTTTCTTTCTTCTGTCATGGTCTTTCTTTTGAAACCTCTTGCTTTTCTTGTGTGGACAATCTCTTATCAAATATCCTGAATCACCACATTTAAATCAGTTCATATCCTTTGATTTACTTTGTGAAGAAGACTTACCTTTGTAGTCCTTGCTACTGGATGGTCTATGTCTTTATCTGTTGAAGTCTCTATTTCCAAAGTTTTTCTTCATTTTGAGAATTCTTATCAAGGATTTGGAAATCAAAGCAAATGGATCTTCATCGTCACCATCCTCAGTTTCAAGGCTTTGAGTTCTCTCATTTTCTTTTGATTTGAGAGCTAAGTTCTTGACACTTTCTGGGATCTCTCCATCATCTTCATTCATAGATATTTCATGTGTCAGAAGCTTCCCTTGTAGGTCATCAAGTTGTAGAGTTCAGAGATTTTGATCTTCTTCAATTGTTGCGGTCTTTTGTTCCCACTTTGCTTTAGGAAGACTTCTTAGTATCTTCCTCACCTTTTCTTCATTGGAAAAGTGTTTTTCAGTGAATCAAGGTTGTTAACAATGTATGTGAACCTCTTGAACATATCTCTGATAGACTCATCTGGATTCATATTAAACAGCTCATATTGCCTGAGATAGATGTTGTTCTTGGTTTGCTTCACTTGACTGGTTCCTTCAAAATTTACCACAAGTTTATCCCTGATTTATTTGGCAGTAGTGCAGCCTGAAATCCTGTTGAATTCATCTTTACTCAAAGCACAATATAATATGTTAATAGCTCTGTAATTCTTAGAGAATTGCTCTAATTTAGAAGAAGATAGTAAGTCTTCAGATTTGGGAGTTCTAATCCCATCTTTCTCTGTGTAGAAAGTGTGAGGTCCATTCTGAATAATGGTCCAAAGTTCTATGTCTTGATCAATGATTAACATTTTCATCAAGGCGTTCTAGTGAGCAAAATTTTCTCCACAGAATAGAGGGGGTCTGGTAGCAGCTCTTCCCTGTGAGAAACCACCATCACCTGCATTACTCATGATCACCAGATGGTTAAATCTATACAGTGATACAAGCTTTGATACCAATTTAAAGTGTGAGTATGCACGTGGTAATGCAGCTAATATACTCTAGAAGGGGGGGGGTGAGTAGAGTATGCCAACGTTTTGCAAAACTTGCTAGAAGGATGAGATCTTGTGAAAACTAGTGAACTTCAAGGCCTTAAAAACTAGTTCAAGCCTTTGAAAGAGATGCAGTTTGTGCCAAAGAAAATAAGCCTTTTTCAAGGACTTGAAAAGTGTTTCAAACCCTTGAAAAACAGAAAATTTTGAGAGCTGAAAGAACTAATAAAAAGAATAAACTGTAAATGCAGGAGACAAGAGATTTATAGAGTTCAGTCCAATTGGACCTACGTCTCTACCTCAAGGATCTTCTCCCTGCATGATTTTCAAATCAATTCTTATTAATCAAAAGCTAAGCCCTATATCTCAAGCACAGAGAATTGCCTTACTCTGTTACAGCTTGTGGTTCTTCCTAACCTATCTAGTACCTGCTCTAGCTAACTGATTAACTAAGAACTCTCTATTGTTCACTTTGAACAATCCTTGAGAATGGAGATAGAAAAATTACAGAAATGATCTACCAATAAAGCACAATACAGAAGAACACTTAGTGTGTAGAAACTGCAGTGAAATATGCAGTGATCTTCTGTGAATGGATTGGAAGATTGATGAAATTCTTTGATGCTTGTCAATCCAGAACTCTTTGTCTCTTTTTTCCAGTTGAGTGTTGTGTCTGGTTTCTTCAGAATTGATATCTGTTTAAACTTCAAACAACTCCGAATATCTTTCCAGATTTTCAGCAACAAATCTCCTATTTTGTAGGCAGCAGACTTTGACTCTTTGAAAATCTTCTTTAACGGTTAAGTGATCACAATCTTCAAAGGTAATGTCGTGATCTTACGTTTGAATAGGTTGAGAAGCTGTCAAGACATTTTGAGCAAACACAAAATCATCTTCTTGATTATTTCCTTCCCTGCATAAGTCAGATTAGGAAACAATCTCTGAAAACTTAGGAAATAAGATTTCCTGCAAAAACAAAGTCAAATAGATGATATACTATGTTCAAACGAGTTAGGATGCTTTGTCTTTCATCATCAAATAACCGTAAATCAAGCATATGAAGGATAGAAAAGAAAACAACTCAGGAGTGTTTGCAGAAAACTCCCCCTAAGATTGTTCACACAGGTTAAGGAGTTTCAAGGCCTTGAAAATAGCTAAGCCTATGAAAAGTGATTCAAGGCTTTGAAAGCTGGTTCAAGGCCTTAAAATAGTCCGACTATTCCAAGCCTTGCATAACCTGATCTTACACTAGACTACGACCCTCCTTGTAGAACAAGTGTTGTCTACTGTGATGTACTATTTTGAATGTTCAGATAATAGTACTGGTTAGCACTGCTATTATTGCAACTAAGTGAACAGGTTTCCCAGTTTATTACTAGCATGTTTTTGTAATATATGCTTGGAAATCTTCATGTTTAGTATCATGTGTTTTCCTTTTACTCAATTGCTTTGGAATGTGTTAGTTTCCAAATAGTGGAGGTATGCATTAACCAATGAAGTCTAATAATAAATTTAATTCTTGTAATTTGAATATGGGCTATAGTGCATTTATAGTGTGACTAAAAAATATTTCCACAAAATAGAAATAAAATTAAAAACATAAAACCATGAGCCCTCCCATTAGTATCAATGTGTATATCCCTTTGTCCACACATATTAGTACTATATATACATATGTATACATATATATATACATATATTTAAAATATATATATATATATCATATTTTACATTGTTATGTAGTCTACTACGACGTAAGATTTATAACTCGTTTTATTATCTTTCTTTATCTATCATGTACAACATTCATGTAATTATTTGATTGTCTTTTCAGAGGTTTATATTAGTGGGTCATATATAATAGAGGTTCTTACAGTTGTTTTGCTTGACATCAGAAGAATGTGTCCGCTCTTAACGAACAATTTACTTAGCTAAGACATGAACATTTTGTCATTTTAAATTGCACGCAAACTATGTGTCTTTCACTATTCCACTTAGTTTCCATTTAGAATTAATTTGTTCTTGCGCGCTTATAAGTTGAGCTCACATAGATTTTGTGTATATGTTGTAAAATGTGCTGTACTTATACCGCACATATTATTTATTGGTGATTAAATATTGCTACCAGAAAAATTTATCATAATATAGTACCACACATTGTTTGGGGATTTTTTTTGTTCTTTTTTATTCTTCCATTGCTTATTTATTTCCAAATTGAAACATATTTTGGGTGTAATAGCAGTAATTTCTTGACTGGAAGCCCTAAATAGTAATTCCAATAAACTATTCACAATATACTGAATTGATCAAATCGGTCAATATCTTCTATACCATTTGACTACATCCGGGACCTTCAACTGGCTAGACTCCATCCCTTTCACAGTCTTAACCCTTCAGGTTCGATCTCTTTTATCTCATCTTCTTCTTCTTCTGTGAAATCTATGTTTTCTTACAACAATGCAAGGAATATCAGTGTCATGAGTATGCAATCGGTGATTAGGGTTAGTTCAACACTGCACCATACCCAAATGTCGCTTGTTTTGTTTGTGTGTAGCTACTTCGGGAATCCATTCTCTACTTGAGATTTAGTCCGATCTGTTATGCTGTGATGAATAAAACTTTGCACTCACTGGTTTATCAAAACATGGTTCATATGTAGTTTAAGGAACATAAACACTGTAAATCCTTGATTTGCCTATGTCGTGATGTTGTTAAACTATCTATTTACTGGTGTTCTTTCTTCACTGGTTCTGGTTATAAGCAAAGACTATGAAACGACTCGCCACATTCGTTGCTTGTCCCCCTTTGTCTGAAAATTGTGTACATAAGCTTTAATATCAATGACTATATTTATTTTTAAGTTATCGACGCTTACAGATGTTGGACAAAACTCCAAACAATGGCTTTATGAAATTCATGATATGCAATTTGGTCATTGTTTTTGGTACACAGTTTCGTTAAGTATTGTGCACCATAACTTAATTTGAATAATTTTGAAAGTTTGCCTTACTTCACAATGATACTGTTTAGACCCCAAAACTCTAGTGTATTTTTTAATTTTCCCCCTTCCTCCCTCCCCCCCCCAGCCCAACCAACCCGCTCTTCAGAAGACCCTTTAGCAATTACATTCAATTTACAGTTTTTGAATAACTAATGCACCTAATGCTTTGTTTATATATTTCATATATTGTATTAAATTTGTTTTAAACAAAATTCCTTAATGTCAGGATTCCGTATGATGTTGTATACTTATATGCCATACCCTTGGACCTAATCTTCATTTCAATTTTGTATAACCTTCTTCCGAGTATTCGAATTGAAGTATTTGGCTGTAAATATGGCATTACATAAACAGTGCCAAGCTTCTACAGAGTTGTCGATCCAATATCTATAGCAAATCGTCGAATGGTAAGGAATTCATAAACCAAACACTATTGGATGTCCATTGTCAATTCAGTGCTAAATGTCATACCGATATCATGAATGCAGAGGTTGCCACCAAAATTTGTTCGGTGCCATGAACATGAGTAAGGCAACACTATCCGTCTCCACGATCCTGATGGAGCTGTTTTCGATGTCCAGCTATTACATAGAGGCAGCAATGTGTACCTTGATCGTGGTTGACAGGAGTTTGTGAATTGTTATCATGTAGGGATGTGGTATTTCATTGTCTTCCGACAGGAAGGTAACAACTGCTTAAGCGTCATCATAATGAGCTGAAAGGGCGTCGAAATTGACTACTCCAACCCTCCACAAGATGCTGCATAACTTCCATATGACAAGCACTTTCTGGTTGTAGTTTCTGTTGATGAAGCAACTCTTCCTGCTTGAATTTCAGACTGCCATGTTTAAAACTTTAGTTTTCTTTTGGTCCTGTTGTGGAATTGACATGATTTGTACTGTTTAGACTCGTTGTTTTTTGAATTCTTCTAGATGTACTGTTAAGACAGCCTGGTCTACGACCTATGGTTTAATGCGTTCATCTTACACTATGATTATCCCTGTATCCTCTGTGACTTACTTCACACAATTGAGTGATTGTCAATCTACAAGTTTAGTTGAAGAAAGAGAACATAGATGGAACCACAAGAATAAGGCAAGCCATAAACTCACGGTACCCATGGATAATTACTTTGGTCATGACTTGCTGTAACTAATTATAACGAATTCACCAGATTATAGGAAAATCAGGAAGTTCATAACCAGCAAAAAACATTAAGAATTCACTCAGATTGAATTGATATTTCCTACCCTCATGCAACTGAATTTTTGTTGCAGCATGATGTATTAGGTATCACTATGAACTAGAAAAGCACAAATTGTAGTCACGGCTAATTGAATTGTATGCCAATATCACATGTTATTCAGACAACCAAAAATTCAAACTACATTCACGAGCTTCCACTATACTAACTATCTAGATATAGACCCGCAATGCTGGACAATTGATTAACCCGAACAGGTACTCACTTCACAAAACAACTTGCTTGCCCATTACAAAACAACTTGTATGGCGTCTGAGATTACTCCATTGAAAATTGCAGACCTTCATTTATCACTGATAATGCAGTGCGACAACATATCTATACATGTCACAACACAGTTTAAGCAATGTAGATAGAACCGCACCTGATCATGCATTATAGTCTTTTCATAATTTGTATGCATTGCTTTACATTCCTGATTTTTTCTGTTTCATTGTTTTGTTCTTCCTTGTTATTTATTACTAATAATTGTGTCCTCTTCCCCCCTCCCCTCTATTTTGACATGCAACATATGTTCAAATAAGCATGGATTAAGGTATCAATTACTACTTTATCCACTAATCATACTCCAATGTTCAATGCTTGCGTTGTATGCGATCGTGAGCGAATTCATCTGCGTTGCTGTGATTGTCGATGCCCTGAATCTAAACCCACGCCAAGGTTATACACGATAGTTAAATATCTCACAGAACACATAAAAAATTATCTAACATAAATGGTAAATATTTTTATCCATGGCTCGACTCTGTGTGACACTTAAAGATGAAATGGGAATCATGGATACTATGATATTTTGAAAAGCGGCTGAAACTGTGTTAAAGATTCCTGAAGCATCACTGGCGACAAGACTCCATAGGTATAATATAACCCAAGAAACTACATAATTGCCTACACATATAGAGTTTTAACTAAACCTATTGATATACTTACATGTTTTAATACCATGAGCACCAATCTGCACTTGTCAATGTCAACCTCCACATTGAGACAACGAGGTTCTATGTCCGCGTGCTGAAATGCCATCAACGACACAATCACCGAATCACTAGGTGGGTTGTCCGCCAGGTTGAGGATGCGTGAATCAGCGCAAATGCACCAGCAATGAATTTGCTTCTGTCATGTCTACAATCATGCGCTGACAATAAAGGGTGGGTTTGGTGTGAGATTTTTGGTGGATTTTAATCCAAAATCCATTTTTTGGCTTTTTCGACTTTTTCTGAAGGTTTGGTGTGAGCTTTTTTGAGTGGATTTTGGATTTTGGATTTTGGATTTTGGATTTGTAGTGTTGAGTTGGTGGCAGAAAAAAGTTAGGATTAGGAGATTTTTTGTGTCTTTTTTCCTCAAAACATTAAAATGACAATATAGTCCTCATTCCTAAATTATAATATAGTTTTTTTGTTAGTTACAAGGGTATAGTAGTAACTTTCACTAAACAACAAAACTGTCACATCACTGACTGTAACACCCCCAAATGGCCCAAGCCGGAGACCCGGGGATGTCACTCCGTACCCGAGAGGAGCCCGGATACAAGGAGATTTTATAAAACGGTTCTCAAGCAAAAACATCCACAATAATAATTAAATCCAAACTAAAATATTCGTTATTACAAACCAAACATTCTAGCCTCAAACCGGGCGTAACAAACTAAAGTGTTAAAACTAATTAAGAGTTCAAATTTAAATGAGATACTAATACTAGTGTTCCATGTGATGATAGGCGTCCCCATCTACGCCAGATGACCATCCTCTAAACCTGTGGTGCGGAATCAAAAAGAAACACCACAGTACAAAATCAGCATAAAATACTGGTTAATAAACACCCAAACATGTAAAACGATGATGGGATAGTTATAAACAACTTCTCATTTGTAAGAAAGAGTTTTTCGCAAACACGGCGGCAATAAATTTGACTCTTGTAATAAAACATAAGAGTTCCCAATTCCATAATATTTCCAACCAATTCCATCATCATTAGGAAAATTCAAAATCCATCGTTAACTCCTTTCCGTTAACAAAACCAAAAATACTCATTATTAATTCGTTGTGACGGGGAAAACCAAACCATCTCGCAAGCATCCAAGACCTTAAGTGTCGACACCCCCCAAAGACTCCAGCGGCCAGAGGAGTGAGTACAGGGAGCTATCCGGGGACTTGCAACCAGATTAAATAAAAATAAATTGAAACGGAAGACCGAGATCAAACCGTCAAATGCCAATAGTAACCAATAATAAATGTCCCCGCACAACTATTCCACTTTATGTATTAGTTCATTATCATTATCATGGTTATATTTTCAAGAAAAGCATTTAACATGTAAAAATCACATATTGCATGTCACATCACATAAACACATTTTGAGACGTAAAGAAATACAAGAATTCATTTGACACGAAAGAGATAAGCACACTAGGCTTGGCATATTTACTTACCTCAAATAAAATCCAACTATAGCAACTCTGTCAACGTACTCTACGTACTCGTCGTCGACGAACTCGTTACCTACACGTAACAATATTCTAATCAAACAATTATTCTAGCAATACACTTGCTATACAAGCTACATGCATATGATAGTCAATGGTTTAGGGTTCTAACACCAACCTAACATCCCACTCAATTCATACTTCAAAACAAAAACCCAAAACTTCGCTTCAAAATCCTCTAACCTAAAGTATTCATAATCTATCATAACTCCACCAATCTATTACTCTAGTTTCTCAAATAGATCATGGTTCAAAAACAGTTCCATTGGATTCAAAATGTTCAAAATAATAAGTTAAGCCTCAAACGGATCTAAATTTCGATTCCTGAATCAAAAGATATGCTCGTTTCAAGTTTCCAATTTCACTCAAAATACCCATACGGGAATTGTCAATCTTCACGAAACTTTTCCCTCAATAACATGATAAACCCTAAAACTTGATTATCAATCCTACAAATCCATGAACAATGATCCTAACAATATCAAACGGAAAATTCAAGATTACATGCAACAAACATGAATCACGAACAAGTGATCACAAGAACAAGAGATCAACAAGAGAAAAGAAAAGAAGAAACAAAACAAGCTCAAACCCGCCGCCATGGAGGCCGGACGGGAAGATAGGAGGACGGAGAGACAGAGAGAGAAAAAGAAAGAGAGAAAGAAGGAAAGAAAAGAAAGAGAGAGAGAGAGAGAGAGAGAGAGAGAGAGAGAGAGAGAGAGAGAGATTACCTCAACGAAGGGAGAGATGGCGGCGGCGGTGGGTGGCTGCCGTCGGGTAGAGAGAGAGGCCGAGAGACTGAGAGAGAGACAGGTGAGAGAGTGAGGGACGTGTGAGAGATAGAGAAAAATAGGGAGAGTGAGGGTTTTATGAGAGTTGGAAATAAAATCAACTTCATAAGTAGGAAACCCTCTTTAATTAGGAAACTTTTACGTAGGAAGAAAAGTTAGGTCAAAAGACACTTATTCCCCCTTAGTTTTGCCAAACAACAAATACCTCCCCCAAACTCAAGTAAAAGACACTAAAACCTTTAATTAAAGTCACAAATATTCCTCAAACTCTCGTAACCATTATAATTAACTCTCTACAATTACATTAACTTCCCAACACTTATAATAATATCACAAAATACCCATAGTCACAAAACGGGATATTTCATCCTTCCCTCCTTAAAGAGAACTTCGTCCTCGAAGTTTAAACTAAAACCTCCCTCCTTAATAAGAACTCGTACTTGAAGTTTAAACTTAACCTTAACCAAAATAAGGTATGAACCTCTCCTCAATGGTACAACTACTAAATGCAAACCTAAGGTCATGAATGATATGCAATATACTATAAGTAGTACTGTATTAAAAACCGAAGGATTACATCCTCTCCCCCTTCGAGGAATGACGTCCTTGTAACTCAAGGTACCTCGTCAAACAGGTGCGGGTACTTCTTCCTCATATCATCCTCCGCTTCCCAAGTTGCCTCTTCAGTGAGGTGGTTTGTCCATAAGACCTTTACAATCTTGACACTCTTGTTACGGGTGTTTCTTGTTTTGGTGTCTAGAATCTTGACAGGATGTTCTTCATAACTCAAAGACGGATCCGGTTCTACTGGTTCGGGATCTAATACATGAGATGCATCGGGCATGTACTTTTTCAACTGCGATACGTGGAACACATTATGAACACAACCTAAATTCTATGGTAAATCCAATCGATAAGCAACTTCTCCAATCTTCTCTATGACATCATATGGTCCAATGAATTTTGGGCTCAACTTCCCCTTCTGATTGAACCTCATTACTCCCTTAGTAGGCGAAACTTGAAGAAATAATTTTTCTCCAACTTGAAATTCCAACAGTCTCCTCTTCTGATCAGCGTATGACTTCTATCTATCCTGGGCTGCTTCCATTCGCTGCTGGATAAGTCTCACTTGATCTGTCATTTCTTAGATAAGTTGTGGACCAATTATTATTGTCTTACTTATGTCGTTCCAACACAATGATGTTCTACACTTCCTTCCATACAACGCCTCATGTGGTGCCATTCCGATAATGGCGTGATAACTGTTGTTGTAGGAAAATTCTATCAAAGGTACTCAATCAACCCATGAACCTTGAAAATCCATAACACACGATCTTAGCATATCTTCCAACGTTTGAATTGTTCTTTTGGTTTGTCCATCCGTAGCAGGGTGGAATGCCGTGCTAAACTTCAGCTGAGTTCCCCATGCCTCCTGGAGTGCTTTCCAGAAGTGAGAAAGAAAGTTTGGATCTCTGTCGGAAACTATAGATCTTGGTACTCCATGATACCTCACAATGTTCTTCATATACGCATCGGCTCTTTGTTCCATATTCCATGTTTCTTTCATCGGAATAAACCTTGCTGTCTTGGTCAATATGTCAACTACGACCCAAATCTGATTCAGTCCATTCTTTGATGTCGGTAACGCAGTCACGAAATCCCTTGAAATTGAATCCCACTTCCAAACTGGGACGTCTAACGGTTGAACTAAACCTCCCATTCTCTTATGTTCCAACTTCACCTTTTGACAAGTTAGACATTTTTCCACAAACTCTGCTACTTCTTTCTTCATGTTTGGCCACCAAAACATCTTCCTCATGTCCTTATAAAGTTTGTCACCTCCTGGATGTACTGAATAGGGTGTGTTGTGCGCTTCTCGCATCAACTTCTCCTTAGTTTCCGTACACTTATGTGGTACACACCATCTTCCCTTGTAGCGGATACTTCCATCCTCATGGATCTTGAAATCCTTTGCTTGACCTCCTGCAATCTTCTTCTTTATCCTTTCCAGCTTCACATCTCCTGGCTGGTTACTCCTTATCTCTTTTAAGACATCTGGCACAATTGTCATATTCCCAAGGATATTCTTTACTCCACATTATTTCACTACTTCAATTCCAAGTTTTCGGAACTCTCTTCATAGCCGATCTGGCAAAACTAGTATAGTATCTAAAGTATGGCTCGATTTTCGGCTTAATGTATCAGCTACTACGTTTTCCTTCCCTTCATGTTATTGGATACGCAAATCATAATCCTTTATGACTTCTAACCAACGTCTTTGCCTGTTGTTTAGTTCTTTCTGCGTGAAGATGTACTTGAGACTGGTGTGGTCCGTATACAATCTACACACTGATCCATATAAATGATGTCTCCATATCTTCAGTGCGAAAACTATAGCTTCAAGCTCTAAGTCATGCGTAGCATAGTTCTCTTCATGAGTTTTCAGTTGTCTTGAAGCATAGGCAATAACCCTCCTTTCTTGCATAAGCATGCATCCTAAACCCTTCTTCTATGCATCACTGTAAACATCAAACTCTCCATAATCATTGGGTAAAGCTAACACAGGTGCTGTCGTCAACTTTTCCTTCAATGTCTGGAATGCTTCTTCACAATCTTCGCTCCACTTATACCTTACCGTCTTCTTGGTTAGCGTAGTCAGCGGTCTAGCGATCTTCGAGAAATCTTTCACGAAACGCCTGTAATATCCTGCTAATCCCAGAAAACTTCTTACTTCGGACACATTCTTCGGAGTTGGCCAATCCTTAACTGCTGAAATCTTTCCTGGATCTACGGATATTCCTTCCTTGGAGATTATGTGACCCAAAAATCGAACATGTTTTAGCCAAAACTCACACTTCGAGAGCTTAGCATATAACTTCTCATGTCTCAAAGTTTCTAACACTTCTTTGAGATGTTCTTCGTGTTATTCCTCGTTCTTTGAATAAACAAGGATGTCATCAATAAAGACAACCACAAAACGATCTAGAAACGTCCTCATAACACGATTCATGAGATCCATAAATACTGCAGGTGCATTGGTTAGACCAAAAGGCATAACAGTAAACTCATAGTGTCCATACCTCGTTCTAAAGGCTGTCTTCGGGATGTCCTTCTCGGCTACCCGAAGCTGGTGATACCCAGATCTCAAGTCTATCTTTGAGAAAACTCTCGCCCCTTGCAAACTGATCGAACAAGTCGTCAATTCGGGGTAAAGGGTATTTGTTCTTAATCGTTGCGCTATTCAACTCCCTATAATCGATACACAACCTCAAGCTTCCATCCTTCTTCTTCATAAACAATACCGGTGCGCCCCAAGGGGAAAAACTCGGCCTTATGTAACCCTTTTGAAGTAACTCTTGCAACTGATCCTTTAGTTCTTTCAACTCTATTGGCGCCATTCTGTACGGTGCCTTTGAGATTGGAGCTGTTCCAGGTGCTAAGTCCATAGTGAATTCAATCTCCCTTCTAGGTGGCATTCCTGTAATTTCGTCCGGGAACACATCGGGAAAATCTCTAACTATTGGTATCTCTTATAGCACATTCTCCTTCTTAGACACATCCTGAAAATAACACAAATAAGAACTATTCCCCTTCTTCACTTGGTTGACGATGTTCAAAGCTGACAGTAGTCGGATACATGGTTCTTTCGTGATACAACGGTAAGAAACGTTTTCTCCTTTTGGACCTTGGAGCCTTATTTTCTGATCCTGGCAGTATATAACTGCTCGATATTTACCCTGCCAATCCATTCCCAATATAACGTCTATTCCTCCAAGATCAAACTTTATCAGGTTGGCTGGTAAGGTACTAGCCAAAATCTTAACTTCTACTCCTTCAAAATGGTGTCACATACTGTTACATGACCGGTTGGGGTAGATACGGGGATTGATATTCTAGACGGCTTATTGAGACTCAATTTTTCCACAAATTTTGATGAAATAAATGAATACGAAGCTCCGGAATCAAATAGAGTAAATGCTGGTTGATCATGGACAAGAAATGTAATAGTGACTACTCCATTTGCTGCTTCAGCTTCAGTCCTGCTCATGACAGCGATCCTTGCAACATTCCCGTTCTGTGTGGTAGTTCCTGCCGTACCAGTCCCATTGTTGTTGGCGTTAGCTGGAGCGTTGTTGTTCCTATTCCCGTTCTGAGCTCCATTGTTCCTTCCATTGCCCTGGTTGTTCACTTGCTGCCTACCATAGTTGTTGCCTCCATTATTCTGGTTGCTGTAGTTCCCATAGTTCCGGTTTCCGCCCTGATTGTTGTTGTTGAACTGTCGGTTCCCTTGGTAATTGCCTCCTTGGTTCCCTTGTTGATTTCCATTTGGTTTCAATCGGCACTCAAAAGCACGATGACCCTTCCTGCCGCAGTTGTGGTAGTTTACAAGTTTTCCTTGGCAGTCCTTTCCTGGATGATTCTATTGACACTTCTTGCAGATATAACGGGGAGGTTGCTCATCTCCATTATTCTGCTTGTTACCACGATACTGTCCTTGGTTACTTCCTCCATGGTTAGGCTTAAACCTCTTGTCCTGACTACCTTAGTTAATCCTACTCTGATTGTTTCCATAGCCGACAGCGTTCTCAACCTTGCGCTTTCCACGCTTCTCATCTTGTGCCACTTGAATACGCCAAACGGCTTCAGCTCTATCATAAGCTTCCCGGAGAGTATCGTACGTTCTGCACATCAAGTCTTTCTGCAGATGAAGTTCGAGACCAGACATGAACTTCCTAACTTTAGTCGCTTCATTAGGCATCAGCTGACCTGCGAATCAGGATAGTTCCATGAACTTCTTGAAGTACTCGGTCACAGAACCGTTCCCTTGTGTAAGATTCACGAAGTCTAAGAACTTTTGATCCTGGACATGATTCGGATAAAAGCGAGTGCGTAATGCAGTTTGAAGAGCCTCCCAATTGAAATTGGGTTGAGCCAGAAAGTTCTGACGTGTGCTCCTCCACCATGTATTAGCTTCGTTCTTCAAGTAGAATGTCGCGCAAACAACCCTGCGGTCTTCGGGGCACTCAACTAGCTCAAGGACCTTATCCATCTCATCAATCCAGTTTTCGAGCTCAACAGGATCCTCATTGCCTGTAAAGTTCCCTGGCTTCATCTCAGCCACTTTATTCGCCCAACTGGTGTTATTCTTCTCTCCTTGGTTTGCGTTCTGCGCCATTTGAGCAAATTGCGCAAAGAACTGCTCCATGTTGTTGTTGTTGTTGTTTGATGCTGCCGTTGGTACTTGGCGATTTCTCCTGGTGTACTATTGATGTGGTCTATCAGTCATAATCCCTACACTATAGCCTATTTTATTACTTACAAAGTACCAAGAAGTACAAACAATCATGCATATATGGCATGTAGTTTACAATTAAACAAGTAATGTCACACATTGATCATCATTTAATCAATTACTCATGTATTCCACATAGGCTGATCACGTCTCAGCTTTTCGTCTTCTTCAAAAATTAGAAAAAGGATCAATCAGACAAGCAAAAATTATAAATTTTGGTTTGCAACAACCTCTCTGAGTCTACTTTCATAATAAAAAATAATCAACTCAAAATCAATTTTAGAACTCGAGATACACAGGAAATACTACATCTGCTGTCACAGCCCACCAGAACAGAGACTTTTACTTTGAAAAGCCTTAAACTGAATTTCAAATTCTCAAAAAGAGCTAGGCTTTATTCCAGAGTTAGCCAAACGTGTCTAATAGTTTCCAAAAAAAATTGAGATCAAAACGAGATTTGGAAGATAGGTAACAATCAAGCATGCTACAGCTAGTCACTTTGCAATTCTGCTACTCAACCACCAATTTTTAAATTCCGTAACTAATTTTCCAGAACTCATATAGGGCTGAAATTTTTATGGGAGATACCTGGGTGTGTCTTATTTCTGGTAAAAATTCAGGGAAAAATAAATCCAAAATTAAATACGTATGCTACAACAAAAACTCACTGCTGCGCAGATTCAACAACACCAAAGATCAAAGTTTTCACGTTTTAACTCCATGAACACTTTCTACGCACTTAATCAATGATAACAAAATATAACACAACCTTAATTCATCAATTCATACTCCAAAATTCAGAAAGCTAAATTTATTAAACTCCCCAAATCTGGTCCTCAAAACGTAAACATTATTCATCCCCTAAAGCAAAACGCTAAAAATTTTACTCTAGCCTAAAAGTGACTTTTCAAAATTGTTCTAAAAGCTTCAAAGTATTACTTGGCACCATAGCCTTATTCAAACTAAATAATAAAACTCAAAATGCATCAAGTCTGGGAAATTTAAAGAATTCTAACAAGCTTAATCCTGGTCCTCATCGCTTTCATCCAACTCCTCATCTTTATCGGAATCATACTCGTGCTCGTCACCTTCACTCGGGTCTTCTTCACTTTCTTCATACTCCATGGGATCTTCCTCAATCTCGGGGTATTCATCGACATCTTCCATTGGATCTTCTTCGTGTTCCTCATCGTCACTATAGTCTATAATAATCACCTCCTTTTCATCACTAGAGCTTATGTAGATCACGTCTTCTTCATCACTGGACTCTATCTCAATAACTGCATAACTTTGCCACTTAAGATGAGTCTCCATCAACAACTTACATATAAAATCTGCACTTACCGTCCATTCACCTTGGCAACGATAATCCCTATCATTCAGACGATTCAACCTGCCCATGATGTTGCTATACTTCGTAATAATTTCCCCAAACATGGGTCTCATAGGTAATGCCTTCACCATACAGTAGGCCTGAAAAACTGGATTTCTATACCGAGGAAAATCTTAGGCTTGGAATCTATCCTCACAATATTGAACCACGCGGTCACGAAAATCTGGAAAGTCTTCACCTTCAACCCAACGTGTAACAACAGGGTGCTTCTCAACTGGCAACACACGCTTCCTTGCTGTATGCTTAGTTCTAGCCATCTACATGAGGAAAAAACTTAATAAATCTCTAATTTTCACAAATCATATATCGTAATTCGAAATAACTACTTTTTGCAACTAATAATCATTCCCAAGACTCCAAATTGATAGTCACAAGACTCTTGAAGAAATTTCCCAACAAGATCCCTTAAAAGTAGGCTTACAACTAGAACTCAATTGAAACGCTTCAACAATTCAGTTTATTAGCATCTTGGATAGGCTAAGGCTATTAGTTAGGAATGTGTGGGTGGGAATAATTGCTTTCTATCCAATTTTCTAAACACTTTCACATATAGTCCTATCCATACTACCCAAATTCCCACGGCTCGTCAAATTTTAAAGTTATTCTTCCTATATTCGTTTTAGTTACCCTAGCAAATTTTTATTTCCTTTTTGGAATGCCAGCTCTGATACCACCTGTAACACCCCCAAATAGCCCAAGCCGGAGACCCGGGGATGTCACTCCGTACCCGAGAGGAGTCTAGATACAAGGAGATTTTATAACACGGTTCTCAAGCAAAAACATCTACAATAATAATTAAAGCCAATTGAAAATATTCGTTATTAGAATCAAAATATTCTAGCCTCAAACCGGGCGTAACAAACTAAGTTGTTTAAACTAATTAAGAGTTCAAATTTCAAATGAGATACTACTACTTGTGTTCCATGTGATGATACGCATCCCCTTCTACGCCAGGTAACCATCCTCTAAACCTGTGGTGCGAAATCAAAAAGAAACACCACATTACAAAATCAGCATGATATACTGGTAAATAAACACCCAAACATGTAAAACGATGATGGGATATTATAAAACAACTTCTCATTTGTAAGCAAGAGTTTTTCGCAAACACAGCGGTAATAAGTTTTACTCTTGTGATAAAACATAATAGTTCCCAATTCCATAATATTTCCAACTAATTCCATAATCATTAGGAAAATCCAAAATCTATCGTTAACTCCTTTACGTTAACAAAATCAAAAATATCATTATTAATTCATTTTGACGGGGGAAACCAAACTATCTCGCACGCATCCAAGAGCTTAAGTGTCGACACTCCCCCAAAGACTCCAGCGTCCAGAGGAGTGAGTACAGGGAGCTATCCGGGGACTTGCAACCGGATTAAATAAAAATAAATTGAAACGGAAGACCGTGATCAAACCGTCCAATGCCAATAATAACTAATAATAAATGTCCCCGCACAACTATTCCACTTTACGTATTAGTTCATTATCATTATCATGGTGATATTTTCAAGAAAAATATTTAACATGTAAAAATCACACATTGCATGTCACATCACATAAACACATTTTGAGACGTAAAGAAATACAAAAATTCATTTGACACGAAAGAGATAAGCACACTAGGCTTGGCATATTTACTTACCTCAAAGCAAAATCCAACTATAGCAACTCAATCAACGTACTCTACGTACACGTCGTCGACGAACTCGTTACCTACACGTAACAATATTCTAATCAAACAATTATTCTAGCAATACACTTGCTATACAAGCTACATGCAAATGATAGTCAATGGTTTAGGGTTCTAACACCAACCTAGCATCCCACTCAATTCATACTTCAAAACAAAAATCCAAAACTTTGCTTCAAAATCCTCTAACCTAAAGTATCCATAACCTATCATAACTCCACCAATATATTACTCCATTTTACCAAATAAATCGTGGTTCAAAAACAGTTCCATTGGATTCAAAACGTTTGAAATAATAAGTTTAGCCTCAAACGGATCTTAATTTCGATTCTTGAATCAAAAGATATGCTCGTTTCAAGTTTCCAATTTCACTCAAAATTCCCATACGGGAATTGTCAATCTTCACGAAACTTTTCCCCCAAGCATCTAGTTCATCCTATATTCATACTAAACCTAGTACAACATGATTCCCACATTCAAATCAGATTGTTGTCCACATACTATGATCATTCAAACACCCAAATCGTTTAATCAAACTTCTCCTCCAAACTAGGGTTTTTCCCAACACCCAATAACATGATAAACCCTAAAACTTGATTATCAATCCTACAAATCCATGAACAATGATCCTAACAATATCAAACTGAAAATTAAAGATTACATTCAACATACATGAATCATGAACCAGTGATCACAAGAACATGAGATCAACAAGAGAAAAGAAAAGAAGAAATAAAACAAACTCAAACCCGCAGCCATGGAGGCCGGACAGGAAGAGAGGCGGCCGGAGAGAGAGAGAGAAAAAGAAAGAGAGAAAGAGTGAAAGAAAAGAAAGAAATAAAAAGAGAGAGAGAGAGAGAGAGAGAGAGAGATAGAGAGAGAGAGAGATTACCTCAACGGAGAGAGAGACGGCGGTGGCGGTGGGTAGCTGCCGTCGGGTAGAGAGAGAGGCCGAGAGAGTGAGAGAGAGACGGGTGAGAGAGTGAGGGACGTGTGAGAGATAGAGAAAAATAGGGAGAGTGAGGGTTTTATGAGAGTTGGAAATAAAATCAACTTCATAAGTAGGAAACCCTCTTGAATTAGGAAACTTTACGTAGGAAGAAAAGTTAGGTCAAAAGACACTTATTCCCCCTTAGTTTTGCCAAACGACAAATACATCCCCCAAACTCAAGTAAAAGACACTAAAACCTTTACTTAAAGTCACAAAAATTTCCCAAACTCTCGTAACCATTGTAATTAACTCTCTACAATTAAATTAACTTCCCAACACTTATAATAATATCACAAAATACCCATAGTCACAAAACGGGGTATTTCACTGACTTTTTAACAGCACTAATTTTTTTTACCAAACCCATACATCTTTTTTGTTGAAATTTTGTGTCACAGACTTTTTTTTACACCATCTTAAAAGACAGCTTAAAATCCAAAAAGTCCAAAACAAACCCACCCATAATTGTAGACAACTTTTTTTATTTCTATATTTTCTGATGTCCTTTCCTGTTGTGAATAATGTCGGTATGTATTTGAAGAAAGGATTCTAGACGATGTTTGCTTAATCAGTGGTTTGATAAGAATCTTTGCTGCGTGCAATATATTAGGAAGTAGGGGAAAACACTATATAAACGAGGATAAAAGAAAAGAAAGCCCCCAAAAAATAAGGAAAAGAATAACCTATATGTGTGATTGTGTATGTGTGCATATATATATATATATATATATATATATATATATATATATATATATATATATATATACACACAAACACACACACACACACACACACACATATGACACAACAAGTTGCAGAAGGTCGAATTTAACTCCTTGCGGCGGGCAATTTTCCCACCTAGACATGTTCTTACAACTATATCTGCCATACTGAATGTAGCAATATTGCAGGAATTGTTACAAAATGTCTTTGTCTATTGTGATACCTAGGAAGGAAAAAAAGAAGAATAAAAAAAAACAATATATCACACTTGCATTGTTATTAATCCTGGTAACTAATTCACAAGTTCAACTGTAGAAACCGCTTTGATGATAATATAACACAACCTTATGTTTCGTATGTTACAATTACAGATGCCAACCAATTGTCTATCACAATATAATTTGCATTCTACGCCAATTAGATTTCAGATCTTTGTAAGTTTCTTCAAACTGCCATGTGAGACAATCACTCTGTGAAGTTTTTAATTAAATGGGAACAGTGACAAATATTTTCCAATTAGACAAGCTGTGATGAACATACATGTTGTACTTATTTCCCCAAAAATTTACTATTTCAATTCAGTGGAAAACGTATAGAAAACACAGTATACTATGTTCATGTAGGTGTCTTATTTTCTTCCATGATGTAATCTATGTTAACACACCCTCAAACTTGAGACACACAATACAAAAAACTACCTTGATAGTGAGGCAATACATCTTGTGATCAACACATATGACACCATCTATCCAGACAAAGAAAAAAACAACATCCTCTGGTGCCAATTACCATATGTGTTGTAAGGTGTGACTGATTTCATCCACATATTTACTTTAGTTCCATTGGAAAAAAATATAGCACCACTATCACCATTAAACCAATATAGACATCTGGACTACAACAAAAATTAAACCGTAGCAATGTCGTCGCCCAAAAGATCAGTGTACGATGATGAAGCCACAAGCAGGCTCAACATTGGAAGTTCTTCAAGCTCGTCCGTCAATGCAGCGCAGTTTACCAGTGCAGCAAATTTCCCCCTGAAATCCCGATAAAGCCAATTTCAACCGTGCGAAGTCTCACTCACTATTCTTACATTCTTTTGAACTTGTAATTTAACAATCTCTGTGGTTTAACAGTATAAGTGGAATGTTTATATGAAAGGAGTCGTCAGGATAAGTACCCATGGTTTCGTTCATGCAACAACTAACAAGGGAGGAATTGGAGGTGTGTGCTGGGATGATAGAGGTGATTAGCAGTTAGGTTTCCTTGGAAAAATTGATGGCGTCAGTAATTTTGAAAGTGAGATGTGGGAAATTTATCACAGCATTCATCTGGCTTTCGACAACAGCTAGAACAATATCCAGTTGCAAACTTCGTGCTATGAAGCAACCAAAATATTCCACCTGCTGAAAACAGGACCATCTTCCATGAGAGTTGAAATCAAGAATGGATATGAAGACCTAGAAGAAATACATATAGCTTTAAATCCTATTGACCCGCTTGACAACAGTGTCACCAAAAGGCTTGCAAGCATGGGACCAGAGCAGATGGATGACTTCAAACCACTGTATGATGCTCCGGAGATTATCCAGGATTTGATTGTTGAGGAAAAATTATAATAATGTTCTCGTTACATCTCACCCAGTGACACCGATTAGTAAGATTTAATCTACTGTATTAAAAACTGTTAACCTTTATGAGCAGAATTGTAATGAGGTGAAATGTGTTATTGTGGTCAAGACATTAATCATTTGCAATTTCCATCTCCATGAATGCAACATGTCCTTAGAATGTAATATTAGCAATATAACAAAAAAAACTGCGTGATTATCTCAAACTCTCCCTAAATATGACAGTAATTCCAAGTTATACATTAAACCAGTATTTTACGAGACAACTTGGTTAAAACCACTAGGAATTCCACATGTAGGTTTAACTTATACGGAGGGGAAAATGAAATCCCTATGAAGTAAAAGTATGAACCTACAGAACAACTGGTTTGATACAACTTTGTCCAGTTTGAAATATTCAAAGTTACATTAAAACACCATAAAATAAACCATATGTTCTTAATCGTAGCTTCGTACCAATAATTACACAACCAAACATTAAAAATGTTATCCTAATTACTGATAAACATTGAAAATGTTATCTTAATTACTGATAACTTGCATCACTTTACGATTTGCTTCCATCGATATCCAGTTCATTTCAGCACACTATATATGGTGTGCCTGCATTCGATTGAAATATTTTCATGTTTACAGTTTGATCCATACTTTGTGGAGAAAGACTAACATTATTACGGACATGTAAAAAAAAAACATTGTGTACACTATACCTAAAATGAAAGCTGTATCTCCTGTTGGGAAATGATGACGATTCGAAAATCGACCTGGGTGCTATCCCATAACACCCACAAGCCACCAGTATGGATATTAGGGTCAGCAACAAAACACCTATCGTATCCAAGAGACACATAAAGAATAGGAGCTTCTTCTCCTGATAAAACAGTTTCAGTAATAGTAATAACATTTGGAGCATTCATTTCAATCAAATTTTTAAAGTTCTTTCTAAAAGTAGGGGTACCAGCATTTCAACTGTTCCATATGAGAATTTTCATGGGATAGTTCTGTTAAGCTATGTTCCCGAAAGCCATCGTGTTTGTCTGATCCCTGTCATATGCAAGTGCCGCTTCGATCTGTCTTGTCTCCATAATCCGATTCCAATTTCCACCATTACCCAAAAAACCTTGGTTCTGCAAGATTGTGTGCAGATATTCCCCTGCAGCAGATTCAGCATTCCCGGAATAATCAATCAACCATGTAACTTCTTGACCTCCATGAAAATTGATTTTTATCCTTCAACCCATGACGGAATTTTACCAAGGTAGACAACATCAGTTATCAATTGCGAGGCAACCTTGATTTCCTCCTATTTTGACAATTCAACATGTGCCATCCTCTCATTTTCCTCATTTATGATCTCAGTGATATCTGCATTGCTCCAGTGATATCGCTTCACATCAGAATTCAATCTCGAATTCTCCAACTCAGTTGCTACAGGCCCTGTTGAATGGATCACCGTCACACTGAAATCTGACGGCGGACAAGGAATAAGGGGTATAGCAGTACACCAGTTACATGAAATAACTGATTGTTCAACTCTCTTAACAAGCAGCCATCCCGGCAATTTTTATGAATCCATTGTCAATGCTAATATGATTTTGGTGAACAAATACAGAGGACAAGAACTTTGTGGTTCTTATAAACCAACAGATAACTTGTGTTATATATCGAACGTCAAATAATGTCAGTTACGGATTGTGAAGAACTAGGTTAGTGGGTAGTTAGAACCATAGTGGCCGGTTTTTAAACTTTTTTCATATTCAAAAGGTGTTGACAGTTATACGAAGATCACACAGCAATATAGAACTACAGCTTTGAAATATGCCGTTACAATTCTTTCATGAATAACTTATGTTTTTTTAAACTTTCTTGACATTCAAAAGGTATTGACGGTTACACAAAGGTTACCCACCAATATAGAACTGTTGATTTGAAATATGCAGTTATAATTGTTGCAGAAGTAAGCTACGAATACACAAGTTAAATCGTCGTTATCCAACAATTATAATTAGTTTGCACTCTCGTTTCACTGGCTTAAGCATTATTTGCATTTTTTTATTGGGCCGTGATTGTACACAACCACTCAGAGATATAAACACACAATACATCTTAAATCATGCATTACATTCCACTTATGCTTCAATCTACTACAACCATAGTTAAACAATGAAACATCACAAACATAATACATAAACATGAAAGAAGACAACTTCAATATCTGAAACATTACATAGATATCATTTCCAATCCTGATTGAGTTTCTTCTGAGTCCATCTCGAACAACTACCAAACACATTAATCGTGTGTTGCATGGGGAATGTGAGGTGAATGTGTTAAAACCCCAACCATCATCTTCTACTTGTTCATCCGTATATATCATTGTTCCTGATCCCTTTCCAACAATATAACCGATGCCATCTGTAGTGTCTCCTTCAGATACTTCTTGCTCTTCACTTGCTTGTCCCTTCTCCGAATCATTTTTGTCCTGCTTCACTGCTGCTTCCTCTTCTTTTCTGGTTTCCTGTTGTGCATCTTTAGGTTCTTCAATTTCAACCTTCACATGTGGACTGCTTGTTGCCCTAACCACAAATTTTCAACTTACTATGGTGCACCTGCTATGTAATGAATCAACAAATACATGGGTATATAAAGACATGACACTCATCTTTGGTAGAACCATTAACCATCCCTGACTTACCACTTGATGTGTCCAAATTTTCCTGCCAAATATATCCAACCTGCAATCCTGCCAACATCAGGTCACAGCATTCAAGGTTTACATGAGAATCATACATCTTTTCAAATGGATGGAGCTGTATACCACCAAAAAAACAACAACAAGATGACTGTCATGTATCAACTTGGAACTCTTCAGAATTCATTCACCAAAATCGGCATTAATGATATATCCAGCAAATACATTATCATTTACATCGGTATCATTAATTTTTCATTCCCTCTTATCCATCAGTTAATTAACAACCAGTAAAAAATGAGTTATAGAATTATTTACCAAAAATGTGATCAAATAATGATCAATAGATCTATCCTATTGAGTTTCACCTCAACCTAATGGATAATCTAGCACTGTAAGAAGATGAATACTATGAATTTCAACAATATGAACTGCGCAGCCGCGTCACAGCGACACCAAGCGCAACGCGCGCGCAAGTCCTCTAGTTGATAAAATAAAAAGGGGTGATTGACAACAATAATCAAACTCTATTTCTTTTTAAACGTTATGAAATATTAATTTATTTCTTTACAAATTAAGTACTAATTCTTTTTCTACTAAGCAGAATTTCGCGCAGAGAAAAGTATTAAATCTTCTTAGGACTTGAAGTTTTTGTAATTGTGATTGTGAATCTACTAATCACCTTCATGTTGACTATGTTCGTTGTCACGCTAAATTGAGATTCACTAGTTCTAGATATTCATGTCTCGGGATCAACTCTACCATTTCAACATCGTCTAAAGTATCCCAATTTTCTTAACTAAGTCCAACTACTCTCTTGTTATTTTATTTGGAAAAAATAAAAATCTGAAATAAAAATTGGATAGGAATTTCATGTATGTAATTTTCTTAAACAAGTTACTCTAATTTTATTTCTTAGTTTATGGTAGAGGAAGAGAAACGATATAGGGATTCTTCGCGTACGACCGTTTTTGATGCCTCCAAATTTCGCCTGAAATGGAAGACGCTGGAGGAAAGATCATTAAAAATTGAACGTGGATGTAGCACTAAGAATCAATCAAAAAGAACTTCGAGAATGAGTGATAAGAAATTTGAGTTGTGATTTCTCTTCTTCACCTTTGTGGTGCCTTTTCAACCTAAATCAATGATGATGGAGGGTCGATAATTGAATTTTGGGTAAAAGACAATGATTACCTTTGAGTTTAGGATAAATGCGTCTCTGCTACCCTGTATTTTGGAAAAAGACAGTCTGCACTTTTTTTGTGGATGGAACTAAAGGTTGACTAACAGCATGTGTGAAAGACTATTTTACCCCTGAAATGTTACAAAATTACACCATATATATATTACTCTCCAATCCTACTCCGCACATTCTTTAACTAATCCCTCTCTCTCCCCCCCCCCCCCCCCTCTTTTTCCTCTTCTCGGAAAACACCAACATCACAACCACCGCCACTCCATCTTTCACCCCCTCTCTGAATTCTTCCGTCGTCCTCCAACTCCGACGCCACCAAATCCTCCAGTGGGAAGATCTCCCAGAAGCGAGAGCCACGACTCCTCACCACCAACTCCAGTTGTAGTAGCCGTTTCCACCTGGAACAAGAAAATTCGAGAGATCTTGATCTTTATGTGGATCAGAAGCTGATATCCTCAGATACTCGGAGCTATTCAATGGCGAGGAAGACGAAGCTTCTCTGGAGCTGTCATGCACGTTGACTTCTCCGTTCATTTAGTGGTCTCCGTCGAAGGATCCGAACACAGCGCCCGCACAATATGGGGGTTCGAGGATTGAATTGAAAGCGGATTCAGTATTTTGGGGCGAACGAGCGACGATGGAGACGTATCGGAAAGAGCATTGTCACTTGACAACTGAGCAAACGGTAGAGACAAGGGATGGAAATGGGTAATAGCATTGCAGTTTCGAGGATGAGACTCTACATTCTTTCACGAGATACGTACAGGTGGGCTTCTTTGAAACCCCTGTTCTCGTGACCCGTCATCTTTTCCCTTCTAATTTTGCAGAAAATAATAAATCGGGATCAAATTGAGGGGAGTCGGAACCTGAAATCGATTGGTCTCGATCTCTTTATAATATGTGGGTTTTCGTTTCCATTGAATTTCAACCAGTGGGTTTCATCTGATCGATCCCCCGATTCCTGAACCATGCCATGTTATGCATTATATGGGTTCAATTGAAAGTTAAGTTTGAATTGATTCAGTATGATGTTTTATTGGTCTCGAGCTTGGACATTTGGTATATGTGTTGAACCTAGAAATGGATTCGGGGTTCGAAATTTGTTTTTTATGATGACATGATAGTTATTTGTTGTTGTTATGGTGGTGGTGGTGGTTGTGGTTTCAGTAGTTTGTAGTCCCGATTTGTGATTTTGCAATGCCAAACCTATCTTTGATGCTAATTTCTTTCAACATATCTGTGTTATCCGCTGAGTGTTTTGATAAAATAACATTCATTGAGAAAAAAAAGGATTTGAATGGACTTTACTAATTTCTTATGGCTTAACTAAATTGATGTTCTTTGGTATGTTCTCGGTGTAAACATTACTTGGTGTTGGTGTTGGTGTTCTTGGTGTTGTTGATGATAAACATGGGCAAGAGAATAAAAAAAAAAAAAAACACACACACACACAGGGGTAATGTGGTCGTAAAAAGTTCAATCACCCACTTTTTAACGGAACCTAACGGAGGGGTGCTATCTGTTCAAGGAATATTTTGTCAAATGGGTGTAGACTGTCTTTTTTCAGAAAACAAGGTAGCAGAGAGGAATTTATCCTGAACTCAGGGGTGGTCGTTGTCTTTTACCCTTGATTTTTTAGTGGTCTTGGTAATCTGGACTTTGATTTTATAGCTACTTCAACTCCAAAATCGAGCGGATACTGAAGAACATAACAAGTCAAGTTGTAGTGATCTCTAATACTATGGTTAGGTTTGAATGTATGAAGTGTGAATGAAAATGCATGCACATATTTTATTGTTGGGTTGGGTTTTCAATATTTCTTAATTACATCTTGGGCTATTGTTTATAACTCTCATCTAGGAATTATTATTATACTTTTTCATTACTTTTATCAGGCTTATTTTATGTGATTAAAATTTTATATGTGCATTAATATGTAAAATTGATTACTTATAAGCCTAAGAGTGAAAAGTGTAGTTTCTAGCTTAGTTACGGATGTTTTTTCCCATATTTGTGATGGTAATTGCACGGGTAGTATATTGTTGCGTATTTCAGGTAAAATAGGTTAAATTGAGCTTATGAGAGGCTTGTATAAATGGATCTAGATGAAAGGAGAAAAGAAGACGCAAAAACGATGCTATGTTGGAAAAGTCGCACAGAACCAGCTTGTACTATTTTTTACGCTCAGGAAAACCTACAAGGAATTTTGGAGAAAGGCATGTGCCATTCGAAGTAGAAATTCAGGGCTTTCCAACGATATATGCTAGGCTCAAGGACGATTCTGGATGAGATAGTAATGGCCACGCAAGATCAGCAAACAATTATGTCTGAGAATTACAAACTGGAGGGGCTGAAGTGAAACTTCGGATAAAGTACATTAAAAAACGTGCCCAGGCCTCGAAAAATTAACTCTCATCCCTAAATCACATGACGAAGCTGCTGTGAAAGAGGGAGGAAGGCTAGGGATCTCAAGGACATGGAGAAGCACTCCGGAATCGCACCAACGCAAATTTTGTGATGAGTTTGACTATCCCTCCCATCCCTTCTATCGTTTCTCAAGATTATGAACTTGTTATCTTTTATATTAACAATATTTGTATAATTTTCTTATCTAGGATCTATGGAGAGCCTAGTGTTTTGTTAGACAACGTTTATGGAGTGTTACTTATTTATTCATGCCTTTGGATTGATTAATGTTGATTATCTTTCTTCCGACGGCGTGGGAGGGGGCGAACGGGGGTCTCTCGGCCTCTTTGTCTTTTCTCTCTCCTTTCTTTGTTCTCACTCAATTGTGATAACAATTATGACACTTTTTTTTAGAAATTAAGCTAGGAGTGACCTTATATAGTTAATAACTCCTTATTAACTACATATTAGCCCCAATACTAATCATGTCTATACATGGATTAGTCCATTTTGCAAATTAGTCCTACTAAGTTTGCTTATAGTTGCGTATTGATTCTTTTATTTAATTAGTCATACTAATTAATACCAAAGTCCGGTTTAATCCATATGGTGTGTGACCCCATAGGTTTCAACTTACTTTGTAGTAACAATTACTAACATAGAGCGGTGTTTAGCAACACATCTATGCCTAATAGAAATAGTAAGTGATTCGATAAACCTTTTGACCAATGTTACCGCATTTTATCATCCCTTTGTCTCCATATTCAGTTTGGACACGAGACATATAAGTCACACACGTATATCCAATCCATAGTTTCTCGATCCACGGAATAGTCTTAACCATGTAGACAACATCAATATCCCATATTGATTTATCTGAGTCTGGCTAGACATTTTATAAGCACTACCCCTCGAGTGGCCAAGGATTTTTTCTCCCTTATGTGGGAGGGAAAAATCATGTTTACATCACTACCATCTCTAAGCTTGCTTCCTATTACGTCCGATAAACGCCTTTATTGCTACCCAGTCACGGTGTAGTGTTTGACGATATCAAAACACAATATTCCACAACTAGGGTATCTAGTGACTTCAAGTCTAAGGACCACAATACCATTGTCACAACGAGAAGAACTTATGACTTTAACATAGTTAATGTAGCCTTATCATGGTGGGTCAATCCAGTATGCCATTATCACGTAATGCTCCCATGTGTTAGACTTGATATCTCCATATCAATCTACCCACATACTAGTCTCGATGCAATACAATCGTCATATTAACTGTAGTACTCGACTATGGATATTTAAGAATATAACATTTATATTCTAAGGACTTCATCCATATCGATAACACAATGAATAGTGAGTCCATAGTAATGTAACAAGAAATAGATTGCCTCTAGGGCATATTTCCAACAATCTCCTTCGTAATATTCGAGTAGCGTGAGTGTCTTTAGACCTTCGAAGACCTTGGGTGTCAAACGAATGTTAGAGATATATTAGTTTGGAGGGAGGTCTCCGTATAGACCACCATCGTCGAGTTGAAATCCAGGTCAATGTAGACAATCATCAGCTCTTCGTGGTTCTAATCTAGGCTGATGTTAATAACGGGTGGTTCCATTACATGATGATCCTCCAGGTGTTCAACAGAGGATGGTCTGCATTGACATGGATTCCCACAAAATAGTGGTGGTCTCTCAGGTAGTGGCATGTTTGTTAGGGGACCTCCATCTTTGTAAATATATTACTGAAATTTTCTAACACCCTAGGGTTGCCGAAGGTCTAGAGACACTTACCGTACTCAACAATCATGACGGAGACATCCTTGTTGTTACATGCAGTCATTTCATGCGCTGAGAGATATGGACTGTGGAGAGAAAGAGAAAGAAAAATAATCCGTCTGAGAGATTAATATGATCATGGAGTTTTAAGCCGATGAGTGGGGCCAATTTGTATTAACCCATTGAAGATTCTGGAAATCATTTCGTCGGAGTGTTCGTACAACTTGCAAAAAACAACTGAATTACCTAATTTTTTCTGATTTTTGTAGAGTATTTTCTTCTAGCATGGTGGTATTAACAAGTAATAAGGATTAATATATGGCTAACCATAATTTTACGTGGTGGTCCCCGTAAAACTTGAATAAAATCACAAACTTTTAGAGTTATATTGAATTTGTCACCACTAACCACAATTTTCTTGGTGGTCCCCAATGAAAGGGGACCAAACATCATGTACTTTAAGACTTTGCAGAGTTAATTACATGTAAGGGACTACCTCGCCAAAAAATGAGAAATTTCATAGAGTACATAAAATTTGATAAAGTGATATATGGGGCTTGAAAGGCCGAAGAGTAGAAATATTTAAGGGAACAAAAACAGAGAATTATAGAAGGGACTTGTTATGTATTCATGTTGTGTAGGCATTATGTTGTGTATGTAATGGTTGTGGGGCTTCAGTGATCCAATGTCTTTTTTTTTTATTCGGACCATTGATTACCCATTTAAGAAACTCCTTTTTAAATCGCATATTTTAGAATATATGCTTATATAATCTACTATAGCATAACTAACTACTGTTTTCTTAATATTTGAAAACCCATGATGACCAACCAAGAGTGAAGGTCATAGTATACATGTCAGGTAGATAATCCGGCTAACATTAGGAGGTAAACATCATAATTGGTCCCCGAACAAAAATATGCTGACTACTCGTGACACTGGGTATTTTTTTGTCATCATTTTAGAAAGTGGTCTGTCAATAATTTCTTATTTATACTGTTACAAATTTCCACAAAAAATGGAACTAAACCGTCCCATGTCTGGACAGAGGGTTCGACTTCTTCTAATCTAACAGGGATTATTCTGTTGGTTTCTCCAAGTCTTATTTCATATGGAGCTATCTTGTTTCTTATTATCTCAAAATGAACTTCTCATTGAAGGCGACTCTTCAGCTACCTTTTAAATTGATGATAACTTCGTTTTAGGAGTTATTTTCTTGAGTGTTTGATACCTATTCGCGCATTTATGGAGTGACTAATAGAAACAGATGCTTGGTAATTCATTTTGGATCCTGACACGGACTTCAGAGATAAATTAGCGTAAGAAAAAGACGCCTGGTGATGAATAAAGGAAAGAAAAGGTTGTGGGGATCCTATATTATCAGTGGGAAGTCCCTGACACAAGCGGCAGCTGATTTTTTGGTTGTGCTGTAACTTACAAGGAATTTCTTGTCAAACTAAAGCAATGACCTAGAAGCTAGGGATATCACTCATTGACATCTTTGGATCAAATGAACGACTCAGGAGACTGGAGACGCGATTGACATCTTTGGATCAAATGAATCCATTAATTGATGGTTCTTTTTTTTGAGATAATTAATTGACGGTTCTGAAAAAATCATCCAATCATTAATGAATATTGGAATGACGAACAACCACCACCATTAACCTAGATTTTTGCAGAACCAAGTAAACCAAAACATTACCCAGATCCCAATCCACAACCAGCTCATCCAAACAACCGCCCAAATCCTGAAAATCACGGTCCAACCTGTAAAGCCCTTACAAAAACCTAACATCAAGTAGCCTCTTAAGCTCAAAACCTGACTCCACCGCTCAAGCAAGATCTAACTGATCCTTACTTCAAGTTTATAACCATCGAGGCGCCCTTTGTTCGAACAAATCGAACAACCGAAAAACCGGCCACCTCTCTCGTTATCTGTTTGACCCAAAACCGGTATGTTATCTAGGCTCATCAGCAAAATCCAAACCCATCCCTCGGATTAAAAGTCCTCTCCATCAGGAAAATCAACCGCACATCCAGAATAATCGCTTTCCTCATGTAACCGGTGACATTAGGGTTCCCGAGGACCACGACGTATAGGATCACGAACACCAGGAACCTGTTTTAGGGTAACCTCTTGAAGACGCATATTGCGGCGGTTAGGGGTTGGATTAGGGTCTGGACTGGGGGAATTGGGTGAGAACGTACTTGCCATACAATATGCGGTCAAAGAAGGGTTTTCTCCCTCCGTCCCACCCGTTTCTTCCAAATTTCATTTTTGAGACGTCCCACATGTTTCTTCAAACTTTCCTAACATGGATTTTTTTTTTTTTTTTTTTTTTTTTTTTGAAAATTAAATCTTACCCTTTATGAAAGCAACCCCGCCTCATTATAATTGGGTCTAATTAATAAAAATTACTAAATTAATTTAGCCCAATAATGATTAGTTCATTAACTAAGACCTTTAGCCAAATGAGTAACCCAATCAGTCCAAAACAAACACCCACCCATCACAAAACCCTAAATCTAACAAACGCACACACACAAATATCATCCACAAAACTGATCTCATAACTTATTTGTTCTTCCCCAAAAATCATCAATAACCACACACAAACGCGCACACACACACATACAGAGAGAGAGGAGGGGAAGAGGAAGAGAGTAAGGGAAAGCAGATCGAAGGCTTCGACGAACCAGGGAGAGGTCGATGGTGAGCCATGGATGGTGAGCAGAGAGACAGGTTTAGAGGCTGTTCCACCGAAACCTGGTTCTACAGATCCATGGTGAGCAGAGAGACGGAAGATTCCGTCTGACGAACCCAGAGAGATGGCGATCCGTAAGCGCCTATGACGAGGAAGAGGAACATTCCGACAACGAAGACGTCTTTCTTCTACGTCTCCGACAGAGGCGGCTTTGGCAAGCGACCTCGGCGGTGACCTCGATCTATGATGCCGACGACAAGGATCCGAACATCTCTTTTATCTCTTGTCTCTCTCTGACAATATTTCGGTATTCGCCCTCTCTTTACCTCATGTCTCTCTCTCACACTATTTTCTGTAGAGATATCTAAAATTCACATTAGTTAGCATTGTATGGACTTCTTGATTCTCATGCAATTTCGGCTATACTTATACTATCTTAGCGCACTTCTTTCCATCACCGTTATGTAACGAGGTTTGTTAGGAATAGGTGATGGCGGTACGGAATCAAGACGATATCATGAAGCACAAATATAAGGAATCAAGCAAAAAACGAAAGATGATCACTACAACACCCCCGAATTCCACCCCATGAGAATTCGAAGATGTCACTCCGCATTCGAGAATTCCTACCGCAGTGCAAGAGTTAAGTTAAAGACAATTATCCGACCAACTACTAATTGGTTAATAAACAAAGGACTTAATTGTAACTTATCCAACATCCATCGCCACAAAACCGGCACAAAATATTACAACTAAAGTGAATGTCTAATAGTTTGTGTGATTATTATTAAGTCAAAGTAATACATGAAACGCTCCCACTAGATAATGCTTTCATAAACGGAACCTGTAGTAAAGAAAACAAAAGACACCACATTTTAAAATCAGCAACAAATACTGAGTGAGATATACCCAAGCATGTAAAAACGAATATGAATAACAAGCATTATGTTGCACCTTACTTTGGTTAACGGAGAAGAGTAACCACACATAATAAATTCCTAGCTCTAGTCCTTAAGTGTCGACACCCCCCAAAGACCCCGACAATCCGAGAGGTGAGTACTAAAACGTCTCGGGGCTCATTAACGACCAAGTATAGATAATGAAGTAAAGTATTAAATATGAGAATCCTGATGACCGAAGTCAAACTATCATCATGCCATATAAATAAAGTAACAAATTAAAAATCTGAGAAGCCGGATGACCAAAGTCAAACTGTCCTCATGCCAAAATGACACGTTATTAATCTCCGTATAAATCTTTCCACTTTACGGCATTACGCATTAATACTTGTTCCATGTCATTTCTCAAAATACTTCAAGTAAACAAAAATCAACTGCCATATAAAGCATGTATTCATGCAACACATTTTGAGCGTATTAATAAAATTTCTTGTAGACACGAAATAAGATAAAGCTCAAGACATGGCATATCAATTCACATTGATTCACAAGCAAAGAAAGTTACTCCCTGATAGTACTCGACATATCCCTCTTCAACGCAATCGTCTCCTACATATTTATGTATGCACGAGAGAAAAACACAATACTATATATCGATTGAAAGTTTGTAATGTAAGTAAATATACATGATCAAATACTCTGGAAGGGGGGTTGAATATAGTATGGAAACTTTTACTCAAAACTAGCCTTTTAAAACTTTAAGTCAATGTGCAGTTGAAATCTCAAAGCTTTTAAAAAGATTTGGGAAGCTAAAGACGTAACTGTAACTTACAAAAGCTTCAAAGCTTTGAGATTCGAATTTCTCCAAAGCTTTGGAGCTACTAGATTTGAACTGGATATAGGGAGTAATGAAAAATATGTAAATTAAAGTACAAGAACACAAGGATTTTTACAGAGTTCAGTCACAATTGAACCTAGTCTCTGACTGAGGGATCTGATCCCTCCAGAATTTCAACACACTTCTTATTAATCACCCAGATTTAGCCCTATATATCAAGCCTAAGTGAGCGACCTTACACATATACAGCTTGTGGTTCCCAGCCTATCTAATACCAGCTACAACTTGTTGAAACAATAAGAACCTATTTGTTGTTCACTTGAACAAC
This sequence comes from Linanthus parryae, assembly GCA_023055425.1. Lineage (NCBI taxonomy): Eukaryota > Viridiplantae > Streptophyta > Magnoliopsida > Ericales > Polemoniaceae > Linanthus > Linanthus parryae. The sequence continues at coordinate 124,546,708 of JALGPY010000003.1, read as the reverse complement.
TAAACTACTAAGTCTGTGAGGTTTAGATAATAATAATGAATAATACAATTCAGTCAAAGTATATGAAATTAGAAAAGATAAGTTGATGAAGCTTGGAAGAGTTCTTCAGATTTTGATGAATGATCTTCAATTGCTGCAGTTCGTGATTGGCTTGTTTGTTTGAAGAATTATGTGACTTGATTTCCGACGTATGCAACTCTCTTCAATATCACTTTTGATCAGCCTCTCTATCTGTTCTATTTGAAATTAACACTCCAACTTTTATCAACAACCTGCAACAACTTGAGAGATTTTAGGAACTGGATTCCTTCAAATCCTCTTCCCTGAGATGCTTCATTCAACAGCTATGTTTGAATAGATTTTTGAATTTGTTTATGGAAGTTTGGACGACCAACTATTATTCACAGTTTCATCCACAAAAGATCAGAACAAAATCAGACAAATTAGCCACACAAGATATGATCTGTTAGACAGTCGGTTCCTGCATAAACTCTAGCTGATTTTGCCTCAGATAAAATCCAATATAAATAGCCACATGTGAATATAAATGTAAGACAAGATAGATAACATAATAAGAAGTTAGATTAACTCCCAATCCAATCAAGAATCAATCAAACCCATCCTGCATATAGATATAAGTTAAGCAGTTCTAAGCATAAAAGCAATCTCAAAGCTTTGGAGCTCTTGATTACCAGATCATATGAATAACTTCTAAACTGAAATATGAAAACTAATTCAATAATAAAAATAAGCTCAATGATATTTTTTAAAGTCCATCGTGAATGATTAAATCACCACTTAATCAAATCTTCAAGCATGCAATCACAGAAAGTGTTAAGAAAAATAGCTCGTTAGCACAAGCAAACAGTATCTCAAAGCTTTGAAAGTTTGAGCCATATAACTGTTCTGATCCTTTTGGATTTCATCATCAAAGATCAAACTCCCCCTAAGTTTGTAAACATATTCATGCTCAAGATCTTGAACTATCAATCTCTCCCTTGATGAAAGACGAAACAAATATTATTGCTTTCTAAGCTTTCCTGCAACTCAAAGTCATCATTAAACCTTAACACGATAAATTATATCACATATTCCTCAGAAAAAACACAACACAGATATCTAGAAAAACAACCGACAACATAAAAACATCAACCACATCCTACAGTATCCAAATTATTACAATAACTTCAGAATACTAGCAAATAACACATACTTCTCCCCCTTTTTGACTTTCATCAAAGTAGTAGAAGAAATGTAGGATCAAGTTCAGAGGTTTTTATAGGAAAAATAAAACCACAGAATTCATGTATCATAAATAGAGAAAGGAAGGTCCAGAAAGAAAAGGCTTCAAGGCTTTGAAGTTCCAGCTTTCTTGGTAGTCTTCTTCCTACTTTCAGCTTTTCCCTTTCCCTTGACCTCAGTCTTCAATTTTTCCTCCTCAGCTGTTTCAGCATCTGACTCTTCTGCATCCTCAGCTTGTTCATCAACATTTTCAATCTGTCCTCACACATTCTCAGTTTCCACATTCTTAGCTTCCACATCAGCAACCACTTCAGCAATCACTTCCTCAACTGTAGCATTGCTCTTCTCAGTTTCTCCTCCAGCAGTCTCGTCATCATCAGCTTTCTCATCTGACTGTTAAAATAAGTCCTTTGAAGCAAGATATTGGAACCTTCTTCTTCTTCTTCTGTTTCTTTAAAACATATCCAAGAATTTCTCCAGAATTAATGCTGGTATCTTTGCTCTCTGCATAAGGAATCTTTTCCAAGTCCAAACCCTTGATGATGACATCCAGTTTTGTATTCATCAAACCTTTTAACTTCACAATATCAGTTGATAATTCAAATAACCCTTGACTAAGGTCTTCAATTCCAAATTCCTGAACCTCAACTCTATCCAGAACTTGAGAGAAATGCAAACTACAAGGTGCTTTTGATTTTGTAGCTGCTCTAGGTTTGATAAACTCCTTTTCCTTCAATTCATTAGCAGTTAACTCAGTATAGAACTTCCATTTTCCTTTCACAGTCTAAACCACACCAATCCTCTGCAGTAAAGCCTCATCAACCAACCTAAAATTGGTGGTAATCTTCTCCTCATCCTCCAAGATTACTCTCAAATGTTTAAAGAACAATGGCATCAAATTGGCATAAGGAAATGAATGATTCCTAGTTATAGTACCAAGTACACCATATGTTCCATGACAACAGTGGGCAAATAAATATCAAAGCCTTCGCATAACAAGTAAATCAGTACCAATACCCTATCTGTCACCAAATCTATGGAATGCTCTCTGGGAACTACAAACCTCATTGTAATAGAGAAAAGAATTTTGGCTTCACAGTTAAATACAGAATGTGTCAACTGCTTTGGTCCGGTTGGTGTTCCTTCCAAGAAAAACATAGCTTTGGCTAACTCCAAACACTCTCTTCTATCTGGATGCTCATGTACCTTGTACTTCCTAGGTACTCCTAAGAATTTGGATAATACCTTTTGGTCTAACATCATATCAACACCAACCACCTTAGAAGTAAGAACAAAACTATCACAATCATCCACTTCTTGAACCAAATTCGGATAAAACAACCTAGTCAGTCTCGGATATTCCTCAGAAGGTGGATTCAACAATTTACCAACAGAAGAATCTCTTAACTTCCTATTGTAGTCTATGTCCAATTTCTCTAACAGGTCATCATTTATAAGACTACAAAAGGTTACTTTATAAGAAGCATAACCATCCATCAACACATCTTTAACCTCAGGGTTTATAAAAAAATATTCAGGTAAAATATTCTTACCAAAACCTGAAGCTTTCTTGGTTTTTACTGCACTATGCTTAACCTTCTTCTTCTCTCATTGTGAATCAACCTTCTTATCCTCTGGCATCTTTTCCTTTTGAGATGGAGCACTTTTCTTCTCATCTTCTTTCTTCTCAGTACTAGCCTATTTCTTCTTCTTTCTAGACTTATCTCCTTGATTCTTACTCTCATGTTCATTAGATTTCACCACTTCCTATTTTGCAGACTCAGATTCAGAACCTTCTTCTTGAACCTCTTATTGAACTTATTTCCCTTCTTGATCTTCTTTGAAGGTGGAGAAGTCTCCTTAAGGCTGGCTGTTTCCTTTGACTCTGATCCATGAACAGTGATCTTTCTGTTAGCCTTCCTCTTCATCCTCTTACCAGGACTCTGACCTTGCTGCTTGATCCTCTCTGATTTGTTCCCCATTGGGTTTAGGGGTTTAGAGAGTTTGAGAAATAAATTGAGAGAGATATAGAGACAGAGACAAAGAGGTGAAGAATGAGAAAAATATGCTCTGAAATTGGCTTAAGTAGGTGTAAGAGTTTGATTGAAAGAGGGATTGCATGCAAAACAAATTTTGAAAGATATTCTTAGATATTTTATGATATTTTGACCAAATCCTCTGAACTTTTAAAATATTCTATAATTATCTAAAAAGATATCACGTAACATTTCGTGATCCAATCTTTAAATACAAATACACATCAGATTCCTCACAATTTTGAAACAGTGGCCCAAAGCTTTGAGAAACTTCAATGCTGTCAGAAAACTTCAAAGCTTTGAAACGTACTTTCAAGGCTTAAAAAAGTATGATCTAAAGGCTTTGAGATTTTCACACATAATAGAAGTAAGAACTGATACTCCCCCTAAACCAATGCATACTTGTTTAACATACCCAGCTCAAGCCTTAGAGATGCAAACCTATCATCTGGAAAAGGTTTAGTGAAAATTTAAGATATTTGCATGCTAGTTGAAATAAAAGTCAAAGCTACATCACCTTTCTCAGCATGATCTCTAATAAAATGATGTCTCACATCTGTATGCTTAGTCCTTGAATGCTGCACTGGATTCTTTGATATTGAAATGACACTAGTGTAGTCACAGTTGATAGGCACATTTATAAAATAATATCCAAGATCTCTTAATTGTTGAGCAATTATAGTACTTGTGAACAACAAGCACCAGCTGCAATGTATTCAGCTTCTGCAGTTGACAAGGCTACTGAGTTTTGCTTCTTTGAATGCCAACTAATCAGTGATAAACCAAGAAATTGACAACATCAGAGGTACTTCTCTTATCCACTATGTAACCTGCAAAGTCTGCACCTGAATAACCACTCAACATAAAATTAGTCCTTCTTTGATACCAAAGCCCCAAGTCTTTGGTTCAATTCAAATATCAGAAAATCCTTTTAACAGCAATAAAATGGCTTTCCTTAGGATCTTCTTGAAATCTTGTACACATGCATACACTAAACATTATCAGGTCTACTAGCAGTTAAATACAGAACTGAACCAATCATACCTCTGTAATATTTTTGATTTACACTCTTACCATTTGTATCATTGTCTAAGGATAAATATGAACTCATCGGAGTCCTTACTACCTTGGACTGAGACATGTTATAATTTTTTAACTAGTCCTTGGTATACTGTCGTTGATGTACAAATGGTCATTTCTTCATTTAATGCACATGAAGTCCTAGAAAGAAATTGAGTTCTCCCATTAAGCTCATTTTAAATTCCCTGCACATTAGACTTGAAAACTCTTTCGAAAGAGCATCAATAGTAGCACCAAAGAGTATATCACCAACATAAAAGGTCTTTTCATGATTCTTAACAAAAAGAGTTATGTCAACCAGACCTCTCTTAAAACCATTGTCAAGTAAAAACTTTGAGAGCCTGTCATACCAAGACATTGGAGCTTTCTTAAGGCCAAAAAGAGCTTTATCTAATTTGTAAAGATGATCAAGAAAATTACCATCTTCAAAACCAGGTGGTTTAGCAGCATATACTTCTTCTTGTAAATAGCCATTTAGGAATGCACATTTAACATCCATTTAAAAAAGCTTTAGATGTTTATGGGATGCAAATGCAAGAAGTATTCTGATAGCTTATAACCTGGCAACATGAGTAAATTTCTCCTCATTATCAATTCCTTCCTCTTGATTAAACCCAAGTGCCACAAGTCTGACTTTGTTTCTCACAACCTTACCATTTTCATCAAGTTTGTTCCTGAATACCCATCTGATTCTAATAACATACTGAGTCTTAGGTCTAGGAACCAAGTTCCAAACCTTATTCCTTTCAAAATCATTCAGCTCATTCTGCATTGCAATGATCCATTATGCATATTCTAGTGCCTCATTTGCATTTTTAGGCTCAATAAGAGATACCAAGGCACTGAATGCACAAAGATTCCTTAGATGTCCTCTTTTCTGTGTTCCAGTGGTTGGATCTGAAATGATGTTGTCTACAGGATTATCTGATAAGTAATTGAACTTCTTCCTTGGTGTCCAGGTATAAGGACCTTGAAGGCTTTGAGAACTGGATACGGTAGTAGGAGCAACTTGAGTTCTTTCAACCTCAGTCTCAAGGCTTTGAGATTTTGGCTCAACAGGATGTTCAAGGCCTTGAGATTCTTTTGATTTTTCCTCCATGTTAGTTTGCTTCTTTTCTCTTTCTCAAAATCATCATTATCCACATACTCATTCAGGTCGAGATCTGCAAAACTTTCACTCAAGGAATGATCTGTACTTTCATAAAAAAAACATGAATGCTCTCCTCCAAAATCTTAGTTCTCTTATTGAAAACTCTATATGCTTTGCTAGTTTGAGAATAACCAAGAAATACACCTTCATCACTTCTAGCATCAAATTTACCAATATTATCCTTACAATTATTATGCACATAACAAATACAACCAAAAAGCTTAACATAGAAAACACTTCGCTTTATACATTTGAAAACCTCATAAGGAGTTTTCTTCAAAATAGGTCACAAGCATCTATTCAGCACATAATTGACAATATTAGCAGCTTCTGCCCACAGCTATTTCGGCAAATTGCTTTCAAGTAGCATGGTTCTAGACCTATCTTCAATTATCCTATTTTTCTCTATACTACTCCATTCCGCTAAGGATTTCTAGGTGCATAGAAGTTGTGTGAGATACCATGCTTTGTACAAAACAAATCAAAATCAAGCTGATCAAACTCTCTACCATGATAACTTCTAATTGATGCAAGATGTACGTTTTTAAAAGTTTGAAGCTCCTTACAAAGCTTTGAGAATTCAGATAATGCTTCAGACATGTCTCTAATGAACATAACCCATGTAAATATAGAGTAATCATGTACCACAACAAGCATATATCTCCTACCATTGGGTTTCTGAACCCTCATAGGACCAGACAAGTCCATGTGCATCAATTCGAAAGGTCTAGAGGTACTTACAAAGTTTTTTGGCTTGAATGAAATCTTGGTCTATTTACCTTGGTTACATGCCTTGGAAATCTCATCATCCTTGAATTTCAGGTTTGGTAATCCTCTTACCAAGTCTTTTGAGATGAGCTTGTTCATTGTATCCATACTTATATGCCAAAGCTTTCTATGCCAAAGCTTTGAGTCTTACTTCGAAGCTTTGAGACACTTCAGACTTTCACCTGAAACTTGTTAGTACTAAATGCATAAACATTGTGTGGCCTAGGAGCAGTGAGTATGAAAATGCCAAATTTCTCATCTTGAACCACACATTTCTCTTTGTCAAAAACTACTTTATTACGCCTATCACATAACTGAGATATATTAAGCAGATTATACTTTAAACCTTTGTGCACAAGAGATTCCGGCAGGGAGACCTCCGTGTACACCGTGCGTAGTGGATCAGGGATCGCACAGGAAGAATAGGGGTGTGTGTAGGGAGAGAGTAAGTCAGTAGCAATGTCTGAGAGAGACAGAGGTTTGGCAGAGCTTCCGCGTATGGCAGTGTGTTCTTCTTTGTATGGAAAGGTTAACGATATATATATACTGGAGAACATGACCGTTGCAGTGTGGTTAATGGGCCCATTAATGGCGGCTTAATTAGCTTAACCATAACGGCACGTTCGTCCGAGTATATAGGAACCGTTAGAGCACGTGGTGCGCGAGTACCGGAACCGTTACGAGGTTGACCGGGTTTGACCGGATTGACCGGGTCTAGGGAGCTCGTGCCATAGATCTCTCAAAACAGTTACTAAAGGTCGCGTGCGGGCTTGGCTCGCACGCGACAGGGCTTACTCTAGCCTCCAAACCACTAAGTCCCTACAAGTCCCGTGCAGTGGTATGCGAGGGCTCTGTCTCGCAGCCCCCACATGGATCAGCTCGACTGGTGATCCTGTGTGTGTGGAGCACAATATGGTGTGCTGGATGGTTGCCACGTGGCCAAGATCTGTCATGTCAGAAAGCAGTATCTACATTAGCCCCCTTTCTGCGCGTGAAGGCTCATAGCTGTATAGGCTTCCATGCGCGGAAACCAACATGCGCGTCGTCGCCACGCACCAATTCAAATACGGGTAAGTTCAGCCCCCGTGCGTGTCATTATGACCTAAAACCCCTAGAGTCGTGCCTTCTGACCTTTAGGGTTTTAGGCGTGACGTCAGCCCGTCCTGTGATTGCGCGATACGACGGTGACGGTTGCGATTCGACTACTGAAGGGACGCAACCCTTCATTCTTTTGGATAAATACCTTGTATCCCATTATTGCAAAACATCACTTCTTTCTCTTAAAGTGAATGGTACCCGGAGATCTTCGAGAGCAGATCCAGATAATCAATCACCAGTTCAGAACTGCAAATCGTATTCTTCAATTGTGCATATCCAAGCAAGCTTCAAGGAAACAAGGTTGGCCTCGTTTACTTTTGATTTAAAATACCAGTGTTTGCCTTGAACTGCGTTGAATCTGTAAGCCCATAAAATTTGTGAAGAGGCTTTGATCTTTGAACCCGCTTCGTTTTAATCTTTCAACAATATTGGATCTTGCAACTCCCCAATTTCTGAAATCGGTACCGGAACTGTTTGCTTTCCTTTGCATAGATCTCGAATTCCAAAATTCAAACTGAAGTGTGGTATTTCTCCCCCCTTTTTCTTGCCCTTTCGCAGGAATGGCCAAGACAAGAGTAACCAGACCCGTCAAGGAAGATGAAGAGATGCCCGAGCTTCCGCAGGCTCTGTGGCGAAAAGCCCCCTTTCTGGGTGGGAAAGACTTTTATCATGCGAGGGTGAAGGCGAAGAGGATGCCTGATCCTGTTCCAGTTGAGCGATTGTTGACACTGACTCGCCCAGTTAACTCAGCCTTGCTCGAGTTGGTTGGTTCCGAGGATGTGGTTCGATTGGGGATCGAGAATGGGCACTTCCCATACACTGCGATTTCTACTCAGGCGTTTTTCCAGAAATTGGACTATATGGATGAGTGGATCGACCACGTGTTGGATCATCACGCCGAGACTCTCAATGAAGCCGGCGTTTTCTTTGCTATCCGTGCTATGAAGGGTGCTGCCGTGAAGTTGGATCAGTCCATGCTTCTAGACCTTCTGTCCCGTTACTCGCCTGCGACTCACACGTTTCATTTTGCTGAGTTCGAGGCTGCCCCCACGCTCGAGGACGTTCAAATGCTGTATGAGCTTTCCCCCATGGGCGAGGTGGACCCCTTGAGTCACTTGAGGACATCTGCGGAAATGGCCTTGTACGCGCAGATGGAGGAGTGCCTAGCAGAGGTAAAGAAAATCTCCACTCGGTGGACCACTACAAAGCCTCTTCCGAACTGGCAGCTGGTTGATACGTCTGCGAAGAATACCTGGAACAAGTGGTTGCAGTACTTCTTCCGAGACTATGCGAACAGCAGCATTACTAAGAAGCTTTTGAGCGAGAACCCGGAGGCCGAGAATTACGTAGAGGGCAAGGGTTATCATTTGACCCTTTGTGCCTTTCTCTGTGCTTGGCTGTCGAGGTATCTGATTGATGGTCACCCCCATGACGGGGTCTTCTACCATGTGCTGCCACTTGCCGTGAGGCTCGCTCTTGGCCAGAGAGTCGCACTCGGACCCTTGGTCTTGGGCACGCTATATTATAGGCTGGATCAGCTGGTTCTGGCGATGAGGGAATCGCGTGGCCGCCTCGATGTTCTGACCTTTGTCAATATCAGCTTTTTGACAATGTGGGTTTTCGAGCGCTGGCCGTCTTATGCTCCAACTCCCCTCCCACTTGATAAGTGGTGTCCCCCAGGCGAGACGGAAGCGCGCAACAGCGGAAGGGCTGCGAGATGGTTTGGAGCAAGCAACACCAAGTGTACTTGGAGTTTGATATGCGACAAACGAAAGGAGTTTACTGCCAGGCCCTATGCCACACGTGTTGAGAATGTGCGGTGGTTTCCAAAGCTATACCCTTCCAAAGGTATGGTCTTGTCAGAAGACCTTCTCTTTGAAAAGGGGCCGCATTTCCACGAACGCTATCGTGAGTTCTTTTGTTGGTGTCTGCGAGGTTCCCTTCCTGCCCTTGCAGAGCATATTCGTGAGCTCGCGCCACGGTATGAAAGGCTTACAGTGGAAGTTGACCCCACTCGGGTCTCTCCTCAGTTTGGTTTTGATGCGGTGGCCCCATCGATCTGGCCCCAGTCTATTATCAGAGGGTGCTACAAGCGTTTGCTGACAAAGGAGTGCAAGACGGTCCTCATGAGCAATCTTCCCTTTGAGCAGCCTGCGGGAACTCGCAAGGGTGGTTGTTCCCAGAACTGGCTCGCATACTGGGTTGCCCAGCAAACGAGGATTGAGACGGAGGCGGCGGCGCAGCCAGGAAGGGCCCCCTTGATCAAAAGAAACTCTTTTCCGTTTCGCCCCAATTGCAGTTTGAGCGAGTCCGAGTATGGTTGCTACTCGCTGTGGGACCGCGAGAACCATTTGTGCCCCGATTTCATTCTGAAGGAGCAAGTCGACGCCATCAAGAAGGGTGACACGCAAGTCATCAAATATAGCAAGGCGTTTGCTGAGGTAAGCAATTTCTCTGTGTGCTTTAAGCTTTTTGATTTCCTTGCGCTGATGCTTTTCATTCTGTACTGTTTCAGTGTCATGTGCGGAGGTTCGCAGCTGGTGATCGCTCCAAGTCGCTGGTGGACACCATTGTTGCCACCAGAAGGAAAGGGGAGTCGTTCCGGCTAGCATGGAGGATGGATGCCGAGGTTGAAACAAGGGTTCGCGCAGTCATGAATACTTTTGCTGACTCGCTGATAGACAACCCTCCGGCTCCGTCTCCTCCTAGAGATGACCCGTCCCCTCCAGCGACTGCGGCGCCAAGAGTGAAAAGACCTAGGCAAAAGGGAATTACGATTTCTTCCCCTAGGAGTGCTCCAGCTTCTCCCCCAGTGAGGTCCCTTTCCATCAAGGACAAAGGCAAGGGTCGTATGCCCAGCAAAGTGCGAAAAGATCTCGCAGTTGAGACTTTCGTTCCATTCAACCAAGAGGAAGAGGAAGAGAGGCAGGAGCCCCAGGCAAGTGATGAAGAAGAAGAAGCAACAGTTGTGATGCGCGAGGAAGAATCAGGAGGTACTTCCGTCGCATCTCCTTGCCCGTTATCATAACTTCTTGGCAATTCTTTTCTTTGAACCAATTGTGTATTCGCAGATGATGATGATGAAGCCGTTGGTGGCCTTGTGGCCAAGAGGCAAAAGAGAGATGCCCATTCTGGCATTCCAGATGATCCCATAAGCGAGGATGTTCTTGCTGAGTCCCGGAAGACAGCCGCGGAGGCTGCTGAAAGAAGAAGGCAGCGAGAGGAAGAGGAGCTCGAGCGTGTGAAACAGCGGAGCCTCGAAGAGCAGCATGTTGACGACTTAGTGCGTCCAGTTGGCGAGGAAGAAGAACTTCCCGAAGAAGTGGCTCCTCATGTGGAGGAGGAAGATGAGGTTCCCGGAGCGGATGCAGCAGAGCTAGAGCAAGTCCAAGCGGACTTCGAAGAGATCGCCGGTGGCAATAAAGGTGAGATCTTCAATCTCGCAGTTACTTATAGAGATGTAATTGTGGGTGCGTTAAAGCACGGTGTGTCAAAGCCTGACATTCGCCGTTGGTTAGTAAGCAAATGCGGATAACCCTCAGGTAATTATTTTGAGTGATGTGCACATACTAGGCTGTAGCCACTTGAGGCAAAATCATGACTGGTTTACTCGCATCCCAGGTCACGCTTCTCTTAAAGATTTGCTTAGTGAGGACACACTGATAGGGCACGGTTCCACGTCCCTAGTGTACGATGAGGATACCTCAATCCCACCTTCGCGTGGAGGTGCTTATTCTTAGCTTTAGTAAAGATAGCGAAATAACTTATAACACAAGTTACCTCACGTTATCGCATTTGGTATCGCAGGTCATGCTGAGGAACCTGAGCTGGAGCAGAGAAGTCAGCCTTCTGCATCCCATGTTCCAATTCCGAGCTCCCATACCGAGAAGCACGTCGCAGCCGCTGGACACGCAAGTGAGCATCTCGAGGATGTCATCGAACTTTCTGATGATGTCGAAGCTGATGCTGTGCCGATGGACGAAGGTGTCCGTACCGGTGGTGAGGAAGAAAGGACAAGTGATGCTAATGTTTTCGCATCTGGGAGTGTCCTCCGCCCAGCGACTTCGGCTGTCCCTTCGCCTCCGGCGATGACTGAGCCAGAAGCACCTATTCCTGCGTGGAGCATTTGGGGCTCGCAGGTTGGGAATGCAGTCGCAGCTGGTGCGGCCTACACTCTTCCTCCTGACTATGAGAGGTTGGAGCTCGCAGCTGATAGGAGAGCCATGGAGCGAGGGCAGTCTTCGAACAACCCAGTGGCCCGCATCCCTTCTCTTCATGAAATTCTGGAAGGCACTGGTAAGTAAAGACTTACCGTTCGCTCGTCGCATTATTTGCTTGCGAGTTTTTACATTATAACTCTTTTTTGATGTCTCAGGTTTGATGCAAACCGATGTGGACTGGGTGGTTCGAATGCGTCTCAGATACCCCCGATCGTTTGTGAGATCTCTGGAGATCGGACCTTTTGACAGGAGGCTATTCCTTACTGAAGCCATCTGGATACTGGAGCAGCTGTCTGCGGCTACACCTGCGACCATTTCGGCCCAGAGTGCTGAATTGCTGTGTGGCATGTGCCAAAATCTCCTGTTCAAAGTCCAAGGCAGACTTGGTTTCAAATTCCTCAAGGACAGAGTTACACTGATTCGCGCAGCTGTAACTTTGAATCTCGGTCACCAGAATCTCGCAGCTGAGATGCAGAAGGTGGAGCAGCAAAAGCAAAAGGTTGATGAAGCTTTGAAGCTGTATGACGAAATGAACGCCAAGTGCGAGCTACTGAAGCAAGAAGTGAAACAAGTGGAGAAGCTGAGCGAGCAGTTCGAGCCCCAAGACTCCTTAATCAAGAATTTGTTTTGACTTTTCGAATTTTGAAAAGAAAACAGGAAAATGGCTGAGACATTAATGTAATGTTTTGAAACATTAATGTAATGTTGCTAGGGTTTCTCCCCCCTTTTTTTAACAACAAACAATGAGTTTGCCCGTTTTGCCCTTTTCGGGATTTGATTGGACATTTCTGTGCATATCCAATTATGACATCAGCAATTGATTCTCTGCTTGATTTTCGCGCTAATTTCTCGGCAGATAAGCACGCTTCCGTTGGGAAGTCCATCCGAATCATGACTATCCGTCATTTATTAGGATACGCAACTGAATCGTCGTAGCCTTTAGTAGGGTAATTGATTGTTACCGCTTTTCAAGGCGTAAGTGATTGAACTTACCCTCTTTTTGAATTTTGCTGACTCATCTTAGGCAACCGAAGAGTCTCCACAGGGTCTATATAAACCCTGTCTTTGCCATTTTGGGTTCTTCATCCCAAACATGTGCTTTGCCGTGAGTCCTTACGACTGCTGGCTTCAACGCTTGTTTTTCGTTGATTCATGGCAACTTCAAGTTTTGAATCCCGAGTTTGCGCTTTGTGCTATAGAAATAGTTTCCAAGATCCACTTTATGAGGCTTATTGCTGTTTATAACCATCATAAAGAGGATGCAGATAATACCTCATGTGTGTTCGAAGAAATTTCTTCGTGTATTATGTGTGCAGGTCATGTTTCCGGCCGCCTCGTGGCGAGGTGCAGCGCCGAAGTGACCGTGCTACCGTCTCGTAATGAACGGCGGAATTCTCCTCCAGCATCCCTGGAGGAGGGTTTCTTGCCTCTTCGTTCTTGAACTCAGGGTTGCGAACCGCTGTGTTCATCCCCGTCTACAAGGAGCCCTTGCCCTTTGGAGCTTCTGCTTGCAGTTTGATCGCTGGAACCGGTGGTTCCTTGGGCAAATGTTATGGGGAGCATATCTGACAACGGTCTTGTCGGATAGCAGGATGTCGAGCGTACGGCTTCATGTGGCTCTTTTTAGAGCAAGATCCCCCTTGCTACAGATGTTCACCTGCAGATCTGGGCATTGTGTAGCCGGCGTTTGAAGCCAGGGGGGTTCATTCTTTGCAGTCCGGGTTTCCGTACCGTGTCTCTGCTAGCTTATTAGCCATTTTTCGAATGTATTGTAAGCCATGTTGGCTGCGTAGTTAGATTCGAGCTTTTCGCTTGTAAGCTGTTATCTAGATAGATAAATTGTAAGTCATTTGACTCGTAATGATATATAGCTTTATGTATTATCTGCTCTCTTCGCAACAAAATACCATTTCGCATGCGTTTCGGCTTGTTTTGCCTTGCATAATGCCATGTAATGATTTCACATATGCGATGTCAATCCGTAGATGTTTCGCTAGATCATTCGAGATCGTAATTTCGCAGCTGTGCCATCTTGACGGATGGGCTTGTAGTTGGTCGTTGTAAATCATATGAGATCATGTTCACAACTTTGCTATCGTAACAGATAGTTTTTAACAGATCAATTAAGATCGTTGAGTGGTGCGAATTGCTATCATAGAAGATAGGCTTTATTAGAGAATTGCTTGAGATCGTTTCTCGCATAAATTGCTATCGCAGCAGATAGACCTTTAGAAGATCCAATAAGATGATTCTGCACTTTCGTTGCCACCGTGACAGACGGGCTTGGGTGATCAACTAAAATCACTTTGCGTATAAATTGCTATCGTAACAGATAGGCTTGAGAAGACCATATAAGATCGCATTTGTATAAACCGTTTTCGTGAGAGATAGGCTTTAGATGATCGATTGAGATCGTTCTTGTATTTCGCTGCTATCGTAAGAGATAGGCTTTGGGTGATCACTAAAGATCGCATTTGCATTGGCTGCCATCGTAAGAGATAGGCTTTAGATGATCAATTAAGACCGTATTCGTGTTGACTGCTATCGTGAGAGATAGGCTTCGATGATCACTTAAGATCGCATTTGCGCTTGGCTGCTATCGTAAGAGATAGGCTTTAGGTGATCGATTAAGATCGCATTTGTATTTGGCTGCTATCGTAAGAGATAGGCTTTAGATGATCAATTAAGATCGTATTCGTGTTGACTGCTATCGTGAGAGATAGGCTTCGATGATCACTTAAGATCGCATTTGCGCTTGGCTGCTATCGTAAGAGATAGACTTTAGGTGATCGATTAAGATCGCATTTGTATTTGGCTGCTATCGTAAGAGATAGGCTTTAGATGATCAATTAAGATCGTATTCGTGTTGACTGCTATCGTGAGAGATAGGCTTCGATGATCACTTAAGATCGCATTTGCGCTTGGCTGCTATCGTAAGAGATAGGCTTTAGATGATCACTTAAGATCGCGTTTGTATTGGTCTGCTATCGTAAGAGATAGGCTTTAGATGATCACTTAAGATCGCGTTTGTATTGGCTGCTATCGTAAGAGATAGGCTTTGATGATCAGTTAAGATCGTGTTTGTATTTGCTGCTATCGTAAGAGATAGGCTTTGATGATCACTTAGGATCGCAGTTGTATAAATTGCTATTGCAGCAAATAAATCATTGTTAACAGTAATAACAAATTAAATAGAGCGATATAAACGGCTAGAAATATGAACTTCTCATTTGGGAGAATTCTTTTATTATAACGCTCTCATATGGGAGAGTTAGGATTACAATCCTCTCATATGGGAGAGGAGATTGCGTCAATCATAGCCACATGAGACATTAAGCAACGTTATCATAAAACGTATGAAATAAGAGAAGTCAGGGATAGTACTTCTTGATCCAGCGCATGTTGACTGAGCTTGGAGTTGAGGTTGTGCCGTGCAACCTTCGTATGCTGCAGTAGCCACTATCGAAGACTTCTGTGACTTCGAAGGGTCCTTCCCAATTAGCTGCGAATTTTGGGTGAGTTGCTTCTCGCATGCAGTGGTCAGATGCGCGCAAGACCAGGTCGCCAACTGCGAAATCCCGCCGCTGGACTGTCTTGTTGTAGGCGCGAGCGATTCTTTCTTGGTACCGCTTGTTAGTCCTTTTGGCTTGTTCTCGCTTTTCCTCCAGCAAGACTAAGTCATGATCGCGTTGATTTTCATAGAGTGCATGGAAGGCCAGCCTTGCCGAATTGACTCTGACCTCCGCAGGTACTACAGCTTCGGCCCCATAACATAGTAGAAATGGCGAGGCCCCTGTGGGTGTCCTTGGAGAAGTTCTGTAGGCCCACAGAGCTATGTTAAGAGAGTCGGCCCACTTCTTGTGGTCATCTGCGACCATCTTGCTCAGAATTCTCAACAGCGTTTTGTTAGTCGCTTCGGCTTGTCCGTTTCCCTTTGGATAATAGGGGGTAGAGCATATCTGCCTGATATTGTACTCCGCGAGTTTCGTGGCTACCTTGATTCAGCAGGCTGCACAATGCGAGAGATGTAATAGATGGGCCTCTCTTGGCCTTCATACACCTGAGCCAAGAGTGCTCCTATGGATCTCCTTGTTGATGTAAGATATAGCAGAAGCGGTGATCCCAGTTGAGGCGCGATCATTATCTTTGGGGATGTGAGTAGCTCCTTTAGCTTTTCGAATGCGGCTTCGTGATCAGGAGCCCAGTTGTATGCGGCATCCTTCTTGAGAAGAGTGCTGAAACAGCATGTGATTTCAGCGATCGCTGGGATGAATCTCCGCAGGTATGAAAATTTTCCCAAGAATGTTTTCAAGGTACTTTGGTTGTGAGGTGGCGTCATGCTGGTGATGGCTGACACTTTCGCAGGGTCAGGCTCGATCCCTTGGCGATGGACCACGCATCCCAAAAACTTCCCCGAGGTCACGCCGAATGCGCATTTCATGGGGTTCATTTTCAGTTGAAAGCTCCTGCATCTGTTGAACACCTTTCGCAGGTCTGCAAGGTGATCTGCTTCATGCTTGGATTTGACTACCAGGTCATCCACATAGAATTCCACCTCTTTGTGCATCATGTCGTGGAATAGAGCCATCATGGCCCGCTGATAGGTTGCGCCTGCGTTCTTAAGACCGAACGGCATTACCGTGTAGTTGAATACCCCCACGGGAGTGATGAATGCAGTTTTCCGTGCATCTTCGGGATCCATCTTGATTTGATTGTACCCGCTGAAACCGTCCATGAAACTGAACATGCGATGGCCTGCCGTTGAATCAATGAGCAAATCGATGTTAGGCAGTGGGAAATCGTCCTTAGGGCAGAAGCGATTGAGATCTCGGAAGTCCACGCAGATGCGGAGCTGTCCGTTCTTCTTTACCACCGGCACGATGTTGGCCAACCATGTGGGATGGTGGTTTGGCTCTATGAACTTGGCGTCTAGGAGTTTGACAATCTCCTGCTTGATCTTCACGTTGAGCTCTGGCCTGAAGCTTCTGGTGCTTTGCTTGACCGGTTTAGACCCTGGGATGATGTCTAAACGGTGCATGGTGATGCTCGTGTCCAGACCCGGCATCTCATCATATTCCCATGCGAACACGTCCTTGTATTCAGTTAGGAGCTGCAGCAGTCCTTGTTCCTCTTCGCTTGTGAGGTCCGCACTCAGGAAGACTGGCCTTTTCTTTTCCTCGTTCGGGCTGAGGAACACTTCCTTTAGCTCTTGCTTTTGTGGTCTTGGCCTGTCTTCCATGCATTCGGGCGCTTCTTTGAGTTTCTCGTCTGGAGTGCCCTGTGTTGGCTCTTCTGTCAGCGCAACTTGCTCGATTTGATTGATTTGCCCAGGGACATCCCCATGCCCGTGTGAGGACGTCCCCGCGCACCTTCATATGCGATAGCATTTCTTCCCGTTGGCGTAGAAGCTCTCTATCTCCTTACCCTCGGGGTCATGCTTTGCAATCCTCTTCAGAGTGTACACATTCTTCCGATGATATGCGATACGCGGCGCCTCTTCGCGTGTAGGCGGCTTTTCCTTGGCATCTTCCCTTGTCACCATCACGCCCGCAGGTGACTGGTCCTTGATGTCCTCCCAGAGAGGTAAAGGAGTAGGGTTGAATGGTCCGGGTGTTTGCTCGTCCGCCATCTCGGTGAACCACACCGCCTCGCTGAGATGTGCTTCGTCCAGGTTGAACGGGTTAGTTGAGGCCGGTATCTCGACAATCCTGTCGTTCCAGATAGCTTTCATCACCTGGTGAGCCGTTGAAGGGATTGCGTCGAAGCGATGAATCCAGGCTCGACCCATGATCATGTGATATGTGGTGTTCGCGTCTATGACATAGAACTTCGCCGAGCACTTGATTTTACCAATCTGAACGCCTAGGCGGATCCATCCGATCGTCATTCTAGAATCACTTCCGAATCCCACCAGTGGGGATGGGCGCTTGACTACCTTGTGCTCGGGGATCCCTGCTAGCTTCAGTGTGTGGAGTGGAACAACATTGACCGCTGCTCCTCCATGGACGAATGCTCGCTTGAATTCGACGCCGTTGATGATGGCGGTCACGTACAGGGGCCTCTGGTGGCTCGCATCTGTCTTCTTGTCGCTGGCAGAAAAGGTCATAATCTTTTCTGTGGAACGGGACGCCCTGATGACTTTCCCGTTGGAGACCACGAGGTCCTCCTCGTAGTCCTCCGCTATCCTTAAGATTGCTTTTGTCATATCCGTTCGGCATTTTTCGGAGAAGTTCATCTCGTTGAAGAATTTGTCGAAGCCGTGCGACCCTTTCATGCGGTCGGCACACTCATCCTCCGTGTCCATGCTGTAGTCTTCATCTTCATGGAATTCAGCAATGATGGGTAGACCATCCTCTGCGACTTCTTCCAAGTCCACTATCGAGATCATGGCGACCTCTTTGCCCTTTGAGCCCGAATCTGTATGGGCAGGCAGCGGGTTGTTGCGCACATCCTTCCGGTGGTCGCTGACGATGAGTTCGCCGTTCTTCATCTTCTGATCGAACGCGAATCTGAGCTTCTTGCACTCGGCCGTGGGGTGCATGACCTTGCCGTGGTATTCGCACCACTTAGGGTCCCTCGTCATCTCCTTGGAGGGTGCTTTCTCGAGCGGTGGCAGGACGCCGTCCTTGCGCCACTGTCTGCAGAGATCGCTAGCTTCCTCCACCGAGCATGGCAGAGGCGGTGCGTCAAAGTTTGCAACTTTTGCTTGCTTCTGGGGCGAAACTGTACTGACCTCAGCTTCGCGTCCCCGCTTGTAGCCAAATCTGCCGATCTTGTAGGTGGTGCCGCTCGCAGGTCGTTCTGGAGCGCTCTTCTTTCTCTGTCTCTCGACAATGGGCTCGATGTTCATCGTGCATTCGATGAGCTTTGAAAACGTAGGTGTTTGCAAATTGATCAGCATGCTTTTGTATTCATCTCGCATGCACTGCAGGCATATCTCTACGAGCCGGCTTTCGAGCATTGGATCCTTGCACTCCAAGGATTTCGCTCTGAATTTCTTGATGAAAGTGATTCCATCTTCCTCGCGTTTCTGATACATCCGCGAGAGATGGATCATCGTCACCATTTCTTCCATCAGGAAGAACTTGGTATAGAACTTCTAGACCATGTCGTCCCAAGTCTTCACAGATCCGGCCTCCAATGTTCGGTACCATTTGTATGCTACATTCCCAAGAGTTTTTGGGAATTCTCGCATCAGCAGCTTGGGATCGGCTCCGTATGGACCCATGACATCGATGAAACGCATGACATGCTCATGAGCGTTTCCATTGACGTCCTCGAACTTATCCCATTTGGGAGCCTTGTACCCCGCCGGGTTAGGCATGAGATAGATCTCTCGTGGAATGGGTGGATCGTTGTCTAGCTTCGGGATGATGGTATCCGCGAACGACTGATGAGCCAGGATGGATTCCACGCGCTTCTGCAAAGACGTCATGCATTCTGGAATGCTCCCCTCGGTAGCTGGCGGAGGGGTTGCCGTAGGCGGTGGCGACACATATGCCGCCGGAGGATTGGGAGCGTATTGACTACCCGCGTTTCCCCAGATTGTCGCTGGTGGAGGCAGAGTGTACTGCAGAGCTGGGTTGGACGCCAAAGCCGGGGGCTGAGAGGCGTGAGCAGCAGGGGGTAGCATTTGTGCCGTTGACCCTTGGACCGAGGGCAGCTGCGTGGCTGACGGTGGAGTCTGCAGATGAGGGTTGGGAGGCGTGGCTGACACTCCCAATCCTGGAGCGGTAGGGGTTCCTCCTCCCTGAGGGATAGCGGTGGCTGGTGGAGGATTTGGCGCAAGGGTGCCCAGAACGGCCAAGATCCGTTCTAACTGCGCAGACTGAGACTTGAGAGCTTTTGCCTGACTTTGGACAGTGGCGTCCAAAGACTCTAAAGTTGGTGCCTCGCCGGGAGTCGTCGGAGTACGGCGAGCCTCGTCTCCCGAGGGAGTTTCGGTGGAAGGCGATCGGTTGCTGACATCGTCCTCCTGAGACATGGTTGCTTTTGCTGGTAAGTTCACGTCGGGTTCACCAAAAATGTGCACAAGAGATTCCGGCAGGGAGACCTCCGTGTACACCGTGCGTAGTGGATCAGGGATCGCACAGGAAGAATAGGGGTGTGTGTAGGGAGAGAGTAAGTCAGTAGCAATGTCTGAGAGAGAGACAGAGGTTTGGCAGAGCTTCCGCGTATGGCAGTGTGTTCTTCTTTGTATGGAAAGGTTAACGATATATATATACTGGAGAACATGACCGTTGCAGTGTGGTTAATGCGCCCATTAATGGCGGCTTAATTAGCTTAACCATAACGGCACGTTCGTCCGAGTATATAGGAACCGTTAGAGCACGTGGTGCGCGAGTACCGGAACCGTTACGAGGTTGACCGGGTTTGACCGGATTGACCGGGTCTAGGGAGCTCGTGCCATAGATCTCTCAAAACAGTTACTAAAGGTCGCGTGCGGGCTTGGCTCGCACGCGACAGGGCTTACTCTAGCCTCCAAACCACTAAGTCCCTACAAGTCCCGTGCAGTGGTATGCGAGGGCTCTGTCTCGCAGCCCCCACATGGATCAGCTCGACTGGTGATCCTGTGTGTGTGGAGCACAATATGGTGTGCTGGATGGTTGCCACGTGGCCAAGATCTGTCATGTCAGAAAGCAGTATCTACAACCTTCAAACAAATAGACATCATAAATTGAACTTGCAAAATCATTGCCATTACTTTCACTACCAAGTATATTGCATTTAGCTTTGTCACCAAGTGTGATTGTTCCTCCTGAATATTTTTCGAGGTATGTAAACAGAGACTTCTTTCTACTCATATGCATGGAGCAACCACTATCCGGAAACAATTTTTGATCCTTCAAAGCCTTGGTAACAGCCTCCAAAATTCAATCAATTCCTTAACAGGATATTAGACCAAGTGTGTAATTTGGATTCATACTCAGAATCAACCATGTTGGGTGATCTAAATCCTTTTGGAACCCAAATCTTTCGCACTTGTCCCTTAAGTTGATAAGGATAAGTGTTCCTCAATATGTGAAGTTATGTTCTTCTAAAGGGGCAAGTCAACTTAATATGTCCAAGCTTTCCACCGAAATGGCATTTTGGAGAATGTCTGCTTCCTGATTTTACAAATGTGGTTTGGTATTTTATTGCTAAATTTGGATTATAACCAATTCCACTTTTGTAAGAAGAATGCATACTTCTTCCAAGCATGAGATTGAGCTTGTGTTCCGAGCCAGCAAAGGATGACAAAATTTTCTAAGATTCTTGAAGCTTCTCAGTCAATGAAGTTTTTTGTTAATCTAAATCATCAAAATAATTATTTAGATCCACATTCTTATCAGTTAGAAGAGAGTTTTGATCAACAACTTCTTTGACTTGTGTCTTCAAAGCTTTGAATCTGCTGTACAAGGATTTGAAGTCACTATCAATTTTCAACTTAGTTACTTCAAGAAATTTGTTTTGGAAAATCAAATCTAAATTTTCCTTTGCCTGCACATGAACTTTAACTTTCAAAGAATTAATCTCATTCCTATAGCTTTCCTCATTCAAGAACATACTTTTGAGGATTTC
Source organism: Linanthus parryae (assembly GCA_023055425.1). Taxonomy (NCBI): domain Eukaryota; kingdom Viridiplantae; phylum Streptophyta; class Magnoliopsida; order Ericales; family Polemoniaceae; genus Linanthus; species Linanthus parryae. The sequence continues at coordinate 124,525,553 of JALGPY010000003.1, read as the reverse complement.
AGTTAAAACATCAGGTGGACTAGCAATGATATTTTTTACGATTTCCTCAATATGTTTATCTAAGCCTTTTTCTTTATTATGCTCATCCATTAAGCAAAGATTTGTCTGTTTTATCAGAACCTGAGACTGTTGAGGAATCTGAATCACTCCATGAAGCAACCATTGCTTTCTTCCTTCTATTGTCATTTTCCTTTTCGGGAAAATGTCAGCTTTTCTTCTTTTGAGGACAATCTCTTACCAAGTGATTTTCATCTCCATATTCATAGCAATTCATCATATGAATGTGAAGAAGATTTACCTTTTTGATCCTTGCTACTTGAGGATCTGAATTTTTCATTGTTAGAGTTCTTAGTTCTAAAGCTCTTTTTCTTCTTCAGAATTCTGGACAAGGCTTTGGAGATCAAGGCTAAGCCTTCTTCATCATCATCACCCTCATGTTCAAGGCTTTGAGATTTGTTATTGTTCTTTTCCTTGAGTGCCAGGTTCTTGATGGTGTCACTCATGTCACCATCCACTTCCTTCATTGAAATCTCATGAGTGATTAGTTTGCCTTGCAGATCATCTAACTCTAAGATACTCAAGTCCTGAGCTTCCTCAATTGCAGTTGTCTTAGGCTCCCATTTGGCTTTTGGCAAGCTCCTCATAATCTTTCTGACTTTATTTTCAATTGAGAAACTCTTTCCAAAAGTTGTTCATAATATCAGTAAACCTCTTGAACATAAACTTTTATGGATTCATCAGAATTCATCTTGAACAGTTCATACTGCCTCAAAAGAATATTTATTTTAGTCTATTTTACTTGGCTTCTTCCTTCATAAGTGACAGTCAGCTTGTCCCAGATCTCTTTTGCATTCTTGCGGTTTGATATTCTTTTGAACTCATCTGCACTAAGAGCAAAATATAATAAGTTCAAATCTTTGTAATTCTTTGATACCTTTTCAATTTCAGTGCCTAACATATCTTCTTCTTATTTGACAGTCCTGACTCCATCAGAAGTAGTGTAGAAAGCATGAGGACCATTAACTACATTTGACCACAACTCCATGTCATGATCTATAATGAACACTTTCATCAATGCCTTCCAATGCAAGAAGTTATCATCATAGAACAGTGGCGGTCTGTTGGCTACTCTTCCTGTGAGAATCCTCCATCACCTACATTAACATTGTCATTAGATTGTTAGATATTTAAGTGGTGACCCAAGCTTTGATACCAATTGAAAGTTTTTAATGTAAGTAAATAAACACGATCAAATACTATAGAATGGGGGGAGGGGTAAAAAGACTATGGAAACTTTTGCTCTAAACTATCCTTTTAAAACTTTAAGTCAATGTGAAATTGAAATCTCAAAGCTTTGAAAAATATTTGAGAAGTTGGAGATGTAACTGCAACTCACAGAAGCTTCAAAGCTTTGAGATTGGAATTTCTCCAAAGCTTTGGAGCTACTAGATTTAAACTGGATATGGACAGTAATGAAAAAGCAGTAAAGTAAAGTACAAGAACAAAAGGATTTTTACACAGTTCAGTCACAATTGGACCTAGACTCTGTTTGAGGGATCTGATCCCTCGAGGATATCAACACACTTCTTATTAATCACTCAGATTTAGCCCTAGATCTCAAGTCTATGTGAGCTACATTACAATAATACAGATTGTGGTTCCCAACCTATCTAGTACCAGCTACAACCTGTTTAAACAATAAGAACCTATTTTTTGTTCACGTGAACAACTAAACTACTAAGTTTGTGAGGTTTTACAAAGTAAGAATGAATAGTACAATTAAGTACAAGTGGAAGAACTCAGAAAAGGTAAGCTGATGAAGCTTGGAAGAGTTCTTCAGATTTTGTTGAATGATCTTCAATTCGTGCAGTTGTTGATTGGCCTGATTGTTTGAAGAGTTATGTGGCTTGATTTCCCGCGTATGAAACTTTCTTCAATTTCATTGTTGATCAGCCTCTCTTTCTGTTCTCTTTGAACTTCAAAATCCAACTTTTATCAAACCTGCAACAACTTGAGAGATTCTAGGAACGAGTTCCTACAAATTCTCTCCCTTGAGATGCTTCATTCAACAGCTATGTTTGAATAGCTTTTAAAATTTGGTTATGGACGTTTGGACGACAAACTATTCGGCACAATCTCAGCCACAAATATCAAAGAAAAATTGGATAAATTAGCCACACAAGATCTGATCTGTTAGACAGTCAGTTCCTGCATAAACTCTAGGTGATTTTGCCTTAGATAAAATTCAATATAAATAGCCACATGTGAATACAGCTGTAAGACAAGATAGATAACATAATAAGATGTAAGATTAACTCCCAATCCAATAAAAAATCAATCATACCCATCCTGCATACAGAAATCAGCTAAGCAGTTATGAGCATAAAAGCAATCTCAAAGCTTTTGAGCTCTTGATTGCCAGTTCATAATCCTGCAATCTGCAAAACTAATTCAATCATAAACATAAGCTCAATGACATTTATTAAAGTCCACAGTGAATTATTAAATCACCACTTAATCAAATCTCCAAGCCTGCAATGACTAAAACTATTCAGAAAAATAGCTAGTTAGCACAAGCAAACAGCATCTCAAAGCTTTGAAACTTTGAGCCTTATAACAGTTCCAATCCTTTTTGCTTTCATCATCAAATATCAAACTCCCCCTGAGTTTGTAAACACATCCATTCTCAAGAGCATGAACTATCATAGATAAACAATGCCTACATGACATAACATTGGTCCAACCAATATGACTTCAATGTCTATAGGTCACCTCTTAATCTAAACTCCAAAATACAATCAAACACTTTCTCCAAATTTCCATTAACTAATATGTACATAACCTAGCATAACTTCCCTAATTTCTTACTCCAACATCCCAAACACATTATGACTCAAACATAGTCTCACTAGATTCACAACATTCTGAAAAATAATTCTAGCATCAAACGGATTTGAGTTTCGACTCCCGGATCAAAAGATATGCTCACTTTAACATTACCAGACAACGTTCTGTTATAGAGACAAATTTTTCCGATACTAAAACGAAAACTTAGTATTTTCACAAAAACTAACTCCCAAAATATCTATAACTAGGGTTTTGCCCATAAGGCATGAACATAATTAACACAAATAATTAATCAATGATTCTACAACTCAATGAATGATGATAATAACAATTTGAATATGAAAATTAAGGTATTAAGATTTAGAATCAAACTAGGGTTTTGATTCACATACCATTAACAAGGTAGGAATGATGATCTCAATGGTGTGACTGAAAATAAAACTTCACAACAACATAGTCATAGCTATAAATCAAGAGATTCATGATCATCGGAGAGAATAGAGAGAATAGGGTTTGAGAGATAGATTTTAAGAGAATAGGAGATCAGGAACTCACCAAAGCAAAAGAGAAAAACGAACAAAAGAGCAAAGGAGGTCGGCGACGACGGGTCCAAGGGCTCAAGAGAGAAAGAGAGATATGGGTGAGAGAGTGAGGCACGGTAGGATAAGAATAAAAAGAAAATAAATACGAGAAATAGAGAAGAAAATGGAAAAGAATAAGAGTAGAAAAGGGATTCTAGGGTTTTGTGGGAAAAATTCCATAACTAACTCACTAATTTATTTTATTCCAAATCAACTTTATAACAATGCTCCTATAGTCCCAACTTCTCATAAATTCACAATAGCTCCCACAAAAGACCCTTTACTCATTATATCTCCCCTCAAAGACTCTAAAATACCATTTGAACCCTATAATGAAAATCGGGGTATTTCAATCACGATTGGAGGAGCTTGCACTCGAGGGTAGGGGACCAAGATGCGAAAATGAACTACAAAAAAATGATTGAAGGTCCAAGAAAGCTTGGAAAAGCAAGGGATCCAAAGAAACGAAGTTATGGTGCAAATTTGATGAATAAAGTTTTGAGATTCTGCACAATTTTGGTGACTACAGGAGTTTTACTTGAAATATGGGAATGAGACGGACAGCATTGGAAATAAGATTTCCGGAGATTTCCACCGGTATATGGTAAATCTAAATTAGGATCCACACGAGAGAGATACGACCCCTTGAATTCAACCCACAGAAGCAGTGTAAGGCCATCGTGGTGAAAGAAAATTCTGCTACAGGTTTATTCAGGAAAAAGTTAGTTTATGGATTTTTGACAACCCTAGATCACACAAATACCTATATGACGTGATAGAAGCCTTCGAACAAAAACACCTATATGGGATTTCGGTTATTTTGCAAAAAATAAAATTATACTCAAAATAACCTACGAGTCTACGACTACTAAAGTATTTCAATTCTTAAACTAAAGAAATACAAAGTTCAAAGTTAAAATTCCTAATATCTGAAAACACTAGGACTGAAAACGTTGTAACATGGTACTCAATGAGTTAGCAAAATGAAAAATAATAAGAGAACTATTTATCTTCAAGATCAACATAGTTGTATGGATCTTTTTCGCCTCCATTGAAATCTTGATCAGCCAATCCATTTTGTGTATTGAGTTGGACATCATCGTCATCTATCAAATCATCGAGTTAAGGTTCTTCATCAACCAAGGTTACACCTTCCATGGCAGGTACAATATCTTTCCATGAATTTCCTCTTCAAGATCCGCTGGAGTAAAAAATGATGGTTCTTGCCATACCCATTCATCCAATAAATCGATGTTGTCAAGAGTAATAAGATCAAGAGTACTTTTCCCTCTTTGAATCAACCTACAAAATATTTCTATTAGTTTGATAGAAAAAAAAAGTGTGGGAACAATGGAAAGAATCAAACGTAAATGTGTTCTTGTCACTAGCCTTTCAAGAAGCTTTAAATTATAGAGAACACAAACAATATCGTTCAGCCTTTTAAACTCCAATCTATTCCTTTTATTCGTTTGAATGAACTCAAATGTGCTCCAGTTTCTTTCACATCCCGACGAGCTACAACATTGTCTTCGAATACGGACAACAAATTTTTCAGCTCTTGTGCGTCATAACCAAATTGTTCCCACCATTCAACTTTAAAATAAATCAGATACATATATACAAGTATATAAAATAATATGAAATTAACATGACTAAAGTAGATATTTGTAATTTTAAACTAAAAGATTGTTGTACCTAGATTAAGTTCAGCACGTTGACGAATAGCGAGTGAATTGCCAAGAAATCCCAAGGATTTTGTATATTAGGGAATTTTCATACTTATGTTGCTCTGCAAGGATTTTCCTCTATAAAGGATGTCATACAAGTCACGAAGCCTCTCTGAACTTCGTCTTGCTTCATGAATGAAGGATGAAAGTATATTCCTGGGTTGAGAAAGCATCCAGTAGCATGAAAATGTATATGAAGTTTCTTGTCCCACCTAGCAACACTAATTATTTTGAAGGGGAGGTACATGCATGTAGGGTTTTGATACAAATTACACAGAGGAATAAACAATAAAAATTTTCGTTCAAGACCCTCCAAGGATCATAGGACTAGACATCATCACGATGGTGAAGGATAGAAGTATCATGTACCTTGTTTGTCTACTTTGATGACTTTACGTGAAATAGTGTTCACGTCTCTATGGTAGTCCATGCCTAGGATCAAGTCCAGAGTGTTGGAATAGGTGCCATAGTGGCAATATCTATTTAGTATGAACAATGTTTTTGCTACAATGATACATGAGACCGAGAGGAGATTGTATCATTGGTATGCTAGCATAAACAACACCGCTTTGTGTTTTTGAAGTCAAAGTAAACTGTAAAAGCTGAATAGTAACCCTAGGGGATCCTGGAGCCTAGATCAACTCATCAATTTACAGACTTCAAAAAATTCCCATAAAATTTACATCAAAAAAAGTGTCTTTAATTATTGCTTTTCTTTACTGCAATGTAGCTTAGTAAACCACACACAAATACTCCTCCTTTTCACAGCTTTGCAATTAGTTCTGATTTCAAAAGTTAAAAATCGTCATGTTCTCGTGGGTTCGATAATTTGAGTCACAAATACGTACTCTATATTTCTTGATCGTACACTTGCGAAAAAGCACATAGATTTACGCTGTTAGCCACCAACAAGCTTAAGGGCAGTTTCCTTGGGTTTGGCAACTGATTTTCCTTTTCCTTTGGAGGTTGAAGCAAACCTTTTGCCCTTTACTTTCTCCACCATCATTATAGATTTTTCCTTACCCTTGTTGGTGTTTTGTTCAGCTTTCCTCCACATATTGAGTAAATATGGCAGAGGTTTCACGATCTCATTCATGTTATGGTTCATAATGAACTGACCATAACTTTCAGGCAACGATTGAAAGATGAGATCGGTGGCCAACTCTTGACCCATCGGAAACCCTAGGTTGCCTAGGCTCTCAATATAGCCTATCATGCGCAACACATGCGGCCCCACAGAGTTTCCTTCTGAAATATGAAATTTCAACAATGCCTTGGAAACTTCATACCTCTAACCCTAGCCTGCTCTTGGAAGAGCTGCTTCAAGTGTGCGATCATATCGACCGCATTCATGTTCTCATGTTGCTTCTGACGCTCAGAGGTCATGGTTCAAAAGCATCAGGCAGGCCGCATCATTAGCGTCATCAACACGCTTCTGATACTCCTTTAGGGCTTCATGATTGTTGTTTTCCGGACTATGAGGAACTAGCTCCTCTAGAGCGTACAATTTCTTTTTTTGCTTGAGAACAATTCTTAAGTTTGTGTACCAGTCTAGAAAATTGGTCCCGGATAGCTTGTCCTTCTCAAGGACAGAGCGTAGGGAGTGAGATGAGTTCGATGAGTTGTTTGCCATTGGAATTCTACAAAAAGAAAAATTTGAAGTTTTAGTATTTTTTGAACAATTAACTATATTTGATAATTTCTAGATTATTAAACATAGCTCCACTATTTTTCTACGGATTAATAACCCTCAAGATATTAATGCGGAAAATATCATTATATTTTCTAGTGGGCCAAGACCCATATTTCTCTTCCTTTTGAGGTTGCTTTGGTAAGTCACCTAAAAGTTAGATATTTAGGTAGGAACAATTCCAATTGCATTCCATGCAACTCTTGGTTCAATTGAGAAAATAAATCCTTATTTATCTATCCCATAGATAATCCCAATTGAGTGCCTCTAGGTTCTTAATCCTTATTAAAATTACCTAGTTAAGTCCAACCTCTTACTCCTACAATTTCACACTATGTGTGCCATCGCACCACATGATGATGAATAAAGTCGCCCTGCTTTGGCACACATGAACTTGATTAAGCGATCTTGTGATGAGTGTTTAAGTAACGAGAAGGCAAAACGTAATATGTATTTTTTTGAGGGATTTTTCGTTCAATTTTAAATTGTTTTGTTGATCTATATCAACTGATCTACTTATTTGAGTTTGGGAATAACTCCAAATAAAAGATACGGATTGTTAATTATCTGATTATTAAATTGCATGCATCATCCATACACCAACAACAATAATAAGCCAATAAAGAAAATATCTACAAAAATATAAGTTAACGTGATATGGATATGGCCTCCTAGGCTAAGATATTCTCAAGCCAATGAGAATATCAATGAATCCTAGAATGAAAAACGCATCTCCATGTGCCTCCATCTCATGGTCCATCCTTCATAGCCTTGTGGAATGCTCCATGCTCCATGTTGTGGCTTCTTTAATTTTTTGGGCTTCTTATCTTCAATCTTCGGTATCTATCTATATTATCTAGTACTAGCTAACATCAATGCTAAATAAAATAAATCTCACAAGTTGAGAGAAAAACATCGGCTCGCAGGTCGTAAACCTTAATTAATTATGACATCAAATTGATCAGCTCGCAGACCGTAAACAAACAACAATAATTAAACATCCACAACAAACAACATCTAAGGCCATATCTAATCACCATACAATTGCACATAAAAAGTTAAAACCAAATTTTTTAACGCGCTTAGTCAATTTTAGTTGATTTTAGGATAAACTAGAGTCAAAACGGTTCAAAAGGCCCACCCATAAACTTGGCCGAACCCCTATAGGACCGCCTAAGCCCTTGGGCCGGCCGGCCCCTAGCCCACACGGCTAGGCCGTGCACAAGGGCTGCCCCAGCCCCTTGGCCGAGCCTTGCTTGGGCGGCAAGGAAGGAGCGAAACTCTTCAAGAGTTGTTTCCAAAACAACTTCTTGCGTTGGTTCTCAAGTTTGGTTGTTTCCTTATTTGAAAAAACTCCTTTTTCCAATAGGATGCCCAAGAACCCTAGATCTAAGATCCTAAAATTTCTCAAACTCACTAATTCATAAACTCAATACAAGAATTAGATCTTGTTTGGTTGAATCATATTCAACATGCATCTAATATGCTTATTTTTTTTGTTTTAACGCAATATAACCAATTAAAGGTGATAAACAACAAAAACGTAACACATAAACCACGTTATGCTCTACGACCTGTGGCTCCTTGGAGGGTCTTGATTGGACAATTATTTTGTTCTTCCGCTGCGTATCCATGATCAAAACCCTACAGTTGAAAGTGTTATGTACCTTTGAGGTCTCCTTGATGAATTCTAACGAGAAAATTATCACGTCTCTACGGTTGATCCACGCCTAGATGTGAGATCTAGATATTCCAAACGCCTTGTGCAAGATAGGAGGAGTGGAAGAGGACAAAGAAATCACACAACAGAGACAAGAGGAGGTTTCGACCTCCTCTCTTGGCCGACCGGTAGGGGCGGACGGGCAAGGGGGCTTCGGCCTTCTTGTTTGTCTGGATCTCTCCTTCCTTCTCTCCTACTAAAAGTATGTTATGAGTATAATTTTTAGGGAAGGAAGCTGGCAGCATCCCTTATATAGTCTAACAACTCCTTGTTACTACAAAAAAGGCCCTCTCCTAAACCTACTCAAGTTCGGATTAATCCAACTTGCATATTAATCCTACTAAGTTAGCAAGTTGTTGCGTTTTGATCCTTCTAATTAATTAATCGTATTAATTAATCATTTCCCAAGTCTAGTTCACCCCTATATGGCGTGTGACCCCTTAGGTTCTATTTAGTTGGTAGTATGGAGCGGCCTCTATCAAGACTTCCATTCTAGCCAACAAATAGAATAGTCATTATGACAAACCTTGAGCAAGTATTTTCTCATCCCTTTCTATCAATATCCGAATTGGACACGAGACATAAAGTCACACTCGTATATCAAATCCATAGTTACTCGATCCTGGGAATAGCCTTATTCGTGCAAATAACATCTGTAAGATCAGGTTGTGCAAGGCTTGGAATAGTTCAGCTATTTCAAGACCTTGAACTAGCTTTCAAAGCCTTAAATCAGTTTTGAGAGGCTTGAAAATAGCTTTCAAGGCCTTGAAACTGGATTCAAAGCCTTGAAACTGCTTAACCTGTGTGAACATTCTTAGTGGGAGTTTTGTGCAAGCTCACTGAGTTTGATTCCCACTCTATCTTTCATTTGTTTGATTAACTGTTATTAGATGATGAAAGACAAATTATTCTAACACATTTGATCATAGAATATCATCTGTTTGACTTTGATATTGCATGAAATTTCATTTCTAAGTTTTGCAGGATTGTTTCCTAAATTGAACTTCTGCAGATTTGGAAATAGTTGGGCACTTTGATCTTGTGATCAATCAAACTTGCATGACAGCTTCTCAAGGTGTTTAAACGAAAGATCACAATAAAATCTATGAAGATTGTGATCATCCAACCATTAAAGAAGATGTCAAAGAAGTCAAACTCTGTTGCCTACAAAATAGGAAGCTTGTTGCTGAAAATCTGGGGAGATTTGCAGAGCTATTTGAATTTTAAATAGAGTTGAATTACAAAGCAACATGACATAACACTCAACGATTAAAAACAGAGAAAGAGTTCTGGATTGACAAGCATCAAAGAAGTTCATCATTCTTCCAATCCTTTCACAGAAGATCACTACATACTCCATTGCTTTTTCCACACTATAAGTATTCTTCAGTATTGTACCCCACTGGTAGATTTCATTCTCAAGGATTGTTCAAAGTGAACAATAGAGAATTCTTAGTTAATCAGTTAGCTAGAGCATGTACTAGACAGGTTAGGGAAAACCACAAGCTGTAACAGCGTAAGGGAACTCTGTGTGCTTGAGTTCTAGGGCTTAGCTTTTGATTAATAAGAATTGTGTTGAAAATCCTGCAGGGATCTAATCCCTGAGGTAGAGACGTAGGTCCAAGTGGACTGAAATCTATAAGTCACTTGTCTCTTGCATTTTCATTTCATTCTGTTTCATAGTATTTGCAGCATACAAAACTCTCTGTTTTTCAAGGGTTTGAACTTGTTTTCAAGGCCTTGAAAAACGCTTACTTGCTTTATACAAACTACATTCCTTCCAAGGCCTTGAACTTGTTTTCATGGCCTTGAACTTCACTGTTTTCACAAGTTTTCCTCTTCCTAGCAAGTTTTGCGAAAAGTTGGCATACTCTATTCAACCCCTCCCCACTCTAGAGTATCTTAGTTGCATTAACACCTGCACACTCACACTTTCAATTGGTATCAGATCTTGTATCACTGTATAGATTTAACCATATGGTGTTCATGAGTACTCCAGGTGATGGTGGTTTCTCTCAGGGAAGAGCTGCTAATAGACCTCCTCTATTTTGTGGAGAAAATTTTGCTCACTGGAAAGCTTTGATGAAAATGTTCATCATTGATGAAGACATGGAGCTTTGGACCATTATACAAAATGGACCTCAAACTTTCTACACAGAGAAAGATGGGATTAGAACTCCCAAATCTGAAGACTTACTCTCCGCTTCTGAATTAGAGCAATATTCTAAGAATCACAAAGTTATTAACACATTATATTGTGCTTTGAGTACAGATGAATCCAATAGGATTTCAGGCTGCACTACTGCCAAAGAGATCTGGGATAAACTTGTGGTTACTTTTGAAGGAACCAGTCAAGTGAAGCAAACCAAGATCAACATCTATCTCAGGCAATATGAGCTGTTTAAGATGAATTCATATAAGTCTAACAGGGACATTTTCAAGAGGTTCACAGACATTGTTAACAATCTTGATTCACTGGGAAAACATTTTTCCGATGAAGAAAGGTGAGGAAGATTCTAGGAGGTCTTCCAAAGGAAAAGTGGGAACCAAAGACCACAACAATTGAAGAAGCTCAGAATCTCTCAACCCTACAACTTGATGACCTACAAGGGAAGCTTCTGAAACATTAAATATCCATGAATGAAGTTTATGGAGAGCTACCAGAAAGTGTCAAGAACCTAGCTCTCAAAGCCAAGGAAAATGAGAGAAGTCAAAGCCTTTAAACTGAGGATGGTGATGATGAAGATCCAATTGCCCTCATTTCCAAAGCATTGACAAGAATTCTCAAAATGAAGAAAAACTTTGGAAACAGAGACGTCAACAAAGAAAGGCATAAACCTTCCAGTAGCATGGACTACAAAGGTAAGACCTCCACACAAAATAAATCAAAATTTATGAACTGCTTTGAGTGTGGTGATGCAGGACATTTGATAAGAGATTGCCCACACAAGAAAAGCAAGAGCTTTCAAAAAAAGACCATGACAGAAGAAAGAAAGCCATAATAGCTTCATGGAGTGATTCAGATAGCTCTAGTGAATCTGAATCTGTAGACAACCTATGCTTCATGACCAAGCATGATGAAAGTTCAGAGAAAAACATTGAGATAATGGTAAACTGACTGATTTCAAAACAAAAAGAAGCTCTTTCAGAATATCTCAGAACAATGCTTTTAAATGAGGAAGATTATCTGAAAGAGATCAGACTTTTGAAAGAAAAAGTTCATGATTAAGAAAAAGAAAAATTACAACTTGTTTGCCTAAATCAGAATCTTGAAATCTCTCAGAAGAAAACTGACAGTGAGTTCAAGGCCTTGAAAACCAGTTTCAAATCCTTGAAAACACAAGTCAAGGATGTAGTCACTGAAAACTCTTTAATGAGTAACAGCCTTGTCAATCTAAGACATCAAATTGATGAATTAGATAAACAAAATACTACTCTTACTGAGAAACTTCAAGAATCTGAATTGGTCAAAGTCAAGCTTGCTGTATCATAACACAAGTTGAACTTGATTCTTGGAGGAAGCTCACAGTCAGTTCACAAAGCTGGTATTGGATTCAATCCAAATTTCCCAAGAAAGAACAACACCATATTTGTGAAGGCTGGAAACAAAACTTCTCCTACATGTCATTACTGCTGTAAAAATGGTCATGTTAAAATGACTTGTCCTTTCACAAGAAGAGACCCTCACATAATGAGGAACACTTTTCCTTTTCAACTCAAAGGACAAGTTAAGCAGATTTGGGTTCCTAAAGGGGTTATGCAACACCCCGCGATCCCCGAGCCTTCCGTTTCGGACCGGAAAGCCCAGGAAGGTGATGCTTAAAGTAACGGCAGAACTCAAAAGCAATACAATCTCCAACTTGTATATTAACATTAACAATTATATTAAAAACTCAACCTTATACAAGAATCTGATTACTATTACACAGTGATTAACTAATGATTTCTAGACACTATTTGTGAAGTTACTCTAAGTGAGTCTCGCGCCTAGCCAAACCATAGTCTCCAGCTTCTAGACCTGCGGTGGGAAGTAAAACAAGAACCACAGTTTTCTAAAAGTCAACAATAAAATATTGAGTGAGTAACACCCAAGCATATAAACATGGAAGAGTGATAAATCGATAGTAATTTAGCAAACCACAACGGAAGTAAAAGACGATTGAATTATAAGACATTCTCAAACTTTTAACACATTTCCAAAGATTCCAGCAAACAGATGATAATCCATAGACCAAGTCAAATTCTGACAGTTTGTCATTGATCACAGTAATCCGCGTTCCATATTCCGTGACCAAACCAGGAGTTACCATTTTTAGCCATGAGTGTCACGGGGAGAATCCAAAAAATCACATCCAACTATCCCATCAAAAGCTACCAAGAACTTAAGTGTCGACACCCTCATAACAGGGTTCTTGCGCCCAGAAGGAGTGAGTACAAGGAGCGGGCCCGGGGCGAATCTCCGCCGGACTAACCAATATGGGTCGAGTGGACGAAGCAACAACGACCAAACCAAATTTGTAATAATCCAAACAACATTCCCCGTGCAACTCTTTCCACTTTATGTTTTTACGCATTATAATATTTGTGTGATTATCTCAATAAATCGTAATCAAACACAAGTAAAGCATACGCACACAAAACACATTTTGAGACAAGTAATGAAATCATGTTTAGACACAAAAGAAGCTAGCACGCAAGACTTGGCATGCATACTCACCTCGTTCGAAAAATAGCACGTAAGCTCCTAGAAGTACACGAAACCTTCGTCTACAAATTCTTCACCTACAAATTATATCTTCTAAGTCAATCACAAGTTCAAGCGCCAACCTATACATTCTAACAAACAACCTACTAGATTGTCGAGATCAACAAGCCCCCTCTCGTTAGAACATCTCATAAATTTACCCAATAACGATATTCACAATATACAAGTTACCGAGTCGCACAATAGTTTTGAAACAACTTGTCGGCTTATAATATTTCCAAAAAGAGGCGGTTTAATTAGGGAAATTTTCATTAAAAATAAAATATAATGTTTTAGTGAAATAAGAGAGTGAGCAATTGGTAACTTATAAAAATTATAGTTGAAGAAATAGTGGTTAAAATTATTGAAAATAGTCGATTATTGACAAGTACGAACATTGAAATTCTAAGAAAACTACATCTAGACATTCTACATAAGCTAAAACGTTTATTAGAAGCAAATATCAATTCTTACAAGTAGTTGAACTAAAACGAATTGAAAGTTAAGTAGAAAAACACATTATCTTTTAAGTTTTTAACTAAAACATAACTTGTTTAATTTTAAATAGAAAATTCCGGAAACGCTTTCAACACCCGAATTACTTTTCCGAGACGAGAACAGAAACTTGTATTTTTAGAAAATATATTTGACCCAAAAACAATATCTTTATTTTCGCGTGTAATGTAATATTTAGGTAAAGACAATTAGATCCCCCCATATTATGCTAAAAGACAACATGCAACCCCACCACTCACATAATAATTTTATAAAGAGATAACCAACACCCCATAAAAGGTTGTGAAATGCAAACAGACCCCCCCAACGAACTCAAAATTAGTTTCTGAAATTGACACTTTCATTCCCCCAAACATGAACCACCAATTCGATCTATCCAAACTGAAATCAAGCAAGCAAGACATGATTTTGTCTACATAAATCAACTCACGGTGAAGTGTAGAGCATACCGAAACCAATAATCTCCCAAAACAGTCGAGTTATGGGTCGGGTCGAAGAGCACTGCGTCGTCGCCGGAGATGGTGCTCGGCACCGGCGATGTGGGTTGTTCTGGGTTTGGTTGAGCCCTATGGTGCCTTGTTCGGACACCTAGGAGTCAACCGGGTGATTCAAAACGGAGTGGGCGGCTCCGGATGGTGCTGGTGGAGCTTCGCCAGAAGATTCGTCAGAAATAATGGAGTTTCCCGGCGATTGGTGGCGTCCTCTACAACTGTTGCTGCAACTTCTCTCTCTGCTGCTTCCCTTCTTCTTCATCCTTTCTGGTCACGACAGAGAGTGGGTGAAAGAGAGAACGTGGTGGAGAAAGGGGCAGAAACTCTTGGTGGTGGTTTCCGCCAATACAGTGGCGGCCTTGGTGGGGGTTGCTGCTGCTGCTCTGTCCCAGGCGACAGAGAGGTGGAGAGAGGAGGCAGAGAAGGAGGGAGAGAGAGCTGGTGAAGATGCTTTATAGGAGAAGAAAAGTGTGGATAAAGGAAATGAAATCTTGTAGGATAAGCTTAATGTGGTGTATGGGAGAAGATTGAAGAGTTATGTCGGAGAAGATATGAGGAATCTTATGGGATAAGCTTAAGAATATTGTGGAGGAAGGTTGGAGGAAATAAGATGGTATGTTGGGTGTAATGTACTTCGTGGTGGTCACGTATGAGCTTGCGAATAAATAAGCACACTTGAATTAATAACGAATATCATTTCTAAACTTCATATTTTCTTTTTCTAATTCTAACACAACTTTATCAATTGTAAAAACACGATAATTCCCCGAAATCACTACTCACGACTAAATTCACATTTTGCCTCTCAATTTACTATTTTAACCCAAGCAAATATACGGGGTATTATAAATTGTGAACTAACCAGTATTTTTTGCAGAGACTAAGGATCAAACAGAATTTGGTTTTGTCTTTCATCAAGGGGGAGATTGTAAGATCAGGTTGTGCAAGGCTTGGAATAGTTCTGCTATTTCAAGGCCTTGAACCAGCTTTCATAGCCTTGAATCAGTTCTCAGAGGCTTGAAAATAGCTATTTTCAAGGCCTTGAAACTGCTTAACATGTGTGAACATTCTCAAGGGGAGTTTTTTGCAAGCTCTCTGAGTTTGATTCCCTCGCTATCTTTCATTTGCTTGATTCACTATTTAGATGATGAAAGAAAAATTATTCAAACACATTTGATCATAGAATATCATCTGTTTGACTTTGATATTGCAGGAAATTTTATTTCTAAGTTTTGCAGGATTGTTTCCTAAACTAAATTTCTGCAGATTTAGAAATAGTTTGACACTTTGATCCTGTAATCAATCAAACCTGCATGACAGCTTCTCATGGTGTTTCAACGAAAGATCACAAAAAAATCTCTGAAGATTGTGATCATCCAACCGCTGGAGAAGATGTCAAAAAAGTCAAACTCTGTTGCCTACAAAATAGGATGTTTGTTGCTGAAAATCTGGGGAGATTTGCAGAGCTGTTTGAAGTTTAAATATAGCTCAATTCCGAAGCAACATGACACACCACTCAATGGGAAAAAACAGAGAAAGAGTTCTGGATTGACAAACATCAAAGAAGTTCATCATTCTTCAATCCTCTCACAGAAGATCACTGCATACGCCACTGTTTTTTCAACACTCGAAGTGTTCTTTTGTATTGTACTCCATTGGTAGATAATTTCTTTATTATCTATACATTCATTCTCAAGGATTGATCAAAGTGAACAATAGAGAATTCTTAGTTAATCAGTTAGCTAGAGCAGGTACTAGACAGGTTAGGGAAAACCACAAGCTGTAACAAAATAAGGGAACTCTCTGTGCTTGATTTCTAGGGCTTAGCTTTTGATTAATAAGAATTGTGTTGAAAATCCTGCAGGGATCTAATCCCTGAGGTAGAGACGTAGGTCCAAGTGGACTGAACTCTATAAATCACTTGTCTCTTGTATTTTCATTTCATTCTGATTCATAGTATCTGCAGCATACAAAACTGTCTATTTTTCAAGGGTTTGAACTTGTTTTCAAGGCCTTGAAAAAGGCTTACTTGCTTTATACAAACTGCATTCCTTCCAAGGGCTTGAACTTGTTTTCAAGGCCTTGAACTTCTCTGTTTTCACAAGTTTTCATCTTCTTAGCAAGTTTTGCAAAAAAATGGCATACTCTATTCAACACCCCCCCCCCTCTAGAGTATCTTAGTTGCATTAACACCTGCACACTCACACTTTCAACATCAATATCCTATATTGATTTATTTGAGTATGGCCTGACATTCTATAAGCACTATCCCTCGAGTGGCCTAGGATATTTTCTCCCGTTATGTGGGAGGGACAAATTCTATCTACATCACTACGATATCTAAGCTTGCTTCCTATTGTGTCCAATACGCGCCTTTATGACTACCCAGTCACGGTATAGCGTTCGACGCTACCAAAACACAATATTCCACAACTAGAACAACTAGTGACTTCAAGTCTATGGGTGACAATACCGTTGTCACCGCGAGAAGCACTTGTGACTTTACATAACATGTATGTAGCCTTCTCGGAAATGGGTCAATCCAGTATGCCATTACTCCTAATACATACCCATGTGTTGGATCATGATATCTCCATATCAATCTAACCTCGTACTAGTCAATAGATGATTGTCCCATAATCATTATAATGGACTAGGGATATTTAAGATAAACAACACAATTGTAAATCTAAGGACTTCACTATATTAAATATCCAATAAATATTACAATGAATGTTCTAGCCAATTTATTGTTCATACTAAACTAGATTGCCTCTAGGGCACTTATTCCAACACTTAGTACTTACACTAGATGGGTTCTTACTATCTCTCATTTATGCAGTACACATGAGGTTCATACCAAAAGTCCAAGTAGATGTCCAAACAAAGTACACATACCACTTGAAAAACAGATCAAAGAAAGTAGAATATATAGTGAATAGTCAATAGACAATAGTATAGTTTTCCTACTACTCCGTATCAGTTGAAAAAACAGAGGAATAAAATCAAAAGATATCGTCAAATGAATGAAGAACAGAGGAATGAAAATCAGAGGAGAACTTCGTACTTCGATTACTTACCAGTTCAAAAACTAGAGGAGCAACTTCGATTGTAGGCGAACTTCGTCGTATGAAGAACCCTTAGTTTTTTTAATTAATAAACTGACCCCGAACGAATTATGACCGAAATTTACAACATCGTCGGAAATAGTCCGAAATTCCCGAAATATACCGAAACACCCCTGAAACAAGACCGGACGCACCGGAATTTGAACTGATACATTCTTGTACCGGATATGCGCCGTTTTCAGACCGGACCGGTACGTTTTGGGGTGTTTCGGCCGGTACAATACGAAATTTTATACTATTCTACAGAGATCTAACAGGAAAATGTAGAGCATATGGCTCGAGAAATTGGGGCGTAAGTAGGGATAATGATGTCCAGGTTCGAGAGTTGATCGAAGTCACGTGATACAGTCTGGAGAAAGGTTCAAACTTATTTACCCCTCAAACTTGATCAAGAGTTCATTTGTATTAATTTCTTCTTGACCAGGAGAACTAGGGTTTTATTGGATCTCGATATACTGGACTTTCAAGCACAATAAATATATTTTGATCATTTCACTCAAAAAGTAACTGACATAATGAGTTTACTTGACATAATGAGTTTACAGGACCTAAAAAAAAGCAAAGAGATATAAGATCATGTAGAAATTACAATGCTAACATAACAAACACATGTATACTAAGGAAAATCCAAGAAAAGTCGACTTCCATCTCCAAAAGCTAGCTGAAAGAGAACCATTAATATTTTTAGCTTTGTTGCATAGTTCCCAACCTACATCGTTTTTAAGGTTCCCCACTCTCTACCAAAACCATGGCCGAAGGGCACATAATGACAAAAGCTAAGGCTCTACTGTATCAGTTTGGTAGTCAGTAATTGTGTTGCATTAAGATAGATATACCACTCTGTCACTGCTCTTTCTTCCCAATTTGATTGTTGACACTATTCACTGGGTCACTTTGACCCGGTGACTTGAATAGCAAAATCATGCAATATTTTGATAATCTTTTCATGGTGTTATAGAGCAAAAGTTTCTCTATAATACGGTGAAAAAATTATCAGGCTATCCAAATCACCTGATCAAAGTGATTCAGATAAGAGTCAAAAAATCATATTGGGAAGAAAGAGCAGGGACGGAGTAGTACGTAACATAGTAGTATATGATAATCAGTCGAGTTATAGACACTTTCATTCTCTTTAGTTTGATTGAAGAACAATTTCAGCCCTTATAGTTTGGAAAGGGACACTTTCCCCCTTCGATGTTCCAAACTTCAAGTAACTTTCATCCTCTGATTGTTATCCCGTTAGTCTGGGGGAGGGGTGCTTCACTGAAAACAGTTTGGAGACAGTTTTGACCCCCCCCCCCCCCACTGTCATATCATGAAAAATGTCTATTATACCCTTGGATAACTCCCATATTTTAAATAATGTTGGGTAAAATTTTCCAAAAAACTATTTTTTTGTGATAGATTGGTACTCCAGACTAACACCGTCACAATAGCGGAGTGAAGTTTTCTTAAGTTCTGCACATTCAAGGGAGTGAAAGTGTCCTTTTCCAAACTCAAAGATGTGAAAGTGTACTTCAATCGAAGTATCAAACTAGATAGGGTGAATATCTCTATCTTAATGGAACACAATTGCAGACTATCAATGTTATGTAGTACAACATTAGCTTATGTGCCCCTCAGCCATGCTTTTGGGCAAAGATCCAGGGAACTTTAAAATTGATGTAGGCTGGAAACCACCCACGGAAGCACAAACATTAATTGTCATAAAACGATGTTTTTGGGAGAGACAGAGTAACAGAGACAAGTAATGTAGGGAGGAGAGTATTCAGATGTATCTTATTCTCCAACCCTAAGCCTGCTTATATAGGCATTATGGTGGGCTAATGGGCTAATAACAATATACAACGGTCTTACAAGATGTGGTGGATATTCACTAATAAACTAGCCCAATATTTCATAACACTCCCCATTGAATATTCACCATAAGGATGTCTCGTTAAAACCTTGTCAAGAAAAATCAAGTGGCACAAAATCTCTGACGAAGGAAAAAGAGTACATCGGTGCTTGAAGACTTGTATCGTCTGCCTCGTTAAAACCATACCAAGTAAAATCCAGTGGGACAAAAACCTTGGCTAAGGAAAAAGAGTACATATCAAAATAAATATTCTCCTTGTCATAACGAATCTTCTGGATTCTTTGTTGACTTTCATTGAAGATGACATTCTTCATGAACTCACATTTGGCTGCATGCCTCATTAAAAACCTTGCTAGAAAAAACCCTGTGGGATAAAAACCTCGGCGAAGGAAAAGAGTACAGCGCCTCATAGTTTATGAATTGAACCTTGAAACTCCCTCTCTTCATAGCATCAACTGATTGATATAAATTTCACTTCCTTCAATGCTTTCTTGGAAGTATACCATCATAAGTCATTTGGGCTAAGGACCTGTAATATATGTTCACAGAGAAAATAAAATCTAGCTATTTGTGAATAGACATACAAAAACATCCAAATATATGATGCAATACTACACGACCCCTGTAGAGATATTAAAAAAAAAATTATCAATAGTCATTATGTCATGTGATTGTATGTAATGTCAGGTGATATGTGACAAAATGCAAATGCACCTAGACTACTCGCGAGTGTATACTTTCAGTTGCTTCAGGCAACATGATATGTTTCATGGGTACCAACATCCATTATTTTCACATAAAGTGATTCGTACGATCATTTTGTGTAACTAGTTACTTTTATACTCGTAGTCTTCTAGACTAAACAAAATATCACAACCACTCTTAACAAAAAGAGGATTTGTGAGTTATAGGTATAATTATAACCATGAGAAATATTGATGTCATTTAGGCATCACTTGCATAACCGCATTTTTCTCTTCCAAATAGTCTCACGCATTCAACCATTAGGGTGCGGAGATCTGAATTTATTGTTCTATATGAACATGGATGCTACGGGCATCTAAAATACTTCAAAGTACTTCCCAAATATGATCTATGCATTAACTGCAGAGCTCGTGTATATTTACACACTCAAATTTAATATGAACATTGATACTTCAAGCATCACAAGTACTCTTTGTACTTATAATTATACTACATGCATTGATAAATCTGCAGAGTTTTGTATCCTCTTGTCCATGTATTCGTTGCTTTTTATCATTGAAACAACCCGGGATCTCGGTTCAGGGTTAATGAGACAATCGACAACCAAAAGTAGAAATATACTATTAAGATTACATTTCGCTTAATGTACATAACAAAATTTTGATAATAAGTACAATTTAAAACATAACATTTGTGATCTACTAGGTGATCTATGTTAAGCTATACTTCTTCGTATCGTTCCAGCGTTCCCATCCCCCACTTTGATTGACTACCTGCGGTTTTAAAATGGAAAAAGCTGACGCAGTTTTGAGGAAATTGATCAGTAAAAACTGAGTAAGTACACACTACGACATGTAAAGCAACGAGTGGCACGGAAGCATGAGTTGAAACAAATCAGAAGATTTAAACAGTAAAACTATCATATTGGAGAATTTGGATCAACTTGAGGTAACCGAGTAACAAAACCTCTCAATTTAATAACATTGAGAAACCACGAGTAGTTGGTAAAATATCCAGAGTAAACAAGTTCATTTGAACTGATAACGATAGTAGTTCATGAGTACCCAAGATTTACAATTCATTTCAATCGATTAGGGCATATCAAGAGCCACAAACAACATTAATAAGTAGTCAATTTTTAATTTCGACTTCAATCAACAGTTTAATTTAGCTGAGGCGTGTCAAGAGCCACCAGCAGGATCGATGTAAACAAAGGGATCACGAAATAATCACTAAGGGTTCCTTCTAGGGTCTATCAAACCCTATTTCACCCGAGCGTTAAGGGAGCCCATTCGTCAACCCCGCTTACAACATTAGCTAAAAGGCCTTAAGTGTCGACACCCCTATACCGTAGTGACCCTTACAAGTATAAGTAGCACTCTATAGCTCTATAAAACCCTTGGCCTCAATAACTTGGTACATTTTGGCTCATCGGGGGCGGATTTTTGAACATTGACGTTCTATCCAATAATAAGAAGCATTGCTTCAATGGTCTTAGCCATAAGAAATTGGAGGATCGCTTGACGCCTCCCATTAATAACAGTACTCTGCACATCGTCCTAAGTCTATTAGAGGTATTTTCTTTCTTCTCTTTCACATAACCAGAATTGGAATATCAAAATTTCACAAGTAATTTCCGAGAGTTCTCAAAGGAGATGAATAAAATATTTTAACAACGTTTGAGTGGAAAACATGCATTCTCATACTATTTCATATAACAAACATTCATTTGAAACATCAAGCACATACGCAGATTTTGATATGAAAAGGCCGTACATATGTACTTACCTTTGAGCCATGAAAGGCGCAAAGCAATGCTAGCTTTCCTACAAGGCTCGTCTCCGAATCTCACAGTAAATGCAGCAACACGAACACGTACGTCTACTTCGGACGATCCTTAATAACGGCTGGATATACACAAGTCAAGTATATAGTCTATTAGCATTTACCCTCTATATGAGGTTGTATGCAAGAATGCCATGGAGTGCGGGTCGTGCAAGATAAATGACTAAAACGCCCCTCATACTCCAAAACTGTCTAGTTGCCCGGTCCCCAAATTATACTCATATTGGCCCAAAAACATGTAAGAATGACTCTAAACTCTCCCATATGTACTTAGCATCGAAATCTACAACTTTCAATAATTTGCACTTAGGCCCCTAAAGTTTGGTAAAATTGCAAAAAGACCCCACATTGGACTTGATCAACACTAGCCCAGAATGATATACGAGTACTCCAAATACGCATAAAAGACATGCTGACAAACTCCAAGTTACTAAACTAATCTCAATTCAAAGTTTAAGTGAAATTACTATTTTTCCCCTCCTATACAGTTCAGTCAAACTAGGGTTTTTGAAACGTCAAACTTGGTCAAACTTGATATTTAGACTCAGAATATGAATACGAACAAGTTTCGTGAAGAACACTAAGGCCAGAAATGTCATTTAGAGTGAGAAAATTGAAAGTCAAAGATAGAGTGAAATCATCTCAACTAGTCAACTTTGGAGCTGATTTGTGGTAAAATGAGGGAGAGCTAAGGAAATATGAAGGTGGGGTAACGAAGAGGATATTCCAAGCTTTCCAGAACATATTTCAACTCCTAAAAACTCCAAGTATTCAAAGAAATATCGCTAGTCAAAGTTGGATAAAAATTACGATTCAATACTTCGAAAAATTCGATAGTGCTTCACGAGTTCAAACTAGCAACTTTAGGCTCGTTTTGTGAGAAATCCGTTATAAATTTGAAGATGACCCAGAGACGATGAAATGAAATATTATGTACCAACTATACATAGCATAAAGAAAAACAAGATTTCATTTAGATTTGAGGAAGTTATAGATGTCGGAAAATGGGTACTTCAACATAGTTCTACACTTAGAAAAATTCCGAGTTTTTGATAGCGAAGAACTTTAACATTTCAGCCACTTCGGAGCCAAAAACAGAGGGTTTAGAGTTAAAATTGGACCAATAAATCAACACAAAAGTTGTAGCCAATTCTCCAAGGATTCCAGAAAGCTAAAGATCATTCAAAACGGGCCAAAAACGAGGGAGATACAGAGATCCAAACTTGGGTGAAAAACTAGGATTTCAACACTTAAAAAAAAAAATTCTGCACTTGGACAGATTCAACAACACAAAACTTAGCGACTTCAACTCGATTTTTAGGTCGTTTAGAGACCGAATTTGACAAAATTTAAAACACGAAAGTTGTAGCCAACTGTCTGAGGTTTCCAGAAAGTCCTGAATCGCTCAAAACGGATAAAAAACGAGAGAGATATGATCATTTGACATGGGCTATTTATGCATGACGGAAAAACGAACCAAGAGTGAAAAGTGAAATCAAACTCGACTCTAACAACAATATGGGCAGATTTTGATGCTTCTAATGAATTCCTAAGGTCATGGGGATCACATTGATGTAAGGAACATCGAATTTGGTAGAGAAATTAAGGATTTACCATTTCCGGTCGGCCATGGAGGTTTGGCGACGGGGGCTGGAGCAAAATCCGGCGATTTGCAGGGCATGATTGTGTTTCCTAGGTTCGTCTCGACACTAGGAACAAGGATATGTGTGTTAATTGTGATGGGTTGCAACGAGGAGGGAGAAATCGACGAAAAACCGAACTAGGGTTCTTACCTTCAAACCCGAATATCTCACTCGATTCTTGATGAAATCCCGAACTGTTCGGGGCGTTTTGATCCTTGTGGTGAGGTCTACTACGGGTGGTAGCAGGTCGGGAGTTGGTGGTTTCATGGTGGAGATGAATGAAGAAGATGATGAGAGATGATGAGGAAGAGGGAGATGGTTTCTCTCCATGATCTGCTGGTGGAGGAGAAGGTAGTTCATTAGCTACCACCTCACTATTGAGGTGTCAAAATGATATTGCCAAGTGGCTCTCATGCAAGGGGGGTGAAAGTGTATTTCTTCTAAAATTTTGGGTACAACTAGAATTATAGCTTCTACTTAATTTCAGAGAATTGCACAACCATCCCAAATATTTATAGTGTTTCAAAATCATTCTAATAACGTCCAAATATCGCTAAAACTCCAAAATGCCCACTTTAAAGCCGTGACAAACTATTTACAAATTAGCCCCCAAAGTCTTGATATTGCACTAATAACTCTCTCGGGAATTAGGGGTGTTACAATCATGGCCAAATATTTTAAGTCAACTTCAACCACTTCAGGTGGTAAATGGAAATCATATATGATTTCAAGCGCTTTTCTAATTAAAGTATCATCAACCATCAGATCTTGAGCTTAATGTCAAATTAGGTACCTTAGCTTCTCCAAGAGCTTCATGCCTCTTCAAGGGCTATTTGTTTCCCAACGTTGGCTTTGATCTAATGTTGATGATATCATTTCTTTTCTCATAAGTCATGAGAATTATTCATATCTTGTGTTCTCAATTGGAACTTTAAATTTCACAAGATTTGGATGATTTTGACATCCTCTTTTGGAGGATCGTAATATTTGAACAAGCAATACTTACATGTTACTAGCATGCTATCAAACCAAATACTCATTAGTCAATTACACTTTAGTCATTAATGGAACTTCTAACTTTACACCAGTATAGCTGGAAGTAACTGAGATAAAAATAAAGTTCACGTCATGCAAAACTGGTTTATGTCCCCCTCATGACGTGAAATCCATGACTGTCATAACTTCACAACTTATGCTTCTGACATAAAAAAAAATTCAAGCAGACATTAAAGCCATGTCATGCAATTTATCTCTCTATGAGATATGATATGTCACAGTTCCAATTTTCATATTCTCATAAACTCTAGTCACTACCACCATGGGACGAGTTATTATTCATTGAGAAATATGTTATGATTCTAACTTCCTTCAAGGAAGGCTAATGAGCCAATTTGGTCGTTCTTTCCTGGGAACGCAATATGTAGAAATATTCCAAAAACCATAATCCCTATAAGATTAGTATCAATCAATAAATTCCTCAAATTATATCCTCCATCAAGCATAAATACTTCTATGAATATTTTGGATAACATGCTAAAATTCTCAAAAGAATATCCGTAGAGGGAGGATAGCAAGTTTCATACTCTTCGGGGGGCTTCATACAATACTTAGATATTTCTGAATGTATGATTGATAACATACAAACCACTGCAGGGGTTGATTGATATAGCTCAATCTCTTTTAGTGATTTTCAGTGACTTTTTCTATCCATAACCATAACTTAGTCCACAATCTTGTAGACTATTTGGACAAAAAAAAAATGAAATTCACTTATGGGAATGTGGATCAATTTTGGTTGGACGTTTTGAGAGACTATAGGCCCTTAATAAATATTCATCATAACAATGATTATAACATCAAAAATCACTTCAAGAGCTTGATTTGTAATTTGAATATTATCTTGCTAATCGATACAAAACACAACGCTTCAACTAGGCGTTGTTTTGGCGATGTAACCCATCAAGCCATATTCGTTCCCTCATGATATATTCGTAGAGAATGCCCATTTTTCTCCAAATAATTTAAAATTTTATGACTACAGTCATAGCTCTAAAGCTGCTAAGAAACTAGAAGCTTCTCAAATAACCTAATAAATAAAGCTCCAGAACGCAACCAAGTTCATAGGGGATGCTCTTTTCGCAACTATTGATGCATTTATTTTCTCCCCCTATTTTTATGCAGTCTTCCTCTTCCGGAGGAATCATAAAGATGCACTTCAATATATGACAATGTACGTGCATAACATTGCAACTAATTCCATGACTGCACAGATAATTGTGACACAATAGATTGGTTCACTTCAGAGAATGCGTCACTATTTTCTTTAAAACAAATGTTGTAGAGCGTGCATTTGCTTGTGAAAATGCTCTACAGTCCACTTCTCGTCATGGGACCAACTTATCATAACATTGATCATTAAATATTTTGCATTACTCTGCACGAGTTTCCATTTGATAAGATGCTATAATTCCAAGGCATAACTTGTATTTCACAACTTATGGCATTAAATACCGCATATATCATTCTCAGCTGCTTTTAAGAGAATACTTATATCATGGGGTCCTTAAAATAAAATCCCCTTTTAGAGAAGAAGACTCATCTTTGCGATGATCGAAACAACAAGCTAATATTCATCAATTCATAATAACTTGATCCTTTCTTATGTGTGGCTTTTGGCAACACAATGAGTTGTACTTTTGGTACACTGTCAGGATTCTAGCTTTTTGTAGCAGTGTTCATTTTCAGAATTGAACTTCAGTTTCAATAGATCTAAGAAAATAGCCTTTCAACTATATCAAAACTTTATTATTTCGGGTCATAAAATACCTCATGACGGAATGATATGAGTCATTAAATATGTCCAACAAATATTAATGTGGACTAAAAACTTCCAGAGGTTCTTTCTACAAAATAAAGATCTTCCTCCCGAGTTTAATCTCTTTTAGAGATTTTCAAATTAACAACCATGACTGCCTCTATAGTCACGCGGATTTGAACCGGATATAATAAAGTGATTCACTTCTGGGAATGCACGTACCGTTCACTCATGGTAATGTGGTCGAATTAATCGGTCATGAATAATGACATTACTTTAGATCGAATATTAATATTTGATAATATGTCATAACTCCACGTTTGACAACTTTAACTTTCTTTCACAACTTCTGGTGTGAATATTTCTCTTACAGCCGCTAGCAATATCAATTGCTTTTTATACTTGTCATTGTATGGTATACCAGTCTCTTCTAGAGATCTTTGTTTTCTTCTTATAAAATAACACCAATAAAGGAGAATAAGAATAAAGCTACAAAATATGTGAATTAGCAGAAAAAGATGGGCAATCGAAACTTCTGGTTGGATGAGTGTAGATTCTCTCTTCAAGGAGAACTTTTGACATAACTTTACAACATCATGTTATACTTTCTTCATGTTTTTCATAACTTCTGGTATGAAAACGATTTCACTCGCATGTAAATATCGTATGTCCAGTAAATAATCATGGACTAAGAATATATTCTGGATGCTCTTCAGGGGGATAGATCAATTATTAAATTTATAAATATCTCTCCAGGAGGGGTGTAATAATTGCAGGTTATGATCAATACACCATGTAATTCGTCACTCCAAGTACGATACAAACTTATGCCCCTTATGTCCAATATAAAAAATGGACTTAAAATCTCTTCAGGAGATTTTAGTGTGATCAATAATCAATAAAGATCAAGCGTGTAGCAAAAAAATTACGTAAATGTAACGTAAAGGAAAAATAGCGGAGCATGGCCTCTTAAGGAGGGTGGATCTTTATTTGAATTGTAGCAATCTCTGCAGGAGATAACTATTTATAATATTTCATAACTTCAGGTTATGAAAGTCATAACAACAGGTTATGATTGATGTAATGTAATTAGTTACTCCAAGAACAAATTACATGGCTAGACATGTGTGTCAATAGCCCCTACGAAATATCTTCTGAAGTTTCGTCTTTGATCCATAATAAGTGTAAAAAAATGAAATGCAGATAATAATAGTGCATAAAACTACATAAACTAAAGAACGCATAACGCTACCTCTTCACCAGGCTTGGAAATAACAAGCGTTTTAGGCGTTATAGACATCTATTCTAGAGATCTAATGAAAATAAACTACGACTTCGGGTCATATAAAAAAAATTGTGACTTCAAGTCACATGTGAAACTATTGTCCCAACATCGGGTTACGATCAAAGCTTCATATAGTCCATAACTTCAGGTATGAATCATTGCTCTTGTAAGCGTACAAAGAGCTTAAACTAAACAATGGAGTGAAGACCTTTTCTGGAGATCGTATCATAATGTGTTATGACTTCAGGTCACAAAGCAAACCAGTTGTAACTTCAGGTTACAATAAAAAGAAATATCATATAATTCACAACTTAAAGTGTGAAAACACTATTTTGTAAGCATATGAAAAGTTTAGACTATTGATAGTTGTCATGGGTTATGACCTCTTCCGGAGGTTCCCTGATTTTCTTCCCCAAGTTATATAAATAACTAACTAACGGAATAAACATTACATCTTTAGGAGGTTTAGAAAATATATGTGTGTGTGTGTGACACCTCTTTAGGAGATGTAATAATATATTGTATGACTTCAGGTCATAAGAAGATTGTCGTAACTTCCGGTTCGATCAGAGTATCTTATAGTTCACAACTTCAGGTGTGAAACGTGATGTTGAAAGTGTATTAATAGCTTGGACAAGTACGTGGTCTAGGGTTAGTAGACCTCTTCAAGAGATCCCCTTTTCACTCATAATAAACAAGCTATTAAAAAAATATACATCAGTTATAGTAGATAGTATACAAAAGCCTTCTTCAAAAATCTACATCACGAGCATGAAATCAAGAACAAATTAGTGGCAAAATCTCTTGCATCTTGCTAAAAGCTATAAAAAATGGTGATAACCCACTGTTTTAGATCTGTAGTTTCTGTTGCAAAGCCCACAAACGGCCTCTTAAATTTTGTCTTGGCAGAGTCTAATTATAAAAAAATTACCAACATGAATCTTTTTCATGAAAGATTTTTCATCTTGAGTAAAATTATATGCTAAAGAGGCTCAGGCATATGAAACACTATAGTCCAAAAAAGTTTACTCTTAGGCACAAGACACTGTCCGAGAATGAGGATTCAAACTCATACATTTATTATTAATTTCTCTTTCTTTTGGTTTGGAAGATTTTATATAGAGCCATCTTTAATTACCAAAAAATATTGAAACATGAAATTATGTATTATACATGAATACTTGTATTGCTACACATAATTAATGCAAACTAATTCATGTCGCAGCGATCTCTGTTTGAACCAAAACGGCAGAACGCTGACTAATCCATGCTGCACCGATCAGTCAAGGACAACAAAACTGAAAAATTGTATTATTCGTTTGATTAGGTTCCTTGAAAAAAAATTGATGAAACAAGTAAGAGGTTCTGATGCTATGTGTTAATAAATAAATCAAATAGATTATTTGCACTACTTTTCAGTAATAGGGCTCACCTGATTTGCCTCAAGCCATATTAAACATTAGTAATATATTTTATCATTGCAGATCTAACCACACAATTAAATGTAGCTTACAAAAATCAAAAATACCTCAATCACTTCGGTGCTTAGTTCGTCAATTGGCAGTGTGGTCTTGTTGCGCGAAACCGGGTTCAACGTGATTCTCTTTTTTTTCTTTTGTTTTTTTGTCCGATGGAATTGTGATGTAGAACGGTAGAGACCGTAGAGTGGTAGAGACTCGTGGTGATAACGTGTCATAAAACGATGTTTGTGGGAGAGACAGAGTAAGAGAGACAAGCAATGTAGGGAGAAGAGTATGCAGATGTATCTTATTCTCCAACCCTAAGTCTCCTTATATTGGCATTAGGGTAGGCTAATAGACTAATAACAATATTCAACGGGCTTACATGATGTGGTGGATATTCACTAATAACCTAGCCCAATATTTCATAACATTGATGGTTTTCTTTCAGATTTTGGAAATGGAAGTCGCATTTCCTTGGATTCTCTTTACTATACATGTGTTTGTTATGTCAGCATTGTAAGTTTTACATGATCTTGTTTATATTTTGATAAACTTTTAGAGGTCCACTAAACTCAATAGGTAAGTTACTTTTTGAGTGAAATGATCATTATTCATGTATTGGGGTGAAAACCTACTATATCAAGATCCAATACATTATTGGCCCATGAGGACGTTTTCTTTTTTTGTTCTTTTTTTTACATGAGGGCGTTTTGTCAATAAAAATGAACTCTTGATACCGAAATTTGTGTGAATAAGTTTGAACCGTTTCAAGACCGTTTCACGTGACTTCGACAAACTTTCTAGAACTTCGACATCATTATCTCTACTTTCACTCAGGTTTCTAAAGCCACACACTCTCCATTTTTCTTGTTACATCTTCGTAGTTGCATAGCTTGACTTTGAATGAATAACTACCAAACTAGTGGGATTTTGGGGCTTTGGCAGAGCTTCTAGATAATTCACTGGATAAGGTATGTAATGGTGCCACTTATGTTAATGTTGATGTAATTTTGAACAACAAAGACAGCAGCAACATGTTACTTGTTGAAGATGATGGTGGTGGGATGACCTGCTCAATTGCGTCAATGTATGTCCCTTGAGCACTCTCTGAAATTCAAATTGGCCAACACAATTGGTCAATACAGCAATGGTTATCAAGGCCAATACCATGAGCCATTGTGCTGATAATATCGCCTTCTCACGATGTCAGAGTTCGAATGGGAAGAACATGACACAGAGTATTGGAATGCTTTCCTATTCATTCTAGATAACAACATGAAATGAGGATATCATTGTTTCCATGATTGATTTTCAGATGAAAGGTAGTGAGTGGAAGAAGGTTGTTTGGTCTTCTTTCGGAGATTGGATGCTAATTTATGGAACCAGCTCGTGATAAATAAGGTTGAATTTTTTTAATTTAAGTAGATAGACAGAATCAAATACTCTAGAGAGGGGGTGTATAGAGTATGGAAACATTTGCTCAAAACCAGCATTTTCAAACTTTAATCCAATGAGCAGCTGAAATCTCAAGGATTTGACAAGGTTTGAGAAGCTTGAGATGTATCTGCAACTCACAGAAGCTTCAAAGCTTTGAGATTGGAAATCCTTCAAAGCTTTGGAGCTGTCTGTTTAAAATAGAAACTTAGCAGTAAAGTAAAACAGTAAAGAACACAAGGATTTTTACAGAGTTCAGTCACAATTTGACCTAGTCTCTGCCTCAGGGATCTGATCCCTCCTGGATTTCAACACACTTCTTATTAATCACCCAGATTCAGCCCTAGATCTCAAGCCCAAGTGAGCTACCTTACACTTATACAGCTTGTGGTTCCCAACCTATCTAGTAACTGCTACAATATGTTGAAACAATAAGAACCTATTGTTTTTCACCTGAACAACTAAACATATAAGTTTTGTGAGGTTTAGAAACACTGAATAATATAACCAATACAATACAGATTGAAGAACACGGAGGAAATAAACAAGTTAAGCTTGGAAGTGTTCTTTAGATTGATGAGTGATCTTCAGCTCCTGTAGATGTTGATTTGCTTGATTGTATGAAGATTTCTGTAAGTGGATCTCTCTGTTTGTGAATTCTCTTCAATTTTCCCGTTGATCAGCTCCTCTCTATCACCTCTAATTTGAATTTTAAACAATGATCTTTCATCAACAACCCACAACAACTTGTGAGAGATTTCAGGAACTGATTTCCTGTAAATCCTCTTCCAGAGATGATTCATTGAACAACAATGTTTGAATAGATTTTAAATTTGATTGATGGACATTTGAACGACCAACAGTGCTGC
Source organism: Linanthus parryae (assembly GCA_023055425.1). Taxonomy (NCBI): domain Eukaryota; kingdom Viridiplantae; phylum Streptophyta; class Magnoliopsida; order Ericales; family Polemoniaceae; genus Linanthus; species Linanthus parryae. The sequence continues at coordinate 124,494,192 of JALGPY010000003.1, read as the reverse complement.
ACAATCTCAGCAACAAAGATCAAATATAATCTAGACAAAATAGTTACAAAAGATCAGATTTGTAAGTCAGTCAGTTCCTGCATAAACCCTAACTCTAGATATAACTAGTCACATGTGAATATCATTGCCAGATAAGATAGATATCAAAATAAGAAGTTAAACTAACTCCCAATCCAATCTTAAATCAATCATACTCATCCTGCACACAGACAACAGTTAAGCAGTTACGATCATAAAAGCAATCTCAAAGCTTTGGAGCTTTTACTACATCTCAAAGCTTTGGAGCTTTAATAACCAGTTCATACAATAAAACCTAAAATCTGCAAAAGTAGTTCAATCCTTAGCATTAGCTTGAGATATTTTTTAGAGACAATAATAAATGACTGAATCACCATTCACTCAAATCTTCAAGCCTGCAAACACAGAAACTGTTAAGAAATTCAAACAGTTAATATAAGCAAACAGTATCTCAAAGCTTTGAAGATTTGAGCCTTCTAACAATTTTGAACCTTTTGGCTTTCATCATCAAAGATTAAACTCTCCCTGAGTTTGTAAACACGTTTAAGTTCAAAAGCTTAAACTATCAATCTCCCCCTTGATGAAAGACAAAACAAATAGGACTGCTTTCCAAGATTTCCTGCAACTCAAAGTCACAATTAAAACTTAACATGATTAATTATATCACATAACCATCAAAACACACACAACACACATATCTAAAAAGAAAGGATAGAATAAAAATATCACCACATCTACAATATCCAAAATTATTACAAAAAATTTAGAAAACTAGAAAATAGCACATACTTCTCCCCTTTTTTAACTTTCATCAAATAAGTAGAAGAAATGTAGGATCATGTTCAGCGGTTTTAAAAGAAAACAAATAAAACTTCAGTTCTTAGAAAATATAGAAAGGTCTCTAAAAAGAATAGCTTCAAGACTTTGAAGTCCCAGCTTTTGCACCTTTCTTGGTAATCTTCTTTCCACCTTTAGCTTCTTCTTTACCTTTTTCCTCAGATTCCACTTGTGCTTCTTCAGTAGTTTCAGCTTCCGATTCCTCTCCAGCATCAGCTTGTTCTTCCATCTATTCATCTTTTTCCTCCACATTTTCATCCTCTACACCAGCAATCACTTCAGCAATCACCTCCTCAATTGTAGCATTATCCTTCTATGTTATTTCTTCACCAATTTACTCATTTACTTCCTCATCATCAGATTCCTCAACACCAGATTATTCTTCACCAGCTTCTTCAACAAACTATTCAAATAAGTCTTTTGATGTAAGAACTACTGGTACTTTCTTCTTTGTCTTTTTCTTCTTCAAATCTTCCCCAAGAATTTCATCTGAATCAATGCTGGTCTGCTTGCTTTCAGCAGATGGTATCTTCTCCAAGTCCGATCATTTGATGATGACATCCAACTTTTAATTCATAAAAACTTTGAACTTCACAAAGTCACTAGACAAGTCAAAGAGCCCTTTCCTAAGATCCTCAATAACATCCTCCAAGACTTCTACTCTATCAAGAATCTGAGAAAAATCCAAATTTCCAGAAGCTTTGGATGATGTAGCTGCTCTTGGTTTGGTAAATTCCTTCTCCTTCAACTCTTTTGCAGACAACTGAGAATAAAACTTCCATTTTCCTTTCATAGTCTGAACTACTCCAATCATTTGAAGTGAAGCTTCATCAACTAACCCAAAACCAGTGGTAACTTTTTCCTCATCCTTCAGGGGTACTCCTAAATGTTTAAAGAGAAAAGGCAACAAATTGGCATAAGATAATGAATGATTCCTAGTTATAGTACCACAGTACACCATATGCTCCATAAAAGCAGTAGAAAAATCAATCTCAAGGCCTTGACAAATCAGATACATCAGTATTAACAACGTGTCTGTCATCAATTCCTTTGAATATTCCCTGGGGACTACTCATCTCATAATGATTGCGAAACGAATTTTGGCTTTACAGTTAAACAATGAATGTGTTAATTGTTTGAGTCCATTTGGTTTTCCCTCTTAGAAAAACAAATACCTAGCCTTCTCCAGACACTCATTTCTCTCAGGATGCTCAGAAAACTTTATACTTCCTAGGAATGCCCAAAACTTTGGATAAAACCCTATTATCTAGCTTCATATCAATCCCAGCAACTCTTGAGGTTAAAACATAACTCTCACTATCATGAATTTCTTGAACCAAATTCAAATAGAATAACCTAGTCAACCTAGGGTAAGCCTCAGAAGGTGGATTCAACATCTTTTCAGTTGAAGAATCTCTTAACTTCCTTATGAAGTCTATGTCAAAAACCTTTAATAGTTCATCATTTATAAAACTACAGAATGCTACTTTACAAGAAGCATAACCATCCATCCAAACAGCCTTAACTTCAGAATTTATAAACCAAGATTCAGGAAGAATGTGCTTACCAAAATTAGTGCTTTTCTTGGTTTTCATGGCACTATGCTTAACCTTATTCTTCTATGTTTCGGGAACTTCCTTCTCTTCCCCTAGCTTCTTTCCTTTTGAAGATGGAGCAGCTTTCTTATCATCTACCTTCTTCTCTTCCTATTTCTTTTTTTTGCCTGATTGATCTCCTTGCTCTTTACCCTTCTGCTATGTAGCTTTAACCACTTCCTCTATTCCAGAATTAGACTCAAAAACATCTTCTTGAAATTCTTGTTGAACCTCTTTTCTCTTCTTGATCTTCTTAGAAGGTGGAGAAGTCTCTTGAATACTATCTGTTTCTTCAGAATCCGATCCATGAACAGTGATTTTTCTGTTAGCCTTTCTCTTGATACTCTTTCCTGAGCCATGTCCTTGTTGCTTGATCCTTTCTGATTTTCACTCCATTGGGTTTAGGATTTTAGAGGATTGAGAGAGAAATTTAGAGAAAGATAGAGACGGAGAGACAGAGGTGAAGATTGAGAGAAATAAACTCGCAGCTAGCTTAAGGAGGTAGAAGAGTTGGATTGAAAAAGGACTACATGAAAAATTGATTTAAAAAGATTTCATTGAGATATTTTTGAGATATTTAGTCAAAATCCTCTGAACAAATCGAATATTCTCTGATTAATTTTGTAAATTAAATAAAACGGCAGATTACTCATACACAGCTTTGAAACAATGGCTCAAAGCTTTGAGAAAGTGAAAAGTGCTAGAAAACTTCAAAGCTTTGAGGCATACTTTCAAGTCTTAGGAAAGTATGATCTCAATGCTTTGAGATTTTCACACATAAAGCAAGTAAGAACTAATACTCCCCCTAAACCAATGCATCCTTGTTTAGCATAGACAATTCAAGCCTTAGGGTTGCAAACCTTTTATCTGGAAAAGGTTTAGTGAAAGTATCAGCTATCTGTGTAGAGGTTGAAATAAAAGACAAAGATACATCACCTTTCTCAACATGATCCCTTAAGAAATGATGTCTCACATCAATATGCTTAGTCCTAGAATGCGGCACTGGATTCTTTGGTATTGAAATAGAAATTTTCTTATCATAATTTATAAGAACATTCCTGAAATCATATCCAAGATCCCTTAATTGTTGAGCAATCCATAAAACTTGTGAACAGCAAGCACCAGCTGCAATGTATTCAGCTTCTGTAGTTGACAAGGCTACTGACTTTTGCTTCTTTTAATGCCAACTAATCAAGGATGAACCAAGAAATTGACGGTATCCAGAAGTACTCTTACTATCCACTTTGTAACCTGCAATGTTTTCATCTGATTAACCACTTAAAAAGAAATTAGTTGTTCTTGGATACCAAAGCCCCAAGACTTTGGTTCCATTCAAATATCTGAAAATCCTTTTAACAGCAGTCAGATGACTTTCCTTAGGATCTACTTGAAACCTTGCACACATACATACACTAAAAATAATATCTGGTCTACTAGAAGTTAGATATAAAAGTGAACCAATCGTAGCTCTAAATTCCTTTTGATTCACACTCTTACCACTTGTGTCCTTATCCAAGGACAGAGATGAACTCATTGGATTCTTTATTACCTTGGACTGAGAAATGTTATATTTGTTTAAAAAGTACTTGGTATACTTCCCTTTATGCATAAATATTCCTTTCTTCATTTAATGAACATGTAATCCAAGAACGAAATTGAGTTCTCCCATAAAGCTCATTTCAAACTCCCTGCACATTGGACTTGAAAGCTCTGGCCACAGGAGAAAATGTCTCCTCATAATCAATTTCTTCCTCTTGATTATACCCCTGTGCGACAAGTATTTCTTTGTTCCTCACAACCTTACCATTTTCATCAAGTTTATTTCTGAAAACCCATCTAGTTCCAATAACTGACTGTGTCTTTGGTCTTGGAAAAAAGTTCCAAGCCTTGTTTCTTTCAAACTCATTCAGCTCATTCTGCATTGCAATGATCAAATCTTCATCTTCTAGTGCCTCCTTTGAATTCTTAGGCTCAATCAAGGAAAAAAAGGCACTAAATGCACAAAGATTCTTTAGCTGTCCTCTTGTCTGAGTTCCAGCTGTTGGATCTGAAATGATGTTGTCTACATGATGGTCTGATAAGTACTTGAACTTCTTCCTCGGTGTCCATGTATAAGGTCCTTCAAGACTTTGAGATTTTGACACAGTAGTTGAAGTTCTTGGCTTTCTATCAGCATCAATCTGAAATCTTTGAGATTTTGGCTCAGCTGTTTGTTCAAAGCTTTGAGATTTTTCTGAAGATTCCTGCAGAACAGTTTTGCTACCTTTTTATTTCTCACAATCATCATCAGCCTCATATTTATTCAAATCGAGTTCTGCAAAACTTTCACTCAGATAATCACCAGTACTTTCATCAAAAATCACATGAATGCTCTCTTCAACAATCTTAGTTCTCTTACTGAGAACTCTAGAAGCCTTGCTAGATTGAGAATAAACAATAAAGATACCTTCATCACTCCTCGCATCAAACTTGAAAAGATTATCATTACCAATAATATGCACATAACAAGTACAGCCAAAAAATTTGAAATAAGAAACACTAGGATTTCTGCCTTTTAAAAGTTCATAAAGAGTTTTTTTAGGCCTGATCGAACATCTATTGAGCACATAATTGACACTGTTGACAGCTTCTTCCCACATATACTTTGGAAAATTACTTTCAATTAGCATGGTGGTAGCCATATATTCAAGTGTCATATTTTTCTTCTCTACTACTCCAGTCTGCTGAGGAGTTCTAGGTGTAGAAAAGTTGTGTAAGCTGCCATGCTTTGCACAAAATATATCAAAATCAAGCTGATCAAATTCTCTACCATGATCACTTCTAATTGATGCAACAGGTAAATTTTTAAAAGTTTGAAGCTCCTTACAAAGATTTGAGAATTCAAATAATGCTTCAGACTTATCTCTAATGAACATAACCCATGTAAATATAGAGTAATCATCTATCACAACAAGCATAAATCTCTTACCTCTGGGTGTCTGGACCCTGATAGGACCACACAAGTCCATATCCATAAATTATAAGGGTCTGGAGGTACTTACAAAGTTCTTTGGCGGAATGAACTCTTCGTCAGTTTACCTTGGGTGCATGCCTTGCAAATCTCAACATCTTTAAACTTCAGGTTAGGTGAACCTCTTACCAACTATTTTGTGATTAGTTTGTTTAAAGTATGCACGATAATATGGCCAATCTTCCTATGCCAAAAGTTTTAGGGTCTTCCTTCAAAGCTTTGAGGCACTTTAGACTTTCATCTGCAACTTTGTTAGTACTAAAAGTATAAACATTATGTGACCTAGGAGCAGTGAGTATGCAATTACCAGATTTCTCATCTTGCACCACACATTTCTCCTAGTGAAATACTGATTTATAACCTCTATCACATAACTGAGATATACTAAGAAGATTATACTTTAAACCTTCAACAAAATAGACATCAGAAATTGAACTTGCAAAATCATTACCAATACTTCCAATACCATGTATATTGCATTTAGCTTTGTCACCAAGTGTGATTGTTCCACCTGAATGTTTTTTGAGAACTGTAAACAAAGACTTCTTTCCACTCATGTGTCTGGAGCAACCACTATCCATAAACCATTTATGATCCTTCAAAGCCTTGGTGAAAGTCTGCAAAATTCAATCAATGCCTCAACAGGCTATTAGACCAAGTGTAGAATTTGGATTCATACTCAGAATCAACCATGTTAGGTGGTGTAACTCCTTTTGGAACCCAAATCTGCCTCACTTGTCCCTAAAGCTGATAAGGAGAGATATTCCTCTAAATGTGAGATTCTGTCCTTCTAAAGGGGCAAGTCAACTTAATGTGACCAATTTTTCCACAGTAATGACATTTTGGAGAATGGCTGCTTCCTGATTTTACAAATGTGGTTTGGTTTCTTTTTGGAAAATTTGTATTATAACCAATTCTACTTTTTAAAAAAGAATGCATACTTCCTCCAAGCATAAGATTGAGTTATTGTTCAGAGTCAGCAAAGGTTGACAAGATTTTCTTAGATTCTTGAAGCTCCCCAGTCAAAGCAGTTTTCTGTTACTCTAAATCATCAAACTGTTTCTTTAGATCAACATACTTATCAGTTAAAAGAGAGTTTTGATCAACAACTTCTTTGACTTGTGTCTTCAAAGCTTTGAATTTGCTTTCTAAGGCTTTGAATTCACTACCAATTTTCAACTTAGTAGCTTCAAGACATTTGTTTTGAAATGTTAAATATAAATTCTCCTTTGCTTGCTCATGAAGTTTCACTTTTAATGACTCAATATAATTCTTTTAACTTTCCTCATTTAAAAACATGCTTTTGAGGATTTCAGGTAAAACATCTGAGGGACCAGACAAGAGTTTCTTTACCATATCCTCAATATGCTTGTCTCAGCCTTTTTCTTCATTATGCTCAGCCATTAAGCAGAGATTTGCCTGTTCTTCATCAAAATCTGAGTCTGTTGAAGAGTTTGAATCACTCCAGGAAGCAATCATTTCTTTCTTCCTTCTGTTGTCATTTTCCTTTTTGAAAAATGCATTCTTTTCTTCTTTTGAGGACAATCTCTCACCAAGTTATCTGCATCTCCACATTCATAGAAAATCATAACTTTAGGTTTATATGAGTATGAAGAAGATTTACCTTTATGATCCTTACTACTTGAGGATCTGAATTTTTCCTTGTTTCCAAAACTCTTCTTCTTCTTCAGGATTTTGGCCAAGGCTTTAGAACTCAAGGCTAAGGCTTCTTCTTCATCATCATCCTCCTTTCAAGGCTTTGAAATTTTTCACTGTCCTTTGCCTTGAGTGATAGGTTCTTGATGTTATCACTCATGTAACCATCCACTTCCTTCATTGAAATCTCATGAGTGAGCAGTTTGCCTTGCAGATCATCCAGCTCTAATGTACTCAAGTCCCGAGCTTCCTCAATTGCAGTTGTCTTAGGCTCCTATTTGGCTTTTGTCAAGCTTCTTAGAATCTTTCTCACTTTCTCTACATTTGAGAAGCTCTTGCCCAAGGATTCCATTTTGTTGGCAATATTAGTAACCTCTTGAACATTTCCTTAATGGATTCATCAGAATTCATCTTGAACAGTTCATACTACCTCAGAAGGATATTGATTTTAGTCTGTTTGATTTGGCTTGATCCTTCGTAAGTGACAGTGAGCTTGTCCTTGATCTCTTTGTCATTCTTGCAGTTTGATATTCTGTTGAACTCATCTGCACTAAGAGCACGATATAATAAGTTCAAGTCTTTGTAATTATTTGATACCTTTTCCATTTCAGTAGCTGGGATATCTTCTTCTGATTTAACAATTCTGAATCCGTCAGAAGTAGTATAGAACAAATGAGAACCATTCACTATAATTGACCACATTTCCATGTCCTGGTCTATGATGAACATCTTCATCAATGCCTTCCAATGCAAGAAGTTATCACCACAGAACAGTGGAGGTATGTTGGTTGCTCTTCCCTGTGAGAATCATCCATCACCTACATAACTCATTGTCACTAGATTGTTAGATCGTTAAGCAGTGACCCAAGCTCTGATACTAATTAAAAGTTTGTAATGTAAGTAGATAGACAGAATCAAATACTCTAGAAGGGGGGGGGGGTTGAATAGAGTATGTAATTTTTTTCCCAAAAGCATCCTTTTAAAACTTTAATCCAATGTGCAGCTGAAATCTCAAGGCTTTGAAAAGGTGTGAGAAGCTTGAGATGTAAATGAAACTCACAGAAGCTTCAAAGCTTTGAGATTATAAATCCTCCAAAGCTTTGGAGCTGTCTGTTTAAAACAGAAACTTAGCAGCAAAGTAAAACAGTAAAGAACACAAGGATTTTTACAGAGTTCAGTCACAACTGGACCTAATCTATGCCTGAGGGATATGATCCCTTAATGATTTCAACACACTTCTTATTAATCACCCAGATTTAGCCATATATCTCAAGCCTAAGTGAGCTACCTTACACTTATACAACTTGTGGTTCCTGACCTATCTAGTAACAGCTAAAACATGTTGAAACAATAAGAACCTCTTTCAGTTCACTTGAACAACTAAGCTTCTAAGTTTTGTGAGGTGAGGAAACACTAAATATAACAAATACAATACAAATTTAAGAACACCGAGGAAATAAGCAAGTTAAGCTTGGAAGTGTTCTTAAAATTGATGAGTGATCTTTATTTCCTGTAGATGTTGATTTGCTTGATTGTATGAAGAATTCTATAATGGGATCTCTCTGTTTGTGAATGCTCTTCAATTTTACCGTTGATCAGCTCCTCTCTTTCACCTCTAATTTTAATTTCAAACACTGATCTTTTATCAACAACCAACAACAACTTCTGAGAGATTTCAGGAACTGATTTCCTGTAAATCCTCTCCCTGAGATGCTTCACTCAACAGCTATGTTTTAGTAGCTTTTGAAGTTTATTTATGGAATGTTTGAACGACCAACCGTCATTGCACAATCTCAGAACACAGATCAAATATAATCCAGAGAAAATAGTTATAAAAGATCTAATTTGTTAGACAGTTAGTTCCTGCATAAACCCTAACTGATTTCGCCTTAGATATACTCTGATTTAACTAGCCACGTGTGAATATCATTGCAAGATAAGATAGATATCAAAATAATAAGTTAAAGTAACTCCCATTCCAATCTTAAATCTATCATACTCATCCTGCACACAGACAACAGTTAAGCAGTTATGATCATAAAAGCAATCTCAATGCTTTGGAGCTTTGACTACATCTCAAAGCTTTGGATCTTTGATCACCAGTTCATACAATGAAACCTGCAAAATTGGTTCAATCCTTAGCATTATCTTGAATATATTTGTTAGAGACAATAATAAATGACTGAATCACCATTCAATCAAATCTTCAAGCAAGCAAACACAGAAGCTGTTAAGAGATACAAACAGCTAATATAAGCAAACAGTATCTCAAAGCTTTGAAGCTTTGAGCCTTATAACAGTTCTGATCCTTTTGGCTTTCATCATCAAAGATCAAACTCCCCCTGAGCTTGTTAACACATTTAAGTTCAAAAGCTTAAACTATCAAAGGGGTTGCATGAACCACCGCATTGGCCAGGCTTGAATGCAGGTTGATTAAGATGCGGAAGGATTTCTGTTCAACAGACCACCAAGAGATTGAATATGTTGCACGTAGAAATAAGAAGGCTCACACTTTAGAGAAAGTAAAGTCTTCTTCTCAACCTACAAAGGAAAGTGCAAAGAATAATTCGAACTGGTGGATTCCTCAGGGAAGAAGTCTTTCCTCTTGAGGAAGTCTCTGATATTCGTCCGGAAGCATCACTACCAGCAAGTCACAAGGCATCACCAACACCTCCGCCAGCAAAAACCCACAAGAGCAACGAAGCTCCTAGTCATGACGTGTTAACGCTAGCATCTGCAGCAACAAGAATACACAAGAGCAATGCAGTTCCTATTTGTGATGAGGCATTTAAAGAATGTTTTACCAAACCCGAGAATGGATCACTGTACTAAAGTCCCGATTCTAGAGATGGGCGACGTGATCATTGCTTGGGGAAATTACCGTAAATACTAGATGATCTACAGAGTAGAGATTGATCAATACTAGATGATTTTCGTAGCATATATGGAAAGGAAATAACTGGGAAAAAAACATCTAGAAGATGATCGTATAAACAGAATATTGTACTGAATAATAATACTGACCGATTACATCTGTTTATATAGAATACTGAGAAGCTACTAGAAGCTACAAAACTAATTGCTTATTCAGTCCCTATAGTTCCTATAAGCCCCCGCAAGATGGAGGGTCGTGACAAGACTCCAATATTGGTCTTCAATGTAGCGCGAAAGAGCAAAGTGGTCTTGGTATGGTTACTGGCGCCATGGTTTTTCCGATTAAGAGGGAACGAACTTCCATCCTCTTTGGTAGCGGACAACAACCATTCAGGGGCATTGGTTTTTTCAACGCCGTTTTTGGAGACGGCGACTAAGAACTAGGGTTCCTTGAATAGAAAAAGAAAATCTGGTGGGAGGCACTTCTTGGATGGACGACGAGACATCTGTTGGGTCTAAACCTGGACGAGCTTGGAACGAGGGTCACCGAATGGAGGGAACGAGAGATCGATCTTCTTAAGAGGTAAGAGTTTCGATGTTCGTCTAGTAAAATGTCGTAGAAGCGAGTCGTTTGGCTGGGACAAAGCTGAAACAGAATGACGCGGATTGAATTCTTTTTATTATGACGAATTGTGTCGATAAGGAGGGGAAAAATATTTGGGCGAGTTGGAACTGGGGGAAAAATCCCGAATTCAATACAGTAGTGACTCAAAAGTGATAATAAGTCAATTGGGTGGGGCTCAAGTGATGGTTTGGGAAACAAGGGGAGCCAAATAGAAAAAACCTGAATACTGAGGGGTCCATTAATTATGAACCCATAATTTGAAACATTCAGAGTCTTTCTGAATAGGTGTCGCACCATAAAATTGCAGTGATGCAATTATTTGACGGAGGAAATGGTGGGTGATTGTTGTTGCTACCAACGAGGACCTTGGAGGCAACAAGCGATGACGCTGAACCTTGGACATATGCGCCGCTGTTTTTGTGTTAGGCGGTCAGTACGGCTCTGTTGTTGTTGTGTTTCTTCGACAGAAGGGGCGACAACGGTGCTGGGTAGGTCAGAGTCTGCGACGACGCAAGTGGCGGTGGAGCTCTGGGTTTCCGGCTGTCAGAGAGGCGACTGCGAGGCAGATCGCCGACAGTGGGAGAGACGATCTGAGGGAGATTCAAATCTGGGTCAGCAAGGGATTTGAAGTTGATGCTGGTTGGTGTTATGCTGAGGTAAGTGATGGCGTGTACAGTAGGTAGAAATGCAGTATGCAGACTTTTGCTAAAATTTGCAAGAGTAGTAGTTTCAAAAGATTTTTAAAGAGATTCAAGGCCTTGAAATGAGTTTCAAGCCCTTGGAATAAAACAGTTAGAGTGAATAGAAGAATAAGTCTATTTCAAGACCTTGAAACGAGTTTCAAACCCTTGAAATAAAACTGTTTTGAAAGCTGCAAAATTTCTAAGTTTGTAAGAGAAAATTTAATGCAAGAGACACAAGATATATAGAGTTCAGTCCACTTGGACCTACGTCTCTACCTTAGGGATCTTCTCCCTGCAGGATTTTCAACTCAATTTTTACTAATCAACAGCTAAGCCCTAGATCTCAAGCACATAGGGGTGCCTTACTCTGTTACAGCTTGTGGTTCTCACTAACCTATCTAGTACCTTCTCTAGTTATCAAATTAACTAAGAATTCTCTATTGTTCACCTTGAATAATCCATGAGAATATAAACAGAAGTAGTATATGAATGATACACAAATAAAGTTCAGAACAGAAGAACACATGAAATGAAACTGCTGTGAGAGTGCAGTGTTCTTTTGAGAATTGGATTGAGAATTTGATCTTCTTATTTGTAGGTTTGCAATCCTTGAATGTGTTTGAGAGTCTCTAGATTTTTTCCCGTTGAATTGTGTCTTCAAATTCTTGAAACATAGCTCTATATATACAGCTCATTTTCTCTACAAATCTTCAAGATTTTCAACAACAAACTTTCCTATTTTGCAGGCAGCAACTTTGACTTCTTTAACAGTCTTCTCCAACGGACAGTTGCTCAGCATCTTCAAGGATACTGATCTGATCTTTTCCATAAACATGTTGAAAAGATGTTACAATCATTAGATTGATTGCAGAATCAAATCAACCCATAAATTCCTTCCCTACAAAATTCAGGTTAGGAAATAAATCCTGCAGAATAGGAAATAAACTTTCCCTGTAAAAATTAGTTAAACAGATGGATTAGATGGAGTTAAACATATCAAAATAGTTTGTCTTTCATCATCAAGTAATAATAGATTAAGCACCGGGGTTTAGGAGTTCAAACAGAAAAAGAAACAGAAACTCCCCCTAAGTACATGCTTATAAGTCTCAGACAGTTTCAAGGCTTTGAAAGTTGTTTCAAGGCCTTGAAATAGACTAGCTATTTTAAGTCTTTCAAAAACATTGAAACTGCTTTGAACTTACAATCTCCCCCTTGATGAAAGACAAAACCAAGGTCTTCCAATCTGTTTGATACTGTACTTCTACAACAAATACTCATTAGCACATATCATATTAAATCAACACATAATATCCAAAAGATCCAACTTATGAAACTGAAAAAAAAAGCAAAGTGTGCAGATAACCCTAACTGACCAAAACCAAGTCATCAAATAAACAAATAAAACAAATAAACAAATAAAACAGCCTAAGTTTTCTCCCCTTTTAGATTCTCATCGAAAGAGAACGAGAATATGTCGAATCTGTGTTTCGAAAAAAAAAAGTTTTGAAAGTTAAGAATTTCAAGGCTTTGGAAAATATTCAAGGCCTTGAAAAAGAAAAAGAAAGAGTAGGCAAGAATTAAGGGGTAGGGTCTTCGTCTCCTTGCTTCTATGCATCCTGTTCTTCGTCTTGTTGATCCACATCATCAACTTTTTTACCTTCACCCTCAAACAAATCAGCAACAGTCACAATTTCTGGTACAGTGGAATTCTTAGGTTTCTTCTTCTTGAGGTCTATGAGCAGTGCACATGAGTCTGTACCGTCTTCCTCTTGATCTTCATCCACTTATTCAAATTCCACGTGTTTGCCTTTTCCTTTGACCTGAGCAATCTTATCTGGAGTTGAATGCTCACTGATGGATTCTTTGCTTATTCAGCCTTTTTGGTACTCTTCTTAGTTTGAGACACTTCCTCAGCTACATCAAATGTCATGCTCCTGAACATGTTTTCAACCATGTACTTCACCTGTCTGAGATCAGTGTCAAACCCATGCTAATTTTCCTTTACCTCATCAATATCCATCTGAAGTTCTTTCAACAATTTAACGGTCAAGGGGTTATCTTGGGACTGAGAGGTTTGGCTGGAAGTGGGAATTAAGAATTTAGGTTTGAGAAACTTCTTGGAACCCAATTCTTCCTCTGTTAATTCTGAGTAGATCTTCCAAAATTTAGCACTTGTCTTCACATCACCAATCTTCTTAAAAGCCTTATCATTGAGCATACCAAAACCAGTAGTCACTGACTCTTCATTAATAGTTGGAATTTCAATGTGTTGGAAGAATAAGGTGAGCAGATTGGCAAATGGCAAAGGGTGTTTTCTCTGGTTGGTTTGGCTATAAAGCATGTGTTCCATCACAAGATTTGGAATATCAATTTCATACCCATGCATAACCAAGTACATATAGTACAACAACCTGGTAGTTACGAGTTCCTTTGAGTATTCCCTGAGTACCACACATCTCATAGAAATGGTAAACAAAACTTTATCTTCAACAGTTAGCAAAGAGTGTGTTAACTGCTTAGATGTGGCAGGGGTATTAGGTAAAAAGAATTCTTCCTTTGCTAGTTTCAGGGATTCACTCTTAGGAAGGTAGATACTGATGTCATATCTCTTAGGACAACCTAGAACATTTGCAAACTCAGCATGATCTAGTTCCATGTCAATACTAGCAACCTTAGTCTGAATCAAAAGATTTGCAGACTTCTTGACTTGTTTCATGTTTAGGTAAAAGAACCTGGTGAGTCTAGGGTAAGCTATCTCTGGAGGATTTAGAATAAACCAAATAGAACTTTTCTTCAACGTTTTGATGCATTCCAGATTCATACCATGTAACATATGCATACTAATCAGACTACAAAAACCAACTGGTCTAGAGGCAAATCCATCAAGCCACTGAGCTCTAGCAACATTTGTAATAAACCATGTACTATCAGGAGCTGATTTCTTACCAGTGAATTTCTTCTTTTCTGAACAGATTTGCAGTGCCTTTTCTATGTTCTCATGTGCTTCATCTTATGGTTCATCCTCAGTAACCTTTTATTTTCCTTTTCCCTTGTCTGCTTTATCATCCTTCATCTTTGACTTCTTTGGGCTACCAATCTGAATACCCTTCTTTTTCTCGGGTGCAGTCTCCATAGCCTTCTTCTTCTTCTTGCTGGACACTGGGTTTCATCCTTATTGGCCTTCTTATTGTGAGGAGGAGGGGCTATATCTTCTGCAGTAGGGTTTTTTGAACTGGAGTCCCCACTAATGGTCTGAACCTCTTCCACAGTAGCCTTTCTTTTCTTCTCTGTTGTAGCCTTTGATCTACTAGCCATCTTGATTCTGTCTGATGCTCTTCTTGTGTTTAGGGTTTAGAGAAGAAGAGAGAGGTAGGATACATACGAAGGAGAGAAAGAAGTAAGGAGATAAATAGAAGAGAGTTTCACTTTGAAAAGGAAACAAAATATTTTTCTATAATCTTTGAGGATCTTGATGAATCAAAAAGATTCAAAGTTATGTGTGCCGTTGGAAATAACATATATAATATTATTTTGGCTGAAAAAGGGGTTTTCCAAAATTGAGGGGCAACATTGAGCAATTATCTACAAAGATAACACCCAACATTTAAAGATCTAAAATTATTGACTAATTAACATGTAGTCTTACTTTGAAGGCTTTGGAAATGATTTCAAGGCCTTGAAAATCTATATCATGTAAATGACGAATACTCAAAGCTTTGAAAGGATTTTCAAGGCTTTGAAAATCAGTTCAAACCTTTGAAACACATAATACTTACCTGATTCTCCCCATAAACCATAGCATCCTTATTTAGCATAACTAATTCCAATCTTAAGGCTGAGAATCTTTTTCTGCATGATTTCTGATGAAGTGATGTATAACATCAAGCTGCTATGTTCAGGAATGCTGAACTGGATTCTTTTTAATTGATATTGCACTTGTGTTGTCACACTTGATAGGTATATCTCTGAAATCTAATCCAAGATCTCTCATTTGTTGTGCTATCCAAATTACTTGAGAGCAGCAAGCTCTAGCTGCTATATATTCAGCTTCAGCTATTGATAGTGCAACTGAGTTTTGCTTCTTTGAATGCCAGCTGACTAAAGATGATCCAAGAAATTGACAACACCCTGATGTACTCTTTCTATCAACTTTATATCCTACAAAATCAGCATCTGAATAGCCACACAAGGAGAAGTTAGAATGTTTAGGATACCAAAGCCCAAAGTTTTTGGTACCATTGAGAGATCTAAGAAATTCTTTAACTACGTCAGGTGTGATTCTTTAGGATCAGCTTGAAATCTAGCACACATGCACACACTGAACATGATATATGGTCTACTAGCTGTGAGGTAAAGTAATGATCCTATCATACCTCTATACTCTTTCACATTCACACTCTTACCAGATTCATCCTTGTCTAAAGACAGTGTAGAACTCATGGGAGTCTTAATCTCTTTGGATTGAGACATATTATACTTTCTTAGCAAGTCCTTTGTGTACTTGCTTTGATGTAGAAAAATTCCATTCTTCATTTGATGAATTTCAAGTCCAAGGAAGAAGTTTAATTCTCCCATCAAGCTCATTTCAAATTCCCGGCTCATAAGAATGGCAACAGGAGCAAAAGTTTCTTCATAGTCAATACATTCTTCTTGATTGTAACCTTGAGCTACCAATCTAGCTTTGTTCCTTGTTACCTTTCCATACTCATCTAACTTGCTCCTGAATACCCATCTGGTGCCAGTGACAGACTGATTTCTTGGTGGAGGAAATAGGTTCCATACCTTGTTCCTTTCAAACGCATTGAGTTCACTTTACATAGCTATAATCAAGTCTGCTTCTTGTAAAGCTTCCTTCACAATTTTAGGTTCTACAAGAGAGATAAAAGCATTAAAAGCACAAAGATTTTTCAACTGTGATCTGGTTTGTGTACCAGTGGTTGGTTCAGAAATAAGAAATAATGTTATCAGCAGGATGAGATGAGAGATATTTGAATCTCGTTCTTGGTGTCCATGATTCAGGCTCTCCAGTTTGCTTCTCATGCCTCTGAGAACTTGAAGTAGTTGCTTGTTCTCCTGTTTTCTCTGGAGATTTTGTTTCAAGGCTTTGTTGCCTTGTTTCAAAGCCTTGAAAATGCCTTTCTTGTTCTAGTGACATTTCCTTGGATCCTTTTGAGGATTCTTCTTCAGTATCTGAATCATGCTTAATCAGATTGAGATCTGCAAAACCATCACTCAAAGAACCATCATAGCTTTCATCAAAACTAACATGAATGCTTTCTTCAACAAGCTTGTTCTCTTATTATAAACTCTATAGGCTTTGACAATGAATAACCAAGAAAAATACCTTCATCTCTTCCTGTATCAAACTTACCAAGATTGTCCTTACCATTGTTTTGGAGAAAACATGTACAGGCAAAAGATTTGAAGTAAGAATTATTTGGGTTTCTTCCTTTGAACATCTCATAGGAGGTCTTCTTTAGAATAGGTCTGATCAATCACCTGTTAAGAATATAGTTTGCTGTATTCACAGCTTCGCCCAATAATAATTTGGCAACTTTTTTTCTAGAAGCATTGTTCTTGACATATCTTCAAGAGTCATGTTCTTTCTTTCAACAACTCCATTATGTTGAGGAGTTCTAGGAGCATAAAAGTTGTGAGAGATGCCATGCTTAGAGCAGAATATATCAAATTCAAGTTGATCAAACGCTCTAACATGATCACTTCTGATTGAAGCAATAGGTAGGGTTTTCAAAGTTTGAAGGTCTCTATAAAGTTTTGAAAATTTAAAGAGAGCTTCAGATTTTTCTTTTAGAAACATTACCCAAGTATCTAGAGAAGTCATCAATAATAAAAAGCATGTACTTCTTAGCCTTTGGACTTGGAGTTCTCATAGGATCACAGAGATCCATATGCAGCAGTTCAATGGGTCTATTAGTACTTACAAAGTTCTTTGGCTTGAATGAGCTTCTAGTTTGCTTTCCTTGTGCACAAGTCTTGCATACTTCTTCATCTTTGAACTTGATAGAGGGTAAGCCTCTTACTAAGATCTTGGAGACTAACTTGTTCAAGGTATGCAAGATAATATGTCCCAACTTTCTGTGCCAAAGCTTTGAATCTACTTTCAAGGACATGAGACACTTCAAGTTTTTACCTGCAACTTTGTTAGTCTGAAAAGTATAAACATTGTTTGATCTAGAGGCTGTAAGGATGCAATTGCGAGATTTCTCACTCTGCACCACACACTTCTCTTTATCAAATATAAATGTTTTTCCATTGTCACAAAGTTGAGATACACCAAGCAAATTAAATTTCAAGCCATCAACTAGATATACACCAGAAATGAAATTTTCAGAATTTGTACCAACTTTACCAATACCAAGAATGCTGCATTTGCCTTTGTCACTAAGTGTAATTGATCCTTCTAATTGCTCTTTTAGTTCTGAGAATAGAGATCTCTTTCCACTCATGTGTCTTGAGCAACCATTGTCCATAAACTACTTTTTCTCTTTGATCTTGGTGAAACCCTGCAAACGCCATTCACTTCCTTACCCAGCTGTTAGACCAAGTGCTGAATTTAGATTCATATTCACGGTCAAACATGTTTGGTGGTATAACCCCTTTAGGAACCCATATATGTCTCTGAGTGGGAAGGGAAAAGTGTTCCTCTTAATGTGAGGCTCACTTCTTCTAAAACGACAAGTCACTTTAACATGACCAATCCTATTGCAGTAATAGAATTTAGGAGATGTTTTGCTTCCAGCTTTCACAAATCTGGTATTGTTATTCTTTGGAAAGTTTGGATTGTATCCAATACAATTTTTGTGAACAGACTTCAAGCTACCTCCAAGAATCAAGTTCAATTTGTGTTCTGAGCCTGCAAGTTTAGCTTTGACCAATTCAGATTTTTGAAGTTTCTCAGCCAGAGTAGTCTTTTTCTTATCCAATTCATCAACTTCATGTCTTAAATTAACAAGGCTCTCACTCAAGAGAGAGTTTTTAGTGACTACTTCCTTGACTTGTATTTTCAAGGCTTTGAATTTGGTTTTCAAGGCCTTGAAATCACTGTAACTTTTCTTCAAAGAGATTTCAAGATTCTGATTCAGACAAACAAGATGTAAATTTTCTTTTTCTTCATCATGAACTTTTTCTTTCAAAACTCTAATTTATTTAAGATAGTCCTCTTCATTTAAAAGAATTGTTCTAAGATAATCAGAGAAGGCTTCTGTTGGTTTGAAAATAAAACAATTCACCATTACCTCAATGTTCTTTTCAGAACTTTCATCATGGTTGGCCATAAAGCATAGGTTGGCATGTTCTTCTTCAGATTCAGAGTCACTTGATGTATCTGAATCACTCAATGAAGCTATCATAGCTTTCTTTCTTCTATCATGATCTTTCTTCTGAATTTTTTTGCTTTTCTTGTGTGGACAGTCTCTGATCAAGTGTCCTGCATCACCACACTCAAAGAAATGCATAACTTTAGGCTTATTATTATTTGAAGAAGACTTACCTTTGTAGCCTTAGCTATTAGAGGTTATGTGTCTTTCTCTGTTGAAGTCCTTGTTTTGAAAGCTTTTCTTCATTTTCAGAATTCTAGTCAAGGCTTTGGAAATCAAAGCAATTTGATATTCGTCATCATCCCCAGTTTCATGGCTTTGAATTTTCTCATTGTCTTTATCCTTGAGTGCCAAGTTCTTGAAACCTTCAGGTAGTTCTCCATCAAATTCATTCATGGATATCTAATAGTAAGGAGCTTCCCTTGTAGGTCATCAAGTTGAAGTTATTAGAGATATCGAGGTTCTTCAATAGAAGTTTCTTTGATTCCCATTTTGCCTTTGGAAGACTTCTTAGAATCTTCCTCACCTTCTCTTCATTGGAAATATGTTTTCTCAGTGAATCAAGGTTATTAACAATGTCAGTGAACCTTTTGAACATGTCTCTGATTGACTCATCTCCGTTCATTTTGAATAGCTCATATTTCCTGAGATATATGTTGATCATGGTTTGCTTGACTTGACTGGTTCCTTCAAAAGTCACCACAAGCTTATCCGATATCTCTTTGGCAGTTTTGCAGCTTGAGATCCTATTGACTTCATCTGCACTCCAAGCACATATAAGAGATTCATAGCTTTATAGTTCTTTGAAAAATGCTCTAATTCAGATGAAGAGAGAGTCTTCTGATTTAGAAGTTTTAATCCCATCCTTCTCTGTGTAGAAAGTGTGAGGACCATTATGGATGATAGTCTAGAGTTCCATATCTTGATCAATAATGAACATTTTCATCAACGCTGTCCAGTGGACAAAATTGTCTCCAAAGAAGAGAGGAGGCCTGTTGGCAGCTCTTCCCCTGTGAGAAACCACTATCACCTACAATATACATAATCACAAGATGGTTAAATCTATGTAGTGATACAAGCTCTGATACCAATTGAATGGGTGTACAGTAGGTAGAAATGCAGGATTAATACTCTATAAGGGGGCGGGAGGGGGTTGAATAGAGTATTGACACGTTTCTACTGCAAGTGTACGGTTTTCGTGTGAAGTAATAGATAAGATTAGAGGTTGTCGTTTCCCAAGAGACTTCTTGTAAATTAGTTAATAATAAATAACCTTATGTGGGCTAGAAATTTTACTCGATTTTTCTATTTCTACTAATCAAAAGACAAATATCTCAATTAACCAGTTGATTGATCGATTAACAAAGAATGATTGTTGGATTTTCTAATGAAAGGTATAGTTCAGGATATCTTTCGGGATCACTAGGGCGTAATTACTGTTAGTAGTTTATGTTCACACAACACGGATGTCTTCTAATTAGCCAAACAAGAAACTCTAATTTGAAGATTCCTCTAGCATACATACATCTAAAGATGCATTAAGATGTCGTGTTCAACTCTTAGTTCTTAGTTAACTAAACCGATTCCTATAGTTTAGATACAACTAGTGCAAGATTCACGTTTCGGGTAGTAAATACTGATTCCTCAAGCATTCTCTACCTAGAATCACACCTATTGTGACGTCATACAATACGAATGATAGAAATAAGCATAAAATCAAGCATGGCTAAATAATAAGAACATTCAATTAAGCTAAACGCGTGAAATATGATCCATAAACCACCAAACTGGTGTTTAACCTTAGCTATCCTCTAGATATCCTGAATAAAGTGCTTAGCTACTACAAGACATGATCAAAACAATGAGTTATATGATCATGTAACAAAATCTAGAGAAGATAAGGAGAAAAGAATCCAAACGATAGAAGTTTTGATCTCCAAAATGCTTCCAAGCTTCCAAAATACGTTCCCAATAGCTAGGTCTGACCCCAAAATCATTCTTAACTCTCTCTAATAGTTTAGGAAACAATTTTTTTATCGTAACTATTACAAAATAGCACAAAACCCCCCAAAATTCCGAATCTGATAAGTGGGGTTATCGTACGATCACTTCGTAAGATCACATTGTAACATCACTTTGTAAGATCACATTCTGGCCAAGTGTAAGATCACTGTGTAAGATCACATTCTGGCTAAGTGTAAGATCACTTTGTAAGATCACAATCTGAACTGCAACTCTTCCCTTCACCTTCTTGCTCTTTTTCCTCTTCCTCTACAACTCCCGAGCATTCCTTTGAGCCTCATACTTTTCTGAAGTTCACTTTTGCTCCAATGCAACATACCGAGCTCCCAATTCCTGAAAACCACAACACGAGAATCATATCGGGAGAACGTGATAAAATACCATAAAATCAATACAAAAAGTGCCCGGATTCAACAATGATGTTCAAAAGCTCAAACATGCTCATTTCTACAATTTTTAGTCTCAAATTCATACAAATGCATCGGAATACATTCAAAATGATAATGAATCATATAAGAATATTACTCCAATTATGGAGTTATCAAATATCCCCACACTTACCTTTTGCGTGTCCCGAGCAACAATTCAACACCGACCAACTCTTTCACCTCAATTCCACTCACGAGTCAAGTATCCCAACCAAGACCATTGCATACTTTTCAACTTACTGTTGCATACTAACCTTAATTAGCCGACTCAACGAATACACGAATCAACCACGCAACAAGATGATGCAATGCAATCTAGACTCGATCCTACACAAACACATATGTACACAAACACAACCTTTTTATCCTTTTATGGTGAGATCGGGCAATCTCAATTAGCTCAAACCGGTTCTCATGTAGTGATGAAAAAACTAGGAACAAGGCGTGAATTGAAAATAAACTCGACAACGAGAATTTCACATCCTATCCTTACTAAGTGCAAGAATAACCCACCTCTTCGCGTGTGACTATAAAATAAGAAGCTCCGCTTGGCTAAGCCACGTTCAAGGTCCTAGCTCCTATTCCACTAACAGTTTAGAATGATGAGGCTTAGGGACATAAGAATAATCATGACGAAACTAGTCCTAAAATGTCACATTCTTACATTGTAACCCACATCTCACACACCCTCACCACGATGATAGAAACCGCAACCCGAAACTCACCGTCTCCGGCCCTCGATCCCCTCAAACCCCGGTACAACTACGATCTCCTTGGCCACCGTTGTGAATCGTGCACGAAATGAGTACCGCCGTCAGTGAAGTAGTCACTTCCACCACTCGTTCTTCATTAAGATCCAATTTTATTCCTTTATTTCATCTCTCCTTTTTTTCTCTCTTTTTTTTCCATATCTCTCACAATATCAAAAAATGCCCTGAAAAATATACCCGAGTGGTCTTGCAAAAGTTAAGCCAAGCAAATATGTTAAGGGGAGGAAGTAAACGATCCAATGAATATATATCACAAGTAAAATACGTCTCCCCCTAACTCAATGAAATACATGGTGTCACCAAACAAAGCCGCAAAACAAGTCCAACTACATGTATGGGGATGGAGTCGTCAAAAGCTCAATCTCAATGTCCGTAGTCAAAAGTCGACATCCCCACACTAGAATATAGGCATGTCCCCACTAAAGTAGTCAAATAGATGTAAGTTTCGTTCCTAATCCAACCAATCGTCCTGCACCATGATGATGAAATAAAACGATACCTAGCACGGCCCACCAATCAAAATCAACCAACCCCATTTTCGTGCGGATCACGCCTCACGGCTCTCCACACTTGTGATCCATGGTGTGATGACATGGACCACCGCCTCACCGAAGTGCGCAAGCCTACTCACTCACCCTCGCATCCCTCCAAAAATATCAAATGAAGCGCATGAGATCATGTAGAACTCACAAGTATGTGCAAATAAACTCTCCCTCATCTAACCCCCTCAACTACAACTCCCTCGTGACGCACTAAAGTGGTGATTCTAAACGATCTATGATGAAAGCCAAGAATTGTCACCCTAGGTCGAACGGTTGTCAAAGATTCCAAGGTTCAAAAGGTCCGACAAGCTGAGATCTAAAACCAGTGAGTGCTCTAATACGCATCCTCGCACAGCTATTCTGTGTTCCACTACGAGGCGGGCTGGCGACTACCTCAGACGTACACATAAACGTTCGGCTTGTTCAGCTCACACGTAGCTCAACTCTTGTAAGAAAACAAAGAACACACTTTAGATTTGAAAATCAAGTAAGTATATTAAAATAGGTTGGCATCCCCGTAAAGAAAGTCTCTCTGTATGTACTAGGGGGAACTCACATTGTCACTCTCGGTCGCAAGTCACGCCCTATGCCTAAAATTCTCACACTCCTCGATTTGACCAAGTTTTAAGCTTTTTAATTGCCCTATCTCAAAATTTTCAATTTCATTTATTTTTTTATTTTTTTATATAACTCTATCCAAGGCCAGACTTGAAAGAAGACTAGAAACTGAATCAATTTGGGTAGGTGGACTCAATTAATTAAACGTGCAATAATAAATGCAAACATTAACTAATCACACACGATAAAAACAATGTATATAAACACGACACAAACACGACGTGGACCACAACTACTAACTCTATACGACACAAACTTCCTAAATGTAACAGGTGAATGCAGACACGGACTTGGCTAGTCAAGGCTAAAAGTTCCCTCACACCAGAACGCTTCGTTGTCCTCAACGAAAATAGGGATAAAGTAAAGGACTCAGCAAACCAGTGTGGGGGACGGTGTATCTACTCAGAAACGGTCTCATTCTCTTTCTCCTCAGCATCCTCTCCTAACCAGTCGATACACCGCATCGTCACTTGTGGCCGCTTTTCTCTTAGGCATTCGATTTAAAAATTAATAACAAGAGAAAACAAGTACACGTGCACGGTGACGAGTTGTGTAAATTGAAATTAAGCACGTAAGCACGTAAATGAGCAACTAGGCAAGTCATGGCGCAATTCCTCGCATGTTGCTCGAGGCCTTTGCGTATCGATAAAAATTGAAAAACAATAATTTTCCAACTAAATAAAATTGGTGCCTAGTACAAGTAAAGAGAGAGTTTAGGACGTACCTACGTGCCCGAAGCAAGTCTTACGGACACGATTTTTAGAAAATTCGGCACGAAGGACCGTTTCGGGTCGTCGAAAAGTTTTCCTCTGAATTCTGCAATTGATTGGTGTACCGTGCTCCTTGCGGTGTCCCCGTCAATCTTTCCTCCTTCGCCGCAGCTTGAATCTCGGCCAAAAGTCCCCAATTTCAGAAAATTCGCCAAGAAGCCTAGATTTTTTGAACTTCTAATTTGCCCTTTTTTTTCTTCTGAATTCGGTCCCAAAACCAAGTTGAATTTGCTCAGCAGATAGGCGCGCTCAAAACCCACCAGACTTCTGTTGATTTTGTCAGATTTCAATCGGACATGAGTTCGGATAGTGGGTCTGAAACGGAGCTGCGAGCGAGAGAGGGAAGAGGCGCGACGGTGGGTTCGGAAGGCAGCTGGTTGTTGGCTGGACTGATTGGCGGTCGGCGGTGGTCGTCGGTTGAGATGGGGAGGTGATGGCGTTCAGAGCGGTGAGGAGGTGAAGGGGTTTTCTTCTTCGTGCGTCTGAGAGAGTGACGAGTCTCCTGCTGTTTTTGTCTTCAATTTTTTTTTTGTTTTGTTTTTAGGTGATCGTATGATCACATCGTGCGATCACTTTGTACGATTGGGAAGATAGTTCATCCAAATTCACTCGAAAGTTTTTCTAAGGCAAAGTAAGCAATCGTACGCTTACTTTGTAAGATCACTTCGCGAGATCACCTTGCTTCCCAAAGTAACTCAGCTTTTTCGAAAAAGCAACTAAGAACCTAGATTGTGATCCCGAACTCCGATGAATGCAACTTTTACACCATTGGAAACCTTTCGCGACGTATAATTCACTCATGTAGAGAAAACCCCGTTTCGGGATCATCTTTTCGTCTTTTCTCAATTATTGCCCCATTTCGCGAAAAACATCCAGAATATGGTTTTCTCTAAAGTCTTGTAATCACATTCATAAAGATGGGAAGTTCGGGTTCTACGTTCATGTAGAAAACTTCCCAAAGTCCGGGGAACCTTTCATTCTTCAATTTCGCGCTTCTAAAGGCTCGTTTTGTATTTCCGAATGCTTTTGCCCATGCTTTATTCGCTTAAGCATCCTTTTTGACATTCTCATCCGGACTCTGATATACTCGTTCGACCTGTCTACGGAAAGCTCTCGACCACCCCCACACAATGGCACTATTCAATTCACCTTAATGTGTTTCCTTCAAAAATTTGCCTCGTATTCCGTGCCATTATGCCAACTTTCTCGAATCTTATACTTTCTTCACGCATATCAAGACAGGGAGTCCGGATACATGTTCTTACCCAGGTGCGTGTGTTGAGTGAGTGTAGGAATGGCTTTACTCTTCAATTTATTCATTTCGGATCTCGATACGCGTTTTTGCTTGCTTTTTCTTGATTTTCATGACATTCTTCACACGCACATCAAGATGGGAGATCCGGAATAGGCCTTTCACCCGGAATTCCTACACACACTCATTGAAAATATAAGTCCCTCTCTCTCACACCTCTCAGAATAAATTAGCAGAAATAATATATATACAAACAGTATTTAAATCTATCCTAAAACAGTAAATAGGTAGGGTTGCCTCACAACAAGCTCCTTTTAATTTAAGGTCGACGGCCCGACCCAATTACCTCAGATATGTTAAGGAGGCCTAGCACGACGTGCCTCTCCTTCAATTTCTTGTTTCTTATCTTTTGCACCACATCATTTGCACTCACCAAATTTGGCTTCTTTTCTGATTCGGGTGGATCGGGTTGCAAAACTGTAGACAACCCAAGAGTAGGATAAACTCCTTTCTCTCTGAATTTGATCATTTCCATCTTGTTCTTCCCCTTGCCCGGATTGAATGCTTTGAATACGAGTGATGAATCTAGAGCTTTGATACTCAACTCCTCAGTCTCTAGATCCACATTAGCGCGCATTGTCTTCAAAAGTGGTATTCCTAAGTTGAGTGGCACATCGCGATCCTCCTTGATGTCCACTATCACGGAGTCAGATGGAAAGACAAATTCACCCACTATGACAAGCAAGTTCTCAATCACCCCATTTGCTGTATTAAATGAATTGTCTGCAAGTTGCAGGCCCATCTTTACAGGGGTTGGCGCACCAATGTCCAATCTCTGAAATAGGGACAATGGAATGAGATTTATACTCGCCCCTAAATCACAAAGACCATGTGTATGATATCCACCCCCAAGAGTACATCCTAGAATGACACGACATGGATCTCTCATCTTGGGAATGTCTCTTTGTATCACCGTGCTACATGTCTCTGTCAACTTCACCGTGGCATATGGATCTATACTCTTCTTGCCCCACATGATTTCCCTCCAGAATTTCTTGTACCTCGGCATCTGAGAAAGTGCTTCCACAAGAGGAATGTTTATATGCAATTGCTTGAATATATCCATAAATCTCCCAAAGTGTTCCTCATCATTCCTCTTTATTGCAGCCGGATATGGTATTCCTGGCTCATAATTAGCCGGATTTAGACTGTTCTTGGGCTCTTCTTTTGTCTCGACCATTTCCTTTGATTGGGGACTCACGGCCTTGGGCTTTCTTACGTGTTACCGCAAGTGCACGGTTCAAGTAATAAAGGGTAGTATTTCAACCCCGACTTGTCGATCCCACGAGGACAATCACAAGATTATTTAGTTAAAAGCTTAATTTAAAGTCAAAGTAACCGGGAGAAATGTTTTTTCGTTTAAGAGTTTGCCACCCCCAAACAAGTGGCTGTAAATAACAATTTTTTTTTTTTTATTTTATAATTAAACACGAATTAATCAAGTACGGAGAAGGACTAGGCGATCTATGGATCACCTAGGGTTGTTAGACAATTCTGGATACTGTATTGAAACACGCTAATTCTAATTCAGTTATGCCATGTTACTAGTTACTGCAATCTTCTGTCGATCTCATGCAGTCCTATGTCTCGGTCTACTTCGGGTCATCTCGGTCCACCTTTGTCTACCTAAATGGCCAATCCTATTCAAATTACCTCTCAGTCTCATTTATTACGAATTGTGTTCATATCCTTATCACACTAGGCTAGGTCTTCGTCAAGCACCCCACCTAATGACTAGCAGTTCCAGGTAGCTACTCCATTGTTGCTAAGGATTTAGCATCAAACATGAACAATAAAAAAACTAGATTACACATTAAGTAAGATAACACAATCATGAAGCAACATCATTCTCTAATGGCCATTCATCTCATAATTCGGGTGTGTCAATAACCCTAGTTCAACAATACACCGAAAGAGTTGAAGAATCGTCACAATCATGAATCCAAAACATGTATCAATCTCAATAATCCGGAAAAGATGAATCTAACATAACCCTAGGCTCTCCATAGAGCCTACCAAAGAATCTAGCTACTCATAGTATATGAAAGATACAAGAGTTTATCCATAGATAATGAAAGAGAAGGAGAAGAAGTTATCAAACAGTGGAATCGCCAGAGCGTTGACGAATCTGTGCAATCCCCAAGCTCCAAGATTCTCTCCAATGGTGTCCCATGCGTCTCTAATGTCTCTCTAGGTCTTCTCAAACGTTTTTTACCAGCTGGAGCGAGTTTTAATGTAACTTGGCCGATATTGCATTTCAGCCCGTCCAGTTTGTAATTCCCGGACAGAATTGTAAGTTGATCTTGTGCGGGCCATATCTCTCTCATCCGGACTCGTAATTGGGCCTACCATATATGAAACAACCCGAAATTTAAATATATATTTTAGGAAAAAATATGTATGTTTATAGCAATATTGAGTATAAACTGACATCTATATTTAATATTTTGGGGTACTATTGCTAGGTGACTATGTCATCATAAAATTAGAATAGAGTTTGTACCATATAGACACGTATATATACATATATATCACACTTATATTTAATAGTGTGTATATCACTATAGTGTCACATATACTACGTGGTGACTTTTATCACGACATTTCGATAATATCACACCCGATTATTTTCTAAGAAATCCGGAATGTTATCTTCGTCACAAAATTTTCAGCCACAATTACATATTGAGACGCCAATCATTTCCGTAAAAAAAGGATCATGGCGTGTTATGAAACAAGCATGCCACTATTCTCTTATCTTTTCAATTATTTTCTACTTCCTCATCTTCTTCATACTTCTTCATTTCCTCCTATAAATACCACCTCCCGTAGCTCCATTTCACCACACCAACATAGCAACAACCCCTCTCACTTTCATAATCAGCTCATCATCCTTGCCATCTCCATCACAACCAACACCACCATAGTCCATCGCCGCAAAACACCATAACCACCAACTCAAGCTCTCTCTCTCTCATCTCAAACCAACACGAGAACCATACCCACCACCCCTCACGTCACACACCCACTACCTGATATTCATAGCATCATTAAGAAGCAAAGAACCGGCCAAAACAACCACCCGAAGCAGCCCCAACAGCCGCAACAAGCAGCAACCCGCAACAGTAGCAGTGGCTGCTGGACAGCGGCTTGTTCTTGCTGTATCTCCTTCGTTACAACTCGGAATTGGCCCAAATTTTAACCACAAATTCCCCTACTTTTCCTCTACAACTTTCGTTCTTTGGCCCCGACCAAACGGAGTCTAAACAGAGCCCGAATTCACCCCGCGCTGAAACTGCTTTAGAAGAACAGCACCAGTGGGAAGCGGTGTTGTTCTTCCTTGTTCTTTCCCATTTTAGCTCTAAAACGACCTCCGTTTTCTCCTACATATTCCCCTACTTGTTATCTATAACTTTCATTATTTAACCACGTTCAAAAGAGGCCAAAACAGATCCCGAATCGTTGCCCAACTTGAACTACACTTGCAACGTCAAGTAGCTACCTTCATCACCAACTCCGCCAACGACCACCACTTGGGACACGAGTAATTAACTAGAATCAACCCGCTTGACATATAGGACACTTGCATATTAAGCGATTAATTATTAATTAGGATATATCTTTATTTGTAGACACCGAGTTCATAGACGAAGGCTACGTCGGCTACATCTAAACTACCGTCGGAACTTGTAGGTGAGTTCGTAGGCTCAACCCTTACTCTTCAAAACGCGTGTTTCACTATAATGTCTCTACTTGTCTTGACTTGAGCTTAAATGTTTTGAACCCATTTCTTATGCTTACTCAATACTTGTGTTTACTAAACATGTCATTGTGTTAATTGAACTTCTTACTTTCACATGTTGAAATTCAATATTTTGGGAACTTGTTACTCGAGAAGAAATTATTTCCACTACTTGATGGGATTTTAGAAAGGATAACAATGAGACTTTTCAGAAAGTTTAAGCTACTAATCACGTAAAGTGAAAACATGAACTCTCGGGGACTTGATATGGTTTGACCAAGCAAAGCTTGGGACTTGAGTCGAAGGTGGCTCTATGGTTTCCCATGGGGCGCATTAGCACAGGGTAAGGCTCTAGTACTACTCTCTTGGGACAACAGTTTCCCTCGTAGGGGGTGTCGACACTTAAGGTCTAGATGCTGAGGTGAGATTGGTTCGGACGAGCGGATTATTTCGCCGTTCACACTGGATATGATTATTGGTACTGGATCTCCCCGATTAAAGAACTAAATTGATTTTTGGAATAAATGAACATGTCATAAATTGTTTTAATACTTACATGTGCCTCACTCTGATATACGCCTGTGATGCGTTCTCATTCAGTTTTCACTGACTTTTACTGTGGTGTCCTTGTTTTGTAAAACCACCACAGGAGAGGCCTACGTTGGGGATGGGGACGTCGCATACTAGTGGAAGTATCACCTCGCTTGAATAAAGTAGTAATTTCATTATTCCGCTGTTTGTAAGATAATGGTTTGTAATAACTCTGAACAAGGCTTGTGAACTTTTTATGTAATAAAGTTTGTTTTGTGAATCCAAAGCAAAGATCCTTTCTCCTGATCATGGTGGTTAATTCTCCATGAGAAGGGCACGCCCGGAATTTCAGTAATGAAAATTTGGGGGTGTTACAGTTGGTATCAGAGCACCTTCGGATTCAAAGTTTAGTTCACCCTAATTAAAGTGGAAATCGATTTCCGAAAATGAAACTCAATATTTTTTTCAAAAATAGACTAGGGCAAGATAAAACCTGAATTAAAACAAGTTAAGTCGGGGGTAAAGGGGTTAGTGTGAGAAGCATGTGCTTGTTCTTACGATTAGAAGCATATCTTGAAGTATATATTGTGATATATATGATCTCTTTGTGTGTTCATACTGTTTGAACTTGTAATGTGCAGTTTTGATAATCTTGTGATTCAAGACTTTCTTATCTAAATTTTGTTGGATCATTGCAAAGAAAAGAAAAAAAAAGCATACTTTTATTCATAATTAGGGAGAAAATGTAGGAAATAGTTACATCACTGGTACTTCATCCTTTCATACATTGTTGTTTCCTGCTTTTCCCTATGGTACACTACCAACATAAGGATGAACCCAAACAACCAAACCAAAAGAAAAGGGAGCAAAGGTTGATTGATGAAGGAGAGGCTGAGTCGGGCAAAGAGGACTATCACGTACACGGCTATGATCAGTGTGATAATAGCCATAACACTCTCCGAAGACATTTCTAAATATGTTTGAGGTATGAAAGTAGTATGTTATGAAGCTTCTATTTATAGGAACCTCAAGAGCATCAAATTTATGTTTCTAACCTCCCTACTAGCCGTCACACGGATAGGACAAAGGGTAAAAGTGACTTTTGGCCATTTCTAGCCGTTGGAGGGACGGCTGACCGTTGGAGATTGAGGTAAAAAAAATGTTTATTTACTTTTCACCGTTATAGCCGTTGAGAGGGGGTAATTAGGTCATTTGGGGAATGTTTTTTTTTTTCCGGATAACCTTGCTTATGACTAATAATTCATTACTTCCTCAAGAACGGGGAAAGTACATAGTCAAGACCATTATCCTTAGAGACACATGAGACAAAAAGTACAACACATAATACAGCCATTACATTGATTGACTAGGAATGAGCATTTTGTGATCCTTCATTAGGAGTCTCTCTTCTACGAGGACCTAACTCTAGAATAGCAGGACGAGCTTTCCGAAAAAGCCACTCAATAACTTGAGTATCATTGCGAAACCCGAAAAGTCGCCCCAAATTCCCTAGGTGACGTTGAGTCTCCTCTGAGATAAGGATCGAGCATGCGCGAGCAAGAGGGCGTGACTGATCCACTGGTCGAGATGCTGGAGTTGAAGATGCCCTCAGACGACAGCACTGGGACACCGCAAAGCCAAGGATAAGGACCCGATGAATCTTGATGGAAAGATGGAACACCGGGAGTAACTTCTGGCTCCGAAATTATAAGCCCAGGTTCAGGCTCGGGTACAGACACCGAGGGGCTTGGGGGAGCCAAGGCCCATGAGGACGGAGAAGGAGGAGGAGTATTTGTAGGAGACTCGGACATGGAAACTACTAATGGTTTGTAGTGACTTAGAGAACGAGTCCAAGGAAGAGTGTGATACCTTTACCCGGAACAAAAGTCTAATATAGGCGATGAGTAGAACTGTTAAGGGGACAATACCCGCGAACTAAGAAGAGTGCGTTGAAAGCTTGTCTCCTTAATTCAACACCACTGAAGCTTCTCGACTAAGAATGTCTGACCACCGACCTAGATTGACTGCACCCCACGAAGCACATACGGAACTTCTTTGACGATGTGGCGACTGTAACCCTTAATTATCACTGTTAGACGTATATCGCCATTAGCCTTCCTTGAGTGGACTAATCTAACTGCGTTATTATAGTAGGAACGCAAGAATGTCCGCAGCAAGGAATAGCGCCCAAATGGAGGAACTACTCATCAACGTTACCGAACTCATTACGCGAAGGGAACAAAGGGATCAAATGGAACATGTCGGGACAAACTTGGCTAAGAGAGTCGACGAGAGACACCCTAACTTCTACCTTCGGCAAGAGGACCCAGTGATCCTTGAGAATTGGATTCGTAAAATGGATAAAATTCTGATCTCTGTCGGTTGCCCACCCGACCAAAAGGTGAATGTGACAGCATTCTACCCCCATGACGAGGCCGATTACTGGTGGACTGTCAACAAGGACCCATTGCAGACCAATGGGAACCTTAACTGGGAAGCATTTCAGGATGCACTGAGGGAACGCTTCTATCCCCACCATGTTAAGAACAAGAAGTATGAGGAGTTTCTAGCCATGAAACAAGGCAACATGACAGTGTCGGAATACTACAACAAGTTCACAGAACTGTCACGCTTTGCCGGGCCACTGGTAACCACGGAGGACTTGAGGATCAGACGCTTCACAAAAGGACTTCGCTATAGCATCCAGAGGGACGTAGTTGCTGCTAGGAGTGCGACCATAAGAGAAGCGTACGAGGTAGCAGCTACCATCGGAGAAATCGAGGAGATTCAAGGGAACCGAGCAAACAAGAGGAAGGAGGAAGAAGGGAACAACTCTAAGGAACTCAACCATGCTAACAAGAGGTTCAAGCCCAACGCAACCGAGGGGTACCGTGGGATGAACCGCAATAACTTCGGGAACCACAACACTGACGCCAATGGGCGAGATCGTCACTAAAATTGCAAACAGTGTGGTAGGGACCACCCCGGAGTTGATTGTGAAGGAAAGATAGTGGAATGTTTCTACTGTAGGAAGCGTGGTCACCGAGCGTTCAAGTGTAACGCGAAAAAGGCTGATATCCAGAATGGCAGGACCGGAGGGAACGTATACCCAAGACAGAACCAGGGAAACCCTCGCCCAAACTACCAAAATGGGAATCTATTCCAAGCCAACCACAACCAATACGGAGGAAGCAACCGTGGGAATAACAATAATCAATTTGGCGGAAACAATCGTGGGAACTACAACAACCAGGCAGGCAGACCCCTAGGGAACAACTACAACGCACCTGCAGGAAGCAACAACCGGAATGCGCAACCTACTGGAAATGGATCTAACAACCAAGGAAATGGAAACCAGAGGAGCGCCGGACAAATATATGCCATGACCAGGCGGAAGCAAACACTGCGACAAATGTGGTTACTGGTACATTCTTAGTCCACAACACTCCTGCTTACGTACTCTTTGATAGTGGGGCATCCTATTCTTTCATATCTTCATATTTTGCTAGAAAACTAGGACTTCAACCCTCTCATATGAACCCTGTGTCTATAGCTACACCTGCAAAACGGGTAGTAAACTGTGATTCCATCTTTAGGGGAGTAGTTATAACCATCCAAGAATGTGAGATACCCATTGACTTAATCCTCTTTGACCTAGAAAACCTAGATGTTATTCTAGGAATGGACTGGCTAGGAAAGCACCATGCTCATATTGATTGTCGTAACCAAAAGGTAAGCCTAAGAGGACCAAAGGGTAAGAGAATCTCTCACATAGGAATCACCGAGAAACCCAATGTCAAAATTGTGTCTGCACTTTCTGTAGTCAAAGCCATGAGTAAGGGACACCAAGCCTATCTCTGTTCTGTCCGAGATGATAGTATGGGGACGATGAAACTTGAGGACATCCCAATTGTTAATGAGTTTCCCGATGTATTTCCCGACGAAATTCCAGGAATGCCACCTAAAAGAGTCGTGGAGTTTACCATTGACCTTGTACCAGGGACAAGACCGATCTGCAAAGCACCTTACAGAATGGCACCAGTAGAGCCAGAAGAGTTGAAGGAACAACTAAGGGAATTGTTGGATAAGGGGTATATCAAACCAAGTGTTTCACCATGGGGAGCACCTGTCTTGTTTGTTAAGAAGAAGGACGGTACTTTGAGACTGTGCATTGATTACAGGGAGCTTAATAATGTGACTGTCAAAAACCGATACCCACTCCCGAGGATAGATGACCTCTTTGACCAGCTACAAGGAGCCGATACATTTTCCAGGATCGACTTAAGATCAGGTTATCACCAGTTAAGGGTAGCCGAGAAGGATATCCCTAAGACTGCCTTTAGGACCAGGTATGGGCATTACGAGTTCACTGTTATGCCTTTTGGTCTAACCAATGCACCTGCTGTATTCATGGACGTGATGAACCGGGTGATGAAACCTTACTTAGACCGCTTTGTGGTAGTTTTCATTGATGATATTTTGGTTTACTCTAAGGGAAAGGAAGAACACGGAAGAACACCTTAGAGCTGTTTTGCAAACCCTGAGGCAAGAACAGTTGTATGCTAAGTTTTCCAAGTGTGAATTTTGGCTGGATAGGGTACCTTTCTTGGGACACATAATATCTAAGGAGGGAATTTCCGTAGACCCAGGAAAGATAACCATAGTTAGGGACTGGCCAAGACCCAAGAGTGCAACAGATATCCGTAGTTTCTTGGGACTAGCAGGTTATTACCGAAGATTCGTGAAGGATTTTTTCCAAAATAGCCAGACCATTGACCAATCTAATGAAGAAAACCACCAAATACCATTGGGATGAGAAATGTGAGGAAGCCTTCCAAACCCTGAAGGAAAAGCTAACTACAGCACCTATTCTGACCCTACCATCTGAGTCGAGGGAGTTTGAGGTCTATAGTGATGCTTCGAAGCATGGGTTAGGATGTGTGCTAATGCAAGATGGTAAGGTGATTGCATATGCTTCACGACAACTAAAATCCTACGAGGAGAATTACCCAACTCATGACCTAGAGCTAGCCGCAATTATCCACGCCTTGAAAATTTGGAGACACCACCTTTATGGTGCAACCTGTAAGATTTTCACCGACCACAAAAGCCTTAAGTCTTTGTTCACCCAAAAGGATTTGAACATGAGGCAAAGAAGATGGTTGGATTTGATCAAGGACTACGATCTACAAATCCAATACCATGAAGGGAAGGCAAATGTAGTCGCCGACTCATTAAGCAGGAAGACAAGCCATACCATCAATGCTTTGAGGAGCTTACCAAAGGAGTTGCGAGCTGATATTCAGAAGTTGGGGATTGAATTCCGTCAGCAGGAGGCAAGGGAAGACGTGCTATACAATTTGGTAGCCACACTAGACATCTTTGAGGAGATCAGAAAGGGACAACCCGGAGATGTGAAACTTGAAAGAATCAGGAAGAAAATCGAGGATGGTTCAACCAAGGACTTCCGAATACACGACGATGGGAGCATAATGTAATACCCCGTTTAATTTTAAAGGGTAAATTGGGTAATTGAGAAATAAAATTTAATTTTTATTGCGAGTGATGAGTTGGATTATTTGTGGGTTCAAAATATATTCGGGAAGTTCATATATTAATTCTATAGAAAGCGATATTTAGTTACGTATTTTATTTAGCATTTTATGTGATTTATTTAATTATAACAAGTGTGTACCCAACCCACTAGATTGACCAACCCATTTGGTACTCCTTAAGCACCTTAACATAGCTAGCTAGTTGAAAAAAAAAAAAAAAAATGGGGCAAGTCGGTGGAGCGCAAGATGACTTCTCCGAGTAATAACCAATTATTTAAATGTCACTTTCACCTTTCTATTTCTCACCAAACACCATCAGATCTCTCTCTCTCTCTCTTCCTCACAAAATAAAACAATTAAAACTCTCTCTCTCTCCCAAAACAACCCCACGGTAAAACAAAACCCATCACCACCACCGCACCCTCCTTCACCACCGTGCACCACCACCCTAGCCACCACTTCCACCTCATCTCTCTCCATCTCCCTCCCCTCTCCCTCTGTCCGGAGTCGGGGCAGAAGAAGCCGCCAACCGAAACGCCGCCAGCCACCATGGCAGCCGGCGGGAATCACCCCGACAGGTGAAACACCGCCACCACTCTCTAGTTTCTCTCCCTCTCACTCTGTTTTGACCCCCATACCCTCTTCCCACCACTGTTTGGACCCAAGGAGGAGGAAAAGCAGCAGCAGGTCGCTGCAAGACAACCCAGAACCGCCACCTTCGTCGCCGCCACCATACTTTCCGGCGAGAAGCTCCGGAGCTAACCGGAGTGACCCACTCTTTAAAAATGGTACCAAACAGCTCCTGGAGGTCCAAGGAGTCTAGATTTATCATCAAACAGAGCCTAGAACGTCGGATTCATCGTCCATGTTCATCACCGCCGACCACCACCTTCGGAGACGTGACCCGCTTCGTTTCTTGACCATTTCTCGTGATTTTTCGTATGGGTAAACTCTAAATCACCCTCTAGTTCATTTTTAATCATCAAAATCGCATCTTGTTAGCTCTAACACGAATCGGGCATGTTGGGTTGAAGTTGTATGCTTGTGTTCATAAAAGGGGGTTGTTTATGTAGTTTCTGAAAATTGGAGGGTGAGATGTGAAATGCATGTATAGTTTCTAATATGTTGGGGGTGGTTTGTGTATTTTATCAAACTGCATTTATATGTGAAATTAAAAATATGATTTTTAGATTAATGTTATAAGCTAATGTTTCTATATATTATTTTGACTAAATAAAAGTAAATAAGTTGTTTAAATTACATAGAGTTATATTTATATGAAATATTGTTATTTTTATAAGCAAGAAAAAAATGTACGGTTTGGTTTAATTACATAATTTCGGTTTATTTAACTAAATATTTTAGATTTCTTGAAAATTGTTATTTTGAGTAAAATAGATTATTTTGTTAATATTGATAAAAATAAATAAGTTGAGAGTTAGTTTGTGAAATAAAGTAGACTTTTAAATAAAAATCCATATTACTATTATTTGATATTACATGATTATTTTTCTAGAAAGTAGAAACTCTTTGTCCAACATCAATTTATAGTTATGTATGACTTGTTTTATTGAAATAAGCATTTTGTGAATTTTATTCGAGTATTTAATTATTATATAGTGTATATATGTTCTAATAAATAAATAGTTATAATTGGATTAGTTTGAAATAATTTTTATAGTCACTTATGAATAAATAGTATGTTTATTAAATTATTATTTACTAAATAAAGAGATTGTATAAGTTTAATATTGGATTTATTTCTCAATAATTATACAAGTTTGGATTTATATAAGTTATAATATTTTTATGAGGAAAATATAAGTGTTAATTTAAATAATTGTTTTATGCTATTAATTAATGGGGTTAAGGGGGGGGGAGAGAATTTCAAATGAGAAATTAGGAGATATAGCATTATGCATATCATGCTTGTATAATTAAACTTGTAATTAATTTAGGAATTATAAATTGTAGGGGACGGATTTGTGGACATTGGCTTTGTCGACCACCCGACGTACTAACTGCTGAGTCAACATCAGGTGATTTTTACATGCTTAGCCTTGCGTGCCAGCTTCTTTCGTGTCGACTACTTGCCTAAATGATAAAATAGTTGTCTTATTTCATCCCCTACTCTATAAATGTGCTTACTTGTTTTAAACCCTCACAATAGTACACGATTTTGAAATACTTGTCACACTTGGATGGAATTCAATGATAACGTATTAATGTACGAACATGTGATGTTATTGGGTGATGATTCCCTGGGCTTAGTCCCTAAAGAGATAATCGGGTTCGATCCCCGTAGTTACTTGTATTTGGGTGATGATTCCCTGGACTTAGTCCCTAAAGAGATATTCGGTTTCGATCCCCGAAATAAAATGATTAGCATGTACCGGAACCAGTTATATTACTTATTACGGGTGATGATTCCCTGGGATTCGGTCCCTAAAGATATGGCACTACGTGCACCCCGACTCCTTTCGCCGTAGGCTGGAGTACTGCTTCTAGATACCACTCCTTTGATTGACGCACTTAGGAGGGTGTTGCAACACTTAAGGTCTAGAATGTCTGATTGTGGTCACCGGTCTACCCGGGTACTGTGCCTTAGTTGATAATTCGATTACTCTGTTTGGGAACAGTTATACGTGAGTCGTGTGTTTAATTGACATATCTTTTATGAAGAGATTTTTATTGGATACGTATTACGTATCATGGTAAACGAAATTGTTACATGGGAAATCGACATTATTTTATGACACTGTCACTTGTTTCTTGAGTTTACGATGTTATACTCATTCTCCGTTACTCCTGAACTGTTTTTAAATACGTAACCCTGCAGCCTTTCTTAACCTTCCTGTTTTTACATGCTAAGGTGTACCTCACTCAGCATTTCTTGCTGACTTTCGCAAAACTGCGGTCTTTGTTTCATTCCCCCGCAGGTCAAGGAGCTGGGAGCTGGGAATAAGGGAATCGCGAACTTATCTAGTATTTGGTAGCACTTTTATTATGTCGAACTCTTAGTTTAATTTCACCTTGTATAATAGTAAGCAGCATGTTGAAGACAATTATCAGTATGTAATATATAATTATGGGATGTATTGTTCTTGATTTCCGCCACTTCATTTTGAGTAGCACCCTCCTGGGCTCTCCGGTCCGGAACGGAAAACTCGGGAATCAAGGGGTGTTACAGGTGGTATCAGAGCAGTTCGTTCCCATAAGGGATTTAAAACCTTTAGGGTAATTTAAAATGAATTTAGGATAATGAAATCTAAAAATGTGACAAGCCGATTGGGTTATGGGTAGTATGAGCCTTACTGAGTCCCACCCACCCTCGATATTTTGACCTTGTTGTCACCGAGATTTTTTGATTTGATAATATTTGAATTGGCTAGTTTGATTATGGGATACTCCCTTAGGTGCCTCTCTATTTGATTGTCCTTTGGACTGATAGTACTCTCATAACAGAGACGAGGATTTGAGGAATTATGGGAAAGAATTATGTGCATTAATTACCAAATGACGCAAGCTCAGATTCCTAGGTATTAGGACATGTCTTGTATGAATGATAATTGTGCTATATGAAGTGATACATGTGCATTTTGTGATACCAGACGTTTTTGTTCCTCACCCCGTGCTAGAATATGCAATGACACAATAAGTGATAGTGTAGGAATATGACTGATAGACCCCTGCGATACTATACTAGGAAGATGTAACCTTTCGCTTTAATACCCTTACATTTCTAAAATAAGATAAAATCTTAGTATTTCATATTAACCCTAGTACGTTTCGCGATATAATGGGTGCATCATTATATAGACATATACTTGCATTTTATAGAGGCCTTATTGTTATTGGGTATGAGTGGATTTAGCTTCGAGGACGAAGCTTTTCTTTAAGGGGGGAAGGATGTAATACCCCGTTTAATTTTAAAGGGTAAATTGGGTAATTGAGAAATAAAATTTAATTTTTATTGCGAGTGATGAGTTGGATTATTTTTGGGTTCAAAATATATTCGGGAAGTTCATATATTAATTCTATAGAAAGCGATATTTAGTTACGTATTTTATTTAGCATTTTATGTGATTTATTTAATATAACAAGTGTGTACCCAACCCACTAGATTGACCAACCCATTTGGTACTCCTTAAGCACCTTAACATAGCTAGCTAGTTGACAAAAAAAAAAAAAAAAAATGGGGCAAGTCGGTGGAGAGCAAGATGACTTCTCCGAGTAATAACCAATTATTTAAATGTCACTTTCACCTTTCTCTTTCTCACCAAACACCATCAGATCTCTCTCTCTCTCTCTTCCTCACAAAACAAAACAATTAAAACTCTCTCTCTCTCCCAAAACAACCCCACGG
Organism: Linanthus parryae; assembly: GCA_023055425.1. Classification (NCBI taxonomy): domain Eukaryota; kingdom Viridiplantae; phylum Streptophyta; class Magnoliopsida; order Ericales; family Polemoniaceae; genus Linanthus; species Linanthus parryae. The sequence continues at coordinate 124,454,901 of JALGPY010000003.1, read as the reverse complement.
TAAAACAAAACCCATCACCACCACCGCACCCTCCATCACCACCGTGCACCACTACCCTAGCCACCACTTCCACTTCATCTCTCTCCATCTCCCTCCCCTCTCCCTCTGTCCGGAGTCGGGGCAGAAGAAGCCGCCAACGGAAACGCCGCCAGCCACCATGGCAGCCGGCGGGAATCACCCCGACGGGTGAAACACCGCCACCACTCTCTAGTTTCTCTCCCTCTCACTCTGTTTTGACCCCCATACCCTCTTCCCACCACTGTTTGGACCCAAGGAGGAGGAAAAGCAGCAGCAGGTCGCTGCAAGACAACCCAGAACCGCCACCTTCGCCGCCGCCACCATACTTTCCGGCGAGAAGCTCCGGAGCTAACCGGAGTGACCCACTCTTCAAAAATGGTACCAAACAGCTCCTGGAGGTCCAAAGAGTCTAGATTTATCATCAAACAGAGCCTAGAACGTCGGATTCATCGTCCGTGTTCATCACCGCCGACCACCACCTTCGGAGACGTGACCCGCTCCGTTTCTTGACCATTTCTCGTGATTTTTCGTATGGGTAAACTCTAAATCACCCTCTAGTTCATTTTTAATCATCAAAATCGCATCTTGTTAGCTCTAACACGAATCGGGCATGTTGGGTTGAAGTTGTATGCTTGTGTTCATAAAAGGGGGTTGTTTATGTAGTTTCTGAAAATTGGAGGGTGAGATGTGAACTGCATGTATAGTTTCTAAAATGTTGGGGGTGGTTTGTGTATTTTATCAAACTGCATTTATATGTGAAATTAAAAATATTATTTTTAGATTAATGTTATAAGCTAATGTTTCTATATATTATTTTGACTAAATAAAAGTAATAAGTTGTTTAAATTACATAGAGTTATATTTATATGAAATATTGTTGTTTTTATAAGCAAGATAAAAATGTACGGTTTGGTTTAATTACATAATTTCGGTTTATTTAACTAAATATTTTAGATTTATTGAAAATTGTTATTTTGAGTAAAATAGATTATTTTGTTAATATTGATAAAAATAAATAAGTTGAGAGTTAGTTTGTGAAATAAAGTAGACTTTTAAATAAAAATCCATATTACTATTATTTGATATTACATGATTATTTTTCTAGAAAGTAGAAACTCTTTGTCCAACATCAATTTATAGTTATGTATGACTTGTTTTATTGAAATAAGCATTTTGTGAATTTTATTCGAGTATTTAATTATTATATAGTGTATATATGTTCTAATAAATAAATAGCTATAATGGGATTAGTTTGAAATAATTTTTATAGTCACTTATGAATAAATAGTATGTTTATTAAATTATTATTTACTAAATAAAGAGATTGTATAAGTTTAATATTGGATTTATTTCTCAATAATTATACGAGTTTGGATTTATATAAGTTATAATATTTTTATGAGGAAAATATAAGTGTTAATTTAAATAATTGTTTTATGCTATTAATTAATGGGGTTAGGGGGGGGGATAATTTCAAATGAGAAATTAGGAGATATAGCATTCTGCATATCATGCTTGTATAATTAAACTTGTAATTAATTTAGGAATTATAAATTGTAGGCGACGGATTTGTGGACATTGGCTTTGTCGACCACCCTACGTCAACATCAGGTGAGTTTTACATATTTAGCCTTGCGTGCCATCTTCTGTCGTGTCGACTACTTGCCTAAATGATAAAATAGTTGTCTTATTTCATCCCCTACTCTATAAATGTGCTTACTTGTTTTAAACCCTCACAATAGTACACGATTTTGAAATACTTGTCACACTTGGATGGAATTCAATGATAACGTATTAATGTACGAACATGTGATGTTATTGGGTGATGATTCCCTGGGCTTAGTCCCTAAAGAGATAATCGGGTTCGATCCCCGTAGTTACTTGTATTTGGGTGATGATTCCCTGGGCTTAGTCCCTAAAGAGATATTCGGGTTCGATCCCCGAAATAAAATGATTAGCATGTACCGGAACCAGTTATATTACTTATTACGGGTGATGATTCCCTGGGATTCGGTCCCTAAAGATATGGCACTACGTGCACCCCGACTCCTTTCGCCGTAGGCTGGAGTACTGCTTCTAGATACCACTCCTTTGATTGACGCACTTGGGAGGGTGTTGCAACACTTAAGGTCTAGAATGTCTGATTGTGGTCACCGGTCTACCCGGGTACTGTGCCTTAGTTGATAATTCGATTACTCTGTTTGGGAACAGTTATACGTGAGTCGTGTGTTTAATTGACATATCTTTTATGAAGAGATTTTTATTGGATACGTATGACGTGTCGTTGTAAACGAAATTGTTACATGGGAAATCGACATTATTTTATGACACTGTCACTTGTTTCTTGAGTTTACGATGTTATACTCATTCTCCGTTACTCCTGAACTGTTTTTAAATATGTAACCCTGCAGCCTTTCTTAACCTTCCTGTTTTTACATGCTAAGGTGTACCTCACTCAGCATTTCTTGCTGACTTTCGCAAAACTGCTGTCTTTGTTTCATTCCCCTGCAGGTCTAGGAGCTGGGAGCTGGGAATAAGGGAATCGCGAACTTATCTAGTATTTGGTAGCACTTTTATTATGTCGAACTCTTAGTTTAATTTCACATTGTATAATAGTAAGCAGCATGTTGAAGACAATTATCAGTATGTAATATATAATTATGGGACGTATTGTTCTTGATTTCCGCCACTTCATTTTGAGTAGCACCCTCCTGGGCTCTCCGGTCCGGAACGGAAAACTCGGGAATCAAGGGGTGTTACACATAAGGTACAAGGAGAGGTGGTGTGTGCCCCAAAAGTGTAAGGAGGTCAAGGAACGGTTAATGAGAGAAGCACACAACACGCCATACTCCGTACATCCAGGAGGAGATAACTTGTATAAGGACTTGAAAAAAGCAGTTCTGGTGGCCAAGAATGAAGAACGAGGTTGCAGAATTTGTAGCCCGATGTCTCACGTGCCAAAAGGTGAAGTTTGAACACAAGAGGAAAGGAGGTTTGGTGCAACCTTTGGAAGTACCCATGTGGAAATGGGATTCGATATCAATGGACTTTTTGACTGCTTTGCCAGTAACGAAGAATGGTTTGAATCAGATTTGGGTTGTAGTTGACAGATTGACGAAGACGGCAAGATTCATCCCAATGAATGACACTTGGGATATGGAGCAACGAGCAGACGCGTACATCAAGAATATCGTTAGATACCATGGTGTACCAAAGGACATCGTGTCTGACCGAGACCCAAACTTTCTCTCACATTTCTGGCAAGCATTACAGAAAGCCTTAGGCACTCAGCTCAAGTTCAGCACCGCTTTCCACCCATCTACTGATGGACAGACGGAACGAACCATACAAACATTGGAGGATATGTTGCGAGCATGTGTCATGGACTTCCAAGGTTCTTGGGTAGACCGGTTACCATTGATAGAGTTCTCGTACAACAATAGTTACCACGCAAGTATAGGGATGGCACCCTATGAGGCACTATATGGGCGGAAATGTAGGACACCCTTGTGCTGGAATGACATCAGCGAGACACTAGTTTTGGGACCACAAATGATTGAGGAAATGGTGAGTCAGGTCAGAATCATTCAGCAACGGATGAAAGCGGCCCAGGATCGACAGAAGTCTTATGCAGACCAGAAACGAAGACCCGTGTAGTTCAAGGTTGGAGACAAAGTGTTCCTGAAGGTATCACCAACCAAGGGAGTTTCTCATTTCAATCAGAAGGGAAAACTCAGTCCCAAGTTCATCAGTCCCTACGAAGTCCAGGACAGGATAGGAGAAGTAGCCTACCGTTTAGATCTTCCTTCTAATCTGGGTCGAGTACATAATGTCTTCCACGTGTCTCAACTTAAGAGGTACATCCCAGACCCATCACACATCTTAGATCCCGAACCATTAGAATTAGACCCTATTCCTACACACGAAGAACACCCCGTCAAAATCCTACACACCAAGACTAGAAAGACTCGTACCACGTCAACCACGTTGGTCAAAGTGTTATGGAACAGTCATCTGACGGAGAACGTCACATGGGAAGCTGAAGCTGACATGAAACAACGATATCCCCACTTGTTTGAACAGGTATAAACTCGAGTGACGAGGACGTCACTCCTTTAAGGGGGAGGAGACCTTCACACTTTTAGTTACACTTTTACTCATCATATTTTACTCGCTACATAGTTAATACATGAGATTACGCACTTTGCATTTAGTATTCATAGTACAGTCATGAGATATTACTTTTGCGCTTCGAGGACGAAGCTTGATCTTAAGGAGGGAAGGATGAAACAACCCGAAATTTAAATATATATTTTAGGAACAAATATGTATGTTTATAGCAATATTGAGTATAAACTGACATCTATATTTAATATTTTGTGGTACTATTGCTAGGTGACTATGTCATAATAAAATTAGAATAGAGTATGTACCATATAGACACGTATATATACATATATATCACACTTATATTTAATAGTGTGTGTCACATATACTACGTGGTGACTTTTATCACGACATTTCGATAATATCACACCCGATTATTTTCTAACAAATCCGGAATGTTATCTTCGTCACAAAATTTTCAGCCACAATTACATATTGAGACGGCAATCATTTCCGTAAAAAAAGGATTATCCCGTCTGATGAAACAAGCATGCCACTATTCTCTTATCTTCACAATTATTTTCTACTTCCTCATCTTCTTCATACTTCTTCATTTCCTCCTATAAATACCACCTCCCGTAGCTCCATTTCACCACACCAACATAGCTACAACCCCTCTCACTTTCATAATCAGCTCATCATCCTTGCCATCTCCATCACAACCAACACCACCATAGTTCATCGCCGGAAAACTCCATAACCACCAACACAAGCTCTCTCTCTCTCTCATCTCAAACCAACACGAGAACCATACCCACCACCCCTCACGTCACACACCCACTACCTTATATTCATAGCATCATTAAGAAGCAAAGAACCGGCCAAAACAACCACCCGAAGCAGCCCCAACAGCCGCAACAAGCAGCAACCCGCAACAGTAGCAGCGCCTGCTGGACAGCGGCTTGTTCTTGCCGTATCTCCTTCGTTACAACTCGGAATTGGCCCAAATTTTAACCACAAATTCTCCTACTTGTCCTGTACAACTTTAGTTCTTTGGCCCCGACCGAACGGAGTCTAAACAGAGCCCGAATTCACCCCGCGCTGAAACTGCTTTAGCCGAACAGCACCAGTGGGCAGCGGTGTTGTTCTTCCTTGTTCTTTTCCATTTTAGCTCTAAAACGACCTCCGTTTTCTCCTACATATCCCCCTACTTGTTATCTATAACTTTCATTCTTTAACCACGTTCAAAAGAGGCCAAAACGGATCCCGAATCGTTGCCCAACTTGAACTACACTTGCAACGTCAAGTAGCTACCTTCATCACCAACTCCGCCAACGACCACCACTTGGGACACGGCTGCTACCGTCCACTCGGTGACACTCCAAGGACTTCCTTAACACCATTCTCGCAAGCCGAAGAGGTTCAAACAGCCCGCGCTAGGTCACCGCTCATTTCATCGGAACCTCGGTATAACTTCATTTTCACGCGTCGCATTTTACATGTTCTTGCATATTCGTACTCTCACACTTTCCGGAAGTCATTCATGTTAAACTAGTTGAAAACGGAACGTTAGAAATGCATACAACAATTATTCTTGAAATGGGGGTTATAAATGTATTTTCTAGAACTAGCAACAACTCATATTTTTGAGAATTAGACAAGTCTAGGGGGAGGTAAGTGTACAACTACATTTCTAGCTATCCTACATTATAAATACCTAAGTACTAATTAGATGTTAGTATAATAAATAATGATTAGTAGTTAGTAAATAAATATCATTGTGAGTAGGATGAAGATTAGTAAATTAATATTAATATTAGTTAATATTAGATTTGATAAATTAATATAGTGTTTTTATAAATAAATTTTGGTTAGTCTTTTTGACAAATAAACAATATCTTAGTACTTGATTAAGGGACATCCTTAAAATTCGACTAGGTCATCACCGAGTAATTAACTAGAATCAACCCGCTTGACATATAGGACACTTGCATATTAAGCGATTAATTATTAATTAGGATTTATCTTTATTTGTAGACACCGAGTTCATAGACGAAGGCTACGTCGGCTACATCTAAACTACCGTCGGAACTTGTAGGTGAGTTCGTAGGCTCAACCCTTACTCTTCAAAACGCGTGTTTCACTATAATGTCTCTACTTGTCTTGACTTGAGCTTAAATGTTTTGAACGCATTTCTTATGCTTACTCAATACTTGTGTTTACTAAACATGTCATTGTGTTAATTGAACTCCTTACTTTCACATGTTGAAATTCAATATTTTGGGAACTTGTTACTCGAGAAGAAATTATTTTCACTACTTGATGGGATTTTAGAAAGGATAACAATGAGACTTTTCAGAAAGTTTAAGCTACTAATCACGTAAAGTGAAAACATGAACTCTCGGGGACTTGATATGGTTTGACCAAGCAAAGCTTGGGACTTGATATGGATTGACCAAGCAAAGCTTGGGACTTGATATGGTTTGACCAAGCAAAGCTTGGGACTTTAGTCGAAGGTGGCTCTATGGTTTCCCCTGGGGCGCATTAGCACAGGGTAAGGCTCTAGTACTACTCTCTTGGGACAACAGTTTCCCTCGTAGGAGGTGTCGACACTTAAGGTCTAGATGCTGAGGTGAGATTGGTTCGGACGAGCGGATTATTTCGCCGTTCACACTGGATATGATTATTGGTACTGGATCTCCCCGATTATAGAACTAAATTGATTTTTGGAATAAATGAACATGTCATAAATTGTTTTAATACTTACATGTGCCTCACTCTGATTTACGCCTGTGATGCGTTCTCATTCAGTTTTCACTGACTTTTACTGTGGTGTCCTTGTTTTGTAAAACCACCACAGGAGAGGCCTACGTTGGGGATAGGGACGTCACATACTAGTGGAAGTATCACCTCGCTTGAATAAAGTATTAATTTCATTATTCCGCTGTTTGTAATATAATGGTTTGTAATAACTCTGAACAAGGCTTGTGAACTTTTTATGTAATAAAGTGTGTTTTGTGAATCCGAAGCAAAGATCCTTTCTCCTGATCATGGTGGTTAATTCTCCATGAGAAGGGCACGCCCGGAATTTCAGTAATGAAAATTTGGGGGTGTTACAATATATCGTTGGAAAGCTATGGATGTCTACTCCAATGGCGCAAGCCTTTCTCCAAAACTCATTGTAGATTTTCCTGAGCATCAAAAATAGTGAAGGCTGGTCCTGAGTGACTTTTCCAACTTTGCTTCCTTTTTGCATCTTCTTTTCTCTTCTTCATCTACCTCCATTCGAAGCATATACAAGCCTCTCATAAGATCCATTCCACCTATTTTACCTGAGTTACACAACACTAAACAACCCGTGCAATTATCTTCGCAAATATGAGAGAAAACATGCGCAAATAAGCTAGAAACTACACTTTTCACGCTTAGGCTTATAAATCATCAATTTCACATATTTGTGAACATATATCATATAAATCATGTGAAATAAGCCTAATATAAGTAATGAGAAAGTATAACGATAACTCCTAATAGAAAGTTATCAACCACTTCACCCAGTTTCTTCTATGTGGCCTTTGTAGCTTCAACTCTCGCATGGCTAGGATATGGAGGATCCTGAGTAGTCACACCACTGCGAGTAGTAATAGCTTTGAGCTACTCAGTAGGGGCAATGGTATTATAAGGAAGCATACCTGATGGAAATTTAGCATTCTAATTGGCTATTTGCCCAATCTGCGTCTCATGGCTTTTCACAGTAGCCTCAATAGAAACCAGCTTCTCGTTCATCTTTGATAACAAGCTGTATAAGTCTGGATGTTGTTGTTGTTGTGCCTGCTGCTGCGGAAATTGCCTCTGAGCTTGATACTGAGAAGTAGGCTGCTGTCCAGGTGCATATAACCCACTGTTTGGGTTGGCATAGCTAAAGTTAGGATGGTTGCGGTTGTTGGATGGTACGTGTTAGGCCACTGCTTGTATCAAGAAATTCACATCCTCAACACCCCAAGCATACCCCTAATTCTCATATGCTAGTAGCTCACCCATGGATTTTACCTATGATGGAGGCTGCATCTCGTTAAACGCTGAGGTCATGGATTCAAGCTTCTCCTCCATAGACTCAATTTTGTTGACCAAAGAAGCATCTGCAGATCTCGAATACCTCCGTGTCTCGGACCTCGTAGTCTCTTTCTTGGACACGTTGTTAAGCAAATCCTGAGCTCGCTATGCTCCAAGCCCCATAAAGTTACCCCAAGCTAGCATATCCAACTGGTCAGCTGTCTCCTTGTCTAATGCACCATAGAAGTAATGTAGGAGTTTGTGCCATGGCTCGCCATGATTCGGGCATCTGCGAAGAATTTGGCTGAACTTTCTCCATGTATCTCCCAATGAGCTATCTTATTACAGGGTGAACTTTGTAATCTCGGTCATTTGCTGAGTAACCTTGGACGGTGGCAAATACCTCCTCAGAAATTCATGGAAGCAATCTGCCCATGTCACAATACTCCCAGCTGGAAGCTCCATAAGCCATTCTTTGGCTTTTCCAGATAAAGAGAAAGGAAACAGTAATAGCTTTACTGTTTCATCTGGAACCCTCTGGTCGTGCAAAGTAGAAGTAATCTGATCAAAAATGAGAAGATGGTGGTTGGGATCATCTTCTTGAGCTCCAGTGAATGCGTATTCATCACGAACCATGTTAATCATGTGCTTGCGCACGTCAAAATGTTTGGCATTGATGTGTGGCTTAACAATGGTAGGTTGATAGCAGGCTGGAGTAGTTTGGAAAAAATCTACCATAGGAGGGTCTTTGTTCTCAACATTCTCTAATTGGGCTGCTGGGATCTGCCCATTATTGCCCCATTGTTGCCACCATTCGCTCCTCCATTGTTGCCCTCTACTACCCCCACACCAGGTGGTGGTTGATTTTTGGGGATTGTGGAGTGCGAGAGCTGCTTGTATCTCAACCATTTGAGCTCTCAGCTCCTCAGTTTCACGTGCCACGTTGGCCACAGTAGTCTACGCATTAGCTCTGGCAGCTTGGGAATCTGGTGCCTCCTTGCGGAGCCTCTCCAACTCGACTCTCTCCTGATCTTCCATAAGAATTGAGTTTGTTTTCCTCAAGTCTCTACGTCCTGTGCGCAATAAAGATTCTGGGTCCTCAAGTACTGGGTACAAAGTTCCGTCTTGAGAACGGGTCATGCACCGTAACAATCAATTTGAAATCAAAGAAAGCACAAAGAAAGTAGGTGAGCGACGAATATTAACAGAAAAGTAAAATCCCTAAGGTTAAAAATAATAACTAACTTAGCCGAAGTCCCCGGCAACGGCGCCAAAAACTTGACATGTTTCTAACGCAAGTGTACGGTTGTCGTGTGAGTAATAGATAAGATTAGGGGTTGTCGTGTCCCAAGAGACCTCTTATAAATTAGTTATTAATAAATAACCTTATTTGGGCTAGCAATTTGATTTGATTGTTCTATTTCTACTAATTAAAAGACAAATATCTCAATTAACCGGTTGATTGATCGATTAACAAAGAATGATTGTTTTATTTTCTAATAAATGATAAAGTTCAGGATATCTTTCGGGATCACTAGGGCGTAATTACCGTTAATAGTTTATGTTCACATAACACGGATGTCTTCTACTTAGCCAAACAAGCAACTCTACTTTGGAGATTTCTCAACCAAAGAGTATGTTTAGGAGCATATATCTGTTCCTCTAGCATACATACATCTAAAGATGCATTAAGATCTCATGTTCAACTCTTAGTTCTTAGTTAACTAAACCGATTCCAATAGTTTAGATACAAATAGTGCAAGATTCACGTTTCGGGTAGTAAATACCGATTCCTCAAGCATTCTCTACCTAGAATCACACCTATTGTGACGTCATACAATCCGAATGATTGAAATAAGCATAAAATCAAGCATGGCTAAATAATAAGAACATCCAATTAAGCTAAACGCGTGAAATATGAGCCATAAACCACCAAACCGGTGTTTAACCCTAGCTACCGTCTAGATATCCTTAATAAAGTGCTTAGCTACTACAAGACATGATCAAAACAATGAGTTCTATGATCATGTAACAAAATCTAGAGAAGAGAAGGAGAAAAGATTCCCAACGATCGAGTTTCTGATCTCCAAAACGCTCCCAAGCTTCCAAAATACGTTCCCAATAGCTAGGTATGACTCCAAAATCGTTCCTAACTCTCTCTGATAGTTTAGGAAACAATTTTTTAATCATAACTATTATGAAATAGCACAAAAACCCTGAAATTCCGAATCTGATAAGTAGGGTGATCGTACGATCACTTTGTAAGATCACATTGTAAGATCACTTTGTAAGATCACATTCTGGCCAAGTGTTAGATCACAGTGTAAGATCACTTTGTAAGATCAAAATTTAAGTTGCAACTCTTCCCTTCACCTTCTTGCTCTTTTTCCTCTTCCTCTTCCTCTTCGGAGGGTTTGGGGGGTCTTTCCTGTTCGGTGAGAGAGAGAATGGAGAGACTGAGTTTGTTTTCAAAATTAGAATTCTAAATATATATATTTTTTTGAAATATGGATTAAGTTAATTACTTTTATTAACTTTAAATAGAGTCAAATCTGGTCTCCTAAAAGATTGCGGTGGATTGGCAGCCGTTTCCTCGATTAGCTCTCGTTGGCCAATTTTTTTGGTTATATCACCAAGTCAAACTGGTGTGGAAATGAGCTCTGCTAGTACTCCGGCGGCGGGGGTCTCCGGCGCCGATGATCTATTGCAAGAAATACTCGTTAGGCTGCCACAGAAACCAGTCACCAGATTCAAACTAGATGTCATCTATAAATCCACTTAAATTGAAACCCATCACTCTCCTTCCTAGATGTCATCTATGAATCCACTGAAATCGAAAATCTCCAATCTTGCAACGGATTACGCTTATGCCGTGTGTTCAACTATCAAAGTGAAGCCCTGAGTTGCTACTGTGTCTGCAATCCCACCACAAAACACTACAAATTGCTTCCACCATCTACAGAAACCACCAATCTGCAAAAACCCTCTGGTGCCACTCTAGCTTTTGACCCTCTTGTTTCATTTGATTACAAAGTTGTATTCATAAGCGGGTTTTCGTGGGTGGGAATCAGACATGTGAAATTAATACTCTTCTGGGTTTAAATCTTGGAGGTCTGTTTCATATGGGTTTAGGCTTCCATGGAAAATTGATTTAGAACGCAGGGCGTTTTCAGATGGAACAATTCACTAGGTAGGCAAGGAGTTCTCACTCTGTTTTGATGTACCCTCAGAGGAGATGAATCAAATCAAGTGTTATCCTGGGAGGGGCTATAGATATGTGGGAGAATTCGGATCTAGTTTTCATTTGGTTGATACTGATAATGCCAATGGAGATATTCTTATCCTTGAAATGAGTGTAGACTTCTCCAATTGGAATATAAAGTATAAGGTTAATGTATCTACTTTCCCTCAAGTTGCTCCGTCTTCGGTTCTTTGTGTTGTTGAAGCAGTTAGGGAAGAAGATTCGGCACTTGTACTGAAGACCAATGACAAATTTGTTTCCTACAATTTTATGCACAAGAAGGTGGAGACACCCTGTCATTTGCCTGCTGAACTTGTCAAAGAGTTAGAAGCCGAGAGTGTCCGTGCTTATCCATATGTTGAGGCCTTATGTTCCGTTTGAAGGTGGACCATGAACTGTAAGCGTTACCTACAAGTCCTTCGCTGCACGTTTCATGTTAGTGGAAACAAATCTGTTTGTTAAACTTGCAAGGTGAGGATGTTTTATAATTCTCGTGCATGTATATTCTACTGCTTGCATAAATGCTCGTTTTCTTCAATGTTTAGTTGTGCTTTCATGTTTGGCAATTGTGACTAATCGTAAGCACCGGTGTGGGCAGACCTTTGTAAACGTTTCTTGTGAAGTTGTGCTGAATAAAACATGTGTACAAGTTGCGTCTTCATCTTGTTTTTTATTGTGAAACTGTCTTAGGCTAATTCTCAGATTGAAGTATTCCCTAAAGTTTTCCAATTCGTTTACAACGTAGTTTCCATTGTACTCATAGCATATTGAATGCATTGATTTAATGTATCTGTGCACAAGTTCCGGATTGGTTTTCTCCTAATAGCAGAGATATCATCGTCCGTTTCGTTGCTAGTATCAGATACCTAATATATCTTAACTGATCTGTTCAAAGTTCCAGTGCCAGCAAATCTTCACAAGCCCCCAGATATTTATAAAAAAAAATCTTCTGCAGTGAGTGTCAAACTCATGTGCAAGTTGCTGTTTAATCTTGAACGATTCTGAAACTGTTTTAGGCACATTAGTTTTTGTTGTGTTGAGTTCAAAGCACATTGGTGGCATTCTAAAATTGATGAATAATGTGAACTGAATTCATGAAAATTGAATGCATCTAATCCATGTACAAGTAGCGGACATCGTTTTGGACTAGTCGGCTTACATCGATTACAGTCATTAACATGTTCTATGCATCATATTGTCTATGCAGGAAAGTAATTGACCTCGGCCTCATACTACGTCATCCTCTATGCCTTCCGTGTACCCATACCGTTTCTCGAAAGCCAGAAACTTCTTGTAGATATCTTCAGCCCGAATTTTGGGAGTACGGTCGAGTGCGAACTTGTAGATACACCTCGCCCTCTCTGTCTCCTTGCACTTCTCCTCAAACTCGGCGAATGCAACATACAACTTCTCCAATTCGCTGTCGTCGGCCAGTTTCTCCAGAGCTCTCTCGTAACAGTTTCTGGCTGTGAGGGTTTCACCATTCTCCATCTCAAACTCCGAAAACAGAATCCAGGAACGGGCCTTCGGCTGAGAGTTCACAAACTTCTCGTAGATGGCTCTCGCCTTTTCAATCTCGTTGAGCTGCACTTCGAATCTGATATAGGTCAACCAACCTTCCTCGTCCGGGTCCCAAGTCATCCACCTTTCAAAGATTTGCCGCGCTTCCGCCACGTTCCCCAGCATCCTCTCCATGTGGGTGTACTTGTACCACAACTGATCCACTCTCGGCAACACATACACTGCTCGTTCCCAGAGGTTCCGAGCGCGGTTAACGCACTTGTTCTTCATCTCCATCTCAATATATTTGAGCCATATTGAGTGGTTTCTGGGATGGATCTCAAGTGCTCGCTCCCAGATCGATCGGGCACGGCGAAAGTCCTTCTGAGACGCCTCCCATTCTGCGTGCTTCACCCATACGTTTGGGTGGGTACGCATCCTCGGGATCAACAAATCGAATTCTCTCCTCTTCCGTTGGCGATATTCGTCGAGTTCGTCCTCGGGATCAACAAAATTTAAGTTGCAATTATCTTCAGATATTGGTGGTCGGAAATCAGAATTCTGGAGGTCTCTGGCCTCGCGGAGGATTTGTTCCGCGGTGATCTGAGTCGGAGCAGGTGACTTGTTCTTGACTTTGGTGGTCCGCGGTAGTCTCACCATGGTCGCTGAAATCTTGAGAACAGAGAGACAGAAGAAAGCTCAATGTTTTCTCGTATGAATGAATGAATGAATCAATTGTGGATGACTGTGTTTGACGGTGTATTTATAAAGCAGGCAGGAATAATCATAATTCTGGAATGATTATGACTAATTAACTCTTAAGTCGGTGTTGTTTCCAAAAAAAAAAAAAAAAAAACTCTTAAGTCGGTGCGCTTTTAAAGGGGTGGAAGTGTCTTTGCATCAAAACTGACGGGGTGAAATTGTCTTTTATCATTAAAATAATCCTTTTGAAAACAATTCCTGACGAAGTGTAAATGAAAGTCGGTAGTAAGAAGTCGGTTTTAGAAGCGGTGAAGTTAGTAGAGTCCTATAAATTGGGCAACAAGTCTTCTTCGTACCATTTATTCATCCTTCAAAGTCTGTCTAGTGCACGCGCTTTCTGATTCGCCCTGGTGGTAGAGAAATCATGGTGTCCGGCAACAGTGCCTTTCTCTTCCAACGATCAACTAAACCACTCTTCCGTAAGATTGTGAAACCGCCCATAAGTCTGTGAATTAATACAGGTGTTTTAGCTGCCACAAGAAAACTGGAATGATAGGGTTTAAGTGCCGGTGCGGTGCATTATTGTGTGGAAGTCATCGGTACCCAGAGACGCACGACTGTTGTTGCTTGTCTGCTTACAAATAAATGGGTCGTGAAGCTCTTGCCAAAACTAATCCGAAAGTTGAAGCTGACAAGCTTGAGCATAGATGTTGAGCTGATCCATATGCTTCTCGATTTGGAAGATTTTAGGTTTGGTAGAACGGGTGATTATTGTTTGTAACAATTTGTTTTGGGTTTCAATGACAGATTTAGCTAGTACATGATGATGATGATTAATCCTTCTATTTCACAGACAAGTTCTTTCATAAGTTTCATAAGCCTTATGTATTGAATTATCTCAAACCCTTTTTGTGCATAGAGTTCAGTGATGAGAATTCCTAGTCGTAGAGTTCAGTGGTCTTGAAATTATACAAACTCACCAAAAGTCCTACCAGAACGTAGTGTTTTTGGTTAAAGAAATCTACATTGTTGATGTAGGACACGAATTATGGAAATTATCATCAAATTCAGGAAAACAGTTCCCATCAGTACGCAAAGTCAGGGGCAGAATTGAAGGAATTCGATATATGGTCGAACCATACATGTTTCTGAGTGCGAACGACTTTTTGAGAATAACTCGTGATAAATCACGAGCACCACCTCAGACTGGCCAGATTCGTCCGTTTAAGGCATGAAATCAGCATTTTTACTATTTTTGGCAGTATTTATTTAGTCAATAACTTTTAGTAGCAAACTCCGAATCAAATTCCGCAAATTGGAGATTTCTCGTAATCTCTCATATTTTCTGAATTTGATAGTTTTAGAATTATTTCCATTTTTAGAAAATTTCGAATTTTCTCTATTTTTGGTCTATTTAAGCGTTGTAAACCTTCGGGTAATTCATCTTTTTACCTCATTATCAATAAAATATCAGATTTCTCTTGTTTGAGAATCGTTTATTCCATGGAGATTGTCTTTTGACGTCTTTAATCGCTTCTATTCTGCGTCAAGTGGTATCAGAGCCAGGTTGGCCTCGCTCATGACTGCTAGGCAAGGTGGAGAAGAGATCCCTGTTGACGTTGGTCGCAGGTTAGGAACCCTAGGTTCTCTAGGGAGTCCATCTTCAATAGGGACCTCGCACATGGATAGCCATGGCAGTCCTATTGAGCGATCTATGGCAGCTCTTGGGAGGAGACGATTGGTGGATCGTTTTCAATCACTTTGTATCATCAAAAACAAGTTATGCAACTTGGATATTGATGATGCTCATACTAACTTTGTTAGCACCAAGATTGTTGAGTATTTTAATTTGCATACGGAAGATCACCCGTCACCATACACTTGTGAAGGAGATAATGGATCCGGACGAATATCCGAAATCACAAAGACTTGTCAACTTTCGTTTTCGATTGGTAACAAGTATAAATCTGAAATTTTATGTGATGTGTGTGATATGGAAGAGTGTCACTTGTTGCTTGGGCGACCATGGCAATATAGTGTCAAGGGTGTTTATGATGAAGTTCACAAGGAATTTTTATTCATGTGGGAATCTCACAAGATTGGTATTCGCTCAAGAAAGGTTGAGGCAAAATCCAATAATGAAGGAAAGAGGATTGAAGAGACTAAGGTATTGCAAGAGGATACGATTCATAGTGCTGAGGAGGATGGAGCATGTTCAAAAACTAACACAAAAATTTCAACGATGCTAGTTACACCGACTTCAAGTCTTACTCATGGTACTACTGATTTTCTTGGAGTTGATTATTTTTGTTTTGCATCTCCATTATTGGTTAATCTTGTCAACAGGCTGAAACATATGGAGAGGATGCAGAACTTGGATAATTGCAATTATGTTGACAAGATGAAGATTCTGCGCGTCAAATATTCGAAGTATCCTTTTAATTGGAGTGGAATGTATCAAAATTCTAAAGTGAAATCGAGGACGAGTTCTTTCCAAGAAAGGGTGACTGATGTAGGACACGAATTATGGAAATTATCATCAAATTCAGGAAAACAGTTCCCATCAGTACGCAAAGTCAGGGGCAGAATTGAAGGAATTCGATATATGGTCGAACCATACATGTTTCTGAGTGCGAACGACTTTTTGAGAATAACTCGTGATAAATCACGAGCACCACCTCAGACTGGCCAGATTCGTCCGTTTAAGGAATGAAATCAGCGTTTTTACTATTTTTGGCAGTATTTATTTAGTTAATAACTTTTAGTAGGAAACTCCGAATCAAATTCCGCAAATTGGAGATTTCTCGTAATCTCTCATATTTTCTGAATTTGATAGTTTTAGAATTATTTCCATTTTTAGCAAAATTTCGAATTTTCTCTATTTTTGGTCTATTTAAGCGTTGTAAACCTTTGGGTAATTCATCTTTTTACCTGATTATCAATAAAATATCAGATTTTCTCTATTTTTGGTCTATTTAAGCGTTGTAATTTTCTCTATGTTTGAGAATCATTATCAATAAAATATCAGATTTCTCTAGTTACACCGACTTCAAGTCTTACTCATGGTACAACTTTAATCGCTTCTATTCTGCGTCAATTGTGGCCACTATGGTGTAGTTTTGTGGGGCTGGTTTGAAAAACTCTATGAATATCATGGTATAATATCAAGAACTAACATCACTGTTTAGGTCGATCTGGATCAAACTGTGTGATTGAATCAAAGCGAAGCCCTGAGTTGCTAGTGTGTCTGCAATCCTACCACACAACACTACAAATTGCTTCCACCACCTAGAGAAATCACCAATCCGCATAAAACCCTCTGGTGCCACTCTAGCTTTTGACCCTCTTGTTTCATTTGAGTATAAAGTTGTATTCATAAGGCGGGTTTTCGTGGGTGGGAATCAGACTTGTGAAATTGATATAAACTCTTATGGGTTTGAATCTTGGAGGTCTATTTCATATGGGTTTAAACTTCCATGGAAAATTGATTTAGGGCGTCTGACATTTTCAAATGGAACAGTTCACTGGGTAGGCAAGGAGTACTCTCTCTGTTTGGATGTATCCTCAGAGGAGATGAATCAAACCAAGGGTTATCCTGGGAGGGGCTATAGATATGTGGGAGAAATGGATCTAATTTTCACTAGGTGGCTAAGGATAATGCCGATGGAGATATTCTTATCCTTGAAATGAGAAGACACTTCTCCACTTGGATCTGAAAGTATAAGGTTAATGTATCCGCTCTCCTCTAGTTGCTCCGTCTTCGGTGCTTTGTGTTATTGAAGGAATTAGGGAAGAGGATTCAGTACTTGTGCTAAAGACGCATGACAAACTTGTTTCCTACAATATTATGCACAAGAAGGTGGAGACACTCTATGATTTGCCTGGTGAACTTGTCAAGGAATTAGAATCCGAGAATGTCCCTATCCGTACATTGAAACCTTATCTCACGTTTAAAGGTGGACTCTGTGTGGTAAGTGCTCACTACATTTCTCTTCATGTGTGTTTCTTGTTAGTGGAGACTAGTCTTTTGTTAAACTTACAAGTTGAAGATGTTTTATAGTACTGGTGTGTTATTAACGCATGTATCTTTTACTGGTTTTTGTTAGAAAAAAGAGTCCTGCACTCTTGCTTCAAATTCTATCCCTAAGTTTCCCCTCCATTTCTCACAAAGTTTACTTGTGGTAATTTTGAAAATATCATTGATTGTTGCTAGTAGATATTTAATCCGTATTATTCTCTGAACTGATGTATTCGAAGCACTGGTGTGAGTAGACCTTTGTAAATGTGTCTTGTGAAGTTGTGATGAATGATCTAATGAAACACGTGCACAAGTTGTGTCCCAATCTTGCTTTTATTGTGAAGCCAATTCCCTATATTGTGTATAAATTTGCATACTCCGTGTTTCCTTAATGAATTTTATCATATGCTGGTTGATTTGATCCAATTTGCTAGTACTAGATACGTTCGACTGATGTGTTCGAAGTGCCAGTGTTAATAAACTTTCATTAATCAATCAGAGTCTTATGCAGCCGTGAAGAATGATGTATTGAAAGTCATGTGAATTCTAACAATGATGAATTATATGAACTGAATCCATGAAAAATAAATGCATGTAATTCATGTACAAGTTGCAGACTGATCTCACTCAATTGAATCATTTTGTACTAGTCGTCTTACATAGATACCAGTCACTAACATGTTCTATGCATCACTGTCTATGGAGGGAAGTAATTTCAGAACCTGCAATGTGCTATTCCCTACAAGTATCTGACATTTGAAGTTGGACTCTATGTTGTAAGCATTCCCTACGAGTGTCTTGATGCGTGTTTCTTGTGAGCGGAATCTTACATGGAGAAAAGATGTTTATATAGTTCTTGTGTATTATCAGTGCATGTATGGTGTATCTTCTACTGGTTCTTGCTAGTAAAAAAATATTTCTACGAGCTAGTATACTCTTATTCTTCGAAGATTAGGTGTGGTTTTATGTATGGTAATAGTAAAATTATCATCGATTGTTGCTAGCACTCTCCAAACTGATGTATTTGAAGTACTGGTGTGGGTAGACTTTTGTAAACGTGTCTTGTGAAGTTCTGCTAAATGTGAGCTTTTAAAAACATGTACACAAATTGTGTCTTGATCTTACCTTTATTGTTGTTGCGAGTACCAGATATCTAATATTTCTGAAAATTGATGTGTTCAGTGTGCCAGTGCCAGTGTCAGTAAATCTTCATAAACCACATGATTCAATCAAAATTGTCTTGTGTAGTGAATGATCTAATCAAATTCGTGTGCAAATTGCTGTTTAATCTTGCATGATTCTGAAACTGTTTTAGGCTTAGTTTCTGTTGTGTTCAAACCATATTGGTAGCATTCTAACCATGACGAATAATATGTACAAGTTGCGGACTGATCTCCCTTAATTGAATCATTTTAGACTAGTCTGACTTCTATAACAGTCATTGACATGTTCTGTGCATCATTGTCTATGCAAGAAAGTAATTTCAAAATCTGCAATGTGCTATTCCTCATCTGCAACAACCTTCTGTTTCTTCCACCTATGGCTGCTTCCAAAATCTTGAAATTTGTTGTGTTGGCATCTTCAGGAAATACAAAGTCTACGTATTCTTCATACTCAGACTGCCCGCCTATGTTGCACGGACACTCCATCAGGGGTGTCGTTCCGTTTCGGACACTGAGAAACGTGTCGGAAACTCGGACACACCTAAATGATGTTTTTCCGAATAAAACTGATAAGAATGTGGCCCCAAATGCCTGGTTCTATTTGGGGGAGACGTAGAGAAAGAGAGTTGGACAAAGTTGTTAATCGATTTACCAAACCACATCTGATTGTTCTTGCTTCTCTTCGTCTTTGTTTTCTTTGTCAAGGAGATTGTGCGGCTAGGGTTGGTGAAGACAGTTTAAAGATGAATACATGAGACATTTCACCTTCACCTCGTGTATTTTTTTAAATTTTGAAAAAACACCCTGATACTTTTTATGTTATGTGTTGCTATCTTTTGGATGCTAAGCTTCATTCGACTCTTGCAATGGATATAGTTTTAAATTTGCCAATTCAGTCTTGAATTAATACACACACACACACATACATACATACATACATACATACATACATACATACATACATACATACATACATACATACATACATACATACATACATACATACATACATACATACATACATGCATACATACATACATACATACATACATACATACATCCATACATACATACATACATATGTATGCGGCGTGTATATACATGTATATAGATGTATATATGCGGCGTGTCCGCGTCTCCTGATTTCATAAAATTTGGCGTTTCGGCGTCTCCGTCTCCTGCCGTACCCGTCTCCGTCTCTGTTTCAATGCAACATAGCTGCCCACCTCTGCTTCAGTTTCTTTGGCAGCTTTGTGCGAACCAAGTTCATATTGCTCTTTCCTCCGATTCTGGTGCAGATGTTTTGAAATAGTTTGATGCTCATTCAGTCATTGCTCTTGTGCGAAAAATGCATTGCTTCTTCCGAAATTTTGAACCTCTTCCATCTACATCTGTAGCAGATGACTCGAATGTGGCATAACCGATCCATACCTTAAAGTGTTGTGCCTCTCCAGAAGCCTCTCGTAAACATCTCTAGTCCTTTTGTATTCGTGGTGTGAAATCTTCAAGTCAATGTAGGCCTTCCATGCCTGGAATATCCAGAGCAGGTTATGAAATGGCGAGCTCGTAAATATACCGGGCCTTCTCATCTTCACCGAGAATTATGTAATTCAGCATACTTGCACCACACGTAGTAGCAGTTCTCAGGTCTCCACTCTTTTTCTTTTGTTTTTTGTTTTGTTTTGTTTTGTTTTGTTTTGTGTTTTTTTTTTTTTTTTTTTTTTTTTTTTTTTTTGTCAAAACCACATATCATAAAATACTCAAGCAGAAAGATCTGCTATCACTATTCCAACTATCCTGCAGTATTGGAAGGATATTTCGATGCTAATTGGATATCTTATACAAAAGATTCCAAATCGACGAGTGGGTATGTATTTACCCTCGGAGGAGCGGAAATATGTTGGAGGTCCTCAAAGAAGACGTGAATTGCAAGGTCTACTATGGAATCGGAATTCATAGCGTTAGAAAAGGCAGGGGAAGAAGCTGAATGGCTTCGCCATTTCCTCGAGGACATTCCAGTATGGCCAAAGCATGTGCCATCTATTTGCATTCATTGCGATAGTCTGTCTGGAATAGGCAAGGCACAAAGTAGCATATGTAATGGTAAGTCTCGACATGTGCGTCGAAGGCATAATACCATTAGGCAACTTCTCTCACAAGGGATAACATCGATCGATTATGTGAAGTCAAAAAAGGTCTATCGAGAGAATTAGTTGCAAGTTCGTCAAGGGGAATGTGGCTAATGCCAATCTCGTAAAGATTTGCACGATAGAAAACCCAACCTAGAAGATTGGAGATCCCAATAACTAGGTTCAAAGGGACAACCTAACTATTTGTACAAATATTAAGATAACTCACGAAAGAAACTACGTTTCAATCCCATTCCTAGGGCGATGAGTGATAGGACCAGGGTAAGCAATGCTTTTAATGCAATCACATGTTAAGATGAGTATGGATAGATACCTTTAAATGTATCTCACCTATGTGAGTAGGAACTGGGGCCGGTTCTAGGAGGATGAGAAGGCATAATCCTCTAAGACTACTCATGAAACCAGGAAATAGTGTCTCAAGGCCAAAATGAGCTCAACCATGAGAACAGACTATGATCATGTATTAATTGCGTGGTTACTATCGACTAGGTATAGACCGCGGCAAGGCAGTTCAAAGCGCTTCGCACACTAACTAAGCCAATATACCCTATAGTATCTCACTAATGGAAAATTTCAAGGCCTAAGGCTACTTTTCTTTAGGCAATTAATTACCAACAAAGGGAATTGAAAAAAGCAATTGATCTTTCGGCTTCAACGCTGATTGGTCATTCATGTGGGGGATTGTTCAAAAATGGTCTTCGACAAGTCGGTCTTCATCCTGCTCATTTGAAAGTTAACAACACCAATTACACCAACATTAATGGTATCTTGGTGATCGTTTTGCTTACTCACTCGTCGAAAACCATTAAGAAATGAATGAACAATAAGCCATAGAAGTTGGGGGGGGGGGTTGTGTTAGGGTTTATGTTCCCAAAATAAATCAGCCAACGTCTTGAGGAAGAGAGAGTTTGAAGTGTTTATATACTTCAACGTTGGACTATAAGGGCACACCCTTTGGGTGATACTGATAACTCCCTATTAGAGTTATATTTCTTGCACGTTTTATATCGTTTTGCGTACTTTCCGGGTTGATAATCTTAGTTTTACACTATGATTAGAGAGAAAACGTAGAATCTTAGCTCTAGGCATTATATTGTTAATCCAGGCATTTCCCGCATTATTTTATGTATTTTTTGTCACGTTTGATCGCACGGGTTGTGTTTCGTGTTGTTTTGGCAGGAACGGAGCTTGAGGAAATGAAGCGGAGAGGGGAAACTAGCTTTGGAAATTTTTCGGGAGCTTAAACGAAGAAGAAATAGTGAAGAAACAGTGAAAATACATGAAAAGGGGAGGCAAATGCAATTTAATGAAGTTTATGTAATGGCACTTTGACCCCCTAGATGAAAAATGGCCAAACACTTAGTGAAATTTTGATGGCCAACATGATAGCAACTCACTGGAAGTGTAGGATCACAAGATCACAAGATCACCCGCAAGACCACAATGTGATCCTAGGATCAAAAAAGGTGATCACAAGATCAAGTGCAAGACCAGATCTAGGATCAAACGTGATCCTACAACCACAATGTGATCCTATGATCACAAAAGGTGATCACAAGATCAAAATACTTAAAACAAAATAAAAGAACGGGAGAGCCTTTTCTGAGAGGGACGCACAGAAAAGGAAGAAAAAAAGAAAAAGAAAAAAGGACTCACGCAAGGAGAAGGAAGAGGAGGCTAGGGTTCTAGAGGAGGGCTCCTCCATTGAAGATCTAGGTTTTGCTTTCTTCTTCTCCTCTCCCAATCTTGGTATGGAGAAACTTGTTTATCTTGTTTGGTTGATTACTATTAGCTAAACTCCATTGCTAGGCTTCTCTAGAGAGCCTCGGGTTTATGTAGACGAATGATTTTCCTGGTTTAGACTTTGTCTCATTCTTTTATGCTTTGATCTATTGAATGAATATTTAGTTTCTTGAACTTGTTAGTGAGTCTCGCCTATTGACACGGCGTGATCATGATTTAATCTTCTTGAAAACTAGGGTTTGTTCATAGTTCATCGTTTCGCTTAATGTTAATGTTTATTTTAGTTACATGTTCTTGTTCTATGCTCAATCCTTAGTGTGAAAGGAGTGATCAACCGGACGCGCTAGCTAATTAGATGAGTGCACGACAGTGACTTAGCCTAATTGTGATGAGAACTTGAACACAATCCCGAATCACCGAGACCGAAAAAGAGACGTGTTAGGATTGGCCTTAGTGTGGGTAGATTCGGTAGGATTATTTAGCTGTTCCGTGAAACGGTGGGCCTACAGGACTCGTTATCGTACCAGTAGATGACCTGCTAGAACGGACCGGTAGACAACATGAGACCGAGAGGAGATTGTAGTTAACCGAGACGTAAAATGACATGAGACCGACATGAAATTGTCATAGCGTATTACCCGGCTGAGCTAAAATAGGATTGACGTGTTACATAGCTGAACCGGAATTCGTCTACAGCCCTAGGTGATCTAGAGATGGCTTAGTTTCTCCATATCTATTTATTAAAAATAAAAAAATAAAAAAATATTAGATTAGTTGTTATTTCAATTCTTAAATCAATTAACTCTTTCCCCCTGCACCGTACTCTAAATTAAATAACTAATTAAATAATCTCAAGCATGTCCTCGTGGGATCGATAACTCGGGGTTGAAATATCACCCCTATATTACTTGACCGTGCACTTGCGCATACGCGTTAAAAAATCGCGTCAAGTTTTTGGCGCCGTTGCCGGGGAATTAAACGGTTTATTAGTTTAGTTAAAAATTAATTTAGGGAACTACTTTTAATTTCTTTTTGTTACTATCTGTTTACCTCACGGGTTTGCTTGTGTTGCTTTTTTAGGTAGCTATGGCGGAAGGTCAATGACAGATTAGCGTCACCACAGAGCAGCTATAAGCTTTGGTGGCTGAAGCTGTAGAGAAAGCATTGGCAGCAACATCTATACCGGGCCCTACCTCAATGCCATATAATCGATCAGGGAAAGCAATAATCCAGGCATTTGAGGCAGATCTTAAAGGAAGGTAGCCAGCAATTGTGGTGCCACCAATTCAGGCAGAAACCTTCTGTCTCAAGCTGCGCACAATTCAATTTGCTCAGGATCAGTGCACTTTTGCTGGGACAGACGAGGAAGACCCACATGCATTCATTGGGAGATTTCAGAGCCAGTGTGGGCTAATCCGATATAGTGGGGTCACATCTGAAGCGCTCAAAATGATGCTCTTTCCTCATTGTCTCAAGGGAGCTGCTATGGATTGGCTGGACTCTATGCCATCCTGTTCAATCAAATCGTGGGAAGAGTGTGTCACACTGTTCATGAGTAAGTTTTATCCTATCTCACGTGTGATTCAGCTTCAGAATGAGATCTGGATGTTCAGGAAAAAGCAGGATGAATCACTTGTCAAAGCATGGGAGCGCTTCAATAATTTGCTATGTTAATGTCCCAACCATGGTATTGACAAGCGACAGTTAATCCAGGTCTTCTATGATTCACTTGGACAGCCCAATGGAGACAAGTGGATATAGAAGCTGGGGGAAACTTCTTATTTAACTGTGATCATGAAGGGGCATATGCATTGATGAGATGCTTGGTTCAGCAAGAAGAGATCATGGATTACCAGTACAGGCACATGGAACTGGTAAGAGATGAAAAGATGGCTTATAACACTGTTCAAGTGAATGCAATGGAGGTAGTGCACGATATAAATGGTCCAGAGATGCATCAGCAGCAGCCAGTACCACCTTCAGAGTTGATCGAGATGACAGGGATAATAAAGACGATGGCTCAGCACATGACATACATGTCCACACAGGTCAGCTCTGTAGAAATTGCACTTCAAGTGGCTCAAGCAGAAATAAAATATCTAAAGGAACAACTTGAACAAAGAGAACTGGGTAGCATTGTTGACACATCGGAGGGGCAGGCTCAAGCCATCACCACTCGAAGTGGTATTGCATTTATAGATCCTCCATATCCGAGTCATGCCAGAGCAGAAGCCTCAAAGGCGAAGGAACATGAAGTCTTCGATTCTGAGAAGACACCTATCATGATCCCCCAATCAAAGGTCATGATTCAGCAGGATGCAAAGAAATCTACCGAGGTACCACTTCCATCTTCTCCTTCTTCTTCAGAACTAACATTTCCATTACGTACTAGGAAGAAGAAGGACAATTATGAGGAATACATGCGCTTTCTGAACGTATTTTCGAAATTGCATATTAATATTCCATTGATTAGGGCTCTTCAAAAGATGCCTAAATATGCAAGGTTTATTAAGGATGCAGTACTTGGGAAGAAAGCAGTGGATGAATTTCAGAGGGTGAACCTAAATGAACAGGTTAGTTCATGTGTTTTTCATGGGCTGCCTAAGAAGAAGAAGGATCCAGGTAGTTTCGTCATTGAAGCTACATTGGGTGACGCCTACACTGGAAAAGCTCTATGTGATTTGGGAGCGAGCGTGAATTTGATGCCACTGTCGGTATTTAAAAAGTTAAGTGTGGGGGAGCCTCCGAAAACCTGGATCACTCTCCAATTTGCAGACAAATCATCCAAGAAAGCTTGTGGGATGATTCAGGACGTACTTGTGAGAGTTGGGAGCCTGATAATTCTAGCTGAATGCGTCATACTAGACATGCCATAGGGTGATGTGCCTATCAGGGCAGGCCATTCTTGGCAACTGGTCGTACTCTCATTGACATAGAGAATGGAGAACTGATTATGAGGGTACATGATGATATGGAGACTTTTCGGGTCTTCAAACCGTCACCCCAGTGTTCATGGGAGTATCAGCCAGGGGTGCCATTTGCTGTACAAGTGAAGCGCCAAATCCAAGAATTTTCACAAGCGGATCCACCTGATTATTGGGATAGGAACAAGCCATCAGCGGTGTACGCACATGAAGCAGTGCTTAAAATCCAACACAGGAAAGCTAAGCTGGAAGCGGCACAATGTGCCAGACCACCCTCGTGAGGTGGCAGAGGTAACTGTGTCGGGCTGTCGACCTTAAATTACAAGCGCTTCTTGGGAGGCAACCCAATGTAGAGTAGGATGTTATTTACTTTATTTTTGTTTAGTTCTCCATAACTGATTTTGAGAGGTGAGAGAGAGGGACTGATGAGTCTTCTAGTTTTGCAGGTAATGTTAGAGAAGAATCTACCCCAATGTGCCATGGCACATCTGACACACATGGGGACTCTTGATGGAGTTGGGGATTTTTCGTGCATTTTTGCAGGATGGAGCAGTCTACCCCGGTGTGCGAGGCACACACGACCTTATTTGAGTTACATTGTAGCATGGTGTAGCTTGGGGATTTCTCAGGTCATCTTTATCAGCGGGAAACTGTCAACGGTCCACAAGACCCCTTCTTGTTGCAGTTTCGCGGACACAGTGTCCGTGGTGTTCCGGACACCTCAGGTATCTCTTACTCTCTCGACGTCTAATTTGAGCGGTAATTGTGGAGATCCACCGCCTACACATTTAAGCGATGAGTCCTCTTATTTTATCTCTAAATTCGTTGAGGAAAACGAAACGCTTAAGTGTGGGGGGTTTGTGTTTATTTTTCTAGCCATGTCTGTTTGCATAGCCTTGTCGCACGTAGTATTTCTCGTATTGTGGTTAGTAGTGTGTTTATTCTATTATCGTATTGTGTTAGATCTTTAATTTCTGCATTGTTTGCACTGTTATATTTTTGAGTCTCCTTACCAAATGTTATGTGATTAGTAGAGTTGGCTATTGCATATAGAGTTTCGAAAAATAGGAAAAAATTGAAAATATTGGAAAAAAATATTAGAAAAGAGAAAAATCCATAAAAATTTAAAAATTTTGAGAATATAGGCAATTGATGAAGCTTGAAACCAGAGAGAGTTCATGAAAGAGTCTCAATGAATAGGAAGCACCGTAGTAGGGATGTCTTTAATTTCTAGTATCTAGCGCACCTGTTTCACGAAAGGATGTCCCGGGTATTTAGGGAAAGTGGATTGTAGAAGTCGGGCATACCTTTAGTTTCTTTATTGTGCTAGGAGGATTTAGTCCTAAGGAGTTGAATAGTCTGTTTTCGAGTGGAAACTTGTGGCCTCTTGTAAATCTGGGGTAGACCTTCGTGTTGAGTCGGTTCCATGTGGTACGGTTGCCTCGGCCTAAGTGAAGTCGGGGAGCGTACACCACCATCCCTTAAGGCGGTTTCAAGAGCTAACCGAAAAAGCCCACACTTAGTTTCTCTAAATGCACGGTTGAAAAAATTAGAAGAGAATGAAAAACTAAAATGAATCAAAATCTTCTCTTGGATTAGATACGGTGAACAACCTAATGTGCCTCCGTTCGCGCGGGGAATTTTGATTCAATCCAATTAGAGCCGCTAGGGAAAATTAAAGTCAAGCCGTATTACACGGAGTTGTGTCTCCCGTCACTGGGACAATTTGCATTCAAATGCAATAACGGCTAAGAGGGTTTGAAAACCTCATATGACTTGGCGATGAAAGACGATCTTAGTACTTAAGATGCCTAGACCCTCTGAGCTAAATGACGTGCCCAAGTCTTGGATTGTTTATGGTGGATGATTGGGGACCCCTTAGTGAACTTGTGCGTATGATCATCTCATCAAAATTTCTTTCTATTGGTTGTGAAATTTCGAAAGGACTTGTGAGAGCTTGATGATATTGGTTAGTGATAGCGAGATTGCCCAATCTCTAAAGAAAATGAAAAAAAAATTGCGTTATTTTATTACTTGCATTGTGTAAAATCGAGTTGCATTGTCTATAGTCATGTAGATTGCATTGCGTGTGTGGGTTGTTTGTGTCACATGGCTAGTAAAGTTTTATGCAATTCGGTGGATTAAAAGGTAGTGTAAGGTTTGATTTTGCTCGGGACGCGCAAAAAGGTAGTATGGGGGAATTTGATAACTCTCTATTAGAGTTATATTTTTTTTCATATTTTATATCGTTTTGCGTGATTCCCGGGTTGAAATATGAGTTTTACACTATGAATGTTGAGAAAACGTAGAAAGTTGAGTTTTAAGCACTTTATTGTTAATCTGGGCGTTTCGATGCATATTTCGATGTTATTTTACAAATATAATCGCTTGGTATGGTTTTTTATGTTGTCTTGACAGGAAAGGATGCTAAACGATGGCTATGAGGCATGAAACGAACTACGGAAGCAAAGCAAACTCAAGAGGAAGCAAGAGAAGCAAAGTCGGAGGAGCAAAAGTGACCAATCTCCACTATTTTGGCTGTATCTCGAGTTCTACAATGAATTTTGGAGTTAGACCAGTGGAAAATGAAAGTAGACTCAAAGAGATTTTCAATGATAGGTCACGAAGCTAAAAAAAAGATCGGACGAGAAAGATATGGTCCGTCAAAGATGCCAAAATGGAAGAAAAACATTCTGCTGGATATTAAGAACACCAAACTGTGTTCGCACGAACACTCGAGTGTTCGTGCGAACAGCTGGGCCAGACGGAAATTGTGTGGGTTTTTTGGTGATTTTGTGAAACTTTAGAGACCCCAGCCCTATTCTAATGTTGGGGGACGATCCAAAAGGGGTATACACACATATTTGGAGTCTAGAGAGCTGGAGAAGACGGGAGAACAAGCTTGGAGCAAGGATCATCAATTACATTGAAGATTTTAGCGTTTGATCTTCGTTTCTTCATCTTTTCTTCATGAACTCTATGATTTTGATCATGCTGAACAATATTATGTCTAGCTAAACACTTTAAGCTAGGTGATTGATGGAAAACTAGGGTTTGTTGGATGATTTTCCGGATTTTGGACTTGATGCATGCTTTTGCTTAAATTCTATGAACGTTCTTGTTAGCTTATCTATTCTTGTACTTATTTATTAATGTTCTTGGCTTGATCACCCGTAGAATATTACTTCTTGATAGGGTTGCACGAAAGTGAGCTCATTGAGACGTGTTAAAGAACAGTTTAGGTGATCTTGTAGTTTCTTGAGACCGAGAGGAGATAGAAACTTGATTAATCGTGTGAGGGTAGTTTCGGTTGATTTTGTTAGAACTTAGTGAATTCGGTGGACTGATAGGACCCGATGAGCGTGCCGGACAAATCAACTAGAGTGTAATTGTAGACGGAGGTGGACCGAGAGGACCCGAAGGCTATTTATTGCACAAATTCACGTGAGATTGAGAGAAGATCGTGATGAGTATTACCCGGTATAATTAGAACGTGCGTAGAGTGTTTCAAGCACAACCCGGAAATCGTTAACAACCCTAGGGACCATCAATGTCCTAGTTCTTCCTTATTAATCGTATTCAATCACAAGTTATCTTCGTTTAAAAGTGAAAATTCCACAAAAATATTTAGCTTTGTTGTTATTTAGTTCAAGTCACTTGTTTGTGGGTGATGAACCTTCAAATCAAACACTTTTTACCGGTTAGTTAGGTATCATAAATTTAATTCTTAATTAGCTAATAATCGTCTATTTCCCTTGGGTTCGATACTCGGAGTCGTAAAATACCCCACTTACTACTTGACCGTATACTTGCGTTTAAGCGCGTTAAGAATTCGTTTTAATTTTTAAAACGTAGTGTAAGGTTTATTTTGCTCGGGACGCGCAAAAAGGTAGTGTGGGGGATTTGATAACTCTCTATTAGAGTTATATTTCTTGCACGTTTTATATCGTTTTGCGTACTATTCGGGTTGATAATCTTAGTTTTACACTATGATAAGAGAGAAAACGTAGAATCTTATCTCTAGGCATTATATTGTTAATCCAGGCATTTCCCGCATTATTGTATGTATTTTTTGTCACGTTTGATCGCACGGGTCGTGTTTCGTGTTGTTTTGGCAGAAACAGAGCTTGAGGAAATGAAGCGGAGAGGGGAAAATAGCTTTGGAAATTTTTCGGGAGCTTAAACGAAGAAGAAATCGTGAAGAAACAGTGAAAATACATGAAAAGGGGAGGCAAATGCAATTTAATGAAGTTTCTGTAATGGCACTTTGACCCCATAGATGAAAAATGGCCAAACACTTAGTGAAATTTTGATGGCCAACATGAGAGCAACTCATTGGAAGTGTAGGATCACAAAAGGTGAACCTACAATCACAAGATCACCCGCAAGACCACAATGTGATCCTAGGATCAAAAAAGGTGATCACAAGATCAAGTGCAAGACCAGATCTAAGATCAAACGTGATCCTACAACCACAATGTGATGCTATGATCACAAAAGGTGATCATAAGATCACAATACTTAAAACAAAATAAAAGAACGGGAGAGTCTTTTATGAGAGGGACGCACGGAAAAGGAAAAAAAGAAAAGAAAAAAGGACTCACGCAAGGAGAAGGAAGAGGAGGCTAGGGTTCTAGAGGAGGGCTCCTCCATTAAAGATCTAGGTTTTTCTTTCTTCTTCTCCTCTCTCAATCTTGGTATGGAGAAACTTGTTTATCTTGTTTGGTTGATTACTATTAGCTAAACTCCATTGCTAGGCTTCTCTAGACAACCTAGGGTTTGTGTAGACGAATGATTTTCCGGGTTTAGACTTTATCTCATGCTTTTATGCTTTGATCTATTGAATGGATATTTAGTTTCTTGAACTTGTTAGTGAGTCTCGCCTATTGACACGGCGTGATCATGATTTAATCTTCTTGATAACTAGGGTTTGTTCATAGTTCATCGTTTCGCTTAATGTTAATGTTTATTTTAGTTACATGTTCTTGTTCTATGCTCAATCCTTAGTGTGAAATGAGTGATCAACCGGACGCGCTAGCTAATTAGATGAGTGCACGACAGTGACTTAGCCTAATTGTGATGAGAACTTGAACACAATCCCGAATCACCGAGACCGAAAAAGAGACGTGTTAGGATTGGCCTTAGTGTGGATAGATTCGGTAGGATTATTTAGCTGTTCCGTGAAACAGTGGGCCTACAGGACTCGTTATCGTACCAGTAGATGACCTGCTAGAACGGACCGGTAGACAACATGGGACCGAGAGGAGATTGTAGTTAACCGAGACGTAAAATTACATGAGACCGACATGAAATTGTCATAGCGTATTACCCGACTGAACTAAAATAGGATTGACGTGTTACATAGCTGAATCGGAATTCGTCTACAGCCCTAGGTGATCTAGAGATGGCCTAGTTTCTCCATATATATTTATTAAAAATAAAAAAATACAAAAATATTAGATTAGTTGTTATTTCAATTCTTAAATCAATTAACTCTTTCCTCCTGCACCGTGTTCTAAATTAAATAACTAATTAAATAATCTCAAGCATGTCCTCGTGGGATCGATAACTCGGGGTTGAAATATCATCCCTATATTACTTGACCGTGCACTTGCGCATACGCGTTAAGAAATCGCGTCAGATACACATTTTGTTTAGGAGAGAGGACCTAGACAATGGTCGAACCACCAAATGCGCGGGCGCGCGCCGGCTCGGCTCGGTCTCGGGCACGGGCACGGGCCGGGTTGTGGCGTGTGCGTGGGCTTGGGCTTGGGTTGTGGGCCTTAGTGTGAACTAATTATTTTTGGGCCAGAAACTAACTTTTTGCCTAGAAAAATTAGACATACACAATTTCGTTTCAGTGCCGTTAATTAACCAAATGGTTAATTAACTGCCCAAAACTCATTAGGTGCAACTGTCCGAACGCTTGTGTCTCCTTAACTAACCCGTTCAGTTCCTATAAAAGGAAGTCTCCTATCTTAGAGAAATTCATTTCGAATTCACTCATTCATTCGCTGCTATCAATCTCTCCACCAATTCTCTCTCTCCTGGTCTCGTTCCTTGGGTGTTGCAGAAACGGTGCTTAATATACAACATCGAAAGAAATTTTATCCTGGGAGATAATTCGCCACAGCAATAACAAAGGCATCAACAGTACCCGACAAATACTGTCTTACGGATATCGTGAATGTACGAGACTGTTCTTCGACAAATTGTTTCAACACTCAACCGTTTATCTATCTCTAAGTCATCCTTTTATGCTTATATCAAGTTTTCTTCACTTACTCTTTTCTTCTAACAAGAACAAAACGGGTCCAAGTTTCTAACAATCGTAAGACAGTATCTGGACTCTGTTACAGTAAGCGAAATATTTCAGACAGATTTTTTTTTCCGGCCAGTTTTTTTTTTCTTCTGTTATAATTTTTCTTATACAATCAGTTTCTGTAATCTGAAATCTTTTACAGTCAGATTTTTTTTACCGTCCGGTTTTGTATCTAAACAGAATGGTTATTTTGTTTAGCAATGGAAGACTACCGAACCGAGACTAGCACGGCAGTCACAAATGCGGCAGTGCCGGTTACTCCTACTACCCCAGTCAATGCTCATCCGGTTGAGAAACCTGAAGAATTATCCAGCAAAGACTTTTAAAGGTGGCAGCAGAAGATGTATTTCTATCTTACCACCCTAAGTCTTGCAAAGTATCTGACGGAAGACGCACCTAAAATCTCTAAAAATCCAACGAAAGAGGCAGTCTTAGCGGCCGATGCTTGGCATCATTCTGATTTTTTAGCGAGAAATTAATGTACTAAATATCCTAAAAAATTAGTTGTATAATGTGTACTCCGCTTTAAAGACCGCTAAAGAACTCTGGCAATCCCTCGAGAAAAATCCAAAAAAGAAGATGTGGGAGCCAAAAAGTTCGTAGTGGAAAATTTTCTAGAATTTAGGATGGTAGACAACAAAAGTATCATGACGCAGGTTCAAGAGTTCCAATTCCTAATTCATGACGTTCGATCTGAGAATATGATCATTCCTGAAGAGTTTGTTGTTGGAGTCATGATCCACAAGTTGCCGCCGGCATGGAAGAACTACAAAAACTACCTAAAGCATAAAAGAAAGGGGATGAGCATGGAAGAGTTGATTGTCCGTCTCAGGATTGAAGAAGGCAATCCGATTGCCGGTGAAAGTCCCTCGACTAGCCACCTACCTAGAGTAAATATGGTGGAGGGACGTTCGGAATCCAAGAATCTCAAACGGAATCACAGCGCTTCTACCGAAAAGAAGAAGAGGTTCACGGGCAAGTGTCACAATTGTTACAAGACGAGCCATATGATCAAGGATTTCCGAAAGAAACGAAAGACATCCAAAGGAAAGAAGCCCGAAGTTCACATGGCCGAAGCCAAGAACGATGATGAAGGAGGTAACTTCTCAGCCGTAATTTCAAAAGTGAACCTTGCTGAAGGAAATCCTCGAGAATGGTGGGTTGACACCGGCGCCACCCGCCACATATGTTCGGATGAAAGCATGTTTTCTTCCTATGAGACTGTTGATACCGAGGACAAATCTACATGGGGAATTTAGCAACATCCACCGTCAAAGGCAAAGGAGAGGTAATCCTCAAGATGACTTCCGGAAAGAAATTAGTACTCAATTATGTTCTCCATGTCCCACACATTAGGAAGAACTTAGTCTCTAGTTCTGTACTTAGCAAGAAAGGATTCAAACTAGTTTTTGAATCCGACAAATGTGTAATAACCAAGAGAGGAGAGTATGTGGGTAGGGGTTACTTGAAGGATGGGATGTTCAAACTCAATGTAATAATTGTCTTAGCTATGAATAAGAATGCAGGTATTAACTACGTGCTTGAGTCGTCAACTTCTTCTACTTCTTCTATTTATTATTCATGTTTGTGGCATGGAAGACTTAGTCATGTGAATTACAAATCAATTCGGAAATTAATTAATTTGGACCATCTTCCAAAAAGTGAAATTAACTTTAATCACAAGTGTGAAATTTTTGAGGCAAAATTAACAAGACAATCTTTTATACCTATTGGTTTAAAGACGACTAGTCCTCTTGAATTAATTCACGCCGACATATGTGACTTAAAGTTTGCACCAACAAGAGGTGGAATGAAGTATTTTATTACATTTATCGACGATAGTACAAAATATTGCTATGTATACTTATTATATAGTCGAGATGAGGCTTTGTACGCTTTTAAGCAATACAAAGCTGAGGTAGAAAACCAACTTAGCAAAAGGATTAAAATCCTACGTAGTGACCGAGGAGGAGAGTATGATTCTACGTTCGCATAAATTTGTGCGCAAAGTGGAATAATCCACCAATATTCGGCGCTCTACACACCGCAACAAAACGGTGTAGACGAAAGGAAAAATAGAACCTTAAAAAAGAAATGTTGAACGCATTACTTCTAAGTTCGGGATCGCCCCAGAATTTGTGGTGGGAAGCGTTAGTTAGTGCCAATTATATTCGTAATAGAATACCAAAGAAACAGGCCGATAAAACTCCATATGAATTATGGAAAGGACGAACTCCCTCCTACAAACATCTACGAGTTTGCGGATGTCTCGCTAAAGTGGCTACACCACTACCTAAGAAATTAAGACTCGGTCCTAAAAAAATTGATTGCATCTTTATTGGCTATGTCTTGAATAGTAGTGTGTATCGATTTTTGGTTCTTAAATCAGATATACCTAATATTCACGAAAATACGATTATTGAATCATCAAACGCATATTAATTTGAGGATACCTTTCCTTACAAAGAAAAGAAGACGCATGAAACTGAAAAACGGACATATGATTCTACTCTTGGAGATGATGATGACCAAGACGTAGAACCAAGAAGGAGTAAGAGGCAAAGAACCGAAAAATCTTTCGGACCTGACTTTCTTACCTTCATGCTTGAAAGTGATCCTACTTCCTACAAGGAAGCTATTGCAAGTGTAGACACTCCTTATTGGAAATAAACCGTTAAAAGTGAGATAGAATCCATATTTTACAACAATAAGTGTGAAGTATTGGATTTACCACATGGTTGCAAACCCCTAGGATGCAAGTGGGTATTCTAGCGCAAATTTAAACCCGAAGGATCCGTCGACAAATACAAGGCAAGGATAGTTGCCAAGGGTTACAACCAAAAGGATGGAATAGATTTTTTCGATACTTATTCTCCGGTAACTAGGATAACATCCATCCGTATGTTGATTGCTATTGCAGCAATATTTAATCTTGAAATCCATCAAATGGATGTCAAGACGGCCTTTCTTAATGGAGAATTAGACGAAGAAATCTATATCGAACAACCGGAAGGGTTTCGAGTTCCAGGAATGAGAAAAATATTGTCGACTGAAGAAATCCTTATATGAATTAAAACAGGCTCCCAAACAATGGCATGAAAAGTTTGACAGGGTTATGACGAAAAACGGTTTTAGAACTAACGAATATGAAAAATTTGTATATTATAAACTGTGAATGGTGGATGTGTCATAATATGTCTCTATGTAGACGATATGTTAATACTTGGAAGCAACGAGACAACAATACGTGCCAGCAAAAGATTATTGTCCACAACTTTCGACATGAAAGACTTAGGGGCAGCCGATGTTATTCTAAGAATAAAGATTTCTATAACTCCAAATGGCTATGAGTTAACTCAATCTCAGCATATCGAGAAATTTCTCGAGAAGTTTGACCAAATTAACAGCAAGCCATTCAAGACACCATTCGATGTGAGCATGCATCTCGCCAAAAACCGTGGCCCAGCTATCAAGCAATTAAAGTATGCTCAAATAATCGGAAGCCTTATGTACATTATGAATTGAACTAGGCCAGAAATCACACAAGCAGTTGGAAAACTTAGTCGGTTCAACAGTAACCCTGGAAAGGATCACTAGACAGCTATAACACGATTGTTAAGGTATCTACGATACATTAAAGATCTAGGATTACAATATTCCAACTATCCTGCAGTCTTGGAAGGATATTGCGATGCTAATTGGATATTTGATACAAATGATTCAAAATCGACTAGTGGGTATGTATTTTCCCTCGGAGGAGCGGCAATATGTTGGAAGTCCTCAAAGAAGACGTGCATTGCAAGGTCTACTATGGAATCGGAATTCATAGCGTTAGACAAGGCAGGGGAAGAAGCTGAATGGCTTCGCCATTTCCTCGAGGACATTCCAATATGGCCAAATCCTGTGCCTTCTATTTTCATTCATTGCGATAATCAGTCAGCAATAGGCAAGGCACAAAGTAGCATATATAATGGTAAGTCTCGGCATATGCGTCGAAGGCTTAATACCATTAGGCAACTTCTCCCACAAGGGATAATATCGATCGATTATGTGAAGTCAAAATAAAACTTAGCAGATTCGCTGACCAAATGTCTATCGAGAGAATTAGTTGCAAGTTCATCAAGGGGAATGTGGCTAATGCCAATCTCGTAATGAGTTGCACGATAGCGGAAAACCCAACCTAGGAGATTGCAGATCCCAATAACTAGGTTCAAAAGGGACAACCTAACTATTTGTACAAATATTGAGATCACTCACGAAAGAAACTACGTTTCAATCCCATTCCTAGGGCGATGAGTGATAGGACCAGGGTTAGCAATGGTTTTAATGCAATCACATGTTAAGATGAGTATGGATAAATACCCTTGAATGTATCTCACCTATGTGAGTAGGAACTGGGGCAATGCTTTGTTCTTGAATGTTGAACTGGATTCTTCGTAATTGAAATTGCACTTGTGTTATCACACTTGATAGGTATGCTTCTGAAAACAAATCCAAGGTATCTTAGTTGTTGAGCAATCCATAGTACTTGTGAGCAACATGCTCCTGCAGCTATATATTCAGCTTCAGCTGTTGATAGAGCAACTGAATTCTGTTCCTTGGAGTGCCAACTAATCAAGGATGTTCCAATAAATTGGCAAGTTCCTGAAGTTCTGTTCCTATCAACTTTGTAACCTGCAAAGTCAGCATCTGAAAATTCATGCTATGAGAAGTTAGAATGTCTTGGATACCAAAGCCCTAAGTCTTTGGTACCATTGAGATATTTGAATATTCTATTCATAGCAGTCAAGTGTGACTCTTTTGGATCAGCTTGAAATCTAGAACACATATATACACTAAACATGGTCTGCTTGCTGTGAGATAGAGTAATGATCCAATCATACCTCTATACTCTTTCACATTGAAACTCTTACCAGATTCATCCTTGTCCAAGGACAGTGTAGAAATCATAGGAGTCTTTGCGTCCTTACATTGAGCCATGCTATATTTGCTTAACAAGTCTCTTGTGTCTTTGCTTTGATGTAGAAAGATTCCCTTCTTTAGCTGATGTATTTGAAGTCTTAGGAAGCAGTTCAGCTCTCCCATCATGCTCATTTCAAATTTCCTGCTCATAAGACTTGAGAATTCTCTGCACAATTGATCATTAGTAGCTCCAAACAAGATATCATCAACATATATCTGAACTACAAGTAAATCTTTCTCCTGAGTCTTCATGAAAAGAGTATTGTCTGTAGGGTTTTGATTCATGGATGCGCAACGGAAACACAAACAATCGTAACCCATGCAAAACCCTCCAAGGATCACAATTCAAGAGTCATAACGATGGTAAGGGAAGAAATCAATAACACACCTTAGGGTTCTCCTTTGATGACTTCAAACGCGAATAGTGTCACGTCTCTACGGTTGATCCACGCCTAGGGGTGAGATCTAGATCCTCCAAATCCATGTGCTAGCTAGGAAGAATGGAGGAGGAAGAAGGAACCAAGCAACAACGGAGTGCCAAGAGGTGGGGCGGCACTCTTCATGGCCGACGGGTAGGGGCGGCAATCCCCAAGGGGGTTCGGCCCTTTTGGGGCTTGCTATCTCTCCTTGCTTTATTCTCTCCTTACATCTATCATATAGATGTGTGGTGTGTAGAGAAAAATATAAGCTAGGAGTGTTCTTTATATAGTCCAACAACTCCTTGTCCTACTACATAAAGAACCCCTCTCATAATCCTACGCAAGTTCGGATTAGTCCCTTTTTGCAAAAATAGTCCTTATCATGTAAATACATGGATTAGTTCTATTTGCAAATTAATCCTAATCATGTCTCTACATGAATTAGGCCACCTTGGAAAATCCTAATCATGTCTATACATGGATTAGTCCAACTTGCATATTAGTCCTACTAAGTTAGCAAGTTGTTGCGATTTGATCCTTTTAATTAATTAATCATATTAATTAATTAATTCCCAAGTCTAATTCACCCATATATGGCGTGTGACCCCATAGGTTCTATTTAGTTGGTAGTAACTATTTACTAATATGGAGCGGCCTCTAGCAAGACATCCATTCTAGCCAACAAATAGAATAGTCATCATAACAAACCTTGTGCAAGTAATTGTCTCATCCCTTTGTCTCAATATCCGGATTGGACACGAGACATACAAGTCACACTCGTATATCCAATCCATAGTTTCTCGATCCTGGGAATAGCCTTATTCGTGCAAATAACATCAATAACCCATATTGATTTATTTGAGTCTGGCCAGACATTTTATAAGCACTATCCCTCGAGTGGCCTAGGATATTTTCTCCCGTTATGTGGGAGTGACAAATTCTATCTACGTCCACTACAATCTCTAAGCTTGCTTCTTATTGTATCCAGTACACGCCTTTATAGCTACCCAGTTACTGTGTAGCGTTTGACGCTACCAAAATCACAATAACCCACAACTAGAATATCTAGTGACTTCAAGTCTAAGGATGACAATACCGTTTCACCGCGAGAAGCGCTTGTGACTTAACATAACGTGTATGTAGCCTTCTCGGAGATGGGTCAATCCAGTATGCCATTACTCCTAATGCATACCCATGTGTTGGATCATGATATCTCCATATCAATCCAACCCCATACTAGTCTATAGATGATTGTCCTATTAATCATTATAATCGACTAGGGATATTTAAGAATATAACACTTATATCCTAAGGACTTCATTCATGTTAACATATCTCTATATCGATAACATAATGAATCGTAAATCCATAAATGTCACAATTAATTTGATAGCCTCTGGCAGTCTCCCACTTGCACTAGAGTCAATCTCCTGCATCATATGCCTATTGATCTAGCGCGGCCCTCCACGCTTACGCTGCGCAGGGGCGAGACATATGCTGGCACCTTGCAAATATTCACATCTCCTCCATCAACAATTTGATTGAGATTGAATATTCTGAGTAAATGTATCTTATGGATTAATTTACTAAGTCCTCTATGTTAGAATTAGTGACTGAATCTTGCCTGTAACCTTTCCAGCTCACAGTCGCTCCCACTAGGGCAAAACTTAAAACTCGACTTATAATCTGAAATCTTCTTTGTTAGATTTGAAGTTCGCATCACTGTAACCCCTTACAGCAAACTCTTCATATTATCTATTTATTAAGAATTCATCCTTTAGTTCTTCTCAAGCACTTAAGGATAATTTTGATAATTATCCAGTGACGCTCACCCGGATTTAACTGGTATCTTTGTGTCATGCCTCATGACACGTCTGGCCTAGTACATTCCATGGCGTATCTCGTGAATCTAATTCATACGGTCCATTCCCAATCTAATTGGAAAGACAATTAGCCTTCCAAAGACTAATTCCATGTGACATGGGTAAGAATCAATATTCTTTTCACGTTGAACCATTTCACCACCTTTGTCAATTTATGTACTATGACCTAAGCTATACAACCATCTTGATCTACCTCAATAGATCTTCACAAGTTGTTTCGCTTAAGTCCTACCATTAGAAAGTCAACTCCCTAGTCAATCTACGTAAGACTGCCAAGTAGGGGCAACATTCCCAATGATTAAGTATGTCTCCACATACAAGACCAGAAAAATAACTGTGCTCCCACTAACCTTCTTGTAGACACAAGTATCATCTTCAATTTTGATGGAACCAAACTCCTTTGATTGCATCATCAATTCGAAGAGTCCAACTCCTAGAAGCTTGATTCAATCTATAAACAGATTGCTACAAGCAAGATACTAATGGATTTAAGCATCACAACTGGGAAAGATTTCGTCATAGTCTATACTATAAACTCACAGGAAATCCTTATCCATCCAATTTTCCTTTATAGGTAATCATATTACCATCCATGTTGGTTTCCTCATAACCCACTTGCACCTTTTAGGTGCTTCCACCAAAGTCCATACTTTGTTGGTATACACGGATTCCATTTTGTATCCCATGGCTCCTATCCATTTCTAAGAGTATGGCCGATTCGTGGTCATCTAATAGGTTGTAGGCTCATCTTGATGAGCAATATATCGCAGGTTATGAGAAATCGTTACTTCTCTAGTCCCTTGACATATCCTACCTGACCTACGAGGTACTTGTGTTATCTGAGTAGGTTGCTCCACAACACCTTGTGATCCTGCTCATGTTCCATCAAGAGGATCAATGTTCTACTGTGGTTCTTGAACTCCTTCAAGTTCTACTGTCCTCCCACTGTTTCTTTTAGAGACAATCTCTACCTAGAAACACTGTGGTTCGAGAAACAAACAGTTTGTTCTCGATTAGGTTATAGAAATAATATCATTTTCTGGATATTCCACAAAACATTTATCCGACTTGGGTCCAAGTTTATTTATAAACTCTTTTACATAAACTTCATAACCCCAAATCTTTATGAATGACATGCTAGGACACTTCCTAGTCCATATCTCATATGGTGTTTTTCATATCTGTTTTTGATGGAACAAGGTTAAGGGCTAAATTTGCTGTAATTAGAACATAGCCCCTAAAAGTAAACTGGAAGTTCTGTTTGACTCATCATGGACCGAACCGTGTCCTACAAAGTCCGAACTCTCCTCTTAGACATGCCAAAACCCATGTGGCGTACTAGGTGGAGCGAGTTTTAGATCATATCCAACACTCCCATAGATTCTTGTCAAACTCTTGACTCAAGTACTCTCCTCTATGATCCAATCGTAGAGCCCTGATACTTTTGTCAAGTTTGTTCTCTACTTCATTCCTGAATATTTTGAACAATTCAAAGGATTCTGATTTGTTTCTTCATAAGATACACAAATCCATATTTCCCTGATCCTATCAGTAAATATGATGAAGTACTGAAAACCATATTTAGCATTTGTGCTTAGTGGCCTTCATACATCAATATGTATGATTCCCAAAAGATCATATCTTTGCCTAATAAGTTTTACATGTCTCATATGATTCAATAATCAAATGAGTTTCAGAAATCAATCCTCATGGAGATCTAGATATGTATCTCTTATTTATGAGGCCTAAACGATAATGCTAAAGATAATTGAAGTTCATATCATTATATGCAAACCTCTAGGTATTAATTTTATAGATGAAATTACCATGATCAAGGATATACAATCCTCTTAGACAAATTGCGTTACAATAATGCATATCATAATAAATGGAATAACATTTGTCCTTTATTATGATAAGGAGCTTTCTTGTCCAAACAAGAAACTATGATAATGGTCCTACTCATAGCTAGGACATGATCGCTTTTGTCTAATTCATGAACAATTTCTTAAAGGTAGAAATAATTCCCTACGGCTTATTCAGCAACCCTTTGCTTCATAGCCCCACGTATAGGATTATTTCTTCCTTATCCAATTTTCTTCGTCTCTTGAGATCCTCCACATTTCTATAAATGCGAGATCCTCATCTAGTATCATATACTTATGATGATAAGATAGACACATTGATTTCTATAACAAAATACCCATATTGGAATTCATAATTCCTTTATTACTTTCTTCCAGGTACTTTGGGTAGCCTCTCTTCCTCTACGCCACCTATGGGACTCCAAGGCAACTTGGTTTTAGCAACAGGCTTGCTTTATACCCATGGGGTCGGCGCAAACCATTTGCCCTTACCCATGCTGTTAACCATTAACAGCTTTGCCCATGCCCATTATGAGTGTTTTGTTTAGTGATTTTTCAATCATATTGAGTAAATCAACTTTAAAACAAAACTATAATTGCATCCAATGCAATTCTTGGTCCACTTGGGTGAATAACCGTTTATTCTTTATCTATTTCATAGATAATGCCCATTCACTAATGTTTCAATCATATTGAATTAGCTTATTTGCATAACGCAAAGTGGAGCAACACTTCAAACCTATCATGTCTAGCTCGCTCTTTTGAAAGAGCTTCTTTCAATGTATGATCATATCATACTTCTCCATGTTTCTCTTCTTGCTTCCAAAGCTCAGAGTTCATGGCAGCTAACATGAGGCAAGTCATAACCAAAGAACCATTCTTTGGTGTTCCTTTCATAGGTTTTAGTGTGTTTTGGTAGTTTGGTGGAAGAGAGCTTTATGTTCTACGAAGTACAAAAAATTCTCTTTTATTTGAGAACAATTCTCAATTTTATACCAGTCTAGGAAATAGATAAAGTCGTGTTTTTTGTTTGTTTAATTCCATGTGTATTCAACATAATAGGATTATGCAAAGTTTGTGACGTTTAACTATATTTAACAAGGATTTGAATTGTTAAACATAGCTCCCACTATTTTACTACGGATTAATAACCCTAAAGATATTAATGCGGAAAATATCCTTATATTTTCTAGTGGGCCAAGATCCATGTTTCATCTCCTTATGAGCTTGCTTTGGCAAGTCACCCATAATTTGACTACTTTAGGTAGGAACAATTCCAATTGCATCCCTTATCCAACTCTTGGTTCAATTGGGCAAAGAACTCCTTATTTATCCATCCATATGGATAATCCCAATTGATTGCCTCTAGGTTTCTTAATCATATTAATTGCCTAGTTGTGTTCAACCTCTTATTTGAGCAATTGCACATTGTTACGTGCCATCGCATTCCATCATTATGAACCAAGTCGTCGTGCTTTGGCACGCACGAACTTGATAAATAATGATGATAATGAGTGTTTAAATAACGAGAAGGAAAGAACACAATATTTGAACTTTGAGGGATTTTTAAATTCAATTTTAATTGTTTTGTTGATCAATATCAACTAATCTATCTATTTGAGTTTGGGCACAACTCCAAATAACAGATCCGGGTTGTCTAATTATCTTATTATCCTAATTGCATGCATCATCCATACACCAACCACAAAATAATAAGACAATAAAGTAAACAACCAAAAAACAAAAATTAAACGTGATGTGGATATGGCCTTTTCTAGACTAATATAATTACAAGCCAATGGAATTATCTATGAACCCTAAAAGCAAACACATCTCCATGCGTCTTGATCTTTTGGTCCATCCTTCATAGTCATGTGGAATGCTCCATGCTCCATTCTTTGTGGCTCCTTTTGGCTTTGGGCTTCTTTTCTTCAATCTTGGCTAACAATCTACTTATCTAGCACTAGCTAACTTCTATACTAAATAAAATAAATCTCACAAGTTGAAAAAAAAATGGCACGCAGGCCATACAACCCTATTAATTATTACAATTAATTGATCAGCTCGCAGGCCGTAAACCAAACCACAAAATTAAACATCCACATCAAACCACATCCTAAGGCCATATCCAATCACCATGCGAATTGCACATAAACAGTTAAAATCCAATTTTAACGCGCTTGGTCAATTTTAATTGATTTTAGGATTTCTAGGGTTAAAACGGTCCATGGGCCCAACAATCAAATTGCCCGGGCCCAAAAATATGAACCACAAGTCCCTAGGGCCGGCCCGGCCCATAACCCACACGCCTAGGCCGCGGGTTAGGGCCGCCCGGCCCCTAGGGCGGCCAAGCGTGGGCGGCAAGCATGAGGGGCGGTCCCCTAGGGGGGCCGAACCTCCTTGAGGGAGTTGTTTCCAAAACAACTCCCTTCCTTGGTGCCCAAGTTTGGTTGTTTCCTTGTTTTGGGAGAACTCCTTCTTCCCCAAGGATGCCCAAACCCTAGATCTAAGATCCTAAAATTTCTCAAACTCACCAATTCATGCATCCAATGCAAAACTTAGATCTTGTTATGATAGATTATTGACAAATTGCATCTCATGCTTGATTTGTCTTGTTTTACGCGATAAACAATCAATTTAAGGTGTAAAACAACTAAAACGTAACACATAAACCACGTTTATGCTCTACAACCTGGCTCTGATACCACTGTAGGGTTTTAATTCATGGATGCGCAACGGAAACACAAACAATCATAACCCATGCAAAACCCTCCAAGGATCACAAGTCAAGAGTCATAACGATGGTAAGGGAAGAAATCAATAACACACCTTAGGGTTCTCCTTTGATGACTTCAAACGCGAATAGTGTCACGTCTCTACGGTTGATCCACGCCTAGAGGTGAGATCTAGATCCTCCAAATCCATGTGCTAGCTAGGAAGAATGGAGGAGGAAGAAGAAACCAAGCAACAACGGAGTGCCAAGAGGTGGGGCGGCACTCTTCATGGCCGACGGGTAAGGGAGGCAATCCCCAAGGGGGTTCGGCCCTTTTGGGGCTTGCTATCTCTCCTTGCTTTATTCTCTCCTTACTTTTATCATATAGATGTGTGGTGTGTAGAGAAAAAAATAAGCTAGGAGTGTTCTTTATATAGTCCAACAACTCCTTGTCCTACTACATAAATATCCCCTCTCCTAATCCTACACAAGTTCGGATTAGTCCCTTTTTGCAAAAATAGTCCTTATCATGTCAATACATGGATTAGTTCTATTTGCAAAT
The DNA here is from genome assembly GCA_023055425.1 of Linanthus parryae. Classification (NCBI taxonomy): domain Eukaryota; kingdom Viridiplantae; phylum Streptophyta; class Magnoliopsida; order Ericales; family Polemoniaceae; genus Linanthus; species Linanthus parryae. The sequence continues at coordinate 124,410,556 of JALGPY010000003.1, read as the reverse complement.
TAATCCTAATCATGTCTCTACATGAATTAGGCCACCTTGGCAAATCCTAATCATGTCTATACATGGATTAGTCCAACTTGCATATTAGTCCTACTAAGTTAGCAAGTTGTTGCGATTTGATCCTTTTAATTAATTAATCATATTAATTAATTAATTCCCAAGTCTAATTCACCCCTATATGGCGTGTGACTCCATAGGTTATATTTAGTTGGTAGTAACTATTTACTAATATGGAGCGGCCTCTAGCAAGACATCCATTCTAGCCAACAAATAGAATAGTCATCATGACAAACCTTATGCAAGTAATTGTCTCATCCTTTGTCTCAATATCCGGATTGGACACGAGACATACAAGTCACACTCGTATATCCAATTCATGGTTTCTCGATCCTGGGAATAGCCTTATTCGTGCAAATAACATCAATATCCCATATAGATTTATTTGAGTCTGGCCTGACATTTTATAAGCACTATCCCCCGAGTGGCCTAGGATATTTTCTCCCGTTATGTGGGAGGGACAAATTCTATCTCATCCGCTACGATCTCTAAGCTTGCTTATTATTGTATCCAGTACACGCCTTTATAGCTACCCAGTTACGGTGTAGCGTTTGACGCTACCAAAATCACAATAATCCACAACTAGAATATCTAGTGACTTCAAGTCTAAGGATGACAATGTTGCACCGCGAGAAGCGCTTGTGACTTAACATAACGTGTATGTAGCCTTCTCGGAGATGGGTCAATCCAGTATGCCATTACTCCTAATGCATACCCATGTGTTGGATCATGATATCTCCATATCAATCCAACCCCATACTAGTCTATAGATGATTGTCCTATTAATCATTATAAACGACTAGGGATATTTAAGAATATAACACTTATATTCTAAGGAATTCATTCATGTAAACATATCTCTATATCGATAACATAATGATTCGTAAATCCATAAATGTCACAATTAATTTGATTGCCTCTAGGGCACAATTCCAACATTGTCTACTAGACCTCTTTTGAAATCATTTTCAAGCAAAAAATTTGACAATCTTTCATACCAAGCTTTTGGAGCTTGTTTTAAACCATAAAGAGCTTTGTCCAGTTTGTAGACATGATCTGGGAAATTGTCATTTTCAAAACCAAGAGGTTGTGCTACATAAACTTCTTCTTGAAAGTAGTCATTCAAGAAAGCACACTTCACATCCATTGGAAATAATTTCATGTTCTTGTAAGATGCAAATGCAAGTAAAATTCGGATTGCTTCTAACCTGGCAACTGGAGCAAAAGTTTCCTCATAGTCAATACCTTCTTCTTGGTTGTAACCTTCAGCAACTAACCTTGCTTTGTTTTTGATCACTTTGCCACTTTCATCCAACTTATTTCTGAACACCCATCTAGTTCCAATGACAGACTGGTTTGTAGGTGGAGGAACCAGGTTCCACACCTTATTCCTTTCAAACTCATTGAGTTCACTTTGCATAGCAATGATTCAGTCTGCTTCTTGTAATGCTTCTTTCACAATTTTTGGTTCTACAAGAGAGATAAAATCATTGAAAGCACATAATTTCTTCAACTGTGATCTAGTTTGTGTATCAGTGGTTGGATCTGAAATGATATTAGCAACTGGATGAGATGAGAAATATGTGACTCTCTTTCTTGGAGACCAGGGTTCAGGTTCTCCATATATCTTATCTGGTCTTGAAGTAGTGGCCTTGTCACTTGTATCCTTCTGATCATCTTTTTCAAGGCTGAGGCTTATTTTCAAGGCCTTGAGCACCATTTTCAAGGTCTTGAAAATGTCTTCTGTTTTCTTCTGAGCCTTTCATGAATCCCAGAGGATTATCAGTCTCTTCCTCTGATTCATGCTTGTTCAGATTCAAATCTGTAAAACTTTCACTCAAACAACCATCATAGCTTTCATCAAAATAACATGAATGCTTTCTTCAACCAGTTTGGTTATTTTATTGTAAACTATATAAGCTTTGCTATTCTGAGAGTAACTAAGAAAGATACCAGCATCACTTCTTGCATCAAACTTACCAAGATTGTCTTTTCCCACTACTAGAAATCTGCCTTTTCCTGGCAGTTGGACATTTGAGCCGCCGTTTAAATGACCTATTTAACAGCGGTTTTGCGTAAACCGTCGTAAATATCAAAATTAAAGGCGCAAGATTGTAAACCGCCGTATAAGGTGTACAGTTAACGGCGGTTTCCATAAAGCCCGCCGTAAAACTTAATATTAACGACGGTTAGAAGCTAATTGTCGTATAAGGGGTATCCTTTAGTGACGTTTAGGCAAAAGCATCGTGTTTGCTACTCCGTTAAAGGCGGTTTGACCATAACCCTCGTTTCCTTTTAAATAAATAAAAAATAAATCCGTGAATCCCTATCTTAAATCTCATCCGTCTACTTAAATCTAATCACAATCGTTGGATTGAAACCCTATCATTATAACACCACCATCCACTCTCTCGTTCTCAGTTCAGTTGCGCCTCCCTCCCTCCTCTCTCGTTATTCGTTTTCTCATCAACGGAGAAGGTGGCCGGAACGACGATGGTGACCGGACGGATTCCGATCTATCCTTCTAGTATGGAGAAAGGATCGATCGCTTCTCCCATCTCCCTCTGACTCCCTCCCTCTCGAATGGGTACTCCCTCTCTCTCAAACTCTTCTCTTCCTCCATCTGTTTCCTCCCTCTGCTTCTATCGTCATCCTCCCTATGAGTCTCTCATCTCTTCTTTTCTCTGTGATTCTCGTCTTCCTCTCTCTGATTCTATAGTTTCTCTCTCTCTCTCTGCACTCGTCTTCCTCTCTCTCTGATTATGTCGTCTTTCTCTTTCTCTCTCTGTTCTATGTTCATCCCCATCTCTCCTTCTGCGCCCCTTTGGTTCAAGATCTATTTTCGATTCTACCTCCCCCTCCATCTCTAACTTCCCTCCCCCCAACACTGTTTTTTCGGTTATAGATCTAGAAGATTCAATTATGGGTAATGAACAATGTGTAAGGCTGAATCTGGGAATGAACAATGTGTAAGTTTGTTTCTCGGTAAACAATCTGGAAGAAGATGATGCTACTGTCAAGAAAATTAATTTTTGTAACTGTTTTAATTTTAATTCAACCAGTGTATGAAAAATGAAAATTAAAATTAAAATTAAAGAATTAATTAATTAATTATTCTTAAATAACTTCTCATTTCGAATTAATTAATTAAAATTAGTTTAATACATATACGACGGTTTTCAAGGAACTGCCGTTAACTTAACGGCGGTTTATTCAAGCGCCGTTAATTTTAACGGCGGTTTAAAATTGTCGGTTACTATTCCCGACGTCGAGAATAACGGCGAGTTTAAAACCGCCGTTTAGGCCGCCGTTTATACTTTTAACGGCGGTTTTCCTGCTTTTAACGGTGGTTTGGCCCTGCCGTTTTTTCCAGAAATTTTTGTAGTGTCCATTTTTATCGATAAAGCATGTATATCCAAAGGGCCTGAAGTATGAAATGTTTGGCTTCCTGCCTTTGAATAGTTCATAGAGGGTCTTCTTCAGAATAGGTCTGATCAAGCACTTGTTGAGAATATAATTTGCTGTATTCACAGCTTCTGCCTAATAATGTTTTGGAAATTTGTATTCAAGAAGCATTGTCCTTGACATGTCTTCAAGAGTCCTGTTCTTTCTTTCAACAACACATTCTGCTGAGAGTTCTTGGAGCAGAAAAGTTGTGAGTAATACCATGCTTATCATTGAACAAATCAAATTCTAATTGATCAAATTCTCTACCATGATCACTTCTAATTGAAGCTACAGGTAGGTTTTTCATAGTTTGAAGTTCTCTGCAGATCTTTGAAAATTAAGAGAGGGCTTCAGATTTTTCTTTGAGAAACATAACCCAAGTATATCTAGAAATATCATCTACAAAAACTAGCATATACCTTTAACCTTTTGGAGTAGGTGTTCTCATAGGACCACATAGATCCATATGAAGCAGTTCTATGGGTCTAGTTGTACTTACAAACTTCTTTGGCTTCAAATAGATTCTGGTATGCTTGCCCTGAGCACAACCTTTGCACAATTCTTCTTCTCTGAACTTGATGGATAGTAATCCTCTTACCAGGTCTTTGGAAATCAACTTGTTCAAAGTATGCAAACTGATATGACCAAGCATCATGTGTCAAAGCTTTGAATCCTCTTTCAAGGCCTTGAGACACTTCAAACTCTTACATCCAATTTTGTTAGTCTGAAAAGTATAAACATTGTTTGATCTAGAGGTTGTGAGAATGCAATCTCCTGATTTGTCATTTTGCACCACACACTTCTCTTTGTCAAATATAACTTTGTTGCCATTTTCACAAAGGTGAGATACACTAAGCAAGTTAAATTTCAAACCATCAACTAGATACACATCAGAGAATGAGTTTTCAGAATTTGTACCAACTTTACCAATACCAAGAATATTGCATTTTTCTTTGTCACCAAGTGTAATGAACCTTCTGATTGCTCCTTCAATTTTGTAAATAGAGATCTCTTTCCACTCATGTGTCTTGAGCAACCATTGTCCATAAACCACTTTTGTTCTTTGGTGAAACCCTCAATGTTCTTCTCAGAACTTTCATCATGCTTGGCCATGAAGCAAAGGTTAGCATGTTCTTCTTCAGATTCTGATTTACTTGAGCTATATGAATCACTCCATGAAGCTATCATAGCTTTATTTCTTCTGTGATGGTCTTTCTTTTGAAAGCTCTTGCTTTTCTTGTGTGGACAATCTCTTATCAAATGTCCTGAATAGTTTATTTCTTTCTCTGTTGAAGTCATTGTTTCCAAAGTTTTTCTTCATTTTGAGAATTCTGGTCAAGGCTTTGGAAATCAAAGCAAATGGATCTTCATCATCACCATTCTCAGTTTCAATGCTTTGAGTTCTCTCATTTTCTTTGTCTTTAAGAGCTAAGTTCTTGACATTTTATGGGAGCTCTCCATCAGATTCATTCATAGATATTTCATGTGTCAGAAGCTTTCATTGTAGGTCATCAATTTGTAGAGTTGAGAGATTCTGAGCTTCTTCAATTGCTGTGGTCTTTGGTTCTCAATTTTCTTTTGGAAGACTTCTTAGTATCTTCCTCACATTTTATTCATTGGAAAAGTGTTTTCCCAGTGAATCAAGGTTGTTAACAATGTCTTTGAACCTCTTGAACATATATCTGAAAGACTCATCTACATTCATCTTAAACAGCTCATATTACCTGAGATAGATGTTGATCTTGGTTTGCTTCACTTGACTGGTTCCTTCAAAAGTAACCACCAGTTTATCCCAGATTTCTTTGGCAGTAGTGCGGCCTGAAATCCTGTTGAATTCATCTCTACTCAAAGCACATTATAAGATGTTAATAATTTGTAATTCCTAGAGAATTGCTCTAATTCAGAAGAAGAGAGTAAGTCTTCAGATTTGGGATATCTAATACCATCTTTCTCTGTGTAGAAAGTGTGAGGTCAATTCTGAATAATTGCCCAAAGCTCTATGTCTTGATCAATGATGAACATTTTCATCAAGGCTTTCCAGTGAGCAAAATTTTCTCCACAGAATAGAGGAGGTATGTTAGCAGCTCTTCCTTGTGAGAACCACCATCACCTGCAGTACTCATGATCACCAGATGGTTAAATCTATACAGTGATACAAGATCTGATACCAATTGAAAGTGTGAGTGTGCAGTTGGTAATGCAGTAGATATACTCTAGAAGGGGGTGTTGAATAGTGTATGCCAACTTTTGGCAAAACTTGCTAGGAATATGAGAACTTGTGAAAACTAGTGAAGATCAAGGCCTTGAAAACAATTTCAAGCCTTTGAAAGAGATGCGGTTTGTACTAAAGCAAATAAGCCTTTTTCAATGCCTTGAAAAGAGTTTCAAACCCTTGAAAAACCGACAGTTTTGAGTGCTTCAAGAACTATGAAAGGAATGAACTGAAAAATGCAAGAGACAAATGATTTATAGAGTTCAGTACACTTGGACCTACGTCTCTACCTCACGGATTTGATCCCTGCAGGATTTTCAACTCAATTCTTATTAATCAAAATCTAAGCCCTAGATCTCAAGAACAGAGAATTGCCTTACTCTGTTACATCTTGTGGTTTTCCCTAACCTATCTAGTATCTGCTCTAGCTAACTGACTAACTAAGAATTCTCTATTGTTCACTTTGAACAATCCTTTAAAATGGAGATAAAAATATTACAGAAATGATCTACCAATAAAGCACAATACAGAAGAACACTTAGAGTGTAGAAACTGCAGTGAAATATGCAGTGATCTTCTGTGAATGGATTGGGAGAATAATGAACTTCTTTGATTCTATATAGAATGACACAATGGCAAAAGCAAGTAATATGCAATTTTTGGAGTAAGAGGTTGGACGCACTTAGGCTATTTCAATAGGATTGGAAGCCTAAAGGTAAATCATTTAGGATTATCTATGGGATGGATAAATAAAGAGTTATTTGCCCGATTGAACGAAGAGTTACATAGGATGCAATTGGAATTTTTTTCCTACATAAATAGGTAATTTTTGGGTGACTTGCTAAAGCAAGCTCAAGAAGAAGTGAAATATGGGTCTTGGCCCACTAGAAAATATAAGTGATATTTTCTGCATTAATATAGAGGGTTATTAATCTAAGAAAAATAGTGGGAGCTATGTTTTATAATATATATATATATTATTAAATGTAGTCATTTGTTCGCAAAATACTAAAAATTGTATATTTCTCATTTAGCAGAATTCCAGTGGCAAACAATTCATCGAATTCATTGCAATCCCTACGATCAGTCGTTGAGAAGGACAAGCTTTCTGGAATTCACTTTCTGGGCTAGTAAAGAAACGTGAGAATCGTTCTCAAGAAAGAAAAGAAAATGTACATTATAGAAGAGCAAGCTCCTGAAAGTCTAGAAAATAATACTGCTGCAGCCATAAAGGCACATCAGAAGATCGTTGACGATGCTAATGATGTGGCCTGCCTTATGCTTTGCACCATGAAATTTGAGCTTCAGAAGCAACACGAGAACATGGCTGCGTTTAATAGGATCATACATTTGAAGCAGCTCTTCTAAGAGAAGGCTAGGCATAAGCTGTATGAGGTGTCAAAGGCATTATTCAAGTGTCATCTATTAGAGGGAAACCCGGTGGGGCCTCATGTACTTCACATGATCGGGTAATTGGAGAGCCTCACGCGCCTGGGGTTTCCGGTGGGTCAAGAGTTGGCCACTGATCTCATCTTGCAATCGTTGCCTGACAGTTATAGCGAGTTCATCATGAACTATAACATGAATGAGATCAGTTAACCACTACCAGATCTACTCAATATGTTGAGGACATCTGAACAAAGCATCAACAAAGGAAAAGGCAAGACCATAATGATGGTCAATAAAGGAAAGGGCAAGGAAGTCCCCTTTACCTCCAAAAAAAGAGAAAGAAAGTTGCTAAATCCAAGGATCATGCCTTAAAGCCCTATGGCGGCGTGACTAAGGGTGATTGTCACTACTGCAGTCAACCTGGACACTGGAAAAGAACTGCCCAAAGGATCTGGAAGATAAGAGGCTCGGAATAGTGATTCAACTACCACCAGGTATTTTTGTATTAGATGTCAATCTTTCTTTCTCTTCATCTTGGGTTTTTGATACAGGATGTGGATCTCACATTTTTCGAAATGAGCAGGATCCAAAGAGAAGTAGGAGACTGACTAAAGGGGAGATAGACTTGCGCGGGGGAATGGAGCAAGAGTTACTGCATTAGCCGTAGGCGTTTATGAGTTATCTTTGCCTTATGAACTTATCTTAGTATTAAACAACTGTTATTTTGTGCCTGCTATAAGTAAAAAAATATTTATATTTCTTGTTTGGACAAGAAAGATTTTTCTATTAAAATAAAGGACAAATGTTGCTCCTTTTATTTTGATGGTTTGCATTATTGTAATGCTTATTGTCTAATAGAGTGTATATCCTTGATCTAGATAACTCCGTCTATAACATTAATACCAAGAGGATTAAAACTAATGATTTAAATCCTACTTACTTATGGCATTGTCATTTAGGCCATATAAACGAGAAACACATTCCTAGACTCCATAAGGATTGATTCTTAAACTCATTTGATTATGAATCATATGAGACATGTGAGTCTTGTTTGTTAGGAAAAATGACAAAGTCTCCTTTCAAAAAGAAAGGAGAGAGGACTAGTGAGCAATTGATTCTCGTATATACTGATGTATGTGGGCCATTTTCCATGCCTGCCAGAGGTGGTTATCTTTATTTTATTACATTTACTGATGATTTCAGTAGATATGGATTTGTATACCTTTTGAAGGCCAAATCCGAATCCTGTGAAAAGTTCAAAGAATTCAAGAATGAAGTAGAAAAGCAAATTGGCAAGAGTATTAAGGCTCTACGATCGGAACGTCGAGGAGAATACTTAAGCAAAGAGTTTGACGACAATCTTAGAGAGTGTGGGATCTTGTCCCAACTCACTCCACCAGGAAGACACAGTGGAATGGCGTGTCCGAGAGGAGGAATCGAACCCCGTTAGACATGGTTCGATCTGTCATGTGTCAAACTGATCTTCCATTATCATTTTGAGGGAACACTCTCTTATGTGCAACTTTCACCCTTAACCGTGTTCCATCCAAATTTTTCATGAAGACTCCATAAGAGATGAGGAGTGGGAGGCGTCCCACGTTGTCTTTTATGAGGATTTGGGGCTGCGATGTCTATGTAAAGCGTTTACAAACAAAAAAGCTCGGGCCCAAGTCGGATAAGAGTATATTTGTGGGATACCCTAAGGAAACGAAGGGATATTATGTTTACAATCATGTCGAGAACAAAGTGTTTGTTACTCGGACCGGCGAGTTTCTAGAAAGATAATTTGTCTCTAAAGAAGCAAGTGGGAGGACTGTAGAACTTGAATAAATTTAAGAACCACAAACCATAGATCCTACTGTGGAACATGAACAGGAACCGTAAGATGTTGTGGAGGAACCTGTTCAGGTAACACAAGAACGTCATAGGTCGAGTAGGGTGCGTCAAGAGACAGAGGTATGGACTTCTCATTCTTGAGCCCGGTGTTGCACTACTCATATATGATGAGCCTACTACTTATGGAGAGGTCATGAAAGGGCCGGACTCTCAAAAAGTGGCTTGAGGCCATGAGATCCGAAATGGAATCCATGTGAACCAAAAAAGTATGGACTTTGGTGGAACCACCCCAAGGGGCTCGGCCCATAGGGTGCAAATGGGTCTTCGAGAAGAAGACCGACATGGATGGCAATGTGATTGCCTATAGGGGCTGATCGGTGGCAAAAGGATTTAGACAGATTCATGGTATTGACTATGATGAAACATTTTCCCCAGTCGTAATGATCAAATCCGTTGAATCTTACTTGTTATTGCATCTTATCATGATTGCGAGTTTTGACAGATGGATGTCAAAATAGCATTTATGTATGGAAACCTCCTTAAGGATGTGTACATGACACAACCAGAGGGTTTTGAGGATCCAGAGCATGCCCATAAAGTGTGTAAGTTGCAGCGATCCATTTATGGGTTGAAGAAAGCTTCTAGGAGTTGGAATCCACGTTTTGATTATGAAGTCAAAGAGTTTGGCTTCATTAAGAACGCATATGAGCCTTGTATTTAAATGAAGGTTACTGAATGCTCTGTTGTGTTTCTGGTCTTGTATGTGGATGACATACTACTCATTGGAATTGACATTTCTAACTTGCAATATGTTAAATATTGGCTAGGAAAGTGTTTCTCAATGAAGGACTTAGGGAATGCAGCTTATATACTTGATATCAAGATCTATCAGGATAGATCAAGAAAGCTTCTAGGCCTAATTCAAAGTAAATATATAGACAAGGTGTTGAAAAGGTTCAACATGGTATGAATCCAAGAGAGGATTCTTGCCCATGTCGCATGGGATCACCCTTTCAAATGATCATTTTCCTTCCAATGATATTGAGAAGAACCGCATGAGTAGGATTCCTTATGCTTTGGCCATAGGATCTATCATGTACATCATGTTATGTACTAGGCCAGATGTGTCATACGCGTTGAGTATGACAACCAGATATCAGTCCAATCTGGGTGAGAGTCACTGGATAGGAGTCAAGAACATCCTTAAGCACTTGAGAAGAACTAAGGATGCGTTCATGATTTATGGAGGGGCGGAAGATCTAAGTGTAAAAGCTTACACTGATGCAAGCTTCCAAATCGACATAGATGATTTCAGATCACAGTTGGGATTTGTGTTTTGCCTAAATGGAGGAGCAATGAGATGGAAAAGTTACAAGCAAGAGACGGTTGCTGATTCTACAACTGAGGCTGAGTACATTGCTGCATCGCGTGCAGCAAAGGAGGGCGTTTGGATTAGGAATTTCATTACTGAGCTTGGTGTGGTTCCTAGTATTGTGGATCCAATAGAATTGTATTGTGACAACATTGGGGCGATCGCACAATCTAAGGAACCCAGGTCACACCAGAAATCCAAACACGTACTCTGGAAATTCCATCTTAATCGAGATATCATCGATAGAGGATATGTGAAGATATGCAAGATTCCTACAGATGATAATCTGCCAGATCCACTCACGAAACTGCTTGTTCAGTGCAAGCATAAAGGACACACTAGATCAATAGGCATACGAGATGGACCAGATTGTCTCTAGTGCAAGTGGGAGACTGTTGGAACAGATGCCCTAGAGGCAATATTATTTAGTATGAATATTCTTTTTTCTAGAATATCATTGTATTATTTATGGAGATAATTAATATAATGAAGTCCTTAGATTTCAATGTGTTCTTTATCTTAAGTATCCCTAGTCGATTGTATTGATTAACAGGACAATGAACTATAGATTAGTATGTGGGTAGATTGATATGGAGATATCAAGTCTAGCACATGGGTATGTATTAGGGGTAATGGCATACTAGAATGACCCACCACGAGAAGGCTACAAACAAGTTATGAATGGTCACAAGTGCTTCTCGTAGTGACAATGCTATTGTGGTCCTTAGACTTGAAGTCATTGGATACTCTAGTTGTGAAATATCATTCATTGATATTATGAAACATTGCGCCTTAACTGGGTAACTATAAAGATAGTTGTCGCGCATGATAGGAAGCAAATAGACATCGTAGTGATGTAAAGAGGATTTGTCCCTCCCACATAACGGGAGAAAATATCCACAACCACTCGAGGGGTAGTTCTTATAGAATGTCAGGCCAGACTCGGATAAATCAATATGGGATATTGATGTTATCTGCATGGATAAGACTATTCACAGGATCGAGAAACAATGGATTGGATATACGAGTGTGACTTGTATGTCACGTGGCCAATACGGATATGGTGACAAAGGGATAATACAATACGGTAACACTAGGAAAAAAGGTTTGTCAGATCACTGACTATTTCTATTAGTTGGGTGGCATAGATGTGCTGCTAGACACCGCTCTATGTTGGTAATTTTTACTACCAACTAAGTAGAAACCTATGGGGTCACACACCCTATGGATTAAACCGGAATTTGGGATTGATTAATAAAACTAATAAAATAGAAGGATTAATATGCAACCATATGCAAACTTAGAAGGACTAATGTGCAAGGTGGACTAATCCGTATATGGATAGGATTAGTAGAGGGGCTAATATGTAGTTAATAAGGAGTTATTAACTATATATGTGAACTCCTAGCTTATTTTCTAATAAGATTAATTCATTATTGAGTGAGAGAAAAAGCAATGAGAGAGCAAGAAGACTAGACCGAAGCTTAGCCGTCCGCCCCCCTCACCCGTCGGTCACCAAGAGGCGCGACATCTTGGTCCTCTTTTCACGTGATCTTATTCCTCCTTCTTGGCGTGGACTAGAACATAAACTCAAGGATGATTCCGGTGCAATCCTATGTGTGGATACGCATAGAGACGTGGATGAAATTCTACGTAAAAGGGATCAATTTAGACAAACAAGGTACATATGAATATTTCCTTTACCATGTTATGATGCCTTATCCTATGATCCTTTGAGGGTCTTGAATGGAGTAAATTATAGTTTATTCCGCTGCGTAATCCGCATCAGAACCCTACACATGATCATAAGGATTCCGAAATCCCTACACCGTCGCCGGAAGCCGAAGAGGAAGAAGCAAAAGACTCTAATAGTGAGGATCCGTCTAGAGTAGAGGAATCACTTCATCAAAGTATTGCTAAAGGAAGACCAAGGAGAGTGATAAAGCCTCCGGCGAGATACAAGGATGATGGCATGGTGGGATATGCATTACAAGTAGCGCAAGAGGTAGAGGATGAGTCATCCTCCTACAAGGCCGTTATATCTATTTCTGAGTCAGCATAATGGATTGTCGCGATGGGAGAAGAGATGGAGTCTCTTAGCAAGTACTCGACTTGGGAGATTGTTAAATTGCATGCGGGAAGGAAGATATTCACTTGCAAATTGGTTTTCAGAATAAAGGAAGAAACTACATCTGGAGATGGCAACAAGAATAAGGCAAGGATAGTTGCAAGAGGGTTCAGTCAAAAAGAGGGAGTTGACTACAACGAGATATTCTCACCGCTGGTGAGACATACTTCTATCCGGATGTTACTAGCTTTAGTTTCACACCACGACTTAGAGCTTGAGCAATTGGATGTCAAGACAACTATTCTACATGGAGAGTTGGAACAAGAGATATACATGAGCCAACCGGAAGGGTTCCAAGTTCTCGGAAAAGAGAACCACGTGTGCAAGCTGAAGAGATCTCTCTTTGGACTTAAGAGGTCGTCGAGGCAATGGTACAAGAGGTTTAACAGTTTCATGTTGAAGATTGGTTAGCACAAGTGCGAGTATGATTGCTGCGTGTATCACATAGAGTCGCAAAGTGGATCACGTATTTACCTAGTTCTGTATGTGGATGAAATTCAGATCACAACTCAGGATATCAAGGACATCAGAGAACTAAAGATCTCACTTAGCGGGGAATTCGAAATGAAGGATCTTGTAGTTGCTCAGAAAATATTGGGAGTTGATATCTATAGAGACAGGAAGAAGTAGAAGAAGCTTTTCTTGTCACAGTAGGGGTACATCAAGAAAATCATGGTAAGATCCGGGATGCTATTAGCTAATCCTATAGATACTCCTATGGAAACTAACAGCAAGCTGGGAATGTACACCGTTCAGGCTGAGGAGGAGAAGGAGTACATATCCAAGGTTCCATATGCTAGCACAGTCGGAAGCCTTATATATGCTATGGTTTGTACTCAAACAGACATAGCATTTTCTGTTAGTGTGGTTAGTCATTTTATGTATAATCCAGGGAGGGATCACTGGAAGGCAGTGCAGCGAATATTCAGGTACCTTGGGTCAAGTGAAAACAGCTTTGCAGCTGGTTTCTCGGATTCGAACTATGCAGGGGATGTTGACAATGGAAGATCAATGATGGGATATGTATTTGTTCTGGGAGCATCTTTTGTTAGTTGGAAGAGACGCTACAGCCGAAGATGACTTTGTCCACCACAGAGGCGGAGTATATGGCTCTAGTAGAAGCAGTAAAGGAGGCAATTTGGCTTAAGGGAATGTTCAATGATCTAGGACTACATCAAGATCAGGCGATAGTCTACTGTGATAGCTTGAGTGCAATTTTCTTGACTAAGGACCAGGTTCATCATGTAAGGACCAAGCATATTGACGTCACGTATCACTTTCTGAGAAGTGAATGCAGGATCAAGGTGATGAAGGTGGGGACTGCTGACAACCCCGCGAATATGTTCACCAAGCCAGTTCCATGGAGCAAGTTCCAGCATTATCTGGAATTACTCAGCATTATTTGTTCGAATAGATTCCCTAGAGGCAATCTTATTTAGTATGAAGATTGTTTTTGGCTAGAATCATAATTTTATTATTTATGGAGATATATAATATAACGAAGTCCTTCGATTGCAATGTGTTGTTTATCGTAAATATCCCTAGCCCATTATATTGATTAACATGACGATCAACTATAGACTAGTATGTGGGTAGATTGATATGGAGATATCAAGTCTATCCCATGGGTATGCATTAGGGGTAATGGATTATTGGATTGACCCACAATGAGAAGGCTACATACAAGTTATGTAAAGTCACAAGTGCTTCTCGTAGTGACATTAGTATTGTGGTCCTTCGACTTGAAGTCACTAGATACTCTAGTTGTGAAATGTCATGCTTTGATATTATCAAACGTTGCGCCTTTAACGGGATTTATTAAGGTAGTTATCGGACATGATACGAAGCAAGCCTAGAGATGGTATTGATGTAGAGAAGATTTGTCCCACCAACATAATGTGAGCAAATATCTGCGGCCACTCGAGTGTGGCATAACTGATCCATAGTAGATGACTCGAATGTGGCATAATTGATCCATAGTATACTTTCAAGTGATGGGTTCGCTCCAGAAGTGTCACGTAAAGTTCTCTATATTTGTGCCATGAAATCTCAAAGTCAATGTACGCCTACCGTACCTGCTCTGGCATATCCAGAGCAGGCTTGTTAGAGATACTGCATTATCTCAGTAGTATTTAGTTTTTTGTTTTTCTTTTGTTGAGAATTACATGATATAGCCGAATTCAAACTCGGAACCTCATGCAGAGGCTCCAAACGCTCTACCACTGAGCTAGCAGCCATTTGCTCAGTAATATTTTTAGTTAACTAGTATGTTAGCATTATTTTAGTAAAAATGTAATTAGGATTATCAAGCCTCCTAGCTAGTTTAGTTTATTTGGTATATTTTTTTGTACCGATTAAAAAAATAGTTTATTTGATATTTTTCCTAGTTTAGGATTGAGTAGTCAACAAGTCAGCTTCGCCCACCTTTCATTGTACATAGAGGTGTACACGAATCGGATCGCTATGGATTGAGGTTGAGTTAAATTTGATCCACGGTTTACGGATTGAAACGGATTGGGCCCAACCGGATCCACAGTTTCGCGGATTGGATTAATCCGGGGATCACAAATATTTCCAAATATTTCCGAATATGCTTAACTAACACAAGGAAAACAAATATACAATTATCATTTAGATTAACTATTAGTTAATCTAAAAAATTTATTCCCGTGTCTTCTCAAAAAAAAAATATTCCTCTTTATATCATCAAAAATTAAAATTATTCAATTATTCAACGCAACAATGATAAGTAATCACATTACTTGTTTAGAGTTAACATAAGAACAAATCATATTGATGGAAGTAATAAAAATAACATAGTAATAAGTATAGACGGTTGACCGATCAAATTGAATTTATATTTTTTGATTTTTGTTCGATACTTGTACATAATGAGAGCCCTTTCCGCTTCACCAAGAGATTTCTCTAATATTCAGCATACTTGCACCTAGCGTGGCAAGTCCCACATACTTCTCGTAGAGCTTCCTGCAACGGTCTATGTTGCCAAGCCGCAGCTCCATTTTAATATACCTGCGAATTATTTTCCCTTTTGGAGCTTTCCCTATTGCGCTGCCTAGGATTTAGTCGCGCATCCTTCAGATTCAGCTGTCGGATCTCGAACTCCGCTGCCAACACCCAAATCTTTGAAAACGAGAATTTCTTGTGCGGAATCAGCCTCAGACACTCCCTGTAAACCGCTCTTGTTCGTTCCACATCTTTCGCTCCAAGCTCTTCGTACAAAGCGTAGTTAATCCAGAGGTAAATATACCGCTGCCAGTACCTTTTCTCCTCCGCTGGTGGAACATTAGCGATCTCTCGCTCATATAATTCGCGAATGTGGTCTCGACTACCCACACCCTCCTCCAACCAGATATAACTGAACCATGTGTCGTAGTTGAGTGGAACATTGTTGACCTCGGCCTTGTTATAACAAAACTCTTGTTTCAGAGCTCTGTTACCAGTTTGTTATAACCTGTGGGTATTCGAGCAAGAACAACGTAAGCAAACAAGAACGAGACAGATATTTAAAGTGGTTCACTAACGAATTCGTAACGAACCCGCTAGCTATTCCACGGCCAGAACCAGATATTTTATTGAGTGTCTTGATGCGTGTTTCTTGTGAGAGGAAACTTACATGGAGAAAAGATGTTTATATAGTTCTTGTGTATTATCAGTGCATGTATGGTTTATCTTCTACTGGTTCTTGCTAGTAAATAAATATTGCTACGAGCTAGTATACTCTTATTCTTCGAAGATTAGGCGTGGTTTTATGTCTGGTAATAGTGAAATTATCATCGATTGTTGCTAGCACTCTCCAAACTGATGTATTTGAAGTACTGGTGTGGGTAGACTTTTGTAAACGTGTCTTGTGAAGTTCTGCTAAACATGATCTCTTAAAAACATGTACACAAATTGTGTCTTGATCTTACCTTTATTGTTGTTGCGAGTATTAGATACCTAATATTTCTGAAAATTGATGTGTTCATGTGCCAGTGCCAGTGTCAGTAAATCTTCATAAACCACATGATTCAATCAAAATTGTCTTGTGTAGTGAACGATCTAATCAAATTCGTGTGTAAATTGCTGTTTAATCTTGCATGATTCTGAAACTGTTTTAGGCTTAGTTTCTGTTGCGTTCAAACCATATTGGTAGCATTCTAACCATGATGAATAATATGTACAAGTTGCGGACTGATCTCCCTTAATTGAATCATTTTAGACTAGTCTGACATCTATAACAGTCATTGACATGTTTTTTGCATCATTGTCTATGCAAGAAAGTAATTTCAAAATATGCAATGTGCTATTCCTCATCCGCCACAACCTTCCGTTTATTCCACCTATAGCTGCTTCCAAAATCTTGAAATTTGTTGTGTTGGCATCTTCAGGAAATACGTAGTCTACGTATTCTTCATACTCAGACTGCCCGCCTATGCTGCATGGACACTCCATCAGGGGTGTCGTTTTGTTTCGGACACTGTGAAACGTGTCGGAAACTCGGACACACCTAAACGATGTTTTTCCGAATAAAACTGATAAGAATGTGGCCCCAAATGCCAGGTTCTATTTGGGGGAGACGTAGAGAAAGAGAGTTGGACAAAGTTGTTAATCGATTTACCAAACCACATATGATTGTCCGTGCTTCTCTTCCTCTTTGTTTTCTTTGTCAAAGAGATTGTGCGGCTAGGGTTGGTGAAGACAGTTTAAAGATGAAAACATGAGACAGTTCACCTCCACCTCGTGTATTTTTTAAAATTTTGAAAAAACGCCCTGATAATTTGTATGTTATGTGTTGCTATCATTTGGATGCTAAGCTTCATGCGATTCTTGCAATGGATATAGTTTTAAATTTGCCAATTAAGTCTTGAATTAATACACACACACACATACATACATACATACATATGTATGTGGCGTGTATATACATGTATATAGATGTATACTTGCGGCATGTCCGCGTCTCCTGATTTCATAAAATTTGGCATTTCGGCGTCTCCGTCTCCTGCCGTACTCGTCTCCGTCTCCGTTTCCATGCAACATAGCTGTCCGCCTCTGCTTCAATTTCTTTGGCAGCTTTTCGCGAACCAAGTTCACATTGCTCTTTCCTCCAATTCTGGTGCAGATGTTTTGAAATAGTTTGATGCTCATTAAATCACTGCTCTTGTGCGAACAATGCATTGCATCTTCTGAAATTTTGAACCTCTTCCATCTACATCTGTAGCAGATGACTCGAATGTGGCATAACCGATCCATACCTTAAAGTGTTGTGTCATCTCCAGAAGCCTCTCGTAAAGATCTCTAGTCCTCTGGTATTCGTGCTTTGAAATCTTCAAGTCAATGTAGGCCTTCCATGCCTGGCATATCCAGAGCAGGTTATGAAATGGCGAGCTTGTAAATATACCGGGCCCTCTCATCTTCACCAAGATATTTCTGTAATTCAGCATACTTGCACCACACGTAGTAGCAGTTCTCAGGTCTCTACTCTTTTTTTTTTTGTCAAAACCACATTTCATAAAACACTCAACCAGAAAGATCATGGGCAAAAGCCCTTACGAAACTGCTATCACTATTCCAACTATCCTGCAGTATTGGAAGGATATTGCGATGCTAATTGGATATCTTATACAAAAGATTCCAAATCGACGAGTGGGTATGTATTTAGCCTCGGAGGAGTGGAAATATGTTGGAGGTCCTCAAAGAAGACGTGCATTTCAAGGTCTACTATGGAATCGGAATTCATAGCGTTGGACAAGGCAGGGGAAGAAGCTGAATGGCTTCGCCATTTCCTCGAGGACATTCCAATATGGCCAAAGCCTGTGCCGTCTATTTGCATTCATTGCGATAGTCAGTCTGCAATAGGCAAGGCACAAAGTAGCATATGTAATGGTAAGTCTCGACATATGCATCGAAGGCATAATACCATTAGGCAACTTCTCTCACAAGGGATAATATCGATGGATTATGTGAAGTCAAAAGAAAACTTAGCGGATCCGCTGTCCAAGGTATATCGAGAGAATTAGTTGCAAGTTCATCAAGGGAAATGTGCGTGGGCTTGGGCTTGGGTTGTGGGCCTTAGTGTGAACTAATTCTTTTTGGGCCAGAAACTAACTTTTTCTAGCCTAGAAAAATCAAACAGACAAAATTTCGTTTTAGTGTC
The DNA here is from genome assembly GCA_023055425.1 of Linanthus parryae. Lineage (NCBI taxonomy): Eukaryota > Viridiplantae > Streptophyta > Magnoliopsida > Ericales > Polemoniaceae > Linanthus > Linanthus parryae. The sequence continues at coordinate 124,391,958 of JALGPY010000003.1, read as the reverse complement.
GTTAATTAACCAAATGGTTAATTAACTGCCCAAAACTCAAAGGGTGCAACCATCCGAACGGTTGTGTCTCCTTAACCAAACCGTTCAGTTCCTATAAAAGGAAGTCTCCTCTCTCAGAAAAATTCATTCCGAATTCACTCATTCATTCTCTGCTATCAATCTCTTCACCAACTCTCTCTCTCTGCTAGTCTCGTTCGTTGGGTGTTGCAGAAACGGTGCTTAATCTGCAACATCGGAAGAACTTTTATCCTTGGAGATAATTCGCCACAGCAAGAACCAAGGAATCAACGGTACCCGACAAATATTGTCTTACGGATATCGTGAATGTACGAGACTGTTCTTCGACACGTTCTTTCAACACTCAACCGTTTATCTATTTGTAAGTCATCCTTTTATGCTTATATCATGTTTTCTTCACTTATTGTTTCTTCTAACAAGAACAAAACGGGTCCAATTTCTAACAAACGTAAGACAATATCTGGACTCTGTTACAGTAAGCGAAATATTTCAGACATTTTTTTTTCCGGTCAGATTTTTTTTTCTTCAGTTATAATTTTTCTTCTACAATTACTTTCTGTAATCTGAAATCTTTTACAGTCAGATTTTTTTTTTACTGTCCGATTCTTATCTAAACAGAATGGTTATTTTGTTTAGCAATGGAAGACAGACGAACCGAGACTAGCACGGCAGTCACAAATGCGGCAGTGCCGGTTACTACTTCTATCCCAGTCAATGCTCATCCGGTTGGGAAACCTGAAAAATTCTCCGGCAAAGACTTTCAACGTTGGCAGCAGAAGATGTATTTATATCTTACCACCCTAAGTCTTGAAAAGTATCTGAAGGATGACGCACCTAAACTGTCTAAAAATCCAACGAAAGAAGCAGTCTTAGCGGTCGATGCTTGGCATCATTGTGATTTTTTAGCGAGAAATTAATGTATTAAATATCCTAGAAAATAAGTTTTTTAATGTGTACTCTGCTTTAAAGACCGCTAAAGAACTTTGGCAATCCCTCGAGAAAAATCCAAAACAGAAGATGTGGGAGCCAAAAAGTTCGTAGTGGAAAATTTTCAAGAATTTAGGATGGTAGATAACAAAAGTATCATGTCGCAGGTTCAAGAGTTCCAATTCCTAATTCATCACGTCCGATCTGAGAATATGATCATTCCTGAAGAGTATCTTGTTGGAGTCGTGATCCACAAAATGCCGCCGACATGGAAGAACTACAAAAACTACCTAAAGCATAAAAGAAAGGGGATGAGCATGAAAGACTTGATTGTCCGTCTCAGGATTGAAGAAGGCAATCGGATTGTCGGTGAAAGACCCTCGACTAGCCACCAACCTAGAGCAAATATGGTGGAGGGAGGTTCGGAATCCAACAATCTCAAACGGAAACATGGCGCTTCTACCGAAAAGAAGAAGAGGTTCACGGGAAAGTGTCACAATTGTTGCAAGACAAGCCATATGGTCAAGGATTTCCGAAAGAAGTGAAAGACATCCAAAGGAAAGAAGCCCGAAGTTCACATGGCCGAAGCTAAGAACGATGATGAGGGAGGTAACTTCGCAGCCGTAATTACAGAAGTGAACCTTGCCGAAGGAAATCCTCGAGAATGGTGGGTTGACAACGGCGCCACCCGCCACATATGTTCGGATGAAAGCATGTTTGCTTCCTATGAGACTGTTGATACCGAGGAACAAATCTACATGGGGACTTCAGCAACATCCACCGTCAAAGGCAAAGGAGCGGTAATCCTCAAGATGACTTCCGGAAAGAAATTAGTACTCAATGATGTTCTCCATGTCCCAGACATTGGGAAGAACTTAGTCTCTGGTTCTGTACTTAGCAAGAAAGGATTCAAACTAGTTTTTGAATCCGACAAATGTGTAATAACCAAGAGAGGAGAGTATGTGGGTAGGGGTTACTTGAAGGATGGGATGTTCAAACTCAATGTAATGATTGTCTCAGCTATGATTAAGAATGCAGGTATTAACTACGTGCTTGAGTCGTCTACTTCTTCTACTTCTTCTTTTTATTATTCATGTTTGTGGCATGGAAGACTTAGTCATGTGAATTACAAATCAATTCGGAAATTAATGAATTTGGACCATCTTCCAAAAAGTGAAATTAACTTTAATCACAAGTGTGAAATTTCTGAGGCAAAATTAACAAGACAATCTTTTAAACCTATTGGTTTAAAGACGACTAGTCCTCTTGAATTAATTCACGCCGACATATGTGACTTAAAGTTTGCACCAACAAGAGGTGGAATGAAGTATTTTATTACATTTATCGACGATTGTACAAAATATTGCTATGTATACTTATTATATAGTCGAGATGAGGCTTTGTACGCTTTTAAGCAATACAAAGCTTAGGTAGAAAACCAACTTAGCAAAAGGATTAAAATCCTACGTAGTGACCGAGGAGGAGAGTATGATTCTACGTTCGCATAAATTTGTGCGCAAAGTGGAATAATCCACCAATATTCGGCGCTCTACACACCGCAACAAAACGGTGTAGACGAAAGGAAAAATAGAACCTTAAAAAAGAAATGTTGAACGCATTACTTCTAAGTTCGGGATCGCCCCAGAATTTGTGGTGGGAAGCGTTAGTTAGTGCCAATTATATTCGTAATAGAATACCAAAGAAACAGGCCATTAAAACTCCATATTAATTATGGAAAGGACGAACTCCCTCCTACAAACATCTACGAGTTTGTGGATGTCTCGCTAAAGTGGCTACAACACTACCTAAGAAAGTAAGACTCGGTCCTAAAACAGTTGATTGCATATTTATTGGTTATGTGTTGAATAGTAGTGCGTATCGATTTTTGGTTCTCAAATCAGAAATACCTAAAATTCACGAAAATACGATTATTGAATCATCAAACGCATCATAATCTGAGGATACCTTTCCTTACAAAGAAAAGACGACGCATGAAACTGAAAAACGGACATATGATTCTACTCTTGGAGATGATGATGACCAGGACGTAGAACCAAGAAGGAGTAAGAGGCAAAGAACCGAAAAATCTTTCGGACATGACTTTCTTACCTTCATGCTTGAAAATGATCCTACTTCCTACAAGGAAGCTATTTCAAGTGTAGCCACTCCTTATTGGAAAGAAGCCGTTAAAAGTGAGATAGAATCCATATTGCACAACAATACGTGGGAAGTATTGGATTTACCACATGGTTGCAAACCCCCAGGATGAACGTGGGTATTCAAGCGAAAATTAAAACCCGAAGGATCCATCGACAAATACAAGGCAAGGCTAGTTGCCAAGGGTTACAACCAAAAGGATTGAATAGATTTTTTCGATACTTATTTTCCGGTAACTAGGATAACATCCATCCGTATGTTGATTGCTATTGCAGCAACATTTAATATTGAAATCCATCAAATGGATGTCAATACGACCTTTCTTAATTGAGAATTAGACGAAGAAATCTATATGGAACAACAGGAAGGGTTTCGAGTTCCAGGAAATGATAACAAATATGGTCGACTGAAGAAATCCTTATATGGATTAAAACAGGCTCCCAAACAATGGCATGAAAAGTTTGACAGGGTTATGACGAAAAACGGTTTTAGAACTAACGAATGTGAAAAATGTGTATATTCTAAAACTATGAATGGTGGATGTGTCATAATATGTCTCTATGTAGACGATATGTTAATACTTGGAAGCAACGAGACAACAATACGTGCCACCAAAAGATTATTGTCCACAACTTTCGACATGAAAGACTTAGGGGCAGCCGATGTTATTCTAGGAATAAAGATTTCTAGAACTCCAAATGGCTATGAGTTAACTCAATCTCACTATATTGAGAAAGTTCTCGAGAAGTTTGACCAAATTAACAGCAAGCCATTCAAGACACAAGTCGATGTGAGCATGCATCTCGCCAAACACCATGGCCCAGCTATCAAGCAATTAGAGTATGCTCAAATAATCGGAAGCCTTATGTACATTATGAATTGTACTAGGCCTGAAATCGCACAAGAAGTTGGAAAACTTAGTCGGTTCAACAGTAACCCTGGAAAGGATCACTGGACAGCTATAACACGAGTGTTAAGGTATCTAAGATACACTAAAGATCTAGGATTACAATATTCCAACTATCATGAAGTCTTGGAAGGACATTGCGATGCTAATTGGATATCTGATACAAAAGATTCCAAATCGACTAGTGGGTATGTATACCCTCGGAGGAGCGGCAATATGTTGGAAGTCCTCAAAGAAGACGTGCATTGCAAGGTCTACTATGGAATCGGAATTCATAGCCTTAGAAAAGGAAGGGGAAGAAGCTGAATGGCTTCGCCATTTCCTCGAGGACATTCCAATATGGCCAAAGCCTGTGTCGTCTATTTGCATTCATTGCGATAGTCAGTCTGCAATAAGCAAGGCACAAAGTAGCATATATAATGGTAAGTCTCGACATATGCGTCGAAGGCTTAATACCATTAGGCAACTTCTCCCACCAGGGATAATATCGATCGATTATGTGAAGTCAAAAGAAAACTTAGCGGATCCGCTGACCAAAGGTCTATCGAGAGAATTAGTTGCAAGTTCATCTAGGGAAATGTGGCTAATGCCAATCTCGTAAATAATTGCACGATAGCGGAAAACCCAACCTAGGAGATTGGAGATACCAATAACTAGGTTCAAAATGGAAAACCTAACTATTTGTACAAATATTAAGATCACTCAAGAAAGAAACTACGTTTCAATCTCATTCCTAGGGCGATGAGTTATAGGACCAGGGTTAGCAATGCTTTTAATGAAATAACATGTTAAGATGAGTATGGATAGATACCTTTAAATGTATCTCACCTATGTGAGTAGGAACTGGGGCAACGCTTGGTTCTTGAATGTTGAACTGGATTCTTTGTAATTAAATTGCACTTGTGTTATCACACTTGATAGGTATGCTTCTGAAAACAAATCCAAGGTCTCTTAGTTGTTGAGCAATCCATACTACTTGTGAGAAACATGCTCCTGCAGCTATATATTCAGCTTCAGTTGTTGATAGAGCAACTGAATTCTGTTTCATGGAGTGCCAACAGATCAAGGATGTTCCAATAAATTGGCAAGTTCCTGAAGTGCTTTTCCTATCAACTTTGTAACCTGCAAAGTCAGCATCTGAAAATCCACGCAATGAGAAGTTAGAATGTCTTGGATACCAAAGACCTAAGTCTTTGTTACCATTGAGATATTTGAATATTCTCTTCATAGCAGTCAAGTGTGATTCTTTTGGATCAGCTTGAAATATAGCGCACACATACATACACTAAACATGATATCTAGTCTAGTTACTGTGAGATAGAGTAATGATCCAATCATACCTCTATACTCTTTCACATTGACACTCTTACCATCCTTGTTTAAGGACAGTGTAGAAATCATAGTAGTATTTGCTTCATTACATTGAGCCATGCTATATTTGCTTAACAAGTCTCTTTTGTGTTTGCTTTGATGTAGAAAGATGTCCTTCTTTAGCTGATGTATTTGAAGTCCTAGGAAGAAGTTCAGCTCTCTCCATGCTCATTTCAAATTTCCTGCTCATAAGACTTGAGAATTCTCTGCACAATTGATCATTAGTAGCTCCAAACAAGATATCATAAACATAGATCTGAAATACAAGTAAATCTTTCTCCTGGGTCATTTTCAAGCAAAATTTTTGACAATCTTTCATACCAAGCTCTTGGAGCTTGTTGTAAACCATAAAGAGCTTTGTCCAGTTTGTTGACATGATCTGGAAAATTGTCATTTTCAAAACCAGGAGATTGTGCTACATAAACTTCTTCTTGTAAGTAGCCATTCAAGAAAGCACACTTCACATCTATTTGAAATAATTTCATGTTCTTGTTAGATGCAAATGCAAGTAAAATTCTTATTGCTTCTAACCTGGCAACTGGAGCAAAAGTTTCCTCATAATCAATACCTTCTTCTTGGTTGTAACCTTCACAGTTTTGGGTTCTACAGGAGAGATAAAAGCATTAAAAGCACATAAGTTCTTCAACTGTGATCTAGTTTGTGTATCAGTGGTTGGATCTGAAATGATATTGTCAACTGGATGAGATGAGAGATATTTGAATCTCTTTCTTGGATACAAGGGTTCAGGTTCTCCATATATCTTCTGTTGGAATAGATGCCCTAGAGGTAATCTAGACACCGCTCCATGTTTGTAAATAGTTACTACCAATTAAGTAGAAACCTATGGGGTCACACACCATATGGATATAATTAGACAAGAGACTTAATTAATATAGATTAATTAAAAGGATCATATTGCAAAAAGTTGCTAACTTAGTAGGACTAATTAGCAAATAATACTAGTCCATATATGGATATGATTAGTATTGGGCCCTTTATGGAAACAACTAGGAGTAGTTGGACTATATAAAGGAACTCCTTCATTCCCTCTCAATACATGTTAGTCATAACACATATTGAGGAGAGAAAAGAGTTGAGAGCAAGCAAATAAGATGGCCGAACCCCCTTACCCGCCGCCCCAACCCGTCGGCCACAACAAGGGGGTCGAATCCCTCCTTGTGGCTTTGTTGCGTGATTTCTTTGTCACGTTCCTCCGTTCTAGCTAGCACAAGAAGGTTAGGAAGGTCCAATTCTCTATCCTATGCGTGGATCAAGCGTATAGAACGTGAAATTATTCGCGTATGAAGTCATCAAAGAAGAACCCAAAGGTAAACACATATTAATCCTTTACTATCGTTATGTGTTCTTAACTTGTGATCCTTGGAGGGATTTGACCGGAATAATTATCTTCTTCCGCTGCGATTACATGTTCAAAACCCTACAGTAGTATCAGAGGCACAGGTCATAGAACATAACGTAGTTTATGTGTTACGATTTTGTTGTTTTAACACTTTAAATTCATGTTTATTGCGTAAAACGACAAATTAAGCACAATAGATGAAATTGAATGGAGATTCAATCTAACAAGATCTAATTGTGCATTGGATGCAACAAATTAGTGAGTTTCTTGGTTTGAAGATTAGGGTTTGGGCACATGTTTTTAAAAGGGGTTTATCAACATGGAAACAACTTGGATTGGGCAACAAGGAAGGAGTTGTTTTTGGAAACAACTCCCATAAAGGGTTCGGCCCCCTTAGGGGACCGCCCCCTATGCCTTGCCGCCCAAGCCACGCACGGCCTAAGGGCCGGCCGGGCCTAGGGGCGACCGGGGCGACCGGCGGCTTGGGCTTGGCCGGGCCCTAGGGCCGCGTGTGATCCAATAGGGCTTTGGGAAGTCTTTTCGGATTGTTTTTGACCCTACTTCTTCCAAAATAATTAAAATTTGAACAAGCGCGTTAAAATTGGTTTTAACTGTTTATGTGCTTTTCACATGGTGATTGGATATGGCCCTAGGTTGTGGTTTGTGTGTGAATTTTTATTTTGTGATTTGTTTTACGGCCTGCGAGCACATAAATTAATGTAATAATTAATTAAGGTTTACGGCCTGCGAGTCGTCTTTTTATCAACTTGTGATATTTATTTTGTTTAGTATAGGAGTAGCTAGATAAAATAGATTGTTAGCCAAGATTGAAGAAAAGAAGCCCAAAGACATTGGAGCCATGGAGATGGAGCATGGAGCATTCCACAAAACTATGAAGGATGGACCAAATGATGGAGGCGCATGGCGATGTGTTCTGTTTTAGGATTCATATATATTCTCATTGGCTTGGGTATATCTTAGTCTAGAAAGGCAATATCCACATCACGTTTATTTTTTTTGTGGTTGTTTATTTTATTGTCTTATTATTTTTTGATTGGTGTATGGTTGATGCATGCGATTAGGATAATAAGATAATTAGACAACCCGGATCTATGATTTTGAGTTTTGCCCAAAACTCAAACATATAGATCATGTTGATAATGGATCAACAATGCAAATTAAAATTGAAAGGAAAATCCCTCAATCAAAATATTGTGTTTATGCCTTCTCGTTATTTAAACACTCATCATAATCACTATATCCCATGATTGTGCGTTCCAAAGCATGGCAACACGGTTTATCGTGATTAGATGCGAGACGTAACAATGTGCAATCGTTTAAGTAAGAGGTTGGACACAGCTAGGTAAATTTAATAAGATTAAAAGAACCTAGAGGCATACAATTGGGATTATTCATGGGGATGGATAAATAATGGTTATTTGCCCAATTCAACCAAGAGTTACATAATGATGTAATTGGAATGGTTCCTATTTAAATAACCAATTCTGGGTGACTTGCCAAAGCAAGCTCGGAAGAGGCGAAATATGAATCTTGGCCCACTAAAAAATAAGAGGATATTTTTCGCATTAATAAGGAGGGTTATTAATCCGAGAAAAATAGTGGGAGCTATATTTAATAATCTAGCCATTATTTATTATAGTTAAATCATACTAAAATCTTGTATATTTCTCGTTTTTGTAGAATTCCAATGGCAAACAATTCATCGAATTCATCACACTCCGTACGGGCTGTTCTTGAGAAGGACAAGCTTTCTAGAACCAACTTTCTAGACAGGTACAGAAATTTAAGAATTATTCTTAAACAAGAAAAGAAACTGTACACACTAGAAGAAGAAGTTCCTGGGGGTCCAGAAAACAATACCCCAGCAGCCCTAAAGGTGTATCAAAGACGTGTTGACGATGCTAATGATGCGGCCTGCCTTATGCTTTGCACCATGTCTCCTGAGCTTCAGAAGCAACATGAGAACATGAATGCAGTCGATATGATCGAGCACTTGAAGCAGCTCTTTTAAGAGCAGGAAAGGTTTGAAACGTATGAAGTTTCTCGGGCATTGTTCAAGAGTCACTTGGAAGAAGGGAACCTAGTAGGACCGCATGTGTTGCGGATGATAGGGTATCTTGAAAATCTCGATCGCCTAGGGTCCCCGATTGGTCAAGAGTTTGCCACAGTTCTCATTCTCCAATTGTTGAAGAATAGTTATGGACAGTTCATCATGAACTATAACATGATTGAGATAGCCAAGCCTGCCAGAGCTACTCAATATGTTGAGGACAGTTGAACAATCCATCAACAAGGGAAAGGGAAAGGCCATAATGATGGTGCAGAAAGGAAAGGGTAAAAGGTTTGCATCTACTTCCAAGGGTAAAGGAAAAGCAGTTGCTAAACCTAAGGACAATGCTCTTAAACCTGCTGATGGCGTGGCCAAAGGCGTGATCAAGGGTGATTGTCACTACTGCAGTCACCCTGGACACTGGAAGAGGAATTGCCCAATGTTTCTGGAGGATAAAAGGCTTGGGATAGTGATCGCACAACCACCAGGTATTTTTGTTATAGAAGTTAATTTAACTACTTCTTCATCTTGGGTATTGGATACTGGATGTGGATCTCATATTTGTCAAAATATGCAGGATCTAAGTAGAAGTAGAAGATTAGCAAAAGGATAGGTGGACTTGCGCGTTGGGAATGGAGCAAGAGTTGCTGCATTGGCTATAGGCGTGTATAGGCTGTCTCTGCCTTCTGGATTAGTATTAGAATTAGATAATTGCTTTTTTGTTCCTGCTATGAGTAAGAACATTATTTCCGTATCTTGTTTGGACAAGAAAGGTTTTACTATTTCAATAAAGAAAAATTGTTGTTCCACTGATTTTGGTAGTATTCACTATTGTAGTGCGCAATTATTTTGATGGATTATATATCCTTGATCTAAGCTATCCAATCTATAACATAAATACTTAGAGGATTAAAATGAATGATTCAAATCCTGCTTATCTATGGCATTGTCGTCTAGGCCATATAAATGAGAAACGTGTATCTAGACTCCATAAGGATGAATTTCTAGACTCATTTGATTTTGAATCATATGAGACATGTGAGGCTTGTTTATTAGGAAATATGACAAAGTCCCCTTTCAATAATAAAGGATAAAGGACTAGTGAGCAATTAGCACTCATACATACTGATGTGTGTGGGCCGTTTGCTACACCTGCCAGAGGTGGTTATGTCTACTTCATTACATTCACTGAAGATTTCAGTAGATATGGATTTGTATACCTTATGAAGGCTAAATCCGAATCTTTTGAGAAATTCAAGGAATTTAAGAATGAAGTAGAGAAGCAACTTGGCAAAAGTATCAAAGCTCTACGATCGGATCGAGGAAGTGAGTACTTGAGCCAAGAGTTTGATGATTATCTTACAGAGTGTGGGATAATATTCCAACTCACTCCACCCTGAACGCCACAATGGAATGGCGTATCCGAGAGGAGGAATCGAACCTTGTTAGACATGGTGAGATCTATGATGTGTCTAACAGATCTTCCCTTATCTTTTTAGGGATATGATTTAATGTGTGAAGCTTTAACCATTAACCGTGTTCCATCCAAATCCGTCATGAAGACACCACATGAGATGTGGAGTGGGAGCCGTCCCACTGTGTCGTTTATGAGGATATGAGGCTGCAATGTTTATGTAAAACGTATATAGCCAGACAAACTCGGGCCAAAATCGGATAAGTGTAAGTTTGTGGGATACCCTAAGGAAACTAAGGGCTATCACCTCTACAATCCAACCGATAACAAAGTGTTTGTTGCTCGGACCGGCGTGTTTCTTGAAAGAGAATTTGTCTCTAAAGAAGCAAGTGGGAGGACAGTAGAACTTGAAGAAGTTCAAGAACCAAAAATTACTGATTCGGTTATGGAACATGAACAGGAACCACAACAGGTTGTGGAGCAACCTGTTCAAGTAACACAAGAGCTTCGTAGGTCGAGTAGAGTGCGCCAGGAGCCAGAGAGGTATGGACTTCTAGTGACGGAAACTGGTGATACTATGCTCATAGGAGATGAGCCTACTACCTATGGAGAGGCCATGAAAGGTCCGGACTCTCAGAAGTGGCTAAAAGCCATGAGATCCGATATGGAATCCAAGTACACAAACCAAGTATGGACTTTGGTGGACCCACCCCAAGGGCCACGCCCCATAGGGTGCAAATGGGTCTTCAAGAAGAAGACCGACATGGATGGTAATGTAGTTACCTATAAGGGCCGATTGGTGGCTAAAGGATTCAGACAGATTCATGGTATAGAATATGATGAAACCTTTTCCCCTGTCGCTATGACCAAATCCATCCGAATCCTACTTGTAATTGCGGCTTACTATGACTATGAGATTTGGCAGATGGATGTCAAAATAGAATTCCTTTATGGGAATCTTCTCGAGGATGTGTACATGACACAACCAGAAGGTTTTGTAGATCCAGAGCATGCAAATAAAGTCTGTAAGCTTCAACGATCCATTTATGGATTGAATCAAGCTTCTAGGAGTTGGAATCGACGTTTTGATGAAGCTGTCAAAGAGTTTGAATTCATCAAGAACGAATATGAGTCTGGTGTCTACAAGAAGGTTAGTGGGAGCTCCGTAGCGTTCCTGGTCTTGTATGTGGATGGCATACTACTCATTGGAAACGACATTCCTATGCTATAATCAGTTAAGGATTGGCAAGGAAAGTGTTTCTCAATGAAAGACTTAGGGGAAGCAGCCTATATACTCTGTATAAAGATCTATAGGGATAGATCTAAGAGGTTGTTAGGCCTAAGTAAAAGTACAGATATAGACAAGGTGTTGAAACGGTTCAACATGGAAGATTCCAAGAAGGGATTGTTGCCCCTGTCACATGGAATTACTCTTTCAAAGAGTGATTGTCCATCCAATAAGATTGAGATGGAACGCATGAGTAAGATCCCCTATGCCTCGGCCATAGGATCTATCATGTACGCCATGTTATGTACTATACCAGACGTATCATACGCGTTGAGTATGGCGAGCAGATATCACTCTAATCCGGGTGAGAGTCACTGGATAGTGGTCAAGAACATCCTCAAGTACTTGAGAAGAACTAAGGATGCGTTCTTGATATTTTGAGGCGAGGAAGAGTTGCGTGTAACTGGTTACACGGATGCCAGCTTCCAAACCGACAGAGATGATTTCAGATCGCAATTGGGATTTGTGTATTGCCTAAATGGAGGAGTTGTGAGCTGGAAGAGTTCCAAGCAAGAGACGATTGCTGATTTTACAAAGGCTGAGTATATTGCTGCAAGTGGTGTAGGAAAAGAAGCTGTTTGGATTAGAAAGTTTGTTTCTGATCTTGGTGTAGTTCCTAGCATTGGGAATGCCACAGTGTTGTATTGTGACAACACAGGCGCGATCGCTCAATCTAAGGAACCTAGATCACACCAGAAATCCAAACACGTACTCCGGAAGTTCCATCTTATTCGAGAGATTATCGATAGAGGAGATGTGAAGATATGCAAGATTCCTACAGATGATAATCTGGCAGATCCATTCACAAAGGCGCTTGTTCAGCGCAAGTATGAAGAGCACACTAGGGCGATTGGCATACGCGATGCACCATATTGGCTCTAGTGCAAGTGGGAGACTGTTGGAATAGATTCCCTAGAGGCAATCTAATTTTAGTATGAACTGGCTAGAATAATCATTGTATTGTTTATGGAGATATTTAATATAATGAAGTCGTTAGATTTACAAATCGTGTTGTTTGTCTTAAATAATTCTAGTAAAATATAATGATTAATAGGACGATCATCTATAGACTAGTATGGGGTTGGATTGATATGGAGATATCACGATCCAACACATGGGTATGTATTAGGGGTAATGACATACTGGATTGCCTCAAATCCGATAAGGCTACATACAAGTTATGTAAAGTCACAAGCACTTCTCGCGGTGATAGGATATAATCATCCTTAGACTTGAAGTCACTAGATCCTCTATTTGTGGAATATTGTGCTTTGACAACGTCAAACGCTATTCCGTAACTGGGTAGTTATAAAAGCGCATGTTGGGAACAATAGGAAGCAAGCTTAGAGATGGTAAGTGATGTAGAAAGGATTTGTCCCTCCCACATAACGGGAGCAGTTATCCGAGGCCACTCGAGGGATGGCGCCTATGGAATGTATGGCCAGACTCATATGAATCAATATAGGGATATTGATGTCATATGCATGGATAGGGCTATTCCCAGGATCGAGGAACATGGATTGGATATACGAGTGTGACTTGTATGTCTCGTGTCCAATCCAAATAATGAGACAAAGGGATGCGATAATAAGATCACAAGGTTTTGTCAAGATGACTATTTTAATTGGGTAGCATGGATGTGTTGCTAGACACCGCTCCATGTTTGTAAATATTTTTTACCAATTAAGTAGAAACGTATGGGGTCACACGCCATATGGATATAATTGGACAATAGACTTAATTAATAGATATTAATTAAAATGATCATATTGCAACAAGTTTCTAACTTAGTAGGACTAATTAGCAAATAATACTAGTCCATATATGGATATGATTAGTATTAGGCCCTTTATGGAAACAACTAGGAGTAGTTGGACTATATAAAGGAACTCCTTCCTTCCCTCTCAATACTTTTTTATTCATAACACATACTGAGAGGAGAGAAAAGAGTTGAGATAAAGAAAGTAAGAGGGCCCAACCTTCTTACCCGCCGCCCCAACCCGTCGGCCACAACAAGGGGGTCGAATCCCTCCTTGTGGCTTTGTTGCATGATTTCTTTGTCTCCTTCCTCCGTTCTAGCTAGCACAAGAATGTTAGGAAGGTCCAATTCTCTATCCTAGGCGTGGATCAACCGTAGAGAATGTGACATTATTCGCGTTTGAAGTCATCAAAGGAGAAACCAAAGGTAAACACATATTAATCCTTTACCATCGTTATGTGTTCTTGACTTGTGATCCTTTGAGGGATATGAACGGAATAATTGTCTTCTTTCGCTGCGATTCCATGTTGAAAACCCTACATCTTCTCTGGTCTTGAAGTAGTGGCTTTGTCACTTGTATCCTTATGATCATCTTTTTCAAGGCTTTGAGGCTTATTTTCAAGGCCTTGAGCACAATTTTCAAGGTCTTAAAAATGTCTTATGTTTTCTTCTGAGCCTTTCGTGAATCCCAGAGTATTATCAGTCTCTTCCTCTGATTCATGCTTGTTCAGATTCAAGTCTGTAAAACTTTCACTCAAAGAACCATCATAGCTTTCATCAAAATAAAATGAATGCTTTCTTCAACCAGTTTGGTTCTTTTATTATAAACTCTATAAGCTTTGCTATTCAGAGAGTAACTAAAAAGATACCTTCATCACTTCTTGCATCTAACTTACCAAGATTGTCTTTTCCATTATTATGGATAAAGCATGTATATCCAAAGGGCCTGAAGTATGAAATGTTTAGCTTGCTTCCTTTGAATAGTTCATAGGGGGTCTTCTGCCCAATAATGTTTTGGCAATTTGTTTTCAAGAAGCATTGTCCTTGGCATGTCTTCAAGAGTCCTGTTCTTTCTTTTAAAAACACCATTCTGCTCAGAGTTCTTGGAGCAGAAAAGTTGTGAGTAATACCATGCTTATCACAGAACAAATCAAATTCTAATTGATCAAATTCTGTACCATGATCACTTCTAATTGAAGCTACAGGTAGGTTTTTTATAGTTTGAAGTTCTCTGCAAAGCTTTGAAAATTCAGAGAGGGCTTCAGATTTTTCTTTGAGAAACATAACCCAAGTATATCTAGAAAAATCATCTACAACAACTAGCATATACCTTTTACCTTTGGAGTAGGAGTTCTCATAGGACCACATAGATCCATATGAAGCAGTTCAATGGGTCTAGTTGTACTTAGAAACTTCTTTGGCTTAAAAGAGCTTCTTGTCTGCTTGCCTTGAGCACAAGCTTTGCACAATTCTTCTTCTCTGAACTTGATGGATGGTAATCCTCTTACCAAGTCTTTGGAAATCAACTTTTTCAAAGTATGCAAACTGATATGACCAAGCTTCATGTTCCGAAGCTTTGAATCCTCTTTCAAGGCCTTGAGACACTTCAAACTCTTACCTGAAACTTTGTTAGTCTGAAAAGTATAAACATTGTTTGATCTAGAGGCTGTGAGAATGCAATCTCCTGATTTCTCATTTTTCACCACACACTTCTGTTTATCAAAGATAACTTTGTTTCCATTTTCACAAAGCTGAGATACACTAAGCAAGTTAAATTTCAAACCATCAACTAGATACACATCAGAAATAGAGTTTTCAGAATTTGTACCAACTTTACCAATACCAAGAATATTGCATTTTCCTTTGTCCCCAAGTGTAATGAACCTTCTGATTTCTCCTTCAATTCTGTAAATAGAGATCTCTTTCCACTCATGTGTCTTGAGAAACCATTGTCCATAAACCACTTTTGTTCTTTGGTAAAACCCTCAATGTTTCTTCTCTGAACATTCATCATGCTTGGCCATGAAGCAAAGGTTGGCATGTTCTTCTTCAGATTCTGATTCACTTGAGCTATCTGAATCACTCCATGAAGCTATCATAGCTTTCTTTCTTCTTTCATGGTCTTTCTTTTGAAAGCTCTTGCTTTTCTTGTGTGGACAATCTCTTATCAAATGTCCTGCATCACCACATTCAAAGCAGTTCATAACCTTTGATTTACTTTGTGAAGAATACTTACCTTTGTAGTCCTTGCTACTGGATGGTTTATGCCTTTCTCTGTTGAAGTCTCTGTTTCAAAAGTTTTTCTTCATTTTGAGAATACTTGTCAAGGCTTTTGGAAATCAAAGAAAATGGATCTTCATCATCACCATCCTCAGTTTCAAGGCATAAGAGCTAATTTTATTTGCCTTAAGAGCTAATTTCTTGAAATTTTCTGAGATCTCTTCATCAGCTTCATTCACAGATATTTCATGTGTCAGAAGCTTCCATTGTAGGTCATCAATTTGTAGAGTTGAGATATTCTGAGCTTCTTCAATTGTTGTGGTCTTTGGTTCCCACTTTGATTTTGGAACACTTCTTAGTATCTTCCTCACCTTTTCTTCATTGGAAAAGTGTTTTCCCAGTGAACCAAGGTTGTTAACAATATATGTGAACCTCTTGAACATATCTCTAATAGACTCATCTACATTCATCTTAAACTGCTCATATTGCCTGAGATAGATGTTGATCTTGGTTTGCTTCACTTAACTGGTTCCTTCAAAAGTAACAACCAGTTTATCCCAGATTTCTTTGGCAGTAGTGCAGCCTGAAATCCTGTTGAATTCATCTGTACTCAAAGCACAATATAAGATGTTAATAGCTTGTAATTCCTAGAGAATTTCTCTAATTCAGAAGAAGAGAGTAAGTCTTCACATTTGGGAGTTCTAATACCATCTTCCTCTGTGTAGAAAGTGTGAGGTCAATTCTCAATAATGGTCCAAAGCTTTATGTCTTGATCAATGATGAACATTTTCATCAAGGCTTTGCAGTGAGCAAAATTTTCTACAAAGAATAGAGGAGGTATGTTAGCAGCTCTTCCCTGTGAGAAACCACCATCACTTGCAGTACTCATGATCACCAGATGGTTAAATCTATACAGTGATACAAGCTCTGATACCAATTGAAAGTGTGAGTGTGCAGTTGGTAATGCAGCAGATAAACTCTAGAAGGGGGGGTTGAATAGAGTATGCCAACTTTTGCAAAACTTTCTAGGAAGATGAGAACTTGTGAAACTAGTGAAGATCAAGGCCTTGAAAACAAGTTCAAGCCTTTGAAAGAGATGCAGTTTGTACTAAAGCAAATAAGCCTTTTTGAAGGCCTTGAAAAGAGTTTCAAACCCTTGAAAAAAAGACAGTTGTGAGTGCTGCAAGAACAATGAAAGGAATGAACTGAAAATGCAAGAGACAAATGATTTATAGAGTTCAGTCCACTTGGACCTACGTCTCTACCTCGGGGATTTGATCCCTGTAGGATTTTCAATTCAATTCTTATTATTCAAAAGCTAAGCCCTAGATCTGAAGCACAGAGAATTGCCTTACTCTGTTACAGCTTGTGGTTTTCCCTAACCTATCTAGTATCTGCTCTAGCTAACTGACTAACTAAGAATTCTCTATTTTTCACTTTGAACAATCCTTAAGAATGGAGATAGAAATATTACAGAAATGATTTACCAATAAAGCACAATACAGAAGAACACTTAGAGTGTAGAAACTGCAGTGAAATATGCAGTGATCTTCTGTGAATGGATTGGGAGAATAATGAACTTATTTGATTCTTTATAGGATGACACAATGGCACAAGCAAGTAATATGCAATTGTTGGAGTAAGAGGGTGGACGCACTTAGGCTATTTCAAAGGATTGAAAGCCTAAAGGCAAATCATTTAGGATTATCTATGGGATGGATAAATAAAGAATTATTTGCCGATTGGACCAAGAGTTACATAGGATGCAATTGGAAATTTTTTCCTACCTAAATAGGTAATTCTTGGGTGACTTGCTAAAGCAAGCTCAAGAAGAAGTGAAATATGGGTCTTGGCCCACTAGAAAATATAAGTGATATTTTATGCATTAATATAGAGGGTTATTAATCTAAGAAAAATAGTGGGAGCTATGTTTTATAATCTAGCCATTATTAAATGTAGTCATTTGTTCGCAAAATACTAAAACTTGTATATTTCTCATTTTCCAGAATTCCAATGGCAAACAATTTATCGAATTCAATACAATCCCTACGATCAGTCCTTGAGAAGGACAAGCTTTCTGGAATTCACTTTCTGGGCTGGTAAAGAAACGTGAGAATCGTTCTCAAGCAAGAAAAGAAAATGTACATTATAGAAGAGCAAGCTCCTGAAGGTCTAGAAAATAATACTGCTGCAGCCATAAAGGCACATCAGAAGATCGTTGACGATGCTAATGATGTGGTCTGCCTTATGCTTTGCACCATGAAATCGGAGCTTCAGAAGAAACACGAGAACATGGCTGCGTTTAATAGGATGATACATTTGAAGCAGCTCTTCCAAGAAAAGGCTAGGAATAAGCGGTATGAGGTTTCCAAGGCATTGTTCAAGTGTCATCTATCAAATGGATACCCGGTGGGGCCTCATGTACTTCGCATGATCAGGTAATTGGAGAGCCTCACGCGCCTGGGGTTTCTAGTGGGTCAAGAGTTGGCCACTGATCTCATCTTGCAATCGTTGCCTGACAGTTATTGCGAGTTCATCATGAACTATAACATGAATGAGATTAGTTAACCACTGCCAAATCTACTCAATATGTTGAGGACAGCTGAACAAAGCATCAACAAAGGAAAAGGAAAGACCATAATGATGGTCAATAAAGTAAAGGGCAAGAAAGTCCCCTTTACCTCCAAAAAAAGAGAAAGAAATTTGCTAAATCTAAGGATCATGCCTTAAATCCATATGGCGGCGTGGCTAAGGGTGATTGTCACTACTGTAGTCAACCTGGACACTGGAAAAAGAACTGTCCAAAGTATCTGGAAGATAAGAGGTTCGGAATAATGATTCAATCACCACCAGGTATTTTTGTAATAGAGGTCAATCTTTCTTTCTATTCATCTTGGGTTTGGATACAGGATGTGGATCTCACATTTGTTGAAATGTGCATGATCCAAAGAGAAGTAGAAGACTGACTAAAGGGGAGATAGACTTGCGGGGGGAATGGAGCAAGAGTTACTGAATTAGCCGTAGGAGTTTATGAGTTATCTTTGCCTTATGAACTTATCTTAGTATTTGACAATTGTTATTTTATGCCTGCTATAAGCAAAATAAAATTTATATTTCTTGTTTGGACAAGAAAGGTTTTTCTATTATAATAAAGGAAAAATGTTGCTCCTTTTATTTTGATGGTTTTCATTATTGTAATGCTTTAGTGTCTAATAGATTGTATATCCTTGATCTAGATAACTCCGTCTATAACATTAATACCAAGAGAATTAAAACTAATGATTTACATGCTACTTACTTATGGCATTGTCGTTTAGGCCATATAAACGAGAAACACATTCCTATAAGGATGGATTCTTAAACTCATTTGATTATGAATCATATGAGACATGTGAATCTTGTTTATTAGGAAAAATGACAAAGTCTCCTATCAATAAGAAAGGAGAGAGGACTAGTGAGCTATTGATTCTCGTATATACTGATGTATGTGGGCCATTTTCCATGCCTGCCAGAGGTTGTTATCTTTATTTATTACATTTACTGATGATTTCAGTAGATATGGATCTCTATACCTTTTGAAGACCAAATCCGAATCTTGTGAAAAGTTCAAAGAATTCAAGAATGAAGTAGACAAGAAACTGGCAAGAGTATTAAGGCTCTACGATCAGAACTTGGAGGAGAATAATTAAGCCAAGAGTTTGACGACTATCTTAGAGAGTGTGGGACCTTGTCCCAACTCACTCCACCAGGAACGCCACAGTGGAACGGCGTGTCCGAGAGGAGGAATCGAACTCCGTTAGACATGGTTCGATCTATCATGTGTCAAACTGATCTTCCATTATCATTTTGAGGGAACATTCTATTATGTGCAGCTTTCACCCTTAACCGTGTTCCATCCAAATCTATCATGAAGACTCCATATGAGATGTGGAGTGGGAGGCGTCCCACGTTGTCCTTTATGAGGATTTGGGGATGCGATGTCTATGTAAAGCGTTTATTAACAGAAAAGCTTGGGCCCAAGTCGGATAAGTGTAATTTTGTGGGATACCCTAAGGAAACGAAGGGATATTATTTTTACAATCCTACCGAGAACAAAGTGTTTGTTGCTCGGACCGGCAAGTTTCTAGAAAGAGAATTTGTCTCTAAAGAAGCAAATTGGAGGACTGTAGAACTTGACGAAATTCGAGAACCACAAACCACAGATCCTACTATGGAACATGAACAGGAACCGTAAGATGTTGTGGAGGAACCTGTTCAGGTAACACAAGAACCTTGAAAGTGTGTAATGTAGAGTAATTACAGGACCTAAATACTATAGAAGGGGGTTGAATAGAGTATGGAAACTCTTTGCAAAACTCATATTATAACAGATTAGCTTTATGTGAAACTCAAATCTTAAGGCCTTGAGATTTTAGAAAACTGTCTGAAACCTTCAAAGGCAAAAATAGAAAGCTTCAAGGCCTTGAACTATTACCAGTTCCAATCATCTTATAAACCCTAGTTTGATTTGAGTTGTGTGCAGCAGAAAATAACAAAACTGTAAAGTAAAGAACACAAAGCAATTTACAGAGTTCAGTCCCAATGGACATAATCTCTGCTTGAGGGATCTAATCCCACCAGGATTGGGCAAACACTTCTTATTACTCACACAGAAACAACCCTAGATCTTCAAGACTAAGTGATTTTCCTTACACCTATACAGCTTGTGGTTCCAAACCTATCTAGTTCCAGCTACTAACTGTTGATCTAGCTAGAACCTCTTGTTGTTCACTTGAAAAATCAACCACTAGGTTTATTGAGGTTTAAGATATTTAAAAGATACATTTATTACGAAACAAGTGAAGAACACAGTAGAAGAAATAAGCTAGTAAAGCCTGGATGTGTTCTTCTGGAAACTGGAATGACTTGATCTTCTGAAATCTAGAATTGAAGCTTGAATCCCTGTGTGTTTTAATGAATGATCTCCCACGAATTTTTCACACTTCTCTAAGTAATTCAGCAAGCCTCTACTTTCAAAATTCAAACTAGTTTCTTTTATCCACCTGCTGCAACTGAATGAGAGATTTTAGGATCTCAGTTCCTACAAATCATCCTTCTGTTTTCAACTGAAATCCAAACAACTCTAAGTGGATATCCGTTGGAGTTTGTTGAAATCTCTCTTGCACGTTTAAAAAACCTGCAATAACATTAAAACACAGCAACAACAAAATTCAGAAAGATAACAGTACTATGACTGTTTGGTTTTCCAGTTTCTAACAAAAACTGGTTAAAAGATTAGAACAGTAATATGATTAATTCCTTACACATATAAATCATGATAAACAAGTTTATGACTCTTAGAAGTCAATAAATAATCACAATAATAAGAATCAAAACCTTCAAGAAATAATCAACTTAGTTCTGTAAAAACTGTCAGTAGCTCAAGGCACATCTCAAGGCCTTGAAGCTCTGAACCGGATTCATAGATTTTCAAATTTAAATCCGGACAACTTTGATTCTCCGTGTTCTGATCATCTGCAATTGTGTTAGATATGTGGATAATGTAAAAAAAGAATATATTCAGCAAAACCCTGATCTGCATAATCAGATATCCAATCTGCAACACAAACTTGTCAGAAAATTCAGCAGAATATGAAGAACTCAAGGCTTTGAAGCTCTGTCAGTATCTCAAGGCCTTGGAGTATTTGAAATGCTTTGCTGCCTATGTCTTTGTCTTTGTCTTTCATCACTCAAAACAATTACCATCCAAAACACATTAAAGGGTCTTTGAGTCAACAATCTCCCCCTTGATGAAAGACAAAACCTACAGCCTTGTGTAGATATTCCTGTCACTCCTTAAAAAAATAGATACCCACAAATTGCAGACACAAAAGACAATAATACCACAGATAACCAGTAAACTACAGATAATCCGCAATATTAACATAGTATAAGAACATAACTGATTGAACCAAAACAACTGAGTATTATATTATTCAAGTACTGCAAGTAAAGTAACACAAAACACATAATTTCTCCGCTTTTTTGACTTTCCTCAAATAAGGATGAAGAAATGTTGTATCATTACTCAGAGTCTAAAAAAACTTAAAAAAAACAAAAAAAAAAATTATTACTATAAATTCAAGGCCTGGAGAACAGAAAAGAAGAAAAGAAAGAGATAGAAGGTCAAGGCTTTGGTCTTCTCTGATCTTCAATTCTTCTTTGATGTCTGGCCTTTCTCTGAGCCTTCTCCAACTTCTTCCTCACTTTCAGCATTTTTCACCAGACTGATTCCCTTCTTGTTCAGCTTCCACTTCAGCAACAACTTCTTGAATTATCTCATCCACCTTCTTCTTAACCTGCACCGAATCCCCCTCTGTAGCTGCATCAACACCTGTTTCTTCACCAGCATCTTCTTCATCAGTTTGTTCATACAGATCTTTTGAAGTAAGCACCACTAGAATTGGCTTATTTTTCTTCTTCAAGAAATCACCCTGCCTTTCATCTGAATCCACACTGGTGTCATGACTAGTAGCAGAAGGTATCTTCTCCAAGTTCAAACCTTTGATGACAACATCCAGCTTTCCATTCATAACATTCATCAAGCCCTTGAACTGGTTAAATTCAGCTGACAGATCAAATAACCTTTGTCTGAGATCTTCAATCTCAACCTGCTGATCTTCAATCTTCTCAACCAACAAAGAGTAATCCTCATTGTCTTCTCCCTTCCATGAGGTAGCCCCCTTTGGCTTCACAAACTCCTTCTCTCTAAGTTCCTCCTTTGACAAATCTGAATAGAACTTCCAATGTCCTTTCCCAGTCTGGACTACCCCAATCCTCTGTAATGCAGTCTCATCAATCAACCAAAACTTCAGTAATCTTTTCCTCCCCTTTCACGGGTACATCAAAATATTCAAAGAAAAGAGGTAACAGGTTGGCATATGGAAGAGGATGGTTTCTAGTTCTGGTTGCACAATAAATCATATGCTCCATAACAACTGTTGGCAAGTCTATCTCAAACCCTTGAGATATCAGATACATCAAAAAAAGAACCTTATTAGTAACCAATTCCCTTGAGTTCTCCCTAGGAACTACACTTCTCATCGGAATTGTAAACAGGATTTTGGCTTCACAGTTGAGCACAGAGTGTGTCAACTGCTTTGGACCAGAGGGTACACCATTAATGAAAAACATCTCTTTTGCCTTTTCCAGACACTCCTTCCTATCAGGGTAATCTCCAACATTATACTTCCTAGGATGCCCAGGACTTTGGCAAAAGTCCTATGATCTAACCTCAAATCTATCCCAGCCACTTTTGAAGTTAATACCATTTTATCATCACCTTCAGAAACCAAATTCAGATAAAACAACCTAGTTAACCTAGGATATGCTTTTGAACTAGGATTTAACACCTTCCACACTGCAGTTTCTCTTAATTTTCTCATACAATCAATATCCAATTTGTCCAACAACTCCTCAGAAACCATACTACCGAAAGCTACCTTAGATGAAGCATAACCTTGCATCCACACAGTTCTAACCTCAGAACTAACAAACCAATCTGAAGGAAGTGCATTCTTACCTTGATAGCCATTTTTTTTGCAGCACAACCTGCTTAACCCTTGTTTTCTTCTCTGTGGGTTTGCTCTTCTCTTGTTCTCCTTTAGTTGGTTTCTTCTTGCTTTCTTGAGCAGATTTCCCCTTTTCCTCTTCTCCAGTCTTTTTCTTCTCTGTCCCTTTCTTCTTGTCTGACCTAGGTTGATCACCACCCTGAGTCTCTGTCTCCTTCTGTGGATCAATGCTTTAGCCTTCATCTCCCTTTTCTGTTTTGGACTTCTTTGCAGGAGGAGTATCCTCATGCAAACTTTGAGTGTTTTCTGAATCTGAATCAGAAATCACAATCTTCTCCTTTTTATTTGCCCTCTTCTTGGATCTGCCAGAAGGCTTCCACTGTTGCTGAATTCTGGCTGATTTGCGCTCCATTTTGAGGTTTAGGGTTTTGAGAAAGGAATGTGATTGAGAGAAATTGAGAGAGAGAGAGAGGAGAGTCGTAGATAATTGAGAGAGAATGAAGAGGAATAAGCCGTGACTTTCAGCTTAAGTAGGTTGAAAGAGATGACTCATGACTCTGCTATATCAACATGCAAAAAGAATCTTGAAAAAATATTTTTTGGATATTTTAGAAAATTCTCTGAGTAATTCAAATATTATACGGTTATCTAAAAAGATAAGATATAATATTTGATGATCCAATTTTTTTAAAAAAAATACAGATGTTTTCAAGAACTGGAGAAGAATCTCAAGGCCTTGAGATTTTCTGCAGTTTGAGAAACTTCAAAGCTTTGAGCTATACTTTCAAGGCTTTGGAAAGTATAATCTCAAGGCTTTGAGATTTCAACACATAATCACATATAAGTACTAATACTCCCCCTAAACCAATGCATCATTGTTTAACATCCCCAATTCAAGCCTTAGAGATGAAAACCTATCATCTGGCAAAGGTTTAGTCAAAATATCAGCAATCTGCATAGAGGTAGAAATAAAAGTTAAAACAACATCACCTTGTTATGCATGATCTCTAAGGAAATGATGTCTCACATCTATGTGCTTGGTTCTTGAGTGCTGGACTGGATTCTTAGAGATTGAGATAGCACTTGTGTTGTCACAATGAATAGGCACATTTCTGCAATTGTAGCCAAGATCTATAAGTTGCTGAGCAATCCATAACGCTTGTGAACAGCAAGCTCCAGCTGCAATGTATTCAGCTTCAGCAGTTGATAATGCTACAGAATTTGGCTTTTTGGAATGCCAACTGATCATTGAAGATCCAAGAAACTGGCAGCTTCCAGAAGTACTTTTCTTGTCTACTTTATATCCTGCAAAATCTGCATCAGAATAGCCACTCAACATAAAATTAGATCTTCTTGGATACCATAGCCCCAAGTCTCTGGTTCCGTTCAAATATCTAAAAAATCTTTTGACTGCAGTTAAATGACTTTCCTTAGGATCTGCTTGGAATCTAGCACACATACAGACACTGAACATAATATCAAGTCTACTAGCAGTTAAATACAAAAGTTATCCAATCATACCTCTGTATTCCTTTTGATTCACACTCTTACCATTTGAATCCTTGTCTAAAGAGAGTGATGAACTCATAGGGGTTTTAAGCACCTTGGACTGTGACATATTTTACTTGTTCATTAAGTCCTTGGTATAATTTCCTTCATGCACAAAGATTGCTTTCTTCATTTGTAAAATATGAAGTCCAAGAAAGAAATTCAGTTCACCCATTAAGCTCATCTCAAACTCCCTCCACATCAGACTAGAAAACTCTTTTGAAAGAGCATCATTAGTAGCACCAAATAGAATATCATCTACATAGATCTGAACTACTAACAAATCACTTTGATGATGTTTAATGAAAAGATTTTTATCAACTAGGCCTCTTTTGAAATTATTTCAAGTATAAATTTTGAATGTCTATCATACCAAGCCCTTGGAGCTTGTTTTAATCCATAAAGAGCTTTGTCTAGTTTATAAACATGATCAGAAAAGTTTTCAACTTCAAAACCTGGAGGTTGTGCTACAAAAACATCTTCTTGTAAATAGCCATTCAGAAAAGCACATTTGACATCCATTTGATAAAGCTTTATGTGATTGTGAGATGCAAATGCAAGAAGTATTCTAATAGCTTCTAACCTGGAAACAGGAGCAAAAGTCTCCTCATAATCCATACATTCTTCCTGATTATATCCTTGTGCCACCAATCTGGCTTTATTTCTTACCACTTTGCCATTCTCATCAAGCTTGTTTCTGAAGACCCATCTGGTTCTAATAACTGATTTCTCTTTAGGCCTGGGAACCAGATTCCATACCTTGTTTTTTTCAAATTCATTCAACTCACTCTGCATTGCAATGATCCAGTCTGCATCTTCTAGTGCTTTCTTGGTATTTTTAGGCTCAATCAAAGATAGAAATGCACTAAAAGCACACAAGTTCTTCAACTGTCCTCTTTTCTGAGTTCCAGTTGATGGATCAGATATGATGTTATCAGCAGGATGATCTGCAAGGTACTTAAAATTCTTTCTTGGTATCCAGGAATATTCCTTCAAGACTTTGAGTTCTTGAAACAGTAGAGGGAGCATCATAGAAAGTTTCATCTTCTGTCTCAAGGCTTTGAGATTTTGGTTCTGTAGGAGGTTCAAGGCCTTGAGATTCTGCTGATTGATTCTGCACATTAGTTTTTCCTTTTTCTTCTTTCACAGCATCATCATCTGATTCATACTTGTTCAAATCTAGATCTGCAAAACTTTCACTCAGAGAATCCTTAGTACTTTCATCAAAAATTACATGAATACTCTCTTCCACAATCTTGGTTTTTCTATTGTAAACTCTATAAGCTTTGCTAGTTTGAGAATATCTATGAAATACACCTTCATCACTTCTAGCATAACACTTACAAAGATTGTCTCTACCATTATTAAAAATAATTAAAAGGTTTAGAATAAGAAACAGTAGTCTTTCTACCTTTAAATAGTTCATAAGGGGTATTTTTCAAAATAGGTGTAATCAAGCATATATTAAGCACATAATTGGCAGTATTAACAGCTTCTGCCCATAAGAAATTTGAAAAATTACTTTCAAGAAGCACGGTTCTAGACATATCCTCGAGTGTCCTATTTTTCCTTTCAACTACTCCATTTTGCTGTGGAGTTCTAGGTGCAGAAACTTTGTGTGATATGCCATGCTTTGCACAAAATAAATAAAAGTCAAGTTGATCAAACTCCCTACCATGATCACTTCTAATTGATGCAACAGGTACATTTTTCAAAGTTTGAAGCTCTTTGCATAATCTAGAAAATTCAGATGAAGCTTCAGTTTTGTCTCTAATAAACATCACCCAAGTAAATATAGAATAATCATCTATTATAACAAGCATATACCTCTTACCTTTTGGGGTCCGAACTCTCATAAGACCACACAAGTCCATGTGCAGCAGTTCTAAGGGTCTAGAAGTACGTAGAAAGTTCTTTGGCTTTAATGAGCTTCTGGTTTGCTTACCTTGTACACATGCCTTGCAAACCTCATCATCTGAAATTTTTTGTGATGGTAAACCTCTTACCAAATCCTTTTATATGAGTTTATTCAAGGTACGTACACTAATATGCCCAAGCTTTCTGTGCCAAAGCTTTGAATCTTCCTTCAAGGCCTTGAGGCATTTTAGCTTGTCACCTGCAACACTGTTAGTACTCGTAGCATATAGATTATATGATCTAGGAGCAGTGAGTATGCAATCACAAGATTTCTCATCTTGCACCACACATTTCTCCTTGTCAAATATAGCTTTATAACCTTTATCACATAAGTGAGAGATGCTAAGCAGATTACACTTAAGTCCATCTACCAGATAAACATCAGAGATAGAATTAGTAGAACCATTACCAATACTACCTATACCAATGATATTGCATTTTTCTTTGTCACCAAGTGTGATTGTTCCTCCAGATTTATCTGTAAGCTCAGTAAAGAGAGACTTCTTACCACTATGTCTGGAACACCCACTGTCTAATATCCATTTCTGATCTTTCATGGCCTTGGTGACATCCTGCAAGAATAAATCATTGCCTCAACAGGCTGTTAGACCAAGTGCAGAACTTTGAGTCATACTCAGAATCAGCCATGTTTGGTGGTCTAATTCCTTTTGGAACCCAAATCTGCCTAACATGTCACTTAAGCTGATAAGGATAAGTATTCCTCATAATGTGAGGTTATGATCTTCTGAAGGGACAAGTTAATCTGACATGACCAATTTTTCCACAGTAATGACATTTTGGAGAATGTCTGCTACCAGATTTGACAAAAGTAGTTTGGCTTTTCTTTGGAAAGTTTGGATTATATCGAATCCATTTTTATGCATTAATTTAAGACTTCCTCCAAGAATGAGATTCAGATTATGTTCTGAGCTTGTAAAACTAGCTAGGACCTTCTTAGCCTCTTGAATTTTCTCAGTCAAAGAACAGATTTGTTGTTCTAAATTCTCAGAATGAGTCTTTAGATCAGCATATCTTTCAGTCAAAAGAGTGTTTTGATCAACAACCTATTTTATCTGTGCGTTCAAGGCTTTGAACCTGCTTTCCAAGGCCTTGAAGTCCTTTTCAAGCTTTGTCTTAGAAACTTCAACAGTTTTGTTTGTAAAAACTAGGTTCAGGTTTTCTTTTACCTGCTCATGAATCTTAATCTTTAAAGCAGAAATCTCATTTCTATAACTTTCCTCATTTAAAAACATACTCTTGAGAATTTCAGGAAGCACATCAGAAGGACTAGTAAGTAGATTTTTTACCATATCTTCAATATGTGTGTCTGATGATTTTTCCTCATCATGCTTTGCCATGAAGCATAAGTTTGCTTGTTCTTCTTCTGTGTCTGAGTCACTTGATGAATCAGAATCACTCCAGGAAGCCATCATGGCTTTCTTCCTTCTAATGTCACTATCTTTCTTCTGAAGGTTCATGTTCTTCTTATTTTGTGGACAGTCCCTTACTAAATGATCTGCATCACCACACTCAAAACAATTCATTACTTTAGTTTTATGTGACTCTGAAGAAGGTTTACCTTTGTAGTCCTTGCTGCCTGAAGGTCTTGATCTCTCTCTGTTGTAATCCCTGTTACCAGAGTTTCTTTTCTTCTTGAGAATCCTGGCCAAGGCCTTGGAGATCAATGCTAAAGCCTCTTCATCATCATGCTCATCTTCAGTCTCAAGGCTTTGAGACTTTTCACTGTCTTTGGCCTTAAGTGCTAAGTTCTTGATGTTTTCACTCAAATCTCCTTCCACATCCTTCATAGACATTTTATGAGTGAGCAGCTTTCCTTGTAGATCATCTAGCTGAAGAAGACTTAAATCCTGAGATTCCTCAATGGCTGTTGTCTTTGGCTCCCACTTGGCTTTTGGCAAGCTTCTCAGAATTTTCCTGACCTTCTCCTCACTTGATAAATTCTTTCCCAATGACTCCAGATTATTCACCACATCAGTGAATCTTTTGAACACCTCCTTGATGGTCTCATCTGAATTCATCTTGAACAACTCATATTGCCTCAGAAGTATGTTTATTTTGGTCTGCTTAACCTGGCTAGTTCCTTCATATGTCACCACAAGTTTATCCCATACTTCTTTGGCACTCTTGCAATTTGACACTCTGTTGAACTCATCTGCATTAAGAGCACAGTATAACAGATTCATAGCCTTGTAATATTTTGATACCTTTTCCAGTTCAGTAACTGAAAGATTTTCCTCAGACTTGATACATCTGACTCCATCAATTTTAGTATAGTACTCATGAGGACCATTCTGAACTATTGACCACAGTTCCATGTCTTGATCTATGATGAACATCTTCATCAATGCCTTCCAGTGCATGAAGTTATCACCACAGAACAATGGAGGTCTGTTGGCTGCCCTTCCTTGTGAGAATCCACCATCTCCTACATTGCTCATAGTCACCAGATTGTTAGATCTATATCAGTGACACAAGATCTGATACCAATTGAAAGTGTGTAATGTAGACTAATTACAGGACCTAAATACTCTAGAAGGGGGGTTGAATAGAGTATGGAAACTTTTTGCAAAACTCAGATTATAACATATTAGCTTTGTGTGAAACTGAAATCTCAAGGCCTTGAGATTTTAGAGAACTGTCTAAAACCTTCAAAGGCAAAAATAGAAAGCTTCAAGGCCTTGAACTATTACCAGTTCTAATCAGCTTATAAACCCTAGTTTCATTTGAGTTGTGTGCAGCAGAAAATAACAAAACTGTAAAGTAAAGAACACAAAGCAATTTACAGAGTTCAGTCCCAATGGACCTAATCTCTTCCTGAGGGATCTAATCCCACCAGGATTGGGCAAACACTTGTTATTACTCACACAGAAACAGCCCTAGATCATCAAGCCTAAATGATTTTCCTTACACCTATACAGCTTGTGGTTCCAAACCTATCTAGTTCCAGCTACTAATTGTTGAGCTAACAAGAACCTCTTGTTGTTCACTTGAACAACCAACCACTAGGTTTAGTGAGGTTTAAGATATTTAAAACATACACAGATTACAAAACAAGTGAAGAACACAGTAGAAGAAATAAGCTAGTAAAGTCTGGATGTGTTCTTCTGGAAACTGGAATGACTTGATCTTCTGAAATCTGGAATTGAAGCTTGAATCCCTGTGTGTTTGAATGAATGATCTCCCACGAATTTTTCAAACTTCTCTGAGTAATTCTGCAAGCCTCTAATTTCAAAATTCAAACCAGTTTCTTTTATCCACCAGCTGCAACTGAATGAGAGATTTTAGGATCTCAGTTCCTACAAATCCTCCTTCTGTTTTCAACTGAAATTCAAACAGCTCTAAGTGGATATCCGTTGGAGTTTGTTGAGATTGCTCTTGCACGTTTAACAAATCTGCAACAACATTAAAACACAGCAACAAAAAAAATCCAGAAAGATACAAGTACTATGACTGTTTGGTTTTCCAGTTTCTGATAAAACTGGTTAAAAGATTAGAACAGTAATCTGATTAACTCCTGACACATATAAATCATGATAAACAAGTTTAAGACTCTTAGAAGTCAACAAGTAATCACAATAAAAAGAATCAAAACCTGCAAGAAAGAATCAACTTAGTTCTGTAAAAACTGTCAGCAGCTCAAGGCACATCTCAAGGCCTTGAAGCTCTGAACCTGCTTCACAGATTTTCAAACTTAATTCCAGACAACTTTGATTCTCCCTGTTCTGATCATCTGCAATTGTGTTAGATATGTGGATAATGTAAAACAATAATATATTCAGCAAAACCCTGATCTGCTTAATCAGATATCCAATCTGCAACACCAACTTGTCAGAAAATTCAGCAGAATAGGAATAACTCTCAAGGCTTTGAGGCTCTGTCAGTATCTCAAGGCCTTGGAGTATTTGAAATGCTTTGCTGCCTATGTCTTTGTCTTTGTCTTTCATCACTCAAAATAATTACCATCCAAAACACATTCAAGGGTCTTTGAGTCAACAAACGTCAAAGGTCGAGTAGGGTGCGTCAAGAGAAAGAGAGGTATGGACTTCTCATTCATGAGCCCGGTGACGCACTACTCATAGATGATGAGCCTACTACTTATGGAGAGGTCATGAAAGGGCTGGACTCTCAAAAAGTGGCTTGAGGCCATGAGATCCGAAATGGAATCCATGTAAACCAACAAAGTATGGATTTTGGTGGAACCACCCCAAGGGGCTCGGCCCATAGGGTGCAAATGGGTCTTCGAGAAAAAGACCGACATGGATGGCAATGTGATTGCCTATAAGGGTTGATCGGTGGCAAAAGGATTCAGACAGATTCATGGTATTGACTATGATAAAACATTTTCCCCAGTCGTAATGATCAAATCTGTTAGAATCTTACTTATTATTTCAGATTATCACGATTGTGAGTCTGACAGATGTATGTCAAAATAGCATTTATGTATGGAAACCTCCTTAAGGATGTGTACATGACACAGCCAGAGGGTTTTGAGGATCCAGAGCATGCCATAAAGTGTGTAAGTTGCAGCGATCCATTTATGGGTTGAAGAAAGCTCTAGGAGTTGGAATCTGCGTTTTGATGATGCAGTCAAAGAGTTTGGCTTCATTAAGAACGAAGATGAGCCTTGTATTTAAAATAAGGTTAGTGAATGCTCTGTTGTGTTTCTGGTCTTGTATGTCGATGACATACTACTCATTGGAAATGACATTTCTACCTTGCAATATGTTAAAGATTGGCTAGGGAAGTGTTTCTCAATGAAAGACTTAGGGCATGCAGCTTATATACTTGATATCAAGATCTATAAGGATAGATCAAGGAAGCTTCTAGGCCTAATTCAAAGTAAATATATATACAAGGTGTTGAAAAGGTTCAACATGTATGAATCCAAGAGATGATTCTTGCCCACGTCGCATGGGATCACCCTTTCAAATAATGATTTTTCTTCCAATGATATTGAGAAGAACCACATGAGTAGGATCCATTATGCTTTGGCCATAGGATCTATCATGTACGCCATGTTATGTACTAGGCCAGATGTGTCATACGCGTTGAGTATGAAAACCAGATATCAGTCCAATCTGGGTGAGAGTCACTTGATAAGAATCAAGAACATCCTTAAGTACTTGAGAAGAACTAAGGATGCGTTCATGATTTATGGAGGGGCGGAAGATCTAAGTGTAAAAGGTTACACTGATGCAAGCTTCCAAATCGACATAGATGATTTCAGATCGCAGTTGGGATTTGTGTTTTGCGTAAATGGAGGAGCAACGAGATGGAAAAGTTCCAAGCAAGAGACGGTTGCTGATTCTACAACTGAGGCTGAGTACAATGCTGCATCGCGTGCAGCAAAGGAGGGTGTTTGGATTAGGAAGTTCATTACTGAGCTTGGTGTGGTTCCTAGTATTGTGGATCCAATAGAGTTGTATTGTGACAACATTGGGGCAATCGCACAATCCAAGGAACCCAGGTCACACCAAAAATCCAAACACGTACTATGGAAATTCCATCTTAATCGAGAGATCATCGATAGAGGATATTGAAGATATGCAAGATTCCTACAGATGATAATCTGCCAGATCCACTCACAAAGCTACTTGTTCAGCGCAAGCATAAATGACACACTAAATCAATATGCATACGAGATAAACCAAATTGGCTCTAGTGCAAGTGGGAGACTGTTGGAACAGATGCCCTAGAGGCAATATTATTTAGTATGAACATTATTTTTGCTAGAATAATCATTGTATTTTTTATGGAGATAATTAATATAATGAATTCCTTAGATTTCAATGTGTTCTTTATCTTAAGTATCTCTAGTCGATTGTATTGATTAACAGGACAATCAACTATAGACAAGTATGTGGGTAGATTGATATGGAGATATCAAGTCTAGCACATGGGTATGCATTAGGGGTAATGGCATACTGGAATGACCCACCACAAGAAGGCTACAAACAAGTTATGTAAAGTCACAAGTGCTTCTCGTAGTGACAATGCTATTGTGGTCCTTAGACTTGAAGTCATTGGATACTCTAGTTGTGAAATATCATGCATTGATATTATCAAACATTGCGCCTTAACCGGGTAACCATAAAGATACATGTCTGGCATGATAGGAAGCAAGCTTAAAGATCGTAGTGATGTAGAGAGGATTTGTCCCTCCCACATAACGGGAGAAAATATCCACGACCACTCGAAGGGTAGTTCTTATAGAATGTCTGGCCAAACTCGGATAAATCAATATGGGATATTGATGTTATTTGCATGGATAAGACTATTCACAGGATCGAGAAACAATGGATTGGATATACGAGTGTGACTTGTATGTCTCGTGGCCAACACGGATATGGTGACAAAGGGATAATACAATACGGTAACATTGGTCAAAAATGTTTGTCGGATCACTGACTATTTCTATTAGTTGGGTGTCATAGATGTATTGCTAGACACCGCTCTATGTTGGTAATTGTTACTACCAACTAAGTAGAAACCTATGGGGTCACACACCCTATGGATTAAACCGGACTTTGGGATTGATTAATAAAACTAATTAAATATGAGGATTAATACGCAATCACATGAAAACTTAGTAGGACTAATGTGCAAGGTGGACTAATCCGTATATGGATAGGATTAGAAGTGGGGCTAATATGTAGTTAATAAGGAGTTATTAACTATATATGGGAAATACTAGCTTATTTTCTAATAAGATTCATTCATTATTGAGTGAGAGAAAAAGTAATGAGAGAGCAAGAAGACTAGACCGAAGCTTAGCCGTCCGCCCCCCTCACACGTCGGCCACCAAGAGGCACGACATCTTGGTCCTCGTTTCACGTGATCTTATTCCTCCTTCTTGGCGTGGACTAGCACAAAAACGCAAGGATGATTCCGGTGCAATCCTATGTGTGGATACGCATAGAGACGTGGATGAAATTCTACGTAACGGGATCAATTTAGACAAACAAGGTACACATGAATATTTCCTTTACCATGTTATGATGCCTTATCCTATGATCCTTTGAGGGTCTTGAATGGGGTAAATTATAGTTTATTCCGCTGCGTAATCCGCATCAAAACCCTACACATGATCATAAGGATTCCGAAATCCCTACACCGCCGCCGGAAGCCGAAGAGGAAGAAGCAAAAGACTCTAATAGTGAGGATCCGTCTAGAGTAGAGGAATCACTTCATCAAATTATTGATGAAGGAAGACCAAGGAGAGTGATAAAGCCTCTGGCGAGATACAAGGATGATGGCATGGTGGGATATGCATTACAGGTAGCGTAAGAGGTAGAGGATGAGTCATCCTCCTACAAGGCCATTATATCTAGTTCTGAGTCAGCATAATGGATTGTCGCGATGGGAGAAGAGATGGAGTCTCTTAGCAAGTACTCGACTTGGGAGCTTGTTAAATTGCATGTGGGAAGGAAGATATTCACTTGCAAATGGGTTTTCAGAAGAAAGGAAGAACTGCATCTGGAGAGGGCATCAAGAATAAGGCAACGATAGTTGCAAGAGGGTTCAGTCAAAAAGAGGGAGTTGACTACAACGAGATATTCTCACCGTTGGTGAGACATACTTCTATCCGGATGTTGTAGGGTTTTGATTCATGGATCGCGCAAACGGAAGCATAATCAAACAATAGCCATGCAAAAACCCTCCAAGGATCACAAGTCTAGATGCATAACGATAGTGAAGGTAAGAAATCATAAACACACCTTTGGGTTCTCCTTGATGACTTCAAACGCGAATAGTGTCACGTTCTCTATAGTTGATCCACGCCTAGAGGTAATCCTAGATCTCCAATCTCCTTGGTGCTAGCCCGGAATGAGAGGAGGGTGAAGGAATCACGCAAAACGAGGCAAAAAAAAGGGCTCGGCCTCCTTTTTGGCGTCGGGGACGAGGGGGCGGCGGCAAGGGGGCGGCGTCCTCCTTGTTGCTTGCTCTCTCTCTCCTTTGTTCTCTCCCACTCTTGTTATGTTCTCTTTAGAGCATAAGTTATATGAGAAGGAAGGAAGGAGGGTCCTTTATATAGTCCAACAACTCCTTGTTAACTACCTAAAGGACTTATTCTAGTCCAACTAGAATTCAATTTAGTCCCTTCCTTGCAAATTAGTCCCTACTAAGTTTGCAAGGGTTTGCAAATTGATCCTTCTAATTAATTAATCCAATTAATTAATTCCCAAATCTAGTACAACTCTATATAGCGTGTGACCCCATAGGTTCTATCTAGTTGTTAGCAACTCTTTGCTAATATGGAGCGGTTTCTAGCAAAACATCCATTCTAGCCAACTAATAGAATAGTCATCTAGACAACCTTGTACGAGTAATTGTCTCATCCCTTTGCCTCCATATCCGGATTGGACACGAGACATACAAGTCACACTCGTATATCCAATCCCTAGTTTCTCGATCCATGGAATAGTCTTATTCGTGCAAATAACATCAATATCCCATATATTGATTTATTTGAGTCTGGCTAGACATTCTATAAGCACTATCCTTCGAGTGGCCTTGGATATTTGCTCCCGTTATGTGGGAGGGGCAAATCCTCTCTACGTCCACTACGATCTCTAAGCTTGCTTCTCATTGTATCCAGTACACGCCTTTATAACTACCCAGTTACGGTGTAGCGTTTAACGCTACCGAAATCACAATGATCCACAACTAGA
This sequence comes from Linanthus parryae, assembly GCA_023055425.1. Taxonomy (NCBI): domain Eukaryota; kingdom Viridiplantae; phylum Streptophyta; class Magnoliopsida; order Ericales; family Polemoniaceae; genus Linanthus; species Linanthus parryae. The sequence goes on along the minus strand of JALGPY010000003.1, from coordinate 124,356,758 downwards.
ATATCTAGTGACTTCAAGTCTAAGGATGACAATACCATTGTACCCGAGAAGCACTTGTGACTCAACATAATGTGTATGTAGCCTTCTCGGTGATGGGTCAATCCAGTGCAACATTCCGTAATGCACACCTATGTGTTGGATCATGATATCTCTATATCAATCCAACCCCATACTAGTCTATAAATGATTGTCCCATTTAATCATTTTACTTGACTAGGGATATTTAAGATAAACAACACGATTGTAAATCTAAGGACTTCATTATATTAAATATCCAATAAATAATAAATGAATTTTCTAGCCAAATACAAATTCATACTAAACTAGATTGCCTCTAGGGCATCTATTCCAACAGATGTTACTAGCTTTAGGTTCACACCACGACTTAGAGCTTGAGAAATTGGATGTCAAGACAACTATTCTACATGGAGAGTTGGAACAAGAGATATACATGAGCCAACCGGAAGGGTTCCAAGTTCTCGGAAAAGAGAACCACGTGTGCAAGCTGAGGAGATCTCTCTTTGGACTTAAGAGGTCGTCGAGGCAATGGTACAAGAGGTTTAACAGTTTCATGTTGAAGATTGGTTACCACAAGTGCGAGTATGATTGCTGCGTGTATCACATAGAGTCGTGAAGTGGATCACGTATTTACCTAGTTCTGTATGTGGATGAAATTCTGATCACAACTCATGATATCAAGGGCATCAGAGAACTAAATATCTCCCTTAGCGGGGAATTCGAAACGAAGGATCTGGTGGTTTCTCAGAAAATATTGGGAGTTGATATCTATAGAGACAGGAAGAAGTAGAAGAAGCTTTTCTTGTCACAGTAGGGGTACATCAAGAAAATATTTGTAAGATCCGGGATGCTATCAGCTAATCATATAGATACTCCTATGGAAACTAACAGTAAGCTGGGAATGTACACCGTTCAGGCTGAGGAGGAGGAGGAGTACATATCCAAGGTTCCATATGCTAGCGCAGTCGGAAGCCTTATATATGCTATGGTTTGTACTCAAACAAACATAGCATTTGCTGTTAGTGTGGTTAGTCATTTTATGGATCATCCTGAGAGGGACCACTGGAAGGCAGTGCAGCGGATATTCAGGTACCTTAAGGGTACGTCAGATATTTTCCTATGCTATGGGTCAAGTGAAAACAGCTTTGCAGCTGGTTTCTCGGATTCGAACTATTCACGGGATGTTGACAATAGAAGATCAATGATGGGATATGTATTTGCTCTGGGAGCATATTTTGTTAGTTGGAAGAGACGCTACAGCCGAAGATGACTTTGTTCACCATGGAGGCGGAGTATATGGCTCTAGTAGAAGTAGCAAAGGAGGCAATTTGGCTTAAGGGAATGTTCAATGATCTAGGAGTACATCAAGATCAGTCGATAGTCTACTGTGATAGCTTGAGTGCAATTTTCTTGACTAAGGACCAGGTTCCCTATTGAAGATGGACTCCCTAGAGAACCTAGGGTTCCTAACCTGCGACCAACGTCAACAGGGATCTCTTCTCCACCTTGCCTAGCAGTCATGAGCGAGGCCAACCTGGCTCTGATACCACTTGATGCAGAATAGAAGCGATTAAAGACGTCAAAAGACAATCTCCATGGAATAAACGATTCTCAAACAAGAGAAATCTGATATTTTATTGATAATGAGGTAAAAAGATGAATTACCCGAAGGTTTACAACGCTTAAATATACCAAAAATAGAGAAAATTCGATATTTTCTTAAAATGGAAATAATTCTAAAACTATCAAATTCAGAAAATATGAGAGATTACGAGAAATCTCCAATTTGCGGAATTTGATTCGGAGTTTCCCACTAAAAGTTATTGACTAAATAAATACTGCCAAAAATAGTAAAAATGCTGATTTCATGCCTTAAACGGACGAATCTGGCCAGTCTGAGGTGGTGCTCGTGATTTATCACGAGTTATTCTCAAAACGTCGTTCGCACTCAGAAACATGTATGGTTCGACCATATATCGAATTCCTTCAATTCTGCCCCTGACTTTGCGTACTGATGGGAACTGTTTTCATGAATTTGATGATAATTTCCATAATTCGTGTCCTACATCAACAATGTAGATTTCTTTAACCAAAAACACTACGTTCTGGTAGGACTTTTGGTGAGTTTGTATAATTTCAAGACCACTGAACTCTACGACTAGGAATTCTCATCACTGAACTCTATGCACAAAAAGGGTTTGAGATAATTCAATACATAAGGCTTATGAAACTTATGAAAGAACTTGTCTCTGAAATAGAAGGATTAATCATCATCATCATGTACCAGCTAAATCTGTCATTGAAACCCAAAACAAATTGTTACAAACAATAATCACCCGTTCTACCAAACCTAAAATCTTCCAAATCGAGAAGCATATGGATCAGCTCAACATCTATGCTCAAGCTTGTCAGCTTCAACTTTCGGATTAGTCTTGGCAAGAGCTTCACGACCCATTTATTTGTAAGCAGACAAGCAACAACAGTCGTGCGTCTCTGGGTACCGATGACTTCCACACAATAATGCACCGCACCGGCACTTAAACCCTATCATTCCAGTTTTCTTGTGGCAGCTAAAACACCTGTATTAATTCACAGACTCTATGGGCGGTTTCACAATCTTACGGAAGAGTGGTTTAGTTGATCGTTGGAAGAGAAAGGCACTGTTGCCGGACACCATGATTTCTCTACCACCAGGGCGAATCAGAAAGCGCGTGCACTAGACAGACTTTGAAGGATGAATAAATGGTACGAAGAAGACTTGTTGCCCAATTTATAGGACTCTACTAACTTCACCGCTTCTAAAACCGACTTCTTACTACCGACTTTCTTTTACACTTCGTCAAGAATGGTTTCCAAAAGGATTATTTTAATGATAAAAGACACTTTCACCCCGACAGTTTTGATGCAAAGACACTTCCAACCCCTTTAAGAGCGCACCGACTTAAGAGTTTTTTTTTTTGAAACAACACCGACTTAAGAGTTAATTAGTCATAATCATTCCAGAATTATGATTATTCCTGCCTGCTTTATAAATACACCGTCAAACACAGTCATCCACATTTGATTCATTCATTCATTCATACGAGAAAACATTGAGCTTTCATTCATGCAGTATCTCTAACAAGCCCACTCTGGATATGCCACAGTAGGTATGGCAGGCGTACATTGACTTTGAGATTTCATGGCACAAATATAGAGAAATTTACGTGACGCTTCTGGAGCAAACCCATCACTTGAAAGTATACTATGGATCAATTATGCCACATTCGGGTCATCTACTATGGATCAGTTTGCCACACTCGAGTGGCTGCAGATATTTGCTCACGTTATGTTGGTGGGACAAATCCTCTCTACATCAATACCATCTCTAAGCTTGCTTCCTATCATGCCCGATAACTACCTTTATAAATCCCGTTAAAGGCGCAACGTTTGATAATATCAAAGCATGATATTTCACAACTTGAGTATCTAGTGACTTCAAGTCGAAGGACCACAATACCATTGTCACTACGAGAAGCACTTGTGACTTTACATAACCTGTATGTAGCCTTCTCATTGTTGGTCACTCCAGTAATCCATTACCCCTAATGCATACACATGTGATAGAATTGATATATCCATATCCATCTACCCACATACTAGTCTATAGTTGATCGTCATGTTAATCAATATAATGAGCTAGGGATATTTAAGATAAACAACACATTGAAATCTAAGGACTTCGTTATATTAAATATCTCCATAAATAATACAATGATTATTCTTACCACAAACAATGTTCGTACTAAATAAGATTGCCTCTAGGGAATCTATTCCAACACATAATGCTGAGCAATTCCAGATAATGCTGGAACTTGCTCCTTGGAACCGGCTTGGTGAACATATTCGCGGGGTTGTCAGCAGTCCCCACCTTCATCACCTTAATCCTGCATTCACTTCTCAGAAAGTGATACCTGACGTCAATATGCTTGGTGGCAGTCCTATTGAGCGATCTATGGCAGCTCTTGGGAGGAGACGATTGGTGGATCGTTTTCAATCACTTTGTATCATGAAAAACAAGTTATGCAACTTGGATATTGATGATGCTCATACTAACTTTGTTAGCACCAAAATTGTTGAGTATTTTAATTTGCATACGGAAGATCACCCGTCACCATACACTTGTGAAGGAGTTAATGGATCCGGACGAATATCCGAAATCACAAAGACTTGTCAACTTTCGTTTTCGATTGGTAACAAGTATAAATCTGAAATTTTATGTGATGTGTGTGATATGGAAGAGTGTCACTTGTTGCTTGGGCGACCATGGCAATATAGTGTCAAGGGTGTTTATGATGAAGTTCACAAGGGATTTTTATTCATGTGGGAATCTCACAAGATTGGTATTCGCTCAAGAAAGGTTGAGGCAAAATCCAATAATGAAGGAAAGAGGATTGAAGAGACTAAGGTATTGCAAGAGGATACGATTCATAGTGCTGAGGAGGATGGAGCATGTTCAAAAACTAACACAAAAATTTCAACGATGCTAGTTACACCGACTTCAAGTCTTACTCATGGTACTACTGATTTTCTTGGAGTTGATTATTTTTGTTTTGCATCTCCATTATTGGTTAATCTTGTCAACAAGCTGAAACATATGGAGAGGATGCAGAACTTGGATAATTGCAATTATGTTGACAAGATGATGATTCTGCGCGTCAAATATTCGAAGTATCCTTTTAATTGGAGTGGAAGGTATCAAAATTCTAAAGTGAACTCGAGGACGAGTTCTTTCCAAGAAAGGGTGACTGATGTAGGACACGAATTATGGAAATTATCATCAAATTCAGGAAAATAGTTCCCATCAGTACGCAAAGTCAGGGGCAGAATTGAAGGAATTCGATATATGGTCGAACCATACATGTTTCTGAGTGCGAACGACGTTTTGAGAATAACTCGTGATAAATCACGAGCACCACCTCAGACTGGCCAGATTCGTCCGTTTAAGGCATGAAATCAGCGTTTTTACTATTTTTTGCAGTATTTATTTAGTAAATAACTTTTAGTAGGAAACTCCGAATCAAATTCCGCAAATTGGAGATTTCTCGTAATCTCTCATATTTTCTGAATTTGATAGTTTTAGAATTATTTCCATTTTTAGCAAATTTCGAATTTTCTCTATTTTTGGTCTCTTTAGGCGTTGTAAACCTTCGGGTAATTCATCTTTTTACCTCATTATCAATAAAATATCAGATTTCTCTTGTTTGAGAATCGTTTATTCCATGGAGATTGTCTTTTGACGTCTTTAATCGCTTCTATTCTGCGTCAATTGTGGCCACTATGGTGTAGTTTTGTGGGGCTGGTTTGAAAAACTCTATGAATATCATGGTATAATATCAAGAACTAACATCACCGTTTAGGTCGATCTGGATCAAACTGTGTGATTGAATCAAAGTGAAGCCCTGAGTTGCTACTGTGTCTGCAATCCTACCACACAACACTACAAATTGCTTCCACTTCCTAGAGAAATCACCAATCCGCATAAAACCCTCTGGTGCCACTCTAGCTTTTGACCCTCTTGTTTCATTTGAGTATAAAGTTGTATTCATAAGGCGGGTTTTCGTGGGTGGGAATCAGACTTGTGAAATTGATATAAACTCTTATGGGTTTGAATCTTGGAGGTCGATTTCATATGGGTTTAAACTTCCATGGAAAATTGATTTAGGGCGTCTGGCATTTTCAAATGGAACAGTTCACTGGGTAGGCAAGGAGTACTCTCTCTGTTTGGATGTATCCTCAGAGGAGATGAATCAAACCAAGGGTTATCCTGGGAGGGGCTATAGATATGTGGGAGAAATGGATCTAATTTTCACTTGGTGGCTAAGGATAATGCCGATGGAGATATTCTTATCCTTGAAATGAGAAGACACTTCTCCACTTGGATCTGAAAGTATAAGGTTAATGTATTCGCTCTCCTCTAGTTTCTCCGTCTTTGGTGCTTTGTGTTATTGAAGGAATTAGGGAAGAGGATTCAGTACTTGTGCTAAAGACGCATGACAAACTTGTTTCCTACAATATTATGCACAAGAAGGTGGAGACACTCTATGATTTGCCTGCTGAACTTGTCAAGGAATTAGAATCCGAGAATGTCCCTATCCGTACATTGAAACCTTATCTCACGTTTAAAGGTGGACTCTGTGTGGTAAGTGTTCACTACATTTCTCTTCATGTGTGTTTCTTGTTAGTGGAGACTAGTCTTATGTTAAACTTACAAGTTGAAGATGTTTTATAGTACTGGTGTGTTATTAACGCATGTATCTTTTACTGGTTTTTGTTAGAAAAAAGAGTCCTGCACTCTTGCTTCAAATTCTATCCCTAAGTTTCCCCTCCATTTCTCACAAAGTTTACTTGTGGTAATTGTGAAAATATCATTGATTGTTGCTAGTAGATATTTAATCCGTATTATTCTCTGAACTGATGTATTCGAAGCACTGGTGTGAGTAGACCTTTGTAAATGTGTCTTGTGAAGTTGTGATGAATGATCTAATGAAACACGTGCACAAGTTGTGTCCCAATCTTGCCTTTATTGTGAAGCCAATTCCCTATATTGTGTATAAATTTGCATACTCCGTGTTTCCTTAATGAATTTTATCATATGCTGGTTGATTTGATCCAATTTGCTAGTACTAGATACGTTCGACTGATGTGTTCGAAGTGCCAGTGTTAATAAACTTTCATTAATCAATCAGAGTCTTATGCAGCCGTGAAGAATGATGTATTGAAAGTCATGTGAATTCTAACAATGATGAATAATATGAACTGAATCCATGAAAAATGAATGCATGTAATTCATGTACAAGTTGCAGACTGATCTCACTCAATTGAATCATTTTGTACTAGTCGTCTTACATAGATAACAGTCACTAACATGTTCTATGCATCACTGTCTATGGAGGGAAGTAATATCAGAACCTGCAATGTGCTATTCCCTACAAGTATCTGACATTTGAAGTTGGACTCTGTGTTGTAAGCATTCCCTACGAGTGTCTTGATGCGTGTTTCTTGTGAGCGGAATCTTACATGGAGAAAAGATGTTTATATAGTTCTTGTGTATTATCAATGCATGTATGGTGTATCTTCTACTGGTTCTTGCTAGTAAAAAAATATTGCTACGAGCTAGTATACTCTTATTCTTCGAAGATTAGGTGTGGTTTTATGTCTGGTAATAGTAAAATTATCATCGATTGTTGCTAGCACTCTCCAAACTGATGTATTTGAAGTACTGGTGCGGGTAGACTTTTGTAAACGTGTCTTGTGAAGTTCTGCTAAATGTGAGCTTTTAAAAACATGTACACAAATTGTGTCTTGATCTTACCTTTATTGTTGTTGCGAGTACCAGATATCTAATATTTCTGAAAATTGATGTGTTCAGTGTGCCAGTGCCAGTGTAAGTAAATCTTCATAAACCACATGATTCAATCAAAATTGTCTTGTGTAGTGAATGATCTAATCAAATTCGTGTGCAAATTGCTGTTTAATCTTGCATGATTCTGAAACTGTTTTAGGCTTAGTTTCTGTTGTGTTCAAACCATATTGGTAGCATTCTAACCATGACGAATAATATGTACAAGTTGCGGACTAATCTCCCTTAATTGAATCATTTTAGACTAGTCTGACTTCTATAACAGTCATTGACATGTTTTGTGCATCATTGTCTATGCAAGAAAGTAATTTCAAAATCTGCAATGTGCTATTCCTCATCTGCAACAACCTTCTGTTTCTTCCACCTATGGCTGCTTCTTGTGTTGGCATCTTCAGGAAATACAAAGTCTACGTATTCTTCATACTCAGACTGCCCGCCTATGTTGCACGGACACTCCATCAGGGGTGTCGTTCCGTTTCGGACACTCAGAAACGTGTCGGAAACTCGGACACACCTAAACGATGTTTTTCCGAATAAAACTGATAAGAATGTGGCCCCAAATGCCTGGTTCTATTTGGGGGAGACGTAGAGAAAGAGAGTTGGACAAAGTTGTTAATCGATTTACCAAACCACATCTGATTGTTCTTGCTTCTCTTCCTCTTTGTTTTCTTTGTCAAAGAGATTGTGCGGCTAGGGTTGGTGAAGACAGTTTAAAGATGAATACATGAGACATTTCACCTTCACCTCGTGTATTTTTTAAAATTTTGAAAAAACACCCTGATACTTTTTATGTTATGTGTTGCTATCTTTTGGATGCTAAGCTTCATTCGACTCTTGCAATGGATATAGTTTTAAATTTGCCAATTCAGTCTTGAATTAATACACACACACACACACATACATACACACATACATACATACATACATACATACATACATACATACATACATACATACATACATACATACATACATACATACATACATACATGCATACATGCATACATACATACATACATACATACATATGTATGCGGCGTGTATATACATGTATATAGATGTATATATGCGGCGTGTCCGCGTCTCCTGATTTCATAAAATTTGGCGTTTCGGCGTCTCCGTCTCCTGCCCTACCCGTCTCCGTCTCTGTTTCAATGCAACATAGCTGCCCACCTCTGCTTCAGTTTCTTTGGCAGCTTTGTGCGAACCAAGTTCATATTGCTCTTTCCTCCGATTCTGGTGCAGATGTTTTGAAATAGTTTGATGCTCATTCAGTCATTGCTCTTGTGCGAACAATGCATTGCTTCTTCCGAAATTCTGAACCTCTTCCATCTACATCTGTAGCAGATGACTCGAATGTGGCATAACCGATCCATACCTTAAAGTGTTGTGTCCTCTCCAGAAGCCTCTCGTAAACATCTCTAGTCCTCTTGTATTCGTGGTGTGAAATCTTCAAGTCAATGTAGGCCTTCCATGCCTGGAATATCCAGAGCAGGTTATGAAATGGCGAGCTCCTAAATATACCGGGCCTTCTCATCTTCACCGAGAATTATGTAATTCAGCATACTTGCACCACACGTAGTAGCAGTTCTCAGGTCTCCACTCTTTTTTTTTTGTTTTTTGTTTTTTTTTTTTTTTTTTTTTTTTTTTGTCAAAACCACATATCATAAAACACTCAAGCAGAAAGATCTGCTATCACTATTCCAACTATCCTGCAGTATTGGAAGGAAATTTCAATGCTAATTGGATATCTTATACAAAAGATTCCAAATCGACGAGTGGGTATGTATTTACCCTCGGAGGAGCGGAAATATGTTGGAGGTCCTCAAAGAAGACGTGCATTGCAAGGTCTACTATGGAATCGGAATTCATAGCGTTAGACAAGGCAGGGGAAGAAGCTGAATGGCTTCGCCATTTCCTCGAGGACATTCCTATATGGCCAAAGCATGTGCCGTCTATTTGCATTAATTGCGATAGTCTGTCTGGAATAGGCAAGGCACAAAGTAGCATATGTAATGGTAAGTCTCGACATGTGCGTCGAAGGCATAATACCATTAGGCAAGTTCTCTCACAAGGGATAACATCGATCGATTATGTGAGTCAAAAAAGGTCTATCGAGAGAATTAGTTGCAAGTTCGTCAAGGGGAATGTGGCTAATGCCAATCTCGTAAAGATTTGCACGATAGCGGAAAACCCAACCTAGAAGATTGGAGATCCCAATAACTAGGTTCAAAGGGACAACCTAACTATTTGTACAAATATTAAGATAACTCACGAAAGAAACTACGTTTCAATCCCATTCCTTGGGCGATGAGTGATAGGACCAGGGTAAGAAATGCTTTTAATGCAATCACATGTTAAGATTAGTATGGATAGATACCTTTAAATGTATCTCACCTATGTGAGTAGGAACTGGGGCCGGTTCTAGGAGGATGAGAAGGCATAATCCTCTAAGACTACTCATGAAACCAGGAAATAGTGTCGCAAGGCCAAAATGAGCTCAACCATGAGAACAGACTATGATCATGTATTAATTGCGTGGTTACTATCGACTAGGTATAGACCGCGGCAAGGCAGTTCAAAGCGCTTCGCACTATAGTATCTCACTAATGGAAAATTTCAAGGCCTAAGGCTACTTTTCTTTAGGCAATTAATTACCAACAAAGGGAATTGAAAAAAGCACTTGATCTTTCGGCTTCAACGTTGATTGGTCATTCATGTGGGGGATTGTTCGAAAATGGTCTTCGACAAGTCGGTCTTCATCCGGCTCATTTGAAAGTTAACAACACCGATTACACCAACATTAATGGTATCTTGGTGATCGTTTTGCTTACTCACTCGTCGAAAACCATTAAGAAATAAATGAACAATAAGCCATAGAAGTTGGGGGGGGTTGTGTTAGGGTTTATGTTCCCAAAATAAATCAGCCAACGTCTTGAGGAAGAGAGAGTTTGAAGTGTTTATATACTTCAACGTTGGACTATAAGGGCACACCCTTTGGGTGATACTGATAACTCTCTATTAGAGTTATATTTCTTGCACGTTTTATATCGTTTTGCGTACTTTCCGGGTTTATAATCTTAGTTTTACACTATGATTAGAGAGAAAACGTAGAATCTTAGCTCTAGGCATTATATTGTTAATCCAGGCATTTCCCGCATTATTTTATGTATTTTTTGTCACGTTTGATCGCACGGGTTGTGTTTCGTGTTGTTTTGGCAGGAACGGAGCTTGAGGAAATGAAGCGGAGAGGGGAAACTAGCTTTGGAAATTTTTCGGGAGCTTAAACGAAGAAGAAATAGTGAAGAAACAGTGAAAATACATGAAAAGGGGAGGCAAATGCAATTTAATGAAGTTTATGTTATGCACTTTGACCCCATAGATGAAAAATGGCCAAACACTTAGTGAAATTTTGATCGCAACCATGATAGCAACTCACTGGAAGTGTAGGATCACAAGATCTCAAGATCACCCGCAAGACCACAATGTGATCCTAGGATCAAAAAAGGTGATCACAAGATCAAGTGCAAGACCAGATCTAGGATCAAACGTGATCCTACAACCACAATGTGATCCTATGATCACAAAAGGTCATCACAAGATCAAAATACTTAAAACAAAATAAAAGAACGGGAGAGCCTTTTCTGAGAGGGACGCACAGAAAAGGAAGAAAAAAAGAAAAAGAAAAAAGGACTCACGCAAGGAGAAGGAAGACGAGGCTAGGGTTCTAGAGGAGGGCTCCTCCATTGAAGATCTAGGTTTTGCTTTCTTCTTCTCCTCTCCCATTCTTGGTATGGAGAAACTTGTTTATCTTGTTTGGTTGATTACTATTAGCTAAACACCATTGCTAGGCTTCTCTAGAGAGCCTAGGGTTTATGTAGACGAATGATTTTCCAGGTTTAGACTTTGTCTCATTCTTTTATGCTTTGATCTATTGAATGAATATTTAGTTTCTTGAACTTGTTAGTGAGTCTCGCCTATTGACACGGCGTGATCATGATTTAATCTTCTTGAAAACTAGGGTTTGTTCATAGTTCATCGTTTCGCTTAATGTTAATGTTTATTTTAGTTACATGTTCTTGTTCTATGCTCAATCCTTAGTGTGAAAGGAGTGATCAACCGGACGCGCTAGCTAATTAGATGAGTTTACGACAGTCACTTAGCCTAATTGTGATGAGAACTTGAACACAATCCCGAATCACCGAGACCGAAAAAGAGACGTGTTAGGATTGGCCTTAGTGTTGGTAGATTCGGTAGGATTATTTAGCTGTTCCGTGAAACGGTGGGCCTACAGGACTCGTTATTGTACCAGTAGATGACCTGCTAGAACGGACTGGTAGACAACATGAGACCGAGAGGATATTGTAGTTAACCGAGACGTAAAATGACATGAGACCGACATGAAATTGTCTTAGCGTATTACCCGGCTGAACTAAAATAGGATTGACGTGTTACATAGCTGAACCGGAATTCGTCTACAGCCCTAGGTGATCTAGAGATGGCCTAGTTTCTCCATATCTATTTATTAAAAATAAAAAAATATTAGATTAGTTGTTATTTCAATTCTTAAATCAATTAACTCTTTCCTCCTGCAACGTACTCTAAATTAAATAACTAATTAAATAATCTCAAGCATGTCCTCGTGGGATCGATAACTCGGGGTTGAAATATCACCCCTATATTACTTGACCGTGCACTTGCGCATACGCGTTAAGAAATCGCGTCAAGTTTTTGGCGCCGTTGCCGGGGAATTAAATGGTTTATTAGTTTAGTTAAAATTAATTTAGGGTACTACTTTTAATTTCTTTTTGTTACTATCTGTTTACCTCACGGGTTTGCTTGTGTTGCTTTTTCAGGTAGCTATGGCGGAAGGTCAACGACAGATTAGCCTCACCACAGAGCAGCTACAAGCTTTGGTGGCTGAAGCTGTAGAGAAAGCATTGGCAGCAACATCTATACCGCGCCCGACCTCAATGCCATATAATCGATCAGGGAAAGCAATAATCCAGGCATTTGAGGCGGATCTTAAAGGAAGGTAGCCAGCAATTGTGGTGCCACCAATTCTGGCAGAAACCTTCTGTCTCAAGCTGCGCACAATTCAATTTGCTCAGGATCAGTGCACTTTTGCTGGGACAGACGAGGAAGACCCACATGCATTCATTGGGAGATTTCAGAGCCAGTGTGGGCAAATCCGATATAGTGGGGTCACATCTGAAGCGCTCAAAATGATGCTCTTTCCTCATTGTCTCAAGGGAGCTGCTATGGATTGGCTGGACTCTATGCCATCCTGTTCAATCAAATCGTGGGAAGAGTGTGTCACACTGTTCATGAGTAAGTTTTATCCTATCTCACGTGTGATTCAGCTTCAGAATGAGATCTGGATGTTCAGGAAAAAGCAGGATGAATCACTTGTCAAAGCATGGGAGCGCTTCAATAATTTGCTATGTAAATGTCCCAACCATGGTATTGACAAGCGACAGTTAATCCAGGTCTTCTATGATTCACTTGGACAGCCCAATGGAGACAAGTGGATATAGAAGCTGGGGGAAACTTCTTATTTAACTGTGATGAGATGCTTGGTTCCGCAAGAAGAGAGCATGGATTACCAGTACAGGCACATGGAACTGGTAAGAGATGAAAAGATGGCTTATAACACTGTTCAAGTGAATGCAATGGAGGTAGTGCACGATATAAATGGTCCAGAGATGCATCAGCAGCAGCCAGTACCACCTTCAGAGTTGATCGAGATGACAGGGATAATAAAGACGATGGCTCAGCACATGACATACATGTCCACACAGGTCAGCTCTGTAGAAATTGCACTTCAAGTGGCTCAAGCAGAAATAAAATATCTAAAAAAACAACTTGAACAAAGAGAACTGGGTAGCATTGTTGACACATCAGAGGGACAGGCTCAAGCCATCACCACTCGAAGTGGTATTGCATTTACAGATCCTCCATATCCGATTCATGCCAGAGCAGAAGCCTCAAAGGCGAAGGAACATGAAGTCTTCGATTCTGAGAAGACACCTATCATGATCCCCCAATCAAAGGTCATGATTCAGCAGGATGCAAAGAAATCTACCAAGGTACCACTTCCATCTTCTCCTTCTTCTTCAGAACTACCATTTCCATTACGTACTAGGAAGAAGAAGGACAATTATGAGGAATACATGCGCTTTCTGAACGTATTTTCGAAATTGCATATTAATATTCCATTGATTAAGGCTCTTCAAAAGATGCCTAAATATGCAAGGTTTATTAAGGATGTAGTACTTGGGAAGAAAGCAGTGGATGAATTTCAGAGGGTGAACCTAAATGAACAGGTTAGTTCATGTGTTTTTCATGGGCTGCCTAAGAAGAAGAAGGATCCAGGTAGTTTCGTCATTGAAGCTACATTGGGTGACGCCTACACTGGAAAAGCTCTATGTGATTTGGGAGCGAGCGTGAATTTGATGCCACTGTCGGTATTTAAAAAGTTAAGTGTGGGGGAGCCTCCGAAAACCTGGATCACTCTCCAATTTGCAGACAAATCATCCAAGAAAGCTTGTGGGATGATTCAGGACGTACTTGTGAGAGTTGGGAGCCTGATAATTCTAGCTGAATTCGCCATACTAGACATGCCAGAGGGTGATGTGCCTATCATTCTGGGCAGGCCATTCTTGGCAACTGGTCGTACTCTCATTGACATAGAGAATGGAGAACTTATTATGAGGGTACATGATGATATGGAGACTTTTCGGGTCTTCAAACCGTCACCCCAGTGTTCATGGGAGTATCAGCCAGGGGTGCCATTTGCTGTACAAGTGAAGCGCCAAATCCCAGAATTTTCACAAGCGGATCCACCTGATTATTGGGATAGGAACAAGCCATCAGCGGTGTACGCACATGAAGCAGTGCTTAAAATCCAACACAGGAAAGCTAAGCTGGAAGCGGCACAATGTGCCAGACCACCCTCGTGAGGTGGCAGAGGTAACTGTGTCGGGCTGTCGACCTTAAATTACAAGCGCTTCTTGGGAGGCAACCCAATGTAGAGTAGGATGTTATTTACTTTATTTTTGTTTAGTTCTCCATAACTGATTTTGAGAGGTGAGAGAGAGGGACTGATGAGTCTTCTAGTTTTGCAGGTAATGTTAGAGAAGAATCTACCCCAATGTGCCATGGCACATCTGACACACATGGGGACTTGTGCACAAGAGATTCCGGCGGGGAGACCTCCGTGTATACCGTATGTAGAGGATCAGGGATCGCACAGGAAGAGTGGGGTTGTGTGTAGGGAGAGAGTAAGGCAGTAGTAATGTCTGAGAGAGAGACAGAGGTTTGGCAGAGCTTCCGCGTATGGCCAGTGTGTTCTCCTTTGTATGGAAAGGTTAAAGTCCTATATATAGCAGAGAACGTGACCGTTGTAGTGTGGTTAATGCGCCCATTGATGGCGGCTTAATTAGCTTAACCATAACGGCACGTTCGTCCGAGTATATAGGGACCGTTACAGCACGTTGTGCGCGAATACCGGAACCGTTACGAGGTTAACCGGGTTTGACCGGATTGACCGGGTTTATGGAGCTCGTGCCATAAATCTCTAAAAACAGTTACTAAAGGTCGCGTGCGGGCTTGGCTCGCACGCGACAGGGCTTACTCTAGCCTCCAAACCACTAAGTCCCTACAAGTCCCGTGCAGTGGTATGCGAGGGCTCTGTCTCGCAGCCCCCACATGGATCAGCTCGGCTGGTGATCCAGTGTGTGTGGAGCACAATATGGTGTGCTGGATGGTTGCCACGTGGCCAAGATCTGTCAGCTCAGAAAGCACTATCTACATTAGTTCCCTTTCTGCGCGTGAAGACTCATAGCTGTATAGACTTCCATGCGCGGAAACCAACATACGCGTTGCCGCCACGCACCAGTTCAAATACGGGTAAGTTCAGCCCCCGTGCGTGCCATTATGACCTAAAACCCCTAGAGTCGTGCCGTCTGGCTTTTAGGGTTTTAGGCGTGACGTCAGCTTGTCCTGTGATTGCGCGATTCGACGGTGACGGTTGCGATTCGACTACTGAAAGGACGCAACCCTTCATTGTTTTTGGATAAATACTTTGTATCCACTGTTGCAAAGCATCACTTCTTTCTCTTAAAGTGAATGGTACCCGGAGATCTTCGAGAGCAGATTCAGATAATCAATCATCAATTCAAAACTGCAAATCGTCTTCTTCAACTGTGCATATCCAGGCAAGCTTTGCGAAAACAAGGTTGGCCTCGTTCAATTTCGATTTAAAATTCCAGAGTATGCCTTGAACTGCGTTGAATCTGTAAACCCATATAATCTGTTGAAACTTGTGAAGAAGTTCCAAGCTTTGGACCCAATTGCGGCTTGATCCCTCAATAATAAGGACCTTGGATAGGGTTTTGAAATCCCCTAATAATGCAACCCTCTAATTTCTGAAATTGATACCAGAAGCTGTTCATCTTCCTTTCTGTAGATCTTGAATCTCGAAATTCAAACTGAAGTAGCATATTTCCCCCCCTTTTTCTTGCTCTTTCGCAGGAATGGCCAAGACAAAAGGAACCAAACCCAACAAGGAGGACGAAGAGATCCCCGATCTTCCGCAGGCTTTGTGGCGAAAAGCCCCCTATTTAGGTGGCCAAGATTTTTACCATCCGAGGGTTAAGGCGAAGAGAATTCCTGCTCCTGTCCCGATTGAGGGATTGCTAACACTGACTCGCCCGGTTAACTCAGCCTTGCTCGAGTTAATTGGCTCCGAGGATGTGGTTCGATTGGGAATCAAAAATGGGTACTTCCCCTACACTGCGATTTGTACCCAAGCTTTTGTCCAGAAACTGGACTACATGGATGAGTGGATCGACCACGTGTTGACCAATCATGCCGCGACTCTTGATGAAGTCGGCGTATACTTCGCTGTTCGTGCTATGAAGGGTGCTGCCGTGAAGCTGGACCAGTCCATGCTTCTAGACCTTCTTTCCCGCTACTCGCCTGCGACTCACACATTTCATTTTGCTGAGTTCGAGGCTGCCCCTACACTCGAGGACGTGCAGATGCTGTACGATCTTTCTCCCATGGGTGAGGTAGACCCTTTGAGTCCTTTGAGGACGCCTGCGGAGATTGCCTTGTACACGCAGATGGAGGAATGCCTGGCAGAGGTAAAGAAAATCTCTACCCGGTGGACTACTACGAAAGCCCTTCCAAACTGGCAGTTAGTTGATACGTCTGCGAAGAATACCTGGAACAAATGGTTGCAGTACTTCTTTCGAGACTATGCGAACAGCAGCATCACTAAGAAGCTTCTGAGTGAGAACCCAGAGGCCGAGAATTATGTGGAGGGTAAAGGCTATCACTTGACCCTCTGTGCTTTCCTCTGTGCTTGGTTGTCGAGGTACTTGATCGACGGTCACCCACATGATGGGGTCTTTTACCATGTTTTGCCACTTGCTGTGAGGCTCGCCCTTGGCCAGAGAGTCGCACTCGGACCCTTGGTCTTGGGCACGTTGTATTACAGGCTTGATCAGCTGGTTTTGGCCATGAAAGAGTCGCGTGGCCGCCTCGATGTACTGACTTTCGTCAACATCTCCTTTTTGACAATGTGGGTCTTCGAGCGGTGGCCATCCTATGCCCCAACTGCTCTCAAACCCGATAAGTGGTGTCCCCCAGGCGAGACGGAGGAGCGCAACAGCGGCAGAGCTGCGAGGTGGTTCGGAGCGAACAACACCAAGTGTGTTTGGAGCTTGATATGCGACAAACGGAAAGAGTTTACTGCCAGGCCCTATGCCACACGTGTTGAGAACGTGCGATGGTTTCCAAAGCTGTACCCCTCTAAGGGCGTTGTCTTCTCAGAAGAGCTCCTCTTCGAAGAGGGATCGCATTTCCATGAGCGCTATCGCGAGTTCTTTTGCTGGTGTTTACGAGGTTCTCTTCCTGCCCTCGCAGAGCATATTCGTGAGCTCGCGCCAAGGTACGAGAGGATTACCGTGGATGTTGACCCCACTCGAGTTTCTCCCCAGTTCGGCTTTGATGCAGTGGCACCATCAATCTGGCCCCAGTCCATTATCAGAGGTTGCTACAAGCGCTTGCTGACAAAGGAGTGCAAGACAGTATTCACGAACAATCTTCCCTTTGAGCAGCCTGCAGGGACCCGCGAGGGTGGTTGTTCTCAGAACTGGCTCGCATACTGGATCGCCCAGCAAACGAGGATTGAGACGCAGTCGGCCGCGCAGCCAAGTAGAGCTCCCTTGATCAAGAGAAACTCTTTCCCGTTTCGCCCCAATTGCAGTTTGAGCGAGTCTGGGTATGGTTGCTACTCGTTGCTGGATCATGAGAACCATTTGTGCCCTGACGTCATTTTGAAGGAAAAGATCGCCGCAGTTAAAAAGGGCGACACGCATGTTTTCAGATATAGCCAGGCATTTGCTAAGGTAAGCACCTTTTATCGTGTGAGTTAAGCTTCTTGATTTCCTTATGCTGATGCCTTTATGCTGTACTGCTTGCTGTAGTGTCATGTGCGGAGATTCGCATCTTGTGATCGCTCCAAGTCATTGGTTAACACCATTGTCGCCACCAGAAGACAAAAGCAGTCATTCCTGCTAGCATGGAGGATGGACCCTGAGGTCGAAACCAGGATTCGCGCCGTCATGAACGCTTTTGCTGACTCGCTGATAGACAATGCTCCGGCCTCGTCACCTCCCGGAGATGATCCGTCCCCTCCAGCGACTGCGGCGCCGAGAGCGAAGAGAACCACGCAGCAGGGAACTGCAATTTCTTCCCCTAGAAGTGCTCCAACTTCTCCTCCGGCGAGGTCCCTTTCTGTCAAGGATAAAGGCAAGGGTCGCATGCCCAGCGAAACGCGGAAGGAGCTCGCGGTTGAGACTTTCGTTCCATTCAACCAGGAGGAAGGAGAGAGGCAGGAGCCCAGAGAAAGTGATGAAGAAGAAGTAAGAACAGTGGTGATGCATGAGGAAGAATCAGGAGGTACCTCCGTCGCATTTCCTTTCCCATTATCGTAATTCCTTTGCAGTTCTTTCTTAAATCAATCATATCTTCGCAGATGATGATGATGATGAGATCATCGGCGGCCTTCTGGCCAAGAGACAAAAGAGAGCTACCCATTCTGGCATTCCAGACGATCCCATAAGCGAGGACGTTCTTGCTGAGTCCCGGAAGACAGCCGCGGAAGCTGCTGAAAGAAGAAGGCAGCGGGAAGAGGAGGAGCTCGAGCGTGTGAGACAGCGGAGCCTCGAAGAGCAGCATGTTGACGACTTAGTGCGTCCAGTTGACGAGGAAGATTTACTCCCCGAAGTAGTGACTCCTCATGCGGAGGAGGAAGATGAGGTTCCAGAAGAGGATGCAGCAGCCCTGGAGCAAGCCCAAGCAGACTTCGAAGAAATCGCAGGCGGCGATAAAGGTGAGATCTTCAATCTCGCAGTAACTTATAGAGATGTTATTGTGGGTGCGTTAAAGAATGGTGTGTCAAAGGCTGACA
The DNA here is from genome assembly GCA_023055425.1 of Linanthus parryae. Classification (NCBI taxonomy): domain Eukaryota; kingdom Viridiplantae; phylum Streptophyta; class Magnoliopsida; order Ericales; family Polemoniaceae; genus Linanthus; species Linanthus parryae. The sequence continues at coordinate 124,337,856 of JALGPY010000003.1, read as the reverse complement.
TTCGCCGTTGGCTAGTAGACAAGTGCGGAGAACCTTCAGGTAATCATTTGAGCGATACGCATGTGCTAGGCCCTAGCAACTTGAGACAGAATCATGACTGGTTTATTCGCATCCCAGGTCATGCTCGTTTTAAGGACCTGCTTAATGAGGACACACAAATAGGGCATGGTTCCACGTCTTTAGTGTATGACGAAGAGACTTCAATCCCACCTTCGCGTGGAGGTGCTTACTCTTAGCTTAAGTTAAGATAGCAAAATATCATTCAATGCGAGTTACCACATACCATCGCATTTTGTATCGCAGGCAGTGTTGAGGAACATGCGTCGGAGCAAAGAAGTCAGCCTTCTGCGTCCTATGTTCCAATTCCGAGCCCCCATACCGAGAAGCCCGTCGCAGCCACTGATCACGCAGGTGAGCCTGTCGGGGACATCATCGAACTTTCCGACGATGCTGAAGCTGGTGCTGTGCTAATGGATGAAGATGCCCATGATGGTGCTGAGGAAGTAAGGACAAGTACTGCCGATGCTTCCGCATCTGAAAATGTCCCTCGCCAAGCGACCTCGGCTGTCACTTCGCTTCCGGCGATGACTGAGTCGGCACCTATTCCTGCGTGGAGCTTTTGGGGCTCGCAGGTTGGGAATGCAGTCGCAGCTGGTGCGGCCTACACTCTTCCTTCTAACTATGAGGAGTTAGAGCTCGCGGCTGATAGGAGAGCTATGGAGCAAGGGCAGTCTTCAACGACTCCAGTAATGCGCATTCCTTCTCTTCGTGAGATTCTTGAAGGAACTGGTAAGTAGTGATTCATTGTTTGCATCTCGCATGGTGCATTTGCGAGTTTGATAGCATAACTTAGCTTTAACATTGCTTCAGGTTTGAAACAAACTGATGTGGACTGGCTAGTTCGGATGCGCCTCACCTACCCCCGATCGTTTGCAAGATCTCTGGAGATAGGGCCCTTTGACAGGGGGCTGTTTCTTACCGAAGCCATTTGGATTTTGGAGCAGCTGTCTGCGGCCACGCCTGAGACCATTTCTGTCCAGAGTGCCGAGTTGCTTTGTGGCATGTGTCAAAATCTTCTTACCAAAGTTCAATGCAGACTGGGTTTCAGGTTTCTTATGAAAAGAGTCACTCTGATTCGCGCAGCCGTAACTTTGAAGCTCGGCCACCAGAACCTCGCAGCTGAAAAGCAGAAGGTGGAGCAGCAGAAGCAAAAGGCTGAAGAAGCTACGAAGCTCCATCATGAGATGAATGCCAAGTGCCAGCAATTGAAGCAAGAAGTGGAGCAGGTAGAGAAGCTGAGCCATCAGTTCGCACCCCATGACTCCTTGATCAAGAATTTGCTTTTGACTTTTTGAATTTGAAAAATAGCAAGGAAATGGCTGGAACATTAATGTAATGTTTGAAACATTAATGTAATGTTGCTAGGGTTTCTCCCCCTTCTTTTTTTTTAACAACAAGAATCAACTTGCCCGTTTTGCCCTTTCCGGGATTTGATAGGATATCTCCGTGCATATCCAATTATGACATCAGCAATTGATACTCTGCTTGATTTTCGCGCTAATTTCTCGGAAGATAAGCACGCTTTCGTTGGGAAGTCCATCTGAATCATGACTATCCGTCATTTATTAGGATACGCAACTGAATCGTCGTAGCCTTTAGTAGGGTAATTGATCGTTACCGCTTTTCAAGGCGTAAGTGATTGACCTTACCCTCTTTTCAAATTCTGCTGACTCATCTTTTGGCAACTGAAGAGTCTCCCCAAGGTCTATATAAACCCTGTCTTTGCCATTTGGGTTCTTCATCCCAAAAATGTGCCTTGCCGTGAGTCCTTACGACTGCTGGCTTCAACGCTTGTTTTTCGTTGATTCATGGCAACTTTAAGTTGTGAATCCTGAGTTTGCGCTTTGTGCTGTAGAAATAGTTTCCAAGATCCACTTTATGAGGCTTATTGCTCTTTATAACCATCATAAAGAAGATGGAGATGATATCTCATGTGTGTTCGAAGAATTTTCTTCGTGTATTATGTTTGCAGGTCATGTTTCCGGCCGCCTCCCAGTGAGGTGCAGCGCCGAAGTGACCGTGCTACCGTCTCGTAATGAATGGCGGAATTCTCCTCCAGCATCCCTGGAGGAGGATTTCTTGCCTCTTCGTTCTTGAACTCAGGGGGCTCGTCAATGCGCTTGTCAATCATTACAAGGAATCCATCACCAGAGGAATGACTGCTTCGCCTGTTTTGCAGGACAGCATATGTCGGAACAGGAGGTTCCTCCGGTGCCTATCTTGATCAGACAGAGGCCTTTGTCACCCCTTGGGGTTTTGGACGCACCATCACCCAGATCTTGCCGCTAGGGACGTAGTAAATGACGAGTTGATCTCTTTGCAGCAGCATCCCTTTTGCTATAGATCTTTGGCCGCAGATCTGTGTATTGCATAGCCGGTGTTAGAACCGGTGGGTTCATCCTTTCTCAGTTAGGATTCCCGTAGTGTGCCTCTGCTGGCTTGTCAGCTACTTTTCGAATGTATTGTAAGCCACGTTGGCTGTGTAGTTAGATTTGAGCTTTTTCGCTTGTAAGCTGCTATCTAGACAGATAAATCGTAAGTCATTTCGACTCATAATGATAAATAGCTTTTTTTTTGTATTATCTATTGCCTTGTTACAACAAAATACAATCTCGCATGCGTTTCGGCATATTTCGCCTTGCATAATGCCATGTAATGATTTCGCATTTGCTATCTGCCATATGGATTCGCAGATGTTTCACTAGATCGTTCGAGATCATATTTTCGCAGCTGTGCCATCCTGGCAGATGGGCTTGTGATTAGCCTTTGATGCACGTACTATCATATCAGATAGACCTTTATAGATCATTTAAGATCATTTTCACAATATTGCTATTGTATTCGTAGAATGCCTCCATCACCGCAGATAGGTTTGGAAGATCAATTAAGCTTACTTTGCCGTAAGTTGCTATCGTGGCAGATAGGCTTTACTAGATCAATTAAGATCGTTTTTCGCATGAGTTGCTATCGTAGCAGATAGGCTTTAGTAGATCAATTAAGATCGCATTTGCATAGGCTGCTATCGTAACAGATAGGCTTAGATGATCAATTCAGATCGCTTTTGCATAGGCTGCTATCGTAACAGATAGGCTTAGATGATCAATTAAGATCGCATTTGCATGGGCTGCTATCGTAACAGATAGGCTTAGATGATCAATTAAGATCGCATTTGCATGGGCTGCTATCGTAACAGATAGACTTAGATGATCAATTAAGATCGCATTTGCATACGCTGCTATCGTAACAGATAGGCTTAGATGATCAATTAAGATCGCATTTGCATAGGCTGCTATCGTAACAGATAGGCTTGGATGATCAATTCAGATCGCATTTGCATACGCTGCTATCGTAACAGATAGGCTTAGATGATCAATTAAGATCGCATTTGCATAGGCTGCTATCGTAACAGATAGGCTTGGATGATCAATTCAGATCGCATTTGCATAGGCTGCTATCGTAACAGATAGGCTTGGATGATCAATTCAGATCGCATTTGCATAGGCTGCTATCGTGACAGATAGGCTTAAATGATCAATTAAGATCGCATTTGCATAGATTGCTATTGTGACGGATAACCTGTTGTTAACAGTTAAAGCAAACTAAATTGAAGCACAATTGACAATCCAGAAATATAACGTTCTCATTTGGGAGAATTCTCTTATTATAACACTCTCATAAGGGAGAGATGAGATTACAATCCTCTCATATGGGAGAGGAGATTGTGTAAATCGTAACCATACAAGAGATTAAGCGACGTTATAATAAAACGCATGAAATAAGAGAAGTCAGGGATAGTACTTCTTAATCCAGCGCATGTTGACTGAACTCGGGGTTGAGGTTGTGCCGTGCAACCTTCGTATGCTGCAATAGCCACTGTCGAAGACTTCTGTGACTTCGAAGGGTCCTTCCCAATTGGCTGCGAACTTTGGGTGAGTCGCTTCTCGCATGCAGTGGTCAGATGCGCGCAGGACCAAGTCTCCAACTGCGAAATCTCTTCGGTGGACCGTCTTATTGTAAGCGCGAGCAATCCTTTCTTGATATCGCTTGTTGGTCCTTTTCGCTTATTCTCGCTTTTCCTCCAGCAAGACTAAGTCATGATCGCGTTGATTTTCGTAGAGTGCGTGGAAGGCTAGCCTTGCCGAATTGACTCTCACCTCCGCAGGTACCACAGCTTCGGCCCCATAACATAGTAGAAATGGCGAGGCCCCCGTGGGTGTCCTTGGAGAAGTTCGGTAGGCCCACAGAGCTATGCTTAGAGAGTCGGCCCACTTCTTGTGGTCATCTGCGACCATCTTGCTCAAAACTCTCAACAGCGTTTTGTTGGTCGCTTCGGCTTGTCCATTTCCCTTCGGGTAATAAGGAGTAGAACATATCTGCCTGATGTTGTACTCCGCGAATTTCGCAGCTACCTGGCGATTAACAAAGGGAGTACCGTTATCTGAAAGAATGGTGTTTGGGATTCCGAACCTGCATATGATGCTTTCCTGGATGAAGTTGACCACTGCTAGCGCATTTGCCGTCTTCAGTGTATTGCTTCCACCCATTTGGTGAATAGCTCAGTTGCGGTGAGTATGAAATGATTCCCGTGTGACGTTGGTCGGATGGGACCGATGAAGTCCAAAGCCCATGTGTGAAATGGCCATGGTGTTCCTAATGCATGTAGATCCACGGCGGGAGCGTGCACCAGGTTTCCTTTGAATTGGCACTCCTGGCAGCGTCGTACTTTGGTACGGCAATCGACCTCCATCGTTGGCCAGAAATATCCAATTGAGAGGAGCTGCCTGCATAATTTTTCACCTCCTTGGTGTTCCACCTGATGAGAAAGATCCATGACTTCTTGTGCTTCTCTGCCGTCTAGACATCGCAGCAAGTTGCCTTCGTGACCTCTTCGCCAAAGCAGGTTTTCCTGTACCACATATCGAGATGCTTTCCTCTTAAATTTCTCGGCATCTTTTCTCGATTCATGCATGGTGCCCTGAGTGAGAAAATCAAAGAGTGGCTTCCTCCAATCTGTGTCATCATCAGTCAGAGCGATGAGTAAAGAATCTTTGATTAGTGCGCAAATCTCGCACTTCCCTTGTATCAGGGCCGCGGCTGTTGACATATCTGGCCAATGAATGCCATATCTCTGAGCCTTCCGGTAGATTGACACCTCACTTTCTCCGCAAGCATGTTTGTGAATCTTTTCTAACAACAGTTGTCCCTCTCGCTCGGAGACGCATCGCATGAGTATTCCACTAGGGCCTTTGTAGTAAAGGGTGTTGTCATGTATGCAGTACCCTTTTGTGAGTGCCCAGCTTTCACGCTTGTGCCTTCCGCAATAGCTTGTAGGATTACTTTTCTCCAGTCTGTGTCATCCATGTGTTCGTCGTCGCACGCATCTTCTGTCAATGCCGACGATGTTCGCACTTCAATGGAAATCCTTGAGGGACATTTGTCTGTGCTGACCTTAGATCCCAAGGTTGCTAAAGCGTCCGCATGCCTGTTGTCTGCTCGGGGCTTGTGCTCGTACCTCACATCGCAGAATTGCTGTACCAGCTTTTGTACTAGGGTGCGGTAAGTTAGAAGGTTAATCTCCTTCAAACCGTATTCGCCCGAGGCTTGCTTGACGATCAACTTGGAGTCTCCCATGACTGTCAGATTGCTTACTTCCAAGGCTTTTGCTGCGCGCAGTCCCGCTATGAGGGCTTCATATTCTGCCTTGTTGTTGGTGACTGCAAAATCGAGCTTCGCGGACATCTGTATGACCTCCCCATCTGGTTTGGTCAAGACTATCCCAATGCCTCCGCCTTTTCTTGTTGACGACCCGTCGAAATGGAGCGTCCAATAAGGCACGTCGATTGCATAGATTTCAGGTCCTTCGAGCTCTTCTTCGATCACGGGCTCATGACTGTTGTCGGGGAACTGTGCCAACAGATCCGCTACCGCCTGCGACTTGATCGCTCGCGGTCTCACGCATGTGATATCATATTGAGAGATGGTCATGTACCATTTCGCCAGTCTCCCGCCGGGAGTAGTGTGTGTTAGCAGATATCGTATAGGATCGCTTTTGGTGACCACTACTACTTTATGCGATGCGAAGTAGTGTTTCAATTTCTTTATTACGAAGAAAAAAGCAAGGCAATGACGTTCGATGTCTGTGTACCTCGATTCAGCAGGCTGCACGATGCGAGAGATGTAGTAGATAGGCCTTTCCTGGCCTTCGTACTCCTGAGCCAAGAGTGCTCCTATGGATCTCCTTGTTGATGTCAGATATAGCAGAAGCGGTGATCCTAGTTGAGGTGCGATCATTATTTTTGAGGAAGTCAGCAAATCCTTCAGCTTTTCGAATGCAGCTTCGTGCTCCGGAGCCCAGTCGTAGACGGCGTCCTTCTTGAGAAGAGCACTAAAACAGCATGTGATTTCGGCAATCGCCGGGATGAATCTCCGCAGATAGGATAACTTTCCTAAAAATGTCTTCAAGGCACTCTGGTTATGGGGCGGCGTCATGCCGGTTATGGCTGATACTTTCGCAGGGTCAGGCTCGATTCCTTGGCGATGAACTACGCATCCCAAGAATTTCCCTGATGTCACCCCAAATGCACATTTCATGGGATTCATCTTTAGTTAAAAGCGTCTACATCTATTGAACACCTTCCGTAGATCTGCGAGGTGATCTGCTTCGTGCTTGGATTTAACCACCAGGTCATCCACATAGAATTCCACTTCTTTATGCATCATGTCGTGGAACAGAGCCATCATGGCGCGCTGATAGGTTGCACCCGCGTTTTTGAGACCAAAAGGCATCACTGTGTAATTGAACACCCCCACCGGAGTGATGAATGCAGTCTTCCGCGCGTCTTCGGGGTCCATCTTGATCTGGTTGTACCCGCTGAAGCCATCCATGAAACTGAACATGTGGTGGCCCGCTGTTGAATCGATAAGCAAATCGATGTTGGGCAATGGAAAATCGTCCTTGGGGCAGAAGCGATTGAGATCTCGGAAGTCCACGCAGATGCGGAGCTGTCCGTTCTTCTTCACCACTGGCACGATGTTGGCCAGCCACGTGGGGTGATGATTTGGCTCTATGAATTTGGCGTCCAGGAGTTTGACAATCTCCTGCTTAATTTTCACGTTAAGCTCCGGCCTAAAGCTCCTTGTGCTCTGCTTTACCGGCTTAGACCCTGGAATGATGTCTAAGCGGTGCATAGTGATGCTCGTATCCAGTCCCGGCATCTCATCATACTCCCATGCGAACACATCCTTGTATTCAGTTAGGAGCTGCAGCAGTCCTTGCTCCTCTTCGCTTGTGAGGTCCGCACTTAGAAAGACTGGCCTTTTCTTTTCCTCGTTTGGGCTGAGGAACACTTCCTTTAGTTCTTGCTTTTGTGGTCTGGGCCTGTCTTCCATGCATTCAGGCGCCTCTTGGAGTTTCTCGTCTGGAGTGCCCTGCGTTGGCTCTTCTGTTAGCGCAATTTGCTCGATTTGATTGATTTTCCCGGGGATATCCCCATGCCCGTGTGAGGACATCCCCGCGCACCTTCATATGCGATAGCATTTCTTCCCATTGGCGTAGAAGCTCTCTATCTCCTTGCCTTCGGGGTCATGCTTTGCGATTCTCTTCAGAGTATACACATTCTTTCGATGGTATGCGATACGCGGCGCCTCTTCGCGTGTAGGCGGCTTTTCCTTGGTATCTTCTCTTGTTACCATTACTCCCGCAGGTGACTGATCCTTGATGTCCTCCAAGAGAGGCAAAGGAGTAGGGTTGAATGGTCCTGGTGTTTGTTCGTCCGCCATCTCGGTAAACCACACTGCCTCGCTAAGGTGTGCTTCATCCAAGTTGAATGGATTTGTGGAAGCCGGTATCTCGACTAATCTGTCATTCCAGATAGCTTTCATAACTTGGTGAGCCGTTGAAGGGACTGCGTCGAAGCGATGGATCCAGGCTCGACCTATAATCATGTGATACATGGTGTTTGCGTCTATGACATAGAATTTTGCTGAGCACTTGATTTTGCCAATCTGAACGCCCAGGCGGATCCATCCGATCGTCATTCTAGAGTCACTTCCGAATCCCATCAGCGGAGATGGACGCTTGACGATCTTGTGCTCGGGGATCCCTGCTAGCTTCAGTGTGTGGAGCGAAACGACGTTGACCGCTGCTCCTCCATTAACGAATGCTCGTTTGAATTCGACTCCATTGACGATGGTCGTCACGTACAGAGGCCTTTCGTGGCTCGCATCTGTCTTCTTGTCGTTGGCAGAAAAGGTCATGATCTTTTATGTAGGTCGAGGCGCCCTGATGACTTTCCCGTTGGAGACTACAAGATCCTCCTCGTAGTCCTCCGCTATCCTTAAGATCGCCTTCGTCATTTCCGTCCGGCATTTCTCCGAGAAATTCATCTCGTCGAAGAATCTGCTGAAGCCGTGCGACCCCTTCATCCGGTCGGCACGCTCATCTTCTGTGTCCATGCTGTAGTCTTCGTCTTCATGGACCTCGGCAATGATGGGTAGACCATCCTCTGCAACTTCTTCCAAGTCTACGATCGAGATCATGGCGACCTCCTTGCCTTTCGAGCCTTGCTCCGCATGAGCAGGAAGTGGGTTGTTGCGTACATCCTTCTTGTGATCACTAACGATCAGCTCGCCGTTCTTCATCTTCTGGTCGAACGCGAACCTGAGTTTCTTGCATTCAGCCGTGGGGTGCATGACCTTGCCGTGGTACTCGCACCACTTAGGGTCTCTCACCATCTCCTTAGAGGGTATCTTCTCGAGCGGCGGTAGGACACCGTCCTTGCGCCACTGCCTGCAGAGGTCGCTTGCCTTCTCTACCGAGCATGGTAGGGGTGGTACGTCGAAGTTCACAACCTTCTCTTGCTTCTGGGGCGAAACTTTATTGACCTCAGCTTCGCGTCCCCTCTTGTAACTCAATCTCCCGATCTTGTAGGTGGTGCCGCTCGAAGGTCGCTCCGGAGCGTTCTTCTTTTTCTTCCTCTCGACTATAGGCTCGATGTTCTTCGTGCATTCTATTAGCTTTGAAAACGTAGGTGTTTGTAAATTAATAAGCATACCTTTGTATTCGTCTCGCATGCACTGCAGGCATATCTCTACAAGCCGGCTTTCGAGCATTGGATCTTTGCACTCCAAGGACTTCGCCCTGAATTTCTTGATGAAAGTAATCCCGTCCTCCTCGCGCTTCTGATACATCCGCGAGAGATGGATCATTGTCACCTTTTCTTCCATCTGGAAGAACTTGGTGTAGAACTTCTGAACCATGTCGTCCCAAGTCTTCACGAATCCGGCTTCCAGTGTCCGGTACCACTTGTATGCTACGTTCCCTAAAAATTTTGGGAACTCTCGCATCAGCAGTTTGGGATCAGCTCCGTATGGCCCCATGACATGAATGAAACGCATGACATGCTCATGAGCGTTTCCATTGACGTCCTCGAACTTGTCCCATTTGGGAGCCTTGTACCCCGCCGGGTTAGGCATGAGATAGATCTCTCGCGGGATGGGTGGATCGTTTTCTAACCTCGGGATAATGGTATCCGCGAACGACTGGTGCGCCAGAATAGTGTCCATGCGCTTCTGCAGAGACGTCATGCATTCCGGAATGCTTCCCTAGGTAGCTGAAGGAGGGGTTGCCGCAGGCGGGGGGGACACATACGCCGTCGGAGGATTGGGGACATATTGACTATTTGCATTGCCCCAGATCGCCGTTGGAGGAGGAAAAGGGTACTGCAAAGTCGGGTTAGATGCCAAAGCCGAAAGCTGAGAGGTGTGAGCAGTGAGAGGCAACATCTGAGCTGTTGACCCCTGAATCGAAGGCAGCTGCGTAGTCGCCGGAGGAGTCTGCAGGTTAGGGTCGGGAGGTGTGGTTGACACTCCCAGCCCCGGAGCAGTAGGGGCTCCTCCTCCTTGAGAGACGGCGGTGGCTGTTGAAGGGTTCGGCGCAAGGGTGCCCAGAACGGCCAAGATCCGTTCTAGCTGCGCAGACTGCGCTTTGAGAGCTTTCGCCTGACTTTGGACAGTGGCGTCCAAGGACTCTAGCGTCGGTGTCTCGCCGGGGGAGGTAGGAGTACGGCGGGTCCCCTCTCCCGAGGCGGTTTCAGTGGAAGGCGATCTGTTGCTGATATCATCCTCCTGAGACATGGTTGCTTTTGTTGGTAAGTTCACGTCGGGTTCACCAAAATGTGCACAAGAGATTCCGGCGGGGAGACCTCCGTGTACACCGTATGTAGAGGATCAGGGATCGCACAGGAAGAGTGGGGTTGTGTGTAGGGAGAGAGTAAGGCAGTAGTAATGTCTGAGAGAGAGACAGAGGTTTGGCAGAGCTTCCGCGTATGGCCAGTGTGTTCTCCTTTGTATGGAAAGGTTAACGTCCTATATATAGCAGAGAACGTGACCGTTGTAGTGTGGTTAATGCGCCCATTGATGGCGGCTTAATTAGCTTAACCATAACGGCACGTTCGTCCGAGTATATAGGGACCGTTACAGCACGTTGTGCGCGAATACCGGAACCGTTACGAGGTTGACCGAGTTTGACCGGATTGACCGGGTTTATGGAGCTCGTGCCATAAATCTCTCAAAACAGTTACTAAAAGGTCGCGTGCGGGCTTGGCTCGCACGCGACAGGGCTTACTCTAGCCTCCAAACCACTAAGTCCCTACATGTCCCGTGCAGTGGTATGCGAGGGCTCTGTCTCGCAGCCCCCACATGGATCAGCTCGGCTGGTGATCCAGTGTGTGTGGAGCACAATATGGTGTGCTGGATGGTCGCCACGTGGCCAAGATCTGTCAGCTCAGAAAGCACTATCTACAGGACTCTTGATGGAGTTGGGGATTTTTCGTGCATTTTTGCAGGATGGAGCAGTCTACCCCGGTGTGCGAGGCACACACGACCTTATTTGAGTTACATTGTAGCATGGGGTGGCTTGGGGATTGCTCAGGTCATCTTTATCAGCGGGAAACTGTCAACGGTCCACAAGACCCCTTCTTGTTGCAGTTTCGCGGACACGGTGTCCGTGGTGTTCCGGACACCTCAGGTATCTCTTACTCTCTCGACGTCTAATTTGAGCGGTAATTGTGGAGATCCACCGCCTACACATTTAAGCGATGAGTCCTCTTATTTTATCTCTAAATTCGTTGGGGAAAACGAAACGCTTAAGTGTGGGGGGTTTGTGTTTATTTTTCTAGCCATGTCTGTTTGCATAGCCTTGTCGCACGTAGTATTTCTCGTATTGTGGTTAGTAGTGTGTTTATTATATTATCGTATTGTGTTAGATCTTTAATTTCTGCATTGTTTGCACTGTTATATTTTTGAGTCTCCTTACCAAATGTTATGTGATTAGTAGAGTTGGCTATTGCATATAGAGTTTCGAAAAATATGAAAAAATTGAAAATATTGGAAAAAAATATTAGAAAAGAGAAAAATCCATAAAAATTTAAAAATTTTGAGAATATGGGCAATTGATGAAGCTTGAAACCAGAGAGAGTTCATGAAAGAGTCTCAATGAATAGGAAGCACCGTAGTAGGGATGTCTTTAATTTCTAGTATCTAGCGCACCTGTTTCACGAAAGGATGTCCCGGGTATTTAGGGAAAGTGGATTGTAGAAGTCGGGCATACCTTTAGTTCCTTTATTGTGCTAGGAGGATTTAGTCCTAAGGAGTTGAATAGTCTGTTTTCGAGTGGAAACTTGTGGCCTCTTGTAAATCTGGGGTGGACCTTCGTGTTGAGTCGGTTCCATGTGGTACGGTTGCCTCGGCCTAAGTGAAGTCGGGGAGCGTACAACACCATCCCTTAAGGCGGTTTCAAGAGCTAACCGAAAAAGCCCACTCTTAGTTTCTCTAAATGCACGGTTGAAAAAATTATAAGAGAATGAAAAACTAAAATGAATCAAAATCTTCTCTTGGATTAGATACGGTGAACAACCTAATGTGCCTCCGTTCGCGCGGGGAATTTCGATTCAATCCAATTAGAGCCGCTAGGGAAAATTAAAGTCAAGCCGTATTACACGGAGTTGTGTCTCCCGTCACTGGGACAATTTGCATTCAAATGCAATAACGGCTAAGAGGGTTTGAAAACCTCATATGACTTGGCGATGAAAGACGATCTTAGTACTTAAGATGCCTAGACCCTCTGAGCTAAAGGACGTGCCCAAGTCTTGGATTGTTTATGGTGGATGATTGGGGACCCCTTAGTGAACTTGTGCGTATGATCATCTCATCAAAATTTCTTTCTATTGGTTGTGAAATTTCGAAAGGACTTGTGAGAGCTTGATGATTTTGGTTAGTGATAGCGAGATTGCCCAATCTCTAAAGAAAATGAAAAAAAATTGCGTTATTTTATTACTTTCATTGTGTAAAATCGAGTTGCATTGTCTATAGTCATGTAGATTGCATTGCGTGTGTGGGTTGTTTGTGTCACATGGCTAGTAAAGTTTTATGCAATTCGGTGGATTAAAAGGTAGTGTAAGGTTTGATTTTGCTCGGGACGCGCAAAAAGGTAGTATGGGGGAATTTGATAACTCTCTATTAGAGTTATATTTTTTTCATATTTTATATCGTTTTGCGTGATTCCCGGGTTGAAATATGAGTTTTACACTATGAATGTTGAGAAAACGTAGAAAGTTGAGTTTTAAGCACTTTATTGTTAATCTGGGCGTTTCGATGCATATTTCGATGTTATTTTTCAAATATAATCGCTTGGTATGGTTTTTTATGTTGTCTTGACAGGAAAGGATGCTAAACGATGGCTATGAGGCATGAAACGAACTTCGGAAGCAAAGCAAACTCAAGAGGAAGCAAGAGAAGCAAAGTCGGAGGAGCAAAAGTGACCAATCTCCACTATTTTGGCTGTATCTCGAGTTCTACAATGAATTTTGAAGTGAGACCAGTGGAAAATGAAAGTAGACTCAAATATCTTTTCAACGATAGGTCACGAAGCTAAAACAAAGATCGAACGAGAAAGATATGGTCCGTCAAAGATGCCAAAATGGAAGAAAAACATTCTGCTGGATATTAAGAACACCAAACTGTGTTCGCACGAACACTCGAGTGTTCGTGCAAACAGCTGGGCCAGACGGAAATTGTGTGGGTTTTTTGGTGATTTTGTGAAACTTTAGAGACCCCAGCCCTATTCTAATGTTGGGGGACGATCCAAAAGGGGTATACACACATATTTGGAGTCTAGAGAGCTGGAGAAGACGGGAGAACAAGCTTGGAGCAAGGATCATCAATTACATTGAAGATTTTAGCGTTTGATCTTCGTTTCTTCATCTTTTCTTCATGAACTCTATGATTTTGATCATGCTGAACAATATTATGTCTAGCTAAACACTTTAAGCTAGGTGATTGATGGAAAACTAGGGTTTGTTGGATGATTTTCCGGATTTTGGACTTGATGCATGCTTTTGCTTGAATTCTATGAACGTTCTTGTTAGCTTATCTATTCTTGTACTTATTTATTAATGTTCTTGGCTTGATCACCCGTAGAATATTACTTCTTGATAGGGTTGCACGAAAGTGAGCTCATTGAGACGTGTTAAAGAACAGTTTAGGTGATCTTGTAGTTTCTTGAGACCGAGAGGAGATAGAAACTTGATTAATCGTGTGAGGGTAGTTTCGGTTGATTTTGTTAGAACTTAGTGAATTCGGTGGACTGATAGGACCCGGTGAGCGTGCCTGACAAACCAACTAGAGTGTAATTGTAGACGGAGGTGGACCGAGAGGACCCGAAGGCTATTTATTGCACAAATTCACGTGAGATTGAGAGAAGATCGTGATGAGTATTACCCGGTATAATTAGAACGTGCGTAGAGTGTTTCAAGCACAACCCGGAAATCGTTAACAACCCTAGGGACCATCAATGTCCTAGTTCTTCCTTATTAATCGTATTCAATCACAAGTTATCTTCGTTTAAAAGTGAAAATTCCACAAAAATATTTAGCTTTGTTGTTATTTAGTTCAAGTCACTTGTTTGTGGGTGATGAACCTTCAAATCAAACACTTTTTACCGGTTAGTTAGGTATCATAAATTTAATTCTTAATTAGCTAATAATCGTCTATTTCCCTTGGGTTCGATACTCGGAGTCGTAAAATACCCCACTTACTACTTGACCGTATACTTGCGTTTAAGCGCGTTAAGAATTCGTTTTAATTTTTAAAACGTAGTGTAAGGTTTATTTTGCTCGGGACGCGCAAAAAGGTAGTGTGGGGGATTTGATAACTCTCTATTAGAGTTATATTTCTTGCACGTTTTATATCGTTTTGCGTACTATTCGGGTTGATAATCTTAGTTTTACACTATGATAAGAGAGAAAACGTAGAATCTTATCTCTAGGCATTATATTGTTAATCCAGGCATTTCCCGCATTATTGTATGTATTTTTTGTCACGTTTGATCGCACGGGTCGTGTTTCGTGTTGTTTTGGCAGAAACGGAGCTTGAGGAAATGAAGCGGAGAGGGGAAAATAGCTTTGGAAATTTTTCGGGAGCTTAAACGAAGAAGAAATCGTGAAGAAACAGTAAAAATACATGAAAAGGGGAGGCAAATGCAATTTAATGAAGTTTCTGTAATGGCACTTTGACCCCCTAGATGAAAAATGGCCAAACACTTGGTGAAATTTTGATGGCCAACATGAGAGCAACTCACTGGAAGTGTAGGATCACAAAAGGTGAACCTACAATCACAAGATCACCCGCAAGACCACAATGTGATCCTAGGATGAAAAAAGGTGATCAAAAGATCAAGTGCAAGACCAGATCTAGGATCAAACGTGATCCTACAACCACAATGTGATGCTATGATCACAAAAGGTGATCATAAGATCACAATACTTAAAACAAAATAAAAGAACGGGAGAGTCTTTTATGAGAGGGACGCACGGAAAAGGAAAAAAAGAAAAGAAAAAAGGACTCACGCAAGGAGAAGGAAGAGGAGGCTAGGGTTCTAGAGGAGGGCTCCTCCATTAAAGATCTAGGTTTTTCTTTCTTCTTCTCCTCTCTCAATCTTGGTATGGAGAAACTTGTTTATCTTGTTTGGTTGATTACTATTAGCTAAACTCCATTGCTAGGCTTCTCTAGACAGCCTAGGGTTTGTGTAGACGAATGATTTTCCGGGTTTAGACTTTATATCATGCTTTTATGCTTTGATCTATTGAATGGATATTTAGTTTCTTGAACTTGTTAGTGAGTCTCGCCTATTGACACGGCGTGATCATGATTTAATCTTCTTGATAACTAGGGTTTGTTCATAGTTCATCGTTTCGCTTAATGTAAATGTTTATTTTAGTTACATTTTCTTGTTCTATGCTCAATCCTTAGTGTGAAATGAGTGATCAACCGGACGCGCTAGCTAATTAGATGAGTGCACGACAGTGACTTAGCCTAATTGTGATGAGAACTTGAACACAATCCCGAATCACCGAGACCGAAAAAGAGATGTGTTAGGATTGGCCTTAGTGTGGATAGATTCGGTAGGATTATTTAGCTGTTCCGTGAAACGGTGGGCCTACAGGACTCGTTATCGTACCAGTAGATGACCTACTAGAACGGACCGGTAGACAACATGGGACCGAGAGGAGATTGTAGTTAACCGAGACGTAAAATGACATGAGACCGACATGAAATTGTCATAGCGTATTACATGACTGAACTAAAATAGGATTGACGTGTTACATAGCTGAATCGGAATTCGTCTACAGCCCTAGGTGATCTGGAGATGGCCTAGTTTCTCCATATATATTTATTAAAAATAAAAAAAATACAAAAATATTAGATTAGTTGTTATTTCAATTCTTAAATCAATTAACTCTTTCCTCCTGCACCGTATTCTAAATTAAATAACTAATTAAATAATCTCAAGCATGTCCTCGTGGGATCGATAACTCGGGGTTGAAATATCATCCCTATATTACTTGACCGTGCACTTGCGCATACGCGTTAAGAAATCGCGTCAAATACACATTTTGTTTAGGAGAGAGGACCTAGACAATGGTCGAACCACCAAATGCGCGGGCGAGCGCCGGCTCGGCTCGGTCTCGGGCACGGGCACGGGCCGGGTTGTGGCGTGTGCGTGGGCTTGGGCTTGGGTTGTGGGCCTTAGTGTGAACTAATTCTTTTTGGGCCAGAAACTAACTTTTTGCCTAGAAAAATTAGACAGACACAATTTCGTTTCACTGCCGTTAATTAACCAAATGGTTAATTAACTTCCCAAAACTCATTAGGTGCAACCGTCCGAACGGTTGTGTCTCCTTAACCAACCCGTTCAGTTCCTATAAAAGGAAGTCTCCTATCTTAGAAAAATTCATTCCGAATTCACTCATTCATTCTCTGCTATCAATCTCTCCACCAATTCTCTCTCTGCTGGTCTCGTTCCTTGGGTGTTGCAGAAACGGTGCTTAATCTACAACATCGAAAGAAATTTTATCCTGGGAGATAATTCGCCACAGCAAGAACAAAGGAATCAACGGTACCCGACAAATACTGTCTTACGGATATCGTGAATGTACGAGACTGTTCTTCGACAGATTGTTTCAACACTCAACCGTTTATCTATCTCTGAGTCATCCTTTTATGCTTATATCATGTTTTCTTCACTTACTCTTTTCTTCTAACAAGAACAAAACGGGTCCAAGTTTCTAACAATCGTAAGACAATATCTGGACTCTGTTACAGTAAGCGAAATATTTCAGACAGAATTTTTTTTCCGGCCAGTCTTTTTTTTCTTCTGTTATAATTTTTCTTATACAATCAGTTTCTGTAATCTGAATCTTTTACAGTCAGATTTTTTTTACCGTCCGGTTTTGTATCTAAACAGAATGGTTATTTTTTTAGCAATGGAAGACGGACGAACCGAGACTAGCACGGTAGTCACAAATGCGGCAGTGCCGGTTACTCCTACTACCCCAGTCAATGCTCATCCGGTTGAGAAACCTGAAGAATTCTCCGGCAAAGAATTTAAAAGGT
Organism: Linanthus parryae; assembly: GCA_023055425.1. NCBI lineage: Eukaryota > Viridiplantae > Streptophyta > Magnoliopsida > Ericales > Polemoniaceae > Linanthus > Linanthus parryae. Next base: position 124,320,846 of record JALGPY010000003.1, on the reverse strand, counting down.
GGCAGCAGAAGATGTATTTCTATCTTACCACCCTAAGTCTTGCAAAGTATCTGACGGAAGACGCACCTAAACTCTCTAAAAATCCAACGAAAGAGGCAGTCTTAGCGGCCGATGCTTGGCATCATTCTGATTTTTTAGCGAGAAATTAATGTACTAAATATCCTAAAAAATTAGTTGTATAATGTGTAATCCGCTTTAAAGACCGCTAAAGAACTCTAGCAATCCCTCGAGAAAAATCCAAAAAAGAAGATGTGGGAGCCAAAAAGTTCGTAGTGGAAAATTTTCTAGAATTTAGGATGGTAGATAACAAAAGTATCATGACGCAGGTTCAAGAGTTCCAATTCCTAATTCATGACGTCCGATCTGAGAATATGATCATTCCTGAAGAGTTTGTTGTTGGAGTCATGATCCACAAGTTGCCGCCGGCATGGAAGAACTACAAAAACTACCTAAAGCATAAAGAAAGGGGATGAGCATGGAAGAGTTGATTGTCCGTCTCAGGATTGAAGAAGGCAACCGATTGCTTGTGAAAGTCCCTCGACTAGCCACCTACCTAGAGCAAATATGGTGGAGGGACGTTCGGAATCCAAGAATCTCAAACGGAAACACAGCGCTTCTACCGAAAAGAAGAAGAGGTTCACGGGCAAGTGTCACAATTGTTACAAGACGAGCCATATGATCAAGGATTTCCGAAAGAAGCGAAAGACATCCAAAGGAAAGAAGCCCGAAGTTCACATGGCCGAAGCCAAGAACGATGATGAAGGAGGTAACTTCTCAGCCGTAATTTCAAAAGTGAACCTTGCCGAAGGAAATCCTCGAGAATGGTGGGTTGACACCGGCGCCACCCGCCACATATGTTCGGATGAAAGCATGTTTTCTTCCTATGAGACTGTTGATACCGAGGAACAAATCTACATGGGGAATTTAGCAACATCCACCGTCAAAGGCAAAGGAGAGGTAATCCTCAAGATGACTTCCGGAAAGAAATTAGTACTCAATTATGTTCTCCATGTCCCAGACATTAGGAAGAACTTAGTCTCTAGTTCTGTACTTAGCAAGAAAGGATTCAAACTAGTTTTTGAATCCGACAAATGTTTAATAACCAAGAGAGGAAAGTATGTGGGTAGGGGTTACTTGAAGGATGGGATGTTCAAACTCAATGTAATAATTGTCTTAGCTATGAATAAGAATGCAGGTATTAACTACGTGCTTGAGTCGTCAACTTCTTCTACTTCTTGTATTTATTATTCATGTTTGTGGCATGGAAGACTTAGTCATGTGAATTACAAATCAATTCGGAAATTAATTAATTTGGACCATCTTCCAAAAATTGAAATTAACTTTAATCACAAGTGTGAAATTTTTGAGGCAAAATTAACAAGACAATCTTTTATACCTATTGGTTTAAAGACGACTAGTCCTCTTGAATTAATTCACGCCGACATATGTGACTTAAGTTTGCACCAACAAGAGGTGGAATGAAGTATTTTATTACATTTATCGACGATTGTACAAAATATTGCTATGTATACTTATTATATAGTCGAGATGAGGCTTTGTACGCTTTTAAGCAATACAAAGCTGAGGTAGAAAACCAACTTAGCAAAAGGATTAAAATCCTACGTAGTGACCGAGGAGGAGAGTATGATTCTACGTTCGCATAAATTTGTGCGCAAAGTGGAATAATCCACCAATATTCGGCGCTCTACACACCGCAACAAAACGGTGTAGACGAAAGGAAAAATAGAACCTTAAAAAAGAAATGTTGAACGCATTACTTCTAAGTTCGGGATCGCCCCAGAATTTGTGGTGGGAAGCGTTAGTTAGTGCCAATTATATTCGTAATAGAATACCAAAGAAACAGGCCGATAAAACTCCATATGAATTATGGAAAGGACGAAATCCCTCCTACAAACATCTACGAGTTTGCGGATGTCTCGCTAAAGTGGCTACACCACTACCTAAGAAATTAAGACTCGGTCCTAAAACAATTGATTGCATCTTTATTGGCTATGTCTTGAATAGTAGTGCGTATCGATTTTTGGTTCTTAAATCAGATATACCTAATATTCACGAAAATACGATTATTGAATCATCAAACGCATATTAATTTGAGGATACCTTTCCTTACAAAGAAAAGAAGACGCATGAAACTGAAAAACGGACATATGATTCTACTCTTGGAGATGATGATGACCACGACGTAGAACCAAGAAGGAGTAAGAGGCAAAGAACCGAAAAATCTTTCGGACCTGACTTTCTTACCTTCATGCTTGAAAGTGATCCTACTTCCTACAAGGAAGCTATTGCAAGTGTAGACACTCCTTATTTGAAATAAACCGTTAAAAGTGAGATAGAATCCATATTTTACAACAATAAGTGGGAAGTATTGGATTTACCACATGGTTGCAAACCCCTAGGATGCAAGTGGGTATTCAAGCGCAAATTAAAACCCGAAGGATCCATCGACAAATACAAGGCAAGGATAGTTGCCAAGGGTTACAACCAAAAGGATGGAATAGATTTTTTCGATACTTATTCTCCGGTAACTAGGATAACATCCATCCGTATGTTGATTGCTATTGCAGCAATATTTAATCTTGAAATCCATCAAATGGATGTCAAGACGGCCTTTCTTAATGGAGAATTAGACGAAGAAATCTATATGGAACAACCGGAAGGGTTTCGAGTTCCAGGAATGAGAACAAATATTGTCGACTGAAGAAATCCTTATATGAATTAAAACAGGCTCCCAAACAATGGCATGAAAAGTTTGACAGGGTTATGACGAAAAACGGTTTTAGAACTAACGAATATGAAAAAATTTGTATATTATAAAACTGTGAATGGTGGATGTGTCATAATATGTCTCTATGTAGACGATATGTTAATACTTGGAAGCAACGAGACAACAATACGTGCCAGCAAAAGATTATTGTCCACAACTTTCGACATGAAAGACTTAGGGGCAGCCGATGTTATTCTAAGAATAAAGATTTCTATAACTCCAAATGGCTATGAGTTAACTCAATCTCAGCATATTGAGAAAGTTCTCGAGAAGTTTGACCAAATTAACAGCAAGCCATTCAAGACACCATTCGATGTGAGCATGCCTCTAGCCAAAAACCGTGGCCCAGCTATCAAGCAATTAAAGTATGCTCAAATAATCGGAAGCCTTATGTACATTATGAATTGAACTAGGCCAGAAATCACACAAGCAGTTGGAAAACTTAGTCGGTTCAACAGTAACCCTGGAAAGGATCACTAGACAGCTATAACACGAGTGTTAAGGTATCTACGATACATTAAAGATCTAGGATTACATATTTCCAACTATCCTGCAGTCTTGGAAGGATATTGCGATGCTAATTGGATATTTGATACAAATGATTCAAAATCGACTAGTGGGTATGTATTTTCCCTCGGAGGAGCGGCAATATGTTGGAAGTCCTCAAAGAAGACGTGCATTGCAAGGTCTACTATGGAATCGGAATTCATAGCGTTAGACAAGGCAGGGGAAGAAGCTGAATGGCTTCGCCATTTCCTCGTGGACATTCCAATATGGCCAAATCCTGTGCCATCTATTTTCATTCATTGCGATAATCAGTCAGCAATAGGCAAGGCACAAAGTAGCATATATAATGGTAAGTCTCGGCATATGCGTCGAAGGCTTAATACCATTAGGCAACTTCTCACACAAGGGATAATATCGATCGATTATGTGAAGTCAAAATAAAACTTAGCAGATTCGCTGACCAAATGTCTATCGAGAGAATTAGTTGCAAGTTCATCAAGGGGAATGTGGCTAATGCCAATCTCGTAATGAGTTGCACGATAGCGGAAAACCCAACCTAGGAGATTGCAGATCCCAATAACTAGGTTCAAAAGGGACAACCTAACTATTTGTACAAATATTAAGATCACTCACGAAAGAAACTACGTTTCAATCCCATTCCTAGGGCGATGAGTGATAGGACCAGGGTTAGCACTCGTTTTAATGCAATCACATGTTAAGATGAGTATGGATAAATACCCTTGAATGTATCTCACCTATGTGAGTAGGAACTGGGGCAATGCTTTGTTCTTGAATGTTGAACTGGATTCTTTGTAATTGAAATTGCACTTGTGTTATCACACTTGATAGGTATGCTTATGAAAACAAATCCAAGGTATCTTAGTTGTTGAGCAATCCATAGTACTTGTGAGCAACATGCTCCTGCAGCTATATATTCAACTTCAGCTGTTGATAGAGCAACAGAATTCTATTCCTTGGAGTGCCAACTAATCAAGGATGTTCCAATAAATTGGCAAGTTCCTGAAGTTCTGTTCCTATCAACTTTGTAACCTGCAAAGTCAGCATCTGAAAATTCATGCTATGAGAAGTTAGAATGTCTTGGATACCAAAGCCCTAAGTCTTTGGTACCATTGAGATATTTGAATATTCTATTCATAGCAGTCAAGTGTGACTCTTTTGGATCAGCTTGAAATCTAGGACACATATATACACTAAACATGGTCTGCTTGCTGTGAGATAGAGTAATGATCCAATCATACCTCTATACTCTTTCACATTGACACTCTTACCAGATTCATCCTTGTCCAAGGACAGTGTACAAATCATAGGAGTCTTTGCGTCCTTACATTGAGCCATGCTATATTTGCTTAACAAGTCTCTTGTGTCTTTGCTTTGATGTAGAAAGATTCCCTTCTTTAGCTGATGTATTTGAAGTCCTAGGAAGCAGTTCAGCTCTCCCATCATGCTCATTTCAAATTTCCTGCTCATAAGACTTGAGAATTCTCTGCACAATTGATCATTAGTAGCTCCAAACAAGATATCATCAACATATATCTGAACTACAAGTAAATCTTTCTCCTGAGTCTTCATGAAAAGAGTCTTGTCTGTAGGGTTTTGATTCATGGATGCGCAACGGAAACACAAACAATCGTAACCCATGCAAAGCCCTCCGAGGATCACAAGTCAAGAGTCATAACGATGGTAAGGGAAGAAATCAATAACACACCTTAGGGTTCTCCTTTGATGACTTCAAACGCGAATAGTGTCACGTCTCTACGGTTGATCCACGCCTAGGGGTGAGATCTAGATCCTCCAAATCCATGTGCTAGCTAGGAAGAATGGAGGAGGAAGAAGGAACCAAGCAACAACGGAGTGCCAAGAGGTGGGGCGGCACTCTTCATGGCCGACGGGTAGGGGCGGCAATCCCCAAGGGGGTTCGGCCCTTTTGGGGCTTGCTATCTCTCCTTGCTTTATTCTCTCCTTACATCTATCATATAGATGTGTGGTGTGTAGAGAAAAATATAAGCTAGGAGTGTTCTTTATATAGTCCAACAACTCCTTGTCCTACTACATAAAGAACCCCTCTCATAATCCTACGCAAGTTCGGATTAGTCCCTTTTTGCAAAAATAGTCCTTATCATGTCAATACATGGATTAGTTCTATTTGCAAATTAATCCTAATCATGTCTCTACATGAATTAGGCCACCTTGGCAAATCCTAATCATGTCTATACATGGATTAGTCCAACTTGCATATTAGTCCTACTAAGTTAGCAAGTTGTTGCGATTTGATCCTTTTAATTAATTAATCATATTAATTAATTAATTCCCAAGTCTAATTCACCCATATATGGCGTGTGACCCCATAGGTTCTATTTAGTTGGTAGTAACTATTTACTAATATGGAGCGGCCTCTAGCAAGACATCCATTCTAGCCAACAAATAGAATAGTCATCATGACAAACCTTGTGCAAGTAATTGTCTCATCCCTTTGTCTCAATATCCGGATTGGACACGAGACATACAAGTCACACTCGTATATCCAGTCCATAGTTTCTCGATCCTGGGAATAGCCTTATTCGTGCAAATAACATCAATAACCCATATTGATTTATTTGAGTCTGGCCAGACATTTTATAAGCACTATCCCTCTAGTGGCCTAGGATATTTTCTCCCGTTATGTGGGAGGGACAAATTCTATCTACGTCCACTACGATCTCTAAGCTTGCTTCTTATTGTATCCAGTACACGCCTTTATAGCTACCCAGTTACTGTGTAGCGTTTGACGCTACCAAAATCACAATAATCCACTACTAGAATATCTAGTGACTTCAAGTCTAAGGATGACAATACCGTTGCACCGCGAGAAGCGCTTGTGACTTAACATAACATGTATGTAGCCTTCTCGGAGATGGGTCAATCCGGTGCGCCATTACCCTTAATGCACACCCATGTGTTGGATCATGATATCTCCATATCAATCCAACCCCATACTAGTTTATAGATGATTGTCCTATTAATCATTATAACCGACTAGGGATATTTAAGAATATAACACTTATATTCTAAGGACTTCATTCATGTTAACATATCTCTATATCGATAACATAATGAATCGTAAATCCATAAATGTCACAATTAATTTGATTGCCTCTAGCAGTCTCCCACTTGCACTAGAGTCAATCTCCTGCATCATATGCCTATTGATCTAGCACGGCCCTCCACGCTTACGCTGCGCAGGGGCGAGACATATGCTGGCACCTTGCAAATATTCACATCTCCTCCATCAACAATTTGATTGAGATTGAATATTCTGAGTAAATGCATCTTATGCATTAATTTAATCAGTCCTCTATGTTAGAATTAGTGACTTAATCTTGCCTGGAACCTTTCCAGCTCACAGTCGCTCCCACTAGGGCAAAACTTAAAACTCGACTTATAATCTGAAATCTTCTTTGTTAGATTTGAAGTTCGCATCACTGTAACCCCTTACAGCAAACTCTTCATATTATCTATTTATTAAGAATTCATCCTTTAGTTCTTCTCAAGCACTTAAGGATAATTTTGATAATTATCCAGTGACGCTCACCCGGATTTGACTGGTATCTTTGTGTCATGCCTCATGACACGTCTGGCCTAGTACATTCCATGGCGTATCTCGTGAATCTAATTCATACGGTCCATTCCCAATCTAATTGGAAAGACAATTAGCCTTCCAAAGACTAATTCCATGTGAAATGGGTAAGAATCAATATTCTTTTCATGTTGAACCATTTCAACACCTTTGTCAATTTATGTACTATGACCTAAGCTATACAACCATCTTGATCTACCTCAATAGATCTTCACAAGTTGTTTCGCTTAAGTCTACCATTAGAAAGTCAACTCCCTAGTCAATCTACGTAAGACTGCCAAGTAGGGGCAACATTCCCAATGATTAAGTATGTCTCCACATACAAGACCAGAAAAATAACTGTGCTCCCACTAACCTTCTTGTAGACACAAGTATCATCTTCAATTTTGATGGAACCAAACTCCTTTGATTGCATCATCAATTCGAAGAGTCCAACTCCTAGAAGCTTGATTCAATATATAAACAGATTGCTACAAGCAAGATACTAATGGATTTAAGCATCACAACTGGGAAAGATTTCGTCATAGTCTATACTATGAACTCACAGGAAATCCTTATCCATCCAATTTTCCTTTATAGGTAATCATATTACCATCCATGTTGGTTTCCTCATAACCCACTTGCACCTTTTAGGTGCTTCCACCAAAGTCCATACTTTGTTGGTATACACGGATTCCATTTTGTATCCCATGGCTCCTATCCATTTCTGAGAGTATGGCCGATTCGTGGTCATCTAATAGGTTGTAGGCTCATCTTGATGAGCAATATATCGCAGGTTATGAGAAATCCTTATTTCTCTAGTCCCTTGACATATCCTACCTGACCTACGAGGTACTTGTGTTATCTGAGTAGGTTGCTCCACAACACCTTGTAATCCTGCTCATGTTCCATCAAGAGGATCAATGTTCTACTGTGGTTCTTGAACTCCTTCAAGTTCTACTGTCCTCCCACTGTTTCTTTTAGAGACAATCTCTACCTAGAAACACTGTGGTTCGAGAAACAAACAGTTTGTTCTCGATTAGGTTATAGAAATAATATCATTTTCTGGATATTCCACAAAACATTTATCCGACTTGGGTCCAAGTTTATTTATAAACTCTTTTACATAAACTTCATAACCCCAAATCTTTATGAATGACATGCTAGGACACTTCCTAGTCCATATCTCATATGGTGTTTTTCATAATCTGTTTTTGATGGAACAAGGCTAAGGGCTAAATTTGCTGTAATTAGAACATAGCCCCTAAAAGTAAATTGGAAGTTCTGTTTGACTCATCATGGACCGAACCGTGTCCTACAAGGTCCGAATTCTCCTCGTAGACATGCCAAAACCCATGTGGCGTACTAGGTGGAGCGAGTTTTGGATCATATCCAACACTCCCATAGATTCTTGTCAAACTCTTGACTCAAGTACTCTCCTCTATGATCCAATCGTAGAGCCCTAATACTTTTGTCAAGTTTGTTCTCTACTTCATTCCTGAATATTTTGAACAATTCAAAGGATTCTGATTTGTTTCTTCATAAGATACACAAATCCATATTTCCCTGATCCTATCAGTAAATATGATGAAGTACTGAAAACCATATTTAGCATTTGTGCTTAGTGGCCTTCATACATCAATATGTATGATTCCCAAAAGATCATATATTTGCCTAATAAGTTTTACATGTCTCATATGATTCAATAATCAAATGAGTTTCAGAAATCCATCCTCATGGAGATCTAGATATGTATCTCTTATTTATGAGGCCTAAACGATAATGCTAAAGATAATTGAAGTTCATATCATTATATGCAAACCTCTAGGTATTAATTTTATAGATGAAATTACCATGATCAAGGATATACAATCCTCTTAGACAAAATTGCGTTACAATAATGCATATCATAATAAATGGAATAACATTTGTCCTTTATTATGATAAGGAGCTTTCTTGTCCAAACAAGAAACTATGATAATGGTCCTACTCATAGCTAGGACATGATCGCTTTTGTCTAATTCATGAACAATTTCTTAAAGGTAGAAATAATTCCCTACGGCTTATTCAGCAACCCTTTGCTTCATAGCCCCACGTATAGGATTATTTCTTCCTTATCCAATTTTCTTCGTCTCTTGAGATCCTCCACATTTCTATAAATGTGAGATCCTCATCTAGTATCATATACTTATGATGATAAGATAGACACATTGATTTCTATAACAAAATACCCATATTGGAATTCATAATTCCTTTATTACTTTCTTCCAGGTACTTTGGGTAGCCTCTCTTCCTCTACACCACCTATGGGACTCCAAGGCAACTTGGTTTTAGCAACAGGCTTGCTTTATACCCATGGGGTCGGCGCAAACCATTTGCCCTTACCCATGCTGTTAACCATTAACAGCTTTGCCCATGCCCATTATGAGTGTTTTGTTTAGTGATTTTTCAATCATATTGAGTAAATCAACTTTAAAACAAAACTATAATTGCATCCAATGCAATTCTTGGTCCACTTGGGTGAATAACCGTTTATTCTTTATCTATTTCATAGATAATGCCCATTCACTAATGTTTCAATCATATTGAATTAGCTTATTTGCATAACGCAAAGTGGAGCAACACTTCAAACCTTTCATGTCTAGCTCGCTCTTTTGAAAGAGCTTCTTTCAATGTATGATCATATCATATTTCTCCATGTTTCTCTTCTTGCTTCCAAAGCTCAGAGTTCATGGCAGCTAACATGAGGCAAGTCATAACCAAAGAACCATTCTTTGGTGTTCCTTTCATAGGTTTTAGTGTGTTTTGGTAGTTTGGTGGAAGAGAGCTTTATGTTCTACGAAGTACAACAAATTCTCTTTTATTTTAGAACAATTCTCAATTGGGTAAAAGACACTTTGCACCCCTATGTTTAGGCAGAAAGACACCTGACACCCCTGTGTTTTGGATAATTCACTTTACCACCCTCGCAATGGACGGAACTCAAACAGCTCTCTCAAAATACTTTTTTACCCTCAACTTTTTAGAAAATTACATACTATAAATATCCTTATTCTCCTTCTCCTCCCACTCTTCCTCTCCCGTTCTCTCTCTAAACCCTAGCAGCCATCACCATTCACCACAACGACCCCCTCCTATCCATAGCCTCACAACTTGAGGAAGAACATAGCAGAGCCTCCCCTAATTCAACCCATCTGAACCCATAAAAACCTAATGCGATAAAGGATTTCGACAAAAAAGGTGACGAATTTATCGATCTGAAAAGTTCGCCGACGAGAAGAGTCGGTGGTGGCATAGAGGCTTGTTGCTTTCGTTGCCATTGATGTTGCCATATCTTTTGCTTCTGTTTTGTTTTGCTGGGTCCGAGAGGAGACAGAGAGTGAGAGGGAGAGAGAGATGGAGGGAGCGTGAGACAGGGAGTGGTGTGTTGCGGTGGTGGTGTTGGGTTTCGGAAAAACAGAGGGTGGTAGTGTTAGTTATCGACAAAAATAGAAGGTGAGGGAGATGGTGGTGGCAGTGGTGAGTTGAGGGTGGTGGTTGGAGATTGTTATCGTGGCTAAAATTGGTGGTCCATCTGCGGTGGAGCCCATTCTGCTGAATCAAAATCAGTCTCCAATCGATTCAAATTCACCTCCCTCATCCCCTCTAGCTCGTTGCCGCCGATCTACAACCAGCTCCGGCGACTCTTCAGGGGATAACAGCTAAGATGTTCTATTTGAGACAACAACTAAATCAATCACACTGATCTAAGGTAGACTCCAGAAACTTCTTTGATTTTGATTAAATTTGGGGGCTGTAATTTTAAATTTTGAAGGGTTTCAACTTGGGTCTGTGAGTTAAGAAATTGGGGTTTTGTAGTTGCTATGGTGGGTTTGAATTGGAGCTTGGAAAACAAAGTTCTGAATTGGATCTGGGGTTGACTTTTGGTGGTGTGTGGCTGTATAGTTGGTTGGAATTGGAGCTAGTTGCTGGGGTCGGGTGGGTTTCACTTGACTGCTACAGCAAGAACAAAGCAGAGCCTCCCCTAGTAGTTGTTGGTGTTGGTGTTGGTGGCCATTCGGTGGTGGTGGTGGTGTAGACAGGTGTTACTGGTGGCCATTCGGTGGTGGTGTTGGGCAATCAGTGGTGGTGGAGGAGGCGATCGTCAATAACACCAAGAACGGGATATATGAACACAAAAGACAAACAGGGGCAAAATTGTCAAAAAAATATTAAAAAGTTGTTTCTCGGACGGAATGTAACAGAAGGGTGCTAAGTGTCCTCACTTTTTTCGGTTACAGGGGTGGTAAAGTGAATTATCCAAAACACAGGGGTGTCGGGTGTCTTTTTGCCTAAACATAGGGGTGCAAAGTGTCTTTTACCCTTCTCAATTTTATACCAGTCTAGGAAATAGATAAAGTCGTGTTTTTTGTTTGTTTAATTCCATGTGTATTCAACATAATAGGATTATGCAAAGTTTGTGACGTTTAACTATATTTAACAAGGATTTAAATTGTTAAACATAGCTCTCACTATTTTACTACGGATTAATAACCCTCAAGATATTAATGCGGAAAATATCCTTATATTTTCTAGTGGGCCAAGATCCATGTTTCATCTCCTTATGAGCTTGCTTTGGCAAGTCACCCATAATTTGACTACTTTAGGTAGGAACAATTCCAATTGCATCCCTTATGCAACTCTTGGTTCAATTGGGCAAATAACTCCTTATTTATCCATCCATATGGATAATCCCAATTGATTGCCTCTAGGTTTCTTAATCATATTAATTGCCTAGTTGTGTTCAACCTCTTATTTAAACAATTGCACATTGTTACGTGTCATCGCATTCCATCATTATGAACCAAGTCGCCATGCTTTGGCACGCACGAACTTGATAAATAATGATGATAATGAGTGTTTAAATAACGAGAAGGAAAGAACACAATATTTGAATTTTGAGGGATTTTTAAATTCAATTTTAATTGTTTTGTTGATCAATATCAACTAATCTATCTATTTGAGTTTGGGCACAACTCCAAATAACAGATCCGGGTTGTCTAATTATCTTATTATCCTAATTGCATGCATCATCCATACACCAACCACAAAATAATAAGACAATAAAGTAAACAACCAAAAAACAAAAATTAAACGTGATGTGGATATGGCTTTTTCTAGACTAAGATAATTACAAGCCAATGGAATTATCTATGAACCCTAAAAGCAAACACATCTCCATGCGTCTTGATCTTTTGGTCCATCCTTCATAGTCATGTGGAATGCTCCATGCTCCATTCTTTGTGGCTCCTTTTGGCTTTGGGCTTCTTTTCTTCAATCTTGGCTAACAATCTACTTATCTAGCACTAGCTAACTTCTATACTAAATAAAATAAATCTCACAAGTTGAAAAAAAAATGGCACGCAGGCCATAAAACCCTATTAATTATTACAATTAATTGATCAGCTCGCAGGCCGTAAACCAAACCACAAAATTAAACATCCACATCAAACCACATCCCAAGGCCATATCCAATCACCATGCAAATTGCACATAAACAGTTAAAATCCAATTTTAACGCGCTTGGTCAATTTTAATTGATTTTAGGATTTCTAGGGTTAAAACGGTCCATGGGCCCAACAATCAAATTGCCCGGGCCCAAAATTATGAACCACAAGTCCCTAGGGCCGGCCCGGCCCATAACCCACACGCCTAGGCCGCGGGTTAGGGCCGCCCGGCCCCTAGGGCGGCCAAGCTTGGGCGGCAAGCATGAGGGGCGGTCCCCTAGGGGGGCCGAACCTCCTTGAGGGAGTTGTTTCCAAAACAACTCCCTTGCTTGGTGCCCAAGTTTGGTTGTTTCCTTGTTTTGGGAGAACTCCTTCTTCCCCAAGGATGCCCAAACCCTAGATCTAAGACCCTAAAATTTCTCAAACTCACCAATTCATGCATCCAATGCAAAACTTAGATCTTGTTATGATAGATTATTGACAAATTGCTTCTCATGCTTGATTTGTCTTGTTTTACGCGATAAACAATCAATTTAAGGTGTAAAACAACTAAAACGTAACACATAAACCACGTTTATGCTCTACAACCTGGCTCTGATACCACTGTAGGGTTTTAATTCATGGATGCGCAACGGAAACACAAACAATCATAACCCATGCAAAACCCTCCAAGGATCACAAGTCAAGAGTCATAACGATGGTAAGGGAAGAAATCAATAACACACCTTAGGGTTCTCCTTTGATGACTTCAAACGCGAATAGTGTCACGTCTCTACGGTTGATCCACGCTTAGAGGTGAGATCTAGATCCTCCAAATCCATGTGCTAGCTAGGAAGAATGGAGGAGGAAGAAGAAACCAAGCAACAACGGAGTGCCAAGAGGTGGGGCGGCACTCTTCATGGCCGACGGGTAAGGGCGACAATCCCGAAGGGGGTTCGGCCCTTTTGGGGCTTGCTATCTCTCCTTGCTTTATTCTCTCCTTACTTCTATCATATAGATGTGTGGTGTGTAGAGAAAAAAATAAGCTAGGAGTGATCTTTATATAGTCCAACAACTCCTTGTCCTACTACATAAAGATCCCCTCTCCTAATCCTACGCAAGTTCGGATTAGTCCCTTTTTGCAAAAATAGTCCTTATCATGTCAATACATGGATTAGTTCTATTTGCAAATTAATCCTAATCATGTCTCTACATGAATTAGGCCACCTTGGCAAATCCTAATCATGTCTATACATGGATTAGTCCAACTTGCATATTAGTCCTACTAAGTTAGCAAGTTGTTGCGATTTGATCCTTTTAATTAATTAATCATATTAATTAATTAATTCCCAAGTCTAATTCACCCCTATATGGCGTGTGACTCCATAGGTTATATTTAGTTGGTAGTAACTATTTACTAATATGGAGCGGCCTCTAGCAAGACATCCATTCTAGCCAACAAATAGAATAGTCATCATGACAAACCTTATGCAAGTAATTGTCTCATCCCTTTGTCTCAATATCCGGATTGGACACGAGACATACAAGTCACACTCGTACATCCAATTCATAGTTTCTCGATCCTGGGAATAGCCTTATTCGTGCAAATAACATCAATATCCCATATAGATTTATTTGAGTCTGGCCTGACATTTTATAAGCACTATCCCCCGAGTGGCCTAGGATATTTTCTCCCGTTATGTGGGAGGGACAAATTCTATCTCATCGACTACGATCTCTAAGCTTGCTTATTATTGTATCCAGTACACGCCTTTATAGCTACCCAGTTACGGTGTAGCGTTTGACGCTACCAAAATCACAATAATCCACAACTAGAATATCTAGTGACTTCAAGTCTAAGGATGACAATGTTGCACCGCGAGAAGCGCTTGTGACTTAACATAACATGTATGTAGCCTTCTCGGAGATGGGTCAATCCAGTATGCCATTACTCCTAATGCATACCCATGTGTTGGATCATGATATCTCCATATCAATCCAACCCCATACTAGTCTATAGATGATTGTCCTATTAATCATTATAAACGACTAGGGATATTTAAGAATATAACACTTATATTCTAAGGACTTCATTCATGTTAACATATCTCTATATCGATAACATAATGAATCGTAAATCCATAAATGTCACAATTAATTTGATTGCCTCTAGGGCACAATTCCAACATTGTCTACTAGACCTCTTTTGAAATCATTTTCAAGCAAAAAATTTGAAAATCTTTCATACCAAGCTCTTGGAGCTTGTTTTAAACCATAAAGAGCTTTGTCCAGTTTGTAGACATGATCTGGGAAATTGTCATTTTCAAAACCAAGAGGTTGTGCTACATAAACTTCTTCTTGAAAGTAGTCATTCAAGAAAGCACACTTCACATCCATTTGAAATAATTTCATGTTCTTGTAAGATGCAAATGCAAGTAAAATTCGGATTGCTTCTAACCTGGCAACTGGAGCAAAAGTTTCCTCATAATCAATACCTTCTTCTTGGTTGTAACCTTCAGCAACTAACCTTGCTTTGTTTTTGATCACTTTGCCACTTTCATCCAACTTATTTCTGAACACCCATCTAGTTCCAATGACAGACTGGTTTGTAGGTGGAGGAACCAGGTTCCACACCTTATTCCTTTCAAACTCATTGAGTTCGCTTTGCATAGCAATGATTCAGTCTGCTTCTTGTAATGCTTCTTTCACAATTTTTGGTTCTACAAGAGAGATAAAATCATTGAAAGCACATAATTTCTTCAACTGTGATCTAGTTTGTGTATCAGTGGTTGGATCTGAAATGATATTAGCAACTGGATGAGATGAGAGATATGTGACTCTCTTTCTTGGAGACCAGGGTTCAGGTTCTCCATATATCTTATCTGGTCTTGAAGTAGTGGCCTTGTCACTTGTATCCTTCTGATCATCTTTTTCAAGGCTGAGGCTTATTTTCAAGGCCTTGAGCACCATTTTCAAGGTCTTGAAAATGTCTTCTGTTTTCTTCTGAGCCTTTCATGAATCCCAGAGGATTATCAGTCTCTTCCTCTGATTCATGCTTGTTCAGATTCAAGTCTGTAAAACTTTCACTCAAAGAACCATCATAGCTTTCATCAAAATAACATGAATGCTTTCTTCAACCAGTTTGGTTATTTTATTGTAAACTATATAAGCTTTGCTATTCAGAGAGTAACTAAGAAAGATACCAGCATCACTTCTTGCATCAAACTTACCAAGATTATCTTTTCCCACTACAAGAAATCTGCCTTTTCCTGGCGGTTGGACATTTGAGCCGCCGTTTAAATGACCTATTTAACAGCGGTTTTGCGTAAACCGTCGTAAATATCAAAATTAAAGGCACAAGATTGTAAACCGCCGTATAAGGTGTACAGTTAACGGCGGTTTCCATAAAGCCCGCCGTAAAACTTAATATTAACGACGGTTAGAAGCTAATTGTCGTATAAGGGGTATCCTTTAGTGACGTTTAGGCAAAAGTGTCGTGTTTGCTACTCCGTTAAAGGCGGTTTGACCATAACCCTCGTTTCCTTTTAAATAAATAAAAAATAAATCCGTGAATCCCTATCTTAAATCTCATCCGTCTACTTAAATCTAATCACAATCGTTGGATTGAAACCCTATCATTATAACACCACCATCCACTCTCTCGTTCTCAGTTCAGTTGCGCCTTCCTCCCTCCTCTCTCGTTATTCGTTTTCTCATCAACGGAGAAGGTGGCTGGAACGACGATGGTGACCGGACGGATTCCGATCTATCCTTCTAGTATGGAGAAAGGATCGATCGCTTCTCCCCTCTCCCTCTGACTCCCTCCCTCTCGAATGGGTACTCCCTCCCTCTCAAACTCTTCTCTTCCTCCGTCTGTTTCCTCCCTCTGCTTCTATCGTCATCCTCCCTCTGAGTCTCTCATCTCTTCTTTTCTCTGTGATTCTCGTCTTCCTCTCTCTGATTCTATAGTTTCTCTCTCTCTCTGCACCCGTCTTCCTCTCTCTCTTATTATGTCGTCTTTCTCTTTCTCTCTCTGTTCTATGTTCATCCCCATCTCTCCTTCTGCGCCCCTTTGGTTCAAGATCTATTTTCGATTCTACCTCCCCCTCCATCTCTAACTTCCCTCCCCCCAACACTGTTTTTTTGGTTATAGATCTAGAAGATTCAATTATGGGTAATGAACAATGTGTAAGGCTGAATTTGGGAATGAACAATGTGTAAGTTTGTTTCTCGGTAAACAATCTGGAAGAAGATGATGCTACTGTCAAGAAAATTAATTTTTGTAACTGTTTTAATTTTAATTCAACCAGTGTATGAAAAATGAAAATGAAAATTAAAATTAAAATTAAAGAATTAATTAATTAATTATTCTTAAATAATTTCTCATTTCGAATTAATTAATTAAAATTAGTTTAATACATATACGACGGTTTTCAAGGAACTGCCGTTAACTTAACGACGGTTTATTCAAGCGCCGTTAATTTTAACGGCGGTTTAAAACTGTCGGTTACTATTCCCGACGTCGAGAATAACGACAAGTTTAAAACCGCCGTTTAGGCCGCCGTTTATACTTTTAACGGCGGTTTTCCTGCTTTTAACGGTGGTTTGGCCCTGCCTTTTTTTCCAGAAATTTTTGTAGTGTCCATTTTTATGGATAAAGCATGTATATCCAAAGGGCCTGAAGTATGAAATGTTTGGCTTCCTCCCTTTGAATAGTTCATAGGGGGTCTTCTTAAGAATAGGTCTGATCAAGCACTTGTTGAGAATATAATTTGCTGTATTCACAGCTTCTGCCTAATAATGTTTTGGAAATTTGTTTTCAAGAAGCATTGTCCTTGACATGTCTTCAAGAGTCTTGTTCTTTCTTTCAACAACACATTCTGCTGAGAGTTCTTGGAGCAGAAAAGTTGTGAGTAATACCATGCTTATCATTGAACAAATCAAATTCTAATTGATCAAATTCTCTACCATGATCACTTCTAATTGAAGCTACAGGTAGGTTTTTCATAGTTTGAAGTTCTCTGCAGATCTTTGAAAATTAAGAGAGGGCTTCAGATTTTTCTTTGAGAAACATAACCCAAGTATATCTAGAAATATCATCTACAAAAACTAGCATATACCTTTTACCTTTTGGAGTAGGTGTTCTCATAGGACCACATAGATCCATATGAAGCAGTTCTATGGGTCTAGTTGTACTTACAAACTTCTTTGGCTTCAAATAGATTCTGGTATGCTTGCCCTGAGCACAACCTTTGCACAATTCTTCTTCTCTGAACTTGATGGATAGTAATCCTCTTACAAAGTCTTTGGAAATCAACTTGTTCAAAGTATGCAAACTGATATGACCAAGCATCATGTGCCAAAGCTTTGAATCCTCTTTTAAGGCCTTGAGACACTTCAAACTCTTACATCCAATTTTGTTAGTCTGAAAAGTATAAACATTGTTTGATCTAGAGGTTGTGAGAATGCAATCTCCTGATTTCTCATTTTGCACCACACACTTCTCTTTGTCAAATATAACTTTGTTGCCATTTTCACAAAGGTGAGATACACTAAGCAAGTTAAATTTCAAACCATCAACTAGATACACATCAGAGAATGAGTTTTCAGAATTTGTACCAACTTTACCAATACCAAGAATATTGCATTTTCCTTTGTCACCAAGTGTAATGAACCTTCTGATTGCTCCTTCAATTTTGTAAATAGAGATCTCTTTCCACTCATGTGTCTTGAGCAACCATTGTCCATAAACCACTTTTGTTCTTTGGTGAAACCCTCAATGTTCTTCTCAGAACTTTCATCATGCTTGGCCATGAAGCAAAGGTTGGCATGTTCTTCTTCAGATTCTGATTTACTTGAGCTATATGAATCACTCCATGAAGCTACTTTCTTTTGAAAGCTCTTGCTTTTCTTGTGTGGACAATCTCTTATCAAATGTCCTGAATAGTTTATTTCATTCTCTGTTGAAGTGTTTGTTTCCAAAGTTTTTCTTCATTTTGAGAATTCTTGTCAAGGCTTTGGAAATCAAAGCAAATGGATCTTCATCATCACCATCCTCAGTTTCAATGCTTTGAGTTCTCTCATTTTCTTTGTCTTTAAGAGCTAAGTTCTTGACATTTTCTGGGAGCTCTCCATCAGATTCATTCATAGATATTTCATGTGTCAGAAGCTTTCATTGTAGGTCATCAATTTGTAGAGTTGAGAGATTCTGAGCTTCTTCAATTGTTGTGGTCTTTGGTTCTCAATTTTCTTTTGGAAGACTTCTTAGTATCTTCCTCACATTTTATTCATTGGAAAAGTGTTTTCCCAGTGAATCAAGGTTGTTAACAATGTCTTTGAACCTCTTGAACATATATCTGAAAGACTCATATACATTCATCTTAAACAGCTCATATTACCTGAGATAGATGTTGATCTTGGTTTGCTTCACTTGACTGGTTCCTTCAAAAGTAACCACCAGTTTATCCCAGATTTCTTTGGCAGTAGTGCGGCCTGAAATCCTGTTGAATTCATCTGTACTCAAAGCACATTATAAGATGTTAATAATTTGTAATTCCTAGAGAATTGCTCTAATTCAGAAGAAGAGAGTAAGTCTTCAGATTTGGGATATCTAATACCATCTTTCTCTGTGTAGAAAGTGTGAGGTCAATTCTGAATAATTGTCCAAAGCTCTATGTCTTGATCAATGATGAACATTTTCATCAAGGCTTTCCAGTGAGCAAAATTTTCTCCACAGAATAGAGGAGGTATGTTAGCAGCTCTTCCTTGTGAGAACCACCATCACCTGCAGTACTCATGATCACCAGATGGTTAAATCTATACAGTGATACAAGATCTGATACCAATTGAAAGTGTGAGTGTGCAGTTGGTAATGCAGTAGATATACTCTAGAAGGGGGTGTTGAATAGTGTATGCCAACTTTTGGCAAAACTTGCTAGGAATATGAGAACTTGTGAAAACTAGTGAAGATCAAGGCCTTGAAAACAATTTCAAGCCTTTGAAAGAGATGCGGTTTGTACTAAAGCAAATAAGCCTTTTTCAATGCCTTGAAAAGAGTTTCAAACCCTTGAAAAAGCGACAGTTTTGAGTGCTGCAAGAACTATGAAAGGAATGAACTGAAAAATGCAAGAGACAAATGATTTATAGAGTTCAGTACACTTGGACCTACGTCTCTACCTCAGGGATTTGATCCCTGCAGGATTTTCAAATCAATTCTTATTAATCAAAATCTAAGCCCTAGATCTCAAGAACAGAGAATTGCCTTACTCTGTTACATCTTGTGGTTTTCCCTAACCTATCTAGTATCTGCTCTAGCTAACTGACTAACTAAGAATTCTCTATTGTTCACTTTGAACAATCCTTTAGATTGGAGATAGAAATATTACAGAAATGATCTACCAATAAAGCACAATACAGAAGAACACTTAGAGTGTAGAAACTGCAGTGAAATATGCAGTGATCTTCTGTGAATGGATTGGGAGAATAATGAACTTCTTTGATTCTATATAGAATGACACAATGGCAAAAGCAAGTAATATGCAATTTTTGGAGTAAGAGGTTGGACGCACTTAGGCTATTTCAATAGGATTGGAAGCCTAAAGGTAAATCATTTAGGATTATCTATGGGATGGATAAATAAAGAGTTATTTGCCCGATTGAACGAAGAGTTACATAGGATGCAATTGGAATTTTTTTCCTACATAAATAGGTAATTTTTGGGTGACTTGCTAAAGCAAGCTCAAGAAGAAGTGAAATATGGGTCTTGGCCCACTAGAAAATATAAGTGATATTTTCTGCATTAATATAGAGGGTTATTAATCTAAGAAAAATAGTGGGAGCTATGTTTTATAATCTATATATTATTAAATGTAGTCATTTGTTCGCAAAATACTAAAAATTGTATATTTCTCATTTAGCAGAATTCCAATGGCAAACAATTCATCGAATTCATTGCAATCCCTACGATCAGTCCTTGAGAAGGACAAGCTTTCTGGAATTCACTTTCTGGGCTAGTAAAGAAACGTGAGAATCGTTCTCAAGAAAGAAAAGAAAATGTACATTATAGAAGAGCAAGCTCCTGAAGGTCTAGAAAATAATACTGCTGCAGCCATGAAGGCACATCAGAAGATCGTTGACGATGCTAATGATGTGGCCTGCCTTATGCTTTGCACCATGAAATTTGAGCTTCAGAAGCAACACGAGAACATGGCTGCGTTTAATAGGATCATACATTTGAAGCAGCTCTTCTAAGAGAAGGCTAGGCATAAGCTGTATGAGGTGTCAAAGGCATTATTCAAGTGTCATCTATTAGAGGGAAACCCGGTGGGGCCTCATGTACTTCGCATGATCGGGTAATTGGAGAGCCTCACGCGCCTGGGGTTTCCGGTGGGTCAAGAGTTGGCCACTGATCTCATCTTGCAATCATTGCCTGACAGTTATAGCGAGTTCATCATGAACTATAACATGAATGAGATCAGTTAACCACTACCAGATCTACTCAATATGTTGAGGACATCTGAACAAAGCATCAACAAAGGAAAAGGCAAGACCATAATGATGGTCAATAAAGGAAAGGGCAAGCAAGTCCCCTTTACCTCCAAAAAAAGAGAAAGAAAGTTGCTAAATCCAAGGATCATGCCTTAAAGCCCTATGGCGGCGTGACTAAGGGTGATTGTCACTACTGCAGTAAACCTGGACACTGGAAAAGAACTGCCCAAAGGATCTGGAAGATAAGAGGCTCGCAATAGTGATTCAACTACCACCAGGTATTTTTGTATTAGATGTCAATCTTTCTTTCTCTTCATCTTGGGTTTGGATACAGGATGTGGATCTCACATTTTTCGAAATGTGCAGGATCCAAAGAGAAGTAGGAGACTGACTAAAGGGGAGATAGACTTGCGCGGGGGAATGGAGCAAGAGTTACTGCATTAGCCGTAGGCGTTTATGAGTTATCTTTGCCTTATGAACTTATCTTAGTATTAAACAACTGTTATTTTGTGCCTGCTATAAGTAAAAAAATATTTATATTTCTTGTTTGTACAAGACAGATTTTTCTATTAAAATAAAGGACAAATGTTGCTCCTTTTATTTTGATGGTTTGCATTATTGTAATGCTTATTGTCTAATAGAGTGTATATCCTTGATCTAGATAACTCCGTCTATAACATTAATACCAAGAGGATTAAAACTAATGATTTAAATCCTAATTACTTATGGCATTGTCATTTAGGCCATATAAACGAGAAACACATTCCTAGACTCCATAAGGATTGATTCTTAAACTCATTTGATTATGAATCATATGAGACATGTGAATCTTGTTTGTTAGGAAAAATGACAAAGTCTCCTTTCAAAAAAAAGGAGAGAGGACTAGTGAGCAATTGATTCTCGTATATACTGATGTATGTGGGCCATTTTCCATGCCTGCCAGAGGTGGTTATCTTTATTTTATTACATTTACTGATGATTTCAGTAGATATGGATTTGTATACCTTTTGAAGGCCAAATCCGAATCCTGTGAAAAGTTCAAAGAATTCAAGAATGAAGTAGAGAAGCAAATTGGCAAGAGTATTAAGGCTCTACGATCGGAACGTGGAGGAGAATACTTAAGCAAAGAGTTTGACGACAATCTTAGAGAGTGTGGGATCTTGTCCCAACTCACTCCACCAGGAAGACACAGTGGAATGGCGTGTCCGAGAGGAGGAATCGAACCCCGTTAGACATGGTTCGATCTATCATGTGTCAAACTGATCTTCCATTATCATTTTGAGGGAACACTCTCTTATGTGCAGCTTTCACCCTTAACCGTGTTCCATCCAAATTTTTCATGAAGACTCCATAAGAGATGTGGAGTGGGAGGCGTCCCACGTTGTCTTATATGAGGATTTGGGGCTGCGGTGTCTATGTAAAGCGTTTACAAACAAAAAAGCTCGGGCCCAAGTCGGATAAGAGTATTTTTGTGGGATACCCTAAGGAAACAAAGGGATATTATGTTTACAATCATGTCGAGAACAAAGTGTTTGTTGCTCGGACCGGCGAGTTTCTAGAAAGAGAATTTGTCTCTAAAGAAGCAAGTGGGAGGACTGTAGAACTTGAAGAAATTTAAGAACCACAAACCATAGATCCTACTGTGGAACATGAACAGGAACCGTAAGATGTTGTGGAGGAACCTGTTCAGGTAACACAAGAACATCATAGGTCGAGTAGGGTGCGTCAAGAGACAAAGAGGTATGGACTTCTCATTCTTGATCCCGGTGTTGCACTACTCATATATGATGAGCCTACTATTTATGGAGAGGTCATGAAAGGGCGGACTCTCAAAAAGTGGCTTGAGGCCATGAGATCCGAAATGGAATCCATGTGAACCAAAAAAGTATGGACTTTGGTGGAACCACCCCAAGGGGCTCGGCCCATAGGGTACAAATGGGTCTTCGAGAAGAAGACCGACATGGATGGCAATGTGATTGCCTATAGGGGCTGATCGGTGGCAAAAGGATTCAGACAGATTCATGGTATTGACTATGATGAAACATTTTCCCCAGTCGTAATGATCAAATCCGTTGAATCTTACTTGTTATTGCATCTTATCATGATTGCGAGTTTTGACAGATGGATGTCAAAATAGCATTTATGTATAGAAACCTCCTTAAGGATGTGTACATGACACAACCAGAGGGTTTTGAGGATCCAGAGCATGCCCATAAAGTGTGTAAGTTGCAGCGATCCATTTATGGGTTGAAGAAAGCTTCTAGGAGTTGTAATCCACGTTTTGATTATGAAGTCAAAGAGTTTGGCTTCATCAAGAACGCATATGAGCCTTGTATTTAAATGAAGGTTACTGAATGCTCTGTTGTGTTTCTTGTCTTGTATGTGGATGACATACTACTCATTGGAATTGACATTTCTAACTTGCAATATGTTAAAGATTGGCTAGGAAAGTGTTTCTCAATGAAGGACTTAGGGAATGCAGCTTATATACTTGATATCAAGATCTATCAGGATAGATCAAGAAAGCTTCTAGGCCTAATTCAAAGTAAATATATAGACAAGGTGTTGAAAAGGTTCAACATGTATGAATCCAAGAGAGGATTCTTGCCCATGTTGCATGGGATCACCCTTTCAAATGATCATTTTCCTTCCAATGATATTGAGAAGAACCGCATGAGTAGGATTCCTTATGCTTTGGCCATAGGATCTATCATGTACATCATGTTATGTACTAGGCCAAATGTGTCATACGCGTTGAGTATGACAACCAGATATCAGTCCAATCTGGGTGAGAGTCACTGGATAGGAGTCGAGAACATCCTTAAGTACTTGAGAAGAACTAAGGATGCGTTCATGATTTATGGAGGGGCGGAAGATCTAAGTGTAAAAGCTTACACTGATGCAAGCTTCCAAATCGACATAGATGATTTCAGATCACAGTTGGGATTTGTGTTTTGCCTAAATGGAGGAGCAATGAGATGGAAAAGTTACAAGCAAGAGACGGTTGCTGATTCTACAACTGAGGTTGAGTACATTGCTGCATCGCGTGCAGCAAAGGAGGGCGTTTGGATTAGGAATTTCATTACTGAGCTTGGTGTGGTTCCTAGTATTGTGGATCCAATAGAATTGTATTGTGACAACATTGGGGCGATCGCACAATCTAAGGAACCCAGGTCACACCAGAAATCCAAACACGTACTCTGGAAATTCCATCTTAATCGAGATATCATCGATAGAGGATATGTGAAGATATGCAAGATTCCTACAGATGATAATCTGCCAGATCCACTCACGAAGCTGCTTGTTCAGTGCAAGCATAAAGGACACACTAGATCAATAGGCATATGAGATGGACCAGATTGTCTCTAGTGCAAGTGGGAGACTGTTGGAACAGATGCCCTAGAGGCAATATTATTTAGTATGAATATTATTTTTTCTAGAATATCATTGTATTATTTATGGAGATAATTAATATAATGAAGTCCTTAGATTTCAATGTGTTCTTTATCTTAAGTATCCCTAGTCGATTGTATTGATTAACAGGACAATGAACTATAGATTAGTATGTGGGTAGATTGATATGGAGATATCAAGTCTAGCACATGGGTATGTATTAGGGGTAATGGCATACTGGAATGACCCACCACGAGAAAGCTACAAACAAGTTATGTAAGGTCACAAGTGCTTCTCGTAGTGACAATGCTATTGTGGTCCTTAGACTTGAAGTCATTGGATACTCTAGTTGTGAAATATCATTCATTGATATTATGAAACATTGCGCCTTAACTGGGTAACTATAAAGATAGTTGTCGCGCATGATAGGAAGCAAATAGACATCGTAGTGATGTAAAGAGGATTTGTCCCTCCCACATAACGGGAGAAAATATCCACAACCACTCGAGGGGTAGTTCTTATAGAATGTCAGCCCAGACTCGGATAAATCAATATGGGATATTGATGTTATCTGCATGGATAAGACTATTCACAGGATCGAGAAACAATGGATTGGATATACGAGTGTGACTTGTATGTCACGTGGCCAATACGGATATGGTGACAAAGGGATAATACAATACGGTAACACTAGGAAAAAAGGTTTGTCAGATCACTGACTATTTCTATTAGTTGGGTGGCATAGATGTGCTGCTAGACACCGCTCTATGTTGGTAATTTTTACTACCAACTAAGTAGAAACCTATGGGGTCACATACCCTATGGATTAAACCGGAATTTGGGATTGATTAATAAAACTAATAAAATAGAAGGATTAATATGCAACCATATGCAAACTTAGAAGGACTAATGTGCAAGGTGGACTAATCCGTATATGGATAGGATTAGTAGAGGGGCTAATATGTAGTTAATAAGGAGTTATTAACTATATATGTGAACTCCTAGCTTATTTTCTAATAAGATTAATTCATTATTGAGTGAGAGAAAAAGCAATGAGAGAGCAAGAAGACTAGACCGAAGCTTAGCCGTCCGCCCCCCTCACCCGTCGGTCACCAAGAGGCGCGACATCTTGG
Organism: Linanthus parryae; assembly: GCA_023055425.1. Classification (NCBI taxonomy): domain Eukaryota; kingdom Viridiplantae; phylum Streptophyta; class Magnoliopsida; order Ericales; family Polemoniaceae; genus Linanthus; species Linanthus parryae. The sequence continues at coordinate 124,295,460 of JALGPY010000003.1, read as the reverse complement.
TCCTATTTTCACGTGATCTTATTCCTCCTTCTTGGCGTGGACTAGCACATAAACTCATGGATGATTCCGGTGCAATCCTATGTGTGGATACGCATATAGACGTGGATGAAATTCTACGTAAAAGGGATCAATTTAAACAAACAAGGTACATATGAATATTTCCTTTACCATGTTATGATGCCTTATCCTATGATCCTTTGAGGGTCTTGAATGGAGTAAATTATAGTTTATTCCGCTGCGTAATCCGCATCAGAACCCTACACATGATCATAAGGATTCCGAAATCCCTACACCGCCGCCGGAAGCCGAAGAGGAAGAAGCAAAAGACTCTAATAGTGAGGATCCGTCAAGAGTAGAGGAATCACTTCATCAAAGTATTGCTAAAGGAAGACCAAGGAGAGTGATAAAGCCTCCGGCGAGATACAAGGATGATGGCATGGTGGGATATGCATTACAAGTAGCGCAAGAGGTAGAGGATGAGTCATCCTCCTACAAGGCCGTTATATCTATTTCTGAGTCAGCATAATGGATTGTCGCGATGGGAGAAGAGATGGAGTCTCTTAGCAAGTACTCTACTTGGGAGATTGTTAAATTGCATGCGGGAAGGAAGATATTCACTTGCAAATTGGTTTTCAGAATAAAGGAAGAAACTACATCTGGAGAGGGCAACAAGAATAAGGCAAGGATAGTTGCAAGTGGGTTCAGTCAAAAAGAGGGAGTTGACTACAACGAGATATTCTCACCGCTGGTGAGACATACTTCTATCCGGATGTTACTAGCTTTAGTTTCACACCACGACTTAGAGCTTGAGAAATTGGATGTCAAGACAACTATTCTACATGGAGAGTTGGAACAAGAGATATACATGAGCCAACCGGAAGGGTTCCTAGTTCTCGGAAAAGAGAACCACGTGTGCAAGCTGAAGAGATCTCTCTTTGGACTTAAGAGGTCGTCGAGGCAATGGTACAAGAGGTTTAACAGTTTCATGTTGAAGATTGGTTAGCACAAGTGCGAGTATGATTGTTGCGTGTATCACATAGAGTCGCAAAGTGGATCACGTATTTACCTAGTTCTGTATGTGGATGAAATTCAGATCACAACTCAGGATATCAAGGACATCAGAGAACTAAAGATCTCACTTAGCGGGGAATTCGAAATGAAGGATCTTGTAGTTTCTCAGAAAATATTGGGAGTTGATATCTATAGAGACAGGAAGAAGTAGAAGAAGCTTTTCTTGTCACAGTAGGGGTACATCAAGAAAATCATGGTAAGATCCGGGATGCTATTAGCTAATCCTATAGATACTCCTATGGAAACTAACAGCAAGCTGGGAATGTACACCGTTCAGGCTGAGGAGGAGAAGGAGTACATATCCAAGGTTCCATATGCTAGCACAGTCGGAAGCCTTATATATGCTATGGTTTGTACTCAAACAGACATAGCATTTTCTGTTAGTGTGGTTAGTCATTTTATGTATCATCCAGGGAGGGATCACTGGAAGGCAGTGCAGCGAATATTCAGGTACCTTGGGTCAAGTGAAAACAGCTTTGCAGCTGGTTTCTCAGATTCGAACTATGCAGCGGATGTTGACAATGGAAGATCAATGATGGGATATGTATTTGTTCTGGGAGCATCTTTTGTTAGTTGGAAGAGACGCTACAGCCGAAGATGACTTTGTCCACCACAGAGGCGGAGTATATGGCTCTAGTAGAAGCAGTAAAGGAGGCAATTTGGCTTAAGGGAATGTTCAATGATCTAGGACTACATCAAGATCAGGCGATAGTCTACTGTGATAGCTTGAGTGCAATTTTCTTGACTAAGGACCAGGTTCATCATGTAAGGACCAAGCATAGTGACGTCACGTATCACTTTCTGAGAAGTGAATGCAGGATCAAGGTGATGAAGGTGGGGACTGCTGACAACCCCGCGAATATGTTCACCAAGCCAGTTCCATGGAGCAAGTTCCAGCATTATCTGGAATTACTCAGCATTATTTGTTCGAATAGATTCCCTAGAGGCAATCTTATTTAGTATGAAGATTGTTTTTGGCTAGAATCATCATTGTATTATTTATGGAGATATTTAATATAACGAAGTCCTTCGATTGCAATGTGTTGTTTATCGTAAATATCCCTAGCTCATTATATTGATTAACATGACGATCAACTATAGACTAGTATGTGGGTAGATTGATATGGAGATATCAAGTCTATCACATGGGTATGCATTAGGGGTAATGGATTATTGGATTGACCCACAATGAGAAGGCTACATACAAGTTATGTAAAGTCACAAGTGCTTCTCGTAGTGACATTGGTATTGTGGTCCTTCGACTTGAAGTCACTAGATACTCTAGTTGTGAAATGTCATGCTTTGATATTATCAAACGTTGCGCCTTTAACGGGATTTATTAAGGTAGTTATCGGACATGATACGAAGCAAGCCTAGAGATGGTATTGATGTAGAGAAGATTTGTCCCACCAACATAATGTGAGCAAATATATGCGGCCACTCGAGTGTGGCATAACTGATCCATAGTAGATGACTCGAATGTGGCATAATTGATCCATAGTATACTTTCAAGTGATGGGTTCGCTCCAGAAGTGTCACGTAAAGTTCTCTATATTTGTGCCATGAAATCTCAAAGTCAATGTACGCCTACCGTACCTGCTCTGGCATATCCAGAGCAGGCTTGTTAGAGATACTGCATTATCTCAGTAGTATTTAGTTTTTTGTTTTTCTTTTGTTGAGAATTACATGATATAGCCGAATTCAAACTCGGAACCTCATGCAGAGGCTCCAAACGCTCTACCACTGAGCTAGCAGCCATTTGCTCAGTAATATTTTTAGTTAACTAGTATGTTAGCATTATTTTAGTAAAAATGTAACTAGGATTATCAAGCCTCCTAGCTAGTTTAGTTTATTTGGTATATTTTTTTGTACCGATTAAAAAAATAGTTTATTTGATATTTTTCCTAGTTTAGGATTGAGTAGTCAACAAGTCAGCTTCGCCCACCTTTCATTGTACATAGAGGTGTACACGAATCGGATCGCTCTGGATTGAGGTTGAGTTAAATTCGATCCACGGTTTACGGATTGGGCCCAACCGGATCCACAGTTTCGCGGATTGGATTAATCCGGGGATCACAAATATTTCCAAATATTTCCGAATATGCTTAACTAACACAATGAAAACAAATATACAATTATCATTTAGTATAACTATTAGTTAATCTACAAAATTTATTCCCGTGTCTTCTCAAAAAAAATATTCCTCTTTATATCATCAAAAATTAAAATTATTCAATTATTCAACGCAACAATGATAAGTAATCACATTACTTGTTTAGAGTTAACATAAGAACAAATCATATTGATGGAAGTAATAAAAATAACATATTAATAAGTATAGACGGTTGACCGATCAAATTGAATTTATATTTTTTGATTTTTGTTCGATCCTTGTACATAGAGAGAGCCCTTTCCGCTTCACCAAGAGATTTCTCTAATATTAAGCATACTTGCACCTAGCGTGGCAAGTCCCACATACTTCTCGTAGAGCTTCCTGCAACGGTCTATGTTGCCAAGCCGCAGCTCCATTTTAATATACCTGCGAATTATTTTCCCTTTTGGAGCTTTCCCTATTGCGCTGCCTAGGATTTAGTCGCGCATCCTTCAGATTCAGCTGTCGGATCTCGAACTCCGCTGCCAACACCCAAATCTTTGAAAACGAGAATTTCTTGTGCAGAATCAGCCTCAGACACTCCCTGTAAACCGCTCTTGTTCGTTCCACATCTTTTGCTCCAAGCTCTTCGTACAAAGCGTAGTTAATCCAGAGGTAAATATACCGCTGCCAGTACCTTTTCTCCTCCGCTGGTGGAACATTAGCGATCTCTCGCTCATATAATTCGCGAATGTGGTCTCGACTACCCACACCCTCGTCCAACCAGATATAACTGAACCATGTGTCGTAGTTGAGTGGAACATTGTTGACCTCGGCCTTGTTATAACAAAACTCCTGTTTCAGAGCTCTGTTACCAGTTTGTTATAACCTGTGGGTATTCGAGCAAGAACAACGTAAGAAAACAAGAACGAGACAGATATTTAACGTGGTTCACTAACGAATTCGTAACGAACCCGCTAGCTATTCCACGGCCAGAACCAGATATTTTATTGAGTGTCTTGATGCGTGTTTCTTGTGAGCGGAAACTTACATGGAGAAAAGATGTTTATATAGTTCTTGTGTATTATCAGTGCATGTATGGTTTATCTTCTACTGGTTCTTGCTAGTAAAAAAATATTGCTACGAGCTAGTATACTCTTATTCTTCGAAGATTAGGTGTGGTTTTATGTCTGGTAATAGTAAAATTATCATCGATTGTTGCTAGCACTCTCCAAACTGATGTATTTGAAGTACTGGTGTGGGTAGACTTTTGTAAACGTGTCGTGTGAAGTTCTGCTAAACGTGATCTCTTAAAAACATGTACACAAATTGTGTCTTGATCTTACCTTTATTGTTGTTGCGAGTATTAGATACCTAATATTTCTGAAAATTGATGTGTTCAATGTGCCAGTGCCAGAGTCAGTAAATCTTCATAAACCACATGATTCAATCAAAATTGTCTTGCTTAGTGAATGATCTAATCAAATTCGTGTGCAAATTGCTGTTTAATCTTGCATGATTCTGAAACTGTTTTAGGCTTAGTTTCTGTTGTGTTCAAACCATATTGGTAGCATTCTAACCATGATGAATAATATGTACAAGTTGCGGACTAATCTCCCTTAATTGAATCATTTTAGACTAGTCTGACATCTATAACAGTCATTGACATGTTTTTTGCATCATTGTCTATGCAAGAAAGTAATTTCAAAATATGCAATGTGCTATTCCTCATCTGCCACAACCTTCCGTTTCTTCCACCTATAGCTGCTTCCAAAATCTTGAAATTTGTTGTGTTGGCATCTTCAGGAAATACGTAGTCTACGTATTCTTCATACTCAGACTGCCCGCCTATGCTGCATGGACACTCCATCAGGGGTGTCGTTCTGTTTCGGACACTCTGAAACGTGTCGGAAACTCGGACACACCTAAACGATGTTTTTCCGAATAAAACTGATAATAATGTGGCCCCAAATGCCAGGTTCTATTTGGGGGAGACGTAGAGAAAGAGAGTTGGACAAAGTTGTTAATCGATTTACCAAACCACATCTGATTGTCCGTGCTTCTCTTCCTCTTTGTTTTCTTTGTCAAAGAGATTGTGCGGCTAGGGTTGGTGAAGACAGTTTAAAGATGAAAACATGAGACAGTTCACCTCCACCTCGTGTATTTTTTAAAATTTTGAAAAAACGCCCTGATAATTTGTATGTTATGTGTTGCTATCTTTTGGATGCTAAGCTTCATGCATTTCTTGCAATGGATATAGTTTTAAATTTTCCAATTAAGTCTTGAATTAATACACACACACACATACATACATACATACATATGTATGTGGCGTGTATATACATGTATATAGATGTACACTTGCGGCGTGTCCGCGTCTCCTGATTTCATAAAATTTGGCATTTCGGCGTCTCCGTCTCCGTCTCCGTTTCCATGCAACATAGCTGCCCGCCTCTGCTTCAGTTTCTTTGTCAGCTTTTCGCGAACCAAGTTCACATTGCTCTTTCCTCCAATTCTGGTGCAGATGTTTTGAAATAGTTTGATGCTCATTAAATCACTGCTCCTGTGCGAACAATGCATTGCATCTTCTGAAATTTTGAACCTCTTCCATCTACATCTGTAGCAGATGACTCGAATGTGGCATAACCGATCCATACCTTAAAGTGTTGTGTCATCTCCTGAAGCCTCTCGTAAAGATCTCTAGTCCTCTGGTATTCGTGCTTTGAAATCTTCAAGTCAATGTAGGCCTTCCATGCCTGGCATATCCAGAGCAGGTTATGAAATGGCGAGCTTGTAAATATATCGGGCCCTCTCATCTTCACCAAGATATTTCTGTTATTCAGCATACTTGCACCACACGTAGTAGCAGTTCTCAGGTCTCCACTCTTTTTTTTTTATCAAAACCACATTTCATAAAACACTCAACCAGAAAGATCATGGGCAAAAGCCCTTACGAAACTGCTATCACTATTCCAACTATCCTGCAGTATTGGAAGGATATTGCGATGCTAATTGGATATCTTATACAAAAGATTCCAAATCGACGAGTGGGTATGTATTTAGCCTCGGAGGAGTGGAAATATGTTGGAGGTCCTCAAAGAAGACGTGCATTTCAAGGTCTACTATGGAATCGGAATTCATAGCGTTGGACAAGGCAGGGGAAGAAGCTGAATGGCTTCGCCATTTCCTCGAGGACATTCCAATATGGCCAAAGCCTGTGCCGTCTATTTGCATTCATTGCGATAGTCAGTCTGCAATAGGCAAGGCACAAAGTAGCATATGTAATGGTAAGTATCGACATATGCATCGAAGGCATAATACCATTAGGCAACTTCTCTCACAAGGGATAATATCGATGGATTATGTGAAGTCAAAAGAAAACTTAGCGGATCCGCTGTCCAAGGTATATCGAGAGAATTAGTTGCAAGTTCATCAAGGGAAATGTGCGTGGGCTTGGGCTTGGGTTGTGGGCCTTAGTGTGAACTGATTCTTTTGGGCCAGAAACTAACTTTATCTATCCTAGAAAAATCAAACAGACAAAATTTCGTTTTAGTGTCGTTAATTAACCAAATGGTTAATTAACTGCCCAAAACTCAAAGGGTGCAACCATCCGAACAGTTGTGTCTCCTTAACCAAACCGTTCAGTTCCTATAAAAGGAAGTCTCCTCTCTCAGAAAAATTCATTCCGAATTCACTCATTCATTCTCTGCTATCAATCTCTTCACCAACTCTCTCTCTCTCTGCTAGTCTCGTTCGTTGGGTGTTGCAGAAACGGTGCTTAATCTGCAACATCGGAAGAACTTTTATCCTTGGAGATAATTCGCCACAGCAAGAACCAAGGAATCAACGGTACCCGACAAATACTGTCTTACGGATATCGTGAATGTACGAGACTGTTCTTCGACACATACTTTCAACACTCAACCGTTTATCTATTTGTAAGTCATCCTTTTATGCTTATATCATGTTTTCTTCACTTATTGTTTCTTCTAACAAGAACAAAACGGGTCCAATTTCTAACAAACGTAAGACAATATCTGGACTCTGTTACAGTAAGCGAAATATTTCAGACATTTTTTTTTTCCGGTCAGATTTTTTTTTCTTCAGTTATAATTTTTCTTCTACAATTACTTTCTGTAATCTGAAATCTTTTACAGTCAGATTTTTTTTTTTACTGTCCGATTCTTATCTAAACAGAATGGTTATTTTGTTTAGCAATGGAAGACAGACGAACCGAGACTAGGACGGCAGTCACAAATGCGGCAGTGCCGGTTACTCCTTCTATCCCAGTCAATGCTCATCCGGTTGGGAAACCTGAAAAATTCTCCGGCAAAGACTTTCAACGGTGGCAGCAGAAGATGTATTTATATCTTACCACCCTAAGTCTTGAAAAGTATCTGAAGGATGACGCACCTAAACTGTCTAAAAATCCAACGAAAGAAGCAGTCTTAGCGGTCGATGCTTGGCATCATTCTGATTTTTTAGCGAGAAATTAATGTATTAAATATCCTAGAAAATAAGTTTTTTAATGTGTACTCTGCTTTAAAGACCGCTAAAGAACTTTGGCAATCCCTCGAGAAAAATCCAAAACAGAAGATGTGGGAGCCAAAAAGTTCTTAGTGGAAAATTTTCAAGAATTTAGGATGGTAGATAACAAAAGTATCATGTCGCAGGTTCAAGAGTTCCAATTCCTAATTCATGACGTCTGATCTGAGAATATGATCATTCCTGAAGAGTATCTTGTTGGAGTCGTGATCCACAAAATGCCGCCGACATGGAAGAACTACAAAAACTACCTAAAACATAAAAGAAAGGGGATGAGCATGAAAGACTTGATTGTCCGTCACAGGATTGAAGAAGGCAATCGGATTGTCAGTGAAAGACCCTCGACTAGCCACCAACCTAGAGCAAATATGGTGGAGGGAGGTTCGGAATCCAACAATCTCAAACGGAAACATGGCGCTTCTACCGAAAAGAAGAAGAGGTTCACAGGAAAGTGTCACAATTGTTGCAAGACAAGCCATATGGTCAAGGATTTCCGAAAGAAGTGAAAGACATCCAAAGGAAAGAAGCCCGAAGTTCACATGGCCGAAGCTAAGAACTATGATGAGGGAGGTAACTTCGCAGCCGTAATTACAGAAGTGAACCTTGCCGAAGGAAATCCTCGAGAATGGTGGGTTGACACCGGCGCCACCCGCCACATATGTTCGGATGAAAGCATGTTTGCTTCCTATGAGACTGTTGATACCGAGGAACAAATCTACATGGGGACTTCAGCAACATCCACCGTCAAAGGCAAAGGAGCGGTAATCCTCAAGATGACTTCCGGAAAGAAATTAGTACTCAATGATGTTCTCCATGTCCCAGACATTGGGAAGAACTTAGTCTCTGGTTCTGTACTTAGCAAGAAAGGATTCAAACTAGTTTTTGAAACCGACAAATGTGTAATAACCAAGAGAGGAGAGTATGTGGGTAGGGGTTACTTGAAGGATGGGATGTTCAAACTCAATGTAATGATTGTCTCAGCTATGAATAAGAATGCAGGTATTAACTACGTGCTTGAGTCGTCTACTTCTTCTACTTCTTCTATTTATTATTCATGTTTGTGGCATGGAAGACTTAGTCATGTAAATTACAAATCAATTCGGAAATTAATGAATTTGGACCATCTTCCAAAAAGTGAAATTAACTTTAATCACAAGTGTGAAATTTCTGAGGCAAAATTAACAAGACAATCTTTTAAACCTATTGGTTTAAAGACGACTAGTCCTCTTGAATTAATTCACGCCGACATATGTGACTTAAAGTTTGCACCAACAAGAGGTGGAATGAAGTATTTTATAACATTTATCGACGATTGTACAAAATATTGCTATGTATACTTATTATATAGTCGAGATGAGGCTTTGTACGCTTTTAAGCAATACAAAGTTGAGGTAGAAAACCAACTTAGCAAAAGGATTAAAATCCTACGTAGTGACCGAGGAGGAGAGTATGATTCTAAGTTCGCATAAATTTGTGCGCAAAGTGGAATAATCCACCAATATTCGGCGCTCTACACACCGCAACAATGTAGACGAAAGGAAAAATAGAACCTTAAAAAAGAAATGTTGAACGCATTACTTCTAAGTTCGGGATCGCCCCAGAATTTGTGGTGGGAAGCGTTAGTTAGTGCCAATTATATTCGTAATAGAATACCAAAGAAACAGGCCAATAAAACTCCATATTAATTATCAAAAGGACGAACTCCCTCCTACAAACATCTACGAGTTTGTGGATGTCTCGCTAAAGTGGCTACAACACTACCTAAGAAAGTAAGACTCGGTCCTAAAACAGTTGATTGCATATTTATTGGTTATGTGTTGAATAGTAGTGCGTATCGATTTTTGGTTCTCAAATCAGAAATACCTAAAATTCACGAAAATACGATTATTGAATCATCAAACGCATCATAATCTGAGGATACCTTTCCTTACAAAGAAAAGACGACGCATGAAACTGAAAAACGGACATATGATTCTACTCTTGGAGATGATGATGACCAGGACGTAGAACCAAGAAGGAGTAAGAGGCAAAGAACCGAAAAATCTTTCGGACCTGACTTTCTTACCTTCATGCTTGAAAATGATCTTCCTACAAGGAAGCTATTTCAAGTGTAGACACTCCTTATTGGAAAGAAGCCGTTAAAAGTGAGATAGAATCCATATTGCACAACAATACTTGGGAAGTATTGGATTTACCACATGGTTGCAAACCCCCAGGATGCAAGTGGGTATTCAAGCGCAAATTAAAACCCGAAGGATCCATCGACAAATACAAGGCAAGGCTAGTTGCCAAGGGTTACAACCAAAAGGATTGAATAGATTTTTTTGATACTTATTTTCCGGTAACTAGGATAACATCCATCCGTATGTTGATTGCTATTGCAGCAACATTTAATATTGAAATCCATCAAATGGATGTCAATACGACCTTTCTTAATTGAGAATTAGACGATGAAATCTATATGGAACAACCGGAAGGGTTTCGAGTTCCAGGAAATGAGAACAAATATGGTCGACTGAAGAAATCCTTATATGGATTAAAACAGGCTCCCAAACAATGGCATGAAAAGTTTGACAGGGTTATGACGAAAAACGGTTTTAGAACTAACGAATGTGAAAAATGTATATATTCTAAAACTGTGAATGGTGGATGTGTCATAATATGTCTCTATGTAGACGATATGTTAATACTTGGAAGCAACGAGACAACAATACGTGCCACCAAAAGATTATTGTCCACAACTTTCGACATGAAAGACTTAGAGGCAGCCGATGTTATTCTAGGAATAAAGATTTCTAGAACTCCAAATGGCTATGAGTTAACTCAATCTCACTATATTGAGAAAGTTCTCGAGAAGTTTGACCAAATTAACAGCAAGCCATTCAAGACACCAGTCGATGTGAGCATGCATCTCGCCAAACACCATGGCCCAGCTATCAAGCAATTAGAGTATGCTCAAATAATCGGAAGCCTTATGTACATTATGAATTGTACTAGGCCAGAAATCGCACAAGAAGTTGGAAAACTTAGTCGGTTCAACAGTAACCCTGGAAAGGATCACTGGACAGCTATAACACGAGTGTTAAGGTATCTAAGATACACTAAAGATCTAGGATTACAAACTATCATGCAGTCTTGGAAGGACATTGCGATGCTAATTGGATATCTGATACAAAAGATTCCAAATCGACTAGTGGGTATGTATTTACCCTCGGAGGAGCGGCAATATGTTGGAAGTCCTCAAAGAAGACGTGCATTGCAAGGTCTACTATGGAATCGGAATTCATAGCCTTAGACAAGGAAGGGGAAGAAGCTGAATGGCTTCGCCATTTCCTCGAGGACATTCCAATATGGCCAAAGCCTGTGTCGTCTATTTGCATTCATTGCGATAGTCAGTCTGCAATAAGCAAGGCACAAAGTAGCATATATAATGGTAAGTCTCGACATATGCGTCGAAGGCTTAATACCATTAGGCAACTTCCCCCACCAGGGATAATATCGATCGATTATGTGAAGTCAAAAGAAAACTTAGCGGATCCGCTGACCAAAGGTCTATCGAGAGAATTAGTTGCAAGTTCATCAAGGGAAATGTGGCTAATGCCAATCTCGTAAATAATTGCACGATAGCGGAAAACCCAACCTAGGAGATTGGAGATACCAATAACTAGGTTCAAAATGGAAAACCTAACTATTTGTACAAATATTAAGATCACTCACGAAAGAAACTACGTTTCAATCTCATTCCTAGGGCGATGAGTTATAGGACCAGGGTTAGCAATGCTTTTAATGCAATAACATGTTAAGATGAGTATGGATAGATACCTTTAAATGTATCTCACCTATGTGAGTAGGAACTGGGGCAACGCTTGGTTCTTGAATGTTGAACTGGATTCTTTGTAATGAAATTGCACTTGTGTTATCACACTTGATAGGTATGCTTCTGAAAACAAATCCAAGGTCTCTTAGTTGTTGAGCAATCCATACTACTTGTGAGAAACATGCTCCTGCAGCTATATATTCAGCTTCAGTTTTTGATAGAGCAACTGAATTCTGTTTCATGGAGTGCCAACAGATCAAGGATGTTCCAATAAATTGGCAAGTTCCTGAAGTGCTTTTCCTATCAACTTTGTAACCTGCAAAATCAGCATCTGAAAATCCACGCAATGAGAAGTTAGAATGTCTTGGATACCAAAGACCTAAGTCTTTGTTACCATTGAGATATTTGAATATTCTCTTCATAGCAGTCAAGTGTGATTCTTTTGGATCAGCTTGAAATATAGCGCACACATACATACACTAAACATGATATCTAGTCTAGTTGCTGTGAGATAGAGTAATGATCCAATCATACCTCTATACTCTTTCACATTGACACTCTTACCATCCTTGTCTAAGGACAGTGTAGAAATCATAGGAGTATTTGCTTCATTACATTGAGCCATGCTATATTTGCTTAACAAGTCTCTTTTGTATTTGCTTTGATGTAGAAATATGTCCTTCTTTAGCTGATGTATTTGAAGTCCTAGGAAGAAGTTCAGCTCTCTCCATGCTCATTTCAAATTTCCTGCTCATAAGACTTGAGAATTCTCTGCACAATTGATCATTAGTAGCTCCAAACAAGATATCATAAACATAGATCTGAAATACAAGTAAATCTTTCTCCTGGGTCATTTTCAAGCAAAATTTTTGACAATCTTTCATACCAAGCTCTTGGAGCTTGTTTTAAACCATAAAGAGCTTTGTCCAGTTTGTTGACATGATCTGGAAAATTGTCATTTTCAAAACTAGGAGATTGTGCTACGTGAACTTCTTCTTGTAAGTAGCCATTCAAGAAAGCACACTTCACATCCATTTGAAATAATTTCATGTTCTTGTTAGATGCAAATGCAAGTAAAATTCTTATTGCTTCTAACCTGGCAACTGGAGCAAAAGTTTCCTCATAATCAATACCTTCTTCTTGGTTGTAACCTTCACAGTTTTTGGTTCTACAGGAGAGATAAAAGCATTAAAAGCACATAAGTTCTTCAACTGTGATCTAGTTTGTGTATCAGTGGTTGGATCTGAAATGATATTGTCAACTGGATGAGATGAGAGATATTTGAATCTCTTTCTTGGATACAAGGGTTCAGGTTCTCCATATATCTTCTGTTGGAATAGATTCCCTAGAGGTAATCTAGACACCGCTCCATGTTTGTAAATAGTTACTACCAATTAAGTAGAAACCTATGGGGTCACACACCATATGGATATAATTGGACAAGAGACTTAATTAATATAGATTAATTAAAAGGATCATATTGCAACAAGTTGCTAACTTCGTAGGACTAATTAGCAAATAATACTAGTCCATATATGGATATGATTAGTATTGGGCCCTTTATGGAAACAACTAGGAGTAGTTGGACTATATAAAGGAACTCCTTCAATCCCTCTTAATACATGTTAGTCATAACACATATTGAGGAGAGAAAAGAGTTGAGAGCAAGCAAATAAGATGGCCGAACCCCCTTACCCGCCGCCCCAACCCGTCGGCCACAACAAGGGGGTCGAATCCCTCCTTGTGGCTTTGTTGCGTGATTTCTTTGTCTCGTTCCTCTGTTCTAGCTAGCACAAGAAGGTTAGGAAGGTCCAATTCTCTATCCTAGGCGTGGATCAAGCGTATAGAACGTGAAATTATTCGCGTATGAAGTCATCAAAGAAGAACCCAAAGGTAAACACATATTAATCCTTTACTATCGTTATGTGTTCTTAACTTGTGATCCTTGGAGGGATTTGACCGGAATAATTATCTTCTTCCGCTGCGATTACATGTTCAAAACCCTACAGTGGTATCAGAGGCACAGGTCATAGAACATAACGTAGTTTATGTGTTACGATTTTGTTGTTTTAACACTTTAAATTCATGTTTATTGCGTAAAACGACAAATTAAGCACAATAGATGAAATTGAATGGAGATTCAATCTAACAAGATCTAATTGTGCATTGGATGCAACAAATTAGTGAGTTTCTTGGTTTGAAGATTAGGGTTTGGGCACATGTTTGAAAAAGGGATTTATTAACATGGAAACAACTTGGATTGGGCAACAAGGAAGGAGTTGTTTTTGGAAACCGCCCCCTATGCCTTGCCGCCCAAGCCACGCACGGCCTAAGGGCCGGCCGGGCCTAGGGGAGACCGGGGGGGACCGGCGGCTTGGGCTTGGCCGGGCCCTAGGGCCGCGTGTGATCCAATAGGGCTTTGGGAAGTCTTTTCAGATTGTTTTTGACTCTACTTCTTCCAAAATAATTAAAATTTGAACAAGCGCGTTAAAATTGGTTTTAACTGTTTATGTGCTTTTCACATGGTGATTGGATATGGCCCTAGGTTGTGGTTTGTGTGTGAATTTTTATTTTGTGATTTGTTTTACGGCCTGCGAGCAGATAAATTAATGTAATAATTAATTAAGGTTTACGGCCTGCGAGTCGTCTTTTTATCAACTTGTGATATTTATTTTGTTTAGTATAGGAGTAGCAAGATAAAATAGATTGTTAGCCAAGATTGAAGAAAAGAAGCCCAAAGACATTGGAGCCATGGAGATGGAGCATGGAGCATTCCACAAAACTATGAAGGATGTACCAAATGATGGAGGCGCATGGCGATGTGTTCTGTTTTAGGATTCATATATATTCTCATTGGCTTGGGTATATCTTAGTCTAGAAAGGCAATATCCACATCACGTTTATTTTTTTTGTGGTTGTTTATTTTATTGTCTTATTATTTTTTGATTGGTGTATGGTTGATGCATGCGATTAGGATAATAAGATAATTAGACAACCCGGATCTATGATTTTGAGTTTTGCCCAAAACTCAAACATATAGATCATGTTGATAATGGATCAACAATGCAAATTAAAATTGAAAGGAAAATCCCTCAATCAAAATATTGTGTTTATGCCTTCTCGTTATTTAAACACTCATCATAATCACTATGTCCCATGATTGTGCGTTCCAAAGCATGGCAACACGGTTTATCGTGATTAGATGCGAGACGTAACAATGTGCAATCGTTTAAGTAAGAGGTTGGACACAGCTAGGTAAATTTAATAAGATTAAAAGAACCTAGAGGCATACAATTGGGATTATTCATGGGGATGGATAATTAATGGTTATTTGCCCAATTGAACCAAGAGTTACATAATGATGTAATTGGAATGGTTCCTATCTAAATAACCAATTCTGGGTGACTTGCCAAAGCAAGCTCGGAAGAGGCGAAATATGAATCTTGGCCCACTAAAAAATAAGAGGATATTTTTCGCATTAATAAGGAGGGTTATTAATCCGAGAAAAATAGTGGGAGCTATATTTAATAATCTAGCCATTATTTATTATAGTTAAATCATACTAAAATCTTGTATATTTCTCGTTTTTGTAGAATTCCAATGGCAAACAATTCATCGAATTCATCACACTCCGTACGGGCTGTTCTTGAGAAGGACAAGCTTTCTAGAACCAACTTTCTGGACAGGTACAGAAATTTAAGAATTGTTCTTAAACAAGAAAAGAAACTGTACACACTAGAAGAAGAAGTTCCTGAGGGTCCACAAAACAATACCCCAGCAGCCCTAAAGGTGTATCAAAGACGTGTTGACGATGCTAATGATGCGGCCTGCCTTATGCTTTTCACCATGTCTCCTGAGCTTCAGAAGCAACATGAGAACATGAATGCAGTCGATATGATCGAGCACTTGAAGCAGATCTTTCAAGAGCAGGCAAGGGTTGAAACGTATGAAGTTTCTCGGGCATTGTTCAAGAGTCACTTGGCAGAAGGGAACCTAGTAGGACCGCATGTGTTGCGGATGATAGGGTATCTTGAAAATCTCGATCGCCTAGGGTCCCCGATTGGTCAAGAGTTTGCCACAGTTCTCATTCTGCAATTGTTGACGAATAGTTATGGACAGTTCATCACGAACTATATCATGATTGAGATAGCCAAGCCTGCCAGAGCTACTCAATATGTTGAGGACAGTTGAACAATCCATCAACAAGGGAAAGGGAAAGGCCATAATGATGGTGCAGAAAGGAAAGGGTAAAAGGTTTGCATCTACTTCCAAGGGTAAAGGAAAAGCAGTTGCTAAACCTAAGGACAATGCTCTTAAACCTGCTGATGGCATGGCCAAAGGCGTGATCAAGGGTGATTGTCACTACTGCAGTCAGCCTAGACACTGGAAGAGGAATTGCCCAATGTATCTGGAGGATAAAAGGCTTGGGATAGTGATCGCACAACCACCAGGTATTTTTGTTATAGATGTTAATTTAACTACTTCTTCATCTTGGGTATTGGATATTGGATGTGGATCTCATATTTGTCAAAATATGCAGGATCTAAGTAGAAGTAGAAGATTAGCAAAAGGATAGGTGGACTTGCGCGTTGGGAATGGAGCAAGAGTTGCTGCATTGGCTATAGGCGTGTATAGGCTGTCTCTGCCTTCTGGATTAGTATTAGAATTAGATAATTGCTTTTATGTTCCTGCTATGAATAAGAACATTATTTCCGTATCTTGTTTGGACAAGAAAGGTTTTACTATTTCAATAAAGAAAAATTGTTGTTCCACTGATTTTGGTAGTATTCACTATTGTAGTGCGCAATTATTTTGATGGATTATATATCCTTGAATTAAGCTATCCAATCTATAACATAAATACTTAGAGGATTAAAATGAATGATTCAAATCCTGCTTATCTATGGCATTGTCGTCTAGGCCATATAAATGAGAAACGTGTATCTAGACTCCATAAGGATGGATCTCTAGACTCATTTGATTTTGAATCATATGAGACATGTGAGGCTTGTTTATTAGGAAATATGACAAAGTCCCCTTTCAATAATAAAGGAGAAAGGACTAGTGAGCAATTAGCACTCATACATACTGATGTGTGTGGGCCGTTTGCTACACCTGCCAGAGGTGGTTATGTCTACTTCATTACATTCACTGAATATTTCAGTAGATATGGATTTGTATACCTTATGAAGGCTAAATCCGAATCTTTTGAGAAATTCAAGGAATTTAAGAATGAAGTAGAGAAGCAACTTGGCAAAAGTATCAAAGCTCTACGATCGGATCGAGGAGGTGAGTACTTGAGCCAAGAGTTTGATGATTATCTTACAGAGTGTGGGATAATATCCCAACTCACTCCACCCTGAACGCCACAATGGAATGGCGTATCCGAGAGGAGGAATCGAACCTTGTTAGACATGGTGAGATCTATGATGTGTCTAACAGATCTTCCGTTATCTTTTTGGGGATATGATTTAATGTGTGAAGCTTTAACCATTAACCGTGTTCCATCCAAATCCGTCATGAAGACACCACATGAGATGTGGAGTGGGAGCCGTCCCACAGTGTCGGTTTATTAGGATATGAGGCTGCAATGTTTATGTAAAACGTATATAGCCAGACAAACTCGGGTCGAAATCGGATAAGTGTAAGTTTGTGGGATACCCTAAGGAAACTAAGGGCTATCACCTCTACAATCCAACCGATAACAAAGTGTTTGTTGCTCGGACCGGCGTGTTTCTAGAAAGAGAATTTGTCTCTAAAGAAGCAAGTGGGAGGACAGTAGAACTTGAAGAAGTTCAAGAACCAAAAATTACTGATTCGGTTATGGAACATGAACAGGAACCACAACAGGTTGTGGAGCAACCTGTTCAAGTAACACAAGAGCTTCGTAGGTCGAGTAGAGTGCGCCAGGAGCCAGAGAGGTATGGACTTCTAGTGACGGAAACTGGTGATACTTTGCTCATAGGAGATGAGCCTACTACCTATGGAGAGGCCATGAAAGGGCCGGACTCTCAGAAGTGGCTAAAAGCCATGAGATCCGATATGGAATCCAAGTACACAAACCAAGTATGGACTTTGGTGGACCCACCCCAAGGGCCACGCCCCATAGGGTGCAAATGGGTCTTCAAGAAGAAGACCGACATGGATGGTAATGTAGTTACCTATAAGGGCCGATTGGTGGCTAAAGGATTCAGACAGATTCATGGTATAGAATATGATGAAACCTTTTCCCCAGTTGCTATGACCAAATCCATCTGAATCCTACTTGTAATTGCGGCTTACTATGACTATGAGATTTGGCAGATGGATGTCAAAATAGCATTCCTTTATGGGAATCTTCTCGAGGATGTGTACATGACACAACCAGAAGGTTTTGTAGATCCAGAGCATGCAAATAAAGTCTATAAGCTTCAACGATCCATTTATGGATTGAATCAAGCTTCTAGGAGTTGGAATCGACGTTTTGATGAAGCTGTCAAAGAGTTTGAATTCATCAAGAACGAATATGAGTCTGGTGTCTACAAGAAGGTTAGTGGGAGCTCCGTAGCGTTCCTGGTCTTGTATGTGGATGGCATACTACTCATTGGAAACGACATTCCTATGCTATAATCAGTTAAGGATTGGCTAGGAAAGTGTTTCTCAATGAAAGACTTAGGGGAAGCAGCCTATATACTCTGTATAAAGATCTATAGGGATAGATCTAAGAGGTTGTTAGGCCTAAGTAAAAGTACAGATATAGACAAGGTGTTGAAACGGTTCAACATGGAAGATTCCAAGAAGGGATTGTTGCCCATGTCACATGGAATTACTCTTTCAAAGAGTGATTGTCCATCCAATAAGATTGAGATGGAACGCATGAGTAAGATCCCCTATGCCTCGGCCATAGGATCTATCATGTACGCCATGTTATGTACTATACCAGACGTATCATACGCGTTGAGTATGGCGAGCAGATATCACTCTAAACCGGGTGAGAGTCACTGGATAGTGGTCAAGAACATCCTCAAGTACTTGAAAAGAACTAAGGATGCGTTCTTGATATTTTGAGGCGAGGAAGAGTTGCGTGTAACTGGTTACACGGATGCCAGCTTCCAAACCGACAGAGATGATTTCAGATCGCAATTGGGATTTGTGTATTGCCTAAATGGAGGAGTTGTGAGCTGGAAGAGTTCCAAGCAAGAGACGGTTGCTGATTTTACAAAGGCTGAGTATATTGCTGCAAGTGGTGTAGGAAAAGAAGCTGTTTGGATTAGAAAGTTTGTTTCTGATCTTGGTGTAGTTCCTAGCATTGGGAATGCCACAGTGCTGTATTGTGACAACACAGGCGCGATCGCCCAATCTAAGGAACCTAGATCACACCAGAAATCCAAACACGTACTCCGGAAGTTCCATCTTATTCGAGAGATTATCGATAGAGGAGATGTGAAGATATGCAAGATTCCTACAGATGATAATCTGGCAGATCCATTCACGAAGGCGCTTGTTCAGCGCAAGCATGAAGAGCACACTAGGGCGATTGGCATACGCGATGCACCATATTGGCTCTAGTGCAAGTGGGAGACTGTTGGAATAGATTCCCTAGAGGCAATCTAATTTTAGTATGAACTGGCTAGAATAATCATTGTATTATTTATGGAGATATTTAATATAATGAAGTCCTTAGATTTACAAATCGTGTTGTTTATCTTAAATAATTCTAGTAAACTATAATGATTAATAGGACGATCATCTATAGACTAGTATGGGGTTGGATTGATATGGAGATATCACGATTCAACACATGGGTATGTATTAGGGGTAATGACATACTGGATTGCCTCAAATCCGATAAGGCTACATACAAGTTATGTAAAGTCACAAGCACTTCTCGCGGTGATAGGATATAATCATCCTTAGACTTGAAGTCACTAGATCCTCTATTTGTGGAATATTGTGCTTTGACAACGTCAAACGCTATTCCGTAACTGGGTAGTTATAAAAGCGCATGTTGGGCACAATAGGAAGCAAGCTTAGAGATGGTAAGTGATGTAGAAAGGATTTGTCCCTCCCACATAACGGGAGCAGTTATCCGAGGCCACTCGAGGGATGGCGCCTATGGAATGTATGGCCAGACACATATGAATCAATATAGGGATATTGATGTCATATGCATGGATAGGGCTATTCCCAGGATCGAGGAACATGGATTGGATATACGAGTGTGACTTGTATGTCTCGTGTCCAATCCAGATAATGAGACAAAGGGATGCGATAATAAGATCACAAGGTTTTGTCAAGATGACTATTTTAATTGGGTAGCATGGATGTGTTGCTAGACACCGCTCCATGTTTGTAAATATTTTTTACCAATTAAGTAGAAACGTATGGGGTCACACGCCATATGGATATAATTGGACAATAGACTTAATTAATAGATATTAATTAAAATTAACATATTGCAACAAGTTTCTAACTTAGTAGGACTAATTAGCAAATAATACTAGTCCATATATGGATATGATTAGTATTGGGCCCTTTATGGAAACAACTAGGAGTAGTTGGACTATATAAAGGAACTCCTTCCTTCCCTCTCAATACTTTTTTATTCATAACACATATTGAGAGGAGAGAAAAGAGTTGAGAGAAAGAAAGTAAGAGGGCCCAACCTTCTTACCCGCCGCCCCAACCCGTCGGCCACAACAAGGGGGCCGAATCCCTCCTTGTGGCTTTGTTGCATGATTTCTTTGTCTCCTTCCTCCGTTCTAGCTAGCACAAGAATGTTAGGAAGGTCCAATTCTCTATCCTAGGCGTGGATCAACCGTAGAGAATGTGACATTATTCGCGTTTGAAGTCATCAAAGGAGAAACCAAAGGTAAACACATATTAATCCTTTACCATCGTTATGTGTTCTTGACTTGTGATCCTTTGAGGGATATGAACGGAATAATTGTCTTCTTTCGCTGCGATTCCATGTTGAAAACCCTACATCTTCTCTGGTCTTGAAGTAGTGGCTTTGTCACTTGTATCCTTATGATCATCTTTTTCAAGGCTTTGAGGCTTATTTTCAAGGCCTTGAGCACAATTTTCAAGGTCATAAAAATGTCTTATGTTTTCTTCTGAGCCTTTCTTGAATCCCAGAGTATTATCAGTCTCTTCCTCTGATTCATGCTTGTTCAGATTCAAGTCTGTAAAACTTTCACTCAAAGAACCATCATAGCTTTCATCAAAATAAAATGAATGCTTTCTTCAACCAGTTTGGTTCTCTTATTGTAAACTCTATAAGCTTTGCTATTCAGAGAGTAACTAAGAAAGATACCTTCATCACTTCTTGCATCTAACTTACCAAGATTGTCTTTTCCATTGTTATGGATAAAGCATGTATATCCAAAGGGCCTGAAGTATGAAATGTTTAGCTTCCTCCCTTTGAATAGTTCATAGGGGGTCTTCTGCCCAATAATGTTTTGGCAATTTGTTTTCAAGAAGCATTGTCCTTGGCATGTCTTCAAGAGTCCTGTTCTTTCTTTTAAAAACACCATTCTGCTCAGAGTTCTTGGAGCAGAAAAGTTGTGAGTAATACCATGCTTATCACAGAACAAATAAAATTCTAATTGATCAAATTATGTACCATGATCACTTCTAATTGAAGCTACATGTAGGTTTTTCATAGTTTGAAGTTCTCTGCAAAGCTTTGAAAATTCAGAGAGGGCTTCAGATTTTTCTTTGAGAAACACAACCCAAGTATATCTAGAAAAATCATCTACAACAACTAGCATATACCTTTTACCTTTTGGAGTAGGAGTTCTCATAGGACCACATAGATCCATATGAAGCAGTTCAATGGGTCTAGTTGTACTTAGAAACTTCTTTGGCTTAAAAGAGCTTCTGGTCTGCTTGCCTTGAGCACAAGCTTTGCACAATTCTTCTTCTCTGAACTTGATGGATGGTAATCCTCTTACCAAGTCTTTGGAAATCAACTTTTTCAAAGTATGCAAACTGATATGACCAAGCTTCATGTTCCAAAGCTTTGAATCCTCTTTCAAGGCCTTGAGACACTTCAAACTCTTACCTGAAACTTTGTTAGTCTAAAAAGTATAAACATTGTTTGATCTAGAGGCTGTGAGAATGCAATCTCCTGATTTCTCATTTTTCACCACACACTTCTGTTTATCAAAGATAACTTTGTTTCCATTTTCACAAAGCTGAGATACACTAAGCAAGTTAAATTTCAAACCATCAACTAGATACACATCAGAAATAGAGTTTTCAGAATTTGTACCAACTTTACCAATACCAAGAATATTGCATTTTCCTCTGTCACCAAGTGTAATGAACCTTCTGATTTCTCCTTCAATTCTGTAAATAGAGATCTCTTTCCACTCATGTGTCTTGAGAAACCATTGTCCATAAACCACTTTTGTTCTTTGGTAAAACCCTCAATGTTTCTTCTCAGAACATTCATCATGCTTGGCCATGAAGCAAAGGTTGGCATGTTCTTCTTCAGATTCTGATTCACTTGAGCTATCTGAATCACTCCATGAAGCTATCATAGCTTTCTTTCTTCTTTCATGGTCTTTCTTTTGAAAGCTCTTGCTTTTCTTGTGTGGACAATCTCTTATCAAATGTCCTGCATCACCACATTCAAAGCAGTTCATAACCTTTGATTTACTTTGTGAAGAATACTTACCTTTGTAGTCCTTGCTACTGGATGGTTTATGCCTTTCTCTGTTGAAGTCTCTGTTTCCAAAGTTTTTCTTCATTTTGAGAATACTTGTCAAGGCTTTTGGAAATCAAAGAAAATGGATCTTCATCATCACCATCCTCAGTTTCAAGGCTTAAGAGCTAATTTTATTTGCCTTAAGAGCTAATTTCTTGAAATTTTCTGAGATCTCTTCATCAGCTTCATTCACAGATATTTCATGTGTCAGAAGCTTCCATTGTAGGTCATCAATTTGTAGAGTTGAGATATTCTGAGCTTCTTCAATTGTTGTGGTCTTTGGTTCCCACTTTGATTTTGGAAGACTTCTTAGTATCTTCCTCACCTTTTCTTCATTGGAAAAGTGTTTTCCCAGTGAACCAAGGTTGTTAACAATATATGTGAACCTCTTGAACATATCTCTAATAGACTCATCTACATTCATCTTAAACTGCTCATATTGCCTGAGATAGATGTTGATCTTGGTTTGCTTCACTTAACTGGTTCCTTCAAAAGTAACCACCAGTTTATCCCAGATTTCTTTGGCAGTAGTGTAGCCTGAAATCCTGTTGAATTCATTTGTACTCAAAGCACAATATAAGATGTTAATAGCTTGTAATTCCTAGAGAATTTCTCTAATTCAGAAGAAGAGAGTAAGTCTTCACATTTGGGAGTTCTAATACCATCTTCCTCTGTGTAGAAAGTGTGAGGTCAATTCTGAATAATGGTCCAAAGCTTTATGTCTTGATCAATGATGAACATTTTCATCAAGGCTTTGCAGTGAGCAAAATTTTCTACACAGAATAGAGGAGGTATGTTAGCAGCTCTTCCCTGTGAGAAACCACCATCACTTGCAGTACTCATGATCACCAGATGGTTAAATCTATACAGTGATACAAGCTCTGATACCAATTGAAAGTGTGAGTGTGCAGTTGGTAATGCAGCAGATAAACTCTAGAAGGGGGGGTTGAATAGAGTATGCCAACTTTTGCAAAACTTTCTAGGAAGATGAGAACTTGTGAAACTAGTGAAGATCAAGGCCTTGAAAACAAGTTCAAGCCTTTGAAAGAGATGCAGTTTGTACTAAAGCAAATAAGCCTTTTTCAAGGCCTTGAAAAGAGTTTCAAACCCTTGAAAAACAGACAGTTGTGAGTGCTGCAAGAACAATGAAAGGAATGAACTGAAAATGCAAGAGACAAATGATTTATAGAGTTCAGTCCACTTGGACCTACGTCTCTACCTCGGGGATTTGATCCCTGTAGGATTTTCAATTCAATTCTTATTATTCAAAAGCTAAGCCCTAGATCTCAAGCACAGAGAATTGCCTTACTCTGTTACAGCTTGTGGTTTTCCCTAACCTATCTAGTATTTGCTCTAGCTAACTGACTAACTAAGAATTCTCTATTGTTCACTTTGAACAATCCTTAAGAATGGAGATAGAAATATTACAGAAATGATTTACCAATAAAGCACAATACAGAAGAACACTTAGAGTGTAGAAACTGCAGTGAAATATGCAGTGATCTTCTGTGAATGGATTGGGAGAATAATGAACTTATTTGATTCTTTATAGGATGACACAATGGCACAAGCAAGTAATATGCAATTGTTGGAGTAAGAGGGTGGACGCACTTAGGCTTTTTCAAAGGATTGAAAGCCTAAAGGCAAATCATTTAGGATTATCTATGGGATGGATAAGTAAAGAATTATTTGCCGATTGAACCAAGAGTTACATAGGATGCAATTGGAAATTTTGTCCTACCTAAATAGGTAATTCTTGGGTGACTTGCTAAAGCAAGCTCAAGAAGAAGTGAAATATGGGTCTTGGCCCACTAGAAAATATAAGTGATATTTTATGCATTAATATAGAGGGTTATTAATCTAAGAAAAATAGTGGGAGCTATATTTTATAATCTAGCCATTATTAAATGTAGTCATTTGTTCGCAAAATACTAAAACTTGTATATTTCTCATTTTCCAGAATTCCAATGGCAAACAATTTATCGAATTCAATACAATCCCTACGATCAGTCCTTGAGAAGGACAAGTTTTCTGGAATTCACTTTCTGGGCTGGTAAAGAACGTGAGAATCGTTCTCAAGCAAGAAAAGAAGTACATTATAGAAGAGCAAGCTCCTGAAGGTCTAGAAAATAACACTGCTGCAGCCATAAAGGCACATCAGAAGATCGTTGACGATGCTAATGATGTGGTCTGCCTTATGCTTTGCACCATGAAATCGGAGCTTCAGAAGAAACACGAGAACATGGCTGCGTTTAATAGGATGATACATTTGAAGCAGCTCTTCCAAGAAAAGGCTAGGAATAAGCGGTATGAGGTTTCCAAGGCATTGTTCAAGTGTCATCTATCAAAGGGATACCCGGTGGGGCCTCATGTACTTCGCATGATCAGGTAATTGGAGATCCTCACGCGCCTGGGATTTCTAGTGGGTCAAGAGTTGGCCACTGATCTCATCTTGCAATCGTTGCCTGACAGTTATTGCGAGTTCATCATGAACTATAACATGAATGAGATTAGTTAACCACTGCCAAATCTACTCAATATGTTGAGGACAGCTGAACAAATCATCAACAAAGGAAAAGGCAAGACCATAATGATGGTCAATAAAGTAAAGGGCAAGAAAGTCCCCTTTACCTCCAAAAAAAGAGAAAGAAAGTTGCTAAATCTAAGGATCATGCCTTAAATCCATATGGCGGCGTGGCTAAGGGTGATTGTCACTACTGCAGTCAACCTGGACACTGGAAAAAGAACTGTCCAAAGTATCTGGAAGATAAGAGGTTAGGAATAATGATTCAATCACCACCAGGTATTTTTGTAATAGATGTCAATCTTTCTTTCTCTTCATCTTGGGTTTGGATACAGGATGTGGATCTCACATTTCTTGAAATGTGCAGGATCCAAAGAGAAGTAGAAGACTGACTAAAGGGGAGATAGACTTGCGGGGGGAATGGAGCAAGAGTTACTGAATTAGCCGTAGGCGTTTATGAGTTATCTTTGCCTTATGAACTTATCTTAGTATTAGACAATTGTTATTTTATGCCTGCTATAAGCAAAATAAAATTTATATTTCTTTTTTGGACAAGAAAGGTTTTTCTATTATAATAAAGGAAAAATGTTGCTCCTTTTATTTTGATGGTTTTCATTATTGTAATGCTTTAGTGTCTAATAGATTGTATATCCTTGATCTAGATAACTCCGTCTATAACATTAATACCAAGAGGATTAAAACTAATGAATTACATGCTACTTACTTATGGCATTGTCGTTTAGGCCATATAAACGAGAAACACATTCCTATAAGGATGGATTCTTAAACTCATTTGATTATGAATCATATGAGACATGTGAATCTTGTTTATTAGGAAAAATGACAAAGTATCCTATCAATAAGAAAGGAGAGAGGACTAGTGAGCAATTGATTCTCGTATATACTGATGTATGTGGGCCATTTTCCATGCCTGCCAGAGGTGGTTATCTTTATTTATTACATTTACTGATGATTTCAGTAGATATGGATCTGTATACCTTTTGAAGACCAAATCCGAATCTTGTGAAAAGTTCAAAGAATTCAAGAATGAAGTAGACAAGCAACTGGCAAGAGTATTAAGGCTCTACGATCAGAACTTGGAGGATAATAATTAAGCCAAGAGTTTGACGACTATCTTGGAGAGTGTGGGACCTTGTCCCAACTCACTCCACCAGGAACGCCACAGTGGAACGGCGTGTCCGAGAGGAGGAATCGAACTCCGTTAGACATGGTTCGATCTATCATGTGTCTAACTGATCTTCCATTATCATTTTGAGGGAACATTCTATTATGTGCAGCTTTCACCCTTAACCGTGTTCCATCCAAATCTATCATGAAGACTCCATATGAGATGTGGAGTGGGAGGCGTCCCACGTTGTCCTTTATGAGGATTTGGGGATGCGATGTCTATGTAAAGCGTTTATTAACAGAAAAGCTTGGGCCCAAGTCGGATAAGTGTAATTTTGTGGGATACCCTAAGGAAACGAAGGGATATTATTTTTACAATCCTACCGAGAACAAAGTGTTTGTTGCTCGGACCGGCGAGTTTCTAGAAAGAGAATTTGTCTCTAAAGAAGCAAGTGGGAGGACTGTAGAACTTGACGAAATTCAAGAACCACAAACCACAGATCCTACTATGGAACATGAACAGGAACCGTAAGATGCTGTGGAGGAACCTGTTCAGGTAACACAAGAGCCTTGAAAGTGTGTAATGTAGAGTAATTACAGGACCTAAATACTATAGAAGGGGGTTGAATAGAGTATGGAAACTTTTTGCAAAACTCATATTATAACAGATTAGCTTTATGTGAAACTCAAATCTTAAGGCCTTGAGATTTTAGAAACCTTCAAAGGCAAAAATAGAAAGCTTCAAGGCCTTGAACTATTACCAGTTCTAATCAGCTTATAAACCCTAGTTTGATTTGAGTTGTGTGCAGCAGAAAATAACAAAACTGTAAAGTAAAGAACACAAAGCAATTTACAGAGTTCAGTCCCAATGGACATAATCTCTGCCTGAGGGATCTAATCCCACCAGGATTGGGCAAACACTTCTTATTACTCACACAGAAACAACCCTAGATCTTCAAGACTAAGTGATTTTCCTTACACCTATACAGCTTGTTGTTCCAAACCTATCTAGTTCCAGCTACTAACTGTTGATCTAGCTAGAACCTCTTGTTGTTCACTTGAAAAACCAACCACTAGGTTTAGTGAGGTTTAAGATATTTAAAAGATACACTTATTACGAAACAAGTGAAGAACACAGTAGAAGAAATAAGCTAGTAAAGCCTGGATGTGTTCTTCTGGAAACTGGAATGACTAGATCTTCTGAAATCTAGAATTGAAGCTTGAATCCCTGTGTGTTTTAATGAATGATCTCCCACGAATTTTTCACACTTCTCTAAGTAATTCAGCAAGCCTCTACTTTCAAAATTCAAACTAGTTTCTTTTATCCACCTGCTGCAACTGAATGAGAGATTTTAGGATCTCAGTTCCTACAAATCATCCTTCTGTTTTCAACTGAAATCCAAACAGCTCTAAGTGGATATCCGTTGGGGTTTGTTGAGATTGCTCTTGCACGTTTAACAAATCTGCAACAACATTAAAACACAGCAACAAAAAAATCCGAAAGATACAAGTACTATGACTGTTTGGTTTTCCAGTTTCTGATAAAACTGATTAAAAGATTAGAACAGTAATCTGATTAACTCCTGACACATATAAATCATGATAAACAAGTTTAAGACTCTTAGAAGTCAATAAGTAATCACAATAAAAAGAATCAAAACCTGCAAGAAAGAATCAACTTAGTTCTGTAAAAACATTCATCAAGCCCTTGAACTGGTTAAATTCAGCTGACAGATCAAATAACCTTTGTCTGAGATCTTCAATCTCAACCTGCTGATCTTCAATCTTCTCAACCAACAAAGAGTAATCCTCATTGTCTTCTCCCTTCCCTGATGTAGCCCCTTTTGGCTTCACAAACTCCTTCTCTCTAAGTTCCTCCTTTGACAAATCTGAATAGAACTTCCAATGTTCTTTCCCAGTCTAGACTACCCCAATCCTCTGTAATGCAGTCTCATCAATCAACCAAAAACCTTCAGTAATCTTTTCCTCCCCTTTCACGGGTACATCAAAATATTCAAAGAAAAGAGGTAACAGGTTGGCATATGGAAGAGGATGGTTTCTAGTTCTGGTTGCACAATAAATCATATGCTCCATAACAACTGTTGGCAAGTCTATCTCAAACCCTTGAGATATCAGATACATCAAAAAAAAGAACCTTATTAGTAACCAATTCCCTTGAGTTCTCCCTAGGAACTACACTTCTCATCGGAATTGTAAACAGGATTTTGGCTTCACAGTTGAGCACAGAGTGTGTCAACTGCTTTGGACCAGAGGGTACACCATTAATGAAAAACATCTCTTTTGCCTTTTCCAGACACTCCTTCCTATCAGGGTAATCTCCAACATTATACTTCCTAGGATGCCCAAGACTTTGGCAAAAGTCCTATGATCTAACCTCAAATCTATCCCAGCCACTTTTGAAGTTAATACCATTTTATCATCACCTTCAGAAACCAAATTCAGATAAAACAACCTAGTTAACCTAGGATATGCTTTTGAACTAGGATTTAACACCTTCCACACTGCAGTTTCTCTTAATTTTCTCATACAATCAATATCCAATTTGTCCAACAACTCCTCAGAAACCATACTACCGAAAGCTACCTTAGATGAAGCATAACCTTGCATCCACACAGTTCTAACCTCAGAACTAACAAACCAATCTGAAGGAAGTGCATTCTTACCTTGATAGCCATTTTTTGTTGCAGCACAACCTGCTTAACCTTAGTTTCTTCTCTGTGGGTTTGCTCTTCTCTTGTTCTCCTTTAGTTGGTTTCTTCTTGCTTTCTTGAGCAGATTTCCCCTTTTCCTCTTCTCCAGTCTTTTTCTTCTCTGCCCCTTTCTTCTTGTCTGACCTGAGTTGATCACCACCCTGAGTTTCTGTCTCCTTCTGTGGATCAATTCTTTAGCCTTCATCTCCCTTTTCTGTTTTGGACTTCTTTGCAGGAGGAGTATCCTCATGCAAACTCTGAGTGTTTTCTGAATCTGAATCAGAAATCACAATCTTCTCCTTTTTATTTGCCCTCTTCTTGGATCTGCCAGAAGGCTTCCCCTGTTGCTGAATTCTGGCTGATTTGCGCTCCATTTTGAGGTTTAGGGTTTTGAGAAGGGAATGTGATTGAGAGAAATTGAGAGAGAGAGAGAGAGAGAGAGAGAGAGGAGAGTCGTAGATAATTGAGAGAGAATGAAGAGGAATAAGCCGTGACTTTCAGCTTAAGTAGGTTGAAAGAGATGACTCATGACTCTGCTATATCAACATGCAAAAAGAATCTTGAAAAAATATTTTTTGGATATTTTAGAAAATTCTCTGAGTAATTCAAATATTATACGGTTATCTAAAAAGAAAAGATATAATATTTGATGATCCAATTTTTTAAAAAAAAAATACAGATGTTTTCAAGAATTTGAGAACAATCTCAAGGCCTTGAGATTTTCTGCAGTTTGAGAAACTTCAAAGCTTTGAGCTATACTTTCAAGGCTTTGGAAAGTATAATCTCAAGGCTTTGAGATTTCAACACATAATCACATATAAGTACTAATACTCCCCCTAAACCAATGCATCATTGTTTAACATCCCAAATTCAAGCCTTAGAGATGAAAACCTATCATCTAGCAAAGGTTTAGTCAAAATATCAGCAATCTGCATAGAGGTAGAAATAAAAGTTAAAACAACATCACCTTGTTATGCATGATCTCTAAGGAAATGATGTCTCACATTTATGTGCTTGGTTCTTGAGTGCTGGACTGGATTCTTAGAGATTGAGATAGCACTTGTGTTGTCACAATGAATAGGCACATTTCTGAAATTGTAGCCAAGATCTCTAAGTTGCTGAGCAATCCATAACGCTTGTGAACAGCAAGCTCCAGCTGCAATGTATTCAGCTTCAGCAGTTGATAATGCTACAGAATTTGGCTTTTTGGAATGCCAACTGATCAATGAAGATCCAAGAAACTGGCAGCTTCCAGAAGTACTTTTCTTGTCTACTTTATATCCTGCAAAATCTGCATCAGAATAGCCACTCAACATAAAATTAGATCTTCTTGGATACCATAGCCCCAAGTCTCTGGTTCCATTCAAATATCTAAAAAATCTTTTGACTGCAGTTAAATGACTTTCCTTAGAATCTGCTTGGAATCTAGCACACATACAGACACTGAACATAATATCAGGTCTACTAGCAGTTAAATACAAAAGTGATCCAATCATACCTCTGTATTCCTTTTGATTCACACTCTTACCATTTGAATCCTTGTCTAAAGAGAGTGATGAACTCATAGGGGTTTTAAGCACCTTGGACTGTGACATATTGTACTTTTTCATTAAGTCCTTGGTATAATTTCCTTCATGTACAAAGATTCCTTTCTTCATTTGTAAAATATGAAGTCCAAGAAAGAAATTCAGTTCACCCATTAAGCTCATCTCAAACTCCCTCCACATCAGACTAGAAAACTCTTTTGAAAGAGCATCATTAGTAGCACCAAATAGAATATCATCTACATAGATCTGAACTACTAACAAATCACTTTGATGATGTTTAATGAAAAGATTTTTATCAACTAGGCCTCTTTTGAAATTATTTCAAGTATAAATTTTGAAAGTCTATCATACCAAGCCCTTGGAGCTTGTTTTAATCCATAAAGAGCTTTGTCTAGTTTATAAACATGATCAGAAAAGTTTTCAACTTCAAAACCTGGAGGTTGTGCTACAAAAACATCTTCTTGTAAATAGCCATTCAGAAAAGCACATTTGACATCCATTTGATAAAGCTTTATGTTATTGTGAGATGCAAATGCAAGAAGTATTCTAATAGCTTCTAACCTGGAAACAGGAGCAAAAGTCTCCTCATAATCCATACATTCTTCCTGATTATATCCTTGTGCCACCAATCTGGCTTTATTTCGTACCACTTTGCCATTCTCATCAAGCTTGTTTCTGAAGACCCATCTGGTTCCAATAACTGATTTCTCTTTAGGCCTGGGAACCAGATTCCATACCTTGTTTCTTTCAAATTCATTCAACTCACTCTGCATTGCAATGATCCAGTCTGCATCTTCTAGTGCTTTCTTGGTATTTTTAGGCTCAATCAAAGATAGAAATGCACTAAAAGCACACAAGTTCTTCAACTGTCCTCTTTTCTGAGTTCCAGTTGATGGATCAGATATGATGTTATCAGCTGGATGATCTGCAAGGTACTTAAAATTCTTTCTTGGTATCCAGGAATATTCTCCTTCAAGACTTTGAGTTCTTGAAACAGTAGAGGGAGCATCATAGAAAGTTTCATCTTCTGTCTCAAGGCTTTGAGATTTTGGTTCTGTAGGAGGTTCAAGGCCTTGAGATTCTGCTGATTGATTCTGCACATTAGTTTTTCCTTTTTCTTCTTTCGCAGCATCATCATCTGATTCATACTTGTTCAAATCTAGATCTGCAAAACTTTCACTCAGAGAATCCTTAGTACTTTCATCAAAAATTACATGAATACTCTCTTCCACAATCTTGGTTTTTCTTTTGTAAACTCTATAAGCTTTGCTAGTTTGAGAATATCTATGAAATACACCTTCATCACTTCTAGCATCAAACTTACAAAGATTGTCTCTACCATTATCAAAAACAATTAAAAGGTTTAGAATAAGAAACAGTAGTCTTTCTACCTTTAAATAGTTCATAAGGGGTCTTTTTAAAAATAGGTCTAATCAAGCATATATTAAGCACATAATTGGCAGTATTAACAGCTTCTGCCCATAAGAACTTTGGCAAATTACTTTCAAGAAGCACGGTTCTAGACATATCCTCGAGTGTCCTATTTTTCCTTTCAACTACTCCATTTTGCTGTGGAGTTCTAGGTGCAGAAAATTTGTGTGATATGCCATGCTTTGCACAAAATAAATCAAAGTCAAGTTGATCAAACTCCCTACCATGATCACTTCTAATTGATGCAACAGGTAAATTTTTCAAAGTTTGAAGCTCTTTGCATAATCTAGAAAATTCAGATGAAGCTTCAGTTTTGTCTCTAATAAACATCACCCAAGTAAATATAGAATAATCATCTATTATAACAAGCATATACCTCTTACCTTTTGGGGTCCGAACTCTCATAAGACCACACAAGTCCATGTGCAGCAGTTCTAAGGGTCTAGAAGTACGTAGAAAGTTCTTTGGCTTTAATGAGCTTCTGGTTTGCTTACCTTGTACACATGCCTTGCAAACCTCATCATCTGAAATTTTTTGTGATGGTAAACCTCTTACCAAATCCTTTGATATGAGTTTATTCAAGGTACGTACACTAATATGCCCAAGCTTTCTGTGCCAAAGCTTTGAATCTTCCTTCAAGGCCTTGAGGCATTTTAGCTTGTCACCTGCAACACTGTTAGTACTCATAGCATATAGATTATATGATCTAGGAGCAGTGAGTATGCAATCACCAGATTTCTCATCTTGCACCACACATTTCTCCTTGTCAAATATAGCTTTATAACCTTTATCACATAAGTGAGAGATGCTAAGCAGATTACACTTAAGTCCATCTACCAGATAAACATCAGAGATAGAATTAGTAGAACCATTACCAATACTACCTATACCAATGATATTGCATTTTGCTTTGTCACCAAGTGTGATTGTTCCTCCAGATTTATCTGTAAGCTCAGTAAAGAGAGACTTCTTACCACTATGTCTGGAACACCCACTGTCTAATATCCATTTCTGATCTTTCAAGGCCTTGGTGACATCCTGCAAAAATAAATCATTGCCTCAACAGGCTGTTAGACCAAGTGCAGAACTTTGAGTCATACTCAGAATCAGCCATGTTTGGTGGTCTAATTCCTTTTGGAACCCAAATCTGCCTAACATGTCACTTAAGCTGATAAGGATAAGTATTCCTCATAATGTGAGGTTATGATCTTCTGAAGGGAGAAGTTAATCTGACATGACCAATTTTTCCACAGTAATGACATTTTGGAGAATGTCTGCTACCAGATTTGACAAAAGTAGTTTGGCTTTTCTTTGGAAAGTTTGGATTATATCGAATCCATTTTTATGCATTATTTTCAGACTTCCTCCAAGAATGAGATTCAGATTATGTTCTGAGCTTGTAAAACTAGCTAGGACCTTCTTAGCCTCTTCAAGTTTCTCAGTCAAAGAACAGATTTGTTGTTCTAAATTCTCAGAATGAGTCTTTAGATCAGCATATCTTTCAGTCAAAAGAGTGTTTTGATCAACAACCTCTTTTATCTGTGCGTTCAAGGCTTTGAACCTGCTTTCCAAGGCCTTGAAGTCCTTTTCAAGCTTTGTCTTAGAAACTTAAATAGTTTTGTTTGTAAAAACTAGGTCCAGGTTTTCTTTTACCTGCTCATGAATCTTAATCTTTAAAGCAGAAATCTCATTTCTATAACTTTCCTCATTTAAAAACATACTCTTGAGAATTTCAGGAAGCACATCAGAAGGACTAGTAAGTAGATTTTTTACCATATCTTCAATATGTGTGTCTGATGATTTTTCCTCATCATGCTTTGCCATGAAGCATAAGTTTGCTTGTTCTTCTTCTGTGTCTGAGTCACTTGATGAATCAGAATCACTCCAGGAAGCCATCGTGGCTTTCTTCCTTCTAATGTCACTATCTTTAATCTGAAGGTTCTTGTTCTTCTTATTTTGTGGACAGTCCCTTACTAAATGATCTGCATCACCACACTCAAAACAATTCATTACTTTAGTTTTATGTGACTCTGAAGAAGGTTTACCTTTGTAGTCCTTGCTGCCTGAAGGTCTTGACCAGAGTTTCTTTTCTTCTTGAGAATCCTGGCCAAGGCCTTGGAGATCAATGCTAAAGCCTCTTCATCATCATGCTCATCTTCAGTCTCAAGGCTTTGAGACTTTTCACTGTCTTTGGCCTTAAGTGCTAAGTTCTTGATGTTTTCACTCAAATCTCCTTCCACATCCTTCATAGACATTTTATGAGTGAGCAGCTTTCCTTGTAGATCATCTAGCTGAAGAAGACTTAAATCCTGAGCTTCCTCAATGGCTGTTGTCTTTGGCTCTCACTTGGCTTTTGGCAAGCTTCTCAGAATTTTCCTGACCTTCTCCTCACTTGATAAATTCTTTCCCAATGACTCCAGATTATTCACCACATCAGTGAATCTTTTGAACACCTCCTTGATGGTCTCATCTGAATTCATCTTGAACAACTCATATTGCCTCAGAAGTATGTTGATTTTGGTCTGCTTAACCTAGCTAGTTCCTTCATATGTCACCACCAGTTTATCCCATACTTCTTTGGCACTCTTGCAATTTGACACTCTGTTGAACTCATCTGCATTAAGAGCACAGTATAACAGATTCATAGCCTTGTAATTTTTTGATACCTTTTCCAGTTCAGTAACTGAAAGATTTTCCTCAGACTTGATACATCTGACTCCATCAATTTTAGTATAGTACTCATGAGGACCATTCTGAACTATTGACCACAGTTCCATGTCTTGATCTATGATGAACATCTTCATCAATGCCTTCCAGTGCATGAAGTTATCACCACAGAACAATGGAAGTCTGTTGGCTGCCCTTCCTTGTGAGAATCCACCATCTCCTACATTGCTCATAGTCACCAGATTGTTAGATCTATATCAGTGACACAAGCTCTGATACCAATTGAAAGTGTGTAATGTAGAATAATTACAGGACCTAAATACTCTAGAAGGGGGGTTGAATAGAGTATGGAAACTTTTTGCAAACTCGGATTATAACAGATTAGCTTTGTGTGAAACTCAAATCTCAAGGCCTTGAGATTTTAGAGAACTGTCTGAAACCTTCAAAGGCAAAAATAGAAAGCTTCAAGGCCTTGAACTATTACCAGTTCTAATCAGCTTATAAACCCTAGTTTGATTTGAGTTGTGTGCAGCAGAAAATAACAAAACTGTAAAGTAAAGAACACAAAGCAATTTACAGAGTTCAGTCCCAATGGACCTAATCTCTTCCTGAGGGATCTAATCCCACCAGGATTGGGCAAACACTTCTTATTACTCACACAGAAACAGCCCTAGATCATCAAGCCTAAATGATTTTCCTTACACCTATACAGCTTGTGGTTCCAAACCTATCTAGTTCCAGCTACTTGAGCTAACAAGAACCTCTTGTTGTTCACTTGAACAACCAACCACTAGGTTTAGTGAGGTTTAAGATATTTAAAACATACACAGATTACAAAACAAGTGAAGAACACAGTAGAAGAAATAAGCTAGTAAAGTCTGGATGTGTTCTTCTGGAAACTGGAATGACTTGATCTTCTGAAATCTGGAATTGAAGCTTGAATCCCTGTGTGTTTTAATGAATGATACCCCCCGAATTTGTCACACTTCTCTGAGTAATTCTGCAAGCCTCTAATTTCAAAATTCAAACCAGTTTCTTTTATCCACCAGCTGCAACTGAATGAGAGATTTTAGGATCTCAGTTCCTACATATCCTCCTTCTGTTTTCAACTGAAATTCAAACAGCTCTAAGTGGATATCCGTTGGAGTTTGTTGAGATTGCTCTTGCACGTTTAACAAATCTGCAACAACATTAAAACACAGCAACAACAAAATCCAGAAAGATACAAGTACTATGACTGTTTGGTTTTCCAGTTTCTGATAAAACTGGTTAAAAGATTAGAACAGTAATCTGATTAACTCCTGACACATATAAATCATGATAAACAATTTTAAGACTCTTAGAAGTCAATAAGTAATCACAATAAAAAGAATCAAAACCTGCAAGAAAGAATCAACTTAGTTCTGTAAAAACTGTCAGCAGCTCAAGGCACATCTCAAGGCCTTGAAGCTCTGAACCTGCTTCACAGATTTTCAAACTTAATTCCAGACAACTTTGATTCTCCCTGTTCTGATCATCTGCAATTGTGTTAGATATGTGGATAATGTAAAACAATAATATATTCAGCAAAACCCTGATCTGCTTAATCAGATATCCAATCTGCAACACCAACTTGTCAGAAAATTCAGCAGAATAGGAATAACTCTCAAGGCTTTGAGGCTCTGTCAGTATCTCAAGGCCTTGGAGTATTTGAAATGCTTTGCTGCCTATGTCTTTGTCTTTGTCTTTCATCACTCAAAATAATTACCATCCAAAACACATTCAAGGGTCTTTGAGTCAACAAACGTCATAGGTCGAGTAGGGTGCGTCAAGAGAAAGAGAGGTATGGACTTCTCATTCTTGAGCCCGGTGACGCACTACTCATAGATGATGAGCCTACTACTTATGGAGAGGTCATGAAAGGGCTGGACTCTCAAAAAGTGGCTTGAGGCCATGAGATCCGAAATGGAATCCATGTAAACCAACAAAGTATGGACTTTGGTGGAACCACCCCAAGGGGCTCGGCCCATAGGGTGCAAATGGGTCTTCGAGAAAAAGACCGACATGGATGGCAATGTGATTGCCTATAAGGGCTGATCGGTGGCAAAAGGATTCAGATAGATTCATGGTATTGACTATGATAAAACATTTTCCCCAGTCGTAATGATCAAATCTGTTAGAATCTTACTTATTATTTCAGATTATCACGATTGTGAGTCTGACAGATGTATGTCAAAATAGCATTTATGTATGGAAACCTCCTTAAGGATGTGTACATGACACAGCCAGAGGGTTTTGAGGATCCAGAGCATGCCATAAAGTGTGTAAGTTGCAGCGATCCATTTATGGGTTGAAGAAAGCTTCTAGGAGTTGGAATCTGCGTTTTGATGATGCAGTCAAAGAGTTTGGCTTCATTAAGAACGAAGATGAGCCTTGTATTTAAAATAAGGTTAGTGAATGCTCTGTTGTGTTTCTGGTCTTGTATGTCGATGACATACTACTCATTGGAAATGACATTTCTACCTTGCAATATGTTAAAGATTGGCTAGGGAAGTGTTTATCAATGAAAGACTTAGGGCATGCAGCTTATATACTTGATATCAAGATCTATAAGGATAGATCAAGGAAGCTTCTAGGCCTAATTCAAAGTAAATATATATACAAGGTGTTGAAAAGGTTCAACATGTATGAATCCAAGAGAGGATTCTTGCCCACGTCGCATGGGATCACCCTTTCAAATGATGATTTTTCTTCCAATGAGATTGAGAAGAACCGCATGAGTAGGATCCCTTATGCTTTGGCCATAGGATCTATCATGTACGCCATGTTATGTACTAGGCCAGATGTGTCATACGCGTTGAGTATGAAAACCAGATATCAGTCCAATCTGGGTGAGAGTCACTTGATAAGAATCAAGAACATCCTTAAGTACTTGAGAAGAACTAAGGATGCGTTCATGATTTATGGAGGGGCGGAAGATCTAAGTGTAAAAGGTTACACTGATGCAAGCTTCCAAATCGACATAGATGATTTCAGATCGCAGTTGGGATTTGTGTTTTGCCTAAATGGAGGAGCAACGAGATGGAAAAGTTCCAAGCAAGAGACGGTTGCTGATTCTACAACTGAGGCTGAGTACAATGCTGCATCGCGTGCAGCAAAGGAGGGTGTTTGGATTAGGACGTTCATTACTGAGCTTGGTGTGGTTCCTAGTATTGTGGATCCAATAGAGTTGTATTGTGACAACATTGGGGCAATCGCACAATCCAAGGAACCCAGGTCACACCAAAAATCCAAACACGTACTATGGAAATTCCATCTTAATCGAGAGATCATCGATAGAGGATATTGAAGATATGCAAGATTCCTACAGATGATAATCTGCCAGATCCACTCACAAAGCTGCTTGTTCAGCGCAAGCATAAATGACACACTAGATCAATAGGCATACGAGATAAACCAAATTGGCTCTAGTGCAAGTGGGAGACTGTTGGAACAGATGCCCTAGAGGCAATATTATTTAGTATGAACATTATTTTTGCTAGAATAATCATTGTATTATTTATGGAGATAATTAATATAATGAATTCCTTAGATTTCAATGTGTTCTTTATCTTAAGTATCTCTAGTCGATTGTATTGATTAACAGGACAATCAACTATAGACAAGTATGTGGGTAGATTGATATGGAGATATCAAGTCTAGCACATGGGTATGCATTAGGTGAAATACCCCGTTTTGTGACTACGGGTATTTTGTGATATTATTACAAGTATTGGGAAGTTAAAGTAATTATAGAGAGTTAATTATAATGCTTTGAGAGTTTGGGGGGAACTTTGTGACTTTAATCAAAGGTTTTAGTGTCTTGTACTTGAGTTTGGGGGAGGTGTTTGTCTTTTGGCAAAACTAAGGGGAAATAAGTGTCTTTTGACCTAAATTTCTTCCTACAATAAAAGTTTCCTAATCCAAGAGGGTTTCCTACTTATGAGGTTAATTTTAATTCTAACTCTCATAAATACCCTCATTCTCCTATTTTTCCTAATCTCTCTCACTCCCTCATACTCTACCCGTCCCTCTCTCACTCTCTCTCTCCCTTGTGACCGACGGCAGCCACCCACCGCCGCCGCCGCTCTCTCTCTCTCTCTTGCGTTGAGGTAATTCTCTCTCTCTCTCTCTTTTTCTCTTTTCTTTCTTTCTTTTCTCTCTTTCTTTCTCCCTATGCCCGTCCGCCTCTCTCTCCGTCCGCCCCCATGGGCGGCGGGGTGAGCGGGTTGGGTTGTTTTGTCTCTTTTTCTCTTTGCTCTTGTTGATCTCTTGATCTTGTGATCACTTGTTCATGATTCATGTATGTTGCATGCAATCTTTAAATTTCAGTTTGTTAGGGTTAGGATCATTGTTCATGGATTCGTAAGATTGATTATCAAGTTTTAGGGTTTATCATGTTCTTGAGTGTTGGGAAGAAACCCTAGTTTGAAAGGGAAGTTTGATTGAATGATTTGGGAGTTTGAATGATCATATTAGGTGGATAACAATCTGATTTGAATGTGGGAATCATGTTATATTAGGTTTAGTGTGATTATAGGATGAATTAGTTGCTTGGGGGAAAAGTTTCATGAAGATTGACAATTCCCGTATGGATATTTTGAATGAAGTTGGAAACTTGAAACTAGTGTAACTTTTGATTCAGGAATCGAAATTAAGATCCGTTTGAGGCTAAACTTATTATTTCGAATGTTTTGAATCCAATGGAACTGTTTCTAGACCATGATCTGTTAGGGAAACTGGAGTAATAGAATTGGTGGAGTTATGATGGATTATGTATACTTTAGGATAAGGGTT
Source organism: Linanthus parryae (assembly GCA_023055425.1). Lineage (NCBI taxonomy): Eukaryota > Viridiplantae > Streptophyta > Magnoliopsida > Ericales > Polemoniaceae > Linanthus > Linanthus parryae. Next base: position 124,256,419 of record JALGPY010000003.1, on the reverse strand, counting down.
TTTGAGGCAAAGCTTTAAGCTTATTTTGGAGCATGAATTGAATGGGTTGTTGAGGAAGTGTTAGAACCCTAAACCATGGACTATCATATGCATGTAATTAGTATAGCAAGTATATTGCTAGAATATTGGTTTGATTAGCATATTGTTATGTGTAGGTAACGAGTTCGTCGACGACGAGTACGTAGAGTACGTTGATTGATTGCTATTGTTGGAATTTGCTTTGAGGTAAGTAAATGTGCCAAGCCTAGTGTGCTTATCTCCTTCGTGTCAAACGAATATTTGATTTGTTACGTCTCAAAATGTGTTTACATGGTACATGACTTGGAATATGTGATTTCTACTTGTTAAATGTTTTTGACGAAAACATCACCATGATAATGAATGAACTATAACGTAAAGTGGAAGATGTTGTGCGGGACGTTATTATTCTTTGGGCGGTGTTGGCTGCGGTCCCGTCTCTTTTTAATCCGGTTGCAAGTCCCCGGACAATAACATGTACTCACTCCTCTGACCGGCGTAGTCTTTGGGGGGTGTCGACACTTAAGGTCATGCACGCTGTAGTATTTGGTTTTCCCCGTCACAACAAAGTAATAATGGATTGGTTTGGTTTTGTTAACGGAACGAAGTTAACACTGGATTTGGATTTTTCCTAATATTATGGAATTTGATTTGGAAATATATTATGGAATTGGGAACTCTTATGTTTTGAAACAAGAGTCACTTTATTACCGCTGTGTTTGCGAAAAACTCTTACTTACAAATGAGTCTTGTTTTATAACTATCCATCATCGTTTTACATGTTTGGATGTTTGCTTACCAGTATTTCAATGCTGATTTTGTACTGTGGTGTTTCTTTTTCATTCCGCACCACAGGTTTAGAAGAAGGTTCTCGGGCATAGAAGGGGACGCGCACCACATGGATTATTAATAGTAGTATTACATTTCAATTTGAACTCTCTAGTAGTTTAAACGCTTTAGTTGTTTTGCCGGTTTGTGGCTAGGACGAAAGTTTGTGATAATACATTATTTTAATTGGATTTAATTTATTATTGTGGATGTGTGTGCTTGTGAACCATGTTATAAAATCTCCTTGTATCCGGGCTCCTCTCGGGTACGGAGTGACATCCCCGGGTCTCCGGCTTGGGCCATTTGGGGGTGTTACAGGTGGTATCAGAGCCGGCATTCTAAGAAGAAATTTGAAACTTGTTAGGGCAACTAAAATGAATATAGGAGAAAATAACTTAAAATTCGACAAGCCGTGGGAATTTGGGTAGTGTGGATAGGATTGTTATGTGTAAGTGTTTAGAAAATAGGATAGAAAGCAAGTGCCCCATCCACCCATTTGAATTTTTGGAGTATTCCGATTGGAAATCTAAGTTAAGCCTACTTTAAGAGACTTCGTTGGGAGATTTCTTCAAAAGTCTTGGAACAATCGATTTGGAGTCTTGGAAATAATTATTGGTTTGCGAAGAGTAGTTATTTGGATTACGGTTTATGCCTTTAAATTAGAGACTTATTAAGTTGTTTCCTCTTGTAGATGGCTAGAACTAAGCATACAGCAAGGAAGCGTGTGTTGCCAGTAGAGAAGCACCCTGTTGTGACACGTTGGGTTGAAGGTGAAGATTTTCCAGATTTTCGTGACCGCGTGGTTCAATATTGTGAAGATAGATTCCGAGCCTTAGAATTCCCTCGATATAGAAATCCAGCTTTTCAGGCTTACTGTATGGTGAAGGCATTACCTATGAAACCGATGTTTGGGGATATTATTACAAAATATAGCAACATCATGGGCAGGATGAATTGTTTGAATGATAGGGATTATCGTTGCCAAGGTGAATGGACGGTAAGTGCAGATTTTATATGCAAGTTATTGATGGAGACTCACCTTAAGTGGCAAAGTTATACAGTTATTGAGATAAAGTCCAGTGATGAAGAAGACGTGATCTACATAAGCTCTAGTGATGAAAAAGAGGTGATTATTATAGATTCTAGTGACGATGAAGAAGTTGAAGAAGATCCAATGGAAGATGTCGATGAATACCCCGAGATTGAAGAAGATCCCATGGAATATGAAGGAAGTGAAGAAGACCCTAGTGAAGATGAAGAGCACGAGTATGATTCCAATGAAGAGGAAGAGATGGACGAAAGCGATGAGGACGACGATTAAGCTTGTTAGAGTTCTTTAGATTTCTTAGACTAGATATGCTTTAAGTTTTGTTTATTGGTTTGAATAAGGCTCCATAGCCAATCAACATTTGAAGTTTTAGAACGATTCTTGAATAGTCACTTTTGGGCTAGAGTTAAATTCTTAGCGTTTTGCCTTGGGATGAATAATGTTTTCGTTTTGAAGACCCGATTTGGGAAGTCTTATAAACTTAGTTTTCTGAATTTTGGAGTATGATTGGATGAATTAAGGTCGTGTTATACTTGCTATCATTAATTATGGGCTTAGAAAGTGTTCATGGAGTAAGAACGCGAAAACCTTGATTTTTGGGTGCTGTTGAATCTGCGCAGCAGTGAATTTTCGTTGTAGCAGACGTATTTAACTTTGGAGTTATTTTTCCCTGAATTTTTCCCAGAAAGTAGACATACCCAGGTATCTCCCATAAAAATTTCAACCCCATACGAGTTCTGGAGAATTAGCTACGAATTTCCAAAGTTGACGGTTCAGTAGCAGAATTGCAAGGTGACTAGCTGTAGCATCTTTGATTGTTACCTATCTTCCAGATCTTGTTTTGACCCCAAATTTTTATGGCGACTACTAGACACGTTTGGCTAACTCCCAGAGAAAGCCTAGCCCATTTTGAGAATTTTAAGGTCAATTTAAGTCTTTTCAAAGTCGGTGTTTCTGTTCTGGTGGGCTGTGACAGCAGCTGTAGAGTTTCCTTTATATCTTGAGTTCTACAATTGATTTTGAATTGATTCTTCTTGATTATGAAAGTAGACTCATAGAGGGTGTTGCACACCAAAATTTGCAATTTTTGCTTGATCGATTGATCCTTTTTCCAATTTTGGAAGTAGATGAAAAGTTGAGACGTGATCAGCCTATGTGGAAATACATGAGTAATTGAGTTAAATGATGGTCAATGTGTGACATTACTTGCTTAATTGTGCACTACATGCCGTATATGCGTGATTGTTTTTACTTCTTGGTACTTTATAAGTAATACAATAGGCTATAGTGTAGGGATTATGACTGATAGACCACATCAATACCACACCAGTAGGAATAGTCAAGTCCCTTTGGCAACCAACAACAACGACGGCATGAACCAATTCTTGGCCCAATTTGCTCAGTTGGATCTGGATTTGAACATTGGAGAGCAGAATGCAACTAAATGTGCCAAGAAAGTGGCAGATATGAAGCCAGGGAACTTCATAGGCAATGAGGACCCTGTTGAGCTCGAGAATTGGATCGATGAGATGGATAAGATCCTTGAGCTAGTTGAGTGTCCCGAAGACCGCAAGGTGGTTTGCGCGGCATTCTACTTGAAGAACGAAGCTAATACATGGTGGAGGAGTATGCGCCAGAACTTTTTGGCGCAACCCAATTTCAATTGGGAGGCTCTTCAAACCGCACTTCGCACTCGCTTTTACCCGGACCATGTCCAGGATCAAAAGTACTTAGACTTCGTGAATCTGACACAAGGAAACGGTTCCGTGACCGAGTACTTCAAGAAATTCATGAAATTATCCCGATTCGCAGGTCAGCTGATGCCTGATGAAGCGACTAAAGTCAGGAAGTTCATGTCTGGTCTCGAACTTCATCTGCAGAAAGACTTGATGTGCAGGACGTACGATACTCTACAAGAAGCTTATGATAGGGCTGCAGCCGTTTGGCGTATTCAAGAGGCACAAGACGAGAAGCGTGGGAAACGCAAGGTCGAGAACGCCGTGGGCTATGGAAACAATCAGAATAGGACTAACCAAGGTAGTCAGGACAAAAGGTTTAAGCCTAACCACGGAGGAAGTAACCAAGGACAGTATCGTGGTAACAAGCAGAATAATGGAGATGAGCAATCTCGCCGTTATATCTGCAAGAAGTGCCAACAGAATCATCCAGGAAAGGACTGTCAAGGAAACCTTGTCACTTGCTACCACTGTGGCAAGAAAGGTCATCGTTCGTTTGAGTGTCGAGTAAAACCAATTGGAAACCAATTAGGGAACCAAGGAGGCAATTACCAAGGAACCCGACAGTTCAACAACAACAATCAGGGCGGAAACCGGAACTATGGGAACTACAACAACAATAATGGAGGCAACAATTATGGTAGACAACAAGTGAACAACCAAGGCAATGGAAGGAACAATGGAGTTCAGAACGGGAATAGGAACAACAACGCTCCAACTAACGCCAACAACAATGGGACTGGTACGACGGGAACTACCGCACAGAATGGGAATATTGCAAGAATCGCTGTCATGAGCAGGACTGAAGCGGAAGCAGCAAACGGAGTAGTCACTGGTACATTTCTTGTTCATGATCAACCAGCTTTTACTTTATTTGATTCCGGAGCTTCGTATTCGTTTATTTCGTCATCGTTTGTGGAAAAATTGAGTCTCAATAAGCCGTCTAGAATATCCATCCCCGTAGCTACCCCAACCGGTCATGTAACAGTATGTGACGCCATTTTTGAAGGAGTAGAAGTTAAGATTTCGGCTAGTACCCTACCAGCGAACCTGATACAGTTTGATCTTGGAGGGATAGATGTTATATTGGGAATGGATTGGCTGGGAAAATATCGTGCAGTAATAGACTGCCACGATCAGAAGATAAGGCTTAAAGGTCCAAAAGGAGAAAAAGTTTCTTACCGTGGTATCACCAAAGAACCATGTATCCGACTAGTGTCAGCTTTGACCATAGTCAACCAAGTGAAGAAGGGAAATAGTGCTTATTTGTGCTACATTCAAGACACATCTAAGAAGGAGAATGTGCTAGAAGAAATACCAATCGTTAGGGATTTTCCCGATGTGTTCCCGGACGAAATTCCAGGAATGCCACCTAGAAGAGAGATCGAATTTACTATGGATTTAGCACCTGGAACAGCTCCAATTTCAAAGGCACCGTACAGAATGGCACCAGTGGAGTTGAAAGAACTTAAAGATCAGCTACAAGAGTTACTCCAAAAAGGTTATGTAAGGCCGAGTGTTTCTCCTTGGGGAGCGCCGGTACTGTTTGTGAAGAAGAAGGACGGAAGCTTGAGATTGTGCATTGACTATAGGGAGTTGAATAGCGCAACAATCAAGAACAAATACCCTTTACCCCGAATTGACGACTTGTTTGATCAATTACAAGGGGCGAGTGTTTTCTCAAAGATAGACTTGAGATCAGGGTATCACCAGCTTCGAGTAGCCGAGAAGGACATACCGAAGACAGCCTTTAGGACGAGGTATGGACACTATGAGTTTACCGTTATGCCTTTTGGTCTGACCAATGCTCCAGCAGTATTTATGGATCTAATGAATCGTGTTATGAGAACGTTTCTAGATCGTTTCGTGGTCGTCTTTATTGATGACATCCTTGTTTATTCAAAGAGCGAGGAAGAACACGAAGAACACCTCAAAGAAGTATTAGAAACTTTAAGACATGAGAAGTTATATGCTAAACTCTCGAAGTGTGAATTTTGGCTAAAACATGTTCCATTTTTGGGTCACATAATTTCCAAGGAAGGAATATCCGTGGATCCAGGAAAGATATCAGCAGTTAAAGATTGGCCTACTCCGAAGAATGTGTCCGAAGTAAGAAGTTTTCTCGGATTAGCAGGATATTACAGGCGTTTCGTGAAAGATTTCTCGAAGATCGCTAGACCGCTTACTACACTAACCAAGAAGACGGTAAGGTATAAGTGGAGCGAAGATTGTGAAGAAGCATTCCAGACATTGAAGGAAAAGTTAACGACCGCACCTGTCTTAGCTTTACCCAATGATTCTGGCGAATTTGATGTTTACAGTGATGCATCGAAGAAGGGTTTAGGATGCGTGCTTATGCAAGATAGAAGAGTTATTGCTTATGCTTCAAGACAACTGAAAACTCATGAAGAGAACTATGCTACGCATGACTTAGAGCTTGCAGCAATAGTATTTGCATTGAAGATATGGAGACATCACTTGTATGGGTCTGTGTGTAGATTGTATACGGATCATAGCAGTCTCAAATACATTTTCACGCAGAAGGAACTAAACAACAGGCAAAGACGTTGGTTAGAAGTCATAAAGGATTATGATTTGCGTATCCAATACCATGAAGGGAAGGCAAACGTAGTAGCTGATGCGTTAAGCCGAAAGTCGAGCCATACTTTAGATACTATGCTAGTTTTACCAGATCGGCTATGCCGAGAGTTCCGAAAACTTGGAATTGAAGTAGTGAAACAAGGAGAAGTAAAGAATATTCTTGGGAATATGACAGTTGTGCCAGATGTCTTAGAAGAAATAAGGAGTAACCAGCCAGGAGATGTGAAACTTGAAAGGATAAAGAAGAAGATTGCAGAAGGCCAAACAAAAGATTTCAAAATCCATGAAGATGGAAGTATTCGTTACAAAGGAAGATGGTGTGTACCACATAAGTGTACGGAAACTAAGGAGAAGTTGATGCGAGTAGCGCACAACACACCCTACTCAGTACATCCAGGAGGTGACAAACTTTATAAAGACATGAAGAAGATGTTTTGGTGGCCTAACATGAAGAAAGAAGTGGCAGAATTTGTGGCAAAATGTCTAACTTGTCAAAAGGTAAAGTTTGAACATAAAAGAATGGGAGGCTTAGTACAATCATTAGATGTCCCAGTTTGGAAGTGGGATTCTATTTCGATGGATTTCGTGACTGCGTTACCGACATCAAAGAATGGACTGAATCAGATATGGGTCGTAGTTGACAGATTAACCAAGACAGCAAGGTTTATCCCGATGAAAGACACATGGAATATGGAACAAAGAGCTGATGCGTATATGAAGAACATTGTAAGGTATCATGGAGTGCCAAGCTCTATAGTTTCCGACAGAGATCCCAACTTTCTTTCTCACTTCTGGAAAGCACTTCAGGAGGCACTAGGAACTCAATTGAAGTTTAGCACGGCATTTCACCCGGCTACAGATGGACAAACCGAAAGAACAATACAAACGTTGGAAGATATGCTAAGATCGTGTGTTATGGATTTTCAAGGTTCATGGGTTGATAGATTACCTTTGATAGAATTCTCCTACAACAACAGTTATCATGCCAGTATTGGAATGGCACCACATGAAGCGTTGTATGGAAGGAAGTGTAGAACACCGTTGTGTTGGAACGACATAAGTGAGACGATAGTAATTGGTCCACAACTTATTGAAGAGATGACAGATCAAGTGAGACTTATACAGCAGCGAATGAAGGCAGCGCAGGATAGACAGAAATCTTACGCGGATCAGAAAAGAAGACCATTGGAATTTCAAGTTGGAGAAAAAGCATTTCTTAAAGTATCACCAACTAAAGGAGTCATGAGGTTCAATCAGAAAGGGAAGTTGAGCCCGAAATTCATTGGACCATATGATGTTATAGAAAAGATTGGAGAAGTAGCTTATCGACTGGATTTACCATCGAATTTAGGTCGTGTTCATAACGTATTTCACGTATCACAGCTGAAGAAGTATATGCCTGATGCATCTCATGTATTAGATCCCGAACCAGTAGAACTGGACCCGTCTTTGAGTTATGAAGAACAACCTGTCAAGATTTTAGACACCAAGACAAGGAACACCCGTAACAAGAGTGTCAAGATTGTAAAAGTCTTATGGACTAACCACCTCACTGAAGAGGCAACTTGGGAAGCGGAAGATGATATGAGGAAGAAGTACCCTCACTTGTTTGACGAGGTACCTTGAGTTACGAGGACGTCACTCCTCTAAGGGGGAGAGGATGTAATCCTTCGTTTTCTTTAATACAATACTACTTATAGTACATTGCATATCATTCATGACCTTAGGTTGCATTTAGTAGTCGTACTAGTGAGGGAAGGTGTATACCTTTGTGTGGTTAAAGTTTTGTTTAAACTTCAAGGATAGTTTCTCATTAAGGAGGGAGGTTTTGTGTTTAAACTTCGAGGACGAAGTTCTCTTTAAGGAGGGAAGGATGAAATACCCCGTTTTGTGACTACGGGTATTTTGTGATATTATTACAAGTATTGGGAAGTTAAAGTAATTATAGAGAGTTAATTATAATGCTTTGAGAGTTTGGGGGGAACTTTGTGACTTTAATCAAAGGTTTTAGTGTCTTGTACTTGAGTTTGGGGGAGGTGTTTGTCTTTTGGCAAAACTAAGGGGAAATAAGTGTCTTTTGACCTAAATTTCTTCCTACAATAAAAGTTTCCTAATCCAAGAGGGTTTCCTACTTATGAGGTTAATTTTAATTCTAACTCTCATAAATACCCTCATTCTCCTATTTTTCCTAATCTCTCTCACTCCCTCATACTCTACCCGTCCCTCTCTCACTCTCTCTCTCCCTTGTGACCGACGGCAGCCACCCACCGCCGCCGCCGCTCTCTCTCTCTCTCTTGCGTTGAGGTAATTCTCTCTCTCTCTCTTTTTCTCTTTTCTTTCTTTCTTTTCTCTCTTTCTTTCTCCCTATGCCCGTCCGCCTCTCTCTCCGTCCGCCCCCATGGGCGGCGGGGTGAGCGGGTTGGGTTGTTTTGTCTCTTTTTCTCTTTGCTCTTGTTGATCTCTTGATCTTGTGATCACTTGTTCATGATTCATGTATGTTGCATGCAATCTTTAAATTTCAGTTTGTTAGGGTTAGGATCATTGTTCATGGATTCGTAAGATTGATTATCAAGTTTTAGGGTTTATCATGTTCTTGAGTGTTGGGAAGAAACCCTAGTTTGAAAGGGAAGTTTGATTGAATGATTTGGGAGTTTGAATGATCATATTAGGTGGATAACAATCTGATTTGAATGTGGGAATCATGTTATATTAGGTTTAGTGTGATTATAGGATGAATTAGTTGCTTGGGGGAAAAGTTTCATGAAGATTGACAATTCCCGTATGGATATTTTGAATGAAGTTGGAAACTTGAAACTAGTGTAACTTTTGATTCAGGAATCGAAATTAAGATCCGTTTGAGGCTAAACTTATTATTTCGAATGTTTTGAATCCAATGGAACTGTTTCTAGACCATGATCTGTTAGGGAAACTGGAGTAATAGAATTGGTGGAGTTATGATGGATTATGTATACTTTAGGATAAGGGTTTTTGAGGCAAAGCTTTAAGCTTATTTTGGAGCATGAATTGAATGGGTTGTTGAGGAAGTGTTAGAACCCTAAACCATGGACTATCATATGCATGTAATTAGTATAGCAAGTATATTGCTAGAATATTGGTTTGATTAGCATATTGTTATGTGTAGGTAACGAGTTCGTCGACGACGAGTACGTAGAGTACGTTGATTGATTGCTATTGTTGGAATTTGCTTTGAGGTAAGTAAATGTGCCAAGCCTAGTGTGCTTATCTCCTTCGTGTCAAACGAATATTTGATTTGTTACGTCTCAAAATGTGTTTACATGGTACATGACTTGGAATATGTGATTTCTACTTGTTAAATGTTTTTGACGAAAACATCACCATGATAATGAATGAACTATAACGTAAAGTGGAAGATGTTGTGCGGGACGTTATTATTCTTTGGGCGGTGTTGGCTGCGGTCCCGTCTCTTTTTAATCCGGTTGCAAGTCCCCGGACAATAACATGTACTCACTCCTCTGACCGGCGTAGTCTTTGGGGGGTGTCGACACTTAAGGTCATGCACGCTGTAGTATTTGGTTTTCCCCGTCACAACAAAGTAATAATGGATTGGTTTGGTTTTGTTAACGGAACGAAGTTAACACTGGATTTGGATTTTTCCTAATATTATGGAATTTGATTTGGAAATATATTATGGAATTGGGAACTCTTATGTTTTGAAACAAGAGTCACTTTATTACCGCTGTGTTTGCGAAAAACTCTTACTTACAAATGAGTCTTGTTTTATAACTATCCATCATCGTTTTACATGTTTGGATGTTTGCTTACCAGTATTTCAATGCTGATTTTGTACTGTGGTGTTTCTTTTTCATTCCGCACCACAGGTTTAGAAGAAGGTTCTCGGGCATAGAAGGGGACGCGCACCACATGGATTATTAATAGTAGTATTACATTTCAATTTGAACTCTCTAGTAGTTTAAACGCTTTAGTTGTTTTGCCGGTTTGTGGCTAGGACGAAAGTTTGTGATAATACATTATTTTAATTGGATTTAATTTATTATTGTGGATGTGTGTGCTTGTGAACCATGTTATAAAATCTCCTTGTATCCGGGCTCCTCTCGGGTACGGAGTGACATCCCCGGGTCTCCGGCTTGGGCCATTTGGGGGTGTTACAGGTGGTATCAGAGCCGGCATTCTAAGAAGAAATTTGAAACTTGTTAGGGCAACTAAAATGAATATAGGAGAAAATAACTTAAAATTCGACAAGCCGTGGGAATTTGGGTAGTGTGGATAGGATTGTTATGTGTAAGTGTTTAGAAAATAGGATAGAAAGCAAGTGCCCCATCCACCCATTTGAATTTTTGGAGTATTCCGATTGGAAATCTAAGTTAAGCCTACTTTAAGAGACTTCGTTGGGAGATTTCTTCAAAAGTCTTGGAACAATCGATTTGGAGTCTTGGAAATAATTATTGGTTTGCGAAGAGTAGTTATTTGGATTACGGTTTATGCCTTTAAATTAGAGACTTATTAAGTTGTTTCCTCTTGTAGATGGCTAGAACTAAGCATACAGCAAGGAAGCGTGTGTTGCCAGTAGAGAAGCACCCTGTTGTGACACGTTGGGTTGAAGGTGAAGATTTTCCAGATTTTCGTGACCGCGTGGTTCAATATTGTGAAGATAGATTCCGAGCCTTAGAATTCCCTCGATATAGAAATCCAGCTTTTCAGGCTTACTGTATGGTGAAGGCATTACCTATGAAACCGATGTTTGGGGATATTATTACAAAATATAGCAACATCATGGGCAGGATGAATTGTTTGAATGATAGGGATTATCGTTGCCAAGGTGAATGGACGGTAAGTGCAGATTTTATATGCAAGTTATTGATGGAGACTCACCTTAAGTGGCAAAGTTATACAGTTATTGAGATAAAGTCCAGTGATGAAGAAGACGTGATCTACATAAGCTCTAGTGATGAAAAAGAGGTGATTATTATAGATTCTAGTGACGATGAAGAAGTTGAAGAAGATCCAATGGAAGATGTCGATGAATACCCCGAGATTGAAGAAGATCCCATGGAATATGAAGGAAGTGAAGAAGACCCTAGTGAAGATGAAGAGCACGAGTATGATTCCAATGAAGAGGAAGAGATGGACGAAAGCGATGAGGACGACGATTAAGCTTGTTAGAGTTCTTTAGATTTCTTAGACTAGATATGCTTTAAGTTTTGTTTATTGGTTTGAATAAGGCTCCATAGCCAATCAACATTTGAAGTTTTAGAACGATTCTTGAATAGTCACTTTTGGGCTAGAGTTAAATTCTTAGCGTTTTGCCTTGGGATGAATAATGTTTTCGTTTTGAAGACCCGATTTGGGAAGTCTTATAAACTTAGTTTTCTGAATTTTGGAGTATGATTGGATGAATTAAGGTCGTGTTATACTTGCTATCATTAATTATGGGCTTAGAAAGTGTTCATGGAGTAAGAACGCGAAAACCTTGATTTTTGGGTGCTGTTGAATCTGCGCAGCAGTGAATTTTCGTTGTAGCAGACGTATTTAACTTTGGAGTTATTTTTCCCTGAATTTTTCCCAGAAAGTAGACATACCCAGGTATCTCCCATAAAAATTTCAACCCCATACGAGTTCTGGAGAATTAGCTACGAATTTCCAAAGTTGACGGTTCAGTAGCAGAATTGCAAGGTGACTAGCTGTAGCATCTTTGATTGTTACCTATCTTCCAGATCTTGTTTTGACCCCAAATTTTTATGGCGACTACTAGACACGTTTGGCTAACTCCCAGAGAAAGCCTAGCCCATTTTGAGAATTTTAAGGTCAATTTAAGTCTTTTCAAAGTCGGTGTTTCTGTTCTGGTGGGCTGTGACAGCAGCTGTAGAGTTTCCTTTATATCTTGAGTTCTACAATTGATTTTGAATTGATTCTTCTTGATTATGAAAGTAGACTCATAGAGGGTGTTGCACACCAAAATTTGCAATTTTTGCTTGATCGATTGATCCTTTTTCCAATTTTGGAAGTAGATGAAAAGTTGAGACGTGATCAGCCTATGTGGAAATACATGAGTAATTGAGTTAAATGATGGTCAATGTGTGACATTACTTGCTTAATTGTGCACTACATGCCGTATATGCGTGATTGTTTTTACTTCTTGGTACTTTATAAGTAATACAATAGGCTATAGTGTAGGGATTATGACTGATAGACCACATCAATACCACACCAGTAGGAATAGTCAAGTCCCTTTGGCAACCAACAACAACGACGGCATGAACCAATTCTTGGCCCAATTTGCTCAGTTGGATCTGGATTTGAACATTGGAGAGCAGAATGCAACTAAATGTGCCAAGAAAGTGGCAGATATGAAGCCAGGGAACTTCATAGGCAATGAGGACCCTGTTGAGCTCGAGAATTGGATCGATGAGATGGATAAGATCCTTGAGCTAGTTGAGTGTCCCGAAGACCGCAAGGTGGTTTGCGCGGCATTCTACTTGAAGAACGAAGCTAATACATGGTGGAGGAGTATGCGCCAGAACTTTTTGGCGCAACCCAATTTCAATTGGGAGGCTCTTCAAACCGCACTTCGCACTCGCTTTTACCCGGACCATGTCCAGGATCAAAAGTACTTAGACTTCGTGAATCTGACACAAGGAAACGGTTCCGTGACCGAGTACTTCAAGAAATTCATGAAATTATCCCGATTCGCAGGTCAGCTGATGCCTGATGAAGCGACTAAAGTCAGGAAGTTCATGTCTGGTCTCGAACTTCATCTGCAGAAAGACTTGATGTGCAGGACGTACGATACTCTACAAGAAGCTTATGATAGGGCTGCAGCCGTTTGGCGTATTCAAGAGGCACAAGACGAGAAGCGTGGGAAACGCAAGGTCGAGAACGCCGTGGGCTATGGAAACAATCAGAATAGGACTAACCAAGGTAGTCAGGACAAAAGGTTTAAGCCTAACCACGGAGGAAGTAACCAAGGACAGTATCGTGGTAACAAGCAGAATAATGGAGATGAGCAATCTCGCCGTTATATCTGCAAGAAGTGCCAACAGAATCATCCAGGAAAGGACTGTCAAGGAAACCTTGTCACTTGCTACCACTGTGGCAAGAAAGGTCATCGTTCGTTTGAGTGTCGAGTAAAACCAATTGGAAACCAATTAGGGAACCAAGGAGGCAATTACCAAGGAACCCGACAGTTCAACAACAACAATCAGGGCGGAAACCGGAACTATGGGAACTACAACAACAATAATGGAGGCAACAATTATGGTAGACAACAAGTGAACAACCAAGGCAATGGAAGGAACAATGGAGTTCAGAACGGGAATAGGAACAACAACGCTCCAACTAACGCCAACAACAATGGGACTGGTACGACGGGAACTACCGCACAGAATGGGAATATTGCAAGAATCGCTGTCATGAGCAGGACTGAAGCGGAAGCAGCAAACGGAGTAGTCACTGGTACATTTCTTGTTCATGATCAACCAGCTTTTACTTTATTTGATTCCGGAGCTTCGTATTCGTTTATTTCGTCATCGTTTGTGGAAAAATTGAGTCTCAATAAGCCGTCTAGAATATCCATCCCCGTAGCTACCCCAACCGGTCATGTAACAGTATGTGACGCCATTTTTGAAGGAGTAGAAGTTAAGATTTCGGCTAGTACCCTACCAGCGAACCTGATACAGTTTGATCTTGGAGGGATAGATGTTATATTGGGAATGGATTGGCTGGGAAAATATCGTGCAGTAATAGACTGCCACGATCAGAAGATAAGGCTTAAAGGTCCAAAAGGAGAAAAAGTTTCTTACCGTGGTATCACCAAAGAACCATGTATCCGACTAGTGTCAGCTTTGACCATAGTCAACCAAGTGAAGAAGGGAAATAGTGCTTATTTGTGCTACATTCAAGACACATCTAAGAAGGAGAATGTGCTAGAAGAAATACCAATCGTTAGGGATTTTCCCGATGTGTTCCCGGACGAAATTCCAGGAATGCCACCTAGAAGAGAGATCGAATTTACTATGGATTTAGCACCTGGAACAGCTCCAATTTCAAAGGCACCGTACAGAATGGCACCAGTGGAGTTGAAAGAACTTAAAGATCAGCTACAAGAGTTACTCCAAAAAGGTTATGTAAGGCCGAGTGTTTCTCCTTGGGGAGCGCCGGTACTGTTTGTGAAGAAGAAGGACGGAAGCTTGAGATTGTGCATTGACTATAGGGAGTTGAATAGCGCAACAATCAAGAACAAATACCCTTTACCCCGAATTGACGACTTGTTTGATCAATTACAAGGGGCGAGTGTTTTCTCAAAGATAGACTTGAGATCAGGGTATCACCAGCTTCGAGTAGCCGAGAAGGACATACCGAAGACAGCCTTTAGGACGAGGTATGGACACTATGAGTTTACCGTTATGCCTTTTGGTCTGACCAATGCTCCAGCAGTATTTATGGATCTAATGAATCGTGTTATGAGAACGTTTCTAGATCGTTTCGTGGTCGTCTTTATTGATGACATCCTTGTTTATTCAAAGAGCGAGGAAGAACACGAAGAACACCTCAAAGAAGTATTAGAAACTTTAAGACATGAGAAGTTATATGCTAAACTCTCGAAGTGTGAATTTTGGCTAAAACATGTTCCATTTTTGGGTCACATAATTTCCAAGGAAGGAATATCCGTGGATCCAGGAAAGATATCAGCAGTTAAAGATTGGCCTACTCCGAAGAATGTGTCCGAAGTAAGAAGTTTTCTCGGATTAGCAGGATATTACAGGCGTTTCGTGAAAGATTTCTCGAAGATCGCTAGACCGCTTACTACACTAACCAAGAAGACGGTAAGGTATAAGTGGAGCGAAGATTGTGAAGAAGCATTCCAGACATTGAAGGAAAAGTTAACGACCGCACCTGTCTTAGCTTTACCCAATGATTCTGGCGAATTTGATGTTTACAGTGATGCATCGAAGAAGGGTTTAGGATGCGTGCTTATGCAAGATAGAAGAGTTATTGCTTATGCTTCAAGACAACTGAAAACTCATGAAGAGAACTATGCTACGCATGACTTAGAGCTTGCAGCAATAGTATTTGCATTGAAGATATGGAGACATCACTTGTATGGGTCTGTGTGTAGATTGTATACGGATCATAGCAGTCTCAAATACATTTTCACGCAGAAGGAACTAAACAACAGGCAAAGACGTTGGTTAGAAGTCATAAAGGATTATGATTTGCGTATCCAATACCATGAAGGGAAGGCAAACGTAGTAGCTGATGCGTTAAGCCGAAAGTCGAGCCATACTTTAGATACTATGCTAGTTTTACCAGATCGGCTATGCCGAGAGTTCCGAAAACTTGGAATTGAAGTAGTGAAACAAGGAGAAGTAAAGAATATTCTTGGGAATATGACAGTTGTGCCAGATGTCTTAGAAGAAATAAGGAGTAACCAGCCAGGAGATGTGAAACTTGAAAGGATAAAGAAGAAGATTGCAGAAGGCCAAACAAAAGATTTCAAAATCCATGAAGATGGAAGTATTCGTTACAAAGGAAGATGGTGTGTACCACATAAGTGTACGGAAACTAAGGAGAAGTTGATGCGAGTAGCGCACAACACACCCTACTCAGTACATCCAGGAGGTGACAAACTTTATAAAGACATGAAGAAGATGTTTTGGTGGCCTAACATGAAGAAAGAAGTGGCAGAATTTGTGGCAAAATGTCTAACTTGTCAAAAGGTAAAGTTTGAACATAAAAGAATGGGAGGCTTAGTACAATCATTAGATGTCCCAGTTTGGAAGTGGGATTCTATTTCGATGGATTTCGTGACTGCGTTACCGACATCAAAGAATGGACTGAATCAGATATGGGTCGTAGTTGACAGATTAACCAAGACAGCAAGGTTTATCCCGATGAAAGACACATGGAATATGGAACAAAGAGCTGATGCGTATATGAAGAACATTGTAAGGTATCATGGAGTGCCAAGCTCTATAGTTTCCGACAGAGATCCCAACTTTCTTTCTCACTTCTGGAAAGCACTTCAGGAGGCACTAGGAACTCAATTGAAGTTTAGCACGGCATTTCACCCGGCTACAGATGGACAAACCGAAAGAACAATACAAACGTTGGAAGATATGCTAAGATCGTGTGTTATGGATTTTCAAGGTTCATGGGTTGATAGATTACCTTTGATAGAATTCTCCTACAACAACAGTTATCATGCCAGTATTGGAATGGCACCACATGAAGCGTTGTATGGAAGGAAGTGTAGAACACCGTTGTGTTGGAACGACATAAGTGAGACGATAGTAATTGGTCCACAACTTATTGAAGAGATGACAGATCAAGTGAGACTTATACAGCAGCGAATGAAGGCAGCGCAGGATAGACAGAAATCTTACGCGGATCAGAAAAGAAGACCATTGGAATTTCAAGTTGGAGAAAAAGCATTTCTTAAAGTATCACCAACTAAAGGAGTCATGAGGTTCAATCAGAAAGGGAAGTTGAGCCCGAAATTCATTGGACCATATGATGTTATAGAAAAGATTGGAGAAGTAGCTTATCGACTGGATTTACCATCGAATTTAGGTCGTGTTCATAACGTATTTCACGTATCACAGCTGAAGAAGTATATGCCTGATGCATCTCATGTATTAGATCCCGAACCAGTAGAACTGGACCCGTCTTTGAGTTATGAAGAACAACCTGTCAAGATTTTAGACACCAAGACAAGGAACACCCGTAACAAGAGTGTCAAGATTGTAAAAGTCTTATGGACTAACCACCTCACTGAAGAGGCAACTTGGGAAGCGGAAGATGATATGAGGAAGAAGTACCCTCACTTGTTTGACGAGGTACCTTGAGTTACGAGGACGTCACTCCTCTAAGGGGGAGAGGATGTAATCCTTCGTTTTCTTTAATACAATACTACTTATAGTACATTGCATATCATTCATGACCTTAGGTTGCATTTAGTAGTCGTACTAGTGAGGGAAGGTGTATACCTTTGTGTGGTTAAAGTTTTGTTTAAACTTCAAGGATAGTTTCTCATTAAGGAGGGAGGTTTTGTGTTTAAACTTCGAGGACGAAGTTCTCTTTAAGGAGGGAAGGATGAAATACCCCGTTTTGTGACTACGGGTATTTTGTGATATTATTACAAGTATTGGGAAGTTAAAGTAATTATAGAGAGTTAATTATAATGCTTTGAGAGTTTGGGGGGAACTTTGTGACTTTAATCAAAGGTTTTAGTGTCTTGTACTTGAGTTTGGGGGAGGTGTTTGTCTTTTGGCAAAACTAAGGGGAAATAAGTGTCTTTTGACCTAAATTTCTTCCTACAATAAAAGTTTCCTAATCCAAGAGGGTTTCCTACTTATGAGGTTAATTTTAATTCTAACTCTCATAAATACCCTCATTCTCCTATTTTTCCTAATCTCTCTCACTCCCTCATACTCTACCCGTCCCTCTCTCACTCTCTCTCTCCCTTGTGACCGACGGCAGCCACCCACCGCCGCCGCCGCTCTCTCTCTCTCTCTTGCGTTGAGGTAATTCTCTCTCTCTCTCTCTTTTTCTCTTTTCTTTCTTTCTTTTCTCTCTTTCTTTCTCCCTATGCCCGTCCGCCTCTCTCTCCGTCCGCCCCCATGGGCGGCGGGGTGAGCGGGTTGGGTTGTTTTGTCTCTTTTTCTCTTTGCTCTTGTTGATCTCTTGATCTTGTGATCACTTGTTCATGATTCATGTATGTTGCATGCAATCTTTAAATTTCAGTTTGTTAGGGTTAGGATCATTGTTCATGGATTCGTAAGATTGATTATCAAGTTTTAGGGTTTATCATGTTCTTGAGTGTTGGGAAGAAACCCTAGTTTGAAAGGGAAGTTTGATTGAATGATTTGGGAGTTTGAATGATCATATTAGGTGGATAACAATCTGATTTGAATGTGGGAATCATGTTATATTAGGTTTAGTGTGATTATAGGATGAATTAGTTGCTTGGGGGAAAAGTTTCATGAAGATTGACAATTCCCGTATGGATATTTTGAATGAAGTTGGAAACTTGAAACTAGTGTAACTTTTGATTCAGGAATCGAAATTAAGATCCGTTTGAGGCTAAACTTATTATTTCGAATGTTTTGAATCCAATGGAACTGTTTCTAGACCATGATCTGTTAGGGAAACTGGAGTAATAGAATTGGTGGAGTTATGATGGATTATGTATACTTTAGGATAAGGGTTTTTGAGGCAAAGCTTTAAGCTTATTTTGGAGCATGAATTGAATGGGTTGTTGAGGAAGTGTTAGAACCCTAAACCATGGACTATCATATGCATGTAATTAGTATAGCAAGTATATTGCTAGAATATTGGTTTGATTAGCATATTGTTATGTGTAGGTAACGAGTTCGTCGACGACGAGTACGTAGAGTACGTTGATTGATTGCTATTGTTGGAATTTGCTTTGAGGTAAGTAAATGTGCCAAGCCTAGTGTGCTTATCTCCTTCGTGTCAAACGAATATTTGATTTGTTACGTCTCAAAATGTGTTTACATGGTACATGACTTGGAATATGTGATTTCTACTTGTTAAATGTTTTTGACGAAAACATCACCATGATAATGAATGAACTATAACGTAAAGTGGAAGATGTTGTGCGGGACGTTATTATTCTTTGGGCGGTGTTGGCTGCGGTCCCGTCTCTTTTTAATCCGGTTGCAAGTCCCCGGACAATAACATGTACTCACTCCTCTGACCGGCGTAGTCTTTGGGGGGTGTCGACACTTAAGGTCATGCACGCTGTAGTATTTGGTTTTCCCCGTCACAACAAAGTAATAATGGATTGGTTTGGTTTTGTTAACGGAACGAAGTTAACACTGGATTTGGATTTTTCCTAATATTATGGAATTTGATTTGGAAATATATTATGGAATTGGGAACTCTTATGTTTTGAAACAAGAGTCACTTTATTACCGCTGTGTTTGCGAAAAACTCTTACTTACAAATGAGTCTTGTTTTATAACTATCCATCATCGTTTTACATGTTTGGATGTTTGCTTACCAGTATTTCAATGCTGATTTTGTACTGTGGTGTTTCTTTTTCATTCCGCACCACAGGTTTAGAAGAAGGTTCTCGGGCATAGAAGGGGACGCGCACCACATGGATTATTAATAGTAGTATTACATTTCAATTTGAACTCTCTAGTAGTTTAAACGCTTTAGTTGTTTTGCCGGTTTGTGGCTAGGACGAAAGTTTGTGATAATACATTATTTTAATTGGATTTAATTTATTATTGTGGATGTGTGTGCTTGTGAACCATGTTATAAAATCTCCTTGTATCCGGGCTCCTCTCGGGTACGGAGTGACATCCCCGGGTCTCCGGCTTGGGCCATTTGGGGGTGTTACATTAGGGGTAATGGCATACTGGAATGACCTACCACAAGAAGGCTACAAACAGTTATGTAAAGTCACAAGTGCTTCTCGTAGTGACAATGCTATTGTGGTCCTTAGACTTGAAGTCATTGGATACTCTAGTTGTGAAATATCATGCATTGATATTATCAAACATTGCGCCTTAACCGGGTAACCATAAAGATATTTGTCAGGCATGATAGGAAGCAAGCTTAAAGATCGTAGTGATGTAGAGAGGATTTGTCCCTCCCACATAACGGGAGAAAATATCCACGACCACTCGAGGGGTAGTTCTTATAGAATTTCTGGCCAAACTCGGATAAATCAATATGGGATATTGATGTTATCTGCATGGATAAGACTATTCACAGGATCGAGAAACAATGGATTGGATATACGAGTGTGACTTGTATGTCTCGTGGCCAATACGGATATGGTGACAAAGGGATAATACAATACGGTAACATTGGTCAAAAAGGTTTGTCGGATCACTGACTATTTCTATTAGTTGGGTGTCATAGATGTATTGCTAGACACCATTGTTACTACCAACTAAGTAGAAACCTATGGGGTCACACACCCTATGGATTAAACCGGACTTTGGGATTGATTAATAAAACTAATTAAATATAAGGATTAATACGCAATCACATGAAAACTTAGTAGGACTAATGTGCAAGGTGGACTAATCCGTATATGGATAGGATTAGAAGTGGGGCTAATATGTAGTTAATAAGGAGTTATTAACTATATATGGGAAATACTAGCTTATTTTCTAATAAGATTCATTCATTATTGAGTGAGAGAAAAAGTAATGAGAGAGCAAGAAGACTAGACCAAAGCTTAGCCGTCTGCCCCCCTCACCCGTCGGCCACCAAGAGGCACGACATCTTGGTCCTCGTTTCACGTGATCTTATTCCTCCTTCTTGGCGTGGACTAGCACACAAACGCAAGGATGATTCCGGTGCAATCCTATGTGTGGATACGCATAGAGACGTGGATGAAATTCTACGTAAAGGGATCAATTTAGACAAACAAGGTACACATGAATATTTCCTTTACCATGTTATGATGCCTTATCCTATGATCCTTTGAGGGTCTTGAATGGGGTAAATTATAGTTTATTCCGCTGCGTAATTCGCATCAAAACCCTACACATGATCATAAGGATTCCGAAATCCCTACACCGCCGCCGGAAGCCGAAGAGGAAGAAGCAAAAGACTCTAATAGTGAGGATCCGTCTAGAGTAGAGGAATCACTTCATCAAAGTATTGCTGAAGGAAGACTAAGGAGAGTGATAAAGCCTCCGGCGAGATACAAGGATGATGGCATTAGGGGTGAGCAAAACCCGGCCCAACCCGCCTCCCCGAACCGCCCCGCACCAAACCGGTCCGATTTTGGCATCGATCAATGCTAATTGATTGATTATGGGTATAGATTCGTCAACCCGAACAAAGTTCGATCGATCATGGGTTTGGAAGTGGAATACCCGTTTAAAACCGAACCGGTCCGATTAACATTTTATATATAAACATTGTAAATTTTATTTAGATATATGGTTTAGAAATTAAGTTTTACAATTTAAGACCATTTTAATACTTGACTTTTCTCATGTTATTTCTCTCTTTCATAGAAATTAACTTTATGTTTCCAACTTCAAATTTTATACAAACAATAATGCAAAGATAATTAACCAAATAAATATATTTTTTCAAGTAAAATTTAAAGATTTTTCAACCCGATTAACCGGTCCGAACCGGTCCGAGTCGATACGTTACGATTGGTTTGGGTATCACAAATCATTGGGTTGGTTTGGGTTGAACATTCTCCAACCCGTACATATTGGGTCGGGTAGGAATACTCGGCAAAACCGGTCCAACCCGGTCCGCGCTCACCCCTAGATGGCATGGTGGGATATGCATTACAGGTAGCGCAAGAGGTAGAGGATGAGTCATCCTCCTACAAGGCCATTATATCAAGTTCTGAGTCAGCATAATGGATTGTCGCGATGGGAGAAGAGATGGAGTCTCTTAGCAAGTACTCGACTTGGGAGCTTGTTAAATTGCATGTGGGAAGGAAGATATTCACTTGCAAATGGGTTTTCAGAAGAAAGGAAGAACTGCATCTGGAGAGGGAATCAAGAATAAGGCAACGACAGTTACAAGAGGGTTCAGTCAAAAAGAGGGAGTTGACTACAACGAGATATTCTCACCGCTGATGAGACATACTTCTATCCAGATGTTACTAGCTTTAGGTTCACACCACGACTTAGAGCTTGAGAAATTGGATGTCAAGACAACTATTCTACATGGAGAGTTGGAACAAGAGATATACATGATCCAACCGGAAGGGTTCCAAGTTCTCAAAAAAAAGAACCACGTGTGCAAGCTGAAGAGATCTCTCTTTGGACTTAAGAGGTCGTCGAGGCAATGGTACAAGAGGTTTAACAGTTTCATGTTGAAGATTGGTTACCACAAGTGCGAGTATGATTGCTGCGTGTATCACATAGAGTCGCGAAGTGGATCACGTATTTACCTAGTTCTGTATGTGGATGAAATTCTGATCACAACTCATGATATCAAGGACATCAGAGAACTAAATATCTCCCTTAGCGGGGAATTCGAAACGAAGGATCTGGTGGTTTCTCAGAAAATATTGGGAGTTGATATCTATAGAGACAGGAAGAAGTAGAAGAAGCTTTTCTTGTCACAGTAGGGGTACATCAAGAAAATATTTGTAAGATCCGGGATGCTATCAGCTAATCATATAGATACTCCTATGGAAACTAACAGTAAGCTGGGAATGTACACCGTTCAGGCTGAGGAGGAGGAGGAGTACATATCCAAGGTTCCATATGCTAGCGCAGTCGGAAGCCTTATATATGCTATGGTTTGTACTCAAACAGACATAGCATTTGATGTTAGTGTGGTTAGTCATTTTATGGATCATCCTGGGAGGGACCACTGGAAGGCAGTGCAGCGGATATTCAGGTACCTTAAGGGTACGTCAGATATTTTCCTATGATATGGGTCACGTGAAAACAGCTTTGCAGCTGGTTTCTCGGATTCGAACTTTTCACGGGATGTTGACAATAGAAGATCAATGATGGGATATGTATTTGCTCTGGGAGCATATTTTGTTAGTTGGAAGAGACGCTACAGCCGAAGATGACTTTGTTCACCATGGAGGCGGAGTATATGGCTCTAGTAGAAGCAGCAAAGGAGGCAATTTGGCTTAAGGGAATGTTCAATGATCTAGGAGTACATCAAGATCAGTCGATAGTCTACTGTGATAGCTTGAGTGCAATTTTCTTGACTAAGGACCAGGTTCATCATGTAAGGACCAAGCATATTGACGTCAGGTATCACTTTCTGAGAAGTGAATGCAGGATTAAGGTGATGAAGGTGGGGACTGCTGACAACCCCGCGAATATGTTCACCAAGCCGGTTCCAAGGAGCAAGTTCCAGCATTATCTGGAATTGCTCAGCATTATGTGTTGGAATAGATTCCCTAGAGGCAATCTTATTTAGTACGAACATTGTTTGTGGTAAGAATAATCATTGTATTATTTATGGAGATATTTAATATAACGAAGTCCTTAGATTTCAATGTGTTGTTTATCTTAAATATCCCTAGCTCATTATATTGATTAACATGACGATCAACTATAGACTAGTATGTGGGTAGATTGATATGGATATATCAATTCTATCACATGTGTATGCATTAGGGGTAATGGATTACTGGAGTGACCAACAATGAGAAGGCTACATACAGGTTATGTAAAGTCACAAGTGCTTCTCGTAGTGACAATGGTATTGTGGTCCTTCGACTTGAAGTCACTAGATACTCAAGTTGTGAAATATCATGCTTATCAAACGTTGCGCCTTTAACGGGATTTATAAAGGTAGTTATCGGGCATGATAGGAAGCAAGCTTAGAGATGGTACTGATGTAGAGAGGATTTGTCCCACCAACATAACGTGAGCAAATATCTGCAGCCACTCGAGTGTGGCAAACTGATCCATAGTAGATGACCCGAATGTGGCATAATTGATCCATAGTATACTTTCAAGTGATGGGTTTGCTCCAGAAGCGTCACGTAAAGTTCTCTATATTTGTGCCATGAAATCTCAAAGTCAATGTACGCCTGCCATACCTACTGTGGCATATCCAGAGTGGGCTTGTTAGAGATACTGCATTATCTCAGTAGTATTTAGTTTTTCTTTTTCTTTTTTTGAGAACTACATCATATAGCCGAATTCAAACTCGGAACCTCATGCAGGGGCTTCCAACGCTCTACCACTGAGCTAGCAGTCATTTGCTCAGTAATATTTTTAGTTAACTACTACCTCTGTTTCTTCTCTTTCCAACGCTGTTGACTTTTTTACCCGTATCTGGGTCAGTTTGACTCAGTAATTTGGATAGCAAAATGATGTACTTTTTTTGCAATTTTTTCATAGTATTGTAGAGTAAAGTTTAATCTACAAGATCATGCAAAAATTATCAAATTCGTGTATCGTTTTGCTAACCAAATCACCGGGTCAAAGTGACCAAGTGAATAGTGTCAAAAAGTGAAGTAAGGTGAAAGATAAGAAACAGAGGTAGTAGTATGTTAGCATTATTTTTAGTAATAATGTAATTAGAATTATCAAGCCTCCTAGCTAGTTTAGTTTATTTGGTATATTTTTTTGTACCGATTAAAAAAATAGTTTATTTGATATTTTTCCTAGTTTAGGATTGAGTAGTCAACAAGTCAGCTTCGCCTACCTTTCATTGTACATAGAGGTGTACATGAATCGGATCGCTCTGGATTGAGGTTGAGTTAAATTCGATCCACGGTTTACGGATTGAAACGGATTGGGCCAAACCGGATCCACAGTTTCGCGGATTGGATTAATCCGGGGATCACAAATATTTCCGAATACTTTCGAATATGCTTAACTAACACAATGAAAACAGTATACAATTATCATTTAATATAACTATTAGTTAATCTACAAAATTTATTTCTGTGTCTTCTCAAAAAAATATATTCCTCTTTATATCATTGAAAATTAAAATTATTCAATTATTCAACGCAACAATGATAAGTAATCACATTACTTGTTTAGAGTTAACATTAGAACAAATCATATTGATGGAAGTAATAAAAATAACATAGTAGACAGAGCCCTTTCCGCTTCACCAAGAGATTTCTCTAATATTCAGCATACTTGCACCTAGCGTGGCAAGTCCCACGTACTTCTCGTAGAGCTTCCTGCAACGGTCTACGTTGCCAAGCCCCAGCTCCATTTCAATATACCTGCTAAATATTTTCCCTTTTGGAGCTTTCCCTATTGCGCTGCCAAGGATTAGTCGCGCATCTTTCAGATTCAGCTGTCGGATCTCGAACTCCGCTGCCAACAACCAAATCTTTGAAAACGAGAATTTCTTGTGCGGAATCAGCCTCAGACACTCCCTGTAAACCGCTCTTGTTCGTTCCACATCTTTCGCTTCAAGCTCTTCGTACAAAGCGTAGTTAATCCACAGGTAAATATACCGCTGCCAGTACCTTTTCTCCTCCGCTGGTGGAACATTAGCGATCGCTCGCTCATATAATTCGCGAATGCGGTCTCGACTACCCACACCCTCCTCTAACCAGATGTAACTGAACCATGTGTCGTAGTTGAGCGGATCATTGTTGACCTCGGCCTCATACTGAAACCTCATCTTCTCGACAATTGCATCCTCTATGTTTTCCTTTTGCCCATACCGTTTCTCGAAAGCCAAAAACTTCTTGTAGAGATCTTCAGCCCGAATTTTGGGAGTACGGTCGAGTGCGAACTTGTAGATACACCTCGCCCTCTCTGTCTCCTTGCACTTCTCCTCAAACTCGGCGAATGCCGCATACAACTTCTCCAATTCGCTGTGGTCGTCCAGTTTCTCCAGAGCTCTCTCGTAACAGTTCCTGGCTCTGAGGGTTTCACCATTCTCCATCTCAAACTCCGAAAACAGAATCCAGGAACGGGCTTTCGGCTGAGAGTTCACAAACTTCTCGTAGATGGCTCTCGCCCTTTCAATCTCATTGAGTTGTAGTTCGAATCTGATGTAGGTCAACCAACCTTCCTCGTCCGGGTCCCAAGTCATCCACCTCTCAAAGATTTGTCGCGCTTCCGCCACGTTCCCCAGCATCCTCTCCATGTGGGTGTACTTGTACCACAACTGATCCACTCTCGGCAACACATACACTGCTCGTTCCCAGAGGTTCCGAGCGCGGTTAACGCACTTGTTCTTCATCTCCATCTCAATATATTTGAGCCATATTGAGTGGTTTCTGGGATGGATCTCAAGTGCTCGCTCCCAGATCGATCGGGCACGGCGAAAGTCCTTCTGAGACGCCTCCCATTCAGCGTGCTTCACCCATTCGTTTGGGTGGTTACCCATCCGCGGGATCAACAACTCAAATTCTCTCCTCTTCTGTTGGAGGTATTCGTTGAGTTCGTCCTGGTCTATAATGTTCTGCTTTGGTCGTCGGCAATCAGAATCCTGGAGGTCTCTTGCCTCGCGGAGGATTTGTTCCGCGGTGATCTGAGTCGGAGCAGGTGACTTGTTCTTGACTTTGGTGGTTCGCGGTAGTCTCACCATGGTCGTTGAAATCTTGAGAACAGAGAGACAGAAGAAAGCTCAATGTTTTCTCGTATGAATGAATGAATCAATTGTGAAGTGGTGTTTGACTGTGTATTTATAAAGCAGGAATAATCCTAATTCTGGAATGATTATGACTAATTAACTTTTAAGTCGGTGCTCACTTAACGGGGTGGAAGTGTCTTTGCATCAAATCTGACGGGGTGGAAGTGTCTTTTATCATTAAAATAATCATTTTGGAAACAACTCCTGAACCAAAAGTACCCACAAGAAAGTCGGTAGTGTAAAAGAAGTCGGTTTGGGATGGGTTTTAGAAGCGGTGAAGTTAGTAGAGAGTCCAATAAATTGGGCAACAAGTCTTCTTCGTACCATTTATTCATCCTTCAAAGTCTGCCTAGTGCGAGCGCTTTCTGATTCGCCCTCGTAGAGAAATTATGGTGTCCGGCAACAGCTCCTTTCTCTTCCAACGATCAACTAAACCACTCTTCCGTAAGATTGTGAAACCGCCCATGGAGTCTGTGAATCAATACAGGTGTTTGAGCTGCCACAAGAAAACAGGATTGATAGGGTTTAAGTGCCGGTGCGGTGCATTATTGTGTGGAAGTCATCGGTATCCGGAGACGCACGACTGTTGTTGCTTGTCTGCTTACAAATGGTTGGGTCGTGAAGCTCTTGCCAAGACTAATCCGAAAGTTGAAGCTGACAAGCTTGAGCATAGATGTTGAGCTGATCCATACGCTTCTCGATTTGGAAGATTTTAGGGTTGGTAGAACGGGTGATTATTGTTTGTAACAATTTCTTTTCAGTTTCAATGACAGAGAGCGATTAATGTGCACACAGTTTTTTTTATAACGGAGAGCAATATATTCGTGTTTTATTTGTTTTATTTGATACAGGAGTTAGGGTTTCCTCAATCTCTAGCCATTATGTTTCTAAAAAAAAAAAACTAGCCATTACAAACTTATGTAGATATGGTAACCGGATTTCGGTTTCTAGAGTTTGCTCTTCTGCTTGTTGGGCGTACCTCTTTATAGGTTGTTAACTTGATCATATATTCATATTTGTCCATAAATTTTATTCCGCTTTTTCGTTCTAGTGTAGTTCTTGGTTTATTTTTCTTTACATAGCAGTTTCTTTTAATGACTGATCCTAGAAAACTTAAATACTAGGATTATTACTATAAATGTGATGAAGGTATGTGTTTTATGTAGGCATGGACAGAGGCAGATCAAAAAACTAATGGGGGCCAAATTTTTACAGCAAGTGGAATAATTAAGTCTATATATACATATCCAAAGCAAGGAGGTCGGGAAATTATACAAACTCACCAAAGGTCCTTGTGGTTTTGGTGAAAGTAATCTACATTGTGGCCACTATGGTGTAGTTTTGTGGGACTGGTTTGAAAAACTCTAAGAATATCATGGTATAATTTCAAGAACTAACACCACCGTTTAGGTCGATCTGGATCAAACTGTGTGATTGAATCAAAGCGAAGCCCTGAGTTGCTACTGTGTCTGCAATCCCACAACACACCACTACAAATTGCTTCCACCACCTAGAGAAACCACCAATCTGCAAAAACCCTTTGGTGCCACTCTAGCTTTTGACCCTCTTGTTTCATTTGATTATAAAGTTGTATTCATAAGGCGGGTTTTCGTGGGTGGGAATCAGACTTGTGAAATTGATATAAACTCTTCTGGGTCTGAATCTTGGAGGTCTATTTCATATGGGTTTAACAACCATGGAAAATTGATTTAGGGCGTGGGGCATTTTCAGATGGAACAATTCACTGGGTAGGCAAAGAGTACTCTCTCTGTTTTGATGTATCCTCAGAGGAGATGAATCAAACCAAGGGTTATCCTGGGAGGGGCTATAGATATGTGGGAGAATTTGGATCTAATTTTCACTTGGTGGCTACTGATAATGCCGATGAACATATTCTTATCCATGAAATGAGCAGAGACTTCTCAACTTGGATCATGAAGTATAAGGTTAATGTATCCGCTTTCCTTCTAGTTGCTCCGTCTTTTGTGTTTTGTGTTGTTGAAGGAATTAGGGAAGAGGATTCAGTACATGTGCTAAAGACGCATGTCAAACTTGTTTCCTACAATATTATGCACAAAAAGGTTGAGACACTCTATGATTTGCCTGCTGAACTTGTCAAGGAATTAGAAGCCGAGAATGTCCGTGCCTATAGCCTTTAAAGGTGGAGTCTGTGTGGTAAGTGTTCACTACATTTCTCTTCGTGTGGATTTCTTGTTAGTGGAGACTAGTCTTTTGTTAAACTTACAAGGTGAAGATGATTTATAGTTCTGGTGTGTTCTTAACGCATGTATCTTTTACTGGTTTTTGTTAGTAAAAAAAAGTCTTGCACTCTTGCTTCAAGTTCTATCCCTAAGTTTCCCCTCCATTTCTCGCAATGTTTAGTTGTGTTAATTGTGAAAATATCATTGATTGCTGCTACTATAATTTTAATCCGTATTATTCTCTGAACTGGTGTATTCGAAGCACTCGTGTGAGTAGACCTTTGTAAATGTGTCTGGTGAAGTTGTGATGAATGATCTAATCAAACATGTGCACAAGTTGTGTCCCAATCTTGCATTTATTGTGAAACTTCCCTAGGCCGATTCTCTATATTGGAGCTGTTTGGATAGACAGGTTGAGGGGTTTAGTTAACCGGACATGTATAGTGTTTGGATATAGAGGTTTAGGTTGGAAGAAAAGAGGTGACCGGTACTATTTTTCCCGGTCACCGCTACTTTTTTTAAATATTTAAAAAGGGGCGGTGCCTGGGTATTTTCTCACCGGTGGCCTGTTATTTATTCTCTATCTCACTTCCTCTCTCTATCTCTCTCTCTCTCTCTTGCTCTCTCTCTCTCACTCTCTCAGCATGTCACTATCTCACTCTCTTTCTCTCAACATGTCACTATCTCTCTCTCTTTTACTCACACTCTCTCTTTGTTTTTTCCAGATTCTTTTTTTCTTTTTCATGCATGCGGTGCCCGGATTTGTTTGGCAGCCGGACACCGGCTGGTTTGTGAGTCCACCGGCAATTTTCGAGCCGGGCACCGATAGCAAATTGGGTCCACCTGTAACCAAAAAATAGTTGGGTTTGGTTTCTGGTTAACCAAACCCACCTATCCAAACGAGCCCATTGTGAATATTTCTTCGGCCGATGTGTTCAAAGTGCCAGTGTTAATATT
This sequence comes from Linanthus parryae, assembly GCA_023055425.1. Classification (NCBI taxonomy): domain Eukaryota; kingdom Viridiplantae; phylum Streptophyta; class Magnoliopsida; order Ericales; family Polemoniaceae; genus Linanthus; species Linanthus parryae. The sequence continues at coordinate 124,226,984 of JALGPY010000003.1, read as the reverse complement.
CATGAGTCAATCAGAATTGTCTTATGCAGTCTTGAAGAATGATGTAATGAAAGTTATGTGAATTCTAACAATGATGAATTGAATGAACTGATCTCATTCAATTGAATCATTTTGGACTAGACGTCTTAGGGAATGATCTCACTCAATTGAATCATTTTGGACTAGTCGTCTTACATAGATAACAGTCATCAACATGTTCTATGCATCACTGTCTATGGAGGGAAGTAATCTCGGAACCTGCAATGTGCTATTCCCTACAAGTATTTGACGTTTGAAGTTGGACTATGTGTTGTAAGCATTCCCTACAAGTGTCTTGATGCGTGTTTCTTGTGAGCGGAAAATGAGTCTTTTGTTAAACTTACATGAAGAAAAGATGTTTCTATAGTTCTTGTGTATTATCAGTTCATGTATGGTGTATCTTCTACTGGTTCTTGCTAGTAAAAAAATCTTGCTTCGAGCCTTATTCTTCGAAGATTAGGTGTGGTTTCATGTCTGGTAATAGTGAAAATATCAGATTGTTGTTAGTGTAGGGTAGGGTTGGTCTTAACGTACATAGATCTACAACAAGAATTAAAGCGGAATATTCATGTTTACCTTTTTTTCCTGAGCTCCTAGCGCAGCGGATTGTGATCTGTTTGGTTGCTTGCTTTCACGTGCTTCGTTCAACGTCTTTCTTCCACCAATCTACTGTGAATCTCGAGGAAGAACACTTTGTTCCACCCCACATTCCACCTCCTGTGGATGTAGTTGGAGAGAGACTAGGGTTCTCTACAACTTGAGAATGAATCTAAACAGAGTAACTTTACTTTGTAGAATAGCCATATAATATGTAGGAGGCTACCTCTTTATATAGGCAAAACTTCTCCTAGGTTTAATCATAAACCCCTAGGGTTTGAGCCTTTGTGCTGACGTGGCAGCGCCACATCATCTGCCACGTCATCCCTAGCCACGTCAGCAGACCGCCGCCAGCCCTTGGGCGCGTGCGGCGAGTGGCCGCGCGTGGAGGCGGCGTCGGTGGCGCGTGAAGCCCACGCGCCGCCTTCCCTTGCTCCGTTCCCGATGAATTTTATATTTCTGGGATCGTCTTTTTGTCCTGATCCCGATTATGTTTTCAAAAACCAGTTTTAACAACTTTTCAAAAACACGTTTTAATAATCAGATATAAGCAGTCCAGATTAATACAGTTTCGAAACTTAAAGGGGCATAACTTTTTCATCGTTTATCCAAAAAATACTAATTTTATATTTATGGAGTTCTCGTGAAAAACCCTATCCAACCATATAAGACTCAACTACTGATTCTGAAAATTGAAAAATACGATTTTGTACTGTACCTACGGGTTCAGACTACGAGGCACCAAAAACAAGCCTAGGGCTCTGATACCAATGTAGGGCAGAGCTGATCTAAACGTACATAGATCTACAAGATGAATTAAAGAGGAATATTCATGTGTACCTTTTCTTCCTTAGCTCCTAGCGCAGCGGATTGTGATCTTTTTGGTTACTTGCTTTCACGTGCTTCCTTCAACGTCTTGCTCCCACCAATCTAGTGCGAATCTCGAGGAAGAACACTATGTTCCACCCCACGTTCCACCTCCTATGTATGTAGTTGGAGAGAGACTAGGGTTCTCTACAACTTGAGAATGAATCTAGACAGAGTAATTTTGCTGTGTCGAATATCCATATAATATGTAGGAGACTACCTCTTTATATAGGCAAAACTTCTCCTAGGTTTACTCATAAACCCCTAGGGTTTTAGCGTTTGCTACTAACCCCTCTAGATTTGTGTCTTAGTGCAACTAACCCCATAAAGTTATGATAATTTCATTGGGCACGCCACATGGGCACACCAATTGCTAACAGTTAGCATTCTCCAAACCGATTTATTTGAAGCACTGGTGTGAGTAGACTTTTGTAAACGTGTCTTGTAAAGTTGTGCTCAATGTGATCTCTTAAAACATGTACACAAATTGTGTCTTGATCTTACCTTTATTGTTGTTGCGAGTATCAGAATCTAATATTTCAGAATATTGATGTGTTCAATGTGCCACTGTCAGTGTCAGTAAATCTTCATAAACCACATGATTCAATCAAGATTGTCTTGTGCAGTGAATTATCTAATTAAGTTTGTGTGAAAATTGCTGTTTAATCTTGCATGATTCTGAAACTGTTTTAGGACTTGTTTATGTTGTGTTCAAACCATATTGGTGGCATTCTAACCATGATGAATAATATGTACAAGTTGCAGACTGATCTCCCTTAATTGAATCATTTTAGACTAGTTGTCTGACATCTATAACAGTCATGGACATGTTATGTGCATCATTGTCTATGCAGGAAAGTAATTTCAAAACCTGCAATGAGCTATTCCTCATCTACAACAACCTTCTGTTTCTTCCACCTATAGCTGCTTCCAAAATCTTGAGCATCCTCAGGAAATACATAATCTACGTATTCTTCATACTCAGACTGCCTGCCTCCGCTTCTGTTTCTTTTGCAGCTTTGCGTGAACCAAGTTCACATCGCCCAAATCCCCGAAGCTACTCTCTATGCTACTCCATTTATCCAGAAGCACTGCTCTTTCCACCAATTCTGGTGCAGATGTTTTGAAATAGTTGGCTGTCACTGCTCTTGTGCGAGCAATGCATTGCTTCTTCTGAAATTCTGAACCTCGTCCATCTACATGTAGCATATGACTCGAATGTGGCATAAGTGATCCATACCTTCAAGTGTTGTGTCCTCTCCAGAAGCCTCTCGTAAAGCTCTCTAGTCCTCTGGTATTCGTGTTGTAAAATCTCCAAGGCAATGTAGGCCTTCGATACCTACTCTGGAGCCCTCTCAAGTTCACTGAGAGATTTCTGTAATTCGGCATACTTTCACCACGCGTAGTAGCAGTTCTCAGGTCTCCACTCCATTGTTGTCAAAACGCCCAGACGACTTGAGGCGACGGAGTCACCCAACTGCCCGGTAATAATAATAATAATAATAATAATAATAATAATAATAATAATAATAATAATAATAATAATAATAATAATAATAATAATAATAATAATAATAATAATAATAATAATAATATAAGATATATTCACCAAAAATTGCACATAGTTGACATAAGCAACAATTATGAGCATTTTGAAAGAAATTTTCAAAATAAAAATTACATATTAAATTCTTACACACATTCATGTTAATAAATTATTGAAAAAGACAGTACAAGCTTTACAATAAAATTGTTTGTTATACTACATGTTTTCCTCGTTAATTTGTAGTTTTCTTAACACATTGTTATCAAATTCACGCAAAAAATTAATATTATTGCACATTAATTATACTAGCAGGCAAATGGGCGCTAAAAACTTTTTTATCTTAATTAAACACGCTATACGCGGGTTCTCATGCACATACTATTTCAAAAGCATGGTGGTTGAAAGTAAACATGAGTAGTGATCGTGTTTCCACATTGAAAATAGTACAAAATAATTTTTTGTTCAGTTGTAAATTAGTACCGCTACTTTATTCGAATATGATAGTGCATAAGGAACATGACTTGTATGCCGTGATTTACAATTTTGATAATTAATGGAAATTAATACTTAATTTGCATTACACATCCTACTTTTTTATATAGAATTGTGTGTAGCATTTTAATTGGCTAACACGTGACATGTATGCCGTGATTTGGATGACAAATATCATATGGAGAGTGACGTGGATGACAAATGACATATGCAGAGTGATTATTTACTTAGCTCCTAGCTTTTATTTATAAATATATATTAAAAGTAGTCATTTGTTCCTTATCATGTTAAAGGTAATGAATGTGTTTTGATTTATAAATAAATGCATTCATTAAACGTGTGCAAGTAGAAAAAAAAAAAGAAGCATTTTATTTATTAAAAAATAGGAAAAAGTAGGCATTTTAAAGTAACTCTCCCCCATTCTAATTTAATTCTATTTGAATGTTGTTTTTTATCACAATTAAATAAATAACAAAAGTATGTAAATTTTGATAATTAATGTAAATAAGTTACAATTTTATCTTTGAATGTTGACACTTCAATGCAATAAGTTACCATTTTGATAATTAATGTAAGTTAATACTTTATTTCGCATTACACATCCTACTTATTTAAATAGAATTACATTGAGCATTTTAATTGGCTAACATGTAATACCCGTATTTTAGCTGTGGTTATTTGGTAATTTCGAAAAAAAAATATTTGAGAATCTCAATAAATTTATATTTCAAACTTGTTCTTGACTTCTTCTTAGTTTTAAAATATAAGTGTGTTATTTGACATTTATAATGATTTATATTTTGGGGTTATTTTGTAGTTTTTTTCTTAACTTGGAAAATACTATTTGAAACTTATTTTGTATTCTTGGGAGGTACTTGTAGTTTTCTGAAAGTGATTTTAGTGTTTTATTTGAAATTATTTGGAGATTTTATAATTAATGAAAGTTATCTTTTATGTGTTACCTATTAATTGGTAATTATATTTTCACCCCTCCATTTTTGGCATTTTCTATATCTACCCCAACTAAAGAATTTTATTCCACTCAAGACCCTCCTTCTCCCATAGGGATTGCAACGGGTCAGATCCGGATCGGATCAAGCCCTTCTTGATCCAGATCCGACCAGGTGAAATGGGATCCCGAATTCGTTCCAGACCCGTTCGGATCATCACCGGATTCAGATCAAATCGGATCGGGTGTTCGTTCAGCGAGCCAAATCCGATCCGTAGATCCATATATTACGTGGCCGGATCAGATTCAGATCAGATCCGACTCGTTTTCGCAGTAAAATAGAAAATATCGCATAAAAAATAAATACTATTTCATACGCTAAGGCATGTTCGTAAGTTATGAAGCGTAAAAACCAAAAGAAATAGCTTTGTACGTTGGAGTTACTGTAGTATTCTTCTTGTAAGTGTATGGGGAGAGGTAATAGAAGTATATTCGTAAAGCACACATGTACGTCGGATCGATCGAGTCGTAACCCGGTGGATCTGCCCTCAGATCCAAATCCAGATCCAAATTCATTCGGGTTTGGCTTTCAGGTTCCAAATCCAATCCATTTTCAATTGGATCGGATTCGGATCTGATCCATTCGGCTCGGAACGCCCGGATCTCAGATCGGATCGGACCATATTGCCATCCCTATCCTCCAACATGCAAGTCAACTATCAAATTAAACAATACTACATATCATTTTCTTATGTACATCCTCTTCTTGGATTATTCACTTCACCATCATAATCAACTCACACCCATCACTCCACAAGTCCCACACTACCTCTCACTCTCAATGCATCATAATCTTCATCTTATTCTCCACTCAATTCTTCCATTGAAGAACATTCAATTGCTCTATTTTCTCCCCCACAAACTTCATTCCCGTTTTTGGAGTTTGACCTCCACAAAACTTCAACAAAACTTCATTTTCTAGTCTCCCAAGCATGAAAAACTTGATTCCAAGCATATTATGAAGGGGAGTTGTTTCATCATTCTTCTCAAGGATGGAAGGCCAATTTCACTCTTTTCCTCCCATCTTCTTGAATCTTGGGGTAAAGTTCTTCCTAGTCTTAAATCCATACTTGCATGTCTAACTTTACCTTTGATTAGCGGAATTAGATCTTATATTTCTTCATTTCTGTCCTTGATTCTTCATTTTCATGGTTTGATCAAGTGTTTAACTCCAAAATTTTGACTATTTCATGAAACCCACACTTGAACCCACATGCTTGTTGTGAATGTAATCTTCTTTGCATTTGTTACTCAAGAGATTTTTGATATTTTGTGTCAAGATCATGTAAAAATGTTATTTTCATGATAGAAATGGTGCTATTTGGGTGAAAATCAAGTCCACATTGGTTGCATGTCTCATTAGAACCATTCTTGTTGATTTTTTAAAAAAAATGCATGTTTATACAATCTGACCAATTTGTGAAAAAGATGGATTATCAAATGTTAACTCTTGCATATTTTTAAACTAGACTCAGATATGATCATTTTGAGAAACAAATCAACTCCATAGCCATTTTGGTTAGGGAGATATGCTCATTTTAAGTTACATGTTTTCTGAATCTCTGTTTCTGGACCAATCTTGCACTTTTTATTAAAACCCCATTTTCAGAAACTTATGGCACCCAATCGTTCTTGTGGTGAAATTAGACACATAGGGAATTCATTCTGGAGAAGATGGGCATTTTTCCTATTCTCCAAGTAGTAGTAATTATTCTTCAAAGTTGAAATTTTCTGCCAAACTCTTCTCTGCATAGCAATATTTGTTATTTTTGTAAAATGAGTTTTATAGTAGCTATGCATGATTTTTTTCATGTTACTGAAATTAGACACATGTAGGTTTATCATAATTTAATTTCATGATTTTAAGATATGTTTTGATATGGTATGCCTCCAAAGTGAGAGCTACAATTCTGTCCAGAATTGTAGTTTCATATTTTTTAGAAAAAATGAGTTTTTAAAGTTCGAAGTGTTATGTTGGATTTATTTGGACATGTGAACATCATTATATGTTAGTTTTGACATATAATACTATGCTTCATGTAGTGTTGCATTTTAATTAGCGATGTATAAATTGGTTGTAACGAATACGTTACACGTGTGATTGTAGACATCGACCTCGTAGCAGAGAGCGGTTGTCGTTCGAGTTCTAGGATTAGTTTCTTAGTTTTGGTTGTTCTTCATCTCAATGGTTAGTACATATGTGGGACTCTTATTTATCAAAATTTGAGTGTTTGTGTGATGACTAGAATGAATATTTTGTTAATTGAAAAAAAATATGCAAAGCATGATTTAATACTCAAAATTGTTTGGATATAAATTGAATCCTCTTTTTAAGTCCTGGAACTTTACTTGTGATAAGTTGATAGTCTGATTTTGTCTATGGTAAAGAGAAGAAATAAATTATATATTTGCAAACTTTAATTATAACATTGTGTCCATGTGTGTGACGTTTTAAATGAATATCGTCTTATTTGGAAGAGTATGAAAAGCATGATTTTTACTGAAAAATTCGGATGACTGATTTATACTGAGAACTCTTGGAAATGACTTGTGAAGATTGTATACCAAGTTTTGTTATGATAAATAAATGTAATAAGATACCTCTAATAAATTTAGGACGATGTACAGAGTTGTGTTTATTTATGGCTCCGGCCGGAGGCGCCAAGAGATCCTTCCGTTATTTATGACTACGACCATCGAAGAAATGCTTCATATTATTGGATAGAACTTGAACGTTCATAAATCCACCCCCGATGAGCCAAAACGTACCAAGTTATTGCAGCCAAGGGGTTTGTAGAGCTATAGAGTGCTACTTATACTTGTAAGGGTCACTACGGTATAGGGGTGTCGACACTTAAGGCCTTTTAGCTATTTTTGTGAGCGGGGATTGACGTATGGGCTCCCTTAACGCTCGGGTGAAATAGAGTTTGATAGATTCTAGAAGGAACCCTTTGTGATTACTTCGTGATCCCTCTGTTTACATCGATCTACTGGTGGTTCTGGACATGTCTCAGCTAAATTTAACGGTTAATTGAAATTGAAAGCAAATTGACTACTCTATTGATGTTGTTTGTGGCTCTTGATATGCCCTAATCGATTGAAATAATTTGAAAAGATTGGGATACTCATGAACTAATATCGTTATCAACTTAAATGGACTGATTTACTCTGGATATATTACCAAATACTCATGGTTTCTCAATGTTCTTAAATTCAGAGGTTGTTGTTACTCGGTCACTTTCAGTTGTTCCAAAATCCCCAATTTGTTACTTTTATTGTTTTAAATCTTCTATTTTGTTTCAACTCATGCATCTGTGCCACTCGTTGCTTCACATGTCGTAGTGTAACTGCATCGGCTTTTGTCATTTTAAAACCGCATGTAATCAATCAAGGTGGGGGATGGGAACGCGAATCGAGACAAAGACGCGGGCTTAAGTTAGATCACTTAGAATATCATGCACTTTTTATTTTAATTTTTTTTGTAAACTTATTTTTACAAGATTTGTTGTATACACTAAATGAAATGTAATCTCTCAAAGTACTAATCTACTATTTGTAAACGTGGCATGTATGCCGTGATGTGGATGACAAATGTCATATGGAGAGTGATGTAGATGACAAATGGCATATGCAAGAATTATTATTTACTCTCCTCTTAGATTTTATATATAATATCGATTAAACACTATGAAGGGTGTACAATAGGTAGAAATACAGGATCAATACTCTAGAAGGGGGTGGGTTGAATAGAGTATGTAGACTTTTGCTAAACTTTGCAAGAATAGTGGTTTCAAGATTTCTTTAAAGAGATTCAAGGCCTTGAAATGAGTTTCAAGCCCTTGGAATGAAAATAGTTAGAGTAATAAAAGAAAAAGTATATTTCAAGGCCTTGAAAGGAGTTTCAAACCCTTGAAATGAAACTGCTTACGTCTCTACCTCAGGGATCTTATCCCTGTAGGATTTTCAACACGATTCTTGCTGTATTCACAGCTTCTGGCCAATAATACTTTGGCAACTTATTTTCCAGAAGCATTGTTCTTGACATGTCTTCAAGAGTCCTGTTCTTTCTTTCAACAACTCCATTTTGTTGAGGAGTTCTAGGAGCAGAAAAGTTGTGAGAGATGCCATGCTTAGAACAGAATACATTAAACTCAAGTTGATCAAACTCTCTACCATGATCACTTCTGATTGAAGCAATAGGTAGGTTTTTCAAGGTTTGAAGTTCTCTACAAAGCTTTGAAAATTCAGTGAGAGCTTCAGATTTTTCTCAAAGAAACATAACCCAAGTATATCTAGAGAAATCATCTAAAATAAAAAGCATGTACTTCGTATTCCATAATGTTATCTCTTCTCATACACGTCATTCCATAATGTTATTCTAGGTAGAGCGAGTTGGGATCACATCCCGTACTCCCTCAGATGCCAAACTATTGGCTTAATCCCTTACGCCTCTACGATCCAATCGTACAGCCCTAATACTTTTGTTAAGCTGGTTCTCAACCTCAATCTTGAATTCATTAAACTCTTCAAAGCTCTGATTTTTTTCTTCATAAGATACACAAATCATATTTCTCTGATTCCATCAATAAATATGATGAAATACTGAAAACCACCTTTAGGATTTGTGTTTAGCGGCCTACATACATCAATATGTATGATTCCCAAAAGATCATATCTTTTCCTAATAAATAAGTCTCACATGTCCCATATGATTCAAAATCAAAAGAGTCCAGAAATTCATCCATATGGAGCCTAGATATGTATCTCTCATTTAGGTTGCCTAAACAACAATGCCAAAGATAAGTGAGGTTCAACTCATTATATACAAAACTCTTGGTATTAATGTTATAGATGAAATTATCATGATCAAGGATATACAATCCATTAGACAAAATTGCATTACAATAATGCATATCAAAATAAATGGAACAGCATTTGTCATTTATTATGATAGAGAGCCTTTCTTGTCCAAACAAGAAACTTATGATAATGCTTCTACTCATAGCAAGGACATAATAACTTTTGTCTAATTCATGAAAAATTTCAAAAAGGTAGAGATAATTCCCTACGGCTAATTCAGCAACCCCTTGCTTCATTGCCCCAAGTGTAGGTTTATTTCTTCCTTATCCACTTGTCTACATCTCTTTAGATCCTCCACATCTCCATAAACGTGAGATCCTCATCTACTATCATATACTCATGATGATGAGATAGACACATTGACTTCTATAAGAAAAATACCTAAATTGGAATTCATAATTCCTTTATTGTTTCCTTCCAGGTACTTTGGGTAGTCTCTCTTCCTCTGGACCACATATGAGATTTTAAGGAAACTTGGTTTTAGCAAGAAGCTTGCTTTATACCCACGGGGTCGGCGCAAACCTTTTTGCCCTTACCCATGCTGTTAACCATTAACATATTTTGCCTCTAGCCCCTTTTGTTTAGCGTTGCTCAATCATATTGAGTAAATCACCTTTGAACAAAACTATAATTGCATCCAATGCAATTATTGGTCCACTTGGGCGAATAAATTTTATTCTTTATCTATCTCATAGATAACATTCATTTCCTAACCCTTCAATCATATTGAATTAGCTTAGTTGCGTATGACCTCTTGCTTCAGCAGTCACACATTACTAGCTTATGTCGTCACGTCATATCTCGATAAATCAGGTCGCCTGATAACGCCCAAATCGGGGTTATCTTTTAGCCTGAATTGACGTACCTTTGTGTCGGAAAGCCGTGTTTTAGCCAGAATTCACCCTAGAAAGCCTCGGAAATAGGAACGAGATGTTTATTTGCTCTTCGTAAATTTTTGCGTATTTCGTACTTTTATTGGATATGATCGCAGGTTTGTACATGTTGTCTTTACAAGAACAGGTTCGAGAAGTGCATTGGGATGCGTGTCGAGACGGTACCGGGGATCGCCTCGAGAAACGTACCGAAAATGCTCGTAACAGGATTTGATCGAGACTAGTAAAAGGGAGAGTGGAACATAAAACGGAAAGAATGGAGGAGAAACGGGCAGTGAAAACCGGCCGAGGAAGCAGAAAACGCTAAAACCGAGAATGACCAGGATACGCTCGGTTGACAATATCTTGAGCTTGACTTGGAATTTTGAAGTGAAACCTGATAACTCCATAATTGGAGTTATATTTGTATATGTTTCCTTACCGTTTTGCGTGCATTCCGATGTGTTTTGATGGATTTTGGACCATTTCTTGCTAAATTGGAGCATGTTGAGTCTTTGCATGTAAATGATGAGTCCGGGCACTTTTTGCGTTGATTTTGACTATATTTTATCACGTTTGATATTCCTATATGTTTCTCGTGTTGTGGTTGTCAGGAACCGGGAGCTCGGGACGTGATATTGGAGCAAAAGTGAACTTCAGAAAAGTTGGAGGCTCAAAGGAATGCTCGGGAAGTGAAGACGACGGGAAAAAGAGCAAGAAGATGGGATTTTGATGTTGGCTGCCCAGAAGTAATCGTACGATAACATGGAGGTAATCGTACGATAACCCCTTAGCCAAATATTGAAGATGTCAAGTAATCGCACGGGTGATCTTGTGAAGTAATCGCACGAAGTAATCGTACGATTACATCAAGGTAATCGTACGATTACCTCTGCTGCCAGGATCGTATTTTTGGGGTTATTTTGCTATTTTGGCATATTTTTGAGGTTGTAGAGCCACGAAATACTTAAGAAACATTGGGGAACGTGATTGGCATGTGAGAACACATTGGGAGACGTGCTTGGAGATCTTGGAGCTAGGTTGGAGAGCTTGGATCATCCGTTTGGCTTCTAAATCTTCGTTTCTTCTCTAGTTTTTGCTATTTGATCATGAAACATTGTGTATTGATCATGTTTATGAGTAGCTAAACACTTATTTCGGGATATCTCGTAGGAAACTAGGGTTTGATCACTACGTATTGTGATTTATGGATCTTCTTTCATGCATTCATGCTTAATTGATGAAGTTTTGTCTAGTTATGTGAATTTTACACCTTTCATCTATCTTTTCTATTAGTAGACGTATTAATAGGATTGTTTTAGGTTGTGAATGATAGAGGAAACTACGTTCGTTGCCCGGAAACTTGAAATACACACTAGCCGTATCTAGGGTTGAGGAATCTTGCTAGTTAGCTAAGAACAAAGAGTAGAATCAATATCGTAATGCGTGCTTAAACTTGAGTAGGCTAGAGGAATCACTTATGAGAGTTTAAGAATAGTTATTGGTTGAGACATCTTCAATATAAAATTGCTCGTTTTAACTAGAACAAAAACTCATCGTGTTAGTAGAACATAAATCCAACGTAGTGTGAAATACCTAGTGATCCGTAGAGATATCTGGATCTTAATCAACTTTGAGAAACAACCAAATCAACTCGTGCTTGTTAATCTTGAATAAGTTCATTGAATTATTTGAGATACTCGTTATTATAATTATTAGTAGAATTAGAAACAACAACTCAACACGCATTGCCCACACGAAGAACAAATTTAGTAGTTAATTTACACGAAGTCTCTTGGGTTCGACAACCCGGATTTCCGGAATATTATCACTACACCGACAACTGTGCACTTGCAGTTGGAGCGTGTCAAGTTTTTGGCGCCGTTGCCGGGGACTTCAGATAAATTAGCTATTATTTTTATCTTTAGGGATTTACTATTTCAGTTTATATCTGTTACTCACTGGTTTTGTGTGTGTTATTCGTGTTTTCAGGTCTGATTCACTTAGTGCATGTCACGTTCTAGAAACGAGCCTTTGCATCCAACACTTGAAGACCCGGAATCCTTATTGCAAGCACAAAGTAGAGGCAAGAGGAAAGCAAATTCAGTTCAGATGGAAGAGCAAACTAGAGCTGAGTTTGAGAGGTTCCGCAAAGGCCTGCAAGATGCGGAAGCAGCTAGAGTTACAGTTGCGGAAGAAGCAGCAAATCGAGCAAGGGAGACTGAGGAGCTCAGAGCTCAGTTGAACGAGATGCAAGCTGCTATGGCCCGCTTCAACCCTCCAAATCCACAACCACGCCCTGCTGTGGGTGCGCAAGTGAGGAATGATGGAGGTAATAACAAAAAAGGGAGAAACAATAATAATGATGGAAACAATGGTGGCAATGGAAATAATGGGGGCAACAATCGGATCGAGAATGCGCAGAATGCTGCAGAGCAAGTGAACAATGCAGAGATTGATGAGCGTCCTTTGGTGGATTACTTCAGAACCACGCCAGAGGGATATCAGCCCACAATTGTTAGACCCCATATCAACGTAGCTCATTTTGAGATACGTTAACTATTGATCAACATGGTTCGAGATGAGTGCCTATTTACAGGAGTTGCGGGTGATGATCCAAATGCCCACTTGCTCAACTTTGAGCAGATCACTTCCACTATCTATGATCAGAGAGTTCCACTTGAGACAATAAAGCTCATGCTATTCCCTTTTTCAATGTCGGGTAAAGCTAAGACATGGCTATTGGAGCTTCCAGCGGGTAGTATTTCTACATGGGCAAAATGTTGCCAAGAGTTTCTAAGGAAATATCTTCCACCCTCCAAGGTTGCGCAGAGAATGGCTGACATCACAAAGTTTACTCAGCAGGAGGATATTCTTTGGGAGACACATGGAGAAAGTTCAATCAGCTCCTCCGCAGATGTCCTACGCACGGAGAACCATGGTATAAGCTATTACATTACTTTTATAATGCCCTAGATAGGGAAACTGCAAATGAACTGGACTTGATGGCTCAGGGAAATTTTATGGGCTTGGGAGTGCAAAGATGCCAAGACTTGCTTAACAATGTGGCAAAACGTGAGTCTACGAGGTCTGAGACTCGTAGAAATTCAAAATCTGATGGGGCACTAGTAAACAAGATTGAAACAATGGTGGAGCAAAAATTTGAGCAGCAAATGGCAGCCTTGACTTCGGCTTTCAGCAATATGAATCCATCAGCACGAGTGAAGTCTGTGGGAGAGATGATGGCAGATGAGAATCAGGGATATGGCGCTGCAATTGAAGATGTGAACTACTTGGGTCCACCACGACATCAGCAGTGGCCGAATACTTATCATCCCAACAACCGTAATCACCCCAACTTTAGCTATGCCAACCCAAACAGTGGGTTATATGCACCGGGTCAGCAGCCAAATCCTCCATACCAGGCTCAGAGACAAGAACCGCAGCAGCAAGCTCCGCGACAAGAGGAATCAGATACAAATGATTTATTGAGAAAACTGCTTGCTAACCAAGACAGAATGGGGAGCAGAATTGTTTCCATGGAAGCTACAATGAAGAGTCATGATACGCAGATTGGGCAAATTGCCAATCAGAATGCTAAATTTCCGCCAGGTATGCTTCCTTCTAATGCCATTCTTCCTACTGAGCAGCTCAAAGCTATTACTACTCGCAGTGGGATCACCACTAAGGATCCTCCATGTCCCACCCACGCACGAGCTGAGGCGACAAAGGCCACTAAAAAGGCCTTGGATGAGATTCCCGTACTTACCGTAAGTCCCCAATCAAAGGACATGGTGAGGAAGTCGGATGAGACGCAGAAGCCATAGGAAGAATATAGTGTGCATGTGCCATACCCAGCGGAAATAAAGAGGAATGATGAGGAACACTTTGGGAAATTTTTGAACATATTCAAACAATTGCATATCAACATTCCTCTTGTAGAAGCACTTGGTCAGATGCCCAGGTATAAGAAGTTCTTGAAGGAAATCCTATGGGATAAGAAGAGCATAGAACCCTATGCCACGGTAAAGGTAACAGAGACGTGTAGCACTATCATACAAAGAGACATTCCCAAGATGAGAGATCCAGGCAGTGTCATTTTAGGCTTCACTCTTGCGGGTGGATATCATACACATGGTCTCTGTGATTTGGGCGCGAGTATTAATCTCATGCCATTGTCTCTGTTTCAGAGATTGGGCATTGGTGCACCGACCCCTGTGAAGATGGGTCCGCAATTGGCAGACAATTCTATAGTTACAGCAAATGGGGTGATTGAGAATTTGCTAGTCAAATTGGGCGCATTTGTCTTTCCAGCTGACTTTGTGATAGTGGATATCAAGGAGGATGGCGATGTTCCACTAATATTTGGAAGAACATTGTTGAAGACAATGCGCGCAAATGTGGATCTAGAGACTGAGGAGTTGGCTATCAAGGCTCTAGACTCGTCACTCGTGTTCAAGGCATTTGTTCCGAGCAAGGGGAAGAATAAATTGGCCATGATCAAGTTTAGAGAAGATCGTGTGGATTCTTCTCTTGGGTTGCCTACATTTTTGCATCCCAATCCACCCGAATCAGAGAAGAAGCTAAATGTGGTGAGTGCACAAGATGTGGTGCAGAAAATCAAGAGTAAGAAATTGAAGGAAGAGGCACGTCGTGCTAGACCTCCTTAACATATTTTGAGGTAACTGGGTCGGGCCGTCGACCTTAAATACAAAGCGCTTGTTGGGAGGCAACCCAACCTATTTACTGCATAGTGTAGATTTCATTACTGTCTTGTTATTTTATTCTGTTCTAACTATTTGAGAGGTGCGAGAGAGTGGATTTAATATTTCCAATGAGTTTGTGCAGGAATTCTAGGTGGAAGGCCTATTCCGGATCCCCCTTCTTGACGCGCGAGTGGAGAATTGCACGAAAAAAGAGAAAGAGCCGACCAAAACGCGTATCGAGACCCGGAATGAAGAAATAAAGGATTGACGCCATTCCTACACTTATTCAACACACTCACCTGGGGAAGATCAAGTTCCCGGACTCCCCTTCTTGATATACGCAAAGAAGACGTAAAGAAATTGGGAAAGCTGGCACAATGGCACGAATTACGAGGTAAATTTTTGAAGACAGGACTGTGCGCTGATTTGAACATTGCCATAGTGTGGAGGTGGTCGAGAGCTTTTTTTGGATAGGTGGATCGCGTATTTCGGAGTCTGGACGAAGAAGTTATGCCAAAAAGGATGTTGAGCAGGTGAAAAAGGCGTCAAAAGCATCCGGAAATGCAAAACGAGCCTTTGGAAGCGCGAAATTGAAGAATGAAAGGTTCCCCGGACTTTGGGAAGTTTTCTACATGAGAAAAGACCCCGGACTCCCCATCTTGATGAAGGTGATTGCAAAATTTTGAAGAAAGCGACGAATTTGGCACATTTTGGATATTTTTCGCGTAATTGGGCGATAATTGAGAAAAGTCGGGAAAACGCTTCGGGAACGGGACGTTATTTGTGTGAGAAATACATAAGTCGAAAAAGGGATCCAAAGGAGCAAAAATCACACTCATCGGAGTTCGGGATCAAAACACGAGGTAAAGGTTATATTTTGGCTAAGAAAAATTTTTCCCTGCACAAAAGTAATCGTACGATTACCTCGAGGTAATCGTACATTTACTTTTTCCTTAGAAATTTTTTGGGGTGAACTTGTTGAGAAAAGCTTCTGATCAATCGTACGAGGTAATAGTACGAAGTGATCGCATGATTACTTTAAAGTAATCGTACGATTGCCTTAAAGTAATCGCACGATTACCTTAAAGTAATCGTACGATCACTTCCAAGTAATCGTACGATTACTTTAGACTTAGCAAATTTTTTGGGAAGAATTTTGAGGCAAACTAACTGATCAATCGTGTGAAGTAATCGTACGATTACTTCAAAGTAATCGTACGATTACTTCCGAAGGGTCAGAAAATCGGGGTTTTTCTTAGTCAAAACAAATTTCAACTTCTTCTTCTTCTTAACATACCCGACCATCTTATCCTTCCTCTCTCTCTCATCACCACCACGACCACCATCTCCGCCACCACCGCTGCTCCTCACTCATAACCCTCCTCACCACCACCGCTACTCCCACCAACACGCCACCGCCACTCATCTGTTCAGACCCCGAAGCCCGCGCCAGACCCCGACGGATTCCTCCCTCTTTTCGCCTGTCTTCGCCGCCGCCGTCACGACCTGTGCTGGTCGCAACACACCACCGGAGGGAGAAAGGGAGCTAGCAGTGCTTGAGATCTCAAATATGGGGGCTGTTTGGTTGAAAATTTTGAAAAGACAAAATCTAGGGTTCTTGAGCAAAAGTTGAAATTGGTGTTGTTTGGCTGGGATTCAAGAGTTGGCGAAAAAGGAAAGTTTGACGAGGGCATCGCAAGGAGCAAGAAGCACCAGTCAATTGCAACAGTTGGAAGAAAATTTTCGGCGACCCGAAACGGTCCATCTTGCCGAAATTTCTGAAAAGTGTGCCCATAAGACTTGCTCCGGGCACGTCGGTACGTTCTAAAACTCTCTCTTTACGTGTAATAGGCACAAATTTTCCTTATTCGGAAAAATTTGTTTTAATTTTGATCGATACGCAAAGGCCTCGAGTAACATGCGAGGAATTGCGCCGTGCCTTGCCTAGATACGTGCTTAATTGTGCTTACTTGGTTAAAATCTGTTACACTTCTTGTCACGGTGCACTTCATTGAATTTTTTCAAATTAATTGCTTTATTTGTTATACTTGCATTTGGTCAAAATGAGCAAACGTGCTAGAACAAGTCATGATGAGGACCCAGAGTATACATTACCCGGGGCGAGTGGGGTGGCGGAACCTGAGAGTGAGTCTGATTCTGATGGGGGTAACCCGGGTGCCAAATGGGTCATCCCGTTATCCCCTGACCTTAGGGTTTTTAATACACCCGTTCCATCCCAATGGCCCCCAGTTCGAAAGGGTCGTAGTGATAAGCCGGATGACCAAAAGCTGGAAATCGATAGGGGCGGGGTCTTTTGCGACTATAGGTTTATTTCGGCGAATGCCCAGGTTTTTTAAAAATTGAACCCTTGGATTAATAGAGGTGTCCAGGCCGAGAGAGTATTTCCACTTGCGGGAGTGCCTGAGGACCTGCAAAAGGTCGCGAAGACCGAGAACTTTGCGGGGTGGATGAGGTCAGTGAAAGAGAAAGCCAGTTCTGCACTGACTCGTGAGATTTATGCGAATGCGAGACACACCGATGAGGGTGAGACGTCTAGGCTCAATGACCCTCGTGTGATTTATTGTAGTCGGAACTGGCTAGTTCTGTCTTCTGAGCGCATCGCCGCAGCACTTCAGTGGCCCCCGTTGACAGAGGCCTGTCAATTTAAGATTTATCTGCAGAAAGACCAGCAGACGCTCATTAATGAGGTGTCGGCCTTTTTTTTGCGGGAGTGCCAGGAGCCGACTGGGATAGGTCTAAAACCAATATCAGACATTGGAAGATCCCAGTCGGATACTTGCTGCCTAAACCAAGGTGGCTCATTGAGATCTTGGAGTCATGGGTGTTGGGAGTTTCGTCTCCAAATTTTGTTGACTTTGAGGTGTGTCTCATGGCTCTTTGTCTATCCAGGGGGCATCGGATAGACATTCCTAGGCGGATCTTCTTGTATTTGCACGAAAGGTTTGAACCGAAAAATAGGAAGTCTGCGGGCCATAGTTTCTTACTCACACACTTAGCTAAGGATTGCGGGGCCAGCGTGACTAAGAATGAGAAAGGGTTCGAGATAGTTTGACAAAATCCCGGACCCGTTGAAAGATGTGGTTGTGATGGGGGCAGGGACCAGTTCTAGACCTCCTAAAGGAAAGGCTAAGCAAAGAGCCTCTTCCTCGCGTTCAGCTCCTACTCCTCCAGTTCCACCTCAGCCTGTACCTCCACTTCTCATTGACCCTGGCCAGCCGAGTGTGAGCTTATCAGACTTAATGGCCGATTTGAGGTTGACCAGGACCATGACCCTCACATCCCAGGGTCGGACCACTGACCATGTTGCTGACATGAGTGCTAGGCAGTTTGAGCATCATCGCAGCAGCATGCGTAACTTAGGACAGGGAATACGTCAAGTGAGTTTGCATCAGCACCGTCAGGACCAGTGGCTAGAGGCATTGGCCACTCATGTGGGATTTCTGAGAGACCAATGGCCTAGTGGCCAAGAGACTTACCCGGGTGCTTACGAGTACCATTCGGATGCCTATTCCGGAGACCAGGATCAGGACGACGAGGATTCGTCCGAGTAGACTTACCGCCCCCTGCATTTGAATGTTGAGTCTTTTCGCTTGACCTATGCATTCGTTGAGTACAACGACGCATTCAAGTGTGGGGGGATTTCTCAACCTTTATTAGCCAAGTCTGTGTCTACATTCACCAGTTACATATAGGTTGTTTGTGTCGTATTGTGAGTAGTTGATGTTTGCATATTAGTATAGCTTGTTTGCACGTTTTATTTAATTGAGTCCACCTACCCAAATTGAGTCAGTTTCGAGTCTTCTTTCGAGTCGGCCCATGCATATAGAGTAGTAAATATTATATATATATATATAAAAAAAAAAAAACAAAAAAAAAAATGAGAAAGGGCAATCAAAAGAAGCTTGAATTTGGAAAATCGATGAGTGTGAGAACTTTAGGCATAGGGTATGACTTGTGACCGAGAATGACAATGTGAGTCCCCTTAGTATGTATAGAGAGACTTTCTTTACGGGAATACCTGCCTATTTTAATACACTTAAATGATTTCAAATCTAAAGTGTGTGCCTTGTTTTCTTACAAGAGTTGAGCTAGGTGTGAGCTAAACAAGCCGAACATTCATGTGTACGTCTTAGGTAGTCGTCAACCCGCCTCGTAGTGGCACACAGAACAGCTGTGCGAGGTGTGTATTAGAGCACTCACTGCTTATTAGATCTTACCCTGTAGGACCACTAGAACGCCTCGAGCCTTGGATTATTTGTTATCCTTGTTGACCTAGGGAGACGATTCTTGGCCTTCATCACAAATCATTTAGAATTACCTCTTTAGTGCGTCACGAGGGTCGTAGTTGAGGGGGTTTGATGAGGGAGTGCTTAATTACACATTCTTGTGAGTTCTACATGATCACATGTGCTTCATATATTACTTTTGAGGGGAATGTGAGGGTGAGTGAGTCGGCTTGCACACTACGGTGTGGCGGTGTTCCATGTCACTACATCATGGACACGGTTGTGGAGAGCCAAAAGTGCATGACCTCTAATCCGCAAAACATTGGGGTTGGTTGATTCTTATCGGTGGATCGTGCTAGGGATCGTTTCTTTTCATCATCTTGGTGTAGGAGGATCGGTTGGATTAGGCACGAGACTTACATACGCTTGATTACTTGAGAGGGGACATGGGTATATTCTAGTGTGGGGATGTCGACTTTTGACTACGGACATTGAGATTGAGCTTTTGACGACTCCATCCCCATACATGTACTTGGATTTGTTTGCGGCTTTGTTTGGTGGCACCGTGTATTTCATCGAAATTAGGGGGAGAGGAATTTATTTGTATGCATTGACTTGGTTATATTCTCCCCTTATCATCTTATTTTGACTTGACACTTGGAAGACCACTCGAGATATACATTGTGGAAGTTGTGCAGAAATTTGAGAGATTAGAAAAAAAAAGAGAGAGAGAGAGAGAGGAAAAAAAGGAGAGATGAAATAAAGGAATAAAGTTTGAGCTTAATGAAGACCGAGTGGTGGAAGCAACTATTTCATTGACGGCGATATTCATTTTATGCATGTTTCACGACGGTGGCCACGGAAATCGTTATTGTACCGGGGTTTGAGGGGATCGAGGGCCGGAGATGGTGAGTTTCGGGTTGCGGTTCCTATCATCGTGGTGAGGGTGTGTGAGATGTGGGTTTTAACGTGAGAATGTGACGCTTAGGACTTGTTACTATATAATTATCCTTTTGTCCCTAAGCCTCTACATTGTAACCCGTTAGCGGAATAGGAGCTCGGACCTTGAGTGTGGCTTAGCCTAGCGTAGCCTCTTATTTATCGGCATACGCGAAAAGGTAGGTTATTCTTACACTTAGTAAAGCTAGGCTTTCTATACTAACTAAGGGAAATTCTTGTTGTCGAGTTTAGTTGCAATTCATACCTCGTTCCTAGATTCTTTATCACTCCATGACAACCGGTTTAAGCTAAATGAGATTGCCCGATCTCGCCTAAAAAGATATTTTGTGTAAATATATGTGTTTAGTTAAGATCGAGTCACTTAATTGCATTGCATCATATTGTTGCATCGTTGAGTCTTGTATTGAGTCGTTATGTGTATTGAGTCGGCTAATTGAGGTTAGTATGCAATTGGTAAGTTGAAAAGTATGCAATGGTCTTGGTTGGAATAGTTGACTCGAGAGGTGAGATGGGAGGAGGAAGGTTCGAATGGTTTGTGATAGCTTGTGATTTGGATTGTTGCTCGGGACGCGCAACGGGTAATTGTGAGGATATTTGATAACTCCATAATTGGAGTTATATTTGTATATGTTTCCTTACCGTTTTGCGTGCATTCTGATGCGTTTTGATGGATTTTGGACCATTTCTTGCTAAATTGGAGCATGTTGAGTCTTTGCATGTAAATGATGAGTCCGGGCACTTTTTGCGTTAATTTTGACTATATTTTATCACGTTTGATCTTCCGGTATGTTTCTCGTGTTGTGGTTGTCAGGAACCGGGAGCTCGGGACGTGACATTGGAGCAAAAGTGAACTTCAGAAAAGTTGGAGGCTCAAAGGAATGCTCGGGAAGTGAATACGACGGGAAAAAGAGCAAGAAGATGCGATTTTGATGTTGGCTGCCCAGAAGTAATCGTACGATTACATGGAGGTAATCGTACGATTACCCCTTAGCCAAATATTGAAGCTGTCAAGTAATCGCACGGGTGATCTTGTGAAGTAATCGCACGAAGTAATCATACGATTACATCAAGGTAATCGTACGATTACCTCTGCTGCCAGGATCGTATTTTTGGGGTTATTTTGCTATTTTGGCATAGTTTTGAGGTTGTAGAGCCACGAAATACTTAGGAAACATTGGGGAACATGATTGGCATGAGAGAACACATTGGGAGACGTGCTTGGAGAGCTTGGAGCTAGGTTGGAGAGCTTGGATCATCCGTTTGGCTTCTAAATCTTCGTTTCTTCTTTAGTTTTTGCTATTTGATCATGAAACATTGTGTATTGATCATGTTTATGAGTAGCTAAACACTTATTTCGCATTATCTCGTAGGAAACTAGGGTTTGATCACTACGTATTGTGATTTATGGATCTTCTTTCATGCATTCATGCTTAGTTGATGAAGTTTTGTCTAGTTATGTGTATTTTACACTTTCATCTATCTTTTCTATTAGTAGACGTATTAATAGGATTGTTTTAGGTTGTGAATGATAGAGGAAACTACGTTCGTTGCCCGGAAACTTGAAATACACACTAGCCGTATCTAGGGTTGAGGAATCTTGCTAGTTAGCTAAGAACAAAGAGTAGAATCAATATCGTAATGCGTGCTTAAACTTGAGTAGGCTAGAGGAATCACTTATGAGAGTTTAAGAATAGTTATTGGTTGAGACATCTTCAATATAAAATTGCTCGTTTTAACTAGAACAAAAACTCATCGTGTTAGTAGAACATAAATCCAACGTAGTGTGAAATACCTAGTGATCCGTAGAGATATCTGGATCTTAATCAACTTTGAGAAACAACCAAATCAACTCGTGCTTGTTAATCTTGAATAAGTTCATTGAATTATTTGAGATACTCGTTATTATAATTATTAGTAGAATTAGAAACAACAACTCAACACGCATTGCCCACACGAAGAACAAATTTAGTAGTTAATTTACACGAAGTCTCTTGGGTTCGACAACCCGGATTTCCGGAATATTATCACTACACCGACAACTGTGCACTTGCAGTTGGAGCGTGTCAAGTTTTTGGCGCCGTTGCCGGGGACTTCAGATAAATTAGCTATTATTTTTATCTTTAGGGATTTACTATTTCAGTTTATATCTGTTACTCACTGGTTTTGTGTGTGTTATTCGTGTTTTCAGGTCTGATTCACTTAGTGCATGTCACGTTCTAGAAACGAGCCTTTGCATCCAACACTTGAAGACCCGGAATCCTTATTGCAAGCACAAAGTAGAGGCAAGAGGAAAGCAAATTCAGTTCAGATGGAAGAGCAAACTAGAGCTGAGTTTGAGAGGTTCCGCAAAGGCCTGCAAGATGCGGAAGCAGCTAGAGTTACAGTTGCGGAAGAAGCAGCAAATCGAGCAAGGGAGACTGAGGAGCTCAGAGCTCAGTTGAACGAGATGCAAGCTGCTATGGCCCGCTTCAACCCTCCAAATCCACAACCACGCCCTGCTGTGGGTGCGCAAGTGAGGAATGATGGAGGTAATAACAAAAAAGGGAGAAACAATAATAATGATGGAAACAATGGTGGCAATGGAAATAATGGGGGCAACAATCGGATCGAGAATGCGCAGAATGCTGCAGAGCAAGTGAACAATGCAGAGATTGATGAGCGTCCTTTGGTGGATTACTTCAGAACCACGCCAGAGGGATATCAGCCCACAATTGTTAGACCCCATATCAACGTAGCTCATTTTGAGATACGTTAACTATTGATCAACATGGTTCGAGATGAGTGCCTATTTACAGGAGTTGCGGGTGATGATCCAAATGCCCACTTGCTCAACTTTGAGCAGATCACTTCCACTATCTATGATCAGAGAGTTCCACTTGAGACAATAAAGCTCATGCTATTCCCTTTTTCAATGTCGGGTAAAGCTAAGACATGGCTATTGGAGCTTCCAGCGGGTAGTATTTCTACATGGGCAAAATGTTGCCAAGAGTTTCTAAGGAAATATCTTCCACCCTCCAAGGTTGCGCAGAGAATGGCTGACATCACAAAGTTTACTCAGCAGGAGGATATTCTTTGGGAGACACATGGAGAAAGTTCAATCAGCTCCTCCGCAGATGTCCTACGCACGGAGAACCATGGTATAAGCTATTACATTACTTTTATAATGCCCTAGATAGGGAAACTGCAAATGAACTGGACTTGATGGCTCAGGGAAATTTTATGGGCTTGGGAGTGCAAAGATGCCAAGACTTGCTTAACAATGTGGCAAAACGTGAGTCTACGAGGTCTGAGACTCGTAGAAATTCAAAATCTGATGGGGCACTAGTAAACAAGATTGAAACAATGGTGGAGCAAAAATTTGAGCAGCAAATGGCAGCCTTGACTTCGGCTTTCAGCAATATGAATCCATCAGCACGAGTGAAGTCTGTGGGAGAGATGATGGCAGATGAGAATCAGGGATATGGCGCTGCAATTGAAGATGTGAACTACTTGGGTCCACCACGACATCAGCAGTGGCCGAATACTTATCATCCCAACAACCGTAATCACCCCAACTTTAGCTATGCCAACCCAAACAGTGGGTTATATGCACCGGGTCAGCAGCCAAATCCTCCATACCAGGCTCAGAGACAAGAACCGCAGCAGCAAGCTCCGCGACAAGAGGAATCAGATACAAATGATTTATTGAGAAAACTGCTTGCTAACCAAGACAGAATGGGGAGCAGAATTGTTTCCATGGAAGCTACAATGAAGAGTCATGATACGCAGATTGGGCAAATTGCCAATCAGAATGCTAAATTTCCGCCAGGTATGCTTCCTTCTAATGCCATTCTTCCTACTGAGCAGCTCAAAGCTATTACTACTCGCAGTGGGATCACCACTAAGGATCCTCCATGTCCCACCCACGCACGAGCTGAGGCGACAAAGGCCACTAAAAAGGCCTTGGATGAGATTCCCGTACTTACCGTAAGTCCCCAATCAAAGGACATGGTGAGGAAGTCGGATGAGACGCAGAAGCCATAGGAAGAATATAGTGTGCATGTGCCATACCCAGCGGAAATAAAGAGGAATGATGAGGAACACTTTGGGAAATTTTTGAACATATTCAAACAATTGCATATCAACATTCCTCTTGTAGAAGCACTTGGTCAGATGCCCAGGTATAAGAAGTTCTTGAAGGAAATCCTATGGGATAAGAAGAGCATAGAACCCTATGCCACGGTAAAGGTAACAGAGACGTGTAGCACTATCATACAAAGAGACATTCCCAAGATGAGAGATCCAGGCAGTGTCATTTTAGGCTTCACTCTTGCGGGTGGATATCATACACATGGTCTCTGTGATTTGGGCGCGAGTATTAATCTCATGCCATTGTCTCTGTTTCAGAGATTGGGCATTGGTGCACCGACCCCTGTGAAGATGGGTCCGCAATTGGCAGACAATTCTATAGTTACAGCAAATGGGGTGATTGAGAATTTGCTAGTCAAATTGGGCGCATTTGTCTTTCCAGCTGACTTTGTGATAGTGGATATCAAGGAGGATGGCGATGTTCCACTAATATTTGGAAGAACATTGTTGAAGACAATGCGCGCAAATGTGGATCTAGAGACTGAGGAGTTGGCTATCAAGGCTCTAGACTCGTCACTCGTGTTCAAGGCATTTGTTCCGAGCAAGGGGAAGAATAAATTGGCCATGATCAAGTTTAGAGAAGATCGTGTGGATTCTTCTCTTGGGTTGCCTACATTTTTGCATCCCAATCCACCCGAATCAGAGAAGAAGCTAAATGTGGTGAGTGCACAAGATGTGGTGCAGAAAATCAAGAGTAAGAAATTGAAGGAAGAGGCACGTCGTGCTAGACCTCCTTAACATATTTTGAGGTAACTGGGTCGGGCCGTCGACCTTAAATACAAAGCGCTTGTTGGGAGGCAACCCAACCTATTTACTGCATAGTGTAGATTTCATTACTGTCTTGTTATTTTATTCTGTTCTAACTATTTGAGAGGTGCGAGAGAGTGGATTTAATATTTCCAATGAGTTTGTGCAGGAATTCTAGGTGGAAGGCCTATTCCGGATCCCCCTTCTTGACGCGCGAGTGGAGAATTGCACGAAAAAAGAGAAAGAGCCGACCAAAACGCGTATCGAGACCCGGAATGAAGAAATAAAGGATTGACGCCATTCCTACACTTATTCAACACACTCACCTGGGGAAGATCAAGTTCCCGGACTCCCCTTCTTGATATACGCAAAGAAGACGTAAAGAAATTGGGAAAGCTGGCACAATGGCACGAATTACGAGGTAAATTTTTGAAGACAGGACTGTGCGCTGATTTGAACATTGCCATAGTGTGGAGGTGGTCGAGAGCTTTTTTTGGATAGGTGGATCGCGTATTTCGGAGTCTGGACGAAGAAGTTATGCCAAAAAGGATGTTGAGCAGGTGAAAAAGGCGTCAAAAGCATCCGGAAATGCAAAACGAGCCTTTGGAAGCGCGAAATTGAAGAATGAAAGGTTCCCCGGACTTTGGGAAGTTTTCTACATGAGAAAAGACCCCGGACTCCCCATCTTGATGAAGGTGATTGCAAAATTTTGAAGAAAGCGACGAATTTGGCACATTTTGGATATTTTTCGCGTAATTGGGCGATAATTGAGAAAAGTCGGGAAAACGCTTCGGGAACGGGACGTTATTTGTGTGAGAAATACATAAGTCGAAAAAGGGATCCAAAGGAGCAAAAATCACACTCATCGGAGTTCGGGATCAAAACACGAGGTAAAGGTTATATTTTGGCTAAGAAAAATTTTTCCCTGCACAAAAGTAATCGTACGATTACCTCGAGGTAATCGTACATTTACTTTTTCCTTAGAAATTTTTTGGGGTGAACTTGTTGAGAAAAGCTTCTGATCAATCGTACGAGGTAATAGTACGAAGTGATCGCATGATTACTTTAAAGTAATCGTACGATTGCCTTAAAGTAATCGCACGATTACCTTAAAGTAATCGTACGATCACTTCCAAGTAATCGTACGATTACTTTAGACTTAGCAAATTTTTTGGGAAGAATTTTGAGGCAAACTAACTGATCAATCGTGTGAAGTAATCGTACGATTACTTCAAAGTAATCGTACGATTACTTCCGAAGGGTCAGAAAATCGGGGTTTTTCTTAGTCAAAACAAATTTCAACTTCTTCTTCTTCTTAACATACCCGACCATCTTATCCTTCCTCTCTCTCTCATCACCACCACGACCACCATCTCCGCCACCACCGCTGCTCCTCACTCATAACCCTCCTCACCACCACCGCTACTCCCACCAACACGCCACCGCCACTCATCTGTTCAGACCCCGAAGCCCGCGCCAGACCCCGACGGATTCCTCCCTCTTTTCGCCTGTCTTCGCCGCCGCCGTCACGACCTGTGCTGGTCGCAACACACCACCGGAGGGAGAAAGGGAGCTAGCAGTGCTTGAGATCTCAAATATGGGGGCTGTTTGGTTGAAAATTTTGAAAAGACAAAATCTAGGGTTCTTGAGCAAAAGTTGAAATTGGTGTTGTTTGGCTGGGATTCAAGAGTTGGCGAAAAAGGAAAGTTTGACGAGGGCATCGCAAGGAGCAAGAAGCACCAGTCAATTGCAACAGTTGGAAGAAAATTTTCGGCGACCCGAAACGGTCCATCTTGCCGAAATTTCTGAAAAGTGTGCCCATAAGACTTGCTCCGGGCACGTCGGTACGTTCTAAAACTCTCTCTTTACGTGTAATAGGCACAAATTTTCCTTATTCGGAAAAATTTGTTTTAATTTTGATCGATACGCAAAGGCCTCGAGTAACATGCGAGGAATTGCGCCGTGCCTTGCCTAGATACGTGCTTAATTGTGCTTACTTGGTTAAAATCTGTTACACTTCTTGTCACGGTGCACTTCATTGAATTTTTTCAAATTAATTGCTTTATTTGTTATACTTGCATTTGGTCAAAATGAGCAAACGTGCTAGAACAAGTCATGATGAGGACCCAGAGTATACATTACCCGGGGCGAGTGGGGTGGCGGAACCTGAGAGTGAGTCTGATTCTGATGGGGGTAACCCGGGTGCCAAATGGGTCATCCCGTTATCCCCTGACCTTAGGGTTTTTAATACACCCGTTCCATCCCAATGGCCCCCAGTTCGAAAGGGTCGTAGTGATAAGCCGGATGACCAAAAGCTGGAAATCGATAGGGGCGGGGTCTTTTGCGACTATAGGTTTATTTCGGCGAATGCCCAGGTTTTTTAAAAATTGAACCCTTGGATTAATAGAGGTGTCCAGGCCGAGAGAGTATTTCCACTTGCGGGAGTGCCTGAGGACCTGCAAAAGGTCGCGAAGACCGAGAACTTTGCGGGGTGGATGAGGTCAGTGAAAGAGAAAGCCAGTTCTGCACTGACTCGTGAGATTTATGCGAATGCGAGACACACCGATGAGGGTGAGACGTCTAGGCTCAATGACCCTCGTGTGATTTATTGTAGTCGGAACTGGCTAGTTCTGTCTTCTGAGCGCATCGCCGCAGCACTTCAGTGGCCCCCGTTGACAGAGGCCTGTCAATTTAAGATTTATCTGCAGAAAGACCAGCAGACGCTCATTAATGAGGTGTCGGCCTTTTTTTTGCGGGAGTGCCAGGAGCCGACTGGGATAGGTCTAAAACCAATATCAGACATTGGAAGATCCCAGTCGGATACTTGCTGCCTAAACCAAGGTGGCTCATTGAGATCTTGGAGTCATGGGTGTTGGGAGTTTCGTCTCCAAATTTTGTTGACTTTGAGGTGTGTCTCATGGCTCTTTGTCTATCCAGGGGGCATCGGATAGACATTCCTAGGCGGATCTTCTTGTATTTGCACGAAAGGTTTGAACCGAAAAATAGGAAGTCTGCGGGCCATAGTTTCTTACTCACACACTTAGCTAAGGATTGCGGGGCCAGCGTGACTAAGAATGAGAAAGGGTTCGAGATAGTTTGACAAAATCCCGGACCCGTTGAAAGATGTGGTTGTGATGGGGGCAGGGACCAGTTCTAGACCTCCTAAAGGAAAGGCTAAGCAAAGAGCCTCTTCCTCGCGTTCAGCTCCTACTCCTCCAGTTCCACCTCAGCCTGTACCTCCACTTCTCATTGACCCTGGCCAGCCGAGTGTGAGCTTATCAGACTTAATGGCCGATTTGAGGTTGACCAGGACCATGACCCTCACATCCCAGGGTCGGACCACTGACCATGTTGCTGACATGAGTGCTAGGCAGTTTGAGCATCATCGCAGCAGCATGCGTAACTTAGGACAGGGAATACGTCAAGTGAGTTTGCATCAGCACCGTCAGGACCAGTGGCTAGAGGCATTGGCCACTCATGTGGGATTTCTGAGAGACCAATGGCCTAGTGGCCAAGAGACTTACCCGGGTGCTTACGAGTACCATTCGGATGCCTATTCCGGAGACCAGGATCAGGACGACGAGGATTCGTCCGAGTAGACTTACCGCCCCCTGCATTTGAATGTTGAGTCTTTTCGCTTGACCTATGCATTCGTTGAGTACAACGACGCATTCAAGTGTGGGGGGATTTCTCAACCTTTATTAGCCAAGTCTGTGTCTACATTCACCAGTTACATATAGGTTGTTTGTGTCGTATTGTGAGTAGTTGATGTTTGCATATTAGTATAGCTTGTTTGCACGTTTTATTTAATTGAGTCCACCTACCCAAATTGAGTCAGTTTCGAGTCTTCTTTCGAGTCGGCCCATGCATATAGAGTAGTAAATATTATATATATATATATAAAAAAAAAAACAAAAAAAAAATGAGAAAGGGCAATCAAAAGAAGCTTGAATTTGGAAAATCGATGAGTGTGAGAACTTTAGGCATAGGGTATGACTTGTGACCGAGAATGACAATGTGAGTCCCCTTAGTATGTATAGAGAGACTTTCTTTACGGGAATACCTGCCTATTTTAATACACTTAAATGATTTCAAATCTAAAGTGTGTGCCTTGTTTTCTTACAAGAGTTGAGCTAGGTGTGAGCTAAACAAGCCGAACATTCATGTGTACGCCTTAGGTAGTCGTCAACCCGCCTCGTAGTGGCACACAGAACAGCTGTGCGAGGTGTGTATTAGAGCACTCACTGCTTATTAGATCTTACCCTGTAGGACCACTAGAACGCCTCGAGCCTTGGATTATTTGTTATCCTTGTTGACCTAGGGAGACGATTCTTGGCCTTCATCACAAATCATTTAGAATTACCTCTTTAGTGCGTCACGAGGGTCGTAGTTGAGGGGGTTTGATGAGGGAGTGCTTAATTACACATTCTTGTGAGTTCTACATGATCACATGTGCTTCATATATTACTTTTGAGGGGAATGTGAGGGTGAGTGAGTCGGCTTGCACACTACGGTGTGGCGGTGTTCCATGTCACTACATCATGGACACGGTTGTGGAGAGCCAAAAGTGCATGACCTCTAATCCGCAAAACATTGGGGTTGGTTGATTCTTATCGGTGGATCGTGCTAGGGATCGTTTCTTTTCATCATCTTGGTGTAGGAGGATCGGTTGGATTAGGCACGAGACTTACATACGCTTGATTACTTGAGAGGGGACATGGGTATATTCTAGTGTGGGGATGTCGACTTTTGACTACGGACATTGAGATTGAGCTTTTGACGACTCCATCCCCATACATGTACTTGGATTTGTTTGCGGCTTTGTTTGGTGGCACCGTGTATTTCATCGAAATTAGGGGGAGAGGAATTTATTTGTATGCATTGACTTGGTTATATTCTCCCCTTATCATCTTATTTTGACTTGACACTTGGAAGACCACTCGAGATATACATTGTGGAAGTTGTGCAGAAATTTGAGAGATTAGAAAAAAAAAGAGAGAGAGAGAGAGAGGAAAAAAAGGAGAGATGAAATAAAGGAATAAAGTTTGAGCTTAATGAAGACCGAGTGGTGGAAGCAACTATTTCATTGACGGCGATATTCATTTTATGCATGTTTCACGACGGTGGCCACGGAAATCGTTATTGTACCGGGGTTTGAGGGGATCGAGGGCCGGAGATGGTGAGTTTCGGGTTGCGGTTCCTATCATCGTGGTGAGGGTGTGTGAGATGTGGGTTTTAACGTGAGAATGTGACGCTTAGGACTTGTTACTATATAATTATCCTTTTGTCCCTAAGCCTCTACATTGTAACCCGTTAGCGGAATAGGAGCTCGGACCTTGAGTGTGGCTTAGCCTAGCGTAGCCTCTTATTTATCGGCATACGCGAAAAGGTAGGTTATTCTTACACTTAGTAAAGCTAGGCTTTCTATACTAACTAAGGGAAATTCTTGTTGTCGAGTTTAGTTGCAATTCATACCTCGTTCCTAGATTCTTTATCACTCCATGAGAACCGGTTTAAGCTAAATGAGATTGCCCGATCTCGCCTAAAAAGATATTTTGTGTAAATATATGTGTTTAGTTAAGATCGAGTCACTTAATTGCATTGCATCATATTGTTGCATCGTTGAGTCTTGTATTGAGTCGTTATGTGTATTGAGTCGGCTAATTGAGGTTAGTATGCAATTGGTAAGTTGAAAAGTATGCAATGGTCTTGGTTGGAATAGTTGACTCGAGAGGTGAGATGGGAGGAGGAAGGTTCGAATGGTTTGTGATAGCTTGTGATTTGGATTGTTGCTCGGGACGCGCAACGGGTAATTGTGAGGATATTTGATAACTCCATAATTGGAGTTATATTTGTATATGTTTCCTTACCGTTTTGCGTGCATTCTGATGCGTTTTGATGGATTTTGGACCATTTCTTGCTAAATTGGAGCATGTTGAGTCTTTGCATGTAAATGATGAGTCCGGGCACTTTTTGCGTTAATTTTGACTATATTTTATCACGTTTGATCTTCCGGTATGTTTCTCGTGTTGTGGTTGTCAGGAACCGGGAGCTCGGGACGTGACATTGGAGCAAAAGTGAACTTCAGAAAAGTTGGAGGCTCAAAGGAATGCTCGGGAAGTGAATACGACGGGAAAAAGAGCAAGAAGATGCGATTTTGATGTTGGCTGCCCAGAAGTAATCGTACGATTACATGGAGGTAATCGTACGATTACCCCTTAGCCAAATATTGAAGCTGTCAAGTAATCGCACGGGTGATCTTGTGAAGTAATCGCACGAAGTAATCATACGATTACATCAAGGTAATCGTACGATTACCTCTGCTGCCAGGATCGTATTTTTGGGGTTATTTTGCTATTTTGGCATAGTTTTGAGGTTGTAGAGCCACGAAATACTTAGGAAACATTGGGGAACATGATTGGCATGAGAGAACACATTGGGAGACGTGCTTGGAGAGCTTGGAGCTAGGTTGGAGAGCTTGGATCATCCGTTTGGCTTCTAAATCTTCGTTTCTTCTTTAGTTTTTGCTATTTGATCATGAAACATTGTGTATTGATCATGTTTATGAGTAGCTAAACACTTATTTCGCATTATCTCGTAGGAAACTAGGGTTTGATCACTACGTATTGTGATTTATGGATCTTCTTTCATGCATTCATGCTTAGTTGATGAAGTTTTGTCTAGTTATGTGTATTTTACACTTTCATCTATCTTTTCTATTAGTAGACTTATTAATAGGATTGTTTTAGGTTGTGAATGATAGAGGAATCTACGTTCGTTGCCCGGAAACTTGAAATACACACTAGCCGTATCTAGGGTTGAGGAATCTTGCTAGTTAGCTAAGAACAAAGAGTAGAATCAATATCGTAATGCGTGCTTAAACTTGAGTAGGCAAGAGGAATCAGTTATGAGAGTTTAAGCATAGTTATTGGTTGAGACATCTTCAATATAAAATTGCTCGTTTAACTAGAACAAAAACTCATCGTGTTAGTAGAACATAAATCCAACGTAGTGTGAAATACCTAGTGATCCGTAGAGATATCCTGATCTTAATCAACTTTGAGAAACAACCAAATCAACTCGTGCTTGTTAATCTTGAATTAATTCATTGAATTATTTGAGATACTCGTTATTCTAATTATTAGTAGAATTAGAAACAACAACTCAACGCGCTTGCAGTTGGAGCGTGTCAAAACCAGGGGCAAAAGAACGGAGACTTCAAGTGCATTCCGAAAACAGGTTATAAAGTTGAAACAGACACCGATCGAAAAACCGACTCCTGTCAAGTGTGGTTCCCAAATAGGCCACGCCCAATTATAGAGTCTCGGTTCTCGGTGTGCGGAGTCGTGATACACTATTTCATGTTCGGGACGATTTCCGAGGCAATTCTGACCCAGGGGTATTTTGGTCATTTTGGCACTGGGCCCGGGGTTCCGGAGTCGAGTTCAGATTTTGTCTCCCAAATTCAGTAAGCAGTTTTCCTATGGCCAGAGTCAGGATTGGGCATAATTTGGAGCAGTTTTGACCCAAGGGTATTTTGGTAATTTTGAAAAGTTTCGGGTCAAAACGCAGGCCGAGCCAGAAAAGAGCATAGAGGCTTATTATACAGAGCCAGGGAGGTATTCTACGCAGCCATGATGGAAAAATATGCACCCCTGCGTATTATACGCAACCAGAATGAAAAATACGCACAAAGGAGAAGAATTCAGCACATGACAGGTCCCTGTCTGCATATTATACGTAGAGCCCTGCGTATCTTACGCAGACAGCACAAATTTTGAGGCGGTTTCGGTCAGTGGCAGTTTCGTAAATAAATAGTTCCATAAACGTCTCTTGCACTGTATAAAGACTCGTCGAGGCTCGTTTTAAAGAGAATAACACATCCACGGAGAAGTCGGAAACGCGAATCAAGAGTCAAGACACTCGTTTGCTCTTCTTCTCTCTCATTCAAAAACTGTGTTATTTACGTTATGAGTTTTAGTAGCTAAACCTTTTAACTAGGTTCTCGGTGAACCTAGGGTTTCGTTTTCATAGATTAGTTCTACGTTTTTACTATGAATTCATGATCGTACTATCTTAATTCAACAGTTTTTATGAGCTATTCTGTCTTTGAATTTTACTGTTTATGCATGGTCGGAGTAGCTACCCAGAATTGCTACAGACCCAAGCCTGTAGGTGAAAACGTCACGTTAAGGTTAGGAAGAGAAGACAGAATTTAGCACCTTACCCCGATGGACCGACCAGAGAAGGGGAGTTAGGACTAGCCTAAAATCGTTGAGACCAACTGTTAGAGAATCTAACCCGGACCATCAGAGAAACCCTAGCAGACTTAGAACGAGACTGCAGACTTAGGCAGCTTAACAGGAATCCGACAGTCTGCAGGATTGTGATAACGTGCAGGAAAAGAAAAGATACTCCACAATTGGTACGTGGCATGGATAACGAGACTGCTGTGTTTTTTCATATCAAACTAGAACGAAAATCTGAAGAGAACCTAGGGGATCCTGGAATCTAGTATCTCAAACCCTAGTTTTACAACCTTAAGATTATTCAGAAAATTCTCACAAAAAGATTTATGTTTCAGTTATTTACTTCCAGTACATAGTTAGCAAGCAAACTCTCAAAATATTCCTCCTTTTACACTTTGTTCGTTAAAATTGATACTAGAAAAACCTGCAAAGTCCATGTGGGATCGATAATCTGAGTTGAAAATACTCTCTATACTACTTGATTCGTATAATTGCGAATAGCACGCTAAAAAGCGCATCAAGTTTTTGGCGCCGTTGTCGGGGACTTTTTAGGGTTAATTTAGTTATCATAATTAGTTTTCAGAGTTTTTATTTTTCAGTTTCGTTATTTTCTTTTATCTCACTGCTTTTTGAATCTGCGTTTTTCAGGACTGTTCAGTTGATGCCCAGATTGCCTCGCAATTTGGTACCACCACTCGACAATCCAGAGAAGCTGTACACCGAACAGAACTACAGAAACCGAGAAAGCAGAATGGCAACCAACCAGAGAGACAATCCTGAAAACCCACCAACCGGTGGGGAGGAACGAGAGACACGTACCCCAGCCCAGATGGCTCGTTACAATGAAGAGCTCGTCACAGCAGGCCTTGATTCCCGGAGCAACCAGAGAACTTATAACCGGTCTGGGAAGGCGTTGGTGGAGAATTTCGAAGTCCCCACGGGGGGCATGAGCGAACTATTGTGGTGCCCGAGATCACCGCAGAACACTTTGACATCAAACCCTCCACCATCCAGACGGTGCAGACCCTCTGCCCGTTTCATGGCAAAGCCGACGAAGACTCGAACGACTTTATCGGGAAATTGGAGGATTACTGCAACAAGTTCCGATACAAGGGGGTAGATGCAGAGGCGCTTATGCTAATACTGTTCCCATATTGCCTATTTGGAGTAGCCAAAGACTGGCTCGAATCCCGACCACCAAAATCCATCACTACATGGGAGGGGTGCGTCACATATTTTCTGGCAAAAGTATTTCCCCGCTTCCCGGGTCATTCAATTACAAAGCGAGATTCTGTCATTCAAGCAGATGATGGGGGAGACGGTGGTAGACGCATGCGACAGATTGATGATATTGGTGAAGAGATGCCCAAACCACAGTTTTGGAGACGCGAAGATTCAGCAGGTATTCTACCATGCCCTAGAAAGGGAGAGTGCTGACAGGATTGACAGAGAAGCCGGAGGAAACTTTCTGTACCATGTGGACAAGGACGGTGCCTATGAGCTGATGAAGCAATTAGCCAAACAGGACACTCGACTGTTTGATGATCGTAGGATCACGGCCCAAGCCGAGCCACCGGAAGACGACCGGATAGATAATCTGGCCTAGATCGTGCAAGACTTGGTTAAGAAAGTCTACTCGGAAAAGAAGGGTGTTGCAGTGGTAGGAGAACCAGATTTAAACGCAGCCATTGAGGAGCTCAGAAACGACGATGCCAATTACGTACAGCAGCAGTGGTATCCGAGCCGGTACTGACCGGGCACGAGAGATCATTCCGGGTTCCGGTACGGAAACCCGAATTCAGCAATTTACGCACCGGGATTTCAGCACAGGCCACAGGCACAGCAGGCAGTACCTGCACAGCAAGTACAACCTGGACCATCAGCACAGCAGTACGATGCTCAGATGAAGTAAATCGAGTCCATGTTTCAGACCATGGAGTCCCAGTTTGCACATATGGTCGCCCTGACAACCGACGTGCAGACGACCAAAACATCACTGCTCGCTTTGGAGGTACAAGTAGGGCAGTTAGCACAGCAGTTAACTGAAAGACAACCTGGGAACTTACCCTCGACCACTGTTAATAATCCACGTGCTCAGATCAATGCCATCACCACTCGGAGTGGATTATCACTACAGGATCCGCAGTATCCTAGCCACGCACATGCAGAAAAATCGAAAGAAATCGAACACAAAGTTTTTGGCAAGGAAGACAGTTTAACCGTTGGCCCCCAGCCGAAGGGCTCGGTTGAGCAGGATGCAGAGGATAACGAGAATGAATCAGAAACAGTACCTGTATCCAAGGAGGTGCCATATCCTTTGAAGACACGAAAGAGATATGATAGCAAGGACTACGCCAGATTTCTCGAGATTTTCAAACAGCTGCAAATCAACATACCATTTGCGGAAGCGTTGGCAAAGATGCCCACTTATGCCAAGTTCCTCAAAGATATTTTGTATGGACAGAAACGTATGAGTGATTTCAAGACAATAAATCTGAAGGCAGAAGTGAGAAACTGTGTGAAGAATGGGCTACCGAGGAAGAGGAAGGACCCAGGCAGTTTCGTCATCCCGGTGACCCTAGGTAATGCTTACACAGGAAAGGCTCTGTGTGACCTAGGGGCCAGTATCAATCTAATGCCCTTGTCGATTTTCAAAACTTTGAAAGTCGGTGAACTCAGGCCCACCAGAATCAAGCTGCAGATGGCGGACAGATCCGTGAAGCAGGATTACGGAGTTATTGAAGATATTTTGGTGAAAGTCGGAGAATTGATTTTTCCGGCAGATTTTGTAATTCTGGACATGGAGGCAGGAGACGTACCACTCATTCTGGGCAGACCGTTTCTGGCCACTTGAGAAGCCATGATAAACTGCAAGAGCGGATAACTGATCATGCAGATTAATGAAGACAAGGTGAAGTTCAACGTTTTCAAAAATCTACAACTACCGAATTATTATGAGCATGAAGACATCTTCGCTGTGAAAGTAGTCGAAGAAGGATGGGAACGAGGAGATGGATGAGCTATGGGCAGAGATTGACGGAGTGGACAGAGAGAACGAGGAGAGATTCCAGGAGGAGCAGGCCATGCAAGCTGAAAACCGGACCAGTTTACAGCTGGACGGAAAAAGTGGGCAGAAATTGGCCCTAGTCCCGTCACTCAAAGAGCCACCAACCCTAGAGCTGAAACCGCTCCCGAGCCATCAAAGTTCAGCACAACCAAAGCAGTTTCAAGAAGGGCAGAAAGCACTTCTCTGCGAATCTCGGAAGCAGCTTTTCACGGGAAAATTGAGATCCCGGTGGTCAGGATCGTTTATCATCAAAGAGGCACTTTCATGGGATGCGACTGAATACGAGAATCCGCATGACAGTTCAGATTTCAGGCTGAGCGGAACCTGGGTCAAGCCATATTTGGGTCCGGAAGAGGACGTCAAGGTAGACTGTTTTGACGTCCCTTGAGCAAACATGAGGTAACTGGGACCGTAAATTACAAGCGCTGGTTGGGAGGAAACCCAACGTAATACAGCAGAGCAGAAAATGAGAACAAAACGGAGCACAAATACTCTGTGTGCGTAACGCATACAGGGGGTAGAGAGAGAAAAAAAATCAAACTGATTATTGCCACTGTCTGCGTATTATACGCAGGACCCTGCGTATTTTACGCATCAGCAGCAATTTTCAGAAATTAAAAAAAAAATATAAAAATTTGAATTTTACTGCTATCTGCGTATTTTACGAAGAACCTGCCTATTATACGCAGCCAGCAGTAAAATTTCAGAGTTTTGGAAAAAAAATTACCTGCTGTCTGCGTATTTTACGCAGAACCTGCGTATTATACGCAGCCAGCGGGCAAATTTGCAAATTTTTTTTTTCGTTTTTTTATCACTACCAGTGGCCCTGTGTGCGCAAAATACGCACAGTATGCGTATTATACGCATAAAACTTCAGTTTTTTCAAATTTTAAATGAAGGGTATTTTCGTAATTTTGGCAAAAGTAGGGTTTTTAAGGCCGACCGTTTGGAGCCTTTTTGGCCTCTTTTCTCTCTCTACCTTCATACATAGATCCGTGAAGTTTGAAGCGAATTCAGAAAATTTCGTAGAAGGACAGGCAGATTCTCGAAAACTTGAAGAATCGACCCCAGTAAGTTCTAGCACACTCGACCGTCACAGGGACTCGTACGAGTTGGGGATTTTTCAGGAACAGTTTTTTCTGCAGAATAGAGCAATCGACCCCAGTGTACGAAAGTATACTCGACCATATGGGAGCACATTGTCAAACACAATGGTGCTCGGGGATTGCACATTTGAAGAGCGCATATAGAGCCCGTAAGGTTGACAACTTTCGTTGAGAAATTTTCCTGCGACCGGTCAACGGTCCTCCACTGCTTGAATTTGCATAAAATTTCGCACCTGTAAGAACTGACTCCGGGTGCACAGGTTCAATTTATGTCTCTCGCTTTATTTTTCTGCATATACTACCAGTTGTTCCCATTCGATGAGGCAAGCCAGCTCATCCAATCCAGATTATATGTCTGATGATTAGTACCATGAGGGCATGGCACCATCCAGTGTGGGGGTACTGGCGTTGTAACTGCAGTACTTTTTTCTTAAAAGAAAAATTTTGATAAAAATTGAAAATTTTGAGACTCGGCGAAGGATTTAGCTTAAAACTGGAGAGAGCTTAATGATAGAAAATTTCCCGAAGTGGACGAACTTAGGTGAGGAAGAGCTGCGAGAATCTGTCTAGGGGAGTTAATAGAGCCAATGCACTCCAGAAAACGCAAGTAGCTGTCTCCCGAGCAATGTATCTTACTGGCTGCCAGACCACCGTCACCAGGTAGTCGTCAACCCGCCATCACGGTCACCACATCATTTGGTGGAGTGATAGGTCATAGGGGACCTTACGTCCTGTCTCGCGCCTTAGGTCCACTAGTGAGCCCGTTGATCCGTTATCCCTTTTCTTGGTAACCTTATGACCTAGGAAGCTATTTGTTGATACTCGCATCATTGTTAGTATTTTGACCTCTCCTACCGTAATGGCACGAGGGAGTTGAGTTGAGGGGGATTTTCTGGGGTAGAGCAGAATTGTCATATTTGATAGTGGATGAGCGTCATATTTTTATATTTTAGGGTGTGTAAGGGTGGGATAGTGACGGCAACACACTTCGGTGTGGCGGTGACTCACGACATTACACCGTGAGCACAGGAGGAGAGCCGTGGTGCGTGAATTTTCCGCACAACATGTGGGGACTTGAGTTGACAGGGTTGATTGGAGGACGCGCTGTGCGATTTAGACATCCTTGGAGTGAGGAGGATCGGTTTGAAAAGCGCGATTATTTTACAGATTGACTGCATGGTTCAAAATTAGTGTGGGGGGTGGTCGTTTCAGATTTTATTTCAGTATTTTTCTGCCACCACGTTTTTGGTTTATCATAGAGTTGGCCTGGTCTATATTATTACTGTTTATTGTGTTGCCACGTATTGTAAAAAGAGAGAGAGAGAGAGAGAGAGAGAGAGAGAGAGAGAAAGGAAGAAAAGAAGAAGAAAAAAGAGTATCAAAGGCAGAAAATTCAGGGGGCTTAATTTTTATTTCAAAACGCCAGGCCGGAAATTTTTATCACAGTTTCACATTTGTTCACAGTTGTGGCCGCGAGAACGGCATGAATACCGGGATTGGGGAAATTGAGTGTCTAGAATCTTAGGTGATTTGGGTCAGTTTTCGTCGTCTTAGTGAGGCAGTGTGAGATTGGGGTATGTGTGAGTGTGTTGTGACGTTTAGGACATCGCTTCTAAATGACTTATCCTACCGTCCCAAAGCCGGCAGATTTACATTACACCCGGAGTAAAAGCACGGAAGGTGTGCGTTAAGGATACGTTCGGGTTGCGTGCAAAAGCATAAGTAAGTGGTGTTCGTGCTTGTTCCTAACCTAGGTTGGCCGCAAGTTCTTCCGGTCACCGCAATTTCTGAAATCTAGGGGAACATGAGAACTTAATGATGTTCAGTTTGAGTTGAAAAGATTGTCCAGTCTCACCAAAAATATACAATGTTTTTATCATAGTAATACTGTTTTTAAATAAGTGCAGTTACACCGCTCTGGATTGATTCGGGATAGTATGCTTTGGTAGTATATAGCTGGAGTTTGCTCGGGACGAGCAAAGTTTAGTGTGGGGGTATTTGATAACGCCCAAATAGGGGTTATCTTTTAGCTTGAATTGACGTACC
The DNA here is from genome assembly GCA_023055425.1 of Linanthus parryae. Taxonomy (NCBI): domain Eukaryota; kingdom Viridiplantae; phylum Streptophyta; class Magnoliopsida; order Ericales; family Polemoniaceae; genus Linanthus; species Linanthus parryae. The sequence goes on along the minus strand of JALGPY010000003.1, from coordinate 124,187,467 downwards.
TTTGTGTCGGAAAGCCGTGTTTTAGCCAGAATTCACCTTAGAAAGCCTTGGAAATAGGAACGAGATGTTTATTTTCTCTTCGTAAATTTCTGCGTATTTCGGACTTTTATTGGATATGATCGCGGGTTTGTTCATGTTGTCTTTACAGGAACAGGTTCGGGAAGTGCATTGGGATGTGTGTCGAGACGGTATCGGGATCGCCTCGGCAAACATGCTGGAAATGCTCGTAGAAGGATTTGACCGAGACTGGTAAAAGGGAGAGTGGAACATAAAACGGAAAGACTGGAGGAGAAACGGGCAGTGAAAACCAGCCGAGGAAGCAGAAAACGCTAAAACCGAGAATGACCGGGATACGCTCGACTGACAGTATCTTGAGCTTGACTTGGAATTTTGAATTGAAACTAAGCAAAAGAACGGAGACGTCAAGGGCTGTCCGAAAACAGGTTATAAAGCTGAAACGGAGTCCGGCCGAAAAACCGACTCCTGTCAAGTGTAGGTCCCAAATAGGCCACGCCCAAGTATGGAGTCTCGGTTCCCAGTGTCCGGAGTCGTGAGCAACTATTTCATGTTCGGGACAATTTCCGAGACAATTCTGACCCAGGGGTATTTTGGTCATTTTGGCATCAGGCCCGGGGTTCCGGAGGTCGAGTTCAGATTTTGTCTCCCAAATTCAGTCAGCAGTATTCCTATGGCCAGAGTCAGGATTGGGCATAATTTGAAGCATTTTTGACCCAGGAGTATTTTGGTAATTTTGACAAGTTTCGGGTTAAAATGCAGGCCGAGGCAGAAAAGAGCAAAGAAGCTTGCTGGCTGCGTATTATACGCAGGCAGGATGGAAAAAATACGGAGCCATGGAGGTATTCTACGCAGGCAGGATGGAAAAATACGCACCCCTGCGTATTATACGCAGCCAGAATGAAAAATACGCACAAAGGAGAAGAATTCAGCACATGACAGATCCCTGTCTGAGTATTATACGCAGAGCCCTGCGTATTTTACGCAGACAGCACAAATTTTGGGGCGGCTTCGGTCAGTGGCAGTTTCGTAAATAAATGCAAGTTCCAGAAACGTCTCCAGCACTATATAAAGACTCGTCCAGGCTCGTTTTAAAGAGAATAACACATCCAATGAGAAGTCGGAGCATCCCCGGAGAGCACGGAATCGCGAATCCAAAGTCAAGACACCCGTTTTCTCTTCTTCTCTCTCATTAAAAACCTGTGTTATTTAGGTTATGAGTTTTAGTAGCTAAACCTTTTACCTAGGTTCTCGGGGAACCTAGGGTTTCGTTTTCAGAGATTAGTTCTACGTTTTCACTATGAATTCATGATCGTACTATCTTAATTCATCAGTTTTTATCAGTTATTCTGTCTTTGAATTTTACTTTTTATGCATGATCAGAGTAGCTACCCAGAATTGCTACAGACCTGAGCCTGTAGATGAAAACGTCAGGTTAGAGTTAGGAAGAGAAGACAGTATTTAGCACCTTACCCCGATGGACCGACCAAAGAAGGGGAGTTAAGACTAGCCTGAAATCGTTGAGACCAACTGTTAGAGAATCTAACCCGGACCATCAGAGAAACCCTAGCAGACTTAGAACGAGACTGCAGACTTAGGCAGCTTAAAAGGAATCCGACAGTCTGTAGGATTGTGATAACGTGCAGGAAAAGAAAAGATACTGCACAATTGGTATGTGGCACTGATAACGAGACTGATGTGTGTTTTCATATCAAACTAGAACGAAAATTTGAAGAGACCCAAGGGGATCCTGGAATCTGGTATCTCAAACCCTAGTTTTACAACCTTAAGATTATTCAGAAAATTCTCACAAAAAGATTCACGTTTCAGTTATTTACTTTCAGTACTTAGTTAGCAAGCAAACTCTCAAACTATTCCTCCTTTTTACACTCTGTTCGTTAAAACTGATACTAGAAAAACCTGCAAAGTCCCCGTGGGATCGATAATCTGAGTTGGAAATACTCTCTATACTACTTGATTCGTATACTTGCGAATAGCACGCTAAAAAGCACATCATCGCCTTGCTTTGGCAAGCCCGAAATCATTCCATCTTGATCATGACGAGTGCTAAACAAGAGAGTGCAAAGTTGAACAACACTTTAAATGTTTCATGTCTAGCTCGCTCTCTAAAAGAGCTTCTTTTAATGTATGATCATATCATACGCCTCCATGTTTCTCATCTTGTTTCCAAAGCTCAAAGTTCATGGCAGCTGACATGAGCAAGTTACATCCAAAGAGTCATTCTTCGATGTTCCTTCCATTAGGATTTAGTGTTATTGGTAGTTGGTAGAGGGAGAACTTTATTCTACGATGTACAACAGTTTCCCTTTTATTTGAGAACAATTTTCTATTTTATACCAGTCTAGCAAATAGATTTCAGACCGCTTGTCCTTCGTAAGGACATAAAGTCGTGTTTTGTTTGTTTAATGTCATGGGTATTCAACACCAAAAGGATTATGCAGAGCATTGTGACGTACTATATTTAATAAGGACTTAATTTATTAAAAATAGCTCACACTATATATCTCGGACTAATAACCCTCCATATTAATGCGGAAAATATCATTATATTTATAGTGAGCCAAGATCCATATTTCAATTCTTTTGAGCTTGCTTTGGCAAGTCACCAAAAATTAGTTATTTAGGTAGGAACAATTCCAATTGCATCCCAATGCAATTATTGGTTCAGTTGGGCAAATAACTCCTTATTTATGCATCCCATGGATAATCCCAATTGGTTGCCTCTAGGCATTTAATCTTATTAAAATCATAATTGCGTCCAACCTCTTACTTAAACAATTGCAAATTACTTGCTTGTGACATCGCAACACAATCATGACAAACCAAGTCGCCTTGCTTTGGCACGCACGTGCTTGATAATCATGATCATGATGAGTGTTTAAGTAACAAGAAGGAAAAACGCAATATTTAAATTGATGGATTTTTCATTTTCAATTTTATTTGTTTTGTTGATCCATATCAACTGATCTACTTATTTTGAGTTGGGCAAACTCACAAATAAAAGATATGGGTTGTTAATTGTCTTATAATAAATTTTGCATGCATCATCCATACACCAACAATAAATAATAAGACAATAAAATAAATAATCACAAACAGAAATTAAACGTGATATGGATATGGCCTATAAACCAAGATATTCCCAAGCCAATGAGAATATCTATGAACCCTAAAAAAATAGCAAGCTCATCTCCATATGCCTCCATCTTTTGGTCCATGCTCCATAGCTTCTTAGCCTTCAGGAATGCTCCATCTTGTGGTCCTTTAATTCTTTAGGCTTATTCTTCACCATGTCTTGACTATCATCTATTTTATCTAATACTAGCTAGCATCTAGCTAAATAAAAAGATCTTACAAGTTGAGAAGAAGACCGGTTCACAGGCCGTAAAACCTAATTAACTATTACATTATTTTAAAAGCTCGCATGTCGTCAGAAAAATCACAAAATTTAAACATCCACATCATCCACATTTAAGGCCATATCCAATCACCATGCAAAAAACACATAAATAGTTAAAATGCAATTATAACGCGCTTAGTCAATTTTAACTGACTTTTGACATACCAAGGTCAAAACGATCCAAGAGGCCCACCATCACCATGGCCGAACAATTAAAGGACCGCCACATGGGCCTTAGGCCGGCCCCTAGCCCACATGGCTAGGCCGTGCGCTAGGGAGCCCGGGCCCCTTGGCCATGTACGTCCTTAGGCGGCAAGGAGAGAGGGACGGTCCCCTAGGGGGGGGGGGGCGAACCTCCTTAGGAAGTTGTTTCCAAAACAACTTCCTCCTTGTTGCCGAAGTTTAGTTCTTTCTAAGATTTGAAAAACACCTTTTTCAAACTTGTGCCCAACCCCTAGTTTTCTAGATCCAAAAATTTTCACATCCTATGTGATCCAAATTCACTAATCCTTACATCCCATGTATTATTAGATCTAATTTGGTTTGATTATTTACAAATTGCATCAATATGCTTGATTAGTTCATTTTACGCGATGAAAAACAATTAAAAGTTTAAAATAGACATAATTGTAACACATAAACTACATTATGCTCTACGACATGTGGCTCTGATACCACTGTTGGGTTTTATAACGGATTACGCAGAGGAATTAAACAAGTAAGATCCGCACAAGACCCACCAAGGATGACAGGAAGAGACTTCAAAATGATACTGAAGGTTCAAGTAACGATTTGTCTTGTTTGTCTCCTGTGTTGACTCCACTCGTGAAAAAGTATTCACGTCTCTTTGGCTAGTCCACTCATAGGATCAAGCTCTAGATTCCTCCACGTCGTGTGCTAGCAACCGGTGGAAGAAGGAAGTAGAAGAATCACACAACAGAGACCAAATAAGAGGTTCGGCCTCTTCCTCTTTGGTCGATGGGTAGAGGGGCGGATGGGGACTAGGTTTCGGCCTAGACCTTGTCTTGATCTCTCTCCTTGTTTTTTTTTTTATCCTAGTGTTATTACAATTATGACACTCTTGTAGGGAATAAGCTAGGAATGCTCATATATATAGTCCAACAACGCCTTGTTAACTACATATTAGCCCCGCTCCTAATCAAGTCCTTACATGGATTAGTTTCAAACTAGTTCTAATCATGTCTATACCTGGATTAGTCCATCTTGCATATCCTAATCACGTATATGCATGGATTAATTTACCTTGAAAATCAGTCCTACTAAGTTTGCAAGTGGTTGGCGTTTTGATCCTTCTATTTAATTAATCATGTATTAATTGATTCCCAAGTCTAGTTTGATCCATATGGATTGTGACCCCATAGGTACCTACTTAGTTGGTAGTAACAATTTACTAACATGGAGCGGTATCTAGCAACACATCCATGCCACCCAACTAAATAGGAATAGTCATCACTTTGACAAATCTTGTGCAAGTATTGTCTCATTCCTTTGTCTCTATATCCGGATGGACACGAGACATACAAGTCACCATCATATATCCATGCCATAGTTTCGCGATCCTGGGAATAGTCTTATCCAAGCAGATAACATCAATATCATATATTGATTTATTTAAGTCGAGCTATACATTTTATAAGCACCGTCCCTCGAGTCGCCCATGGATATTTGCTCCCGTTATGTGGGAGGGAAAAACTCTATCTACATCACTACCATATCTAAGATTGCTTCCTATTGTGTCTTAAATGCGCCTTTATTACTAACCAGTTATGGTGTAGCGTTTGACGATATCAAAACACATTATTCCACAACTACGGGATCTAGTGACTTCAAGTCTAAGGATGACAATACCGTTGCCACTACGAGAAGCACTTGTGACTTTACATAACATGTATGTAGCCTTCTTGTTGGGGTTCAATCTAGTATGACATTACTCCTAATGCATACCCATGTGTTGGATCGTGATATCTCCATATCAATTTAACCCCATACTAGTCTATAGTTGATTTTCCTATTAATCAATATATTCGACTAGGGATATTTAAGAATATAACACTTATATTCTAAGGACTTCATTCACGTTAACATATCTCCATATTGATAACATAATCAATCGTAAATGCATAAATGTCACAATAAATAGATTGCCTCTAGGGCATATTTCCAACACCATCTACCGTGAAGGCAGTGCGTTGCTCATTTTCTGGCAAACTGGGGTAGCCGGCAGTCAGAAAATCTTGTCATGTTTCATAATGCACCAACTTCTCTGTTGCCTCTTCTTACTGCAGACCAGAATGAAAGGCCTACTTCACGTCCTATCGCTAGGAAAGTTCCCTAGTAGTTGGATAATCATGAAATGTTTGCTATCTTTGTTGTTGTTTTCATGGGTCTGTATATTTGGGTCCGCGTTCTTGTTCTTGTTTGTGTCTCAAATTGTGTGCATATGTCAGTTTTTACCCAGGGTGTTGGTTCTCCTCCTGGAGGGTACCCTTGGACTTTTGGATAAAGTGATATAAGTTTGTGGGGAAAAAAACATTGCGTGTGCCCTTGATATACACGACATGAGATGTCTCTATTTCAATATCACTTTTTAGTGCTAAGTGTGCCAACCTTGATAAATAAAAATCATGTGTCTGCCCTACTTTTTCCCATACCATTTCCCGAAAGCAGGAAACTTCTGGTACACATCTTCAACCCGATTTTTGGAAATACGGACGAGCGCAAACTTGTAGATACACCTTGCTATCTCTGTATCCTTGCAATTCTCCACAAACTCGGCGAATGCAACGTACAACTTTTCCACTTTTTTGTCATCGGTGAGCTTCTCGATAGCTCTCTGGTAGCAGTTTTTGGCCCAGAGGGTTTCGCCATTCCCCATCTCAAACTCTAAAAATAGAATCCAGGACTGTGCTTTCGGCTGAGACTTTACAAAAGTCTCGTAGATGGCTCTCACCCTGCTGATCTCATTGAGTTGTAGTTCGAATCTAATATAGGCCAACCAACCTTCTCCATCAGGTTCACAAGTCATCCACCTTTCAAAGATTTGCCGCACTTCCGCCACGTACCCTTCCATCCTCTCCATGTGGGTGTACTTTTGCCATAGCTGATCAATTCTCGGCAACAGATACACTGCTCGTTCCCAGAGGTTCTGAGCGCGGTTCATGCACTTGTTCTTCATCTCCATATCAATATATCTGAGCCAGATGGAGCGGTTACTGGTATGGATCTCCAGTCCTCGCTCCCAGATCTAGCGGGCGCGGGAAAGTCCTTAAGACGCCTCCCATTCTTGGTGCATCACCCATACGTTTGAGTGTTTTTGCATCTCCGGGATCAACAACTCGAGTTTTCTTCTTTTCTATTGGCGATATTTGTCGAGTTCGTCCTGGTCAGTTATCTTATGCTTTGGTGGTCGAAAATCAGAATTCTTGAGGTCTCTAGCCTCGCGGAGGATTGTTCTGCGGTTATCTGAGTCGGAGTAGGTGACTTGTTCTTGACTTTGGTGGTCCGCGATAGTCTCACCATGGTCGTTGAAATCTTCAGAACGGATACGCAAAAGAAGATCAATGTTTTCTGGTGTCAATAAATCGTGGAGTGACTGTGTTTGACATTGTATGTATAAAGCCATGAATAACCCTAATTCTGGAATGATTACCAGTAAGAAGTAACTCTAAGTATAAGATGTGCTCTTCCAACCAATTCCAAATTTCAGAATGACGACGACATTACTTGTTGACCAAGTAATAATATTTAGTTTGTACTCGATAAAAAGAGGGTACATGGCACTTTCTCCCTCTCGAATTTGATGCAAAGACACTTTCACCCCCTTCCACTTTGGAACATGACACTTTCAACTCTTGTATCTCGTCAAATTTTAAGATACGTACGGTCTCTAATTATGATACCACTAGTTTGTGGGGGGGGGGATGCGCCACTATAATCTTTTTGGAGAAATTTTCTCTCTCTCTCTCTCTCTTAGACTATGAAATAACACAGTCAAGGGTTTAAGTGTCCCAAAGTTTGGAACACAAAAGATGAGAAGGTGTCATTATCCAAACTAGAAGAGGTGAAAGTGACTTTGCATAAAATATGAGGGGGTGAATGTGATTTTACACTTAAAAATAATAATTTGGAAACAATTGCAGTCGAATTGACCGACCTAAAAGGAACAACTCGGTAGTATGGAAAAGAATCCTTTTGACACAATGAATTTTTTGAAACGAGGCAGTTAATAGAGTCTTATAAATTTGGAAACATCATAAATTCCAATTATTTATTCATTCTTCCAACTCTGCCGAGTGCGCTTTCTAATTTTCTTTCAAAGAGAAAAATCATGGTATTCGACAACAATATCTTTTCCTTCCACCGATCAACCAAACCACTCCTACATAAGACTGTGAAAGCACCCATCAAGTATGTGACTCATGACAGGTGTTTGACCTGCCACAAGATGATTGGAGCTACAGGGTTTAATTGCCGGTGTGGCGCCGTATTGTGTATATGTCATCGGTACCCGGAGATGCATGGTGGTTGTTGTTGTTGTTTGTCTGCTTATAAGTGGTTGGGTCGTGAAGTTCTTGCCAGGACTAATCCAAAAGTTGATGCTGACAAGCTTGAGTATAGGTGTTGATCTAATCAATATGTTTTTCAATTTGAAGGATTTAGAGTTAGAACGGGTGGTTTATGTTTGTAACAATTAATTTTGCTTTCAATGACGGTGTCTTTGTAACTAGTGTTGGGATATATCACGTCGAAATCCTACCAACGGAAAAATCAAACACGACCACTACACGAACACGCGATATGGAGAACGAGAAAAATAAAGAACACAATATTTAACGTGCTTCGGCAAGTTGCATTTGTGCACGGGGCAAGAAAGAATTTTCACTAGTACGAAAACCGTACACCCACAATTATCTCTACAAGCCTCTCAACTCTCCTACACACTCAATGTGTGTGCCACTCATGAGTTGAAATTATGAATAAAACAATAGCTAGCACCTATATTTAAACTAAACTAGAGGAGGTGAAAAATCCCACCAAGCACAAGCTATCACCTCTTCAGAGATCACCTCCTCAGAAGAGAAATCAGACGCATCGGGTACACGATTCGTCTTGCGGAATTCGAGACAAACCCAACAGCTATTACATGATGATATATATTCATCTATTTCATAGACAAGTTATTTCTCATTAGCCTTCGCTGTACTGAATTCTCTCAAACCCTTTTTGTGCACAGATTTTCAGTGACAAAATTCAAAAAAGCAGAAGAGCATATTGAGCCACTAATGAGAGCGATTGTTGTGCGCACAAAGTGTTTTATGAGTGAGATAGATATACGTAATGTAAAGGAGGACATTCATGCTTATTTGATACAAGAGTTAGGGTTTCCTCAATCTGTAGCCATTGCAAATTTATGTAGATCCGCCTATATTTGGTTAGTAATCAGATCTCGATTGCTAGATTTTGTTCCTCTGCTGGGAGTTTGTTGGTCCTTTTCGTCCATATGTTTTATTCGGCCTTCTTGTTCTAGTGCAGTTGTTGGTTTATTTTTCATTTTAGATATCAGTTTCTTGACCAGCTCTTAAAAAACATATATAGTAATACTATTACTGAAGTATAGAATTGGAAAAAATGTGATGAATGTACGAGTTTTATGCAGGCATGGACAAGGGCAGATCTAGAAACCGAGTTCAGTGGGGCCTAAATTTTTATAGCAAGTGGAATAATCAAGTATAAGAAGCTATATATTTTTCCAAAGCAACAAGGTTGAGAAACTATACAAACTCGACATGAATCCTACAAGAACGTAGTGGCTTTGGTGAAAGAAATCTACATTGTGGCCACTGTGGTGTAGTTTGGTGGTTATAGTTTAAAAAAAATTAAGAACATCATGGTATAATTTCAAGAACTAATCTCACAGTTTGGTTCGATCCGGACCAATCACCATTGAATCAGCTGAAGATTTAATTGAATATGATGTCCGAAGTATTTCACGCGTTTTTCCGTTTTTGCAATGTGTTTTTTTAAATGACTAGTACATGATTCTCATACCACAACTCAAAGTTTCATACTATTTACGATCTCCATGTTATCTTGTGATTCCTTACATCTTATGTCTAACGATATCTTCACTACTAATATTTTTTTTTGAGAAAATTTATTATCATAGAATACCATTATATATAAACTATATTTTGGCTTAAATTAAATTTTTGGTGAAGCTCGTACTCGAGATCTCAATGGTGATATTTTGATGCCCTAACCATTGGACTAGATGGCTAGTTCTTTGAGAATTGTATTCATGTCCATTAGATGTCCGTGACTCCTAATCACTAGTTACAAATGCTAATTTTGTTAAAAGAATTATTGGTATCTTTGAGATGAGTGCAACTCCTAATCACTAATCATATATTATTTAAACGATTTAAAATATATATATTTTTGCAAAAGTATAAGAACTTCAATTCATAAAAAGACAAGTAGATAAGGTTTACACCAATAGATAGTCATATCTAGACTAACCACAGCCACATCAGTAAAGAAAATACAAAGACAACTAACAAACAAATAACCTCTCAACAAAGAGGTAAGAGAAAACAGAACATTTAGAGACCTATGGACCGACAATGAAAAAGCCACCAAACATCACAAACGCCTTGAAGCTTGACTATACCCCGCGGAATGCCTTGAGAATTCGATCGTGAAAAAGACAATACAAAATTCTAACTTGAAACTTAAAAGACACAATCACATATTGAAACACAAACAGAGGGCTGATGAAGGTGTTAATGGATCGATCTAGCAAAAACGCTGGAAAGGGATTAGCGACCCGTGACGAGGAAATTTGGGAAACGGAACCTAAATATCAGCCTTTATCAAGGTGGTAAAAGTCACCAGCACCACAGGGTTCCTCAATGTTCCGCTTTCTAGATAGATTATGCGCCTTATAAATAATCATTGGTTCCACTTTATTTGGATCCTCACATTTCTGAAATCAGTGTAAATTGAGCAAGAACCTTCCAATGAGCTAGGAGCCCAATTGATACTCCCCCGATTACAACCAACATGTCGAGACTCATTCTCGTCATCAATTATCTCCCGTATTTTGGATGGGTCAGACTCCCCCCTGCCTGTAAGTCCTCCGCCTTTCGATAATCAACTGCATTCTGCCGATGGAGTGACCTATTGCTAACCTGGATCGAGCCTTCAACATTTCCCCACTAGCAAAACAAACTCGGAGGTTCCCGAGAAACCCTTCCAGTTTAGTTTTCTTGTTTTAAAAAAACATGTAATTTAAAAACAGTGACTTTATTGACATGGAGCTCAATGCCAAAATTCCCAAAATTCCCATGTTTTTTGAAGTATTTTGGCAGGTCGAGATTTAATCAATAAATGGGCAATATGGAAAATAAGAGATGGCACGAGGGTTCGCATCTTCAAGGAAAAAATGATCAACGGACCCTCAAGCTTCAAGATAGTAACAAGACATGACCCACTTTGGAGAGCATCGAAGAAGGGATTACTGGTCGCGGCGAATTTAATAAAGAGGGGCGTTGCGATTTCCCCCTCTGGTCTTTGTGTGGTAATATGAAGAAACCGAAGATCATCTTTTTATGTTGTGTAAGCATTCCACTAAAATTTGGTCTAATGCAATGGCAAGCCAAGTTCTTAGTACAAGATCATGAAATCTCCAAAAATGGATTTAAGATTTCTTTTATTCACAATCATCAAGCAGATGAAGAATGGTCCATTGTCTTTTGGAGTATTTATGGACCAATCAGAACAAATCAATGTTTGAATATCAGAAACTAAACGCAGAGGAAATGGCGAAGAAGACGAAAATATACTTATCTAGCTTCAAAGAGGTCGTCGGCGACAGAGAGACGACATGCTTAACATAGATGGGTCCCGATTGCTAGAAACCTCCTCTCCAAACCTCTGTGAAGATCAACTATGGTGCAGCCCAAGACTCACATGCAAGTAGCGCTGGAGTTAGTTGTGTTATCCCAAACTCTGATGGGTTGTTCGTCGCGGCGAAGACCAATCGAACCGACTATCTCACTTTCGTTCTCTACCAAGAAGTTGAGTATATGAAATTGGGACTCCAATTGCCGATGTCCCTTAACATCCGATTCGTTTGGTTGGAAGGGATTCAAGCTCTTCAAAGAAGACGGTGGAAGAGAAACAAAGAGTGAAGAGGTTGCTGCTTTGAACCATATCTTATCTGAAAGTGTCGACATATGGATGACTTAGATGAGGTCCACGTGGAACACGTTAGGCGTACGGGGAACGAATCAGCCAATCACTTTGCTAAAAGATCCCTCAAATTCTATGATTTGCAGTTTAATAAGAAACCCGTATTCCGCTATAGATGTATTGGGTCGTGACTTATTGGGCCAAGAAGCCACTTAAATACTTTACACGAAAGAAAAAGAGGCCTAGACACTTGTGACTACCACTATGTCCCAGCTCTTTGTATCAAATTTGATTTTTATTCCTATTCATGGGGTCATTTTGACCCGGTGATGTGGATATAAAAATGATGCAATTTTTTGATTAAGTTTGTTATGACAGTAGAGTAAAATTTGCTTTATAATAATACCGTTAAAAAATAATTAAAAAATTGCATTATTTTGTTGTCCAAATCGAAATAGAGAAGTCCTTCGCTCGCTCTAGTCGCAAGACTGCTACGACGCTAAACACTGTATAGAGGGAGAGAAGAGACGTTCATTCTCCGCTGGTCCATCTTGGTAGGAAACTTACCGGAGCCGTCGATCCTTCGGGTGAGTCTCCTCCGCTCATCTTTAGTTCTGTTACTGCTGCTTCGTATTTTTTTGTCTTTCCCCTCTCCTCGGGAAGTAAACCCTAAGTTTAGTTAATTTCTGCGTTGTTGAGAATTGAATCAATTTTTTGGCTTTCTGTCTGGTGCTTTACACAGAAATGTTGTTTGTGAAATGTGGAGAATACGATTCAGTAGTAGCGTGCCCTTTCACTACCTATATTGTCTGCAATTTGTGCATTGTTTCGAGTATTAGCTAGTATCTATGCATATGGGTTGTGCAATCTGTTGCAGGAATTTATTAGTAATAATAAACTTCATAGCAACCAATTCTTAATGTCAATTGGCTTGTTGGTCGAATTAGGATCTAAATTTTGACCTAGGGAAATTGTAAATGACAGCCTACTCTTGAAAGACTTAGGTTCGAGGGTGCACATAGGCTGGATCTTTACCATACATGTCACGATTTTTTTTAGTTTTTGTTATTATGTACCCAGATAGAGAAATGTAAATTAAGGTGTAAGCTCAACATTGATTTTTTTTTTTGTAAAATTACCTTAAGGTTAGACATTCTAGTAGTTAAAAAAAAAAAGAAGAAGACGCGTCTGGTTCTATAAATTTACCAAAAAACCATATATCTTCAGTTTACTGGATGGATATTCATCTTATCAAGATTTGGTTGTCTATGTTGTTAAATAGTTGGCCACTCTAAGATCCATGGTCGCCTTATTCTTTCACTGGCGACGTGTGTTGTTAATAAAACTTGTAAAAAGTGAAAGTAGGGACATACTTGGGGTTTTAAGTTAAAAAGGGGCTGATTGAGAGGAGGTATTAAACTATTAATATGTCAGAACTTTTACTTTCGGACTAAATAAGCGTTTCTCTCAATTCTTCACACGAGGGAAAATGGGCGCTAGCTCATTGTAAGAGTATTTTGTAGCCCCTGCATGGGTGGGAGTTTGGGTTCGTACCTGCTAGTAGTAGACTTGGTTATGATTTCTTATAAATTATGTTATATGTATATGTTAAAATATTCTTCACAACAGGAATTCAATTGTTAGTGTCATAATGGTATGTTTTAGAAGTTTTAGTGTAGCGGAAAAGTAAAAGAAGATGGAGATTTTTGCTTGGAGAGTTGATTATGATTGAGAAGTTGGATATAACGTTGCATTATGATGTTAGCATTTTGATTGCTCCCTCCTTTCCGTAGTAATTGTTCACTTTCATTTTTCATGTTTGACAAGAATGTCCAATGACAAGTCATTTATGTTGTATTGGAAATGGAGAAATGAGGAACAACTGTGTCAATATAATTACAAAATTCAATCATGTATGCAATTAATGCACGTCCCCTTTAAAAATTGGAGATTAAAAAAGGGGCAGTTATTGTAGGACAGAGGGAGTAAGTGATAATTCATGAAGAACTCCTTTTAGGTTGTGCTGATTGGATACTTGAGAAGTGTCGTACAGATTAGTTGCTAGGAGAAGATTATATGTAACCAGGCGCAGAGGCATTCTTAACATTCTCAGTTACTGTTTCAATGTTGATAACTTAGAGATTAGAGAAATTTCATACAAAATTTTTTGGAGGGGATGGGAGACGGGAAAAATTATCACATGGCTGATTAGCATAGTGTGCCATGCGATCCTTAAATGTCATTTCAGGACTAGAAAGTTCCACATGTCAAACTGGTGATCTTGGTCGTGTGAGAAAATAAGTTTTGAAGAAGCATTTTATCAGTGGATAGTGGGTTGAACAGGGACAAAACAGGTGCTGAAATATTCAAGAAAATAGTAATAAGTAATTTCAAGGACAATAATCTGGAATTGTCAGGGGAATTAATTCGCGGGGCTCAAGATCAGTCAGGGTATAGGAATATTATGGCTCTGAGGCATGGCTGTATGGTTAGTTCTTTTCTTTTGTTCGCTTAGGGATATTCTGACTTTGCTCATTGGATGCTGCTGAAAGGGGTTTGAAAGAAGCTAAATGGAGAAAGCTTAACCATATATTTAAATGGAGAAAAGGATGAAGAATTGAAGGAAGATTCTGCTCATGAGGCAACAGGTTCAACAATCTATCTTGAAAAATGTCCTTTCCCTTTTCTTCTCGGGTACAATTTCCATCATTGTTCATCCCATCTTTGTTCCCAACTACATCTAAAGAGTCAAATCCTTGACTCGCATTTGTTGTAGCCCCTATATCCTCCACACTTTTTAACATAAATCTGGTTTCTTCTTCATCGCCAGAAATCCTAGCTAGTTCATTAATGATATGATCAGGTTTATGTTAAATAGTATGGTGGAAACAGGGGCTACAACAAATGGGAGTTGAAATTTTACTCTTTTAATGAAGTTGGGAACAAAGATGGGATGTCTTAACGACCGAAATTGTACGCCTAAGGATAGGGAGGGGAACTTTCAAGACAGATTGTTCAACCTGTTGACTCGTGATCAGAATCTTCCTTCAATTCTTCTTCCTTGCATCCATGTGAATATACGGGCAGAGGCCTACAATGACATTCAGGTTAAGGAGAGGGAAAGTTATTTTGCATTAACTGATCAACTATTACAACTGATTAGTATTTAAAAAGTACTAATAACAAACTAGCAACCTCTAATACTCGTATGGCCGTAACTGCTTCTTCAGTATCCATTCTGAAAAAAGAGCACTTTATTGTCATTCCTAGTCGTTGATGACTCCAAAAGTTTTTATTAAATGTGTGTGCCATATAAAATGTGGCATGTCCTTGTAAAGCACTGCGATACTATATCGAGCTATACATATTTCATTATCGTCGTCATTATCGCCATGTGAGTATTTTACAAGCTGACCTCATTATCGTCGCCAAAGACCTGGCCTCTAGGGTTTACTTTAGCTATACATTATAGTCTCTGGTGCAAAGAAGAAACCGAAGACCCAATGGTTTGGTCTCTCAGGAGAAGGGAGAAAAGATAAGAAGAATACTGAAGAGTAAGGCAAATCAACTGCCATCGAAAACAGTGAACGGAAGTAGTGATATTTATAGCTCCCTGTAGGAAAGATGCATGTCTATCTCTCTCTTTAATTGTAGGGTCTTCATTCCGAATCTAAAACTTCAGTCTTTCACACGGTCGTGAAGCTAATAGAAGCAGTGAAATTAAGATGAGAGAATAAAAAAATATATAGAAAATCGATAGAAAGCCAAATGTTCATAACCCTCAAAACCCTAAAGAAAATTAATCCACTGCGTAATAGAGTACTCCTTCCGTCCCAAATTCTCTGTCATATTCGACTTTTAAGGTCACTTTGACTAGGCAATTGAGCTGCAAATTGATACATAAACTTGTCAAAGATTTCATATTGTTGTACACTTAAGATGACTCTACAACGTTATGAAAAGGTTAAGGAGTCCGTGTGTTGTTTATCTACTCAAATCACCTAGTCAAATGACCTCAAAAGTTAAATAGGACGGATAATTTGGGACTATAAATAAAACAACCTTGATTGTAGATGTAATACTCATGATAGTTCAATGGTTAATTTAAGGTTGAAAAAACAAGTATGATATAGCGTTTGGGCCTTTTACCAAAGAATAGAAGCACAAACTAGGACATTTTTAACAACAAAAAACTTAATAATCTAGATTTTGCGGCTCTACTTATTGAACTGTATGATTAGTATTGAGCATCTCGCTCCTCATCTTTTGGACGTTCGATGTTAAGATCAATAAGTACTCGCGCTCCATTCTCTTGATTTTCACCTCCGCTTCATGGTCCTCTCTGCCAGTGCCATATTTGTTGAACAAAAGAAGGAAATTATATCATGTCTAGACCAAGGATGAGTCGGGATTTATTGTTGAAAGCCAAATATAGGGTATGTAATGTGAATTATTTCAAAATAATAAATGATTTTATTTTACTATTTACGTGGTCACATTGAATAGAAATGTTAATTTCTATTTACGTGGTCTCGGAATATTTTAAATTTTCTCAAGATGTGTGTAAGAGAGGGAGGGGTTACCTCCAACAACTTAATTCTTTTGTAATTTAACCGCATCATGAAATTCAAGGTATTCTGTTTGTGTATATCTTCTTTTAGGGCGGCCACTACAGCTTGGAGACCATGTCTTTGTTCCCATAACTCTGTTTTCTCTCTAATCGAGAGAAACACCAAGTTCCTAACACTGAGATTGAAAAGATCCCGAGTATTACGAGAATACCCTAATCATAGTCAAAATAGTTCAAGTTATGAAGAATGGAAGTAAGGTTACGGCTTTGTTCTCTTTCAACTATATGATCTTTTTTCGTGGTAAAGTTCATCTTGTGGTGGTGATGGAACTAACACCGCTAACACATGACGTTAAATACCAATTATTCGATTTTTTTTTTTGGAGAAAGGATCCTCTATTAACCAAGACACATGGTAATTTGTTCATAACTAAAATTTGGACCATTCAATAATGATAGTTATCACAATAGTACACCCGTGATGTACATGTCAACACAGAAAGATTAGTACAATTTCTTACATCTTATTTTCTTGTGTTACTACCCTTTATGGGTCTGAAAGTTTACCTACCTTAACCAATTAACCATTAGTGGTCCTTCGGCTTTGAGGAACGGCTATTTTGGCAGTTTAGGTGGAATGAATATCTATGAGGTTCCATTGGGTAATCTCTCAACCAAAAACAGAAAGTCTGGTAATTTAGAGTATAAGAAAACTGACCACCCTAAAGATGTCATTTTCCATCATGTTCCCTATGGCCTTTTAGGTGTGGAATCATACACACTTGGCAAAATGTTACAAGTTTTTGATATATCCAATGACACCCTGACACTCTGAAAGGTTGGATCTTAGATCACATTGTCTAGTTAAGTATCCTTCTACAGCTGTTTTGAATATTTTCTAGGGAACAACCGGAACTTGGATGGAGTAATATACTAACAATTCTAGAGACGTCTGATACTTACCTGGCTAGTTAGACGAGACACTTCATGGCGTGTATGAGATATTTGAGCAACCGATCGTCGTAGATGAAAGTTTACCTGCTTGATTGCATCCATTAATTTTCGGCACATTGCCCATTAGTCGCAGTGAAGGTCAGTTTAGTTAACCTCGTCCCCTGAATCCTATCGCAACAATTACTCGTAGTGTTTGCAATCTAAACTTTCTATCAATTGTGAATTTAACATTTAAAAAAAAAATGTACTAAGCGAATACCTTATAGATGCCACATATATGATCTCTTCACTTTTCTCAAGAATAGTTGTATAAAATCCTCCAAAGTTAATCCCACGAAAGCTCGATCTACACGAATAGGGAATGTTATTTACTATCTCATATTCTATACAACATTGATGTGCGAAGCAAATTAATTCTGAATCAAAACTGCCAAATCTGTAGAGAGAATAACGATTTGATGAAAAAATTATTCTAAAAGTTTTAAAGCACAATATCATTGAGTGCTTACTTTGATATTGTACACGACATGACTGAGGACATTTATTCTGGTCTAGCGTTCTGTAATTGGCTCAAAGCATTCCTCCTTATGGACGAGCAAGTCCAAGCTTCGCATAAGACTTAGAATATTTGTATGAACCAGTAAAGGAAACACTATTTGTATGAACCAGTAAAGGAAACACTGGAACCCTCAATTTCTCTTTTTAGCAATGTCCATCAGAATCTTTCAGGAAGCTGGTTCCAAACATGTTCCATATTCTTCAGCTTCTCGACACCTTACACCCAAGAAACTTGGGAATTTTATCTTTTACAAAAATTTAACGAGTTTAAAAATTAAAACACTACCTCTTTGCAGCTTTGTTGGTAGTTTCTGCTCACAATAGTTCGAATAATCTTGAATTGTAACAAAAGGGAAGGACAATTAACGACCCTTCATCCAAGATTGAAATGAAACAAAAAAAAATGTAATAAGCGATTTCAGCAAGATATGTGAATCTATATGCGTCCATGTTTCTCGCATTGGGCACATGGGATCAACTCTTTTGGATCACCTTGGCTCTCACATTTCACGCAAATCTCCCCCCCCCCCCCCCCCCCCCCCCCCCCGGAATATTCTATTGAATACCAAAAAAAGGTGTTGGTATTTCAATATAAGGTCGTAGGAAGTTTATGTAAGTGAATTCTCCAAAACATGAAATAGCTTCCTTTCATTGACGTACGTCGGACATATCATCTCATCTGAAGTGCGTTAATGTTAATGTAAGCAAGCTATTTCATGTTTTGGGAGTTCAGTTACATAAACTTCCTGCGACTTTTTGTTGCAATGCTAGCACCTTTGGTGTTCAAGAAGAGGTTCCAAGGAGGGATTGGTATTGCGTTTGCCTGAAATATGAGAGGTGCGGTGATCGAAAGATTTGATCACATGTGGCCAATGCGAGAAGCATTGTACGTATATATACACATATCTTGTTGAAAATGCTTAATACATTTTTTTGTTTAATTTCAATTTTGGGTGAAGGATCGTGAATTTTACCTTCTCTTTTGTTGAAATTGAAGATTATTCGAAATGTTTTTTTTTTTTTTTTGATTGAGAAATAGATTATTCGAAATGTCGTGAACAGAAAAACTTCCAATGAAATTGTGCTCTTTAACACGCTCAATCTGAAAATGCTCTTCTGTCGAAAGCACTGGAAAGAGGCAGTGTTTTATTCTCGGACTCTATTAATTTTTGTAAAAGAAAAATTCAAAGTTTTTGTGTATAAGGTGTATGAGAAGATGAAGAATATGGCACGGTTGTGGAACCAGCTTTCTCAAGGATTTTCATGGACGTTGCTACGAAGAGAAAATGAGGGGTTCTAGTGTTTCCTTGCCTGGTTCATACATATATTCTGAATCTTATGCGAAGCTTGGAATATATATATATATATATATATATATATATATATATATATATATATATATATATATATATTTTGAGAAGCATGCGGAGCTTGGACTTGCTTGGTCTTTAATGGAGCAATGTTTTGAGCCAATTACAGAACGCTAGACCGGAAATAGATGTCCTCCGTCATGTTTTGTACAATATCTAGTAAGCACTTGATAATACTGCCCTTTAATTGTTTTCATCAAATCGTTATTCTCTCTACAGATTTCGCAGTTTCGATTCAGATTTAGTTTGCTTCGCACATAAACGCGGCATGGTATATGAGTGAGTAAATATTTTCCCGTAAATCGAGCTTTCTTAGGATTAACTTTGGAGGATTCTATATAGCTATTCTCGAGAAAAAATGAAGAGACCATATATGTTTAAGGTATTTTGCTTAGTACATTTTTTTTTTCTTTTCAAAATGTTAAATTCTCGATTGGTTGAAAGTTCATATTGCAAATATTTTGAGTAAATGTTGTGATAGGGTTCATGGGACAAGGCTAGCTGAAATACCCTTCATTGCGACCAGCGGGAACCAAGAAATGTACCGGAAGTTGATGGATGCAATCGATCAGGTAGGTTCTCATTTAGAACAATCGTATTCAAGGTTGCTCAAATATTTCATACACACACACACATATACATATACATATACATATACATATACGCACACTCCCTCCGTTCCTTCAGGTTCTTCAAAAAATTATTCGGGGTATTATTTGGGCCTAGCGATTTGGTTAGCAAAACAAAGCAAGATTTTGGTAAACTTTTATGGTATTGTAGAGAAAAGTTTACTCTACGACACTATGAAATGATTACTAAATTCTTGCATCGTATCGCTAACCAAATCGCTAGGCCCAAATAATTTTTTGAAGAACGTGGAAGAAGGGAGGAAGTATATATATACACACATATACGGCGTCTCTTCATTTCATAAAATTTGGCGTTTCGGCGACTTCGTTTCCGTGCAACATAGGTTCTGAGTCTCTGCTAAGTCAGTCAACTCGGAGACCGCCGGAGTATCGCCGGGGTGAGGGACGAGATTAGCCGGGCAAACGGGGCAACGTGTGATTCGAGCCAGGCTCCGATGCATTCTGAGACCACTGGAGTCTCTACCAAGGACGCTGTTTTCAAATCAGTGAAGTAGTGAGAGAAGAAGCCCATGATGAGGAGGGCCGCGACGAGAATTACGATGATGATGGCTATGGAGGGGAATCACGCGCGTGCGGACACACACAACGAGTTGGAGAGAGAGAGAGAAAGAGAGAGAGGGAGGGAGGGAGAGAGATGGGTATCCAATGAGTTAGATGGATAGTCCAATTATAACCATTAACAAATGGGTTTAAATTTACTTATCCAACTAATAGTTATTTAATAAATGGACAGGACCCAGAGTATATGTAAGCAGGGTTAATGGTCTTGCCCATTTGGATTAAATACCATTTTGCCAGGTCTAGTTTGGGTATGAGGGCTATTAAGGTCTTGTTGCATTACTTCCGCGTGTATCCTAACTCTATAGAGTTTGAAGTAACGTTTGGATAAGAGAGTCCTTAATTGACTCCCACTGTGCTGGGAAGAAGTCTATTATGATTCCATCTGGACCTGATGATTTAAACTTTTAAAAGTCGAAGACATCGTGCTTAATTTTTTGGCTGTGAAGGGGTCGTCAAGCTCGTTAGAGTGAGTTCGGGAGAGTTCCTTTGTTATCAGGGATTGGCGGACGTGGTGTTTCTAGGGAGGCTAAATGTCGGCATTCTGAGTCTGAGAGTTGACTCAGCAGTTTGGCGAGTAATGTTAGGGACGTCAGTAGGGTTTGAGTTGAGAATGGGTTGGGCTTCTTCAGCTGGGTCAATGAGGTTTGGGTCAAAGTCTGCTGGTAAAAGAAGTGGAGGTCGGAAATCAAATTTGGTTAGGATATCAGCCCACAAGGCCCATTGGGTTCCAATTTCTTGTGCAGGCAGGTGGTTTGTGTCCAGAAGACTATAAAAGATGTCCACGGTATTTGGTTTGTTTGCTTATGGGTTAGGTAATTGCTGTTGGGCCTATGGTACTTGGGCTTGATTGATAATAGGGTTTGGTTGTGCTATCAAGCCCAATATCACAGTCGTCCCAATTTTGTCCAGGAACTGGTATGTTGAGTTTAACGCCAGTGGTCGTTCTTCCCATTCGGCTTCATAGGCCGCAATGAAAGAATCATATTGTTCAGGTTCTATTACGGGTGATTCGACCAAGGGAGATGTGTCTTTGACACTTGGAATGATTTGGGTATTGATTCTGAGGGAGTTGAGGTTGAGTGTAGGGGAATAATAAGGGTAGCTGCGAAGGGGAAGGACAGGACTTTAATGGGTGGGGCTCGAGGACAAATTGTTTTAGGTGGTGTGCGAATTCTCGAGCCATAGAGGTAAGAATAACTAATACAACTGATTAGTATTATATCAACTATCAGTAACAAACTAACAACCTCTACTATTTACTACAAGATCCCTCCTGTTTATACTTAGTACTTTTGCATCCAAATATGCTTGCATATCACACTTTAGCAGATCAACTTCCATAATATAAGAGTTAGATAAGTTGATTCCAGTGACACATGTCTCTGTTATACAAATTTGTACAGAAACTACATATCTGAGAATTGTATTCATCAATTTAGAGCCGTACTTATTATGTGCGGAAACTACAAATCAATAAAAGTGAAATGCCCACAACCAGAGACTAGCAATACCTGTAGATCCTGTGGTGGTTAGAGTGGTGAGGGACTTATAGGAGGATGTTGTGTTAATGAGACGTTTGAGTTATAAAGAAGAAAGTGATCGCTCAAACTTTTTTCTTTTATTTTTTGGGCTATGAGTGAAAGCAAGGATATAACAGTTAAAGAGGAAACTCTAACTGCTTCTTCAGTATACACACTTTTCTACAAAAGTACCAAAGAAAGTACAATATTGTCATTCCTAGTCGTCGATGCCTCTTTTTCCTAAAGGGACGTGACATGTAAATGTGAATCTTTCTTTGTGAGCACTTCAATACTATATCTAGCTATATGTTCTTTTGGCTATCTATTCTTTCATTGTGTGGTGAGGATTTTACAAGATGATGTCATTATCGTCGTCAAAGATTGCCCTCTTGGTTGCACTTTAAGCTATACAATATAGTCTCTGGTGCGAGGAAAACCCCGAAGACCCAATGGTTTACTGTCACAGGAGAGTGGAAAGAAAAGATAAAGGAAACACTATAATTTCTGAAAAGGTAAAAGTGAATTGGTCAATTGTCTTAACATACGGCTATATTGCCTCCGCTTGCTTGGTTTTGTCTTGGTTCTACTCCATGTTTACATTTAGTGGTTCCTAGCAAGAGTTGTATTTACTTTTGAAAATGTTCGCATTATGTTGGGACTTTGATACTGAGAGCTACAAGTGTATTATTAGAAATTCCAAGATCTTATGTTGCCTTTTCGAGTCATCTGATGCATGTTTTTTAAGCTTTGTTGTAACTTTGACTGTTAAGTGTCACCAATACTTACTTTTGATCTTATGAGTTATGACACTTTCGATAAAAAAAAAAAAAAAGTTACGACACAAAGACCTCGTGCATTTTTTATGACTTAGATCACCCTGACCTTCAATATATTGTCTTCTTAGGGAAGAAAGAGACTTGCTTTGAGTGGATGTGAAATGAGTCAAGATTCCATCAGTATTCAGTACTAATGCTTTTTTTTTTTTTTTCCTATTGCTGTTTGATGCTTTTATTGCTTTACCTCTTCATTTGTGCCAGTGAAGGTTTACCTATCAAAGTAATTCTCTACCATGCTCTGCATCATGATAGCAAACACTAGAGATCCATAAGCTTCGAAAAACTTTTGCAATACTGTACAATTCGATGATGAGCAATATAGCTCCCCATATCGCACCATTTGCTTGTATGTTATGCTCATGTTGAATTATTACTGGCACTGAGAATTGTTATAAGCGCAAGCAAATTCTTTAGCTGCAACTATAGAAGTCAAATGATAGAATCACTTTTAGCAACTGTAATCCACACAGAGTATGTTCCTGGGGGTGAAATTTGGCTGATTAGCCAGCTTCTAACAGTTCGTCTTCAACTACAGTTGATTTCTTGATTCGGTTTGGCTACATTGAAAAACTTGTTCAGACTTGTCATACAGGACAACATGGATCCTGAACAGGAATATGCTGCATTTGAAGAGAAGGTTAAGCGCACTGTTTACGTTGACAACTTCTCACCTCAAGTCACTGAACCTGTTCTGAGGACAGCTCTGAATCAATTTGGAAGCGTCAACAAAGTTCAGTTGATTCCTAACTACGCGGCACCCAAGAACGCCGCACACTGTGCTCTGGTTGAGATGGAGAGTGCGAAGCAGGCAAAAGAAATCGTGTCAGTAATGATTAATTTCCCCTTCATGATGTCCGGGATGCCTAGACCTGTCCGTGCACGTCCTGCTGTGATGGAAATGTTCGACGACCGTCCGAGAAAGCCAGGGAGAACGATACAGTGCCGTTGGTTGGATCCTCAGGATCCTGACTTCCAGGTAGCGCAGAAGCTCAAGAATGTGACAAATAAGCACGCAGCTGAAGCTTCTTTCTTGCTTGAGGTGAATTCTTGCGTCTTACTTATCATTTATAGTCTTCTGTCCCCAATTTTCTTTGTACCCTTTTAGAAGTCCTAGTAACTAATAATACATGTATGTATTCGTGTCAGTGTCAACTGGAAGAGGAAGAGAAGCTTGCTAATCAACAGACAGAGACACTGAAGACAAATCATAAGAAATTTGAGCTTGTAGATGGTGTTACAGGGGATGGAACTGTGAATCGCCTGGGAAGGCGGTATAATGTTAGGATTTGATAGTATTATAGTCAAGCATTGTTGTTTGTTTATTCTTAACAACCGCATGGGGAAACTTTGCTTTGTTGATGTTCAGTGATCTATTTGGGGTTCTATTGGTAGAACTATTGACACCTGTGTTGTAGAATTTTGGGGTGCAATAGATGACCTGTTTGAGTATATCGTGCATGCTCAGATTTTTGTAGGTGAAACCGGGTAATCTTAATTATATACTAGAACTGATAGTGGCTGGAAGCTGTGGGAGAGGGAACTTTGTTGTTGGTCAGATATTTTAGGGCACTCTTGCACTTTACAAGACTGACTTATGCTTCTACATTATCTTTGGCTCGAACTGGATCCTGCCTTGAGTACAAAAGGCTACCTCTTTTTTTTTTTTTTTTTTTTTTTTTTTTTTTTTTGGTGAAAGGGTCATCCATTTCATAAAGACAAAGTACAAAGAGAAGGGGTATACCCCTTAGAGACAAGGCCCAAGAGGACCACAAAGGAAGAAACAAAGACTACAAAAACTTCAAACACAGAGAAAAGGAGACAACTACAACCACACACTAAGGCGCACCTAACTCAGACTACAACTACTACTACAATACTTCAACATAAAGAAAACAACTAAAAGACAAGGACTAGACTGGGTGGTTATCCAAAAGAGTACTTCGAGCAGCTTTATGAGCAATCATAACCATGGAACGACTGACTTTGGTGATACTACAATACTTCAAAAGCTTTGACAGTCTCCAAATTCTCCCCAAGATAGGCTCATCCTGAATGGGCGGGCTTGAGATGCCCTGGAGAAAACAAATAATAGCCATACAGTCAGTATTAATATTAACATGTTCAAGATTATGGTGAACTGCAAATTTAAGTGCATGTTCAACAGCAAGTAACTCCGCTTGCTGAGCGCTAGAGGCAAAACAACATAAACCAATAATCCAAGGGGAGCCATCTGCACCAATTGTATGGAGACCCATACTAGAGTAAAGAGCGTTCGCTCTCCAAGCCCCATCAACATAAATATCCTTAATATTGGTGGGACTGTTCAAATCCTCTACATGATTTGTGATGATGATAGAGGGGACAATTTGTGAGGTCTCTTGCGGCCGAGACTGAGGGGTTGAAACGGAGGAGCTGAGCAGGGTCCTTTCATTTTCCATCACAACCCGAATAGCCTCAGCAGAGAAGTCATTCCCATCATTGAAAACAGTGCCGCATCTCCCTCTCCATATACTCCAAATAGTGTGGATAGCTTGAAAATCCTTGGAAAGGATGATCTTACGGAACTTGTCATCAAAGGAGGGGTTATCATTTAGGACAGAGTTTCCATCTCCCCACAAGGGTTTGACCAAGGGGCATTCGAAAAAGAGGTGATTAAGGGTTTTCTCGTGGTTATTGCAAAGCGGACAAGAGTCGGGGATTGCATGAAAGCGTTGGCTGAGAAGGAATCTTGTCGGAAGCTTTTGATGAGCACATTTCCAAAGGAAGGATTTCCATTTTTCAGGAATGTCTTGCGTGGAGAGTTCAAACTAAGTGTTCTCTGATAATTAATTGCTTGCGATATTTCCCGACAATTTGGCCAAAGCATGTCGGATTCAAGTATTGTTTGTCTGATTTTCTTTTCTTCCAAATTGGGCATGGTTTTCTTAGCCATGAACATGTCGGATTCAAGTATTGTTTTTCTGATTTAATTTTCTTCCAAATTGGGCATGGTTTTCTTACCATAGGTTTCCTGCAACTCTTGTCGAGAAGGTTATATTCGGACTTATTTAGTTGGAATAGGCCTCTCTTGGAGGGTCTGCAAATAAGCATGGCATGTCTGGGTGAGTGACTTCATGGTAAGATTGAGAGATTTTGGTTTCAGATTTTGGTTTCTCTATTGCACCATTGACAAGAGATTATTGATGAGCGACACAGCCACTTCCTGGTGTCCTCGTCGATCCCAGGGTGGTTCTGGACCGAGGAGCAGAAAAAAAGAAGATACAGATTGGTCTTTGCTCCCAGTGCTCTTATTTTGGATGGTTAAAGGCATGTTGTATCATTGGTAATTGTTTGGCTGTTGTTTGTCATGATTGGCTTCAATCAGTTGGAGACCACGTGGAATCTCATATGCTGGTTTATGGACCAGTAAGCTCAAGTTTGTCGGCGTTGCAGAGACGGAGCAGCAGCAGCAGCTGGTTGAGGCGGCAACGGCGGCGGTAGAGTTATGGATGACCAACCTAGTGGAGAGGCAGTGGTGGAGAATGAACCACCGCTGCATTCAAGAACAAGGCAACCTTAGGCGGGCCGAACCATCTATCGCCAAAATTTCACCCACACAACCAGCATAAACATAAACAGAAAAGAGTAAAAAATTAAGATTTTGCGAACACTTTTACAATGTTGTTGGCTTCTCAAGTCTACAACATCATGGAAAGCCTAACAGTCTTTGGTATCATTTTCCTACTCAAATTACCTAGCCAAACTCGCCTGAAAAAGTCAAAGAGAACGGATAATATGGAACAGAGTTACAAGAGAGAGAGAGAGAGAGAAATAAATCACTGCCAGTAACACAAGAACCCCCATACAGACATCACAGATACAGAACTCTTATCCTTCAGGGAAGCAAAACCGTAACACACAGATGGAATTGATCTCTTCCTTGACATGACCTAGGTTTAAAAGCCTTTCTTAACCAGCAGCCATGTAGCACAAGAAAAAAGATGGATAAAACCATAGACACAAATACCTCTCTCTATCTTATAATTGCAAGCGTTCCTTAGCTGAAGACACTAGCAACAATGTGAGAAGTGAACAAAGATCTGGCGTAGCTGGAACATCATGGAGACGAAGAGAAGCATCTCTGAAGACCGCAAATGCGGGGCAGTTCAAACAAAATGTCTTTCGTTCGGATGAGCTCACCCCATACTATAGCGGTTGTGCACCACATCAATCCAAAATACTAGTAAGACACTTTAACACATGACGAAAAAGTTTTAAGGAGTTCAGTTTCTCTATGGACAACAAAAAATTGCAACATAGATTGAAACATTACAGCTTTTTTGTCACACTCCTACAGCACCATAAATGAGCTGACTGTGAAGCAAATTAAAATCATTTGCTATTTTTATCTTCCTAATAATATACAACCCAAAAGTAAGCATCAACCAATAAAATACCTTGTCTGTAATAGTCCTTAGAAATTCTGTTTGAAGGGGTTGACAGAACAAGAGAAGAATCAAAACAAGCAACTACTCTTTTCCTACTTCAACGGTGATCTCACAAATACTACTGCCTCAGTAAAAGTAGCCCAGAACCTGACCGCCTACATTTTGCCGGATGGCCTCTTCATGATCCATGATGCCGTTTGGTGTTGTAATGACGACATACCCCCACTGCATGTAAGAAATCGACAATACTATTACATCTCGTTTCAAAAATCACATAAAAAAATTCAACCACAAAAACCAATATCTGTCTTAATATCAAGTGAAAAGTAGTAATAAATATTACACTTCATTTATGAAATAAACAACAAACTAGTATGAAAGAACACGAAAAAAGAAAATAACGCCTCAAACCAAAAGCTTCTCTCTTTACCTCATCACTTCTCTCTCAACTCAAACCATGTCCCCCAAATCAATACAGAGATTACAGATATCTTAAATAACCAGTTTAACGACCTACATATTACGTTTGGTAACAACCAACAAGTCTGAAACCACATGGCTCCTTTAGATTGACATATAACTAAGACACCTTTTAAGAGTTTACTTGTAACTTTGCCAGCAAAACAAGAAACGCCTCCTATGTAAGGTAAAATCCCAATAGACATATTGTTGGTGCATCACCTATTTCATGGATGTTCCATCTCCATCTGTCTCTCAGGCCCTATCCTAACTAAAATAGCCTAAGTTGTCTCACGTCACTAAAGCACGACTTCAGACGTCTAAAAGGTAGCAATTAGTGAAGTTTTCTCCAATTTTTCTACCTTTTCTGCCTAATCTGTGGGGCCACCGATAGTAATCAAGTGAAAGTAAAAAATATGTAGTCAGAACCTTGTGATTAAAAAATTCATCCACCCCCCCCCCCCCCCCCATATCTGCTACTGGTGTCTCTATCATCCTTCCCATCTGTTGCTCCACTTCACCATCACCATTATACCCCTTGTGCTGCCAGGACAAAGCCCAGCATCTATTTGACTTCACTATAATGCACACCATCACCATGAATTCCACATCTCCTGGCCGGAGCACCAACACAACTTTCCACTACAATGTGTGCCATTGCATGTTCTTAATTCAATCGACGATACTCACCAATCTTGCATCTTGCAAAGAACCAATTAGATGCCAAGAAACAGTAGGAATAGTCCAAAATGAGGGCATGATTGACATTTTGGCAACA
The DNA here is from genome assembly GCA_023055425.1 of Linanthus parryae. Classification (NCBI taxonomy): domain Eukaryota; kingdom Viridiplantae; phylum Streptophyta; class Magnoliopsida; order Ericales; family Polemoniaceae; genus Linanthus; species Linanthus parryae. Next base: position 124,159,134 of record JALGPY010000003.1, on the reverse strand, counting down.
TCACTATCTTAAATTTCAAACTCAAGGGAAACAGACTTTAAATAGTCAATAAAAAGTTAAATTAAGTATCTGTTTGGTTCGCAGTAAAATGTTTTACAAGGGAATATTTTACGCGTAAAATGTTGTGTGAAAAAACTTTCCCTGCAATTATCTTCTCGTGTTTGGTTGACTCTTGCCAAGACAGAGGGCAGTGACGGAAATGGTAGTGATGGGTGGCGGTGATGGGTCGTGGTGGAGGTAGGTGGTAGGGTGGTGGAGGTGTTAGTATGAGTTGTTGTGCTCCTTCATTCTCCGGAAAATGGCTTACGAATTTGAAATGTGTAAATCATTTTACATCATTTGAGGAAATACATTTTACAGGAAAACATTTTACTTCCAACCAAACAGCACCAAAACACCAAAACAAAGGAAAACATTTTACAGGAAAATGTTTTACCACCAACCAAACGGATCCTAAAATACAAGCCTTTCTTTAAAATGCTTAAGAGAGGTCCTAAAATGTTCTACATTAGACAGGCGGTTGGGCCTAAAATAAATCCCCCAGATTTCACCATTTCTGATAGGCCTATTTGTTTGAGAGAAAGTGAGGAAATTCCGCGTTGCAGAATCTTGACAGGTCTTAGAAGCTGTAGACCTCCACAGCAGTGGTATCACCTATGTTGGAATCAGCTCAAAGTTCCCAGGTTTTCTTTCACCCTATGGTTAGGCAGTTAGCCATCAAAAGACTCACCAGTGCTGACAAGTCGCTAAGTTGGGGCACAATCACTTCAAACCAGTGTGCTTTCTGCGACAGTGCAGACTCACGTTCTCACTTGTTTTTTACTGTCCTTTATCTAAGTACATCAGGTACCATTGTAATATTATTCCGGATGGACACTATTGCCTTCCAGAGAACTGGATAATCATCTCTGGTGTGGCATTCAAACTCTTCGTCACCACTTATAAGCTTACACAGTTAGTCATTGTGTATGGGAGTTGGAAGGAAAGGAATTCAAGAGAACTTCAACGGGTTAAACATAGACCAATTAAGTTGTCAAATTAATCACCGTGGACATCAGAGTAGGACTTCATGAGAGATGACATCAGCTGCCCAGATTTTTTCCCAATGCTTTTGGCCTGAAGGATAGTGATGCAGCTGCTATATCAATGGCATATTTCTTTGTTTTCTACATTGTGTTTATTTATAGGATAAAGTTGTGGATTTTCTAACAGAATCTTGAAATAGGGGCCTGAGATACTAAGAGATATGGGTTTTCGTAGATGGTTTTGTGGGCTTCTTATCAAGGATTTGATTTTTGAGACTGCCCCACAAGATCTGCTGATGAGTTCACACGTTGAAGAATCATGCACAAGATCTTATGTTCTTCATTTGAAAGAACAAAATAAGTTCTTCACCAAGACAATTTTGCTCTTAAACAATATGTTCTTCATTTGAAATAACAAAATAAGTTTTCACCAAGACAATTTTGCCCTTAAACAAAAGGACAAGATGGTCAACTCACTGTCAGGTTCATTTAATGGACAGAGTTTTTCTCCCCAAAGTTGATTGGAATGTATGTCATTACTGGAAAGGGGCAAAAATCTTATTCTCAAAAGGGAGGTGATAACATGAAAAAATGGGTACAAGTGGATACGCATTAAGCGTATTCAGAATTTTGAAATGAAGTTGAAATAGAACTCGGTACTAGAGGATACCGCTGCAGCAATCTGATATTTAAGAGGTCACATCTATGATCTTGCAGGCACAGATAATACAAATTGATAACTAAACTACCATTCTTTCTGCTAATGATAAGAAAACTACCAAACTTCTATCAGTTTTGCCTTCTTTTGTCAGGAGAAGGATAATAGAAGAAAAGAGCAACACCCACCTGACGTGTCGGGAGGTTTCTCACTCTGTACTCTTCAATATCTTGAGCCTTAATATCCTGTCTATAAGTGAGAGCTCTACAATCCTTGACCCTCCCTTGCAGTTCCACAGTTATCTTTCCAACTCTGTGAATATCATGCACTTGGAAGTCTTTAATATATCCTGTTTATAACATTCGCAAAAGCAAATCTGAGATGGGGAAGTGGAAGCAGAGACTCGATAATAATATAAACCCAAAAGACATCATCTTGCTATACTTTTGAATATTTAGAAAATATATAATAAAAAATAAATAAATATATTATGACCGGAGTAAACAAAAGATTGGACTTTCATGAACATCAAATATAATTTGTTCTTCATTAGTCTCTAGTTTTTGTTAGCGCGAGATTCTTTACAGTCATATTAACTGTTTCTGAACAGAAGTCAACAAGTCATTGCTCAACACAACTTGGATCAGCTACAAGTTACAAAGAGTAAATTCCTCCACCCATTTAGTTTTGTCAAATAGTAAATTAAGATTCATAATCTCTACTCACTTCCTCTGTGGTCTCAGTCCATTTCCTTTACCATCCCCAACATATCTCTGGTCACTCTCACTAGTACATTCGAGGCCTTTGTTGGACCAGGGCAAACCACATCATGACCTCATCTATTGTGTTTAAATTAACTCCATTCCAAGAATATACTGTCAATGAAGAAACAAAAACTAATAAATTGTAAGATCACGGAAATGGTGTTCTCTGAAATTTTTTCTAAGTAGAAAAAACATTGCTTCTTCAATGACTCAATACACTAATACACCTTAAACTAAGGGAGTTCAGAAAGAAACAGAATTTTAAATTTCCTTGAATTGTAAAAGGAAATTGTTTTAGTCAGTCATCTTACCGTATGACATCATTCCCTACAGGCTCACTAACTATAGGTCAATTCAGCAAGATTCAACCTCCTTCCATATGAGTCCGATAAATGCACGAAAGCGTCCCTTACAATTGGAAAGCTAACACACCTTCAGAAACTCATATAAAAAAATAAGAGGGGGCTTGGATGTGTTTTAAAAATTGTGTTTAAACTCTGCAATTGAGAGATTACCCACTGCAATCAACCAAAACAAATAACGTCTTCAATCTTCAGCAACAATTCAGACAGAATTTGACAATCAAAATAAATTTGGAAGGAAGATAGGGTACTTTGATAAAGAACACACACACACACACACACACACAGAACGAAGAACGTTTTCTAAACTGTTCATTCTTCTAGAGGAGAAAATATATCGAGTGCCAGAGTTATAATAAGTGTGTGCATGTAATGTAAGTTCGCTCACAAATACAACACAAAAATAGGAGACTACCTCAAGGCTTCATGACAACCAATAAAGGCACACTGCTCTGCAATTATTCCATACCAAGCAACTTTGGATACTTAATATATCTACTCAACTGAGCTCTGAAATTACGATTTTTTCTTTTGTTTTATTTTGTTGTTATAGCCAATCAAAACCTCTACAACGCTAAAAGAGATAGTTTACTGACTAACTAACAAGCCATATCTGATTACGTTCACAGCGACAGAAGAAAATAAAACTACCAAAAGCATGACTAAGCCATAGAATCCATAAAATTCAACCAATGGCCTATGGATCGATGCAGAATGCAGGAAAAACACTCCAAAAACATATTAATGACAAGGCCCCTTGCAGAAGAATCAGAAATGAATCGCTTGAAAAGTCTGCCAGTTGCACATCCTCAAAATTATTCACATTACAAACAGTGGAGCACTAAGACTCGCCTATTATTCTCACAAGTGAAACTACGAATGCGAACTCTGAAAACCCAAATGGACAAGTGTTTTTTTTTTTGTAAAGCTGCGGAAGATACAATTCCGTGGTTAATGGGCAGAAAAACAATAACAGAAGACTGAATTCTTCGTTGGCAAGAAGAGCTATAAGTTTGTGTTAAGTCTTACAGGCATGTATTGCATACGAACATAAGATACCTCGATATTTCATAATGTTGAGGAAGGCGGCCATGACTTTGGAAACTGGCTGAAGTTGAGCTGTGGCAAAACCTCTTTTTTCCGCGTTAACAATTTTGCTGAGAGCTTCACTCAAAATCCTCCTCCCCATTTGTTTCTACTATTGCTTTTCCTACTGTTAGCAACTGTGGGTTCGTTAGCATTCTGAATAGATGTTGAAAGAACAATAGTTATTAAATTGCATCCTTTTACATGAATTGAAACACACCAATCAGAAAAACAAATAAATGAAAAACACCTAAACAAAAGTTCCAACTGGATATGGTGCTTGTAAAGCAGTGGTTGCTAGGTTTAGTGTGTATAACACTTGTAGGCGGCAAATTTTGTATAGCATAGCTGCAATCTTTTGTAGCACAATTATGAGTTCCAAGCTTTGCCCCAGTTTCTCATGTATTATTTCTCCCTCAAATCCAAAATTTACAGTTCCCGGAAAAAGTTCCGACAGATGATAACTGAAAATTTAAAAAACATGACCAACACAGCAGTGCCGTTCTTCTCAGTCTATACTAAACCTAGCAAAATGGTCTTTTACCAGATGGGCAAGACCATTTGACCTGTTTATATATAAGTTGGGTCCTGCCTATTTAATAAACAGGTATTAGTTGGGTTAGTCCATTTAAATCCACTTATTAATGGGCGTAATTGGATTACACACATAACTTATTCGACATGCGATTATAAAATCAATAAGATACACCACATTATATTAGATGCGTGGCCAGGCCTATCCCTTCTAAAAGATGTAGGCGTAGTTTAAGCTGGGTCCTTGTTATTAAAACAAATTCACTATCTCACATCTGAATTCATTTTATTACCAATGTCAACGTGTTTGCCTCAGACATCGCGTGAGTTTTTAGTATAGAACCCACACCATGGTCCTATCATCAAGACAAATTAGGGTTTTCATTTTAATCCTGGATGGAGTCTACATTATGAGTACTGAAAGGCTGATAGGCTACACTTAAAATAGTTTTCACGTCTAATTTTAACATTCTACATTTTTACAGCTATCTATCCATCTAAAGTTGCTATAATTTACTTGCCCCATCCAGATGTGTTGGAGGCACAATTTTGACGCCCTTGCCATTCTTCTTTTCATTTCCTTGAAAATTTGGCTATGGAATCGGTAACGTGTTAAGTTCAAGAAATGTGATTCTTTAGGTGAACTCCCCAGCTATTATTTTTCCATCAACTAACAATTCCATCAAACAACTTAACAATCCTGAGTTAATAGTAAGAGAAAAACGATTCTCAAACTAATAAATCAAATTACTCAACTAAGAGCATATATTTTTAAGGATAGATCAAACTCTCGTCGCAAAACAACTATGAGCATTTTGACAATGGGTATCAAAGGTTTGGTTGTGTTTACACAGTACTATAAACTCAGACTGCTATGAACAAAAAAGGATTTCGATAACCAAATCTAGCCCAACCTCTATAATCCTAACCAAACTGTCTCTTTTCTACAACAGATACAATCAGAAAAGCAACATTTATAATCTTCTTGAGCTGTACCATTTTAGAATCACAACAGATACAAATGCATAGAAGAGCAATTTCGAATATATAATCACTATCAACTAACATTAACGGTAAGGAAGGCGAAAGAGGAAGATAACGGAGCGAGGGAGGGTTCGAATCACCTAGCTCAGACGACAATCACAAACTCGGTGCGCCTTCCACTATTGAAGCCGTCCGTCTTCTACTGTCTGGGAAATCACGAGAGAGAGCAAATCTAGGAAGAAAAATTATGGACAGGGTGATGTTTGGTGTTTTGTTAACTAGTAGGGAGGCCGATTGTAAATATAACGGTGTTTTTGGGCTACATAAAAAAATTAAAAAAGGATGTAAGTGGAGATATTGAAAAATAGGGGGTGAAGGTGAAGTTCAACAATCGGTAAAGGGAGGATTCTTTACTTCATCAGCTCTCAATCGAGGGTTTCGTTTTCAGGCTCGAGACTGTCTGAGGCTCCGGCACAGAGAGAGACGAGGGGATGTTTCCCGAGGTTGGTTGCCCCTCTCTACTACTCGCCGGAGCCGATGATTTCGCCTCGCAATCAACCTTCCTCACTCCTCCTCATCATCATCCTCATCATCATCCATATATATATATATATATACATACAAACACACAAACAAGAAAGAGGCTGTGACGATGAATCTTCTCGAGCAGATGAGTCAGACATGTGGGGATCGGACTCGCATTATGGCAGGGTAACTCTGTTGTTGCAGCCATGGCGATGTCGTGTTTCTTCTCTGTCTGAATCAGTCCAAACAGATCTGAGCCTCTCTTCCTCACCATCTGCAGAGTCAGATCTAGCGGTGCTGGGGATGTTGTATCTAACGCTGCTGGGGATGCTCCGATTGATTACGGTAAATTTAAATGTACTTATTAATACTGAGGTCTGAGGAAATGACAGAACTTTTAGGGTTTGTCTCATGCACGGTTCAAGAGTGAGGCTCACTGCAGATAGATAAAGGGATGTTTCAGAATTCACAGTGTTGTTGCCTCCCTCTCTGTATTTTTAATCGGAGCCGATGATTTCTGAACTCTAATCAACAGCCCTATGGAGCTTGCACAATCTCAGCTTCATTAGAGGGTATAAACTTAAATTACATACATAATAATGGAAATTTAAACAGAATTGGAGATGCTCTGAATATTGTGCTTAGGCTCCAGTTGTTAGCTAGTTATTTACTAGCAAAGGGGATTTTAACTTAGGTTATTTAAGAATGAGGCTCTCTGTCGAGGAGTTTTAGATGTTTCATTAGTGTGGACTAAGATTGTATGTTCAATGAAGCCGATGATTTCTGAACTGTTATCAGCAACCCATGATGGTGATAACTTACTCCAGTGTAGGTTGCTTCACTCTTAGTGCGTGTTTGGCAATCCTTTTTAAATATCTTTGCTGAAAATTGTGTTCAGTGTACAATATTATTGATTCTTATGTAAGGTCTTTTGATGCTTGCACTAGTATTCCAGTCTCAGCTGGGGGATGTTTTATGCATTCGTTATAAAATCTCAAGTAGTTTTTCACTCCAAAAGAATGAGGCCGTGAAGATGATTTCAATGAATATATCAAGCCAGTTCTATCTTGGCATGGTAACCATGAGGACCTCGGAGAATTACATTCTCTCAGGCTCAAAGGCGAATCTGAGCCTATTTTCTCATTCCGCTCACATTCAGAGCCTGTTTGGTTCCAGCTTAAAATCTCATTGGTCTGATGAAAATAATCTGGAGTGAATAATATGGCTTAAATTGTCTGAGCCTCCCTAATTCCAGTCTCAACTGCAGGATTTTTTAAGACCGCAAGCTATAAGCTTTATTCTCTTACTCTCACACAGGCTACTGTTGTTGCAGCTATGGAATCTTACCATTTATTGCATTACATTTGTATTTTGAGAACTATCACGACTTTTTTGGTACAACGTTTAAATTTACCTAGATACTGGACTAGCTAAACTTTAAATTTACCTAGAAGGGTATTTTACAAAGACCAATTCAGCAGACAGGTAATGCCCCAATTTCTTTTATCGGTAAGAGGAGGATTCTTTACATAAGTTTCAATCGAGGAGGGTTTTTCTTTTAAGTTCGAGACCGACTGAGGCTCCAGCAGAGAGACAGACGAGGGGACGTTCACCAAGGTTGGTTGCCCCTCTCTGCCACTCGCCGGAGCTGATGATTTCGCCTTGGAACCAACCTTCCTCACTTTTCGTCGTAATCGTGGTCCTCCTCCTCCTCATCATCCCTCTCTCTCAATTGAATCACATATGTATATACACACACAAACAAGAGGCTGTGATGATGAAACTTCTCGAGCAGATGACTCAAACATATGGGATCCAACTCGCATTATGGCAGGGTAAGATGTCGTTTATTCTCTTTCTGATCACTCCAAACAGATCTGAGCCTCTCCTCCTCACCTTTTATCTGCGGAGATCTTTGATATGTCGTTTTTGCCCCCTGTATGGATCAATACCCGTATGTGTAGGTCTATCCACAGGCATGATGCACTTGGTCTCATTCTCTCCATATGGATCCATTCCCATATGCATAGTTCTATCCAGAGGCTTGATTCATTTGTTCATGACATCTCCATCTTGCATTCCAGTTGTTGCTGCTGCTGTTGTTGTTGTTGTAACAAGCATATCTATCTCTCTAGCTTGCAATGTCAACGCTCTGTCTCTTTCTGAATGGGGGCAATGACGATAGAGCTCTAAGAGTGATTGGGGCGTTTGAGGGTCTAAACCATATTATTGGCGGGGCAACCCAATTCCCTCACTTGAGAATTAGGGTTTTTGCAGCCATGTTGGAGTACCCCTCATACATACTAATCACTAATAGATCTGAGCCTCTTCACTCGTTTTGAAGACACAGAGGTTACAAGGTTCCTAAAATTTGGCACACTGAAGATATGAAAGTGTCCTTTCCCAAACTGGAAGGGTGAAAGTGTCTCCATGTCAAACCTGAGGGGGTGAAAGTGTATTTTACCCTTATCTATATCTATATATAGAAAGTTTTATTTGCATGTGATGTTTTTTTGGTCAAAAGAGGATCACTTCTTCAGTCTCAAGCTTGTGACTGACTGAGGCTCCAGCAGAGACACGATAGGATGTTCCTTGAGGTTGGTTGTCCCACTCTGCTACTCGCCGGAGTCGATGATTTCTCCTCGCAACCTTCCTCACTTCTTAACCTCCATCTCTCTCTCTCTCTGAATCATATACATTCACACATATATATACATGAGGCTGTGATGATGGATTTTCTCGAGTAGATGACTCAGGCATCTGAGATCCAATTCGCTCTATGGCGGGGTAACTCTCTTGTTGCAGCCATGGCGATGTCAAATGTTCATTGTCTGATTACTCAAAACAGATCTGAGCCTCTCTTCACCTTCCATCTGTAGAGATCTTTGTTCCAACGGCAGTGGTGGTTGTATCTGGTGCCACTTGAGATGCTCTGATTAATCCTCCTCATCCTCATCATCATCATCCATATATATATATATAAATATTCATATACACACATACAAACACGCAAGAGGCTGTGATGATGAATTTTCTCGAGCGGATGACTCAGGCGTCTGGGATCCGACTCGCATAATGGTGGGGTAACTCTGTCTGATCACTCAAAACAGATCTGAGCCTCTCCTCCTCACCTTCCATCTGCAGAGTCAGATCTTAGGTCCAACGGTGGTGGTTGTTGTTGTTGTATCTAGCGCTACTGGATATGCTCTGATTGATTGCAAGTGGATTCCGGTAAATCACAAGGTATTTATTAGTACTGATGAAATCACAGAACTTTTAGGGTTTGTCTCAAGAATGCGGCTCACTGGCAGAGAGGTAAAGGGATGTTTATTCAAAAAAAAAAAATTGTATTTAAAAAAAAAAAAAAAAAAATTCACAGTGCAGTTGCCCCTCTCGGCATTTCTAATCCGAGCCCATGATTTCCTAACTATGGATCTTGCGCACACTCAGTTTCATCGCTGTTGAGCTTATACTAAAAGAACTGGCATCTGAACCACGCCATGAATTCATCTTTGCACTCTAACCTGGTTGACTTTTCAATTAGTTGCTGGCTTCATTAGAGGGTTTAAACTTAAATTGCATATAAATTAATGAACATTTTAACATTATTGAGATGCTCTGAATATTGCGCTTAGGCTCCAGTCGTATGCTAATTATTACTAGCAAATAAGATTTTACGGTGGGTTATTTCAAGAATGAGGTTCTCTGTTCAGTGAAGCCGATAATTTCTGAACTGTTATCATTAGGCCGCATGTGTCTTGACTATAAAAAGCCAGTGTCAGCTCCCTTCAGCTACATACAGTCTCCTAACAGATTGAGTTTCATTCTTAGTGCATGTTTGGCAATCCTTTTTAAATATTTTTGCTGAAAATTGTGTTCAATAACAAGGGTATTGATTCTTATGTAAGGTCTTATGATGCTTACAGTAGTACTTGATTGGATATGTCACTTTTGCCCCCTGTATGGATCAATACCCGTATGTGTAGGTCTATCTAGAGGCTTGATTCACTTGGTCTCATTCTCTCCATATGCATCCATACCCATATGCGTAGTTCTATCCAGAGGCTTGATTCATTTGTTCATGACCTCTCTCCATCTTTTGCATTCCAGTTGTTTCTGCTGTTGCTGTTGTTGTTGTTGTTGTTGTTGTTGTTGGAACAATCATATCTATCTCTCTAGCTTGCAACGTCAACGCTCTGTCTCTCTCTCAATGGGGGCAATGACGATAGAGCTCTAAGCATGATTAGGGCGTTTGGGGGTCTTAACCATATTATTGGCGGGGCAACCCAATTCCCTCACTTGAGAATTAGGGTTTTTGAAGTCATGTCGGAGTAGCCCTCATACATACTAATTCCTAATATATCTGAGCCTCTTCAGTCGTTTTGAAGACACAAACAGAGGTTGCAAGGTTCCTGAAATTCGGCACACTGAAGATGTGAAAGTTTCCTTTCCCAAACTGGAAGGGTGAAAGTGTCTCTATGTCAAACCTGAGGGGGTGAAAGTGTATTTTACCCTTATCTCTAGAGACTAAGCTTCATTTGCACGTGATGTTTTGTTGGTGAAAGAAGGATTCTTCTTCACTTCTTCATTTTCAATCTCAAGCTCGTGACTGACTGTGGCTCCAGCAGAGAGATGGGATGTTCCCCGAGGTTGGTTGCCCCTCTGCTACTCGCTGGAGCCGATGATTTCGCCTCGCAATCAACTTTCCTCACTTTTCCTCCTCCTCCTCCTCATTATCATCATCATCATCATCCATATATATGTATATACACACACATACACTAACACATACAAACATGCATGAGGCTGTGATGATGGATTTTCTCGAGCAGATGACTCAGGCATCTGAGATCCAATTCGCTCTATGGCGGGGTAACTCTGTTGTTGCAGCCATGGCAATGTTGATTCTTCTCTGTCTTATCACTCAAAACAGATCTGAGCCTCTCTTCACCTTCCATCTGCAGAGATCTTTGGTCCAACGGTGGTGGTGGTTGTTTCTAGTGCCACTAGAGATGCTCTGATTCATTGCAAATAGGTTCAGGTATCAGTCATAATGAAATGACGGAACTTAGTGTTCAAATCAGGCACGGCTCATGAATGAGGCTCTCTAGCAGAGAGATGGGATGTTTTAGTGTTGTTGCCCTCTTTACATTTCATATTGGAGCCGATGTTTTCTGGACTCTAATCAACGAGAACCAAGTAAAGTGCAACACTTATACAAACTGTCAGTGATTGTCTGACACTCATTGGTTGTAGAGCACCACGTGGTGCTCTGTTGGAGCACTAAGAATTTCTCCTAATCAACAGCCCTATGGAGTTGGCCTGTTTATATATGTGTGTGTGTGTGTGTGTGTATATATATATAATCTCAGCTGGAGGATGTTTTATGCATTCATTATAAAATCTAAGTAGTTTTTCTTTCCCAAAGAACGAGGCTGTGAAGATGATTTCATGAAATATCAAGCCAGTTCTATCTTGGCAGGGTAACCATGAGGACCTCTGAGGATTGCATTCTCTGAGGCTCCTATAGTTGCAGCCAGGTAAATTGCTTGTATGCTTGAGCAAAGGCGAATCTGAGCCTCTTTTCTCATTCCTTCGACAATTTTCCTCTCTAGTCTCTACATGTATGCTACCTACTTTTTGTTTGTATTTTGTCATTTATGCATTCAAAGCCTGTTTGGTTCCAGCTTAAATTTTATCTCAATTATCTGATGAAAATAATCTCAAGTGAATAATGCGGCTTAAATTATCTGAGCCTCCCTAATGCCAGTCTCAGTTGGAGGATGCTTTATGCATTCATTATGAAACTCCTCAACGTCTTCTGTAATGACTGCAAGCTATAAGCTTTATTCTCTTACTCTCACACAGGCTACTGTTGTTGCAGCCATGGAATCTAACCCTCTATTGCACGCACCTCGATGACTTATTCTACGGTGCTGGAAATAACAACTGTGTAAGCTCTCCTTTGGCTTTCTTGGGTTTGACACTTAGACCTCACGTGAGCACACCCTAGGACCTCCCAGGGCATTACCACTGGGGCAGCTTCACTGACATAGCTGTTGAAGTAGTTTTTCTCTCTGAAAGGATGAGGCTATGAAGATGATTTCAGTGAATATCAAGCTAGTTCTATCTTGGCAGGGTAACTAGGAGGACCTCTGAGGATTGCATTCTCTTAGGAACCTATAGTTGCAGCAATGTAAATTGCTTGTATGCTTGAGTAAAGGCGAATCTGAGCCTCTTTTCTCATTTCCCTAACCATTCTCCTCTTCAGTTTCTATATGTGTGCTACCCAAGTGTACCGAAGTTTGGCACACTGAAGGGGTGAAAGTGTCATTTCCCAAACTTGAAGGGGTGAAAGGGTCTTTCTGTTAAATATGAGGGAGTGAAAGTGTCTACTACCCTTTACCTACATAGAGTAAGTTTTATTTGCACTTGATTTTCTTTGGTGAAAGGAGGGTTCTTCTTCACTTATTCATTTTCAATCGGGAGTTCCGTTTACAAGCTTGAGACTGACTGAGGCTCCAGCAGAGATACAATGGGATGTTCCCTGAGGTTGGTTGCCCCTCTCTGCTACTCGCCGGAGTCGATGATTTGTCCTCGCAATCAACCTAGTGTTCCATTTTCGCTAGTGTTCCATTTTTGGCATGATTAAATCCCCAATTTAGCGATCTCGATCGCTAGTGTTCCATTTTTTGCATAATCCAATTCGCAATTTGCTGTCTCAGAGAATTGTGGTAACACTGGATTTGACATTTCATTTTTGCCCCCCTATTCTTCACGGAGTACTTCACACTAATGGCCAGTTGTGGCGTTTTAGAAAACTGTTGTGCAGGAAGTGATCTGAGAAAGCTGCTGTAGAATTCCCCTTAAAAAGGATGAGGCAGGATATAGATGAGGCTGTGAAGATTATTTCAATGAATACCAAGCGAGCTGCATCTTGGCATGGTAACTCGGGGCCTGACTTGAGTGAATAGGTTCTCGCGTAAGCAGTTCCTCAAGTTGCAGCCGAGACAGTGCCTCATTTGCTTGAGCAAAGGCGAATCTGAGCCTCTTATATCTCTTTTTTGTCCTTACTCCTCGTTGTGATGCAGTTAGTCTGGGGGTGAACGTGTCCTTTCCCAAAGTGGAAGGGGTGAAAGTGTCTTTTACCTTTATCTATATAGAGTAAGTTTTATTTGGGTCCGATGTTTTTTTGGTGAAAGGAGGATTCTTCTTCAATACTTCATTTTCAATCTCAAGCTCGAGACTGACTGGGCTCCAGCAGAGAGACGATAGGATGTTCCCGAGGTTGGTTGCCCCTCGCTGCTACTCGCCGGAGTCGATGATTTCTCCTCGCAATTAACTTTCCTCACCTCCATCTCTCCATCATATACCTTCACACACACACACACACACACACACACACACACACACACACACACACACACACACACACACACACACACACACACACATATATATATATATATATATATATATATATATATATATATATATTCCTTTACCCAAGCAGCCTCTGTAGAATCTGAGCTCTCAAATCTGCATGCTTTCATGGGTAAATTATAGAAACCACCCTTTGTGTTTTGAGGCTGTGATGTAGTTTTCTAGAGCCGGTAATTAAGTGACGATGGTGCTTCAATAGTGGCGTGGCAACGCGGAGGGAGTCTTGTCTCCCCTGGTCAGTTGCTGCCATGGGAAGGTCATCCTTTTCTGGTTTCCCTCACAGATCTGAGCCTCCCCTCACTATCTCCAAGAACACTGAAAAATCTCTCCCTGGTGACACACACATTTTGTTTTTTAAATCCTGTATCAGAACTTGCAGGCGTGAATTCAAATGTGTTTCTTATGCTGCAATTAGTTGTTTTCTCCTACTTGCAATCCCCATGCGCCCAACTCTGAGATTCTTAAAATGAAACGTATCTGCTGAAGTACCTGAAAATATTAGTCAAGGATTATGAGGTTGAGTTTGTTGTGATGAGAAATGATGTAGAATGTGTTGGGGATTGGAATTGATAATTGGGTGTAGTAATTGTACTAAGAATGAAGATAGGGTAATGCTTTTCCATCCACAGAGAGTGAGTTGCTTGAAAATAGAAAAATTAAACATAAGGTAAGTTTCGTTCATCGGGTCGCCTTGGCGGCAAGCTTGTATTAAACTCTTTTATTTATGAAAAGGAGTGTATCCTGAAAATAGAAGTAAATGTGGAAAATAAATTAGCATGATTGTTGGCATGTAAACCTTTTCTTGTTGGCTATTGACCTAATTTTAATTTCTAAGTTAACATCACTATAATCGGACAATTTGCTTAAAAAGGGTTTGGCAACTCTCTGACCATGATCAACCCAACTTTGGCTGGGGTTTGGGCATTTTGTTACTGCATCAATCGAGAAGTGCTGATGGATTACTCAATTTTGGGCAGTTTGGGGTGGGTTTTGCTCACACCCAGTGGTGGCTCTGATTCATCATGCAATTTCCTGGAGCTGATCCTTTCTGAACTGCAATCAACAATCATCTCTCTTTGCGATTTGAGCACTGGAAACATAAATATATCGCATTAGACTGGAGCCTGAAATCTCACATGTCCTGCATACATAGGTAAATAACAGATAGTATACTTGAAGTTGTGAGCCTGTGATGATCGTTTTATAAAGCCATAGATTCAGGCGAGGATCACTATTGTATGTTGGTGTGGCAATGACAGAGGGAGCAAAATCTATCCTGTTGCAGCCATGGCGTGTGGTCACTGATCTTTATCGCAACATCAATCCCAAAATTTATCCTGTTGCAGCCATGGCGTGGCAATGACATCAATCCTGTTCATTATAAGCATGTTGGTTATTGTGATGGTTGAATCATATTTGCTTTGTAATATCTTTTCTTCTAATAGGTAATAACTTATCTCTTACCTTCGATCAAAAAAAAAGGTAATAACTTGGTATGCTCTTGTTAAAATGGTGGCTTATCCCAGAGTGGGAAAAGCGTCTAATTTTAGAAGGATTGCCTTTGAAAGCGCCATGATAGCGCCTATATATAATATTTATGTAATATATTTTAAGCAGAAAACTATTATTTTCATGAGTGTGCAACTTGGACTCATATTGAACATCATGTTATGTAGAGTAAGATAAGGATTAAGTTTGCAAATACGTATGATGAAACTCTCATAATGTTGTAAGAGATAAATTTTTAACTTAATTTGTAAATATGTTGTATCTTTTGGAGAGAAACATGTTTAAGTAGTTGAATTATCAAATTGATGATAAGGATACAAGTTGGGGTTGACCATCCAGTTTAGTCACAGATATTAGGTAATTAGTCTTCGAAAACTAATTCACTTACGAAAGGGGGCTCTCTATTTTCGGAGGGTCTTTAGAGCGCGGTTTGGCCTCCATAGCGCCAGAACAAGTTTTGAGATCGGGAGCAACACCCCTTTGAGAGGTTTGACGTGACTATGGGCCTATCTATACCAATGATTAGGCCCATGATTTCTGAATTAAAAAGAATGCCCTTCTGTGCACTGATTTGTAAGTAGATATTCAGTGATGCATGGGACCACCGGACTAGATAGAACCTATGTTGCACGGGTGCTTCTGGAAGGTCTCGCACCCGCACAGGGTGTGCTTTGTGGATAAGACAGGGTCATTTTTTAAGTTTTAGTTGAGAGGTTCTCTAAAATACAACTACAATGTAACGCAAAAAAAAATGTGCATCTATGTAGGATAGAACTATACAATAATTGGATTCGATAAATCTGAATGCCTACACTGACACAATTTTTTCTTTTGTTTCTACCTTTTACAGGCTATGGATTTTGGAATCAAGGGTGTGATTTGTACCTGGCTAGTAAGTTAAGAATTATCATCGTTTAATCACAGTTTGGCTGATACGAAGATAGTTTGGTTGAGATTTCAGGTAAAGTCTACACCTTAAATAGTAGTGGTGTTCTGCATCTCAACCATTAAACCATTTTCTTAGTATAAAGGTGAAACTTAGATATATAGATGTCATAATATTCTGGCTGTGAAGATGATTCCAGTGAATGCCAAGCCAGCTGCATCTTGACATGGTAACTCGGGCCCTGACTGAGAGTATAGCTTCTGTGTAAGCAGGTATTTTTCTCAGCTTCCTCAAGTTGCAGCCATGGTAGCGCCTCATTTGCTTGAGCAAAGGCGAATCAAAGCCTTTTCGGTCTCGTTCTTGTGCGTACATGTACAGTTTTGGCATATTTCTTGTTTTAGTTGTTCTGTAGGGAACTTGGACTTAACATATTTAGCCATTTAGGTACGCCGTAGACTCCAAAAGTTTAAACTGGAAGTGGTGCGAGCACGGGAATTGATTCTTGAAAATTTCCTAGAAAACTCATTGAGTAACAGAAGAAATTGTCTTTATTTCATATTATGTAGTTTTATGTGAATTTCAAGACTCGTCAAGAATATCCTCCTCTGTAGTAGTCAATATTTGAAGTTAGGGTTAGGGT
Source organism: Linanthus parryae (assembly GCA_023055425.1). Taxonomy (NCBI): domain Eukaryota; kingdom Viridiplantae; phylum Streptophyta; class Magnoliopsida; order Ericales; family Polemoniaceae; genus Linanthus; species Linanthus parryae. Next base: position 124,142,718 of record JALGPY010000003.1, on the reverse strand, counting down.
TGGCATGGGCGGACCTATATGGAGACAAGTGGGGGCGATAGCCCCTCTTAAGTTATATTATATACAACTTTCACCCCATATTTTGTTAATTTACTCATATTAGCCCCACTCATATTACTTATTAGCCTTAGCGATCTATTAAGATCATCATTTTAACCTTTAAATACGTCAAAATTCACTGAAATATCTGTAGCATATATGTGAAGCTAGCTCTATAGTAGTCTATATTTGAAGTAGTTTATATTTGGTCATTTACACTCACCTACCACCTCTCTAGTAGTCTATATTAGAAGCTAGTAGAGTTCTTATATTTTGCTTGTGGGGGAGCAGGCGGATTGCGATTAGGTTAAAGTTCAGTGAGCTAGGCAGCTGGCTATATTGAGTATTCGCGAGGTGACTGATTCCGCCGAAATGACAAGTAAAGCCCCTCCGTACCAGTTCGCTTAGAAGAGGCTAGGAACAAGAGTCTTGCTACTACGATCTAAAATGCTCTTTCTCCTAGTTAACCTTCGACCAACTCGGCCATCCCGAATGGGCAGCACATGGTATATATCAATAGAAGAGACGGCATATTCCGTAGTAGAAGTAGAAATCCCTTAACTCGACCTTGTTTCGTGATTTAGGTGGAGAAACCAAAACCCCCCGTGGGAGTCCGGGCAGTGTCTCAGTCCCCGTGTGGCTGATTATCCGAAAAGACCAGCTAAGCAGGATAAGCTCTTTGGTCATTTACACTCACATAAAACACTATAATTTTTGGGTTAGTTACAATATTCCTTGGAAAGTGAACAATATTATACATTGTAGTATCAAATTAAACGAGCCAGCTCTGAAGCTTACGGGCCAACCTCTCCTGTTCAGGCACGGCTCGTGTAAACTCACCGAGCCCAAATATTGGCTCTAGCCTGACTCATTGAGCCCATGAGCCGACCTTTGACCGACCAGGTTTACGAGTAGCTAGGCTGGCTTTCAGCCATACTCCTCACCTTTGATCTGCTGTGACTGCTTGCTAATTGGAAAAACTTAGGTCGTGGTGGTGATGGTTGGTCAGTATTAAGAAGGTAGTTTTTAACTTTTTATCTAGCAATATTGCAGAAGCTTTTCGTTCATCTCAAGCAGACTCAAGAATGAGCCTCTCTGCAAGGATATGGGGATGTTTCTGAGGTTGGTTGCCCCTCTCTGCTCTCTTGTAGAGGCGGTGATCTGTAATCAAAAGCCTTCGTGTCTCTCTATCTCTCACAAACAAACATGTGCAGACATACATAGATTGATATACATACATATGGGTAGCTAAAATCCTTTGAAGTTGTGAGGCTGTGAATTGTGATAATAGCTTTCTCGGGTCAGCAATTCATAGATGATATGACCTCTTATTTGGGTGGCTGCACCAAGGGTCTTTGCTAGCTTCATCTATCTCGGTCAATAGATTTTGCAGCCGGAGTTGTTGTCCTCATCTGATCGCGTTGGCAGATCTGAGCATCCTTGATTCCACCCCTCTGAGTTGGATGATGTTTTATGCGTTCCGAGCCTGTTTGGTTCCAGCTTTAAATCTCAATTATCTGATGAAATAGTCCGGAGTGAATAATCTGGCTTAAATTATCTGAACCTCCCTGATTCCAGTCTCAGCTGGAGGATGTTTTATGCATTCATTATAAAATCTCAAGTAGTTTTTCTCTCCAAAAGATTGAGGCTGTGAAGATGATTTCAATGAATATCAAGCAAGTTCTATCTTGGCAGGGTAACCGTGAGGTCCTCTGAGGATTGCATTCTCTCAGGCTCCTATAGTTGCAGCCAGGTAAATTGCTTTTATGCTTGAGCAAAGGCGAATCTGAGCCTTCTTTCTCATTCCGCTCACAATTTTCCTCTCTGGTCTCTACATGTATGCTTCCTACTTTTTGTTCCGAACTTGTCATTTAGGCATATTCTTGTATCATTTTTTCCTTCGAAAACTTGGACCTTGAGTAAAAGCAAGTGTATGCTCATAGCTTATGTTTAAACTAGCTCCATGGAGTTAAATTTGTCTCTAACTCAGACTTGAGATTATGAAGAGAAAATAGCATTAAGAAACTGATGCGATATTGGATGCCTACTGGTGTAGTGGTGTGCTCAATATAAAAAGAAGCTGGGGTTACAGTTTTTGCATCAGGGATACGATACATTCCTTGGGTCATTCGGGCACTCATCTTGTTGTTTTTACCTGGCCGAACTTGACATGTCGTAATTATGGGCTCCTGAACATTTTCATGCTTAGTCTTTTAGAAAAAAGAATAACTCGTCAATATTAATCTTACCCATCCAACTTGTATCACCACTTATTTGGATCACTAATATCACTTAGTTTTGTTTCCAAACTAACATGCTCAACATACATGCTGAGTGGTATAGACTTGGCTCATTAGAGACAGTTCCTGTGCTTGGGTATACGAAATACATGTAGTTGAAGTGACATTCCCCCAGAGATGTTTTACAGAGTCCTGCTTAGGTATCCCTCATTGTCTGCTTCTACAGACTACAGCTGTGGCTTATATATTTGTGATAATGGTGAAATAGCACTGTGATTGCTCTAACCGTCTCTTATACACATGCGACTCTGTTTCTTTTATTCTATGACCAAGTGATTTGCATTCGCATCAGATTTGGATTAACTTTTCCTTGTTGATGCAAATTATAGTAAAATGCCTTTCTCTTTTTAAACTATTTATGTTGCAGGTATAGACTTGGCTCATTAGAGACAGTTCCTGTGCTTGGGAATACGAAAAACATGTAGTTGAAGTGACACTCCCCCAGAGATGTTTTACAGAGTACTGCTTAGGTATCCCTCATTTTCTGCTTCTACAGACTACAGCTGTGGCTTATATATTTGTGATAATGGTGAAATAGCACTGTGATTGCTCTCACCGTCTCTTATACACATGCGACTCTGTTTCTTTTATTCTTTGACCAAGTGATTTGCATTCGCATCAGATTTGGATTAACTTTTCCTTGTTGATGCAAATAATAGTAAAATGCCTTTCTCTTTTTAAACTATTTACGTTGCAACAACACAAGAGGGATGGTGATTGTCTCTTGTTATGGTTTTTATTGCTCGGTAAAAGTCACATTGTTTTCGTGTGTTAAAAGGGACCATGTATATTTAGCTGATCAGTTTTAAATCCTTTTATTCAGTGAAGTTCCTCTTTCCTGTGGAACGAATGGGTGACTCTTTTGGCTTAGCTGGTACTCATGTGGTACTTGTTAACGTCTGACATGTTTTATAGGACCAAGATGTTTCCTTACTAAACGCAGCTACTGGTTTGACCACAGAAATAGCAAGATGTCACAAGTATCACAAGAACTCGAGCTGTCTTTTCCTTGTTGCTGAAAACAAAGCAACCTGCTGCAAATGTGTGTATGGTCTCTGGATGTTCGTCGTGTCTGAAGTGGCCAGTGATTCATAACAAGAACAAGTAAGCACGTGGGCTGGTAAAGATCTCACCTTATCTTGCTTGCTTGCCCGGATGTTGAGCTGGTCCTTACGGGGCAAGTATTATCTGGCACATAGTTTTATGGGAACATGATATTTCTTAGTTCATTTCTTCTCAATGATTTGGGTTCCTGGCTGGTGGGACAACTTGGTGAAACCACAATTGAAGCTGAACTTAGACATGGAGTTGGGGAAGTGGCATTGTCAATTTTTCAAGTGTCAAACGCTTGTAAACTCGGCTGAGTGTTGGCCTTTTCTGTTTTTTCATTCTTCTGATTGTTTGGTTCAGTGGTTGTTGAAGATTGTAACGCAAAATCTCTTAGACTGTTAGGTCTACTATAACTGAGATAAATGCAAGTATGTAACCTTCTTGTGCCAATTCAAGAATGTTTGAACCTAACCCTGTATATTGCTGACTCTAGTAATTGAGTGTGGTTTTATCAAGTACTTCCTCTATTCTCTCTGAATATTCACCATTTTCATTTTACCACTATTGATTGAATCACTTTAATTTGGTTATTTGATTAGTAAAAGTGTAAAACGATGCAAAAATTTGATAATCTTTGCACGATGTTTGGGAGATAAGCTCATAAGTTGTATGTTTTCTGAAAATCTGTTTCTGGACCACTCTTGCCATTTTTGATAAAAACTCCATTTTCAGAAACCTATGGAATCTCATCTTTCTTGTTATTAAAGTAGACACATAGGGTATTCATTCTCGAGAATATGGTCATTTTCCATATTCTCCACGTAGTAGTAATTTCTCTTCAAAGTTGAAACTTTCTGTCAAACTTGTCTTTGCATAGCAGTTCTTGTTATTTTTGTAACTTGAGTTTTATAATAAATATGCATGATTTTCTTGATGTTTCTGAAAATAGACACATTTAGGTTGATCCTAAATTAATTTCAAGATTTTAGGAGATTCTTTGATATGGTAAATATGCCTCTAAAGTCAAAGCTACAATTCTGTCCAGAATTGTAGTTTCACCGTTTTTAGAAAACTTGAATTTTTGAAATTCTAAGTGTATTGTTTGATTTATTTGATAAGTGAACATCATTATATGTGCATTGGTGACATATAGGACTACTTGTCATGTAGGTTTGCATTTGTATTATGCATGTGTAAATTAGTTGTAACGAGTACGTTATACGTGTGATTGTAGACCTCGACCTCGTAGGAGATACTGGTTCTCGTTGAAGTGCTCGACTTACCTTATCTCTTTTGCTTGTGCTACATCTTAGTGGCAAGTACATATGTGAGACTTTTACTTATCAAAATGTGAGTGTTTCAAATGAATATTTGTTGATTGAAAAAGTATGCAAAGCATGATTTAATACTCGAAATTGTTTGGATATAAATTGAATCCTCTTTTTATGTCTTGGAACTTTACTTGCGATAAGTTGATAATCTGATTTTGTCTATTTTAAAGAGAAGAAATAAAATACTTATGTGCGAAACTTTAACTATCACGTTGTGTCCATGTGTGTGACGTTTTAAATGAATATCGTCTTATTTGGAAGAGTATAAAAAGCATGATTTTACTGAAAAAAATTCCGATTATTGATTTATACTGAGAACTCTTTGAATGACTTCTGAAGATTTGTATAAAAAATTTGGTTATGAGAAATAAATGTAATAAGATACCTCTAATATACTTAGGACGATGTACAGAGTACTGTTATTAATGGGAGGCGCCAAGCGATCCTCCATTTTCTTATGGCTAAGACCATTGAAGCAATGCTTCTTATTGGATAGAACGTTAATGTTCACAAATCCACCCCCGATGAGCCAAAATGTATCAAGATATTGAGTTTAATGGGTTTATAGAGCTATAGAGTGCTACTTATACTTGTAAGGGTCACTACGGTATAGGGGTGTCGACACTTAAGGCCTTTTAGCTAATGTTGTGAGCGGGGTTGACGAATGGGTTCCCTTAACGCTCGGGTGAAATAGGGTTTGATAGACCCTAGAAGGAACCCTTAGTGATTATTTCGTGATCCCTCTGTCTACATCGATCCTGCAGGTGGCTCTGGACATGCCTCAGCTAAACTTAACGGTTAAATTAGAATTGAAAGAAAGTTTGATTACTCTATTGATGTTGTTTGTGGCTCTGGATTGCCCTAATAAATTGAAATGATTTGAAATGCTTTGGCTACTCATGAACTAAGTTATTCTCTTAAATGGACTTGTTTACTCTGGATATGTTACTTACTACTCGTGGTTTCTCAATGTTATTAAATTGAGAGGTTTTTGTTACTCGGTTACTTCCAGTTGTTCCAAATTCTCCAACATGATAGTTTTGTTGTTTAGATCTTCTGATTTGTTTCAACTCATGCTTCCGTGCAACTCTTTGCTTTACTTGTCGTAGTATGTATTTACTCAGTTTTTACTGATCATTTCTTCAAAACTGCGTCGGCTTTTGCCATTTTAAAACCGCAGGTCATCAATCAAGGATGGAGAATGGGAAAGCGAATCGAGACGAAGTTGCGTGCTTAAGTTAGATCATTTAGAATATCATACAATTTTTATTTATTTACTTTTCTTTTTGTAGACTTATTTCGACAAGATTTGTACGAAATGTAATCTTAATAGCATAATTCTGCTTTTGGTTATCGATTGTCTCTTTAACCCTGAACCGAGATCCCGAGATGTTAAAGTTTTAATCCACAATCAATTTTTTTGTTTTTTTTTTGTTTTTAGACTTTTTGTAAATGTTTTTTTTTCAGTGAATTTTGGATTTATCCCAAAACCACCAGATACCCCAACGTAATTCATGATAAGACCGTTTCTCGATCTCAAGATCTTAAACTTATCCTTTTCAAGTTGCAGTGGATTTATTGTGTCTTTTTTCCTCATATCTGAAAGTAACAATAATGTCCCCACTAAAAAACAAAATTGTTAAATAACCGACTCTCATTATAATAAATAATATGGTAAAAAACAATGTCTACCCCTCTATTATGGATTAAATACACATACCCCTGCACTATGGGGAAATACAAATACCCCATGTCATAGTTAGAAATTAACGATACACTAAAGGAGGGATAAAAAACAAAAATACCCTTAACATTTGACGAAATTACCACAATATCATTTCCTTCCTTTCTCCTACTCATTTCCTAACCATACCCACCCCTCTTCCCCTCTCTCTCTCACTGTTCTCTTTCTCTCCTTCCACGTCCCTCTACTTCACCGACCCACAACCTTCCTCCACCACCACTTCCCAACTCCATCCCCGTCCAAATCCTTCACCGACCCACACTTGCTTCTTCTCCCCCCTCTTCTTTGTCTCCCTCTCCCTTCTCTATCCCTCTCCCTAGCCTTCTCTATCTCTCACGACTGACTGGTCGAGGAAGAAGTCTAAAACCTGAGCTCGTCGTCGCCGGGTCTCGGAGGACAGTTTCCCTATGCTACTCGCTCGAGCCGAAAAATTCACTTTAATTCAGCAGATCTCTGCCCCGTTGCTGACGATGCTGTTTTTTTTAGGTCGCTCCAGATGGTGGATTTTGATGGCTCGGGTAATTTCGGTTTCGATTGATATGGAGGAGGTTTGGAGTCGGAGTTTTGATTTTGATTTGAGAGGATGGCTTGACAATGCTCTTCTCCTTCGATTTGTGGTTAGTTCGCATTTGGTCTGGTTTTATTCTTGGGTCGGTGGTGGTGAAAGTGAAACACCTCCACATCTCAGAGCTGGGAAATCTACCAGAAGACCCCCAGACTCATGGGAGTGTCCTCCGCTAAGGCACAAGAATGCCCCAGCAAGGAGTTAAATCCTAATGGTTCTGTTACGAGATAGAATTAAAGAAACTGAACTCAAATCAAACTTACTATTAAACTTTGTGGACATCTAAATGAATGACTATATCCCAGATTCCTACGTACTCACATGTTCCAAAGTTCATGGCCGTTTCCCGGCTAAAGGACCTGCCCAGTTTCCGGCGAAGGGATGAATTTGACGATTCAGGGAGAGGAAATGGGTGCTACGAGCTCGGTTAAACCTCGCCAACATCAAGGAACCAATTTAATGTTGCTGAACTTAACCCAGAAGGACAAATTTAAGATCAAACGAATTAGGGTTCTTGACATCCCGACCCAAACCTTGATGAATTCCGAAATCTATTTGGGGCTATTTCTCCATACCCCGCAAGCGAACATGGGTAGCAGCAAGTTTTGAAGGGAGAGAGTGGAAGGCCGATTTCCATTTTACCTCCTTGAACAATACTGAAGGCTTATTGGGGATGAAGGACAAAATGGGATGAATGGTGGTTTATAACAGTTGGATCAGCTGTGGTGACTCAGCACAGAAGAGAGGGGATGGTGACACATATATGGGTTATGTGGCATCACCATAGGGTGTGAACACAATTTTCTTTCATATTGGGGTCCCAAGTGTAGCTTTAAGAAATCTAGGAGTAGAATTCGATATTACTTTGTCTTTATAAAATCGCAAAAACTACCCATTTCAGATTCAATATTCTCTATTATTCCCGCCCCACGCAAGGCTTCTCACTCTGTCACATACCAGTTGGAACTGAAATTTCGAAAATTTATACATTATCCTCGGAAATGTCAAATATCGTACTTTAACACCTAGTAAATTTCATGGATGTTACATTCGTCCCCGAAGATCACATACCATTCCATACTCCTTATGATCCCTTCATTAACTCTGAGTTGGCTCTTGTTACTCTTAACCTTCTCTATCTCTAGCATCGCCCTCTTATACGGTGTCATCTTGTTACCATGCACTAATATCTATAAGAGCTAGTATACCTATTCGTAACATTTTCTCCCTAAATCTATCCTTTGTTTTCTTCCTCGAGTGTAATGCCTCAAGACAAACCATTTCCGCTATTGAATGTCTTTACAGATCTTATCTACTATATGTTTGACGTGTCGCTCAATAACCAGTTTCCACAATACTTAAATTTCTTGGCTGACTCCAGGATTCCATAACTAACCTTACTTTATTGCCCGTCATTCTCTTACACACACCCAAAATAATATTTGACGAACTGTGAAACAGCCTGAAATTACAAGTCTTATCCTACCCTACCTAAATTCCACAATACCAGACCCTTCTTCGACATTCATCTTCTTAGGATTATTTATTTCATATCCAACCCATCGATATGTGCTCCACATTATTTATATCTGTAATTCCCGTTTGCACACTAGGGGTAAATTAGTAATTTGACACGTAAAGTTCGGTTACGAGTCACCAAAAATAATTAGTTAATTTTTTGAATTCATGATTTAACTGGTAGGCCGATATATAATTATTATTTTTATATATAAAGTTAAACTTATTAATAATTAGTTTACCTAAAACTAACCCAAAAAATACATTTTTTATCCTACCTAGAGTACTACCAAAGTATACTACATTTTCCCCTTACTCATGGTACACCCAAAGCACCAAATAAACTCTTCCCCAATTCCCTATTGGCCAATTGACCAAGACTATACACCAATTGGTCATTTGACTAAGACCAAAAACCAATTGACCCTAACCTAGGAGGACCTAATTTATAAATTCAATATTATTTAATACCCTCCTCCTATTCTTTTCTCCTCACTGGAAAACAAACCCAACTGAAAACAAAATTCCCCAAGCCCTCCATCTCCACTGACGGGAACACCCAACGCCACCACCACCACCACCATCACCACCTCACTTTCCCCCCTCCTCCTCTGCTTCTTCCCCCATCTCTCTCTCTCTCTCTCTCTCTCTCTCTCTCTCTCTCTCTCGCTCTCTCCCTCTGTCTCTCTCCCTCCCCTTCTGTGTTTTCTCCGGCGAAAAGCAGAGCAGCGGCAGCAACACAAGCGTGCCACCACCGCCACTGCCTACCCCATCTCTCACTCTCTGTAACACCCCCAAAATGCCCAAGACGAAGGCCCGGGGATGTCACTCCGTACCTGAGGTTAAACTCGAATACAAGGAGATTTTATAACATGGTTCTCAAGCAAAAACATCCATAAACTAATTAAAGCTAATCATTATTACAATCCAATTGTTCTTGCCTCAAACCGGGCATAAAGCAAACTAAAGTATTAAAGCATCTAAATTGTTCTAATATAAAATGAAAATACTAATGAATCAAATGATGAAACGCGTTCCCCTTCTATGCCAGATTCCCATCCTCTAGACCTGTGGTGCAGAATCAAAAAGAAACACCACAGTACAAAATCAGCATCAAATACTGGTAAGAAAACACCCAAGCATGTAAAATGATAATAGGATAGTTATAAAACAATGTCTCATTTACAAGTAGGAGTTTATCTCAAACATAGCTGAAATAAAGTTTTGACTCTTGTAATAAAACAAGTGAGTTCCCAATTCCATAATCTTTCAAAACCAATTCCATAATCATTAGGAAATCCAAAATCTCACATTAGTTCTTTTCCATTGACAAAACCAAATTCCATCATTAATAATTTGTTGTGACTCCGAGACCTTAAGTGTCGACACCTCCCAAAGACTTCTGGCGGCCAGAGGAGTGAGTACAGGGAGCTATCCGGGGACTTGCAACCGGATTAAACAAAAATAAATTGAACGGAAGACCGAAGTCAACACGCCCAATGCCAATAGTAACCAATAATAAATGGCCCCGCACAACTCTTCCACTTTACGTTATAGTTCATTGTTATTATCATGGTGATATTTTCAAGAAAATCATTTAACAAGTAAAAATCACATATTGCATGTCACATCACATAAACATATTTTGAGACGTAAAGAAATACAAGAATTCATTTGACACGAAGGAGTTAGGTACACTAGGCCTGGCATGTTTACTTACCTCAAAGCAAATCAACTACCGCAAATCAGTCCACGTACTCGATGTACTCGTCGTCGATGAACTCGTCACCTACACGTAACAATACCCTAATTAAACATAATACTCTAGCAATATAATTGCTATACTATGTACATGCATATGACACTCGACAGTTTATGTTTCTAACACCAACCCAACATTCCCTATTAAACTATTTAACTCTAACTAAAGAGATCACTGACTAACTAGGTTCACATTACACTAGTCACAACTCACAAATTCACTCAAACACATGTACTTAGGTTCAAGACTTCAAAACAAGTGTTAAAACTCCCAAAATCCAACTAATTTCCATGTCTAGACTCTCTTTAACAAACCCATCAGCATTAGTGACAAATTCAGCATCTTTTGACGACAAAAAACAGTCTTATAGCGACAAATTCTAACCTTTTAGCGACCGGGCCGATTGTATATTAACCCTAGAACATCAAACTAAGTGTCCAACAGTCACAATTTCGACTCCAATTCAATTAACCGGTGATTACCATTCACCTAACCAACCCAACACATCAAACAAGTGATGACTTCTAATTAAACATATTGTTTTGGCTTGATTTTACCTCTTACATAACCTAGGGTTTATGGGTTATCATGAACATCAATGGTTTTGATGATTTATGATGAATAGAATGAAATCAAACCAAGTAAAGGATGATAATAAATCTGAAATTTAACGATTACATGCTACGTACATGAATTGTAGGCAAGAGTTCAAGAGAACAAGAGAATCAAGAGAAAACAAGACCAAACAGCCGCCCATGGAGGGTCGGATGGAGAGAGAGAATCGGACGGAGAGAGAGAGAGAGAGAAAAGAGAAGAAGAAAAAGAGAGAGAGAGATATACCTGAACAGAGAGAGAGAGCGACGGCGGCGGCGTTGGAGCCGCTGCTGCTCCTGGCGTCGGGGAAGAGAGAGACCGAGAGAGTGAGAGAGAGAGGTACGGGTGAGAGAGAGACGTGAGGGAGAGAGAAAGAAAAAGAGAGAGGGTTTTATGAGAGTTGGAAAAAAATCAACTTCATAAGGAAGGAAACCCTCTTGAATTAGGAAACTTTACGTAGTAAGAAAAATTGGGTCAAAATAATACCAATCTGTGGTAAAAGACACATTTCCCCCTTAGTTTAGCCAAAAGACAACTACCTCTCCCAAACTCAATTAAAAGACACTAAAACTTTTAGATTAAAGTCACAAAGATCCCCCAAACTCTAGTAACCATTATAATTAACTCTCGACAATTAAATTAACTCCCCAAAACTTATAATAATATCACAAAATACTCATAGTCACAAAACGAGGTATTTCATCCTTCCCTCTTTAAAGAGAGCTTCGTCCTCGAAGATTTTACCAAATCCTCAACCACAATAAGGTATTAACTTCCACTCAATGGTACAACTACTAAATGCAAACCTGTGGTCATGAATGATATGCAATATAATATACGGAATATTATACTAAAAAACGAAGGATTACATCATCTCCCCCTTAGAGGAGTGACGTCCTCGGAACTCAAAGTACCTCGTCAAAAAGGTGAGGGTACTTCTTCCTCATTTCATCCTCCGCTTCCCAAGTTGCCTCTTAAGTGAGGTGATTTGTCCATAAGACCTTTACAATCTTGACACTCTTGTTGCGGGTGTCCCTTGTCTTGGTGTCTAGAATCTTGACAGGATGTTCCTCATAACTCAAAGACGGATCCAGTTCTACTGGTTCGGGATCTAATACATGGGATGGGTCAGGCACGTACTTCTTCAGCGAGATACGTGGAATACATTGTGAACAAGACCCAAATTCGATGGTAAATCCAATCGATAAGCCACTTCTCCAATCTTCTCTATGACATCATATGGTCCAATGAATTTCGGCCTCAACTTCCCTTTCTAATTGAACCTCATGACTCCCTTAGTAGGCGTAACTTTAAGAAATGCCTTTTCTCCAATTTGAAATTCCAATGGTCTCCTTTTCTGATTAGCGTAGGACTTCTGTCTATCCTGAGCTGCCTTCATTCGCTGCTAGATAAGTCTCACTTGGTCTGTCATCTCTTCAATTAGCTATGGACCAATTACTATTGTCTCGCTTATGTCGCTCGAACACAATGGTGTTCTACACTTTCTTCCATACAACGCCTCGTGCGGTGCCATTCCAATACTGGCATGGTAACTGTTGTTGTAGGAGAATTCTATCAAAGGTAATCTATCAACCCATGAACCTTGAAAGTCCATAACACACGACCTTAGCATATCTTCCAACGTCTGAATCGTTCTTTCGGTTTGTCCATCAGTAGCAGGGTGGAATGTCGTGCTGAATTTCAATTGGGTTGCCAATGCCTCCTGGAGTGCTTTCCCAAAGTGAGAAAGAAAGTTGGGTGTGTTGTGTTGTGTAGGGTGTGTTGTTTGCTTCACGCACCAAAGTGAGAAATACAAGAATTCATTTTGAGACGTAAAGAAATACAAGTCACCCCCTGGATGTAATGAGTAGGGTGTGTTGTGTGCTTCACGCATCAAATTTTCCTCGGTTTCCGTACACTTGTGTGGTACACACCATCTCCCTTTGTAACGGATACTTCCATCTTCATGGATCTTGAAATCCTTCGCTTGACCTTCTGCAATCTTCTTCCTTATCCTTTCCAACTTCACATCTCCAGGCTGGTTACTCCTTATCTCTTCTAAGACATCTGGCACAACTGTCATATTCCCAAGGATACTCTTTACTCCACCTTGTTCCACCACTTCAATCTCGAGCTTTCGGAACTCATGGCATAGTCGTTCTGGCAAAACTAGCATAGTATCTAAAGTATGGCTCGATTTTCGGCTTAACGCATCGGCTACTACGTTTGCCTTTCCTTCGTGGTACTGGATACGCAAGTCATAATCCTTTATGATCTCCAGCCAACGTCTTTGCCTGTTATTTAGCTCTTTCTGAGTGAAGATGTACTTGAGACTGCTGTGGTCAGTATACAATCTACACACTGATCTATATAGGTGATGTCTCCATATCTTCAGTGCGAAAACTATTGCTGCAAGCTCTAAATCATGCGTAGCGTAGTTCTCTTCATGAGTTTTTAGTTGTCTCGAAGCATAGGCAATAACCCTTCTTTCCTGCATAAGCACGCATCCTAAACCCTTCTTCGATGCGTCGATGTAAACGTCAAATTCGCCAGAATCATTGGGTAAAGCTAACGCAGGTGTTGTAGTCAACTTTTCCTTCAGTGTCTGGAATGCTTCTTCACAGTCTTCACTCCACTGATACTTTACCGTCTTCTTGGTTAGTGTAGTCAGCGGTCTAGCGATCTTCGAGAAATCTTTTACAAAACGCCTGTAATATCCAGCTAATCCCAGAAAACTTCTTATTTCTGACACATTCTTCAGAGTAGGCCAATCTTTAACTGCTGAAATCTTTCCTGGATCCACGGATATCCCTTCCTTTGAGATTATGTGACCCAGAAATGGAACGTGATTTAGCCAAAACTCACATTTCGAGAGCTTAGCATACAACTTCTCATGTCTCAAAGTTTCTAACACTTCTCTGAGATGTTCTTCGTGCTCTTCCACGCACTTTGAGTAAACGAGGATGTCATCAATGAAGACGACCACGAACGGATCCAAAAACGTCCTCATAACACGATTCAATAGGTCCATAAATACTGCAGGAGCATTAGTTAGACCAAAAGGCATAACATTAAACTCATAATGGCCATACCTCGTTCTAAAGGCTGTCTTCGGGATATCGGATGCGCAATTTAGCGTACTATTCGCAAGTATACGAATCAAGTAATATAGAGAGTATTTTCGACTCGGATTATCGATCCCACGGGGACTTTGCAGGTTTTATAATAATCAGTTTTAACTAACAGAGTGTAAAAGGAGGAATAGTTTGAGGTTTTGCTTACTAACTAAGTACTGAAAGTAAATAACTGAAACGTAAATCTTTTTGTGAAGGTTTTTTGAATAATCTTAAGATTGCAAAACTAGAGTTTGAGATACGAGGTCCCGGGATCCCCTAGGGTTCTTCAGATTTTCGTTCTTTGTTTGACATGAAAACACACAGCAGTCTCGTTATCCGTGCCACGTACCAATTGTGCAGTATCTTTTCTTTTCCTGCACGTTATCACAATCCTGCAGACTGTCGGATTCCTGTTAAGCTGCCTAAATCTGCAGTTTCGTTCTAAGGCTGCTAGGGTTTCTAACCTGTCCTGATGGCCCGGGTCAGATTCTCTAACAGTTTGGTCTCAACGATTTCAGGCTAGTCCTAACTCCCCTTCGGTAGTCGGCCCATCAGGGTAAGGTGCTAAATTCTGTCTTCTCTTCCTAACCCTAACCGGACGTTTTCACCTACCGGCTCGGGTCTGTAGCAATTTCGGGTAGCTACCCTGATCATGCATAAACAGTAAAATTCAAAGACATAATAACGAGTAAAGCTGCTGAATTTTGATAGTACGATCATGAATTCATAGTCAAAACATAGAACTAATCTTTGAAAACGAAACCCTAGGTTCACCGAGAACCTAGGTAAAAGTTTAGCTACTGAAATTCATAACGTAAATAACACATTTTTTGAATGAGAGAGAAGAAGAGCAAACAGGTGTCTTGAATCTGGATTCGCGTTTCTGTGCTCTCCGGGGATGCTCCAGCTTCTCCTTCGGTTGTGCTGTCTTGTGTTGATCTGTGCTGTTTTGTGCTGATGTCTCAAAACGAGTCTGGACGAGTCTTTAAATAGTGCTGTTTTTCCCGAAAACGCTTGCGCCAGAATTTACGAAAACTGCCATCGGTCCACCGACTCGGGGAAAAAAAGTCAAACTTGCTGCGTATATACGCAGGGTTGCGTATATACGCAACCAGGGGCCCACAACTCAGCATCCCCCACTCCCCTGCCTGCGTATATACGCAGCCCTGCGTATATACGCAGACAGGGCTGTGTCCTGGCCCGGCTTGGTCCTCTGGTGGGCCTGGTTGGGTCTTCTGGGTCCCACACTTCTGCCTCAAAATCTCCGGTTTTCCTTCCTCGGTGTCTTCATGCTTTCCCGTGTTCCCGTCTTGCGTTTTGACCCGAAACTTGTCAAAATTACCAAAATACCCCTGGGTCAAAGCCGCTCCAAATTCTGTCCAATCCTGACTCTGGCCATAGGAAAACTGCTGACTGAATTTGGGAGACAAAATCTGAACTTGACTCCGGAAACCCGGGACCGGTGCCAGAATGACCAAAATACCCCTAGGCCAAAACTGTTCCGGAAATCGTCACGAACATGAAATAGTTGCTCCTGACTCTGGACACCGGAAACCGAGACTCCTTACTCGGGCGTGGCCTGACTGGGACCCACACGTGACGGGAGTCGGTTTTTCGGCCGGACTCCGTTTCAGCATTATAACCTGTTTTCAGAAAGCCCTTGACGTCTCCGTTCTTTTGCCCCTGGTTTCACTTCAAAATTCCAAGTCAACCTCAATATATTTTCAACCGAGCGCGTCCCGGTGATTCTCGGTTTTGGCGTTTTCAGCTTCCTCGGTCGGTTTTCGCTGCTCGTTTTTCCTCCAGTCTTTCCATTTTCCATTCCGCTCTCCCTTGTACCAGTCTCGGTCAAATCCTGTCCCGAGCATTTTCTGCACGTTTCTCGAGGCGACCCCGGTTCTGTCTCGGCACACATCCCAATGCACTTTCCGAACCTGTTCCTGTAAAAACATGAAAAAACCCGCGATCAAATTCAATAAAAGTACGAAACATGCAGAAATTCACGAAGAGCAAATAAACGTCTCGTTCCTAAAACTGAGGCTTTCCGAGGGTGAATTCTGGCTAAAACACGGCTTTCCGACACAAAGACACGTCAAATCAGGCTAAATGATAACCCCTATTTGGGCGTTATTAAATACCCCCACACTAAACTTTGCTCGTCCCGAGCAAACTCCAGCAATATACTACAAATGCATACTATCCCGAATCAATCCAGAGCGGTGTAACTGCACTTATTTAAAAACAGTATTTATAAAAACAGTTTATGTATATATACATATATTTTTTTGGTGAGACTGGGCAATCTCTTCAACTCAAACTGAACATTATCAAGTTCTCATATTTCCCTAAATTTCAGAAACTGCGGTGATCGGAAGAACTCGCGGCCAGCCTAGGTTAGGAACAAGCACGAACACCACTTACTTCCGCTTTTGCACGCAAACCGAACGTATCCCTAACGCACACCTTCCGTGCTTTTACTCCGGGGGTAATGTAAATCTGCCGGCTTTGGGACGGTAGGATAAGTCATTTAGAAGCGATGTCCTAAACGTCACAGCACACTCACACATACCCCAATCTCACACTCCCTCACCAAGAAGACGGAAATTGAACCAAAATCACCTAAGATTCTAGACACTCAATTTCCCGAGTCCCGGTGTAACTGCCGTTCTCGCGGCCACAACTGTGAATGAATGTGAAACTGCTATTAAAATTGTCGGCATGGCGTTTTGAAAAATCAATCAGCATCCTGAATTTTCTGACTTTGATACGTTTTTTTTTCGTTTTTTTTTCCATCATTGTTTTTCTCGTTTTTTTTTTTTTTTTTTTTTTTTTTTTTTTTGCGGGGCAACACAATAAAAACAATAATATAAACCAGTCCAACTCTATGATAAACCAAAAACGTGGGGTGGCAGAAAAAATACTGAAATAAAATCTGAAACGACCACCCCCACACTAATTTCGAACCATGTAGTCAATCTGTAAAATAATCGCGCTTTTCCAACCGATCCTCCTCACTCCAAGGATGTCTAAATTGCACAGCGCGTCCTCCAATAATCCTGTCAACCCAAAGTCCCCCATGTCGTGCAGAAAATTTACGCACTACGGCTCTCCTCCTGTGCTCACGGTGTAATGTCGTGAGTCACCGTCACACCGAAGTGTGCTGCCGTCACTATCTCACCCTTACACACCCTCAAATATAAAGTAAAGCTCATCCACTATTAAATATGACAATTCTGCTCTACCCCAGAAAATCCCCCTCAACTCAACTCCCTCGTGCCATGACGCGTAGGAAAGGTAAAAATACTAACAATGATGCGAGTATCAAAAAACGGCTTCCTAGGTCAAACGGTTACCAAGAAAAGGATTAATGGATCAACGGGGCTCACTAGTGGACCTAAGGCGCGAGACAGGACGTGAGGTCCCCTATGGCCTATCACTCCACCAAATGATGTGGTGACCGTGATGGCGGGTTGACGACTACCTGGTGACGGTGGTCTGGCAGCTAGTCGGATACATGGCTCGGGAAACAGCTACTTGGGTTTTCTGACGTGCACTGGCTTTATTAACTCCCCTAGACAGATTCTCGCAGCTCTTCCTCACTTAAGTTCGTCCACTTCGGGAAATTTTCTATCATTAAGCTCTCTCCAGTTTTAAGCTAAATCCTTCGCCCAGTCTCAAAATTTTCAATTTTTACCAATTTTTGTTTATTTTTTTAATTATTATTATTATTATTATTATTTTATAAAAAGTAATGCAGTTACAACGCCACCACCCCCACACTGGATGGTGCCATGCCCTCATGGTACTATTCATCGGGCATATAATCTGGATTGGATGAGCTGGCTTGCCTCATCGAATGGGAACAACTGGTAGCATACGCAGAAAAAGAAAGCGAGAGACAGAAATTGAACTTGTGCACCCGGAGTCAGTTCTTACAGGTGCTGACTTTTCCGCAGAGATCGGTGGAGAAGGACCGTTGACCGGCTGCCGGAAAATTTCTCAACGGAAGTTGTCAACCTTCCGGCTCTATATGCGCTCTGCGAATGTGCAATCCCCGAGCACCATTGTGTGTGACAATGTGCTCCCATATGGTCGAGTATACTTTCGTACACTGGGGTCGATTGCTCCGTTGTGCCAAAAAATTGGTTTTGAAAAATCCCCAACTCGGATGAGTCCCTGTGACGGTCGAGTGTGCCAGAACACACCGGGGTCGATTCTTCAAGATTTTGAAAATCTGCCTTTCCTTGTACGAAATTTTCTGAATTTGCATCAAACTCCACGGATCTGTGTATGGAGGTAGAGAGAGAAAAATGGGGAAAAAACGTGCTACTGTCTGCGAAAAAATATATTTTTTCTTCTTCTGCCTGCGTATATACGCAGGAGACTAAAAAAATATTTTTTTTCTTCTTCTGCCTGCGTATATACGCAGTCTCCTGCGTATATACGCAAACAGGGAGCATTTTGAAATAGATTTTTTTTAAAAAAAAAAAATTCCATATTTTCACTGCTGGCTGCGTATATACGTATACGCAGGCAGCAACAAAAATAATTTTTCAATTTTTTTTTTTTTTTTTTAAAAATCTGAAATTTTCGCTGCTGGCTGCGTATATACGCAAGGCAGCAGCAAAATTTCAATTTTTCATTTTTTTTTCTCTCTCTCTATACCCCCTGTGTGCGTATTATACGCACAGGATGGGCGTAAAATACACACACAGAGTATTTCTGCTCCGTTTTGTTCTCGTTTTCTGCTCTGCTGTATCTGCACATGCTCAATTCAAATTCAATACCCACTCATCTTACCTCTCTCAAAATTCAAAACTGAAAATAAAACTGAAATAATTTAAATGAACTTACTACGTTGGGTTGCCTCCCAACCAGCGCTTGTAATTTACGGTCGACGGCCCGACCCAGTTACCTCATGTCTGCTCAAGGGACGTCAAAACCGCCAGGGTCTACCTTGACGTCTGCTTTCGGGCCCAGATATGGCTTGACCCGGTTTCCGCTCATCCTGTATGTTGTACTGTCATGCAGATTCTCCAATTCAACCGCATCCCATGAAAGTACCTCTTTGATGATAAACGGTCCTGACCACCGAGATCTCAATTTTCCCGGAAAAAACTGCTTCCGAGACTCGCAGGGAATTACTTTCTGCCCTTCTTGGAACTGCTTTGGCTGTGCTGAACTTTGATGGCTCGGGAGCGGCTTCAGCTCTAGGGTTGGTGGCTCTTTGAGTGACGGGACCAGGACCAATTTCTGCCCACTTTTCCGTCCAGCTGTAAACTGGTCCGGTTTTCAGCTTGCATGGCCTGCTCCTCCTGGAATCTCTCCTCGTTCTCTCTGTCCACTCTGTCAATCTCTGCCCATAGGTCGTCCATCTCCTCGTTTTCCCAGCCTTCCTCGACTACCTTTACTGCGAAGATGTCTTCATGCTCGTAATAATTCGGTAGTTGCAGATTTCTGAAAACGTTGAACTTCACCTTGTTTTCATTAATCTGCATGGTCAGTTTTCCGCTCTTGCAGTTTATCATGGCTTCTCCAGTGGCCAGAAACGGTCTGCCCAGAATGAGTGGTACGTCTCCTGCCTCCATGTCCAGAATCACAAAATCTGCCGGAAAAATCAATTCTCCAACTTTCACCAGAATGTCTTCAATAACTCCGTAAGCCTGCTTCACGGATCTGTCCGCCATCTGCAGCTTAATTCTGGTGGGCCTGAGTTCACCGATTTTCAAAGTTTTGAAAATCGATAACGGCATCAGATTGATACTGGCCTCTAGGTCACACAGAGCCTTTCCTGTGTAAGCATTACCTAGGGTCACCGGGATAACAAAACTGCCAGGGTCCTTCCTCTTCCTCGGTAGCCCATTCTTCACACAATTGCTCACTTCCGCCGTCAGATTTATAGTCTCGAAATCGCTCATACGTTTCCGTCCGTACAAAATATCTTTGAGGAACTTAGCATAAGTGGGCATCTTTGCCAACGCCTCCGCAAAGGGTATGTTGATCTTCAGCTGTTTGAAAATCTCGAGAAATCTGGCGTAGTCCTTGCTATCATCCCTCTTTCGTGTCTTCAAAGGATACGGCACCTCCTTGGAGACAGGTACCGTTTCTGCTTCCTTCTCTTCGTTCTGCACTGCATCCTGCTCAACCGAGCCCTTCGGCTGGGGGCGGTCGGCTGAACTGTTATCCTGGCCAAATACTTCGCGCTCGATTTCCTTCGACTTTTCTGCACGTGCATGGCTAGGATACGGTGGATCCTGTAGTGCTAATTCACTCCGAGTGGTGATGGCATTGATCTGAGCACCTGGATTATTTACTGTGGTTGAGGGTAAGTTCCCTGGTGCTCTCTCAGATAGCTGCTGTGCTAACTGTCCTACTTGTACCTCCAAAGCGCGCAGTGACGTTTTGGTCGTCTGCACGTCGGCTGTCAGGGCGTCCATGTGTGCAAACCGGGACTCCATGGTCTGAAACATGGACTCGATTTTCTTCATCTGGGCGTCGTATTGTTGTGCAGATGGGCCCGATTGAACCTGCGGTACCAGTGCGGCCTGCTGAGCCGGTGGCTTGTGCTGGAATCCCGATGCATAAATTGCAGAATTCGGGTTTCCGTACCAGAACCCGGGATGATCTCTCGTGCCCGGTCTGTACCGGCTTGGATCCCACTGCTGTTGTACGTAATTGGCATCTTCGTTTCCGAGCCCCTCGATGGCTGTGTCCAAATCTGGTCCCTCTACTGCCGCAACAGTCTTCTTTTCCGAGTAGACTTTCTTAACCAAGTCTTGCACGATCTTGGCCAGATTATCTATCCGGTTGTCTTCTGCTGGCTCAGCTCGGGCCGTGATCCTGCGATCATCAAACAGTCGAGTGTCCTGCTTGGCTAACTGCTTCATTAGCTCATAGGCCCCGTCTTTGTCCACATGGTACAGGAAGTTCCCTCCGGCTTCTCTGTCAATCCTGTCAGCACTCTCCTTGTCTAGGGCATGGTAGAATACCTGCAGGATTTTCGGGTCTCCAAAACTGTGGTTCGGGCATCTTTTCACCAACCTCATCAATTTTTCCCATGCGTCTACCACCGTCTCTCCCGTATTCTGCTTGAACGACAGAATCTCGCTTTGTAATTGAATGACCCGGGAGGCGGGGTAAAATTTGGCCAGAAAATCGGTGACACACCCCTGTTGGAATAGATGCCCTAGAGGCAATCTAGTTTAGTATGAATTTGTAATTGGCTAGAAAATTCATTTATTATTTATTGGATATTTAATATAATGAAGTCCTTAGATTTACAATCGTGTTGTTTATCTTAAATATCCCTAGTCAAGTATAATGATTAAATGGGACAATCATCTATAGACTAGTATGGGGTTGGATTGATATGGAGATATCACGATCCAACACATAGGTGTGCATTACGGAATGTTGCACTGGATTGACCCATCACCGAGAAGGCTACATACATGTTATGTTAAGTCACAAGTGCTTCTCGGGTACAATGGTATTGTCATCCTTAGACTTGAAGTCACTAGATATTCTAGTTGTGGATCATTGTGATCTTGGTAGCGTTAAACGCTACACCGTAACTGGGTAGTTATAAAGGCGTGTACTGGATACAATGAGAAGCAAGCTTAGAGATCGTAGTAGACGTAGAGAGGATTTGCCCCTCCCACATAACGGGAGCAAATATCCAAGGCCACTCGAAGGATAGTGCTTATAGAATGTCTGGCCAGACTCAAATAAATCAATATATGGGATATTGATGTTATTTGCACGAATAAGGCTATTCCATGGATCGAGAAACTAGGGATTGGATATACGAGTGTGACTTGTATGTCTCGTGTCCAATCCGGATATGGAGGCAAAGGGATGAGACAATTACTTGTACAAGGTTGTCTAGATGACTATTCTATTAGTTGGCTAGAATGGATGTTTTGCCAGAAACCGCTCCATATTAGCAAATAGTTGCTACCAACTAGATAGAACCTATGGGGTCACACGCTATATAGAGTTGTACTTAGATTTGGGAATTAATTAATTGGATTAATTAATTAGAAGGATCACTTTGCAAACCCTTGCAAACTTAGTAGGGACTAATTTGCAAGGAAGGGACTAAATTGAATTCTAGTAGGACTAGAATAAGTCCTTTAGGTAGTTAACAAAGAGTTGTTGGACTATATAAAGGACCCTCCTTCCTTCCTTCCTCATAACTTATGCTCTAAAGAGAACATAACAAGAGTGGGAGAGAACAAAGGAGAGAGAGAGCAAGCAACAAGGAGGACGCCGCCCCCTTGCCGCCGCCCCCTCGTCCCCGACGCCACAAGAGGGCCGAACCCCCTCTTTGTGCCTCGTTTTGCGTGATTCCTTCACCCTCCTCTCATTCCGGGCTAGCACCAAGGAGATTGGAGATCTAGGATCAACTCTAGGCGTGGATCAACTATAGAGAACGTGACACTATTCGCGTTTGAAGTCATCAAGGAGAACCCAAAGGTGTGTTTATGATTTCTTACCTTCACTATCGTTATGCATCTAGACTTGTGATCCTTGGAGGGTTTTGCATGGTTGTTTGTTTGATTATGCTTCCGTTTGCGCGATCCATGAATCAAAACCCTACAGTGGTATCAGAGCCACAGGTCATAGAGCATAAACGTAGTTTATGTGTTACATTCTTGTTGTTTACACCTTAATTTGTTGTTTATCGCGTAAAACAAGACAAATCAAGCATTGGATGCAATTTGTCAAAGAATTAATCATAACAAGACCCAATTATTGCATTGGATGCATGAATTGGTGAGTTTGAGAAATTTTAGGATCTTAGATCTAGGGTTTGGGCATCCTTGGGGAAGAAGGAGTTCTCCCAAAACAAGGAAACAACCAAACTTGGGCTCCAAGCAAGGAGGTTGTTTTGGAAACAACCTCCACAAGGAGGTTCGGCCCCCAAGGGGACCGCCCCCTTGCTTGCCGCCCAAGCTTGGCGCCCTAAGGGGCCGGGCGGCCCTAACCCGCGGGCCTAGCTTGCGGGTTTTGGGCCGGGCCGGCCCTAGGGCCTTATGGTTCACTTTGTTTGGGCCCGGGCAATTGGATTGTTGGGCCCATGGACCGTTTTAACCCTAGAAATCCTAAAATCAATTAAAATTGACCAAGCGCGTTAAAATTGGATTTTAACTGTTTATGTGCAATTCGCATGGTGATTGGATATGGCCTTAGGATGTGGTTTGATGTGGATGTTTAATTTTGTGGTTTGGTTTTACGGCCTGCGAGCTGATCAATTAATTGTAATAATTAATTAGGGTTTTATGGCCTGCGTGCCAATTTTTTTTCTCAACTTGTGAGATTTATTTTATTTAGTATAGATATTAGCTAGTGCTAGATAAAGTAGATTGTTAGCCAAGATTGGAGAAAAGAAGCCCAAAGCCAAAGAAGCCACAAAAGATGGAGCATGGAGCATGGAGCACACCACATGACTATGAAGGATGGACCAAAAGATCAAGACGCATGGAGATGTGTTTGTTTAGGGTTCATAGATAATTCCATTGGCTTGGAATTATCTTAGTCTAGAAAAGGCCATATCCACATCACGTTTAATTTCTGTTTTGTGGTTGTTTATTTATTGTCTTATTATTTGTGTGGTTGGTGTATGGATGATGCATGCAATTAGGATAATAAGATAATTAGACAACCCGGATCTATTATTTGGAGTTGTGCCCAAACTCAAATAGATAGATTAGTTGATATTGATCAACAAAATAATTAAAATTGAAGAAAAAATCCCTCAAATTTTAAATATTGTGTTCTTGCCTTCTCGTTATTTAAACACTCATTATCATCATTATTTATCAAGTTCGTGCGTGCCAAAGCATGGCGACTTGATTCATAATGATGGAATGCGATGGCACGTAACAATGTGCAATTGTTTAGATAAGAGGTTAAACACAACTAGGCTATTAATTTGATTAAGAAACCTAGAGGCAATCAATTGGGATTATCCATATGGATGGATAAATAAGGAGTTATTTGCCCGATTGAACCAAGAGTTGCATATGGGATGCAATTGGAAATCGTTCCTACCTAAGAAGTAATCGAATTATGGGTGACTTGCCAAAGCAAGCTCATAAGGAGATGAAAAAGATGGATCTTGGCCCACTAGAAAATATAAAGATATTTTCCGCATTAATATCTTGAGGGTTATTAATCCGTAGAAAAATAGTGGGAGCTATATTTAATAAACTAGCCATTATTAAATATAGTCAAAAATTCACAAATACTAAAACTTGCGTATTTTCCTTTTGTAGAATTCCAAATGGCAAACAACTCATCGAGTTCACAACATTCCCTACGATCTGTCCTTGAGAAGGACAAGCTCTCTGGAACCAACTTTCTTGATTGGTACAGAAACTTGAGAATTGTTCTCAAGCAAGAGAAGAAGCTGTACGCAATAGAGGAGCAAGTTCCAGAAGGTCCAGAGAATCAGACACCTGCTGCCTTAAAGGTGTATCAAAAGCGTGTTGATGACGCTAATGATGCGGCCTGCCTAATGCTTTGCACCATGACCTCTGAGCTTCAGAAGCAACATGAGAACATGAATGCTGTCGATATGATCGAACATCTAAAGCAGCTCTTCCAAGAGCAGGCGAGGGTAGAGAGGTATGAGGTCTCAAAGGCACTGTTCAAATGTCATCTGGCAGAAGGGAACCCGGTGGGACCCCATGTACTCCGAATGATCGGGTACTTGGAGAATCTCGCCCGGCTTGGGTTCCCGGTCGGCCAAGAGTTGGCAACCGATCTCGTGTTGCAATCGTTGCCTGAAAGTTATGGACAGTTCATTATGAACTATAACATGAACGAGATCGTTAAACCACTGCCAGATTTGCTCAACATGTTGAGGACGGCTGAACAGAGCATCAACAAGGGTAAGGGCAAGGCCATTATGATGGTGAATAAAGGAAAGGGCAAAAGGTTTGCCTCTTCCTCCAAGGGCAAAGGCAAGTCAGTTGCTAAGTCCAAGGAACAAGCCCTTAAGCCTGTTGGTGGGATTGCCAAGGTCGTGACTAAGGGTGAATGTCACTACTGTAGTCAACCTGGACACTGGAGGAGGAACTGCCCAAAATATCTGGAGGACAAGAGGCTTGGAATAGTGATTCCACCACCACCAGGTATTTTTGTTGTAGATGTCAATTTAACTGTCTCTACATCATGGGTATTAGATACTGGATGTAGATCTCATATTTTTCGAAATATGCAGGATCTAAAGAGAAGTAAGAGATTGGCTAAAGGGGAGGTAGATCTACGCGTTGGGAATGGAGCAAAGGTTGCTGCGTTGGCCATAGGCGTGTGCGAGCTATCTCTGCCTTCAGGATTAGTTTTAGAATTAAATAATTGCTATTTTGTGCCTGCTATGAGCAGAAACATTATTTCTATTTCTTGTTTGGACAAGGAAGGTTTTATTATTTCAATAAAGAACAATTGTTGTTCCTTTTATTCGAATAATATTCACTATTTTAGTGCGCAATTATTTAATGGACTTTATGTCCTTGATCTAAGCAATCCTGTCTACAACATTAATACCAAGCGGATTAAAATAAATGATTTAAATCCTGCTTATTTATGGCATTGTCGTTTAGGCCACATAAATGAGAAACGTGTATCTAGACTCCATAAGGATGGATTACTAGACTCATTTGATTTTGAATCATATGAGACATGTGAGGCTTGTTTATTGGGTAAAATGACAAAGTCCCCTTTCAATAAGAAAGGCGAGAGGACTAGTGAGCAATTGGCGCTCATACATACCGATGTGTGTGGGCCATTTGCCACGCCTGCCAGGGGTGGTTATGTCTACTTCATTACGTTTACTGATGATTACAGTAGATATGGATTTGTGTACCTTTTGAGGGCAAAATCCGAATCTTTTGAAGTGTTCAAAGAATTCAAGAATGAAGTAGAGAAGCAACTTGGCAAAAGTATCAAGGCTCTACGATCGGATCGTGGAGGAGAATACTTGAGCCAAGAGTTTGACGACTATCTTAGAGAGTGTGGGATCGTGTCCCAACTCACTCCACCCGGAACGCCACAATGGAATGGCGTGTCCGAGAGGAGGAATCGAACCCTATTGGATATGGTTCGATCTATGATGTGTCAAACCGATCTTCCATTATCATTTTGGGGCCACGCTCTATTAAGTGCAGCTTTCACCATTAACCGTGTTCCATCTAAATCAGTCATGAAGACACCATATGAGATGTGGAGTGGGAGGCGTCCCACACTGTCGTTCATGAGGATTTGGGGCTGCGATGTCTATGTAAAACGTTTACAATCAGACAAGCTAGGGCCTAAATCGGATAAGTGTAAATTTGTGGGGTACCCTAAGGAAACTAAGGGATACTACTTCTACAATCCAACCGAGAACAACGTGTTTGTTGCTCGGACCGACGTGTTTCTAGAAAGAGAGTTTGTCTCTAAAGAAGCAAGTGGGAGGAATGTAGAACTTGAAGAAGTTCAAGAACCACAAATCACTGAACCGATTATGGAACATGAACAGGAATCACAAGCAGTTGTGGAGCCACCTGTTCAGGTAACACAAGAGCTTCGTAGATCTAGTAGAGTGCGCCAAGAACCCGAGAGGTACGGACTTCTCGTGACTGATTCCGGTGACACGATGCTCATAGATGATGAGCCTACTACCTATGAGGAGGCCATGAATGGCCCAGACTCGCAGAAGTGGCTTGAAGCCATGAGATCCGAGATGGAATCCATGTATACCAACAAAGTATGGACTTTGGTGGAACCACCTGATGGGGCGCGGCCCATAGGGTGCAAGTGGGTCTTCAAGAAGAAGATCGACATGGATGGTAATGTGATTACCTATAAGGGCCGATTGGTGGCTAAAGGATTCAGACAGATTCATGGTATTGACTATGATGAAACCTTTTCACCAGTCGCTATGACCAAATCCATCCGAATCCTACTTGCAATTGCAGCATACTACGACTATGAGATTTGGCAGATAGATGTCAAAACAGCATTCCTTTATGGGAATCTCCTCGAGGACGTGTATATGATACAGCCGGAGGGTTTTGAGGATCCAAAGCAAGCCAACAAAGTCTGTAAGCTGCAACGATCCATTTATGGATTGAAGCAAGCTTCTAGGAGTTAGAATCGACGTTTTGATGAAGTGGTCAAAGAGTTTGGCTTCATCAGAAACGAAGATGAGTCTTGTGTCTACAAGAAGGTTAGTGGGAGCTCTGTAGCTTTTCTGGTCTTGTATGTGGATGACATACTACTCATTGGAAACGACATTCCCATGCTGCAATCTGTGAAAGATTGGCTAGGAAAGTGTTTCTCAATGAAGGACTTAGGGGAAGCAGCCTATATACTCGGTATAAAGATCTATAGAGATAGATCTAAGAGGTTGCTAGGCCTAAGTCAAAGTACATATATTGACAAGGTGCTGAAACGGTTCAACATGCAAGAATCCAAGAAGGGGTTCTTGCCCATGTCACATGGAATCGCTCTTTCGAAGAGTGGTTGTCCCTCCAATGAGATAGAGAAGGAACGCATGAGTAGGATTCCCTATGCCTCGGCCATAGGATCTATCATGTACGCCATGTTATGTACTAGACCAGATGTGTCATATGCCTTGAGTATGACAAGCAGATACCAATCCAATCCGGGTGAGAGTCACTGGATTGCTGTCAAGAACATCATAAAGTACTTGAGAAGAACTAAGGATGCTTTCTTGATGTTTGGCGGTGAGGAAGAGTTGCGTGTAAGGGGTTACACTGATGCAAGCTTCCAAACCGATAGAGATGACTTTAGATCACAGTCGGGATATGTGTTTTGCCTGAATGGAGCAGCGGTGAGCTGGAAGAGTTCCAAGCAAGAGACGGTAGCTGATTCTACAACAGAGGCTGAGTACATTGCTGCAAATGGCGCAGCAAAGGAGGCTGTCTGGATCAGAAAGTTTGTTTCTGAACTTGGTGTGGTCCCTAGCATTGCGGATCCAGTGGAGTTGTTCTGTGACAACACTGGGGCGATCGCGCAATCAAAGGAACCAAGATCGCACCAAAAGTCCAAGCATGTGCTCAGGAAGTTTCATCTGATTCGAGATATTATCGATAGAGGAGACGTTCGGATATGCAAGATTCCTACAGATGATAATCTGTCAGACCCGCTTACGAAGCCTCTCACGCAGTGGAAGCATGAAGGGCACACTAGGAGTATGGGCATACGAGATGCGCCAGATTGGCTCTAGTGCAAGTGGGAGACTGTTGGAATAGATGCCCTAGAGGCAATCTAGTTTAGTATGAATTTGTAATTGGCTAGAAAATTCATTTATTATTTATTGGATATTTAATATAATGAAGTCCTTAGATTTAAAATCGTGTTGTTTATCTTAAATATCCCTAGTCAAGTATAATGATTAAATGGGACAATCATCTATAGACTAGTATGGGGTTGGATTGATATGGAGATATCACGATCCAACACATAGGTGTGCATTACGGAATGTTGCACTGGATTGACCCATCACCGAGAAGGCTACATACATGTTATGTTAAGTCACAAGTGCTTCTCGGGTACAATGGTATTGTCATCCTTAGACTTGAAGTCACTAGATATTCTAGTTGTGGATCATTGTGATCTTGGTAGCGTTAAACGCTACACCGTAACTGGGTAGTTATAAAGGCGTGTACTGGATACAATGAGAAGCAAGCTTAGAGATCGTAGTAGACGTAGAGAGGATTTGCCCCTCCCATATAACGGGAGCAAATATCCAAGGCCACTCGAAGGATAGTGCTTATAGAATGTCTGGCCAGACTCAAATAAATCAATATATGGGATATTGATGTTATTTGCACGAATAAGGCTATTCCATGGATCGAGAAACTAGGGATTGGATATACGAGTGTGACTTGTATGTCTCGTGTCCAATCCGGATATGGAGGCAAATGGATGAGACAATTACTTGTACAAGGTTGTCTAGATGACTATTCTATTAGTTGGCTAGAATGGATGTTTTGCCAGAAACCGCTCCATATTAGCAAATAGTTGCTACCAACTAGATAGAACCTATGGGGTCACACGCTATATAGAGTTGTACTTAGATTTGGGAATTAATTAATTGGATTAATTAATTAGAAGGATCACTTTGCAAACCCTTGCAAACTTAGTAGGGACTAATTTGCAAGGAAGGGACTAAATTGAATTCTAGTAGGACTAGAATAAGTCCTTTAGGTAGTTAACAAAGAGTTGTTGGACTATATAAAGGACCCTCCTTCCTTCCTTCCTCATAACTTATGCTCTAAAGAGAACATAACAAGAGTGGGAGAGAACAAAGGAGAGAGAGAGCAAGCAACAAGGAGGACGCCGCCCCCTTGCCGCCGCCCCCTCGTCCCCGACGCCACAAGAGGGCCGAACCCCCTCTTTGTGCCTCGTTTTGCGTGATTCCTTCACCCTCCTCTCATTCCGGGCTAGCACCAAGGAGATTGGAGATCTAGGATCAACTCTAGGCGTGGATCAACTATAGAGAACGTGACACTATTCGCGTTTGAAGTCATCAAGGAGAACCCAAAGGTGTGTTTATGATTTCTTACCTTCACTATCGTTATGCATCTAGACTTGTGATCCTTGGAGGGTTTTGCATGGTTGTTTGTTTGATTATGCTTCCGTTTGCGCGATCCATGAATCAAAACCCTACAACCCCTCCCATGTTGTGATGGATCTGGGTGGTCGGGATTCGAGCCAGTCGTTGGCCACTCCGTACAGGCAGTATGGGAAAAGAATTAGCATGAGCGCCTCGGCTCCAACACCCTTATACCGGACTTTGTTGCAGTAGTCCTCGAACTTCCCGATGAAGTCGTTTGGATCTTCGTGAGCTTTGCCATGGAATGCGCAGAGGGTCTGAACAGTCTGGATGGTGGATGGTTTTATGTCGAAGTGTTCTGCGGTGATCTCGGGCACCACAATAGCTCGTTCATGCCCCCCCCCCCCCCGTGGGGACTGAAAAATTCTCCACCAACGCCTTTCCTGACCTGTTGTACGTCCTCTGGTTGTTCCGGGCAGCGAATCCTGCTGCGATCAGATCCTCAATGTACCGAGCCATCTCGGCTGGAGTACGTGTCTCTGCCAGTTCTGGCGTTCTCTCGGTATTGTCGCCCATCCTGAAAAAGTAGAGATCTCAAGAGCAGTGAGATAACAGAAAAAAATAAAAATAAAAAATAAAATAAACTAAAAATAAAAACTCCGAAAATTAATTTGGACTACTAACTAAACCCTAAAAAGTCCCCGGCAACGTCGCGAAAAACTTGATGCGCAATTTAGCGTACTATTCGCAAGTATACGAATCAAGTAATATAGAGAGTATTTTCGACTCGGATTATCGATCCCACGGGGACTTTGCAGGTTTTTATAATAATCAGTTTTAACTAACAGAGTGTAAAAGGAGGAATAGTTTGAGGTTTTGCTTACTAACTAAGTACTGAAACGTAAATCTTTTTGTGAAGGTTTTCTGAATAATCTTAAGATTGTAAAACTAGAGTTTGAGATACTAGGTCCCGGGATCCCCTAGGGTTCTTCAGATTTTCGTTCTTTGTTTGACATGAAAACACACAGCAGTCTCGTTATCCGTGCCACGTACCAATTGTGCAGTATCTTTTCTTTTCCTGCACGTTATCACAATCCTGCAGACTGTCGGATTCCTGTTAAGCTGCCTAAATCTGCAGTTTCGTTCTAAGGCTGCTAGGGTTTCTAACCTGTCCTGATGGCCCGGGTCAGATTCTCTAACAGTTGGTCTCAACGATTTCAGGCTAGTCCTAACTCCCCTTCGCTAGTCGGCCCATCAGGGTAAGGTGCTAAATTATGTCTTCTCTTCCTAACCCTAACCGGACGTTTTCACCTACCGGCTCGGGTCTGTAGCAATTCTGGGTAGCTACTCCGATCATGCATAAACAGTAAAATTCAAAGACAGAATAACGAGTAAAGCTGCTGAATTAAGATAGTATGATCATGAATTCATAGTCAAAACATAGAACTAATCTCTGAAAACGAAACCCTAGGTTCACCGAGAACCTAGGTAAAAGTTTAGCTACTGAAATTCATAACGTAAATAACACAGTTTTTGAATGAGAGAGAAGAAGAGCAAACAGGTGTCTTGAATCTGGATTCGCGTTTCCGTGCTCTCCGGGGATGCTCCAACTTCTCCTTCGGTTGTGCTGTCTTGTGTTGATCTGTGCTGTTTTGTGCTGATGTCTCAAAACGAGTCTGGACGAGTCTTTAAATACTGCTGTTTTTCCCGAAAACACTTAAGCCAGAATTTACGAAAACTGCCATCGGTCCACCGACTCGGGGAAAAAAAGTCAAACTTGCTGTGTATATACGCAGGGTTGCGTATATACGCAACCAGGGGCCCACAACTCAGCATCCCCCACTCCCGTGCCTGCGTATATACGCAGCCCTGCGTATATACGCAGACAGGGCTGTGTCCTGGCCCGGCTTGGTCCTCTGGTGGGCCTGGTTGGGTCTTCTGGGTCCCACACTTCTGCCTCAAAATCTCCGGTTTTCCTTCCTCGGTGTCTTCCTGCTTTCCCGTGTTCCCGTCTTGCGTTTTGACCTGAAACTTGTCAAAATTACCAAAATACCCCTAGGTCAAAACCGCTCCAAATTATGTCCAATCCTGACTCTGGCCATAGGAAAACTGCTGACTGAATTTGGGATACAAAATTTGAACTTGACTCCGGAAACCCGGGCCCGGTGCCAGAATGACCAAAATACCCCTAGGCCAAAACTGTCCCGGAAATCGTCACGAACATGAAATAGTTGCTCCTGACTCTGGACACCGGAAACCGAGACTCCTTACTCGCGCGTGGCCTGACTCGGACCCACACGTGACGGGAGTCGGTTTTTCGGCCGGACTCCGTTTCAGCATTATAACCTGTTTTCGGAAAGCCCTTGACGTCTCCGTTCTTTTGCCCCTGGTTTCACTTCAAAATTCCAAGTCAACCTCAATATATTTTCAACCGAGCGCGTCCCAGTGATTCTCGGTTTTGGCGTTTTCAGCTTCCTCGGTCGGTTTTCACTGCTCGTTTTTCCTCCAGTCTTTCCATTTTCCATTCCGCTCTCCCTTGTACCAGTCTCGGTCAAATCCTGTCCCGAGCATTTTCTGCACGTTTCCCGAGGCGATCCCGGTTCTGTCTCAGCACGCATCCCAATGCAGTTTCTGAACCTGTTCCTGTAAAAACATGAAAAAACCGCGATCAAATCCAATAAAAGTACGAAACATGCAGAAATTCACGAAGAGCAAATAAACGTCTCGTTCCTAAAACTGAGGCTTTCCGAGGGTGAATTCTGGCTAAAACACGGCTTTCCGACACAAAGACACGTCAAATCAGGCTAAATGATAACCCCTATTTGGGCGTTATTAAATACCCCCACACTAAACTTTGCTCGTCCCGAGCAAACTCCAGCAATATACTACAAATGCATACTATCCCGAATCAATCCAGAGCGGTGTAACTGCACTTATTTAAAAACAGTATTTATAAAAACAGTTTATATATATATACATATTTTTTTTTGGTGAGACTGGGCAATCTCTTCAACTCAAACTGAACATTATCAAGTTCTCATATTTCCCTAAATTTCAGAAACTGCGGTGATCGGAAGAACTCGCGGCCAGCCTAGGTTAGGAACAAGCACGAACACCACTTACTTCCGCTTTTGCACGCAAACCGAACGTATCCCTAACGCACACCTTCCGTGCTTTTACTCCGGGGGTAATGTAAATCTGCCGGCTTTGGGACGGTAGGATAAGTCATTTAGAAGCGATGTCCTAAACGTCACAGCACACTCACACATACCCCAATCTCACACTCCCTCACCAAGAAGACGGAAATTGAACCAAAATCACCTAAGATTCTAGACACTCAATTTCCCGAGTCCCGGTGTAACTGCCGATCATATCCAATAAAAGTACGAAACATGCAGAAATTCACGAAGAGCAAATAAACGTCTCGTTCCTAAAACCGAGGCTTTCCGAGGGTGAATTCTGGCTAAAACACGGCTTTCCGACACAAAGACACGTCAAATCAGGCTAAAAGATAACCCCTATTTGGGCGTTATCAATATCCTTCTCGGCTACCCGAAGCTGGTGATACCCTGATCTCAAGCATATCTTTGAGAAAACACTCGCCCCTTGCAACTGATCGAACAAGTCATCAATTCGGAGTAAAGGGTATTTCTTCTTGATCGTTGCGCTGTTCAACTCTCTATAGTTAATGCAGAACCTCAAGCTTCCATCTTTCTTCTTTACAAACAGTACAGGTGTTCTAAAGGTAATATAAACCTATAGTCTCATTGTAAGATGGTTTCGGCACCAGCTAACTCTTCTGTCACCATGGGGAGCACTTTTAAATTGCTAAGCCTTGTCTCTTCCTTCGAGACGTCCTTGATATAATACAAATACGCTGATTGGCCATTTGTTGGCACAGAACTCTCCTGGTGTAGTATTGATGTGGTCTATCAGTCATAATTCCTACACTATAGCCTATTGTATTACTCATTGAGAATCATGAGGTACAAGTAAACATGAATACATAGCATGTAACGCGCAATTAAGCAAGTAATGTCACACACTGATCATCATCTAAATCAATTACACATACATTTACACATAGGCTGATCACATCTCATTTTTCATTCTCCTTCAAAAATTGGAAAAATGATCAATCGGACAAGCAGAAATTATAAATTTTGGTGTACAACAACCTATCTTAGTCTAGTTTCATAATCAAGAAGAATCAACTCAAAATAAATTGTAGGACTCAAGTTTCATAGCGAATACTACAGCTGATGTCACAGACCATCAGAACAGAAACTCTGACTTTGAAAGGTCTTAATATGACTTTTAAATTCTCAAAAAATGCTAGGATTTCACCCAGAGTTAGCCATATGTGCCTAATAGCTGCCATAAAATTTTGAGAGCAAAAAAAGGTCTGGAAGATAGGTAAACATCGAAAATGCTACAGCTTGTCACTTTGTAATTCTGCAACTATACAACCAACTTTGAAAATTCGTAACTGAGTCTACAAAACTCATATAGGGATGAAATTTTTATGGGAGATACCTGGGTATGTTTAATTTCTGGGAAAAATTCACGGAAAAATAAATCAGAAATTAAATACGTCTACTACAACAAAAACCCACTACTGCGCAGAATTAAACTATATCAAAAGCATTGCTCTCGCGTTCTAACTCCATGAACGCTTTCTATGCACTTGATCAATGATAAACAAAACACAGGACGATCTTAATTCAAAAAATCATACTCCAAAATCAGAAAACTAAATTTATTAAACTCCCAAATCGGGTCCTCAAAACATGAGTATTAATCACCCTTCTCAAAGAAAATCGCTAAGAACTTAACTCTAGCCCAAAAGTGGCTATACGAAATCATTCGAGAAAATTCAAGTCTTGCTTGGCATCATAGCCTTATTCAAACCAATAATAAAATTAAAAAATGCATCAAAGTCTAGGAATCTAAAGAAGTTATAACATGCTTAATCCTCGTCTTCATTGCTTTCATCCAACTCCTCATCTTCATCGGCATCATACTCGAGCTCTTCACCACCACTTGGGTCTTCTTCACTCCCATCGTATTCCATGGGGTCTTCCTCAACTTCGTCGTCTTCCATTATGTACTCTTCAACTTCCTCATTGTCACTAGAGTCTATAACGATCACCTCTTCATCATCACTAGAGTCTATAACTATCACCTCTTCGTCATCACTAGAGTCTATGTTGATCACCTCCTTGGCTTCAATAGGATTCACTTCAATAACCGTGTAGCCTTGCCACTTCACGTGAACCTCCATCAACAATTTGCCTATGAAATCAGCGCTCACCCTCCATTCGCCTTGGTAGAGATAATCCCTAGCATTCATTCGGTTGAAATTGTCCATAAAGTCGCTATACTTTGCTATTATATCTCCAAACATGGGTCCCATAGGAAGTGCTTTCACCATACAATAAGCCTGAAAAGCTGGATTACGGTACCGAGGAAAATCCAATGCAACGAACTTTTGCTCACAATATTGAACGACGCGATCACGAAACGTCGTGAGATCCTCACCCTCGACCCAAGGTGTCACAACCGGGTGCTTCTCAACGGGCAACACACGTTTCCTAGCGATTGTTTTGGTTACGGCCATCTACAAAAGAAAACATCTCCATAAGTCTCTTCACAAATATATAGCGTAAACAAAATAACTACTCTTCGTAAACTAATAAATATTCCCAAGACTCCGAATTTATAACCACAAGACTCTTGAAACAATCCCCCAACGAAACACCTAAGAAGTAGGCTTCCAGCCTTTGATTACCCAACAGTAGGCTTCCAACCCGAACTCCAATGAAACGCCTCAAAACCTAATCTCTTAGTATATTGGATAGGCCAATGCTCTTAGTTAGGAGTGGGTGGGTGGTTATACTTTATTTCTAACCTATTTTCTAAACACTTACGCATACAATAGTCATATCCATACTACCCAAATTTCCAACGGCTTGTCAAATTTAAAACATTTTTCCTATATTCATTTTAGTTACCCTAACAAGTTTCGATTTCCTTTTTGGAATGCCTGCTCTGATACCACCTGTGACACCCCCAAAATGCCCAAGTCGGAGGCCCGAGGATGTCACTCCGTACCCGAGATTAAACCAGAATATAAGGAAATTTTATAACATGGTTCTCAAGCAAAAACATCTATAAACAAATTAAAACTAATCATTATTACAATCCAATTGTTCTTGCCTCAAACCGGGCATAAAGCAAACTAAAGTATTTAAAGCATCTAAACTGTTCTAATATAAAATGAAAATACTATTGAATCAAATGATGAAACGCGTTCCCCTTCTATGCCAGATTCCCATCCTCTAGACCTGTGGTGCGGAATCAAAAAGAAACACCACAGTACAAAATCAGCATAAAATACTGGTAAGAAAACACCCAAGCATGTAAAATGATGATATGATAATTATAAAAAAATTTCTCGTTTACAAATAGGAGTTTTTCTCAAACATAGCGGAAATAAAGTTTTGACTCTTGTAATAAAACAAGTGAGTTCCCAATTCCATAATATATCCAAACCAATTCCATAATCATTAGGAAATCCAAAATCACACATTAGTTCTTTTTCCATTAACAAAACCAAAATCCATCATTAATAATTTTTTGTGACGGGGGAAACCAACCATCTCGCATGCATCCAAGACCTTAAGTGTCGACCCCCCCCCCCCCCCCCAATGACTTCTGGCGGCCAGAGGAGTGAGTACAGGGAGCTATCCGGGGACTTGCAACCGGATTAAACAAAAATAAATTGAACGGAAGACCGAAGTCAACACGCCCAATGCCAATAGTAACCAATAATAAATGGCCCCGCACAACTCTTCCACTTTACGTTATAGTTCGTTGTTATTATCATGGTGATATTTTCAAGAAAAACATTTAACAAGTAAAAATCACATATTGCATGTCACATCACATAAACATATTTTGAGACGTAAAGAAATACAAGAATTCATTTGACACGAAGGAGTTAGGCACACTAGGCCTGGCATGTTTACTTACCTCAAAGCAAATCAACTACCGCAAATCAGTCCTCGTACTCGATGTACTCGTCGTCGATGAACTCGTCACCTACACGTAACAATACCCTAATTAAACATAATACTCTAGCAATATAATTGCTATACTATGTACATGCATATGACACTCGACGGTTTATGTTTCTAACACCAACCCAACATTCCCTATTAAACTATTTAACTCTAACTAAAGAGATCACTGACTAACTAGGTTCACATTACACTAGTCACAACTCACAAATTCACTCAAACACATGTACTTAGGTTCAAGACTTCAAAACAAGTGTTAAAACTCCCAAAATCCAACTAATTTCCATGTCTAGACTCTCTTTAACAAACCCATCAGCATTAGTGACAAATTCAGCATCTTTTGACGACCAAAAACAGTCTTATAGCGACAAATTCTAACCTTTTAGCGACCGTGCCGATTGTATATTAACCCTAGAACATCAAACTAAGTGTCCAACAGTCACAATTTCGACTCCAATTCAATTAACCGGTGATTACCATTCACCTAACCAACCCAACACATCAAACAAGTGATGAATTATAATTAAACCTATTGTTTTGGCTTGATTTTACCTCTTACATAACCTAGGGTTTATGGGTTATCATGAACATGAATGGTTTTGATGATTTATGATGAATAGAATGAAATCAAATCAAGTAAAGGATGATAATAAATCTGAAATGTAACGATTACATGCTACGTACATGAATTGTAGGCAAGAGTTCAAGAGAACAAGAGAATCAAGAGAAAACAAGACCAAACAGCCGCCCATGGAGGGTCGGATGGAGAGAGAGAATCGGACGGAGAGAGAGAGGGAGAAAAGAGAAGAAGAAAAAGAGAGAGAGAGATATACCTGAACAGAGAGAGAGAGGGGGACGGCGGCGGCGTTGGAGCCGCTGCTGCTCCTGGCGTCGGGGAAGAGAGAGACCGAGAGAGTGAGAGAGAGAGGTACGGGTGAGAGAGAGACGTGAGGGAGAGAGAAAGAAAAAGAGAGAGGGTTTTATGAGAGTTGGAAAAAAAATCAACTTCATAAGGAAGGAAACCCTCTTGAATTAGGAAACTTTACGTAGGAAGAAAAATTGGGTCAAAATAATACCAATCTGTGGTAAAAGACACATTTCCCCCTTAGTTTAGCCAGAAGACAACTACCTCCCCCAAACTCAATTAAAAGACACTAAAACTTTTAGATTAAAGTCACAAAGATCCCCCAAACTCTAGTAACCATTATAATTAACTCTCGACAATTAAATTAACTCCCCAACACTTATAATAATATCACAAAATACTCATAGTCACAAAAAGGGGTATTTCATCCTTCCCTCCTTAAAGAGAGCTTCGTCCTCGAAGCTTTTACCAAATCCTCAACCACAATAAGGTATTAACTTCCACTCAATGGTACAACTACTAAATGCAAACCTGTGGTCATGAATGATATGCAATATAATATATGGAATATTATACTAAAAAAGGAAGGATTACATCATCTCCCCCTTAGAGGAGTGACGTCCTCGAAACTCAAAGTACCTTGTCAAAAAGGTGAGGGTACTTCTTCCTCATTTCATCCTCCGCTTCCCAAGTTGCCTCTTAAGTGAGGTGATTTGTCCATAAGACCTTTACAATCTTGACACTCTTGTTGCGGGTGTCCCTTGTCTTGGTGTCTAGAATCTTGACAAGATGTTCCTCATAACTCAAAGACGGATCCAGCTCTACTGGTTCGGGATCTAATACATGGGATGGGTCAGGCACGTACTTCTTCAGCGAGATACGTGGAATACATTGTGAACAAGACCCAAATTCGATGGTAAATCCAATCGATAAGCCACTTCTCCAATCTTCTCTATGACATCATATGGTCCAATGAATTTCGGCCTCAACTTCCCGTTCTGATTGAACCTCATGACTCCCTTAGTAGGCGTAACTTTAATAAATGCCTTTTCTCCAATTTGAAATTCCAATGGTCTCCTTTTCTGATTAGCGTAGGACTTCTGTCTATCCTGAGCTGCCTTCATTCGCTGCTAGATAAGTCTCACTTGGTCTGTCATCTCTTCAATTAGCTATGGACCAATTACTATTGTCTCGCTTATGTCGCTCGAACACAATGGTGTTCTACACTTTCTTCCATACAGCGCCTCGTGCGGTGCCATTCAAATACTGGCATGGTAACTGTTGTTGTAGGAGAATTCTATCAAAGGTAATCTATCAACCCATGAACCTTGAAAGTCCATAACACACGACCTTAGCATATCTTCCAACGTCTGAATCGTTCTTTCGGTTTGTCCATCAGTAGCAGGGTGGAATGTCGTGCTGAATTTCAATTGGGTTCCCAATGCCTCCTGGAGTGCTTTCCCAAAGTGAGAAAGAAAGTTGGGATCCCTATCGGAAACAATAAAGCTTGGAAATACATGGTACCTGACAATGTTCTTCATATACGCATCGTCTCTTTGTTCCATGTTCAATGTATCTTTCATCGGAATGAACCTTGCTGCTTGATCAATCTGTCAACTACGACCTAAATCTGATTCAGTCCCTTCTTCGATGTCGGTAACGCAGTTACAAAATCCATCTGGGACATCTAATGGTTGAACTAAGCCTCCCATTCTCTTATGTTCAAACTTCACCTTTTGAGAAGTCAGACATTTTGCCACAAATTCCGCTACTTCCCTTTTCATGTTGGGCCACTAAAATGTCTTCTTCAGATCCTTATAGAGTTTGTCACCCCCTGGATGTACTGAGTAGGGTGTGTTGTGTGCTTCACGCATCAAATTTTCCTCGGTTTGCGTACACTTGTGTGGTACACACCATCTCCCTTTGTAACGGATACTTCCATCTTCATGGATCTTGAAATCCTTCGCTTGACCTTCTGCAATCTTCTTCCTTATCCTTTCCAACTTCACATCTCCAGGCTGGTTACTCCTTATCTCTTCTAAGACATCTGGCACAACTGTCATATTCCCAAGGATACTCTTTACTCCACCTTGTTCCACCACTTCAATCTCGAGCTTTCGGAACTCATGGCATAGTCGTTCTGGCAAAACTAGCATAGTATCTAAAGTATGGCTCGATTTTCGGCTTAACGCATTGGCTACTACGTTTGCCTTTCCTTCGTGGTACTGGATACGCAAGTCATAATCCTTTATGATCTCCAGCCAACGTCTTTTCCTGTTATTTAGCTCTTTCTGAGTGAAGATGTACTTGAGACTGCTGTGGTCAGTATACAATCTACACACTGATCTATATAGGTGATGTCTCCATATCTTCAGTGCGAAAACTATTGCTGGAAGCTCTAAATCATGCGTAGCGTAGTTCTCTTCATGAGTTTTTAGCTGTCTCGAAGCATAGGCAATAACCCTTCTTTCCTGCATAAGCACGCATCCTAAACCCTTCTTCGATGCGTCGCTGTAAACGTCAAATTCGCCAGAATCATTGGGTAAAGCTAACGCAGGTGTTGTAGTCAACTTTTCCTTCAGTGTCTGGAATGCTTCTTCACAGTCTTCACTCCACTAATACTTTACCGTCTTCTTGGTTAGTGTAGTCAGCGGTCTAGCGATCTTCGAGAAATCTTTTACAAAACGCCTGTAATATCCAGCTAATCCCAGAAAACTTCTTATTTCTGACACATTCTTCGGAGTAGGACAATCTTTAACTGCTGAAATCTTTCCTGGATCCACGGATATCCCTTCCTTTGAGATTATGTGACCCAGAAATGGAACATCATTTAGCCAAAACTCACATTTCGAGAGCTTAGCATACAACTTCTCATGTCTCAAAGTTTCTAACACTTCTCTGAGATGTTCTTCGTGCTCTTCCTCGCACTTTGAGTAAACGAGGATGTCATCAATGAAGACGACCACGAACGGATCCAAAAACGTCCTCATAAAACGATTCAATAGGTCCATAAATACTGCATGAGCATTAGTTAGACCAAAAGGCATAACAGTAAACTCATAATGGCCATACCTCGTTCTAAAGGCTGTCTTCGGGATATCCTTCTCGGCTACCCGAAGCTGGTGATACCCTGATCTCAAGCATATCTTTGAGAAAACACTCGCCCCTTGCAACTGATCGAACAAGTCATCAATTCGGAGTAAAGGGTATTTGTTCTTGATCGTTGCGGCAGTTCAACTCTCTATAGTCAATGCAAAACCTCAAGCTTCCATCTTTCTTCTTTACAAACAGTACAGGTGTTCTAAAGGTAATATAAACCTATAGTCTCATTGTAAGATGGTTTCGGCACCAGCTAACTCTTCTGTCACCATGGGGAGCACTTTTAAATTGCTAAGCCTTGTCTCTTCCTTCGAGACGTCCTTGATATAATACAAATACGCTGATTGGCCATTTGTTGGCACATAACTCTCCTGGTGTAGTATTGATGTGGTCTATCAGTCATAATTCCTACACTATAGCATATTGTATTACTCATTGAGTATCATGAGATCCAAGTAAACATGAATACATAGCATGTAACACGCAATTAAGCAATTAATGTCACACACTGATCATCATCTAAATCAATTACACATACATTTACACATAGGCTGATCACATCTCATTTTTCATTCTCCTTCAAAAATTGGAAAAATGATCAATCGGACAAGCAGAAATTATGAATTTTGGTGTACAACAACCTCTGTTAGTCTAGTTTCATAATAAAGAAGAATCAACTCAAAATAAATTGTAGGACTCAAGTTTCATAGCGAATACTACAGCTGATGTCACAGACCATCAGAACAGAAACTCTGACTTTGAAAGGTCTTAATATGACTTTTAAATTCTCAAAAAATGCTAGGATTTCACCCAGAGTTAGCCATACGTGCCTAATAGCTTCCATAAAATTTTGAGAGCAAAAAAAGGTCTGAAAGATAGGTAAACATCGAAAATGCTACAGCTAGTCACTTTGCAATTCTGCAACTATACAACCAACTTTGAAAATTCGTAACTGAGTCTACGAAACTCATATAGGGCTGAGATTTTTATGGGAGATACCTGGGTATGTCTAATTCTGGGAAAAATTCACGGAAAAATAAATCCAAAATTAAATACGTCTACTACAACAAAAACCCACTACTGCGCAGAATTAAACTATATCAAATTCATTGCTCTCGCGTTCTAACTCCATGAACGCTTTCTATGCACTTGATCAATGATAAACAAAACACAGGACGATCTTAATTCAAAAAATCATACTCCAAAATCAGAAAACTAAATTTATTAAACTCCCAAATCGGGTCCTCAAAACATGGGTATTAGTCACCCTTCTCAAAGAAAATCGCTAAGAACTTAACTCTAGCCCAAAAGTGGCTATACGAAATCATTCAAGAAAATTCAAGTCTTGCTTGGCATCATAGCCTTATTCAAACCAATAATAAAATTAAAAAATGTATCAAAGTCTAGGAATCTAAAGAAGTTATAACATGCTTAATCCTCGTCTTCATTGCTTTCATCCAACTCCTCATCTTCATCGGCATCATACTCGAGCTCTTCACCACCACTTGGGTCTTCTTCACTCCCATCGTATTCCATGGGGTCTTCCTCAACTTCATCATATTCCATTATGTACTCTTCAACTTCCTCATTGTCACTAGAGTCTATAACGATCACCTCTTCATCATCACTAGAGTCTATAACTATCACCTCTTCGTCATCACTAGAGTCTATGTTGATCACCTCCTTGGCTTCAATAGGATTCACTTCAATAACCGTGTAGCCTTGCCACTTCACGTGAACCTCCATCAACAATTTGCATATGAAATCAGCGCTCACCCTCCATTCGCCTTGGTAGAGATAATCCCTAGCATTCATTCGGTTGAAATTGTCCATAAAGTCGCTATACTTTGCTATTATATCTCCAAACATGGGTCCCATAGGAAGTGCTTTCACCATACAATAAGCCTGAAAAGCTGGATTACGGTACCGAGGAAACTCCAATGCAACGAACTTTTGCTCACAATATTGAACGACGCGATCACGAAACGTCGTGAGATAATCACCCTCGACCCAAGGTGTCACAACCTGGTGCTTCTCAACGGGAAACACACGTTTCCTAGCGATTGTTTTGGTTACGGCCATCTACAAAAGAAAACATCTCCATAAGTCTCTTCACAAATATATAGCGTAAACAAAATAACTACTCTTCGTAAACTAATAAATATTCCCAAGACTCCGAATTTATAACCACAAGACTCTTGAAACAATCCCCCAACGAAACACCTAAGAAGTAGGCTTCCAGCCTTTGATTACCCAACAGTAGGCTTCCAATCCGAACTCCAATGAAACACCTCTAAACCTAATCTCTTAGTATATTGGATAGGCCAAGGCTCTTAGTTAGGAGTGGGTGGGTGGTTATACTTTATTTCTAACCTATTTTCTAAACACTTACGCATACAATAGTCATATCCATACTACCCAAATTTCCAACGGCTTGTCAAATTTAAAACATTTTTCCTATATTCATTTTAGTTACCCTAACAAGTTTCGATTTCCTTTTTGGAATGCCGGCTCTGATACCACCTGTGACACCCCCAAAATGCCCAAGTCGGAGGCCCGAGGATGTCACTCCGTACCCGAGATTAAACCAGAATACAAGGAAATTTTATAACATGGTTCTCAAGCAAAAACATCCATAAATAAATTAAAACTAATAATTATTACAATCCAATTGTTCTTGCCTCAAACCGGGCATAAAGCAAACTAAAGTATTTAAAGCATCTAAACTGTTCTAATATAAAATGAAAATACTATTGAATCAAATGATGAAACGCGTTCCCCTTCTATGCCAGATTCCCATCCTCTAGACCTGTGGTGCGGAATCAAAAAGAAACACCACAGTACAAAATCAGCATAAAATACTGGTAAGAAAACACCCAAGCATGTAAAATGATGATATGATAATTATAAAAAAATGTCTCGTTTACAAATAGGAGTTTTTCTCAAACATAGCGGAAATAAAGTTTTGACTCTTGTAATAAAACAAGTGAGTTCCCAATTCCATAATATATCCAAACCAATTCCATAATCATTAGGAAATCCAAAATCACACATTAGTTCTTTTTCCATTAACAAAACCAAAATCCATCATTAATAATTTTTTGTGACGGGGGAAACCAACCATCTCGCATGCATCCAAGACC
Source organism: Linanthus parryae (assembly GCA_023055425.1). NCBI lineage: Eukaryota > Viridiplantae > Streptophyta > Magnoliopsida > Ericales > Polemoniaceae > Linanthus > Linanthus parryae. The sequence goes on along the minus strand of JALGPY010000003.1, from coordinate 124,098,939 downwards.
TTAAGTGTCGACCCCCCCCCCCCCCCAATGACTTCTGGCGGCCAGAGGAGTGAGTACAGGGAGCTATCCGGGGACTTGCAACCGGATTAAACAAAAATAAATTGAACGGAAGACCGAAGTCAACACGCCCAATGCCAATAGTAACCAATAATAAATGGCCCCGCACAACTCTTCCACTTTACGTTATAGTTCGTTGTTATTATCATGGTGATATTTTCAAGAAAAACATTTAACAAGTAAAAATCACATATTGCATGTCACATCACATAAACATATTTTGAGACGTAAAGAAATACAAGAATTCATTTGACACGAAGGAGTTAGGCACACTAGGCCTGGCATGTTTACTTACCTCAAAGCAAATCAACTACCGCAAATCAGTCCACGTACTCGATGTACTCGTCGTCGATGAACTCGTCACCTACACGTAACAATACCCTAATTAAACATAATACTCTAGCAATATAATTGCTATACTATGTACATGCATATGACACTCGACGGTTTATGTTTCTAACACCAACCCAACATTCCCTATTAAACTATTTAACTCTAACTAAAGAGATCACTGACTAACTAGGTTCACATTACACTAGTCACAACTCACAAATTCACTCAAACACATGTACTTAGGTTCAAGACTTCAAAACAAGTGTTAAAACTCCCAAAATCCAACTAATTTCCATGTCTAGACTCTCTTTAACAAACCCATCAGCATTAGTGACAAATTCAGCATCTTTTGACGACCAAAAACAGTCTTATAGCGACAAATTCTAACCTTTTAGCGACCGTGCCGATTGTATATTAACCCTAGAACATCAAACTAAGTGTCCAACAGTCACAATTTCGACTCCAATTCAATTAACCGGTGATTACCATTCACCTAACCAACCCAACACATCAAACAAGTGATGAATTATAATTAAACCTATTGTTTTGGCTTGATTTTACCTCTTACATAACCTAGGGTTTATGGGTTATCATGAACATGAATGGTTTTGATGATTTATGATGAATAGAATGAAATCAAATCAAGTAAAGGATGATAATAAATCTGAAATGTAACGATTACATGCTACGTACATGAATTGTAGGCAAGAGTTCAAGAGAACAAGAGAATCAAGAGAAAACAAGACCAAACAGCCGCCCATGGAGGGTCGGATGGAGAGAGAGAATCGGACGGAGAGAGAGAGGGAGAAAAGAGAAGAAGAAAAAGAGAGAGAGAGATATACCTGAACAGAGAGAGAGAGGGGGACGGCGGCGGCGTTGGAGCCGCTGCTGCTCCTGGCGTCGGGGAAGAGAGAGACCGAGAGAGTGAGAGAGAGAGGTACGGGTGAGAGAGAGACGTGAGGGAGAGAGAAAGAAAAAGAGAGAGGGTTTTATGAGAGTTGGAAAAAAAATCAACTTCATAAGGAAGGAAACCCTCTTGAATTAGGAAACTTTACGTAGGAAGAAAAATTGGGTCAAAATAATACCAATCTGTGGTAAAAGACACATTTCCCCCTTAGTTTAGCCAGAAGACAACTACCTCCCCCAAACTCAATTAAAAGACACTAAAACTTTTAGATTAAAGTCACAAAGATCCCCCAAACTCTAGTAACCATTATAATTAACTCTCGACAATTATATTAACTCCCCAACACTTATAATAATATCACAAAATACTCATAGTCACAAAACGGGGTATTTCATCCTTCCCTCCTTAAAGAGAGCTTCGTCCTCGAAGCTTTTACCGAATCCTCAACCACAATAAGGTATTAACTTCCACTCAATGGTACAACTACTAAATGCAAACCTATGGTCATTAATGATATGCAATATAATATACGGAATATTACACTAAAAACGAAGGATTACATCATCTCCCCCTTAGAGGAGTGACGTCCTCAGAACTCAAAGTACCTCGTCAAAAAGGTGAGGGTACTTCTTCCTCATTTCATCCTCCGCTTCCCAAGTTGCCTCTTAAGTGATGTGATTTGTCCATAAGACCTTTACAATCTTGACACTCTTGTTGCGGGTGTCCCTTGTCTTGGTGTCTAGAATCTTGACAGGAAGTTCCTCATAACTCAAAGACGGATCTAGTTCTACTGGTTCGGGATCTAATACATGGGATGGGTCAGACACGTACTTCTTCAGCGAGATACGTGGAATACATTGTGAACAAGACCCAGATTCGATGGTAAATCCAATCGATAAGCCACTTCTCCAATCTTCTCTATGACATCATATGGTCCAATGAATTTCGGCCTCAACTTCCCTTTCTGATTGAACCTCATGACTCCCTTAGTAGGCGTAACTTTAAGAAATGCCTTTTCTCCAATTTGAAATTCCAATGGTCTCCTTTTCTGATTAGCGTAGGACTTCTGTCTATCCTGAGCTGCCTTCATTCGCTGCTAGATAAGTCTCACTTGGTCTGTCATCTCTTCAATTAGCTATGGACCAATTACTATTGTCTCGCTTATGTCCCTCGAACACAATGGTGTTCTACACTTTCTTCCATACAACGCCTCGTGCGGTGCCATTCAAATACTGGCATGGTAACTGTAGTTGTAGGAGAATTCTATCAAAGGTAATCTATCAACCCATGAACCTTGAAAGTCCATAACACACGACCTTAGCATATCTTCCAACGTCTGAATCGTTCTTTCGGTTTGTCCATCAGTAGCAGGGTGGAATGTCGTGCTGAATTTCAATTGGGTTCCCAATGCCTCCTGGAGTGCTTTCCCAAAGTGAGAAAGAAAGTTGGGATCCCTATCGGAAACAATAAAGCTTGGAAATACATGGTACCTGACAATGTTCTTCATATACGCATCGTCTCTTTGTTCCATGTTCAATGTATCTTCATCGGAATGAACCTTGCTGCTTGGTCAATCTGTCAACTACGACCTAAATCTGATTCAGTCCCTTCTTCGATGTCGGTAACGCAGTTACAAAATCCATCTGGGACATCTAATGGTTGAACTAAGCCTCCCATTCTCTTATGTTCAAACTTCACCTTTTGAGAATTCAGACATTTTGCCACAAATTCCGCTACTTCCCTTTTCATGTTGGGCCACTAAAATGTCTTCTTCAGATCCTTATAGAGTTTGTCACCCCCTGGATGTACTGAGTAGGGTGTGTTGTGTGCTTCACGCATCAAATTTGCCTCGGTTTCCGTACACTTGTGTGGTACACACCATCTCCCTTTGTAACGGATACTTCCATCTTCATGGATCTTGAAATCCTTCGCTTGACCTTCTGCAATCTTCTTCCTTATCCTTTCAAACTTCACATCTCCAGGCTGGTTACTCCTTATCTCTTCTAAGACATCTGGCACAACTGTCATATTCCCAAGGATACTCTTTACTCCACCTTGTTCCACCACTTCAATCTCGAGCTTTCGGAACTCATGGCATAGTCGTTCTGGCAAAACTAGCATAGTATCTAAAGTATGGCTCGATTTTCGGCTTAACGCATCGGCTACTACGTTTGCCTTTCCTACGTGGTACTGGATACGCAAGTCATAATCCTTTATGATCTCCAGCCAACGTCTTTGCCTGTTATTTAGCTCTTTCTGAGTGAAGATGTACTTGAGACTGCTGTGGTCAGTATACAATCTACACACTGATCTATATAGGTAATGTCTCCATATCTTCAGTGCGAAAACTATTGCTGCAAGCTCTAAATCATGCGTAGCGTAGTTCTCTTCATGAGTTTTTAGTTGTCTCGAAGCATAGGCAATAACCCTTCTTTCCTGCATAAGCACGCATCCTAAACCCTTCTTCGATGTGTCGCTGTAAACGTCAAATTCGCCAGAATCATTGGGTAAAGCTAACGCAGGTGTTGTAGTCAACTTTTCCTTCAGTGTCTGGAATGCTTCTTCACAGTCTTCACTCCACTGATACTTTACCGTCTTCTTGGTTAGTGTAGTCAGCGGTCTAGCGATCTTCGAGAAATCTTTTACAAAACGCCTGTAATATCCAGCTAATCCCAGAAAACTTCTTATTTCTGACACATTCTTCGGAGTAGGCCAATCTTTAACTGCTGAAATCTTTCCTGGATCCACGCATATCCCTTCCTTTGAGATTATGTGACCCAAAAATGGAACGTGATTTAGCCAAAACTCACATTTCGAGAGCTTAGCATACAAATTCTCATGTCTCAAAGTTTCTAACACTTCTATGAGATGTTCTTCGTGCTCTTCCTCGCACTTTGAGTAAACGAGGATGTCATCAATGAAGACGACCACGAACGGATCCAAAAACGTCCTCATAAAACGATTCAATAGGTCCATAAATACTGCATGAGCATTAGTTAGACCAAAAGGCATAACAGTAAACTCATAATGGTCATACCTCGTTCTAAAGGCTGTCTTCGGGATATCCTTCTCGGCTACCCGAAGCTGGTGATACCCTGATCTCAAGCATATCTTTGAGAAAACACTCGCCCCTTGCAACTGATCGAACAAGTCATCAATTCGGAGTAAAGGGTATTTGTTCTTGATCGTTGCGCTGTTCAACTCTCTATAGTCAATTCAAAACCTCAAGCTTCCATCTTTCTTCTTTACAAACAGTACAGGTGTTCTAAAGGTAATATAAACCTATAGTCTCATTGTAAGATGGTTTCGGCACCAGCTAACTCTTCTGTCACCATGGGGAGCACTTTTAAATTGCTAAGCCTTGTCTCTTCCTTCGAGACGTCCTTGATATAATACAAATACGCTGATTGGCCATTTGCTGGCACATAACTCTCCTGGTGTAGTATTGATGTGGTCTATCAGTCATAATTCCTACACTATAGCCTATTGTATTACTCATTGAGTATCATGAGGTCCAAGTAAACATGAATACATAGCATGTAACGCGCAATTAAGCAAGTAATGTCACACACTGATCATCATCTAAATCAATTACACATACATTTACACATAGGCTGATCACATCTCATTTTTCATTCTCCTTCAAAAATTGGAAAAATGATCAATCGGACAAGCAGAAATTATGAATTTTGGTGTACAACAACCTCTCTTAGTCTAGTTTCATAATCACGAAGAATCAACTCAAAATAAATTGTAGGACTCAAGTTTCATAGCGAATACTACAGCTGATGTCACAGACCATCAGAACAGAAACTCTGACTTTGAAAGGTTTTAATATGACTTTTAAATTCTCAAAAAATGCTAGGATTTCACCCAGAGTTAGCCATTAGTGCCTAATAGCTTCCATAAAATTTTGAGAGCAAAAAAAGGTCTGGAAGATAGGTAAACATCGAAAATGCTACAGCTAGTCACTTTGCAATTCTGCAACTATACAACCAACTTTGAAAATTCGTAACTGAGTCTACGAAACTCATATAGGGCTGAGATTTTTATGGGAGATACCTGGTTATGTCTAATTTCTGGGAACAATTCACGGAAAAATAAATCCAAAATTAAATACGTCTACTACAACAAAAACCCACTACGTCGCAGAATTAAACTATATCAAAATCATTGCTCTTGCGTTCTAACTCCATGAACGCTTTCTATGCACTTGATCAATGATAAACAAAACACAGGACGATCTTAATTCAAAAAATCATACTCCAAAATAAGAAAACTAAATTTATTAAACTCCCAATTCGGGTCCTCAAAACATGGGTATTAGTCACCCTTCTCAAAGAAAATCGCTAAGAACTTAACTCTAGCCCAAAAGTGGCTATACGAAATCATTCAAGAAAATTCAAGTCTTGCTTGGCATCATAGCCTTATTCAAACCAATAATAAAATTAAAAAATGCATCAAAGTCTAGGAATCTAAAGAAGTTATAACATGCTTAATCCTCGTCTTCATTGCTTTCATCCAACTCCTCATCTTCATCGGCATCATACTCGAGCTCTTCACCACCACTTGGGTCTTCTTCACTCCCATCGTATTCCATGGGGTCTTCCTAAACTTCATCGTCTTCCATTATGTACTCTTCAACTTCCTCATTGTCACTAGAGTCTATAACGATCACCTCTTCATCATCACTAGAGTCTATAACTATCACCTCTTCGTCATCACTAGAGTCTATGTTGATCACCTCCCTGGCTTCAATAGGATTCACTTCAATAACCGTGTAGCCTTGCCACTTCACGTGAACCTCCATCAACAATTTGCATATGAAATCAGCGCTCACCCTCCATTCGCCTTGGTAGAGATAATCCCTAGCATTCATTCGGTTGAAATTGTCCATAAAGTCGCTATACTTTGCTATTATATCTCCAAACATGGGTCCCATAGGAAGTGCTTTCACCATACAATAAGCCTGAAAAGCTGGATTACGGTATCGAGACAACTCCAATGCAACGAACTTTTGCTCACAATATTGAACGACGCGATCACGAAACGTCGTGAGATCCTCACCCTCGACCCAAGGTGTCACAACCTGGTGCTTCTCAACTGGAAACACACGTTTCCTAGCGATTATTTTGGTTACGACGATCTACAAAAGAAAACATCTCCATAAGTCTCTTCACAAATATATAGCGTAAACAAAATAACTACTCTTCGTAAACTAATAAATATTCCCAAGACTCCGAATTTATAACCACAAGACTCTTGAAACAATCCCCCAGCGAAACACCTAAGAAGTAGGCTTCCAGCCTTTGATTACCCAACACTAGGCTTCCAACCCGAACTCCAATGAAACGCCTCAAAACCTAATCTCTTAGTATATTGGATAGGCCAAAGCTCTTAGTTAGGAGTGGGTGGGTGGTTATACTTTATTTCTAACCTATTTTCTAAACACTTACGCATACAATAGTCATATCCATACTACCCAAATTTCCAACGGCTTGTCAAATTTAAAACATTTTTCCTATATTCATTTTAGTTACCCTAACAAGTTTCGATTTCCTTTTTGGAATGCCGGCTCTGATACCACCTGTGACACCCCCAAAATGCCCAAGCCGGAGGCCCGAGGATGTCACTCCGTACCCGAGATTAAACCAGAATACAAGGAGATTTTATAACATGGTTCTCAAGCAAAAACATCCATAAACAAATTAAAACTAATCATTATCACAATCCAATTGAACGGAAGACCGAAGTCAACACGCCCAATGCCAATAGTAACCAGTAATAAATGGCCCCGCACAACTCTTCTACTTTACGTTATAGTTCGTTGTTATTATCATGGTGATATTTTCAAGAAAAACATTTAACAAGTAAAAATCACATATTGCATGTCACATCACATAAACATATTTTGAGACGTAAAGAAATACAAGAATTCATTTGACACGAAGGAGTTAGGTACACTAGGCCTGGCATGTTTACTTACCTCAAAGCAAATCAACTACCGCAAATCAGTCCACGTACTCGATGTACTCGTCGTCGATGAACTCGTCACCTACACGTAACAATACCCTAATTAAACATAATACTCTAGCAATATAATTGCTATACTATGTAATGCATATGACACTCGGTAGTTTATGTTTCTAACACCAACCCAACATTCCCTATTAAACTATTTAACTCTAACTAAAGACATCACTGACTAACTAGGTTCACATTACACTAGTCATAACTCACAAATTCACTCAAACACATGTTCTGAGGTTCAAGACTTCAAAACAAGTGTTAAAACTCCCAAAATCCAACTAATTTCCATATCTAGACTCTCTTTAACAAACCCATCAGCATTAGTGACAAATTCAGCATCTTTTGACGACCAAAAACAGTCTTATAGTGACAAATTCTAACCTTTTAGCGACCGGGCCGATTGTATATTAACCCTAGAACATCAAACTAAGTGTCCAACAGTCACAATTTCGACTCCAATTTAATTAACCGGTGATTACCATTCACCTAACCAACCCAACACATCAAACAAGTGATGACTTCTAATTAAACCAATTGTTTTGGCTTGATTTTACCTCTTACATAACCTAGGGTTTATGGGTTATCATGAACATGAATGGTTTTGATGATTTATGATGAAAAGAATGAAATCAAACCAAGTAAATGATGATAATAAATCTGAAATTTAACGATTACATGCTACGTACATGAATTGTAGGCAAGAGTTCAAGAGAACAAGAGAATCAAGAGAAAACAAGACCAAACCGCCGCCCATGGAGGGTCGGATGGAGAGAGAGAATCGGACGGAGAGAGAGAGAGAGAGAGAAAAGAGAAGAAGAAAAAGAGAGAGGGAGAGAGAGAGAGAGAGATATACCTGAACAGAGAGAGAGAGAGAGGGACGGCGGCGGCGTTGGAGCCGCTGCTGCTCCTGGCGTCGGGTAAGAGAGAGACCGAGAGAGTGAGAGAGAGGGACGGGTGAGAGAGAGACGTGAGGGAGAGAGAAAGAAAAAGAGAGGGTTTTATGAGAGTTGTAAAAAAAATCAACTTCATAAGGAAGGAAACCCTATTGAATTAGGAAACTTTACGTAAGAAGAAAAATTGGGTTCTGTGGTAAAAGACACTTTTCCCCCTTAGTTTAGCCAAAATACAACTACCTCCCCCAAACTCAATTAAAAGACACTAAAACTTTTAGATTAAAGTCACAAAGATCCCCCAAACTATAGTAACCATTATAATTAACTCTTGAAAATTAAATTAAGTCCCCAACACTTATAATAATATCACAAAATACCCATAGTCACAAAACGGGGTATTTCACTCTCTCTGCCCTCGATCCCTCTGTCTCTCTCTCGCTCTCTGTTCTCTCCTCTCTGTTGGATTGCAACAGCAACCGAAGCAGCAACGGGAGCGGCGCAAACCACCGCCGAAACAGACCCGACGGAAACCCGACGGGAGATCCGACGCGCCCTTCTTCGTCCCTCTTCTCCTCCTCCGGCGATTTCCCTACCGTGATAGAGGTCCGAACGAACCCAGGAAGCTCCAATCCCGGCGACCCACCCACCGGAATACCATAATTTCCGGCGAAGCTTCGACCAACGCCGCCTCTTGTGTACTCGACGATTCAGTATCCAATTTTGATGATTTTTGGCTTGAATCGCATTATATTAACTTGAATTTAAGTTCTATGTCCTTAAATCGTATGGGTATCAAAGAATCAATGGATTCATGGTCGGGTTGTTGATGAGGTTGAAGAAGATGATGAGGGGGGTAATTTTGTACTTAACAGAAAGTTTGGGGGAGCCCCCTGCCTTTTACCTAAACAATATTATTTGTATAACTACATTTTGTTAGCCTATTTATATTTATATTTGAGGTTAACTAATTAACCATTTTAAATAAATAAATGAAAACAAAAATGTTTGTAATGAAAATAAAATTTAAATTTCTATAAATTGAAAATTTCGATTCGCTTTCTTAACAATAATTATAATATTGAGTTAACAAGAGTTACATCATGTAGATAGATAAAGAATAATGTTTTTATTGTTAACTAAATGTCATTTCAATTTTATAGTAAGTTTTAGATAACTATGAGCATTTAATAATCTCTTCACCAACGCATGAACTTGACAATTTAATATTATTTTGATTAAATAAAATTAATTATTTATAAGTTGGAGAATATTAGGAAACGATTTAATGAATTGTTGTTTTAATAAAAATCCTAATTTCTCATAATTAGTATAGATAAATAGTTGTCAAATAATGTCTTGTCAATATTTTAAAGTGTCAATTTATTTTCTTAAGAAATAAGAAATGAAATACTAATCTTTTATTAATAAGCAAGTTAAAGTCTTATTGAATACATATGTCTTCTTAAAATAATTATTTTGGGGATAGTCACGCTACCAAACCGAGCATCTATATAGTATAAGTGCATTCTTTTTAGAAGTAACTTGATTGTAATTAGAATATTGGTAACTTTATGAGACGGATTCGTGGACATAGGCTTCGTCGACGTCCCTTCGTACTAACTATAATATCGACTTGAGGTGAGTTACATGCTTAGTCTTGCGTGCTAGCTTATTTCGTGTCCACTACTTGTTTAATTGAAAAATAGTTGTCGTATTTCATCCCCTACTTGATAAATGTGTTTTAATTGTTTTCAAATCCTCAAGATATTATTTGAGCTTGGAATACTTGTCACACTTGATCAAAAATCAGTAATAACATAATCTATACGAACCAATGATGTTACTTATATTGGATGATGATTCCCTGGGCTTAGTCCCTAAAGAGATATTCGGGTTCGATCCCCGCAATAAAGTAAAATGATTTGCATGTACCGAAACCAGTTATCGGGATTAATTCCCTGGGCACCGATCCCTAAATTCATTACGGGTGATGATTCCCTGGGCTTTGGTCCCTAAAGACATGGCACTACGTGCACCCCGACTCATTTCGCCGTAGGCTGGAGTACTGATTCTAGATAGCACTCCTTTGATTGACGCTCTTAGGAGGGTGTTGCAACACTTAAGGTCAAGAATGTCTGATGTGGTCACTGGTCTACCGGGGTACTGTGAACAAAATAAATGATAATCTGACTAATCTGTATGGAAACTGTTATATACTTTCGACGTATTGAATTTCAGGAACACATCTTGGTAAACAGATCGGTTACGTGAGAAACAATCATTGTTTGGTAATATTGTTGCTTGTTCTTGAAATTTTGATGGTACTTATACTCTATTACTCTCTTTTTATTTAACACGTGTCCCATCAGCCTATCTTAGCCTTTCCTGTTTTTACATGCTAAGGTGCACCTCACTCAGGATTTCTTGGTGACTTTCGAAAAACTGCGATCTTTGTTTTCTTTCCCCCGCAGGTATAGGTGGAGGGAACTCGATGTAGAAGGGAGCGCAAAAATGTTAGTAGTTATGTTTAACGTATTTTTTTTAGTCGAGCACTTAGTTTAATTTCCTCTTTTGTAATGTAGTATGACAGACTTGGTTGGACAATATTAGGACCTTTGTAATATATAACTATGTTGGAGTTTGTTTTTTGATTACCATTGTTCCTTGCACCCGAGAGCGATCTCGTGTGCGGAGTGGCATTTCCGCGTTTCTCCCCCGACAAATGTGGGGGTGTCACAATATCGTACTTATTACTACTACCTAGCTATTTGTACTTCCTCTAAGATACAATGATCCTTCAATTCGCCTTTACTGCAACCAATATACCCATACAATTCCCACATCTTTCACTCTCAACCTGCAAATCCTCTATAATATCATGTCCGTACATTCTTGGGAACACAATACCTACTCTAGAAATTTCTCTGTATGACCTCTATATACTCTTCCCAATACTTTTATACATTTTTAGTCCATCCCTTCAGCATCAGAACAATTTCTATTTCCTTATTATTGTGAACTTCACTCACCATAGGCTCATTGCCCCTACATGACTTTTTCCTATTCCTACTACTTATCTCAGAGGTACACCTGCAAAGAGATTCTTTCGTCCCCAATGACTCATATGTCTTTCAGTATACCCATCAATGTTACATGACCCGATTATCCTTGTCTTTTATTCACAATAGTCTACTGCCATGTGTACTCGTCCTACATATAAATCAACTTCCCTTACTAGAAAATCCTAACCAACTCGTACCAGGTTCCAAATCAGACACCACACTCAAATATGGGATGCCTAATCCAGGTTTTGCATCAACAATGCCGTCTCACGAGTCAAGAATTCTAGACCTGTCCAGTTGTTACGTGACATTCAATTTCCAGCTTCCCAGCTACCACCATGAGTAAACTAAAGTAACACATGTATAAAACATCAGTCTTTAGTAGATGTTCATCACCCGCATTCCTTTTACCTGGCACATGCAGAGTATTATGCAATACATGTTATATGCCAACCTCTTATCAAATACCAAATCATTCATGTATGAATACCATCCATATTCTATTCCCAAAAACACTGTTCTTTCTCAGAATCATGTAATTTTCATGAAATGTAATGCAAGAAATATGAACCTCGGCTTGATGTTTCAACCATATCGGCCTATCTGGTCATGATATGCTCAGCTAGCACTCTCATCATTGCACTCCCCCAACCATTTCTATTTCAATTTTAGTATTGTGTCCTAATCAAGTTTTAATTTTGCAAACACTGGCCACCTATTAATTTAGTTTCTAATTCTGTCTTTTCGCAGAACCAATGCTCTGATAACATCTGCAACACCCCCACCTCTCAGAGGTGGAAAATCTACCAGAAGACCCCAGACTCATGGGAGTGTCCTCCTCTAAGGCACGAGAATGCCCCAACAAGGAGTTAAATCCTAACGGTTATGTTACGAGACAGAATTAAAGAAACCGAAACTTAAATCAAACTTGCTATTAAACTTTGTGGATATCTGAATGATTGACTATATCCCAGATTCCTACGTACTCACCTGTTCCAACGTTCATGGTCGTTTCCCGGCGAAAGGACCTGCCCAGTTTCCGGCGAAGGGATGAATTCGATTGTATATGTTGCATATTTATGATATTAATATCTTCTAAGCTTGTGTGTTAAGATTAATGTTTTATTAAGTATGCTATAATTTAAAGAAAATATTTTAAAAATATTAATTGTGCCAACTTGTTAGTTAATATTAAACTTCTAGTTTGCCCCATAACTTTATGTAAATTTGAATTGTTCTCCAAACTTTATGTTTTTATGTATCAACCTCTCTATTATTGAATTTTACATTATTCACCTTAAACTATCATGTATTTGAATTAATGTTTTCATCTCAATCTTCATCCACTCATCTAGTAGATTTATGATACAATATATGCTCTCATTACATGTATGGCTACTTATACACCTCACATCCCATCAAGTCACTCTCTATAACTCTCCATACCTCTCAAGCCCTCTCTCAATCTCTTCCACACTCAAAGTCTCTCTCAAGAACACAATTCCCGGCTTTTGGTGTTGACCCTCACAAAACACCCCCAAAACTCCATTTTCTACCTCTCAATTCATGAAAAACTCAAGTACAATGTTATACTATTGATTGGGGGAGTCTTTTCCCTCATCTTCTTCAAGAATCCATGCTCCTACAAGCTCCAAGAACCCAAGATCAATCTCTAGTTTCTCTCAAGGCTTATATGTAAGCACTCTCTTCTTCTTTATGTGTTCAATTTGTAGACAATTCATGTTCTTGGCATGAAATTGCTTGATCTTGAGTTGCATGTGTTGTTTGATATTTGATTGTGACTTTTAAACTTGATATCCTTCAATTCCAAGCATGATTCTTCATCTCCATGGATAGATCTTACTATTGGTACTTGAATGTGGCATATTTCATAAAACCCACATTAGAACATACATGAATGTCATTAAAAATTAAGTTTGTTGCTAGAATCATGTTAGAAAAATGTTGTGGGTAGTGATATGTACATGATTTAGACCTTGTGTTAGCTTAATTTTAGATTTTTGTTGAATGATTATTCCATGCAACGAGTTTTTCAAGCATAGAAAACCATAAAGTTCATGTTTGAGACTATTTTTACGAAATTAAAAAAATAGTAAAACATTTCAGAAAATTATGAAAAATTTACAGTCTTTTTATTGTATGTGATGTTTCTAGAGTAAAAATTTCAGGTCCATTGGACTTGTATTTAATCTTTAATAGACCAAAAACCAGTTCTGTGTTAACACTCTGCTCTACCCCAGACCAGCGAGGTTTTTCATATATTTCATGTACTTATTATACTCCAATAGTTACAAAATTTGGGAATGCTGTTCAAAGGTGTGTTATTTACTTCCAGTCAAAATTTCGTAATTTTTGTATTTACAATGAATATTTTATGAATTTATTCCAAGACCGCTTTTCAGCCTCCATTTTACACCTAAACAACTATAAAACTTAATGTTTAAATATACTTAAAAGTTTTCATAATTTTTGATATTTTTATATGTTATCATTAAACTCTTTATCTATGTTATTTCAAATTTTGGGTCCTAAATAATTAGTTTGAGCCACCTATGAATTTCTAAACTAGCGATAGCTACACTTTACTTATGAGCATAATCTAGAAGTTTATCAAGTTAATTAAAACTTGTTTATGTAAGTTCATTTTTAGTTCATAATATGTCATATTGAATTTATGTGTTGCATTATACATGTCATATGCATCTAATAACAAGTATAAGGTTCTAGATATGAATATGTGAGAAGTTAGTTCATCTTGCGTTGATAAGCCTAGTGTCGTTTAGCTAAGTGATTTGAGCATGTGCTATGTTTGGAATAATTTTGTGCCAAGTGATTATATGTTATGTTTGAAATGATTCCGTTCTAAGTGCTTATATGTATGATTTGTAGCTTTCTTTGCTATTTACGTGACGTTGGAGTTGATGCTCATGTGCTAAATAAAAGTTGATGGAATTTGGACTAAAGAATCTTAATTAAATGGACTAAGCTCGTAAGGTGAGTTACCCCACCTCCCGAATTTTGTACATACCCTCAAGTTTCTTACAAGCTTATGTATGTTCATGTTTCCCTATTATGTATGTATGTATGCTTTCGAATCAAGTAAACGTTTTATGCCCCATGGATGCTAAGAAAAATAAAGGATGATTCATAAGATAAAACACGTTTTCAGAAAGGCCACGGTACCAGAGTGAAACCCCCTGTCGGGTATAGGCAGGGTACGACCCTTTTTCCGTGGCAATATAAGCAGGGAACGCGTTGCCTCACGAGCCGTCGCGATGGACATCCCTACGTTATGTTGTGTTAAGTCGCGAAGGTTACACGGGCCATAAGATAAGAAACTAAGAAAGTATGTGCAAGTTTAATAAGGTATCTACGTCAGACAAAGCAAGGTTCCTACTTGGAACAGTACGATTTCACACGATACCAGTTATGCTTTACGTTACACTTTCTTTACGATACAAGTTACGCTTTTATGAATGTCATGATCTTTCAAGTATCACAAGTATATGTATGTATGTATGACTATGATTTATGTTCACGACGCTCCATGGGAAAGTTAGTCATTTTTGGTTTTCCAAACCTACGGAGGGGCGTAGATGTAACCCACTGAGCTAGTTGAGCTCACCCTTTCACGTTACCCTTTTTTCAGGTTTTAAGAACACGTAAGAAGCAAGGAGTAGCAAGACGTTAAGTTGATATGTCATGACATGCTTGATGATGCTTTTGTGCTTAGATGTTGATCATATGTTAGATGACTTCGTTCTTTTGTGTAACTCATGTTCGTAATTGTTTTAAGAATGTAAGATTTGTAGAATTTTGTTTATAAGACTTTGTTTGAGCCCTTGTATGATACCTATAACCTTTCTCGAGTTATGCTCTGCTTACGTTATGAGTCGAGATGGATAAATGACATTTAATTTTTATGTTCCAACTTTCTTTTCTTTACAATTCAAATTGTTCATCAAGACGACCCCAAGTATTTTTTTACGATTCCACGATGTTATTTTTAGAAACTTTTATCATGACTTTTCAAATTAACTTATTTAGCCTCTCGACGAGTCAAGGTCTCACCGGCATGTCGCGCCCTCCTCCCGTTAACGCAAGTTTTATCGTTAGCTAATCTCGGTCGGCGGGAGGGGGATGTGACATCGACGATTCAGGTAAAAGAAATGGATGCTACGAGCTCAACCTCGCCAACATCAAGGAACCAATTTATTAACCCAGAAGGACAAATTGAAGATCAACGAATTCCCGACCCAAACCCTGATTAATTCTGAAATCGATTTGGGGCTATTGCTCCATACCCCGCAAGCTAACATGGATAGCAGCAAGTTTTGTAGGGAGAGAGTGGAAGGATGATTTCCCTTTTACCTCCTTGAACAATATTGAAGACTTCGTGGAGATGAATGAAAAAATGGGGTGAAGGGTTGTTTATAACAGATGGGTTAGCTGTGGTGACTCAGCAGAGAAGATAGGGGATGGTGACACATATATGGGTCATGTGGCATCACCATAGGGTGTGAACACAATTTGCTTTCATATTGGGGTCCCAAGTGTAGCTTTAAGAAATTTAGGGGTAGAATTCGATATTACTTTGTCTTTATAAAATCGCAAAAACTACCCATTTTCGATTCAATATTCTCTATTATTCCCGCCCCATTCAAGGCTTCTCACTCTGTCACATACTAGCTGGAACTGAAATTTTGAAAATTTATACGTTATCCTCGGAAATGTCAAATATCGTACTTTAAACCCCTAGTAAATTTCAGTGATGTTACTGAAATGTTGCTGGGTTTATGGGGGATTGAAGGTGACGGAAAATTGGTTTGGTGTTAGGTTGGTTGTGGTGGTGAAGTTGGTAACAGTTTTGTGTTGGGTGTTAATGGTGATTTAGGTTGAATGGTTGAGAATTTGGTGGTGTACTGTGGTGTAGGAGGGTAGGCAGTGGTAATGGTGAAGGTTCGGTGGTTTAATTGGTTGTGGGTTCGGGTTAGGTTTTGTTGTGGTGAAGTTTTGGTATGATGGTGGTAAATGGGGGAGTTGTGGCCTAGGTTGTAAGTTGATGGTGAAGGAAGGGCAGGGCCGGCCCTATGGGCAAGCAGCCAGTGCGGCCACTCTAGGCCCCCGGGCCGACATGGGCCCATCTTTTAAACAGGTTCTTCACATTTATTTCGATACATTTAATATTTTAATGTATAGTTCTAATAAATGGTACATTAGTTCAGCGGTAATTCAAATTTTGTCAGCGGTAATTCAAACTTTTGCCACAAACTTGACACAAGTTCGACTCTCCTTGATAACGTATGTGATTTTATTTTTAATTTTGATATATAAAAAGTTGCAAGACTATTGAGTACTAATTAAAATTAACACAATCTGTCGCTACATGCATAACATAAGTATTGCAAGTCTAATGTTTTTTCTTCTTCTAAATAACCATTTTATGTGTACAGTTTTTTGGGGCATCAATTTTACTACCCGCTGTAGTCCTCGAATTGTCTTGGGCCGGCCCTGAGTAAGGGTATAATGGTGGATAGTGACAGCAGGTTGTTGTTCTGGTGGTGAAAAAGAACACCAATCAAGAACAAAAAGAACACCAAGAACACCAAGACGAGGGCAAAATGGGTGGTATGTGTATTTTTGTAATTCCACCCTTCCATGGGTAGAATGGTCACAGAAAAAATCAGATTGCACCCCTCACTAACAAATTGTTATAGAAGAATGGTATATATCCATCCTCCATCCACTGACATGGGGGTATATGTCTCTAACAAGAGGGTATATGTATTTCCCCATAGTGCAGGGAGTATCTGTATTTAATCCATAATAGAGTGGTGAAAATTGTCCTTTACCCGAAACAATAAGTCAATAAATAGACAAAAAAGTTTATAATTGGAACTTTGACTAAACAATAAAATTATCACATCGACGTTTTGACCGAACCAACTTTTTAAGCCAAATTTATACATTTTTTTTCTTTAACTTTTATGTCATAGATTTTTCCATTCAATTTTAAAAGACAACCTAAATTCAAGAAAGTCCATACCAATCCTATACATGGTTGATTTACTTTGAAAATACAAACAAATTAATTAGTATGAATTTCTCATTAGTTTTAATGTTAATTCAATTCAACCCACAAGTGTAGTCAATTGTTAAAACAAAAGTCAGTCAACTCAGGTAATAGGTCAAAGAGTAGGGACGACAATACGGTCTTATCCAAGATTCGAGCGATCTGAGCTGAATGGGTCGGGTCTGGATTCAAACCAATTGAAAATGCATCAAATTTGGATTCGAAAAGCCAGACCCGGAGGAATTTGGATCTGTATTTGGAACTGATGGTAGATTTGTCGAGATCCGACCCGGTCCGATCCGACGTATATGTGCTATACAAATATACCCATCATTTCTCTCCACTTACACTTTCAAGAAGAATACATATTAACAATAACTCACATAACTTTTCTTAGTGCTTTATGTTTCTTAACTTACGAACATGCATAAAATTAGACAATAACGTTTATTTTGATGCTACCTTTTGTTTTACATTATCTTTTGCGTTTTGTTGCAAATCCGATCTGGATCAGATTTGATCCATCCACATACTATATGGATCCCTGAACTGAATTTGGATAAGGTAATTGAAATCCGATCTGATTTGATTCGAATTCAGTGACACGTGGACCGGATCTGGATCATATTCCTCCTGGTAGGATCTGGATCGGGGAGAGACTTATGTAATCCGAATCCGACCTGTTGCCATCCATTTCAAATGACAATTCTTCGCGTGGCTTGCTCAAATATTAAATTTGACATAGTGCTCCAATCAATTCATCATAGGACACGTTAGGATTTCATTTTCTTTGTCTGCAATTAATTCTCTTTCTTCAATATATGTACTTGATCTGTTTCTTCTCTTTCTTTCAGTTTTGACTTTTTCATCCGTAGACATGTCACTTTGACCCGGTGATTTGGATAACAAAATGATGCAATTTTTTCGATAATTTTTCATAGTTTTGTAGAATAAAATTTAGGGTAAAAGACAAAATGCACCCTCCTTAGATGGGTTATATACAAAAACAACCTCATTGTTTGGGGATATACAAAAACCACCCTGTCAGAGACAAAAAACCCCCTGTCGGTGGATGGACGTTAGACAAATACCACCCTTCTGTTAATGTCATTTAAGGGGAGGGTGCAATCTGACCTTTTTATGACCATTTTGCCCTTATATGTGTTTTTGTGTTTATTTGTTCTTGTTCTAGGTGTTCTTGGTGTTCTTGACCACAACCTCCGCCACCACCACCACTGCCATCATTCCAAATTCCAAATTCACATTCACAGATCTAAAACATCATCCACATTCACAGATATGAAAACATGAAGTAGCATAAATAAAATTAGTCTAAGAACAACATCAGTATTTTAACAAACAACATGAACAAATAGCACCAAAATTTTGATCACAACAATAACATCAACAACAACAATTAGCTTTGTCATCTGCAACAAAAAGAGGGAGAAGTCCTTACAGGTGCAGGAAATGAAGAAGAAGAGGAAGAAGAAGTAGAAGAAGAGAGACACCCGGTCATCGTCGCCACCGGTGTGCCGTCGTCGTTGACATCGCCTCTCTCTTTCCTCTTCTTCGCCGGTGTTGATAACTCATCTGAAGAACAACCACAACAGCCACCGCAACGGCGCACCATGTACCAATCGAATCAATCTACCATTTCTGATAATTCGCCGGTCACCATCTTCGACTCATCCCTCTGAATCAATCTCCCATTTCTCTCTGCAAATTCTCAATCAGGTGAAACACAGAGAAAACTAATTTACCATTACTGTTAACACCCATTTTGATGGGATTTGCGGTGGGGGCACCCATAACCGCCCTTGTCCTCTACCTCTGTTTCCCTAGATCAACACCATCATCACTGCCACCATTCTACCTCCTTCACCGCCTGAAACTACAACCAACCACCAGATCATCACCTTTCACCATAAACCCACCTTCTACCAATTCCATTACACTACCATTATCACCACCGCGACAAACACCCAACTCAGCCATGACCACCCAAAACTGCACCATAAACCTCCCAGCACACCACCGAACCAAATACACAAACTGACTTCCACCCAACACTCCTAAAAGGCTAAAACCACTACCAGACCCATAATGAACCACCATCAACAACCCATAACCTCCTGTAACTACCCAGCATACCTGTTACAAAAGCCACGACCCACAGGCCACAAATCAAAGGCTGAATCGCCCACCTACAGCACTGCAGCGCAACAAAGAGAAGAGGAAAATTCCGATGAGATTCAAACCCAGATCGAGATCCATGTACTTCAGGTTCTTCATATCTGCAATGAACATGGGAATCGTTTGATTGAACTGATTCGAACCCATATCGAGATGAACCAGTGAGGGAATCGCCTCCATTGATTCCGGTATCTCCCGGAGAGCGAATTCGAAGCAAAGTACAGATTTTGGAGAGACAACAAGTCTCCAATCGAACTGGGTATCTCTCCAATCGCCACCACCATCATTCATCGGCACCACCGACAGTCTACCACCACAGCTGCAGATCGGAGCATCCACCGTCAGATCCGAGCAGCCACACCACTAGGGTCGTCGCCCTCATCTTCCATGGTTAGATTGGAGCAAATACCCTGGAATACCCTCGCCGGCGTATTCGTCGTCTGTTGGGTGGAGTCTTTCGTCCTTTCTCTCGTGTATATCTCTCCGCCTCTCTCTCTCTCTGTGTGTGTGTATTATGCGGTGGTTGCAGTGGTCCAGTTGACGAAGAAGGAGGACGGTGGCGGCACTCGGAGGAGAAGGGCGGCTGTTGCTGGGAGAGGAAGGAGAAGAGAGAGAGAGAGATTTAGGGTTAGAAATGAGGGTAGAAGGAAAATAATTGAGATTTATGTGGTGTAATTTGCTTTGATTCGAAGGATATTTTTGTCTTTTCATACCTCCGTTAGTTGCCATTAGACACCGTTAACTTACAAGGGTGGTTTTCGTATATCCCCGAACAATGAGGGGGTTTTTGTATATAATCCAAACGACGAGAGTGCAAATTGTCTTTTACCCTAAAATTTATTGTACCAAAAAGTTATATCGAGGTCAAAGGGACCTTATGAATTGTACTCAGAAGTGGAAGAAATAGAAAAAACATAGGAAGTACTACTGTTTGGTATGGTTAGAGCAAGACCAAGTCATTACTCTATAGCAAACAAAAAATTCTGCTATTTGCAGAAAATGCTCTGGGAGCAAATTTCTCTTTCAATTGTGGAATGAGGCTGAAGCAGAGGGATCGGAGGAAGTTCGGAGGGCGGTTACCCCTCTCTGCCAATTGTGGAGCCGATGATTTCTTCCCAGAATTTCAACCGCCCTCATCATCTCTCTCTAGATACACGCATGCATCTCTGTGGGTGTTCTTGGAGCAACTAAAAATTACTCGTTTTGAAAGGGGGCAGTGATGATGGAGGAACTCTGAGCATGATTCGGGCATGGAGGATCCGACCAGGTTTCTGGGCAGGGCAGATGAGTTATTCATTTTGCAGCCATGGCTGTTTCGGCTTCCTCCTGTCCAGTCACTAACAGATCTGAGCCTCCTCCTCCTCCTCTCGTATTCAGCCATTATGGGTCGAGGTAAAACGCTAATTTTGTCACATACTCTCTGATTTGTTTTTGAAATGTCATATTTTGCTTATCAGAAGGCTTTAATTTTGTTGGGTCATCTGCAGTTTGTTTCTTTATCCGAGTAACATCATATTTTTGTTTGGTCGTTTCAAATGACTTACTAAAAAGTAAGTAGAGTTTAAAGTAGCTCATTTTGAGGTCTTTAAAAGCCTTTTGGCTGAGGAAGCCAACATGCAAGGTTGATATGAACTTTTGGTGGACTTAGGAGTTAAGATTCATCGAGCTTAAGTAACAATGCTCTTTATTTTGAATTTTGGTCTCCCAAACGTGGTTCCTGCTGTTGGAATTCAATTGAGATTTCACATTGGCTGCATCTGCGGTTTACGTGAACAAAAGTGTGTTGAGCGAGGGCTTGCTAAACTCTATGCAAATTCTGCAGTTAGAGGGAATTGGCATAGAAATTGGCTTAGTCTGAAGTGAGTCTCAGGCTCTCAGCACTGACAGTCACCGGGTTGACTTAAAAGTCTGCTCGCTGGGGACTTCTTAGTCCACGGGTTTTCTTGCTGGGGGCTTTTAGTACATGCTTTGCTTTTTGGCCGCTTTTAGCCCATGCTACACTTGCGTGAGTACGTCCAACACTGGGGTGGTGAGTACATCATAATCTCAAGGACAAGTGCTGCACGGGGAAATTGGGGGCTTCTTGTGGTTTGGAGGTCTTTGATTGATGGCTTGCTGAAGTGAAAAGTATATGGTCAAAGTCGCTGCTGCTGGGATTAGGTCCTGTAGTTCAGCAAGGGGGGCATATTAGCGCTGCCTCCATTTCGGCGCTGTCAATAGAGACTACCTCTTCAGTGGTCCCAGGATTAGCCTGGGGCGCTGTCACTAAGGCGGGGCAGTCTCGCTGACAACACATTCATTTTGGAACAAGGCATTTATGCTGTAAGCGGCTGTGGTACATGGCTTAAGTTTATGGATGATAAATTGGGTATAAATAGAGATCTTATATTGAGGGGAGAGGACATGATTCACACGCTTTGGAGTCAATGATTAATGAACCTCAAGCAGCAGCACTCGTCTCTATTCGTTTCAAACACACATACATACATGCACGCACGTAAACGGAGTAGCTTGCACATTGATTGAGTGAGAGTGAGCGAGAGTTCTGTGACTAGGAAAGATAGGATACACAATGACATTATTAGTAAGCATCTTGATGTTCAACCAAATATAAGACAAAATGAGAGGGAATCATTGAGGTGGTCTGGTCATATATATCGTAGGCCCTTGGATACACCAAGTAGGAGACTGAGACCAAGACGAACTGGAGTAGTTCGATTCATGTAGCCAACTCTGGTTAGTCCCAGAAAATGCTTGTTGTTGTTGGTTGTATACATTAGTGGAGTAATAGGACCTATTCGATTGACATAATTCTGAGTGATAGTATTGACTTACTAAAGAGTATTTACAGATCATATTAGCTCGTTTAATGTCTTAAATTTACCAATGAAGAAAGGGGAAAGTTTGGGATGCACTTTTGACGGACTCTTATATCTTTCTTTTGTTTTTGAACAGGAAATGTACGGCTGTGGGATTTGAATACACGCCCGTTCGGACCAGAACCTAAATCTGTGGCGCCTTAGACCACTTGGCGACTATGACTAATATAAGAAAAGTGCTGTAATTCGGGGCACATGGTAAGTATTCTGTATCACGTTACATTTGACTCTTTTTTTGTTATGAACCTGTCTTCAATAACCCACATCTCTCTGTCCCAAACACATGCGTACACAGTTACACACAAATACATCATACGATCACACACACACGGCAATTCTATCTCAAATCAAACTTACATGAGCTAATGTTCTTGGACAGTGTTCTGAAGGAGTTTATCTAAGTAATCGATCCTGTTAAACTAGAAAATGCTTGTTGTTGATATGCATATATAGATGCATACATACGTGACTTGTGATGATTGTTGTCCATCACATTCACAGATCTGAGCTTCCACAATAAGAAGATATATGTGACAACATAGGGAGTGCAATACAGGCATTTACCAAAGAGCTATCTTGTGTATTTGACCTTACCATGCGAAGATTATCTGAGCATTGATTTAACTTTAAGTGACAGTATTTGGTAATTTTATGAGGTCCCTTTTCAATAACCCATATCTCTTACAATGTTGGTCGATCCATTCTGAATTTCACTACATTTGGTGTGAGAATAAATCGTATTATTGTAGTCGATACTTCTGGGGCTTCTTCCAACATAAGTAAACTGCCCCCCACCAAACACATCTGGACACTCCATTTTTCCCCGAAATCCCTTAAGCAAGGACATGAGCTCGAGGGTTTTGGATGGGTGCTAAAATGACTTTATTGTCCTTATAACAACTGAGAAAAAGGATTACCCTGATAAACATTTGTTTTTATATATAAATATTTATCATAAACTGGCTCATATCCTACCCTAACCAGACATACTAACACAAGATTTCATATCCTACATTATCCTCCGTCAGTCAAGTCCCACATTATATCTCAGGGTTTGTCATATCTGACCTTAACCCAAACGAGGCCTGTTGATGCCAGATCTTTACTGAAGAAATGATGGAATGAAATTAGGGCTCATGAAGAATAATGCTCTTGAAGAAAGTTCTGAGGATTGTTACCCCTCTTTGCAAAACTTTATGATCCCCTGAATTGGATCACCATAGCCGATGATCTCGGTTCATTAAGTCCAAGCAACCTCTCTATCTGATCTTGTACATCGTGGATCTGTTTCACCGAGTTACTGAATGTTTTTAGTGCTGTTTGAGTTTGTTCATGTAAGTTACTTGTGAACTCGAGCTGGATAGGAGCCAGTATTCGGGCTCATATCATTAGAGAGCTCATATCATTAGAGAAACTGATACAATGATGTACCAGTGAATTGCTTTTTTTTTTTTTTTTTTTTTTTTTTTTTTTTTTTTTGTATTTTTGTGACATTTTTGTCAATATTTTATTTAAATAGACTCTAAGGGAAGCTGAAGAAACTTCAAATAATGAGTCTTTTGAAAGTGTATTATTTTTGAAATTTCAATGTTTCTCATGTTTTTGTATATACTTGTACACTAAATATAGAAATGAAAATTGTTCACTACCGTAAACGTTCAAACAACCAAAAACTAGTGTTTATATTTTTATAAACGGAACAACATTTTGTATTTAAGTTTTTGGCTTATGTAAACGAACCAAACATAAGGGAGTTTTTGGCATGCTGAACCGAATTTACTCGAGGACAGCTTGGTTTATTAACAGCCCTATTTGTAGGGATGGTAATTTGGTCGGGTCTGATCAGAGATCCGAGTGATCCGATCCGAATGGATCGAGTTCGAATTCGATCCAATTTAAAATGGATTGGATATGAATTATAAAAGCAAGATCCGGATTTGGATCATAGTGCATATCCGTTGGATATCCGATCCAATCCAATCCAAGTACTTTCTATTTTATAAAAATGGCCCCAAGAGTTATATTTAATAATAAATATGCATACTACTATACCAAATTCTAAATTCAATTTCCTCCATAGTGCTACTAACCCTAGCCTCACATAAAACCGACCTTATGAACAACGGACAAAATTTTTCTTGTGTTTTAATTTTGGTTAAATTTATGGTTGAAGTGGCGTATTAATGTCCTGTGCGAGATTATATTTTCTACTTGTGGATTTGAAGTTGTGAAGGTCTTGTTTATATGGAACTAAATCTTGTTTTGACATTGTCGTAATATTTTGACAGTTTCTTTTATTTTTGGGTTCTTTTGGGAACCCGACCCTGATCCGATCTGATTTGTGTCTCGTGGATCTTCGAATCAGATATGGATTTTGTACTTTAGATCACATCCAAATTCGATCCGAATCTGTTGAAGATTAGATTGGATCTGGATCTACCGTTCTTATCCGGATATGGATATGGATATAGGTGGATCCGAACCAAATCTAATCGGTTGCCATCCCTACCTATCTGAATTCATTTATTTGATCCAAGGTTATAATGCTGTATACCGATGGAGAAATTGTATTAAAAGTCGTAATTCTCTTGATTATTAAGATTTCTCCTTTCAACCGCTAGATAATTATACAGCAAGGGATGATGTAGGACCTGAAAATGAAATGAAAAAAACACTCCAAAGCACATAAACTAACACTCTGAATAGAGGAGGAATTCTCTGCTTTTATTCATCAAAAATTAAAAGTGAATACAAAATGAGAGAGCCTAGCTTTTTATAGGGAAAAGCATATACTAAATAACGAAAAACATTAAACAAAATTGACCTAATTAATTCACTTATTAAGGAAATGAAAATCAATCAAATACTAATTTGCCAAAATGCTGAGAATATCAATTATTTCTTTCATCTGCTTATTTCCTCGTCCTTTCATACCAAAAATGAATATCTGGTTTCTTTTTTTGTGTATGATTTGCATCATTCTCTCCCGCCTGAAAAGAACTCTTCTCCGAAGAGTTGTAATGATGCAAGAACTATGGATTGATTTGACGAAATTCATCCTCCGTGATCCAAGTAGCGTCGATGCCAGGGCGGATAGCCCACTTGACAAGGTACCTGCGGATAGTACCACCATTGGTGAGAACATCCTGGTCGTCAAGTACCTCTGAAATTACTTCAGTCTCGGACGAGGGGAGATGTGGAGCCTTTGGGGCATGAGTTGTTGGGCTAGAAGAGGACCCTTGTAGAGGAAGCGGTCGTTGAAATGTGCCATGATAAGGAAACAAAGCCTCCACATTAAATATTGGGCTAATAGCCATTTCGGAAGGTAAGTCTAGTAGGTAAGCATTGGGACCTAACTTCCGAAGAATGCGATGAGGCCCAATGGCACGCGCATGAAGCTTCTTAAAAGAGTTCTAGGGATATCTCTCAGGACGCACACGTACCATCACATAATCTCCTTCTTGAAAGTCCATCTTACGGCGGTGCGCGTTTGCTGCAAGACGATAATCTTATTACTCAGCGAGATTTTCGTCCTAATCCCTGCATGAAGTTTATGAATGTGTTCGGCAAAAGATTCAGCCGGTTCGGATGATCGAGCATCGACGGGTAACCTGACAAGATCAATCGGTTGGCGAGGGGTAACTCCGTGAATAATCTAGAAAGGGCTCTTGCCAGTTGACCGATTGACAGAGCTTTTGTAAGTAAACTCAGCAGTGGGGAGAACCAAGTCCCAAAGTCCTGGTCTATCTTTAACAATGCACCGCAGTAAGTCTCCCAAGCTGCGGTTAACAACTTCTGTTTGACCGTCCGTTTGTGGATGAAAGGCAGATGAAAATTTGAGTAGAGTCCCAAACAACTTCCATAGTGTCCGCCATAAATAACTCACAAACTTAACATCGCGATCAGAAACAATGGATGTGGGCAATCCATGGAGACGCACAATTTCTCGAAAGAACAATTTTGCAACATGTGAAGCATCCGCTGTCTTATTGCAAGGAATAAAATGCGCCATCTTAGAGAATCTATCCACCACGACCATAATAGAATCATGCGCTCGCGCAGTCTTTGGTAGACCAAGAACGAAATCCATACTAAGGTCTTTTCAAGGTTCATGGGGAACAGACAAAGGGGTGTACAATCCCGTGTTCTTCTTCTTTGCTTTCGACACTTGACACGTGCGGCATTGCGATATGATTCGAGCAACATCTCTTTTCAACGAAGGCCAATAAAATCTATCTTCAACAAGAGCAACATTTTTGTCGCGTCCAAAGTGTCCAGCAAGTCCTCCTGCATGTAACTCCCAAATAAGAAAGTCTCTCATTGAGGTGCGAGGAATGCAGAGTTTGGAACCCTTAAAGAGGTAACCATCTCAAATAACAAAATCAACATGGTCGCGATGATCTCCACCTTTGACATCACGATAGATAATACTAAAGTCAACACAAGTGTCATACTCTTCTTTCAGCCTATCAAAGCCGACAACATGAACACTCATGGCTTGAAAACACCGTAATAACACGACTTAGAGCATCCACAACTTTATTCTCAATGCCAGCACGATGCTTGAGGAAGAAAGTGTACTCTTGAAGATATTCCACCCATTTGGCATGCATTGAGTTTAAGTTCCTTTGAGAATGTAGGTAGCGTAAAGCTTGGTGATCTGAATACAGGACAAACCCTTGAGACAACAAATAATACCTCCAATAGCGAAGTGCTTGCACGACAGCATAAAACTCCTTGTCATAGGTGGAATACTTCAGTTTTGCTTCATTAAGTTTCTCACTAAAGAATGCAATGGGATGACCTTCTTGACTTAGTACCCCTCCAATGCCTACTCCTGAAGCATCACACGAGACTTCAAAAACTTTAGAAAAGTTGGGATGTCTCAAAACAGGAGCTTTTGTCATTTTATCCTTGATTTCCTCGAAGGCCTTGGAAGCTGCATGTGTCCACTTGAACTCGCCCTGTTTCATGCAATCAGTGATAGGCGATGTAATAGAACTAAACCCCTTAATGAATCTTCGGTAAAACGTGGCCAAACCATGAAAGCTTCGAACTTCTAAGATGATCTTGGGTATCGGCCAGTCCTTAATGGCTTTCACTTTAGAAGGATCAATTGCTATTCCCTCCGAAGAAACAATGAATCCGAGGAATAGAACTTGATCTTGTAGGAAAGAACACTTCTTGAAGTTAAGAAAAAGCTTCTCTTCACGAAGTGCTAAGAGAACTAGCCGAATGTGCTCCATGTGATCATCCTTTGATTTGCTAAAAATCAAGATGTCCTTAAAATAAACAACTAGAAATTTACCCAGTAAAGGGCGAAGAACTTGAGTCATGACTCTCATGAAAGTACTTGAAGCGTTGGATAAGCCAAAAAGCATTACCAACCATTCATATAAGCCATCTTGCGTCTTGAATGCAGTGTTCCATTCGTCCCCAAGTCGAATGCGGATTTGCTGATATCCTCTCCTTAAATCCAACTTAGAAAACCATTTTGTGCCAGCCATCTGATCTAGCATATCATCAAGTCTTGGAATAGGGAATCGATACTTGACAGTAATTTTATTGATGGCACGACTATCAATGCACATTCTCCAACTTCCGTCCTTCTTAGGTGTTAGTAAGGCTGGGACAGCGCAAGGTCTAAGACTTTCACGTATAAATCCTTTTTGCAGCAGCTCTTCCACCTGACGATCCAATTCAGCACGTTCTTTGGGATTCATTTGATAATAAGGTAGATTTGGCAGCTGAGAGCATGGAGCAAGATCGATGGCATGTTGGATATCCCTCATTGGAGGAAGCTCTTTCAGCAATTCTTTTGGTGCAACATCCTGAAATTCATCCATCAATTGGTTAATTTCAGGAGAAAGTGGAATAACTTGCTCACTTCCTACAGCGAGAATGCTTTTCGCCACTAAGGCTAACATTAGTCCAGTCTCGTTGCTCTCCTTCTCAAAATCTGCTTTTGTGAGAATATGAAGTCTCTGTTTTTGAGGTTTCTTTAGCTCAACCTTCTCCTTCTCAGATGGTGTCGCGGGGTAAAGCCTTATGGTCTTGCCCCCGTGCTTGAAGACATAAGTATATTCTCGACCATAGTTGATCACAACTTTGTCATAGAACCACGGACGTCCCAGCAAAACATTGGCTACATCCATAGGAAGAACATCACACCATATTCTGTCTGAATAATCAACCATTTGAATAGGCACTTTGCATCTTTCTTTCACAAGCAAGGAAGTCTTGTCCACCCTGGCAACTCGAAATGGTGTAGGGTGTGGCTCGGCTTCTAGTTTGAGCTTTGCGACAGCAGATTTGGACAAAACATTCATAGTACTTCCCCCATCAATGACAATTTTACAAACTTTATCTCCACACTTCACAAATGTGTGAAAGATGCTGGTTCGCTTCCATTCATTGTCTTTAGATAGGACTGAGAAGATGCACCTCATGATGTTGATGTAGTTTTCATCTCCTGTAAATTCTTCTCCATCTTCAGAATCTTCTGGCTCCTCCAACGGCTTCACTTCCTGGTCAACATGCTCTTGAGGAGATTCTTCATACTCAGGGTTTATAATCAAGTTACATTGGGGACATCGAGCTGCTATGTGACCCTTTTCATGGAATTTATGACACACTATTGTTGGATTGCAGACCGTGAATTGGCAAAAGATGACCCAGTTCCACCATTAGAAGTGAATCTAGGGTTTGTACTACCCTTAGATGCAGCTGAAGTGGTTTGTCCCGATGTCATACCTTCAGGATTGTTAAAGGAAGTTGAGTTACCGTGTTGAAACTCCTTGACTTGGGAATTCCAACGTTTTTGGGCAGCAGGTTTCTTGTAAGTCTCAATTTCTAACGCTTTCTGGTAAGCGTCTTCAATTGAGTCAGGAGAGTACAAGTTGACCTTTCGCTTGATTTCTGGGCGCAAACCGTTGACAAATTTTGTCATTGTCAACAGTGGGTCTTCTCGAATTCGACACGTCAAACGCAAGTCTCCAAATTTGCCCATGTACTGCGTTACACCAGAAAGTACTTGTTTCAAGTTTCTCCATTGGTCTAAAAGTTGTCTCTTGAGATGCATTGGAAGATATTTTGACTCAAGCTTGTACTTCATCTCATCCCAATAAGTTATAGGCTCTTGACCATGTCGCTCTAGGTCAGCTTGCACATCTTGCCAAAATCGCTTGGCAGCTCCAACTAATTTCACTCTTGCGAAGCGAACTCGGTGAGTATCCGACATATCATGCCAATCAAAGTAATCTTCCATATCTGCTAGCTAATCAAGAAAGGCATTGGGATCTAGTGGGCCGCCGAATTCGGGAGCTTCTACGCGAGCCTTCTTCGTAATGTGTCATCCTTGTTTCTTCATGCCTATACCTTCCTTGGCGATATCTATCTGGTGAATGATAGAGTCGTCTCTCTCGAAAGCGTCCTTGTGTTCGGGTAGTCCTTCGATACTCGTCTTCATTTTCATCTTCAAATTCCTCTTCATGTCTATACCTTCCTTGTCGGTGTCTTACTGGAGATGTATAGGGCCTTCGTTCTTGATATCGAACTTGTTGTCTAATTGGCCTTCGATTCTCAACCTCGTCGTCATACTCAAATTCTTCAGAGGCACCTTCATTTCGTCGCCGTGGTAGACGATCTTCAAAGCGGTTAACGTTAAAAGTCCTTCCTCCCAAGTCTTGGACACCTGATCCCTTTGCGCCATCATGAAGATGTTGTACTCTGTCTCTTTCCCTTGGACTGCCTTGAGACATCATTCCGGGCTCCAATCCTCCATGCACTGGTTGTTTGCCAATGGACTTAGTGAGTTGAGACAATTGCTTAGTTAATTCGTTTTGAAACTCCAATCGTAGTTGGTCAATAGACTTTGTGACATTCTCCATAGAGGCTTCAATGTTTTTGACTCGTTCCTCCATTATTTCCTGCTGATTTTGAAGGTCCCGAATGGTCATGGACCGCACAAACTAAGCGGGCTGCAGCAACGAGAACAACTAGGGAAACTGCGGGGTATGAATTGATTGGAGTAGCAATCAGGGCTCTATCTCGAGCTTCTGTCGGAGATCTTAGATGGCCTGTTGTAGCGTTCCTGCCCTCAAAGAGATGGATCAGTAGCGGCAAGAAAGCAGCACAAAGCGGTGGCGAAAGCTGTGGTCACACGGGTGTGCAATCTTTCTGTCTTCAGTTTCTGCTTCGTCTCTTACTTTGTCTTCAGCTTCTTATTCGTCCTCTGTTGCGTCGCCACTGGTTCTTCCCGGTCAGATCTGGTGATTAGTAGTGACAATCTTGACTGCGTCTCTTTTTGGAGGCGTTAACTCGCTATTTCTGGTGCTGAAACTTCAGCAAGTGTGGCTGCTTCAGAAACTTTACACGGAGATGCAGCAGTAGTATCCGAAAACGCAGCAGCAAAGGCAGAGCGGCGGTGGCGTGTGGGCTGGATCGGGGTTTGTCTCTGATACCAATTGATACAGGACCTGAAAATGAAATGAAAAAAACACTCCAAAACACAGAAACTAACACTTTGAATAGAGGAGGAATTCTTAGCTTTTATTCATCAAAATCAAAAAGTGAATACAAAATGAAAGAGCCTAGCTTTTTATAGGGAAAAGCATAGACTGAATAAGGAAAAACATTAAAGAAAATTGACCTAATTAACTCACTTATTAAGGAAATGAAAATCAATCAAATACTAATTTGCCAAAATGCTGAGAATTTCAATTATTTCCTTCATCTGCTTATTTCCTCCTCCTTTCATACAAAAAATGAATATCTGGTTTCTTTTTTTGTTTATGATTTCCATCAAGGGTAGAATGTCTTTGTTGGGGGGGGGGGGGATTATAACGAATTTCTTAGGGTCTGGATTTGAGGCCAAATCACTGTTCGGGTATATTATAAGGGCTTATATTTCACTTGGCACAGATTCAAACCCCTTTAATGTGAAGAATTTGAAATTTCACCTTACACATTGTCAATTGAAATCAGACGCGTGGAGGCGCTAGTTGAGTGATAAACCGAGCCATGCTAACTCACTTTCAACTTATAGCAATGAATCTCCATATGTAGCCTTTAGCAGAATTAGCGAGTTAAATAGGAAGTGACATCGTCAGTCAGATTCTTAGACAAAGTCGACAATTCCTCTGTCCACTCTCTTTACTTCTCTCTCAGAGGCTAACCACTCTCTCTCTCTCGACAATTCCTTACGCTACTTGGGTTTTCACAGTTAGGACTGTGGCTGTCGAGAAAACCGATTTTGATCCCACTGGATGAAAAAACTGTCATTTTAATTTAACCACGGAGACCTGTTTTTGTGGATTTTTGTATTCTCCCTTTCTGCAGATTATCTCTCATTCTGCAGATGCAACTTTTTTTTTTTTTTTTTTTTTCAGCTACTGGGATTTTCACCCAACTTATTCACTCAATGATCCCCTGAAATCCGGTCATAGGAGCCAATGATTTCTGCTAAAATAACTCAACCGCCCTCTCAATGTTGTACATTCATGCATTTACTTTACTGTATCACCGTTGTACTGAATATTTTCTCTGTTTCTCTACTGATCAATCAACAATCTGTCTAGGTGTGTTTGGTTGAATGGTACGTTGCATCAACAGGGCAGTGATGACTGTACTCTTGAGCATGATTCAGGCATCAAGGATTCAACCCGTATCTTGGCAGGGCAACCACGTGGGTCAATGTTGAGGAAATGTTCAGTTTCCTCTCATTGGCCAAACGGGCTTTGCAGCCATGGCGGAGTAATCCTCTGTGTCCACTCACTAACAGATCTGAGCCTCTTCACTATTCTCAGATGCTTTGCTTCAGGTAAAACATAACTCGGTCATTGTTGATACTGTTATTTAACTTATTTCTGAGATAGATGCTAGTGCTATTTATTCATGAGAAGTTTTTTTGAAGATCGCAATTATCTTTTGATTACTTTACATTTTTCTGCACAGTTTAGTGGATTTTACTCTAATCACGGTGTTCTGCTGGATTAGCTGCACATTTTTTGGTGTTTGATGTGTAATGCTTTTAGTTTTGCATTGGTCTCTTTGTGAGGCAATATAAAGATTGCTCCTTCCAAACCCTTAGGTTTTAGGGACATGGTTGAATCGATCTGTTGGGAAGATTTCTTTGCTTTATATTCGTGGAAGATTTTACTAAAAAACATAATTCGCGAGATAATCTCTCCCTATTTATAATATTTGATTGGGTCGACCAAAATATACAATGTGTGTTTGGATGCAGCTATCTTTTTTGTTTTTTCATAGCATACAAATATATATATTTTTGGTTTAAAAACCGAGGTAGAAAAATAGCTATGCACTCATGACGTGTCAAATCGGTTTACCGGTTATAAACCGGTGACGGGTATAAAAACACTGGTGCCTGGGTTTAAGAAGCCGGGCATCCTGGGAATGGTCAGTCAAATCGGTGCCTTGGTGTAATTATTCTGGTGCCCAGGTTTGTTTCTATCGGTGCAATGGTTGAATCCCACTGCTCCATTTCAGGCGGCAAAAGAGGACGTTGCCTTCTATTATTGGGTGGGTTTGGTATGAGATTTTTTGTGGATTAAAATCTAGAATCCACTTTTTGGCATTTTGGACTTTTTTCAGGGGCTTGGTGTGAGCTTTTTTTAACAGATTTTGGATTTTAGATTTTGGATTTGTAGGGTAGAGTGGGTGGAAGAAAAAAGTTGGGGTTGAGGAGATTTTTTGTGTCTTTTTTCGCTGAAATCACTCAAATGACAATTTTGTCATCCATCATCAATTATAATTGCACCCTCTCGTTAGTTACTCTTCATCATGCTATACCTTAATTAACACTACCCACCCACACCCTACCCACCATGACTCCCTCCATCTTAACAACGTAACTTTCTTACCCACCACAACTATAATTTTTTTGATTCTCAAAAAGAAAACAAAAACAAAAAGAAAAACAAACAAAACTCTAATTTCTCTCCAGCATTACACCCAAAGGCAAATCTATAGTGACATGTGTTGTTTAATATTTATTATCTAATTTGTAATGACATGTGTTAGTAATTATTCTTAATGTAATACAATACTTTTATGTAATGAAAGTTGTAATTTTTTTAACTATATCAATTTGTGTACGCCTATTATTATGACATTCATATAATTATTTGTTTGTATTTTCACCTTACTATATAAGATATAATAGAACACATTTTTAAGAAAATAAGCACTACTCAATTATAATTTAGTAAAATAATTTAGTAGTATTGTTATGTTTGTAAAAGTTGTTAAATAAGTCAATAAATATACACAAAGGAGTATAATAGTAACTTTCACTAGACAACAAAACTGTCACATCAGTGACTTTTAAACAGCACTAACTTTTTTTACCAAATCCATACATCTTTTTTCTTGAACTTCTGTGTCACAGACTTTTTTCACGCCATCTTAAAAGACAGCTTAAAATCCAAAAAGTACACACCAAACCCACCCATTGACCGCTCAAACTTGACTGGTCTCTGGATCACAAAAAATCATTCCGACCCTTTCCCATGCAATCTGACCCCATTTAAACCACACCCCTTACCCCTTTGGAAAACATCAAACTTTCACCGTCTCCATTCCTTCACTTCTTCTTCCTCACTTGGACAAGAATCTCCTTACCCCACCCTCATTCGACCTGTTATCTTTCTTCTTTCTCCCAAGTTATGGAATCCGAAGTACAACGTTATGAGGGGCTTCATGGGGACGACATGCGTTGTCTCCCTAAACGTATACTTGTTTTTATACCTGTACTGAACAGGCTCCTGGCTCTCCTTGAACTAATTTGTGAACTCAATCACAGACCTAAAAATTAGAATTTTCATTTCACCCATGCCGGCTTTTATTATGTTATGCCTTTCCTTGCAATTTTTCTTGTATGCTTACTAGTTTTCCTGTCTTGCTTATCATGCAGTGGCTCTTGGAGCATAAAAGATTAAGAGACGATTACCAAAATCATCAGAGGAGACGCAGCACAAGTTAGTGCGAGAATAAATTAGTGCGTTTTGTAAGAATCAGCTCCCTTTATATTAAATATGACATTTGGGTCAGTCATATCCCCAAATTCTCGTGGTTTACCATAAATAAACGAGAACTTTGAGGAAATGGCCTAATGAGAGAAAGAAATTAGGGCTCATGAAGAATGAGGTTTAAGCTGAGTGGAGGAATTTCTGAGGATGGTTACCCCTCTCTGCAAAACCAGATGATCCCCTGAATAGGATCATTGGAGCCAATGATTTCTTCTTGAAAAATCAACCACCCTCTCAAGCTTCTCTGTACTATGTACATGCACTGTATCATTGTGGTATGGAATATTCACTATCGCTCTCCACTGATCAGTCAACGATCTTTCTCGTTGCGTTTGGTAGAGTGGTTTTTGGTAACTTTACTTCAAAGGGGCAGTGATGATAGTACCTTGGAGCATGATTCAGGCAGTGGAGGATTGCACCCGTAACTTGGCTGGGCAACTCCTGGTCGGTCTCGAGGGAACTGTTTGGTTCTCTCACTGGCAAACTGGGTTTTTGCAGCCATGGCGGAGTCGTCCTCTGTCTAATCACTAACTGTCTGAGCCTCTTCACTCATTCTCAGACGCTTCGGTTCAGGTGAATCTAAATTTGGTCGGATCAATTGGTTTTTGGTAAATTTACTTCAAAGGGGCAGTGATGATAGTACCTTGGAGCATGATTCAGGCAGTGGAGGATTGCACCCGTAACTTGGCTGGGCAACTCCTGGTCGGTCTCGAGGGAACTGTTTGGTTCTCTCACTGGCAAACTGGGTTTTTGCAGCCATGGCGGACTCGTCCTCTGTCTAATCACTAACGGTTTGAGCCTCTTCACTCATTCTCAGACGCTTCGGTTCAGGTGAAATCTAAATTTGGTCGAATCAATTGGTTTTTGGTAAATTTACTTCGAAGGGGCAGTGATGATAGTACCTTGGAGCATGATTCAGGCAGTGGAGGATTGCACCCGTAACTTGGCTGGGCAACTCCTGGTCGGTCTCGAGGGAACTGTTTGGTTCTCTCACTGGCAAACTGGGTTTTTGCAGCCATGGCTGAGTCGTTCTCTGTCTAATCACTAACGGTCTGAGCCTATTCAGTCATTCTCAGACGCTTCGGTTCAGGTGAAATCTAAATTTGGTCGGATCAATGTTTGTTAGTCTGTTCTTCAACTGATTTCTTAGATTACATGCTAATGCTATTCATGGATAAATTTTACCAAATCACAATTATTATTATTATTATTATTATTATTATTATTATTATTATTATTATTATTATTATTATTATTATTATTATTATGGAGCCAATGATTTTCTTCTTGAAAAATCAACCGCCCTCTCAAGATTCTGTACTCTGTACATGCATGCATTTACTTCACTGTATCATTGGTAGAGTGGTTTTTGTTAAATTTACTTCAAAGGGGGCAGTGATGATAGTACCTTTGAGCATGATTCAGGCAGTGGAGGATTGCACCCGTAGCTTGGCTGGGCAACCCCTGGTCGGTCTCGAGGGAACTGTTTGGTTCTCTCACTGGCAAATTGGGTTTTTGCAGCCATGGCGGAGTCAGCCTCTGTCTAATCACTAACGGTCTGAGCATCTTCACTCATTCCCAGACTCTTCGGTTCAGGTGAAATCTAAATTTGGTAGGATCAATGTTTGTTAGTCTGTTCTTCAACTGATTTCTTAGATTACATGCTAATGCTATTCATGGATAAATTTTACTAAGTCACATGTATTATTATTATTATTATTATTATTATTATTATTATTATTATTATTATTATTATTATTATTATTATTATTATGATGATGATGATGATGATGATGATGATGATGATGATTAGCGCTGGCAATTCGGGTCAACCCGCCGGGTTACGGGTCGGGTCGACCCGTTACAGGTTGTTGGCGGGTTGACCTGATGTTGACCCGTGTCCTTTATCGTGTCAGACTACCAGACCCGAACCCGACCCGTTTAATAAACGGGTAACCCGACACGACCCGGGTAACCCGTTTAATAAACGGGTCGGGTCAAATTACCCATTTATGACCCGACCCGAGTAACCTGTTTAATAAACAGGTCAGACATTTACAGTTTTTTCTAAGTTGCAAGCAATACCATACATAAACTGCTTGTTACTCCTACAATCATCTAAATTAAAACCTGCTCCTTACAATCATCCGAATGGAACCAAAATGATAACCATGACATGCTTCGTACAATCATCCGAATTAAACCAAAATAATGGCGATCCGACAAACATCGCGCCCATACAAAATTACAAATCCAAGTGGCTATTTAACATACAAACCACAAAATATTCAAACATGAAAGCAGTCTAAATAAACCCAAAGTGATACATTCAAAAACGCTCATCGTTCAAGGAAATTGATAGTCAGGAGCTTCCATTCTTACGCTTCATCCATGCCTGGACATGCAAAACAAAACAAAACTAGTCAAGCGTTGAAAATCATACACAAACTGGGTTAAAACCTTGTGGCACCACTGACTATGATATAAATCAGAGCTAAGCAAAGTTAAAGCAAGGAAAGCAAAAATATACAAACTATTCCAAGATCAGTTAAAGCAACATAGTAGTGATGGTACCCTGGAACAGAGAAAAGCACGCTCTATCTCCACATGAACAATGTGCTCTTCAAAAAACATAGAGGTTGTGAGTTTTAATTCACAGCCAATCCCTTTCCCGAAGGGGATGCCTTAATCTTACTTGATAGAATGTTAAAGATAGAATACTAGTAAATACCCACCAGTGAAATTGCAAGAAGTACAGAGTAAACCAGGACTATAATAGCTGTAACATTAAAGGAGCAAAAATGTGTATTAGATCATATCAGCATGAAGCAATGGTTCTGTACTGAACTGCTGATTCATACGCCATAATGTCACCTCAAAATGTCAAACAGCATGAAGCATAATGTCATCAGCATGAAGCAAGTGTTGCCAAGTTCATTTAAATTCTAGTCCTGATTTTCAGTAAATGTCAAACATCTTTTAGGTTACAATTTCAATAAGTTTATTCGCTGATGTGTGTATATCATTTTGCAAACAATGTGTCGTGAGAGAGGTTCGGTAGAAAAAGGTAAGAAGAAAGTAGTTTAACTTATGGCACAATTTGTCTTTAGTTCCAGATAATATATGATGTTCATTCATAGTCGTCACCAAATAAATATGGGCAAAAAGCGACAATGGAAGTAATTAAACACTGAAATTAAACCACCTCATCCTTAGCAGGAGAAACATGAAACATGAGAAAAGCAATAAATATAGCAGAGAGTAATAAGTCAGAATAAGAATAAGTAAGCAATATGATGGCATTCAACTGCTGCTATATGATGGCATTCAACTATTTTCTACTAGAATAAGAATAAGAAAGCAATATTAAGAAGTCAATATGAAAGCAATAAGAATAAGAATAAGATGGCATTCAACTACCAGCAAGCAGCAGATAAATAAGAAAGCAATATGAAAGCAATATTTTGGAGTAATTCTACTAGAACTACTACCTGCTGCTATATGAAGGCATTCAACTATTTTCTCTTGCAGTTATTAAGAATAAGAAAGCAATAAATATAGCAGAGATTAATAAAAACAAAACAGAAACAATAATAAAAAAAAGTCAGAATAAACTACCAGCAAGCAGCAGATGAAGACACGCGCATAAAATCAAGCAGCTGAACTAAGGACATCCACCATAACTTCATCAGCTGATGAGTCTTTGCTAACATTCAAGTTCAT
Source organism: Linanthus parryae (assembly GCA_023055425.1). Lineage (NCBI taxonomy): Eukaryota > Viridiplantae > Streptophyta > Magnoliopsida > Ericales > Polemoniaceae > Linanthus > Linanthus parryae. The sequence goes on along the minus strand of JALGPY010000003.1, from coordinate 124,060,715 downwards.
AATATCTTCAGTGATCTCTTCAAGTTTCTGGAGTTCCATACCTATATTTTGATATAAACTGTATGTTACAAAAATAGACATAATATACAATATAAAAGATAGTCAAATACTGTAAATTATACCTTGTTCACCGTATAACCAATCTCTTGAGCAAACAAGAGCCTCTACTACCTCCGGAGTGAGTGAACTCTACTACATTGTCATCATCGTCAACATCATGAATGTTCTCAATAAGATCATCACTGACCGGTAACTTCTCAGCTTCAAGATCAATAGTCTCACTATCCATCTGCATTATAAATAGAAAAATAATGAAATTAGAGTACAAAAATGAAGATTAAACAAATAACATGAAAGAAAATAAACAGTTTACTAAGATACGCCAAGAAATACAACAAAAAAGGGGTATTGGATAGTGAGACTATATATCCAGATGAAAATATACCACCAGAGCAGTAGACATGTAAAGATGCAAGCAAAGGATGTAAAGTCTCACTATGCAGTAACATATATCATATAATCACGGTAACATATATAACCAGTCACCAAGTGGAGTGATAAATAAGTGCTTGTGATAACAGGGCAAACCAGACAAGGAGACATGTAACATATATCAATTTGCTAAAGATGCAAGCAAAAGTCTCACGAGTAACATATATCAAATTGATATAGCTGTGTAATCGCCCAAATCACATGCAAGCAAAGGATGAAAGACTGATAATTGCTCGCAAACCAGAGAAGGAGACGGGGGGGGGGGGGGGGGGGGGGGAGATGGAGATGGAGACGGAGAGGGAGAGGGAGAGACGATACCTTTGAGTACGAGTTAGCAGACGAACAACAGAGTCGTAATATGTGTAATCGCCCAAATCACATGCTTTATCTAATCAATCGAACGAATAATCTAATCAATCGAAGGAAAATTCTGATACAGAAGTAAATTTCCAAAGAAGGGAGAGAAGGCGAGCTACAAACCTGATCAAAGCCGCGGTGAAATGGTGAACAGATCTGAGAGCCAGAGGGAAGAGGTCGCCGTTGTTGCTTGCGGTTGCGGAGGGATTAGGGCTTCGTGCGGCGTGAGATGGTGAGTTGTGAGAAGTGAGAACGAGAGAATGAGAGGGGTCAGTGTAGGGTTGAGGGTAAAAAAAGGTTATCTACCCTGGGTTAGGTTTTCATTTTTTTTTTTGAGTTGTGAGAAGTGAGAACGAGAGTACAGCTTGTGCTGGTTAGTTTTTTTTTTTTTTTTTTTTTTGAAATGTGCAAGGTTAGGTTAGGATTAAATAATAATAATAATAATAATAATAATAATAATAATAATAATAATAATAATAATAATAATAATAATAAAGCTATTATATCTAATGCGGGTTCTAGCAGGTCAAATTCGGGTTGAGCGGGTTGACCCTAACCTGACCCGTTAATTTTCATGTCGATTTCGAGTCGACCCGCCATGACCCGTTGCGGGTTCGTGTCGACCCAAACCCGCTAACTCCGTGTCGTTTTCGAGTCGTGTTGTCGTGTCGTGTCGTATATTGCCAGCGCTAATGATGATGATGATTATTAGGCTTAATTACTTAATGCATACCCTAATTTGTCGAAACTCTCACATTGCAACCCCGGTTTTAAAACTTGCTGATTGCACCTCCTATTTGCAATTATAACGTCAATTTGAAACTGGTAAAAAGAGTAATCCAAACACTAACAGTTGACTAAGGGCAGATTTGTCAATACAGTATAAATAATATCAATAAAATAATGAAATATAAAAATGCAAGAAGAAGAGGGAGGAAATTCATCACAAATTTACAACTCCCTCTCTGTTTACCTATTCATCACAGAATCGCAGAGATGGAGTAAGAGGGAGGAAATTCTTCGCGTTGTGGCCTTCCTGACTTGAATGTGCAGTGAGGACGATAGCCGCCGCCGACGTGCTGGAGAATCAAGTTTTGACTCCTGATTTGGCAGCGAATTAAGGGTGAAGGGGAATAGCGAAACTTGCGGTTTGTTAATATCATAGGACATCTCTGTTCAGTCTATTCTCTCATCTATTCTCCTTCTCCTTCTTCTATCTTTTCGTCTCTTCATTTTCTATCTCCGTTCCCATTCGATTAATTCAATTCTCTCTTCCCCAGATTCAGATTCCGACCATATTCAGGTCTGTGGCAATCGGTTGCATTTGGGTTGGGTAATTATGCCTTGGAGGCTTGGGGTCTGATTAATAGTCGAACCGAGTTTTAATATCTCCTAAGTTGGTGACTGAGTCTGTGCAAGGATCGATTTTGAGCTCATCTGACTTGTCTGAGCAAGGGTGGATTCTGTGGCAATTAGTTGGCTCTACTAAACTCATGCGATCTGTATGCTCTAGCTTTAAATTTGATCTCTCCAATTTTGCCTATCATGATTTGATTTCTTTGTTTGTTTGATTTTCCCCGGAATCTGGGTGGAGTGCAGCAGGGGTGGTGGGGGCTACAGCTGCGATGGTGGTTGTTGGGGGGTGTTCTTACTTTTATTGAATAGACAATTTAATCCTTCAAAAAGAGGACTTGATTGTCAACTAACGGATTCTGCCTTTATGGACGGAATATTTTTACTAGTTTCAAATTGACATTTTAATTGCAAATGGGGGATGCGATAAGCAAGTTTTAGAAACGGCGGTTGCAATGTGAGAGTTTTGACAAACTGGAGGTATGCATTAAGTAATTAAGCCTTATTGTTGTTGTTGTGGTTGTGGTGTCGGTGTCGTGGTCGTCGTCGTCGTATGCACTGCTAGACTATAATTCACATTACTAGCATTTGATATGTTCTGCTTTTAGTTAATGCATCTACTGCAATTGCTCTTTCCAACCACTAGATAATTGGGTGAGTCTTGAATCTGTTGTTGGAAGAAAAAAAAGAGTATTAAGGCTTACCACTCTCATTGAATTCAGCATTCTTTTTCTTACAGTGCTGTATGTGGAAATTGTTTTTCCCTGGGATTCTTGGTTTTCTTGTGTTTCTTACTGAAGTGAGAGAAGTGACTTTTATTGAATATACTTACTGATTTTAACAAAACCCAGAAGCCTCAGAACATGAATCAAGGACATGTGCATATCCGGATTGAGTTAAATTACTTGTAGGAGGAGAAGTAAGGCAAACGAGGTTTGTTAGTCGTTGACGAGGTCCTCTTGCCAGGCTTTTGAAGCACTGATGATAACTCTCTAAGCTGGGGGAAGGATCCGGCACCGTGTTGGTGTGGCCACTTTGGGACTACGCTTGTTTGGCTTTTGGTCTGTGTGTTGGCGTGACCACTTTGAGGCTGGGAGACTAGACTTGTTTGGCTTTTGGTCTCATATGAAACTGTAATTGAAGCCATGTAAGATGTATCTTCCTAGTGCAATATGTTTTAAATGTGTACTTCCTCCGTCTAGAATGTCCTGGTTTAGCTTTTCAACCGGGTCACTTTGACTTGGTGATTTGGATAGCAAAATCATATAATTTTTTGGAAATTTTTTCAAGGTGTTGCAGAGTAAAGTTTACTCTACAAGACTATGCAAAGATTACCAAATTCTTGTATCGTTTTGCAAATCAAATTACCGGGTCAAAGTGACACAGTGACTAGTGACAAAAAGTGAAGTAGGTTGTTCCTAAAGAAACACAGAACTAGTACTATTTTTTTTGATGAAAAGTCATCCTTTCATAGAAACAAGCAGCACAAGATACAAACAAACAAGCGCGAAAAGACAACGCTAAAGAGAGAGGAGATAATCCAGCGCTGAGCGCAACCAACAATCTACGACAGCACAAGACATCCAGAAAGACCAACAAGCTACCAAAACAAACTAACTGGAAACACTACAGCAATACTACTACAAAAGAAGGCGGAAGCAAACAGTTACAGAGGGTGATTATCGAACATAGAACATTTAGCAGCCTTGTGAGCCGACTCAACTAAATGTCTCTGCACCTTGGAAATACTACAAAACATCAGATTCTTCATAACTTTCTGAATACGACGAACAACTGGCTCATCCTGAACGGGGGGCCTGGAGGAGCCCTAGAGAAAAGGTAAGATAGCAGCACAGTCAGTGTTATTGTGTTAATGTTGACAAGCAAAATATTGTGATGCTTTGCAAAGTTCACTGCATGTTCCAAAGAAAGTAAATCCGCTTGTTGAGCACTAGAAGCGACACACTTTTTTCCTATCACCCATGGGGAGCTATCCGCACCAATTGTATGAATACCCACACCTGAGAAGAATAGGTTTGCTTTCCACGCACACTATTTAAGCATCTATAAGTTTCTCATAATTGATGGAGTACCCTACTCATTCTTGGAAGGGAAAATTGGGGAGTTTTTGCATTTGCAGCTTTGCATGAGACAAATTTCCAAGAATAGTGCTTCCACAGCCAGATAAATTAGCTTTAAGGCTTTCCTTCATTGGGAAGCCAATGATTTGTACGTGGTTTCATAATTGCAGTGTTGTATTTTCACATTAACACCAATTTGGTACACCATTGATTCGTCGAATATGTTCTCAACTCAACAAAGCTTTTTCTAGTTTAAACAGGGTCGGTTACAATGATCAAACTCATCAGGCTAGCAAAGGCCATTTGCGACCTAGGTGTAATTTGACCAACTCTAGTCCTATTGTCTTTACCCAGGTTGGTGTTGGTGTTTTCTCGCTTGTCTACCCCTGTCGATCTGTACGATATCACTTTTCCGAATTGGTGTATCCAAGGGTCTACCATTGAAATAGTTTGTAGCATATATGAAGTTGAGGCGGGACAGCTTGAAAATAAGGGCATTTGAATGAAGGGATTTTAGCCTACGCCAAGACTGAGCAGCCAGTAGGGGCTGTGATGATTAACATCTACTCAACTGATGATGCTGCCCTGAGATCCTATCTGTTTATGGCAGGGTAACATTAGAGGTGACTTGTGATTTGTGAAGGTCTAGTAATCATCTTTAGAGTTAAAATATTTCTCTGAAAACTCAAAACCCTCAATTTTCTCCATCTCTATATACATGTTAGGATGAATCTTTCAATGGAATATACTGATCTTTCCCTCTCTCTAAGAATGAATTATGCATAAATGTTTGGAGTTTTGATTACTCTCTCTAGTATAAAGAAACACCCATTTTGTTTGAGGCCATTATGCATATTTTGGCTCTGAAATTTATCACGTCCCAGTGAGAAGATATATCTTTTTGGTCACATCAAAAAATTTCACATTTTAATGTCACCAAATTCTGGTAAGATTCTCCGTACTGGGCTCTGATAGCATAGTTTGTGGATTAAACATGTTATTGCCTTATTGGTGTTTGCAGTTTGCAGCTTGCAGCTTGCAGCTATAGTGCAGTTTAATGATCGTCTGATCTGAGCCCCCTTCATTACATGACACTTTGGCTTAAGCTAAAATCTATTTTGAGATATCAACTTTGTTCAGCATTGTTTGAATCATGTTTTCAGATAGTGGTAGAAACGTTAGTGTAATTGGAATGGGGCACTGTGATTTGTAAAAGTCTATTCTGGAAATGTTCGAGAAGCTAAATCATGGACCTCCACTTATCTTGTTATGAACTTTAGAGAAAGGAGTTGGTAGCCTTGCAAGAGCAAATTCCAAATGCAGCAGCTTTATTTAAATTACAATGTTTAAAAAAAAGAAATTGACGATCTTATGATTTGCAACGATCTTTATGGGAAGCAGAGGGCTAATAATAAATGGATTCGGGAGGGTGATTGATTCACAAGGTTTTTTCACGCTTCTACGAAAATTAGAAGAGCCAGGAATCACATTTGGAGTGTGAATGATTCAAATGGGTCTTTATTGACGAATGAAAAGGATTTTAGGATTGCTTTTAAAGAGTATTTTCAAGATTTAATCACTGTTAATAGCAATCGTAATGTAAGTTATTATGATTTCCCTATTTTAGGACATATTAAGACTAAGTTGTCAGAAGAAAAGTTTTCCTAAACACTCCATTTTGTACAAAAGAAATCGAAGCTGCTGTGTTTGGTACGGGCCCTTTAAAAGCTTCGCACTCTGTTGGCATACCACCAATTTTCTTCCGAAAGCATTAAGATTTCATAAAAGAGAAATTATACTCTGCTGTGTTTTCTTTATTAAAATCCGGGGTCATGCTAAAAGAAACTAACAGGACTTCAATTTTCCTGCTGCGCAAGACTGGTGATTTAGATCGTGCCCTGGTGCCCTTCCTTCAAAAGCAAAAACAAAACAAAGATTACAATCTGGCCTCTAAATGTTTTAGTATTACAAACTTTCCAATATAATTCCTCTTTGAATAAGTACATCAACTCATTGAAGGTTTGATTTTTAGCTCGGTTGCAGATCCTAATTGTCGTATATAAACTTCATGAGTTGAGGAACAGGTTTTTAGGGGTTATCGGTGTTTTTTGACTTATTAGTTAAAATTTCGGGTTTCTTCTATTATAGGTTCTTGATAATTTCAATTTGTGCTTTAGTCAAGGATGGTGATATACTGATATTCAATATGGGGTTCATGACGTTGGGTACTGTTGTGTTAGTCTAGTACTAAATTATTTAGCTGCCACTTAACATATTACATAATAGAATAAGGTACTAAATATATTAAAATTGTCTACCAATCCCATATTATACCAACTGGGTTTATATTTACATTCACGGCACTGTTCGGACTTCATAATTGTGCATTTTCAGTGTCGATGAATCACTTTTGAGCCATGTTTTCTTTCTGTATTTCCAGAATGTTAATGGTGTGTTCTATTCAAGAACTTAACCAACCAATATTACATGCATTGAATGCACATATATCAAATTTCCAGTGAAGTACTTTCACTGGTGCCATATTTCCTCCCCAATTATTTTTGCAAGTATTCTGCTGGCGTCTATAATTTTTGTAGAGGAAAACGTTGCTTTGAATATAGGTTTTTTTTATACTCTTTTGCATTTTCAACTTGTCTAGCGTAGCTGATATTTAGTGTTGTGGACGACTTTTCAGGAAAGGAAATATCAGTATAGGTAAGAGACTTGACAAAATTATATGCTTCTGAACCTTAAATTGCAATATTTAACTCCTAATCAAAGCATATTTTGATGTGCATTTGCGATTTGGGCTTCATAATATAGTGCCCTGGTAGTTTCATATTCCTGGCTCCACACCTGTTCCCCGGAAGAAATCAAGCATTACCGTCCTATTAGTCTCACAAATGTGTTGTATAGGATCAAGAAAGTCTTGCCTTCTTTGATTTCATGGTCTCAAAGTCTCAAACATGTTTTGTTTCTGGTAGGAGTATTTCAGATAATAGTTGTATTGCGTATGATCTGGTTCAGTTCATTAGCACTAGAACTAAGGCATCCGATAATGCTTTTGGTGTCCTGAAACTTGACATGTCGCATCCGACCGTGTTAGATGAGATTATCTTTTCGAAGTCCTTAAATTTGAATTCCCTCAGCACTTTGTTAAGCTAATCATGAGTTGTTGACTTCTGTTTCTTGTTCAGTTCTTATTAATGGTTCTCATTCTGATTTCTTTACCCCTAGTTGTGGCATCCGGCCGGGAGATCCTCTTTCTATATTATTGTTTGCTATGTGTGCTGAAGCTTTGTCTGCTCCTTTGGGGTCTGAAATCTCTGCTGGTCACTTGCAAGGGATTAAGCATAATTGCAATGGTCCAATGGTTTATCATTTACAATTTGCAGATTATACTATGTTGTTTTTTAAAGTTGATCACAACTCAGGTACGGTCTTATACCTTGTTCTCGACAGTTATTGTCAGCAGTCTAGCCAGTTGATTAACTTCGACAGATCATCTTTAATTCAGAGCCCCAATTGTTCTTTTCACCGGAAAGCCCTGCTTAATCAGCAGTTGTGCGTCAATCCCAAAGTAGACTTTGAGAAGTATTCAGAACTTGACCTTATTGTTGATGGTAGAGATTCAAATTTTTTTAGATCCACTCTGGAAAAAAATGATAAGAAGTCTGCTGGGTGGAAAGGAAAATTACTTAACAAAGCTGGCAGAATGGTTTTGACTTTTGTTTCAATCTGTTTTGAATAGCCTGCATATTTATCCTTTTTTTTTTTCCCAGTTTCTTTTTATAAGAAAATTACTTCAATTTTATCTAATTTGTTTTGGAATGGGGATGCTGACAAGAGATCTTTACATTGGGTATCATGGTACCAGTTGTGTCTTCCTAGAACTCTTGGTGGGTTGGGGTTAACGGATCCTTTTTTCTTCAATCAGACTCTCATTGCTAAAAAGCCGGGAAAATCGTTTTCAAACCAGATTCTTCCTACTAAATTTCTAGATATTGTAAAGAAAGTCCTTTTTATCTAGAACTTGTAATTAGTCCTCTTCTTCAGCTTTCTCTTCACTGCAAGCTTCTTAGGTTCTTATGGACCATATGTCCTTTCCCTCTTCCTCATCCGATGTGTTCTACCTTGCAGTCCTTTTTCTTCTTACTATTTTCATATGGTTGTTAATTCTTTGTTTCTTCTTCTTCTCTTGGCTTGGTGCCTTCATGTGTGAGGTCTGGAAACATAGAAACAATGTGGTCTTTGATCTACCCTCAGCATCTGATACTCCACAAAATTTATTGGAAGAAATAAATCATAGCATTCATCCTAGTATTGTGAACTCAGCTAAAACATTTCATGACTCTTGGGGCTTAAAAATGGCTACTGCTAACCTTCACAAGAAGGAAGTTTCCTCTTCATATTATTCTTTATGGGGATGGAACTACAAGTGCTCCAAGATTGATGTCTATCCTTTCTGTCGTAAGATCAGCAAGAAGAGGTTTTATGGTTGGAAAATCCATGAGCATGGCATTGAAGTCGTCAGAACTAAATTTGCCACCAAGCTGCATGCACTTCACGGCATCCTTAAAGCAATGCTTTATACTGGTTATCAATGCAAGGTTTTAGACATGTGAATATCTTCATTACTAATACTCAAGTTTTCCGTTGCTTACAAAATCCAAAGTGCGGGCATCCGCAGGCAAAGATGCTGGCAGAGGATCTCAATAGGTTTTGCTGCTGTAATGTTCGTTGGTTTCTGGGCTTCTATGTAGTTTTCTAGCTATTAGGTTGCTTGTCTTTGGCTTTGAACTGTTGGTCTTGTTTTGGATCCCAGTTTTAGGTTGCTGTTTGGTTTCGGATGTTTAGATATGATGTAGTCGGTTGTATGGAACTTTTAGTCATCTATCGAATTCTCTGCTTTTGTAAAAAAGAAAATATACGTTAGCATTGAGCCTATGTTCTCGGTTCGTTTGTTTTCAACTGAAACTTACTAAAAGATGCTGCAAAATCGTAATTTCAACTGTTCACCTTTTCAATTGTTTATACTTCCATTTGACATGATGGAACTCAATTACATACCTTTGGCAAGGCAACCATTCTATTGGTCGACGTTAAGGGAGACCAATAAGTGTTCTCTACTTGCAATTGGTTTTACAGCTGTGGAGATGGTTTGGAAAATATTTCCAGTGAATTTTAATGTTTTTAAGTTCTTACGACAGATTTGGGAAGCTCCCTAATTACGTCTAGTCATAGAGATATTTTTTGAGGGATAAAAAAAAGCCATAGAGATTGGAGACACGCCTTATCACGTCTTAAATATAAGGTTTAAGGTTTTGAGGGAGCTTATACTAATTACAGCACAACAAACACTTATTACAACACAACTAATGTTCAAAGATAGTCTTTGAAAAAGCCAATTTATTAGGGCTTACACACTTCTATCTTAGTCGAGTGAAACAAAGTGGGCCTAATGAAAGAATAGGGCTTCCCCGTCAACGAATCGAAAAACGAGACTCACGGTAAACAAAGAAAACTAGGTGTAGTCATCCGAATAGGGCTTGTGCTTGCGGCACTATTTCACTCTTTCTAGCCAGGCGCGGCACTGTATCACTCTTTCTAGCCAGGCCTAGGGGGTTAGAGTAGGAGTTTTATACTAACAAAGCTTAAGGGCTTTAGCGGGACTCAATAAGGAAGGCCAGTAGTAGTCCCGGTTGAAGTGGAATGTTCAGTAAAAAAGAGCTCTCTTTCGTCTTGGATGGTATAGATGAAACATCAGTCAATTACGTAGAAGGGGAAGCTAGCATTCATGTACAGACATTCGAATTGAGCATCTTATATAGATTCAATGAGGTTTATAGAGTCAAGCTAGGCCTAAAAGTACCGCTTGAAAGATGATTACGAACTCGAGTAGAGATACCCAAGGCACCATTCTTTGGTGGCAAAGATATGAGTTTCCCCATTTACGTAATCATAGAATCCCGCAACCGAAGTCAAAAAAGAAACCCCCCATTGGGCGGTCTTAAAAGTCTTTTCCGGGGTCACTCTCGTCCGTCTTTGTCCTTTCGCCCACCTTCTCAGTTGGTAGATGAGATGAATTAGTTACAAGAGAAGGAACTAGAACTCCGAAAGGGGAGGCATAGTGCACCAAACACGAAAGCAATCAGAGTAGTAAGAAGTCACTCCTAACTCCTAACGAACATCTTTCTTTAGAAGACATCTTGATTTACCTGTCCCTGTTACCACTCTTCAGGTGAGACTAATTGAAGTGAAAGAGCAAGTGAATTATCGAGAGGACTTTCGGAAGTAAGGGAGTCACCATGGAACAAGGGCATCGAAACGAAGGCAGAAGGGGCTTTAGCCTTCATCTAAAGATGGAGAGGTGAAACCAAAGGAGGGAGATGACATCTTTATAGGTCTCCATCCTCTGGCGAGAACCAACGTCATTCTTGCTTAGTTAGCTCTTTCCTTACCTAGAGCTTTCTTCCTCATTCATTCTATTCTTTCGAAAGAGATGCCACCTAACCTAGCGAAAAATCAAGGATTACTTGCTCACTCGGTTCAGCCCAGCAACCGTATTCAGCTCTTTTCCATGGGATCTCCTTCCGGGGCTTTCCATTAGGATTTGAATCAACGTGATTTGCTCGAGGAAGAGAACAATCGTACCACCAGGCTTGCCTTCTTCAGGTTGAAAAGATGCCCTTTTCGTTTCGTTTCGACTAGAGGGCCTTCTATTTCAGTTAGAATGCGCGAGAAGCTTTGTCTAGTATCTTTTCAAAGACTATATTTTCAAAGACTATCTATCTTCAGGTTGAAAAGATAGTCTTTGAACATTAGTTGTGTTGTAATAAGTGTTTGTTGTGCTGTAATTAGTATAAGCTCCCTCAAGGCCTTATATTTAAGACGTGATAAGGTGTGTCTCCAATCTCTATGGCTTTTTTTTATCCCTAAAAAAAATCTCTGTGACTTTTTTGTGTGTGTAAACCTCATGTTGAAATGCGAAATAATTATTTAATTACACATTTGTATCTTTCATTTTTTTTTCTTTCTTTCCAATGTTTTTTGCCTTGTACATAGAACATCACAGGAAAAATCAAACTAGTAAGTGGGAGTAATTTGTGAAGTTTGGAGGTTTTAACATTTATTTTCAGTTGATAACTTGTGTTGTTACAAACAGACACCTTTGCAGATTTGATCAACTCAGTCGATCACAATTTCAACAAGAATTTTGAAAATATATCTTCAGATTGCTGGTTGTAGACAAGTCATTCACAATTCACCAAGAATCTTGAAAAAAAATATACAGATTGCTGGTTGTAGACAGGCGACAAGTTATTTTGCCAGAACCTGACAGCAAGTGGGAGAAATTTATCCGTTAAAGATAACATTGAGACGTGCCTTGAGTTGCAATTTCCTTTATCCAGTTGTTCTAGTGTAACAAATACACCACACTGGGACATGTTACGCCAAATGTAATGGATGCTGGAAAAAGAACACAAATTTCCATGCACGATGAACGTTTTCTGTAAGGGATAAATCGCCCCCACTATGCTTTCGGGTTCTAGCGATTCCCCTCCAGGATACAACAAGTCGCGTCGGTTCTACAGCCAGCAATCTGCAGAAGTTCTTTAATATTCTCTGTGAAACTGTGATTGAAACTGATAAAACATGCTAGAGAATGATCTTTATTTATAGAACATGAAAGGACACCAATGGTGTCTTTTCAGAAGAGGTGTGTCTTATCAAACAGTTGTGTCTATTTGAAACAACACAATCTTTCATCCAAAAGGTGTGTCTAATCAAACAGTTGTGACTGTTCCTTACAACGCAACCTTTCAACCAAAAGATGTTTCTGACCGAACAATTGTGTCTGTTCAAGAACACGACCTTCCAATAAAATATATGTCAAAGCCTCTTAACATACGAGATAAATTACAAGCTATCTCAACAACCCCCCACTTAGCTTGTAATTTTCAGTCCAATCGTGATAAATTCATGCATACAAGAAGGTGTCTCTCGACTTAAACCTCAATTATTGTTAATAATTCAAACTTCTAATAAAGTATTTGGTCTCCGCAGATTAAACCAAAACTCTAGAATCAGAAGTGGAAGTATCACACACATAAACATATCCAGTTTCGGTGAGTAGTTCACCTAATTGTAGCACCTTAAGCCATGTGCTCGATCCTGGATTCATAAATATTTACAAAAGTAAAATATAAAAACTTTGTTAGAAGCGGCTAAACTTCTCATGTTTATATAGGCGAAGTTTCATCTTCTTGGTATCTATGTTACCTCGAACCGATGAACTTCATTAAGAGTCTTAACTCACCCTCGTAAATATTACTTTGATCATCCTAGAATGGGTACGTAAATTATCAGTGTTTTCCCGATCATAATGCAACTTCTTTTTACCCATTAAACCTAGTTTGGCAATTAAGCCTAAGGTTGGGTTTCCGCTACATGTGATCGAAATGTTTTAATCCCATTCCACTAGATGTTTTCCTAACAAAGTCTCTGCAAAGACCCTTAGTAAACGGATCAACCAAGTTTTCGCTTGACGAAACGTAAACTACGGTAATAATACCATCACAGATTAACTGTCGTAAATATTCATGTCGGAAGCTAATATGTCTTGATTTTCCATTATAAACGTTATTTTATGCTCTAGACATTGTAGCTTGACTATCGCAATGCAAAGAAATAGACGACATCGGTTGTGGCCACAACTCTATATCCAATAGCAATTTTCTCAGCCATTTTGCTTCTTTTCCTGCAGCTGCTAAGACGATAAATTTTGACTCCATCGTTGAATGGGAGATACATGTCTGTTTCTCGGAACCCGAAGAGACTGATCCTCCTCCAATCATAAAGATCCAGCCAGAAGTTGCCTTATTGTCACCCGCACCAGTTATCGAACTAGCGTCTGTGTAACCCTCTAATACTGCTGGGAACTTATGATAAAATAATCCCTAGTTGGAAGTCCTATTGAGATAACCTAGAATTCTTCAAGCAACTTTACAATGCATGGCACTAGGATTACTTGTGTATCTTGCGAGTTTAAAAACTGCGAAGGAAATATCAAGTCGAGTGCAATGCATTGCATACATGAAACGCCCAATGACACTAGCATACTCTAATTGAGCAACCACTCTTCCATCATTTTCAGTCAATTTTACCGAAGAATCATAAGGTGAGTTAGCTTCTTTAAATCCTAAATGTTTGAATTTAAGAAACAACTTCTCTATGTAATGGGATTGACATAAAGGGTAACCCCACTATGTTTCTTCACCTTGATACCTAAGATAGTATCAACCTCATTAAGATCCTTCATCTTAAATTGGGAGGTCAAATACTTCTTAGATTCCGATATCCCTTCCATGTTAGTCCCAAAAATAAGTATATCATCCACATATAGACAAATAATAACACCATAACGATCCGTACATTTAGAATATATTCATTTGTCCTCATGCTTATGCTTAAGTCCATGGGATAAAATAACGACATCGAACTGTTCATGCCATTGTTTCGGTACCTGCTTTAACCCATACAAGGACTTAACAAGTTTACAAACCTTATTTTTGTTATTTGGCATCACGAATCCTTCCAGTGGTTCCATATACACTTCTTCATCTAATTCACCATTTAGGAAGACGATTTTAACATCCATTTGGTGTACATGCAAATTAAAAATTGAGGTAAGTGCCATCAACACTCTAATGGATGTTATTCTAGCTACGGGTGCATATGTATCAAAATAATCAACACCCCCTTTCAGCTTGAAACCTTTTGCTACCAATATAGCCTTAAAGGTTTGTAGTGACCCATCATAATTATACTTTCTCCTAAAAACCCATTTGCACCCAATAAGTTTTGAACCCGGAGGTAAATAGACTAATGTCCAAGTATTATTTGATAATATCGAGTCCATTTCGTCGTTTATAGCCTCTTTCCAAAAACCAGAATCTCTAGAAGCCATAACTTCAGAGAAGGTTTTTGAGTCATCTTCCGTATCGAGTGCAATAGAAATTTTCTTCAGGACAATTTCTCTATCTCCTTCCATAAGAAAGACAAGACAATCTGGTGAGACAAAATCAAGTCCCAATCCCTTTTCCTTCCGAGCTCTTTGACTTCTCCGATGAGGTTCAATATCATCGGAAGCCTTCCTATTATTTTCAAGAGATATATCAGGATTCATTGTTTGAGTAGGTTTTGACGAGTTGGAGTCATCGATAAATTTATTTTCAATAAATTTTACATCCCTTGATTCCACTATCACATTGGATTCTAATCCAGTAACTTACATGCCTTTGAGTTTTCGGCATATCCAACAAACACGCTCTTGAGAGATCTTGACCCTAATTTTGTTCTCTTAGGGTCTGTAACGCGATAAAAGGCCATGCATCCCCATACCCTAAGGTACTTTAAATTTGGTCTGCCTTTCCACACTTCGTAAGGTGAAACTTTTGATTTCCTTAAAGGAATTCTATTATGCAAATAACAGGCGGTAAGTAACGCTTCACCCACAAAGAGAATTTTAATTTCGCTTTCAAGAGCATAGAATTGGCCATATCTACTAGCGTCCTATTCTTCCTCTCAGCCAAAACATTTTGGTGTGGAATGTATAGTGCATAAGTTTGATGTACAATACCATGCTCTTCACAAAACGCTGAAAATTCATTAGGAAAATATTCACCACCTCTATCGCTACGAAGAGTTTTAATTTTCCTTTCCATGTGATTCTGAACTTCAGCCTTATAACACTTAAATTTGTCAAATGCCTCATCCTTGGTTTTCGTCAAATAAACATAGGTATGTCTAGAAAAATCATTAATAAATGTTATGAAATATCTATTACCACCTCTAGTAACTATGCCATTAAATTCACAAATATCGGAATGCACACTAGAAGTTGTAAGAAAGATTTCTTAGTCATTTTCGCTTGTATTCAAATTTATATGGAGAGTCGTGATTACTAGTGCAAGATATCAAATCATCCTTTTGCATGAACTTCAACGATCAAAAATTAAAATGCTCCAAACGAGAATGCCATAAAGAAATAGAGTCGATCATGTAGATAGAACTATAATTTATTTCATTAATAGATAATTTAAACATCCCAATACAAGCATAGCCCTTTCCAAAAAATATGCCAGCCTTAGATAAAATTACATTGTCAGCCTCAATCACAACCTTAAAGCCACTCTTACAAAGAAGATTAGCCGACTCCAAATTCTTCTTGATATTAGGAACATAGAGAACATTCTGCAGGGTCAACTTCTTTCCGGAAGTGAATTGGATTTGGATATTCCCTTTTTCAGGAACCTTGGTTGCATTGTGATTTCCCATAAGAACTTCACATTCCTTGAGAGTCTCCTCATAATGCACAAAAAGCGACATGTTGTTACAAACATGGACTGTAGCGCCAGAATCATACCAGCAATCATGAGAGGCATCTTCAGACGCCATGTTCAACTCCATGATCATGCCAATATGCATGTCAGAAACCATGGCGATTAATTCAGAAACTGAACTCTCAATGACATTAGCCCGTTTGGACTTTCCGTTAGGCTTGTCTTTCGAATTCCCGTTCTGAACCCTTGGCTTGTTGCAATCCCTTTTGATGTGTCCCTTCTTGCCACAATTATAACATTTCAAATTCTTCTTGTTCTGTTTGGTAGCACCGTTTGGATTGGAACCGGTTTCATCCAACTTTCTCTTCTTTCCTCCTCTACCTTGGTCATCCACGAAGTTCACTTTAGAACGAGAAGGACCCGCCAGGTTTCTTTTCCGGATTCGAGTTTCTTCTTTGATTCGGAGATGTTTCTGAAATTGTTCAAGGTTGAAGTCTTCTATTGTGTGCAGAAGTTCCTTCATGTATTTATTCCAACTTTCTGAAAGTTTGGCAATAATAGCCCCCACTAACAACTCATCAGAAACAACGATCTTAAGATCCCGAATTTTATTGGCGAGAATTTGGAATTCTTAAACCTGATCGAGAATGGGAGTGCTATCATCTATAATAAAATCAAATAATTTCTTAATAAGAAACTTATCATATCCTTGATTTTCAGCCTTGTATTTGTACTCCAGCATCTTCCATATTTTGCTTGGTGACTTCCTCTGCAAACCAGTTCGTCCTCCTCCCTCTTCTTTCGTTGCGCCTTTAATTCGCCAGTGTCGTCATCTTCTGGTTCTGGTATGGGATGCAAATTTTCGTCCAGAACGTATGCGACCTTCAATGCAGTGAGTATGAACATCATTTTGTCTTTCCATCGGGTGAATTTGGTGCCATCGAACCGATCTAGTTTGACGAAGTTTTGATTCATCATTTTGAAAGTTTCAGTCTTTCCTTCAGTCTCCATTATTGTACGATTTATCCCTTCAAATTGTTAAACCAAATGTAATGGATGATGGAAAAAGAACACACAACTTGAGGCACGATGAACGTTTTCTTTAAGGGATAAATTGCCCCCACTATGCTGCCAGGTTCTGGCGATTCCCCTCCAGGATACAACAAGTCGCGTCGGTTCTACAGCCAGCAATCTGCAGAAGTTCTTTAAAATTCTCTGTGAAACCGTGATTGAAACTTATAAAACATGCTAGAATGACTTTATTTATAGAACATGAAAGGACACCAATGGTGTCTTTTCAGAAGAGGCATGTCTTATCAAACAGTTGTGTCTGTTTGAAATAACACAATCTTTCATCCAAAAGGCGTGAAATAACACAATCTTTCATCCAAAAGGCGTGTCTAATCAAACAGTTGTGACTGTTCCTAACAACGCAACCTTTCAACTAAAAGATATGTCTAATCGAACAGTTGTGTCTGTTCAAGAACACAACCTTCCAAGAAAATATATGTCAAAACCTCTTAACCTACGAGTTAAAATACAAGTATCTCAACAGGACATTCTTGAAACCACACAGGGACATTCTTGTAACTTGACAGGGACATTATGGTACATAAGTGAAGCCCGTTCTTTTGTTGATGATATGATTAATTCCAGACTGTAGGGCAGAAAGTCCTGAATATTGTTATAAGTTAGAGTGGGAGTCGACTCTAAGCCCCAATACTTGAAAGTTAAAACCATACTCCCTCCCGTTACAGGACATTTAAAGGAAAAAAAAAAAAAGCAGATTCTGCTGCTTCCAGGGCCGGCTCTAACGTTAAGCAAGTCAAGCAGTTGCTTAGGGGACCAAAAATGTAGGGGCACCAAAATTGCGAAATTATAGAGTAATTTAATATTTAATATTGTTAGGAATGTTAATTTACCTAATAGAAACATGAATGGGTTATACTTTTTCCGTCTCAAATTTACCAATTCTTATCGCAAATCCACATTAATCTATCATAAATGGTTCATCTTCTCTTTCTCCAAAGTTTGTAATAGAATAATTTCTCATAAAAAAATAATTTTGATTTTTCTCGAGAAATTTCTCCTAAAGTCTCTCATAAATATTTCCTCTGATCTTGTTACTAAATTCTAGAAACTATTACTTATCTCCAAATTCTACCGTTAAGTGCCACTATCCCCGAGCTCAATTTCAACAAAAAATCACCCCAAAAAATCAGTCTCGTTTTTGAAGACTAAATATGTAGATCTTTGAACTCTTGAAGTTGAAGATATGGCAAAGACAAGCTCTCATGTTCAAAACAGATGGTAGGCATACGTAATGCAAAAAATGCAATTTTTCTTGATTAATATCAAAGATTGCATGTTGTTAACTCAATCGTTAGATGTTTTATTTATTTTTATTTTGTCAATATAATTGTCAATTTTGTTTAACAACTATTCTTGAAATTATGTTATTCTTGCTTTAATCTTGTATGGAGACTCAACTTCTCCTTTGTAATTTGGTTGCAATAGCCTATTTTTGACTATCAATTGAGCTTCCCTTTATGTAAAAGTAATGTGGCATAAGGTTTAGTGTGCGCTTAGGGCACTGAAAAGATTAGAGCCGGCCTTGGCTGCTTCATTGCACAGTTGACAAGTAGAGCATCTAGTGAAATTAAGAAATTTATTCGCATGATAAATATAATAGAAATATCAATATACAAACTGGCAAGTATAATAGAGCATTTTCAGGGTTTAGACTCCCAATGTCTTCGCATGATGTTTGCTAATGAACTGAACATCTGCTGGGTTAATAGTGATTGTTAACAATTCCAGCAAAAGGATGGTTGCCAGTTTGTATATTGATGTCCCCTCATATTTTTTTACAGGTTAAAACCCGAATTAGTAAAACGTTAGGTATATGCCTTCCTACTGTTGAGTATAGTTTTTTTTATTCACAATTATGTTTATGGTAAAAGGGGCCTCACTTTCAACACTCACCTAGGGCCCATGAAAATCTAGAGTCGGCCCTGTATGTAATTCATGTAAATACGTTGTGAATGTACGGATGAAACTTCATCCCTACCAGAAGAGTGCAAAAGTTGGAAAATGTGAGACAAATAGAGGTATATCTTAAATGAGACTTCCATGTGCGATAAATCAGCTAGAATAGATTTTATTGTACAAATCATCTTGACTTCGGATGAATCATAGGGACAGAAAGGGAACCGTAGCGGTAATAAAGTAGAAAAAAAATGAAGAAAAAGAAAAATGATTCATGTGTTTTATTTCAAGATCCCATTGCAGGAGCAAGTAGCTTAGTCCTTCGAGCATATCTTCACCACCTCAGCTTAGCAGGAAAGTACTGCAAAATAACATACAAATTTAATAAAAGATATTACTATACTAGGAAGAAACATATTTATTAGAAGGGGTAAATGGTACCTTCTCAATGAGCGAGAGGTAGTATGGCTTGACTTTCTCGACATCAACTCGAACTTTACTCTTGCTGTATAGATCATATTTGCTGAAAATAAAATCACGGAGAATCAACAAAAAATACAAAATAAAAAGAATAAAAATTGACCATCAAATACATTTCTTGATTAAATCGAGACATGTATAAATTATTCTTACTTGAAGACTTGGAGCCACTTAAGATTCTCAATGTCTTCATTGTTCATCAAGTGCTTGTATGCTCCTGATTTGTGCAAAGCTGAAACACATGAAAGGATTCAGTAACTCCCCAAGAAACAAGATTAAAAATAATAAGAACTGCTCATCATTTTCGCCTCTGAATTTTTACCATAAAAGGAGTGATATCTGATGATGAAAAGACCAGCTGAAGGCAAAGTTGTCTTGTTCTCCTTCGCCACCTACAATTTTTTTGTTTGATGATATTTAGCTTTTCATTCATTTGTCTCACTATAAGTACATGATATTTACACATTTATTACCAAATACATGTAGTCGTCGTGGCCCCATGACATCAGAACATTGTCGAGTCCACACCCCTCGGAATAAATCCCAAGTTTGGTATTGTAAGACGGATTAACACTGTCCGGATTCTGCTCAAAGTACTGCACAAATAAATCCGGAAAATTTAGACTAACAACGCGGAACCAAGAATTTGATTTTGGTTTGCGTGTGGAGAACAAACCTTGTGATGGACAATAGATTCATCGAACGCGCACCCAACAGGGAATGTGTCCCCAACAACAGCCCACTGAGGGAGCTCCCCAAAGCTTGGAAGCAAAAGAACCTTCCCAAGATCTACAAACACATCAGCCATGTTAATCAATAATGTCTTATTTATTAAGAGTAATGCTGCATGGACAGAATTTCAGTCATAATTTCTAAATGTAGTAAAACAAAATCCTAATATGGAAATGATAAACCCTTAAAAAATATTGACACCTAATCAAAATCTCTAAAACTGGAAATCATGTCTAGAATTATGTCCGTTTAGAATTATTCATTTACTAATCATCGATTAATAAGGAAAAAAATGTACCATGAATGAGGGCAGTCAAGTGGAGCCAATCTTCATTAGGGTAGTCTCTCCTAATAGCTTCAGCTGTCTGCAACAAGTGCTCAATTTGGGGTTCATCCAGGTCAGGGTCGCTCTCATCAACGACGTCGTTCAGGAGCACACAACATTCCCATATGCTCATCTCCAACTTGTCCATCTTCCCATATTCTGCTCTCATCTTCTTCACCTGTAACAAAAAAAACATATCAAAATTTTGCATTTGTAAGAAAGTGGGAAATATTTTTATAATATAAATCATAACTTACAAAGTCCACCGTCTGATTAATGTGCTGGATGCGGTAAAAATTCTCCACCCCTTCTTGCCTGTCGCTCTCTGCATTGTAATCCCTGTTTTTGCATTTATTAGTAGGGTATGTCAATGCTTCTGAACTGCTAGAACTCATCTAGAGCATTTGCAATGGGATTAGGCAAAATTGATTTGTTAGGAAAAAAATAAAGAAGTTGGGTAAAATTACAGGTCCAATCGATTAGGGATCCTCTTATGCAAAATACAAGATCTCCATCCTCATCGTCAAAGTTAGCGAAGATTTTTCATTCGCCATCTTTGTTTTGTTCATAATTTTTAGGTTTACGTATTTTTCAACCCACTATCCCTATAATTTCCGAATACATGATGATAACTATTCCCTTAAATTCCTCACTCATCTAAAATGGTCTCATACTGTTTTGTGATAAGAAAATAAATCAAAATTATATTGTACCTTTCAACTCATTTTTTCGCCTAACTAGGGTTGGAGAAGTAACCAAAAATTATCATTTTTTTAAAATACAAAAGATTAACTTGCATAAAACCTGCCTAACAGAATTGAAGATGCTTATTCTTTAGTAGTCAGTAATAAAACGACGAATTATTTTAGTGTTTTGAATAGAAATCTTATGTTAAGCTCTACTAAAAATCCAATAGTGAAGGATAAATTACCTGAAGTTGTGGCCAAATGCGTTGGCATCAGGAACAGCGAATCCGGCATCCAACACCAAATCATTCTCATTCCCAAGTCCAGCCTTCTTCTCAACTACCACAATCTCAGTTTCTGTTCATTTTTTAAAGAACAAAACAAACCCTAGTCAGTATTGAAAAGGGGGTAAAAAGAGGGGTTGAAGAAAGTGGGTATTCACACCAAATAAGTGCATTATGAACCCACAACAAGACAATGAAATGAAAACGAGAATGAATCCATGTTACCGGAAACGGGTTGCTCAATGAGAATAGTCATCGTGAATCGAGAGAAGCACGGGACTGTGAAGAATCTTTCTTGTTGTTTTGTGGGAGATTGTGATGATAGTGTTTGTGTTGTCCTAGGAGTATGGTATTTATATTGGAATGAATATCCTTACCTCATCCGATTACATTAACATCAATTGATTCGAAATTTCAAGTGGATTATCTCTAAGAAAAAGAAATATCAAGTGGATTAGGCAATGCTGACAAATCAGTGACGCAAATCTGTGTAGGATTATGTGAAACAGTATGTGTCAATCGTACGATAAGAGTAAGTCTTGCTGCTGTGACGAGTAATTTCTTCTACCGTTGTAGTATTTCTATCTTTTAAGTTTATTTTATGTCAAGATAATCCAATTGTTTATTTTTGGAGCATTTCAAATAAAAAATTTGTTTATTTTGGTAAATTGTTGCTTGAAATATAAAAAGTACCAAATTTGAGGACCGATTTCAACAGTCCGATCTTATGTGTCCTAGTTGTGCATCACCTTGTGTATCTTGAATCTAATTGGATAATATCATACTTTGTATTCAATTATCTTCTTTTCTTTTCGAGAATGCTCAATTATCTTTTAACAAGTTTTATTAAAATGGCTCTAAATGAATTATACATAAAGGATATACTTTCTTTTTGTCCAAATACATAAACGATATACAAGTTCTACAAAGGCGCATACATTTTTTCTCAAAAAAAAAAATTTTACAAATTACAAAGGCTAAATTGCACCGGAAGTGCAAGTGGGTACCCAAACTTTAGAATCGTGCACCACGTGTCTCAAACTTTGGATTTTCGTGCAAGTGAGTACCATTCCGTTAAATTTCCGTTACTTTCCATCCATATTAGACGGAAAATATAAAAAGACTATTGTACCCCTTATTTTCACCTCTAACTTTTTTTAATACGCGTATTACTAACAAATCTAAAAAATATTAAAAAAATAAAAAATTGAATTTAATAATTTGATATATGTAAGATAATATAATATATCTTTATTCTTATAAAAGCATGAATAATTAGTAAAAGTGTTCCTATTATTCATTATTATAAAGTTACCCTACTAAATTGTCCTAATTACACTATGCCCCAACTCCCAACAATTCTGAAAAGTCACATTCAACTAAACCGTTTTACTTTTCTAAGAGACGTGACCTTTCAACAAAACGATGTGTACACAAAATCATACTATCAAAACCTAGGTCTTTCATCCTTAGTTTCTCGTCCCACCCGCCATGGATCTTCAAATCGATCGTGTAGAGCAAAGCCATATGACGATTGTAAAGCACGACGGATTCACGTGGTTATTTGGCTCCATTCAATTTTGGGTAGTGTATGTTACTTCAATGATGAAGAGCTTCTATGGTGAGTTCAAGTTCCGTAACTTTTGTTGCTTTTATGTTCAATTTATTCATCCCGATTTTATTAATTTCAAATTTTCGTTTACATACATACTCTTCTAGATTGCATCCATCGCTATTTGGTTCCTTTTGTTTATGTAAGAGTGATTCAATTTGTCCAATCTCACCGTGCGAATTGACGAGATTTTGTGTTTATGGTGTAACTTAATTGAAGGGAAAACCTGGTGACTGGGAGATTTTATGTTCCTATGGATCAAAGCTATTGCCAAGAAGGGGCAATCTGGAAGAACCCTGGCTTAAGAGAATTATGTCGTCAGGTGCTTTCTCAATTTTTTGTTAATTTCATATAACATAAGTTGCATCATTGATAAGTAAGTGAAGTAAGGAAAGAATGGCATTCACGACCTTGAAACTGAACCCTTCAGTTCTTCATCATGTAAAGTTGAAGAAACTACCATACGTAAACTTATATTATTATGCCAGCAAAAATTGTAGCTAGACAATGATTGTTCTGGACTAACATGTTTTCATCTTGACAATGATCCAAAGTAGTAAAAATTCTATTGAATTCATTTGGTTTAGATTTATGACAACCTTGTATTGTTTGAAATTAGGCTTTATCTAAAAATCTAATCCACCTTATTGCTCAAATTGACCGAAGAAAAAGAGAAACCAAGCATAAAAATCTTTGTTAAATACCTAACTTTGAACATCCAGTTTGTTAGTGTAAACATTACAACGTGCACTCAAAGCAAGCCTTCAAAGGTACTACCTCCATTTATTCTCTATGGCCTCGCATGAATTTCGAGGGTCACTTTGACATGGTGATTTGATTAGCAAAACGATACAAAAATTTGATATTTTTGTCATGGGGTTGTAGAGCAAACTATGATGCAAAACACCATAAAAAAATTACCAAATTCTAGCATTGTTCTGCTGACCAAATCACAGGGTCAAAGTGACCCTCAAAATTCGTGCGAGGACAGCACATAATGCGAAATTATCAGGCCCAAAACATACTCAGGATCACATTAATGAATTAATAAGTGGAAAAAATAATAAAGAATAGGGGAAAATGGAGATGTACCTTTTTATTTGTGAATTATTCTGAATAAGGCCCTGCTTTCTTTGCCTAATTTTATGTGATTTTTTACCTTTTTGTAAGACATAAACAAAGTTCTAATCAGGTCATTTTCGTTAAATTTTATGTCTGATAACTTTTTTACCTTATTATAAGACTAAAAAAAGTTAGTTTTTTCTAACTTCAACTTTTTTATCTGTTTACTCCTTAAAACTATTTTTTAGGAGATAAAATAGAAGTTAAGTAAACAACCTTTTCTACTAAAAAGGTAACTGAAACTTTTTGAAAAATTTACTAGGCACAAAGTAAACAATCTTTTTATGTTTTTTTAAAAATGATAAAAATTTGCCTAAAATTAGGTAAAGAAAGCAGGGCCTAAACCTTACATAGGATCACTGAATGGGGGAAACTACTCTCATTTGTACTAAAAAATGCTTAGTTTACCTTCTCAAACTCATCAACACATCCGAGTGCTGGTAGATTATGAAAATAGCGGCAACCTGGATAGCCATCCGGATCCAGGCCAGAAGAGAACTCGACTAAACCAATCCTCAATGTCTCTTCCTGAAATGGAGTAGTTGACAATTCTAATGTAGGATGTTTTCTGCCCAAAAGAAGGAACGAACTACTATGGTAACTCTTGGGACACCATTTCAAGTTAATGTAGGAGGTTTTACATGACAAAATACCTTAATGGTTTAAAGTCTAACTTATCCTATTTTTACTGATTGCTATAGAGTTACCATTAGCAGCGTCTAAAGCTTCTTATTGGACCATGTAGTTTAGCATTTTAAAATATGAACATCGCAACCTTCAAGGACTTTCAAATGTTGTCGTTTTTTCACTTCTCTAACCCAAGTAACAACAGCTTCCATCTCCAACTTTATGGCCGGAGTAGACCATCAAAGTAGATCAAATATCTCTGTTTCACCGCTATTTCCCCAAAGTAGATCATTAAATTTTTGAAGTTCTTCTCCTGGATTGCTTGGGAATCAACCCTCTTCATTTGAGGTATGAACTTTGTGGCTGAAAACCACTTAATTATTTTAATCATGAAAGTTACAAGTCATACTTGAACATCCTCTATATATATCAAATGGATTCTGTAATGATCAAAGTCCCATTTATACTTAGAGATGCACACGCGCTCAAAATGTTGCACATGTTTGCATTTTTCTAAATTTTGTTAACCGTTAGTTGATTAGTTCAACTTAATGTGATTTTAATTTGGATATGCTCTGTCTCTTCACTGTCACACTGAGACACAAACTTTGTGAGTCTCCCTGATTGTGTATTATCGGATTCATTCCTATTTTATTGAACTAAAAAGCTATTGGATTTTGGTTTTTCTTAATGTTCATATCTTCACTAAGCTACTACAACTTGTGGCTTTTATGTGACATGGTCGAGTTACTGGAATGCATCTACCCAATTGGGCAGTCATATCGCTGAGCTGCTTTAGAGTCTTTCTTTACACAGGGTAAGAACATGTCTTCCCCGGAAGCTTGCTCCACAATTCTCTTCTGTCAGAAACTTGTAAGAGTATATATAGTAGCAGTACCGCAATCCCCTTTAACAGCTTTAGTAACCAATTCGAACAACGTCAGTTATATTTATTCTCAGTTTAAATTTAAGTAATACTATAAGTATAAAGTAAGTGAAAGGAATATACTATTGAACTTAAGAGATTGGGCATGACTATCCATTATGTGTTTATTCTGGTAAGGTAACCGTAATGAAATGTTGTTTCTTATTAGAACCATTTGGCTTCTCTTTAGTTAATGTTTAGTAGGGGAGTGTCTACGTAACTTATAATCCATTTCTCATTTCCAGTAGAATATTTATTTAAATTCGAAACTGGAACAAAAGATGGATTTCTGTAATGTGAATTTTCATTCCCTTTCGATGGAAATAATTAATCACGAACAATAGAGAACATGCTAATTCATGAGTTCTTCTAGAGAAGAACTAATTTATGAATTTTGACTAAATCAAATGCTTGCTATTCTTACAGTATCCCAGTAACACCAAAGTTAGATTGAATCGGAACTTTGTGAAGAAAATTGAAAACTAGATAGAAAACCTGATGAAGAGACTTAGAAGAAAAAAAAAATCCTGGATCAATTTTCTTCACGTCTTCTGAGTAGCTAGTCCCCAACATTTTCTAGACGGACAACATTCTTTTAAGTTATCTATAATAATCTATTATCATGATATTACTGTTCGAGATTTCACTTATTCTGACTGCTTACTTCCATGACCAGGATTGATAAAACCTATTCCCTTGATGTTGAAAATTTGAAGCTGCTCTCGCACAAAATAGAATGAAAAAACAAACAAACATTCAGCTGGTTATTGAGGAGTTTGGGAGACCCAACAAGAACATGGATCTTATGACAGTCAACCGATGTAAGATCTATGTGTAGTTGGGGATGGTGGCTATGAGTTAGACTACTACTTGAGCTTATACTATTCTGAGACGTTGGCATGTCAAACTGCAATTGCTATCAATGGACATGAAAACAGAAGATGACCCTTGAGCTTGAGAAACCATTGGACCGTGTTATCTGGCCTAACATTTTGAACGATGGTCAACTTCTCCATGGTTAGTTTAGATGTTGAAGAGTTGAAGAAGTTGGCTTGGTTATTTGTGATGCCGCAATGACATTGGAATAACTAATCTTTAGCTCTGACCCTATTTAGGGGATAACATGCATAACAAATATATATACCTTTTGAGGGAAGAATAAAAATTCTTGTGATGTTAGGATGAAGATTTTGTGACATAATAAAATAAAAATGAAACCTCCCACGTGCAAAGCACGTGCCGCTTACTAGTTTCATCAAAATTACATATTTTTACATCAAGTCACCATATGAAATATGTTTTTATTAACATATATCTGTCAAACTTAAAGTTTTTAACATTTTTAACGATTTTTAAAAAATATCTCAAAATTTCATAGCTTCACATGTATATCTTTAATAAAACAATAACATACAAATATCTTTGTGCATTTCATACAATAGTCTTTTTTACATTTGCATAAAAAATACAAATCGTTGTAATAAAAAACTACTCAAGAATGTTATGTGTCAACTCTTGTGCCAGTTGTTAAAATGCACAACGAAATGGAGAGAAAGCGTTCCATCTTCAGAAAGTGCCATCTATCGGAATAGATGGAAACCAAAAAATTTATGGGAATAGATGTAAACTAAATTATTTATGGCCGGGTTCTGATAGATGGAACGCTTTCTCTCCATTTCTTAGTCGGTTGGGAACTCTAACAATCGTCTGCGCTTCGATTTCACACTGTAGCCTCCGGTAAGTGTAACTGAAGCTCATGGCTATGATGAGCCCTTCTCTCGCTGCCGTTAGTTCGGCCTCTTTGGCAGACATGGATGTTCGGAACGGGGATGAAAACCCGGCCAGATATTTTTTGGTTTCATCTCGAAACACGCTGCCTCCACATGCTCTATTCTCCGATGGGTCCCAGCCACAATCGGTGTTAATTTTGGTCCAGCCAACTTCCGGCGCTTTCCATTGGGACTGTTCTGGGTTTGTGGTTTGCTAAGTCTGCTTGTGTTTTGGTCTCCGATTGCATGCTTCTTCTTACTTCAGATAAGTACTGTACAATGAAATCTATCAATGGATTCTTGATTCTTTCTTTCTGGTTGAAGACCTTTTGATTTGTATTGCTCCATAGCACCACTACAGTGACACAAATATTTTCGTTGTTCCTGATTGAGAATTTCAACCATTTCAAGTAGCCAACCATGAAAATCGAGAATGATGATGTGGTTCTTCGGTCCCAGAAAGTGTTTCATACTTTGCTTGGTTTTCTATAGGGCTGTAAATGAACCAAGCCGTTCGTGAACAACTCGTGTTCGGTTCGATAAAAGTTCGTTCGTGTTTGGTTCGACTAATTAATCAAACAAACTCAAACATAAAAATGTGTTCGGTTGCTAAACGAGCCGAACACGAGCCGAACAAGGAGCTCGTTAATTAGTGTTCGCGAACAAGTTATAATAGTATATATGTATATATATATTTAGAAACCATTTCATCATTTTCTCGTCTTTATGAGTAATTTCTTAAATTCAGTCCTAATTAGTGTCGAGTTTCTATTTTAATAGAAGTTTGACTTCTTAATTAGGATTTCAAAAGATAATTCTTTAATTTATAGTACCATAAATATTTACTATATAAGAATAAAACCGAATGATTTGATCTTTTCATTAGCACAAATAAAGCACACACACATATATATATATATATATATATATATATATATATATATATATATATATAGTAACACATTTTATGTTATTTGTTTCCTTAATATAATCATTTTATCTTAAGTAATATCACAATGATATTTTAATTCAGCAATTATATATTATCATATATATCCAATAAAATACAAGCTCGACGAGCCGAACTCGAGCCCGTAAACGAGCTAACTAAACGAGCCACGAGCCGAACAACGAACATCTCGAGCCCTAAATGAGCCGAACTCAAACAAAGTTTTTTTGTTCGACTCGAGTTCGTGTTCGACTCGTTTAGCAGCCAAGTTAAACAAGCCAAACTCAAACAAGCGATATTCGGTTCGGTTCGGCTCGTTTACAGCCCTAGTTTTCTACACCTCTTAAGGAGATGAGCAACGCTTTCAGCTTCTTCTTTATAGATTGGGCAAAATGAAGATAAGTTCACACCTATCATTTTTAATTAGTCCTTATTCCATGCCCTTCACACAGTGTACATGCATTTCTTTGGATGTTTGCCTGCCATATGGTTTTCAGCCATTTCTTTGAATCTAGGTTAGAAGTTGAAGCATGTTCTTCATTGCTAACTGCTAATTCCCTTTCTGCTATGATGTAACCTATCTTGGTTATGTAGATGCCGTTATCTGGGTAGTGCCATATAATTTGGTCCTCTTGTTCTCGGGTAGGTATTGGTACCTTGATAGTTTCTTCTATGTCCATGGGCATGAAAACTGATTGCAAATTGGGAATATTCCATTGCTTGTCGATGATGAATTCTGAGGCAAGGGGACTGTTGTTGGATCTGTTGATTGTGACTGTTAAGAATAAGCTTTCTCTTCTAAGCCACGCTGAATTGAAGACTTTGATATTTTTGATGTTTCCCATTTTCCACCGCATCTGTTCTGGATTATTCTTCTACTAGCCCTGATACTTTTCCTAGCATATGATTCTCCAGTAGTGTCCTGCACTTCAGTGACGCCATGAGGAAAATATATATGTTTTAAAACTCTACATACCAGTGAGTTTGGTTGCTTTAGAAACTTCCAATATTGTTTAGCTAAGAGTGCTAAGTGTAAGTATTCGAGATCCTTGAAACCTAGGCCACCTTCTTGCTTTGACTGTTTGAGCTGCTTCCATGAGATCAAGTGTAACGCCCCACCCCTCAAAGCTGTAAAATCTATCAGAAGACCCCCCCCCCCCTCACGTGATTTTCTTCCGCTAAGGCATGGGATTGCCCTAGCAATGAGTCCAATCCTAACGGTTCTGTTACGAGAGAGAATTAAAGAAATAGAAAACGAAAAACTTACTCCCATAGTTTGTGTAATATCTTGTAGTGTTCTTGAAAAGTGAGGGGAGCACACAGGTGCAGACAATATTTCACACGAGTACGAGTTTGTCTGATCCTATCACCATCAATTCGCAACACTACGTGACACAACGAAAGACTACAATCGTAGAGCCAAATAGGAGCGGTTCTTGTAGACAACTTGATAGATCGAGTAATAGAAAGCTATAAGACAAGATTTATGCTAGTACAAGAACTGCGCAAAGATAAACTAGAGATGCAGGTTTATAGCATTTAAAATTAGAACTAATCTAATAGGTAAAACAGTTATACAAAATGTAACAGACACGACACACAATATTTTTACCGTGGGGAAACCTTCACTATGCTCTCTGCATGAGAAGGACACCTAGGATAAATTCCCACCCGCTAGCACCAACAAGTGCTAGACACTTTATTGCACGAAACATCTGATACAAGATAGATAACGAGCTATCCGTCGGACCAACTACTCACTACACTACCTTTTTCCTAACTAGTTTCTACAACCTCTTATGTAGCACCCCACGCTTGTGGCAATCCAAGCCTCGCTCTAATCTTGTCGATGATAGCAGTGACTCCGGTAGTTTGTCAAGTGAACAACTGTATCACCGTTAAGTTTGTGAGTGAAAAACTCAATAGGAAGATACGGAATTGTACATGCATACTAGGAGAATCTAAACGATGTTACTGGAATCTAGACATAGTAGACATACGGAAATAAGCACGAGGGATTACTCTAAACGTCTCATATAGAGGAAACAAAGCTCATATCTGACAGCAGCTAATTCAACCCTTCAGGATAACATATATGACAATAATCCGGACTCTAGGATAGATATGAGAGAGTAATCCTAGTGTTCAGAACATGTGAGATGTTTATAGAGAAGAGGCAATCTAAAACACACATCTGACTCAAAACCAAAGTAAGAATCAACTTAAAAGCAATATGGTTTAGTCTAATAGATAAATGCTCAATTCTAGACTCAGGCAATCTGACAGAAGATTGTCCTAGATTAACAGACAAAGATTGATCTAGAGTCTAAATGAAAAAAATACAAAAATACATGAATAGAAACTAGAATAGTATTTAACAGCTTCTGATTGGATAATCAAAGCTGAGAGAAACTGAAGAGTCGCTGCAGGATGTTTGGAAGGTGAACCGTCAGCTGGGAAGCTCCTTCTAAGCTGTGGCCGAACCTGAAGAGCTCTATCTCTAACTTAAGGATGGTTGTCCTAAACGAGCATCAATTAATGCTTACTTTTCTCTCAACTATAGCTCTATATTTATGTGAGAGATTATTTGATTTCCAAGAAAGAGAGTTCTAGAGAAAATCAATTATGATTCATACTTAATTTCCATAAAGAAAATATTCATACTTAATTTCAAATTCTTAATAAGTAAATAAAAAAGAAATATTCTTTTTGAAAATACAATTTCAATTTACTCTGAGTAGAAGTTAAGTTGTCAATTACTTTTTTTGTATTTATGAAAAGATCCTTAATCAAGTATGAATCATATCTTTATAAAATAATTTAGGAAAAAGAATAATATTTGTAATAAATAATTCGGCTGAACATATTGGATTGGAAATCTTATTTTGGCAAAAATTCTCCTAGAGATAATCTTGCCATATATATTTTATTTTATACAGAAATTTTTCAGTTAAATTTAAGTAAAAAATTGATTAAATTCATAAAAGAGTTCTAATAAAAAAAACACATCTTTGTGATCCTTACAAATAAATATATTTATTTTATAAAATATATATTAATTTTATAATTAAAAACTCTTACTTGGAAGATAAAAAAAAGATCCTAAAGAATCTCTAAAAAGAATAACTGACTGACTAAAACTTCTAAAAGAGCATGACAAAGAATCAGAGAACAGGCAAAACTCAACCTGCCTGACCCATAGGCTGCGCACAGCCACCATGGGTTACATGCACGGCAGCTAGGCGCGCCAGGGAGCTCATGCTGCTCTTTGGTCCTTTACTCTTTGATAATGGATGCATATTTAGTCCAAAGACACCTGGATTGACGCTACAAGAATAATTCTAGACCTAAGAATGGCTTAGAAACTTCAGTGAAAGTACCTCAAACTCAGCGGATCACATAACTGAGGAGAACTAATGATTTCTTGCTGAATAAATTCAAGACGTCTGAATTTCTTGCAAGAACATTTTTTAACATCACAGAGTATCTACATGAAGACACTCATATCACTTATAATAATTATATACTATACAATACATGATCTGAACTATTTTGTTCCTGAATTGACAAACACTAAAAACAATACGGGATCCTAGATCGAACACATTCCGACTTATCATCTTTCAGCTCTTCAAGTGATTAAAAAGACTCGGTTTCCCATGTACTCATCCAAAGAGTTATAAAATAGATAGACGATTATAATGTCATAAAATATACCAAGTAGTATAGTACTTTGAAAACAATATAAATAAAGTTTTGAATTTTTAACTTTAATACTTAAAGATGCTCAAGTCATACCTTGTCATATTATCATAGATACACAGATAGAGAACCAGTTACTTATATCTCGCAGAATCCATAACTATCCGTAACCATTAAAATCTAAATAGTCTTATACAGAGGATTCAAAATCCCACCACCCAGAGGGTCGTGAAGACCAGATTCACTTCTGAAAAGAAATGTAGCTCCATCCAAGAAAAACTAGACATTAAATGTTGACACCCCTGCTGAATTATCTGTCCAATAGAGTAGTACTAGTTGCCACTTAGTTGAGTATAATGAATACTCAAGCTGTGCATTTCAGGCCAAAAGTGTCAGCAAATAATTTCACGTCGAAGATGACTCTGCTGAGTACAATGAATACTCAAGCTTTGCACCAGATATACATGAATATTTCATTAGCCCTACAATATTGTGTTGCTTGTTTATATGCCAGCCGTTGTACTGCTTAGATATAATCATTGTTACAATCGAATTGCTAATACTGTGTCGATGTTATGCCTGATTATTGTGAAAATGTAAATTGATATATGATTCATGTGGAGGTACTGTCAAAATTGTTATTTGAGTATTTGAATCATATAGAGATGCTGCTGAAATTGCTATTCGAATATACTGTTGATATTCTTGACTATGATGGATACATGCTATCAAGTGTGTTGATTGTTGATATGATGTTAGTATGATGATATTGTCATAGTATTGTTCCTGCAAGAATTGCATTGGAAAATGATAATTTTATATTAAATGTGTGGCGGGTCGTCACAACTGGTATCAGAGCATTACCATGCCAGAAATACAGATAGTGTATCTGGGACTGGGCGGGTGTTTGTGACGGGTGTCGTACAAGAGACAGGCACTTGTGAGTCACCACACTTGTGAGCCCCCGCACTGTTCGAGTTAAAGGTACACTGTCTAGTACTGCTTGGGAGGTGGAGGTGATGTGTTGTGGTGGTACGTGATATTTTTAAACTGAAAGGTGAATTTCATTCAAATTTAGGGACGGAATTTTAATAAGTTTGAGAGAATTGTGAGACCCCGAATTAAAGAAAGAAAAAGGATTAAACACCATTTTTGCGAAAATCCCAATTTTTACTGTTAACGTATTTTTCTTAAATAATCTAGGGAGTGGAAGATGCTAGTTGGTGCTTAATCCTTTCGTTTTTCCTGGATTTCATTTTATTTTTTAGTCCATCTAATAGTCAAAACAAAATTTCTAAGGTGACAATCTTGTGTGAAAATGTGAAATGGATAGAAGTTATTGGAATTATGTTTAAATGAAATTATGATCCACCTTGTATGAGACTTTTATGTTAGACTTATATTATCTATTAGCATCTACAATGATCAAGCGGGGGTGTTTTGCATTTTAATGCATTTTTTATGCTTTTTTGTAAATAGTAAGAATATGCCATGTGATTAGTACCCAAATTTCATTAGGTGGCATGCTAGTTCATTTGCCATTAAACTTTTCATGCTAGTTAGTCATTAGTATGCATGTTTTGCAACGGAAGAGAGAGACATAGCCTTCTTTGGTGACTGTTTAGTACCAAAACATTTAAAATATAGAAGGATTTGCATATGCATCTCCTGACATTCAAACCAGAAAGTATTCCCACAGGACATTCATTCTAAATAGATAAACAATTCTTACCTAAACAGAAATATAGAATTGGCTGAGATAAACGTGCTAATTTATAGTTATGTACTCATGGAGTTACTCCAATTTTAGTGAATGAAGCTTTAAGTTTACTAGAGTGGCATGGAGAGTTACTGTTCGGGTTGCTATTTCAATCAATTATTTTGATCAAAGATAACTAGTTGGAAATTAAACTTGTTTCAACTTGGATTCTAAAGACGTAAGGGAAATTTAATTTCTATATTTTTTGTGTTTACGTTTAATGTGTGTATACGTATGTGCTTTGACTATTTACAAATTTAAGCTATCTCATGATTTTTGGGTGAAAAATCATGTTGTTGATGTGATATGTGATGTAAGATTTTATTGCTAGCCGGTGCAGTTTAAGTGGCTTTAAATTTATATGTCGGTTGTTATGCGGTACCTACTGGGCTATTTTGACTCACCCCTCTGTTTTACAGGTTGAGCAGTATTGGACCAGATTGCGGTGTTGATTTCTAAAAAGTGAGCCAATATGATTATTAGCTTTAGAAAACGCAGTAATAGCATAAGCATACATGTGCTTACCTAATATCCACCTAGCTTTATGATTAGCAGATTTGATCCATATTCCACAAACCACTACACAATTCAAGTATATATGCAATTAAAAATTTGTCCTCTAAGTGAGGTAGAATGCACTATGCATATGTGATGCTGACTGACCAACCAAATTTACTGTTTCTTCCCCTGACAACCCAGTCTCTTCAATACAGTCCATGATTGTGCCTGAACCCTCCAATCATACTGAACCAAGTCTACCAATATGCATACATGATCTCTATTCCTTTATGATACATTCAGTATTGAATTCCAAAACTTTCACTTAAATACATTCATGTCCCTATAGTTTTGTAAAACTCTAGAATAGCCCCTAAAGCTGATTTTAGTCAATTCTAACCTAGATAGGTATAGACTGACTCCAAATGTCATTAAACTTATACAGAGGCATGAGGTCATGCTCTGAGTTAAGATAAGAATGTCTAATTAAATTCATTACAAAATTACAGGTTTGCCCCTCATATACAACTCAGTCAAACTAGTGTTTTCAAAAATTCAAACTTGAACAAGCTTGATTCTTGACTTAAATATTATTGTGAATAACTTTCTAGAAGGGTAATATGGTAAATTAGGTCATATTAAAGGACAACTCATAAAGTCACATATAATTGAGAATCAGAAAATAGAATAAGAGTCGATCAACTATCAGATGAGACACCCTCTGCTTAATCGAGTAAGAATTTTGAGAATCAGAAAACAGGGTTTTGAAGAGGGAAGTTTAAGGTTTCCAGAACATAATTGAACTCTAGAAAACTTAGTGAATTCAAATACATAAGATCAGTCAAACTGGGATGAAAATCAACTGTCCAACACTCAGAAATTTTTGAGGGTTTTCACTGGCTCAAGATAGCTACTTTGACCTTGATTTATGAGCAATATGTTAAGAAGTTGAAAAGTCCTCTTCTAGGAATGATTTGAAGTACTTGGGACCATATTTCACCTAAAGAAAGCAGAATAAGATTCTATCAACTATTCAATGAGTAAGTAAGTGTTTAAGATAGCTATTTCATAAGGTTGTTCAATCGTTGGACGTTCAAAATAGGTTCTTTCAGCATAATTTCTAGAAAATCCGTTGAGAATTTGAAGGAAAACCATAGAAGATGATTTGAAGTATTCACAACTAGCTCTATACAGGAAACAACAAACCATGATTTTGTAAAATACTCAAGAAGTTATGATCATTTGAAAATGGCAGTTTCAACTTTCAACTCACAATCCAATAGTAAAATATCAGGTTTTGACAGTTTATGAACATAATTTGCAGCAACTTTGGACCATATTTCAGGCAAGTTAGAGAATGATTCAAGAGATCAAGTTAACATGAAAGTTGTAGTATTAGCTTAGATTCAAAACTAGTTCAGTTTTCATGTTAACTCAAAATTGATCAAAGCTTAAAGTTGGCATGAAAGTCACAGTTTGGTGTTCTTCAATTCCAGCAGAATTTTGGTAGCGAATTTGAGTAGGAATTTTATGATGTTAGAGGAATTTTTTTTCAACACAACACAAATCTTGTGGATGGAAGTATTGGGATTACACAACACAAAAAATCGCATAAAAGCAATACACTATGAGGGATTTGTAGCTCCGTGAAGAGCGCTATTTCATCCGCCAAAAAACTCAAGAAACCCGATTTACAATTTGTTATAAAATAGAATCTTGGACATGAATGAGGTCTCATACGCGTTTCTACAGTGTTAGGGGATCACAAGAAGGAAGGTAGCAACAGCCGTGGCATTTTACGGCGGCCAAGTGAACCCATAGGCCGGCAAACTCCGTTTCTCGGTGTGTTAGGACCTGATATATAGATTCCTCGACTCGTTATCACCTCATCAAAAGATTAGGATAAGTTGAGTAGACTCAATCTTAACAGAGAGAAAGAATTGATTGAAAAATAAAGTTAGGGTTCTTGAACTTAAGTATCGATTTCCGTTCTTGAATAGTGAAATTGTTTTGGGCTTTTGTTTTGCAGGTGAAGGACTCCCAACTTCAGCAAATCTGGAAGAGACCCACAATTTAGGGTGTTGTGTTATTGGAGGGAAGAGATAGTTTGAATGCTCTTTTATGATCATGAAGACGGAGAAGTTTTGAAGCTGTATTTATAGGCTGGTAATGTAAGCTGATTCTAAAGGAGAATTAAGGAGGTCTTGACACAGTGGGGGTTTAGGTGGCAAGTTTTTAGAGTGTGAAAAGGGGTAGCTTTCACATTGGTGAGGCCCTTGTAATTTCTAAAGAGTTGGGTTAGATAATGGAATTAGAGATAAATCAATTTTTATGACATTTTCATTCCAGCCCTAGCAACTTATAATGTTCTACAATTACCTCTACAACGTCCAAATTTACAATTTGGCTAAGAAGAATAGCCTGAACTCAATTTTGATAAATTACACCTTTTACCTCAAGTTTCTTGGATTTGAATTTCAACCACCTAATTCTTATTGAATAGCAATATCATTATTAACATTCCTAATACACCACCCTGTCCAAAGACCGGCTGGTACTGATTTGTGTAAATTTTACAGTGGCCCCAAATTTCATGAAAATTGAATTTTTACCCCAGTATTTCCTAAGTATTACATTTTCACCCATGTCCATCCTAGGGTCATTATCTAGTCCAAACTCATCTAAGAAAAAGAGAAACATTAATATACACATCTGACCCCAATTTTTTTATTAGTTTCACTTTGAACCCTAGAATTTTTCAGGGTTCAGTGTCCCCCTTTTCTCAGGTCTTCTTGCCTCACCAAAATTGGTTGTACATTGCTTCCAGCAAGTGACATTTATATTTTGGTTATTGGAAGAAGTTCATAGTATATATTGGTTCAGATTGAGAAACTACTTTGATTAAATCTCCCTTTCGGCTGTAGACAGTGATGTTTGTTTCTAATTTTTTTAATTTAACGTCCCCTTTACAGCTACCGAACTGAAACTTACTAGTCTAATTTTTACCAATTTTAGTTGGAAGACCCAACTAGTGCTCATTGGATTGCACTATTTGAACCCCCTACATGCTCGCTCAATTGGGACTTCTTGCTGCTCATTCACATTAGATGATAGGACCATTAAGGATTTGGGTAGATTTATTTTCAGATTGGAGCCAGCCTCATATAATAATGTTTCTTGTAAAGTTATCTCATGTACCTTAGCTTTTAGGAAAATCACGCAATCACTAGCGAAGAACAGATGATAAATCCCGCGACCATGCTCGAAGTTGCTAACTCAGACAACCTTCTGTTGGGAATATGCCTAGAATAGGCTCGAGAAGTTGGCGAGAAGTTAGGTGATGAAGAGGGGAAAGGAAACAAGGCCAACCGAAGGATCAAGACGAAAGAAAGGAAGAAAGAAAAAAGATGCAACATTAGGAAGGGACCAGAGGTCGCACGACCTCAAGGGCTTGACTTCGCACGACTTCAAGGCCATGTCGCACGACCTGGTCTGGGGCTGGCAATTTCAAAGTTGTTTCCTTGTATGTTCTAGATCGGTTTTGGACGTTTCTTTGTGACCAAGCAACCTAGTAGGCTATTGACACGCTCCAACTGCAAGTGTACATCTGTCGGTGTAGTAATAAATTCCGAAAAACCGGGTTGTCGAACCCAAGAGACTTCTAGTAAATTAATTAGAATTTCTTAACCTTTTGTGGGCACAACGCGTTGTTTGTTTGTCTAATGCTACTAAAATGAAAAGAACAAATATCTCAATTAACTATGAGTTTCTTCACAATTAACGAAGACAAGAATTGTAGGAGTTTTCTTATAAGAGATACAATGCTGGGAATTCTTCTTGTGGATCACTAGGAATGTTACGAATGTTGCCTTGATCTTTTGAACGCAAATAAGCTACTCTTATCAATCGATCATTCTACAAATTACCGAGTTACCAAGCAATTCGCCTACACTTATGATCAATTTAGACCGAGTTACCTAGCCTAATTCAATTATAAGCATGCATTATTGGACTTTAATCTACTCTTTGATCCTAATTAACACTACCTAGTTACGAGATAATTATACGACTAGGTGGTTATCTTGATTTAGCGACTAGATCTTATGGAGTTACCACACAAGTTCTAATTAGATATGTCCTAGCATTAGCTACTTGCAAGAACAATAAGATTCATACACAAAATAATCATAAGAAGAGGAGAACGCATAATTTTAATCCAAAGAACGAATCAAAGTATCAAAACATCCATTCAAGCAAACCCTAGATTTCCAACAAGGAATCCCCAGCAAATAAGTACTTAGCTACTACAAATCATGATCAAACTAGCAAGTTTCATGATCATGAACACAAAACTACGAAGAAGAGAGAGTAGAGGAAGCAAACGAATGGCTCCGGATTGCTCCAAGCTCCCCCAAAGCTCCGAGAACGTTTTCGTCCAGTCTCCCCTCTCAAAAATGACCTAAACCAGTCTAAAATACGTTCCCAAGTGTTTGGGACTCATTAGAGTTAATTACAAAAAGTTCCCGCAAAGTTGGAGAAAATTTTGGCCAGACCCAGGTCGCACGACCTCCCTTCCAGGTCGTACGACCTCTGGAAAAGGCAAGAGGAGGTCGTGTGACCTCTGAATAGGTCTTGCAAGACCTGAGTCCATGTTGCCTGCACACTGCCTTCTGACCCGCAGGTCCTACGACCTGAGATTGAGGTCGTGCGACCTCTGGAAAATCTCCACCAGGTACTATGACCTCTCCACGAGGTCCTGCGACCTCTGTACCCTCTCAGAGCCTCCTGTGTAGCTTCTATCAGGTCCTGTGACCTGCCTTGTGAGGTCCTGTGACCTGCCTTGTGCTTGGACAACTTCCACAATGCTTCCACTTGTATCTCTTGCATTCGAATCACCTCCCGATCATCAATTCATCTCTTGTTCCTCCATTTTGAGCCCTCCACATGTCTCAAAGATCCTATATTCTTCTCAAATGCCTCTAGCACTCAAATCATCCTCTATTGCTTTCCTTCTCAAATCTCGAGCGCGCCATAGCTTCCTAAGCTCGTTTCTTCTATCCACTTGCTCCTCGCGTGCTCCGTTCCTGAAAAACACACACGAACACCCAGCGAAGATCAAATGTGACAAGATATGATTAAATAACACGTAAAACGAGATAGAAAACTCCCGGACTTCACAAGTAATGCACAAAACGCTCACATGATCAATTCTCGCACAAAACAACTCAGAACGACTCTAAATTCTCCATTTTTGCACGCAAACCGATAGGAAATTATGCGAATAGATAACTCTAATGCAGATTTATCAAATACCCCCACGCTATCGTTTGCTCGTCCCGAGCAAAGTCCCATATACTGCATCTAAATGTCTATTAAACATGACTCAAACGAATCCAACATGACTCACGACACTACAATGCAACAAGATGATGTAAATGAAAATCTAGACTCGATCTTAAACATAAAACACAAACTTAATACTTTTTGTGAGATCAAGCAATTTCAATACACGTAGACCAGTGCTCATGGATGATGAAAAAGTTAGGCAAGAGGTGTGAACCGCAACTAATCTCGACAACAAGTAAATCCCCATAGTTAGTATAGAAATCTTAACTTTACTATGAATAATAATCTACCTCTTCATGTGTGCTGATAAAATAAGAGGCTAACCAAGGCTAAGCCACGTTCATAGTCCGATCTCCTATTCCGCTAATGGTTTAGAATGATGAGGCTTAGGGACAAAAGGATAATCATGAAGTAATTAGTCCTAAAGCGTCACATTCTCACATTAAAACCTGCATCTCACACACGCTTACCCTGATGATAGGAATCCACAACCTGAATCTCACCGACTCCGGCCCTCGATCCCCTCAAACTCGGGTACAATAACGATATCCGCGGCCATCGTGGCAAAACGTGCACGACCTGTAAATCACCGTCCAACGAAATAAGAACTCCACCACTCGATTTCCAATAAGCATACTTTAATAATTTATTCCTCTCCTTTTTTTCTCTTTTTTCTTTCTTTTTTTTTTTCTAATTTTTTTTCTTCTTTTTTTTCTCTCTCAACAATACATTCACAATATAATAGCAAAAGTACACGAGCGGTCCTCCAAGAATTATGCAATTATAAACACGTTAGGGGGAGGAAATAAACAATCCAATGACTGAGTATCACATATGAAATTCGTATCCCCCTAACTCAATGAAGCACGTGATGGCACCAAACAAACCGCAAACCAATTAAAGTATATGTGTGGGGATGGAGTCGTCAAAAGCACAATCTCGATGTCAAAAGTCGACACCCCTACACTAAAGTGTAGTCACACCCCCTCTCAAGTAGTCAATAAGATGCATGTCTCGTGCATATTCCAACCGATCCTCCTACACTGCGATGATGAAAAGATACGATACCTAGCACGATCCACCAATTAAGTTCAACCAATCCCATTTTCGTGCGGATTAGACGTCACGCACTTAGGCTCTCCACTACTGTGTCCATGATGTAATGACATGGAACACCGCCACACCTTAGTGTGCAAGCCAACTCACTCACCCTCGCATCCCCTCAAAGATATCTAATGAAGCACTTGCGAACAATAGGACTCACATAAATGTGAAATGAAGCACTCCCTTAGTGAACCCCCTCAACTACTACTCCCTCGTGACGCTCTAGAAAGGTAATTCTAAACGATATATGATGAAGGCCAAGAATCGTCTCCCTAGGTCATAGAGGCTAACAATGAATCCAAGGATCAATTAAGGTTATCTAGTGGTCCTACAAGGTAAGATCTAAAAGCAGTGAGTGCTCTAATACACATCCTCGCACAGCTGTTCTGTGCGCCACTACGAGGCGGGCTGGCGACTACCTAAGACGGACAACATGAACGTTCAGCTTGTTTA
This sequence comes from Linanthus parryae, assembly GCA_023055425.1. Lineage (NCBI taxonomy): Eukaryota > Viridiplantae > Streptophyta > Magnoliopsida > Ericales > Polemoniaceae > Linanthus > Linanthus parryae. The sequence goes on along the minus strand of JALGPY010000003.1, from coordinate 124,019,726 downwards.
GCTCACACCAAGCTCAACTCTTGTAGAGAAAAACAACACACACTTTAGCTTTTAAAATTTCATTTAGTTTAAAACTAGGTAGGCATTCCCGTAATGAGATTCTCTCTATACTTACTAGGGGGAACTAAAAGTGTCATTCTCGGTCAAAATTCACGCCCTATGCCTAAAGTGTTCACATCTTACTAAATCAACCAAGTTTATGCATGCTTCTCTCAATTGCCTTTTCTCAAATTTTTCATTTTCATTTTTTCTTCATAATATCCTAACTCTATATGCAAGGCTTTGACACGAAACAAAAAATTTTGACTCTACAATTTAAAAATTTGGTGGGTATACTCAATTATGTAAAAGTGCAAACAGTATGTAAATATATCCTACACAATACGCCAATATAAGTAAAAACATAACAAAAACTACAAAACTCACAATACAACATAAACACATCCTACATGTGATTGGCTATGCAAGACATTATTGTTAGCAAACAGATAAACCACCCCCACACTGAATGCTTCGTTGTCCTCAACGAATTTAGAGAGTATGCAAGAAGACTCAGCAATCAATGTGTAGGTCAGTAGATGAGATGGAGCATGACATACTTATATAAAAGAAACACAAAATTTAGCAAGAGAAAAAGATACTCACAACCACCTCAAGGGTGGGGATGAAATCGCGCCCAGCAGTCCCCAAGCACAGTAATGGCGCCACCATGCCCCTCCAAAGTCAGTGTGTTCTCGCACACCGGGGTCGACTGCCCTTCTCTACTAGAATCCATGTCTGAAGAATCCCCAACTCACCAATGCAAGCCCCTGTGAAGGTCATGTGTGCCATCGCACAACGGGGTAGATTCTCCCATAATCTGTTCAAATATGTCACTTGGAAAAACACCATTAGTCCATCTCTCTCTCATTTCTCCAAAATAGCATAATAAAATAACTGAATTTAAAAACACAACTACACTAAAGCAAATAAATAGGTCGGGTTGCCTCCCAACAAGCGCCTTGTAATTTAAGGTCGACGACCCGACCTAGTTACCTCAAAAGATGTTTAAGGAGATTTTTCTCTCCACTTTTTCTTCTTCCACCATCGCTTCTCGCTTTGTCTCTTCTCAAGTAAGCATGCATGGGATGCGTATGGCACAACAAAATTGTAGAAGACGGCCTGAAAAAATTTCTTCTTTCTGTGCTTCCAATTCATGAGAATCGTCATCATAACAATTTCAACAATAAGCTCAAGTCTCCCATGTAGTGGAAATCGATTTATGCCTTCTTTGCCCGTTTTCTCAATTTGCAATATCTTCATTAAAATTTCAAGCGACAACTCATAAAGTATGAAAGTTTGAGTATCTTCATCACCTTCATTTGAAACACCTGAATCATCAACAATTTCAATCTCGACATCTTTTGTATCTTTAATGAGCTCAAACGTGAGAGGCTCCAACAAATTTGCAACCGGAAAGTCAAGATCATCAATATTAATTCTATGAAGAATGACATCAATCTCACCAAAAATTTCATCATGCTTGACCCTCATACTTGACTCGAGCCATGATTCTATGTTTGGACAACTGGAGATGCACAATGGCTCATCATCCTCTTCTTTAAGCGTTTGAAAGGTTGGAGCATCCTCTTGATTTGAATGGAGAACAAATTGTGCGTCCATGTGTGTTGTCTCCATTCCCATTCTTGTTGCTCGTCGCCATTCTTCCACATTAGGAATCATCTCCTCAAGCATGCAACCAAGGAAGAAGAGTAACTTAGTGGGAGGGGTTGAGTCATTAGGATGAAGGGAATAACGTTTTATCTCCATGGCTACCCTCTCTCTAATGCCATTCACATGGCACTCTTTCACGAATTGCCCATATGCAAGGTTGCATGCTTCAATTATGCTCGCAAAACGGCGATATTTCTCATCCTCCATGCCTAAAGTTGAATGCCTGCACACATAAAATCTCAAGTAATGCCGTGAGGTAATAAGAATAGAAAATAACAAAAAAAAAATTACCTAAAGCTAATAATTCTAACTAATTCAACCGAAGTCCCCGGCAACGGCGCCAAAAACTTGACACGCTCCAACTGCAAGTGTACAGCTGTCGGTGTAGTAATAAATTCCGAAAAACCGGGTTGTCGAACCCAAGAGACTTCTTGTAAATTAATTAGAATTTCTTAACCTTTTGTGGGCACAGCGCGTTGTTTGTTTGTCTAATGCTACTAAAATGAAAAGAACAAATATCTCAATTAACTATGAGTTTCTTCACAATTAACGAAGACAAGAATTGTAGGAGTTTTCTTATAAGAGATACAAGTTACCAAGCAATTTTCCTACACTTATGATCGACAACCCTTTACAGCTACCGAACTAAAACTTACTAGTCTAATTTTTACCAATTTTAGTTGGAAGACCCAACTAGTGCTCATTGGATTGCACTATTTGAACCCCCTACATGCTCGCTCAATTGGACTTCTTGCTGCTCATTCACATTAGATGATAGGACCATTAAGGATTTGGGTAGATTTATTTTCAGATTGGAGCCAGCCTCATATAATAATGTTTCTTGTAAAGTTATCTCATGTACCTTAGCTTTTAGGAAAATCACGCAATCACTAGCGAAGAACAGATGATAAATCCCGCGACCATGCTCGAAGTTGCTAACTCAGACAACCTTCTGTTGGGAATATGCCTAGAATAGGCTCGAGAAGTTGGCGAGAAGTTAGGTGATGAAGAGGGGAAAGGAAACAAGGCCAACCGAAGGATAAAGACGAAAGAAAGGAAGAAAGAAAAAAGATGCAACATTAGGAAGGGACCAGAGGTCGCACGACCTCAAGGGCTTGACTTCGCACGACTTCAAGGCCATGTCGCACGACCTGGTCCGGGGCTGGCAATTTCAAAGTTGTTTCCTTGTATGTTCTAGGTCAGTTTTGGACGTTTCTTTGTGACCAAGCAACCTAGTAGGCTATTGACACGCTCCAACTGCAAGTGTACATCTGTCGGTGTAGTAATAAATTCCGAAAAACCGGGTTGTCGAACCCAAGAGACTTCTTGTAAATTAATTAGAATTTCTTAACCTTTTGTGGGCACAACGCGTTGTTTGTTTGTCTAATGCTACTAAAATGAAAAGAACAAATATCTCAATTAATTATGAGTTTCTTCACAATTAACGAAGACAAGAATTGTAGGAGTTTTCTTATAAGAGATACGAGTGCTGGGAATTCTTCTTGTGGATCACTAGGGATGTTACGAATGTTGTCTTGATCTTTTGAACGCAAATACGCTACTCTTATCAATCGAGCATTCTACAAATTACCGAGTTACCAAGCAATTTTCCTACACTTATGATCAATTTAGACCGAGTTACCAAGCTTAATTAAATTATAAGCATGCATTATTGGACTTTAATCTACTCTTTGATCCTAATTAACACTACCTAGTTACGAGATAATGATACGACTAGGTGGTTAACTTGATTTACCGACTAGATCTTATTGAGTTACCACACAATTTCTAATTAGATATGTCCTAGCATTAGCTACTTGCAGGAACTATAAGATTCATACACAAAATAATCTTAAGAAGAGGAGAACGCATAATTTTAATCCAAAGAACGAATCAAAGTATCAAACATCCATTCAACCAAACTCTAGCTTTCCAACAAGGAATCCCCAGCAAATAAGTACTTAGCTACTACAAATCATGATCAAACTAGCAAGTTTCATGATCATGAACACAAAACTACGAAGAAGAGAGAGTAGAGGAAGCAAACGAATGGCTCCGGATTGCTCCAAGCTTCCCCAAAGCTCCGAGAACGTTTTTGTCCCGTATCCCCTCTAAAAGATGACCTAAATCAGTCTAAAATACGTTCCCAAGTGTTTGGGACTCATTAGAGTTAATTACAAAAAGTTCCCGCAAAGTTTGAGAAAATTTTGGCCAGAACCAGGTCGCACGACCTCCCTTCCAGGTCGTACGACCTCTGGAAAAGGCAAGAGGAGGTCGTGCGACCTCTGAATAGGTCTTGCAAGACCTGAGTCCATGTTGCCTGCACACTGCCTTCTGACCCGCATATCCTGCGACCTGAGATTGAGGTCGTGCGACCTCTGGAAAATCTCCACCAGGTCGTGTGACCTCTCCACGAGGTCCTGTGACCTCTGCACCCTCTCAGAGCCTCCTGTGTAGCTTCTATCAGGTCCTGTGACCTGCCTTGTGAGGTCCTGTGACCTGCCTTGTGCTTGGACAACTTCCACAATGCTTCCACTTGTATCTCTTGCATTCGAATCACCTCCCGATCATCAATTCATCTCTTGTTCCTCCATTTTGAGCCCTCCACATGTCTCAAAGATCCTATATTCTTCTCAAATGCCTCTAGCACTCAAATCATCCTCTATTGCTTTCCTTCTCAAATCTCGAGCGCGCCATAGCTTCCTAAGCTCGTTTCTTCTATCCACTTGCTCCTCGCGTGCTCCGTTCCTGAAAAACACACACGAACACCCAGCGAAGATCAAATGTGACAAGATATGATTAAATAACACGTAAAACGAGATTGAAAACTCCCGGACTTCACAAGTAATGCACAAAACGCTCACATGATCAATTCTCGCACAAAACAACTCAAAAACGACTCTAAATTCTCCATTTTTGCACGCAAACCGATAGGAAATTATGCGAATAGATAACTCTAATGCAGAGTTTTCAGCTATATATATGTGTATAGGCATGGGTTGAAGGTCGTGAGTTGTATTTGTTTGTGTTATCTCAATAAACAAGGGTTTCATGTTGTGGACGTAGCTAGCTAGTCGCTAGTGAACCACGTTAAATTGGGTGTTCTTGTTTATCGTGTTTTTCATCGTTAACCTACGTGTTCCAGATCATAATAAAATGGTATCATAGCTCATTTTCGCAGGGCATTTGTCATGAAAAACTGGTATTAGAGCCAAGTTCAGCGATCTTGGGGGAACTGCGAGCTTGGGGATTGGTTTTCTAGGATCAAGGTGGAGCTAAGAGTTGCGGTTTCACAGTCCGGTGAAATTCTGAGCTAGGGTTTTGTGTGTTGGAATTGTGACATTTATATGGACTTACTATTCATTATGTTATCGATATGGATATATGTTAACATGAATGAAGTCTTTAGAATATAAATGTTGTATTCTTAAATATCCCTAGTTGAGTACTACAGTTAATTAGGACGATTGTATTGCATTGAGAATAGTATGTGGGTAGATTGATATGGGAATATAACACATGGGTACGCATTAGGAGTAATGATGCACTCGATTGACCCGCCATGAGAAGGCTAAGTGGGAGTTATGTGAATGTCACAAGAGATTCTCATAGTGACAATGGTGTTTGTGATCATTCGACTTGAATTCACTAGATACTCTAGTTGTGAATTGTCATGTTTTGATATCGTAAAACTTTACACCGTGACTGGGTAACTATAAAAGCGATAATCGGACATGATATGAAGCAAGCTGAGAGGTGGTAGTGATGTAGAGAGTATTTGCCCCTCCCACATAACGGGAGTAAATATCCATGCAACACCCCGTGATCCCCAAGCCTTCCGTTCCGGACAGGAAAGCCCAGGAGAGTGATGCTAAAAGAGTCGGTGGAGATCATAAGCTTAAAATCCATATATTACAATACTATTAAACATTACAAACGTCTTTAAGTCTTACACGGGTAATTACAAACTACTACGTTAGCACAAGACTAGTTGCTTATCATGTCATTACTCTACGTGAGTCTCGTACCCAGCTTTCCCATAGCCTCCAGTCTCTATACTTGCGGTGGGAAGGAAACAGGAACCGCAGTTTCGAAAATCAGCATTGAAATACGGAGTGAGCAACACCTAAACTTGTAAATAGATGAGGAAGCGTATAATATTTCTTAAACATTCATAAGAGGATAAGAGATCATAGATAAAAAGGTGATATTAAGAAATCCAGTGTGTTTACTTGCATCACATACAACATTCTCTTTCTTTACTTTGCGTTTCAGACTTCCTTTGATTGTCAAACTGGGAACGTTGTTTCCAAACTATCTATTAATTTTTCATAAGTAAATATCATTTCCTCAAGTACCTTATTATAAACTTGTTGTTACAGGGAAAAGCTATCATTTCACTAGCAGCCATGACCTTAAGTGCCGGCACCCCGCTAAGACTTCTTGCGGCCAGAGAGGTTAGTACATGGAGCGACCCGGCAGGTTGCGACCGGGTTAAACTAATTCCGGTCGTGTAACGGCAGTCAACACGACCAATCTATCAATATTGTAATAATCCCCGTATTGTTCTTTCCTCTTTACTTGTTATGCGTTATGTTTGATTTATGGTTCTCGTGTGACATTGCAAAGCGACTATTTTGAAACGTAATCAAATTTCAAATAAAACAGGAATTCATAAAGCAGATTTTGAGACAAATAATAAAAGTCATGTTTGGACATGAGAGAAACTAGGCACGCAACGTTTGACATGTATACTCACCTTGATCCGTTTGCTACTATCACACAAGAGTTCCTATGAAGTCCGCGTCAAGAAATTCGTCACCTACAAATTATATCTCCTAAATTAACACAAGTCCATCTATTCGAATATACACTATAAGTTCTCGCGAGAGTACTACTTGACTTTTAAACCACCCGTTTCTCCCATGGGCAACGCTATTCCTAGCTATTCATGACGACACTCAAGCTTTATAAAGGATATTATAAAATATCAAGTGGGAAATTTATTTATAAATTCTTGTAACTCGTTTATTTTGAAACGACTATCCGATTTATTTAGTATGTCCAAAAGTGATTATTTGTTTGTAAAAGTCTTTTTAGTATGAAGAACTTGTAAAATTTGGTGAAGAAAGAGTGATCAGATGTTAACTATATTTTCTAAAATTAAATAAGAGCAATAATTCTAAAGTATGAACAATTTCGATAGGTAAAATATTGAGTTCATTGAGAAAACGACTTATAAATATTTTACAAGATGAAACGAAGTTTATAGCGTAGCTAGTACCATTCTACAAATGCTTGAGCAAAACCGAATTGAGAGTTGCGTGATTAACACAATATTTATTTAGTTCATAATAAAACATAACAAGTTTAATTTTTAAATAAACTTTTCCGATAACATTTCAACACCCAAATTATTTTTTCGTGACGAGTACGAAAACTAGTATTTTTAGAAAATATTTTTGATTCAACAATTACATTTTTATTTTTCGCGAAAAGTATACTGTTTAGATAAATGACATGCAAAATGTGCTTAGTTATGCCTAAAGACAGCTGGGACCCCCAGCCACTTCACAAACAGAATTAATAAAAGATGTCAACTACCCACACGATTCCCTTATCTACAATCAGCTCCCCCATCATGCACTGTAACATGTTTAGTAAAAGACAATTTAACCCCCTAGACATGCATTCACAAATTGATCGATCTAGACATGAATCGAGGCAGCAAGACGTGATTTTGATTGTTTAAATCAACTCAGGACGAGATTTGGAGCATACCCGACTCAAGAATTTTGAGAAACGGCTAAGATTTGGGCTGGGTTGCGATTCCCGTCGGGTTCGCGAAGAAGATGGCCGACGATGGACTCCTGGTGGTTCTGGTCTGCGATTGAGGGCTCTGAGCTCTTGTTCGGACCCCTAGGAGTCGGCTGGTAGGGTCCAAGAGCTGTGGGTGGCGCTGGTGGCAAACACCCAAGAACTCCGCCGGAAAAAATGGAGGTCCGACGCCGGCGATGGTTTCTGCGCCTACTGCTGCTGCTGTACTTCTGATCCAAGTTGCTTCTGGGCACGATGACGATTGACAGAGAGGGAACAAGACAGAGGCAAACAGAGGGCGAGGTTGTATCTTCTCGGTGGTGGTTTCCCGACGGGGAAAGTGGCGGTGGCTGGTGGTTCCCTGCTTGGCCACCGCTGCTGCTACTTGCCTCCTCTGCTTCTGGGTGCGAAGACAAGAGAGAGAGAGAGAGAGAGAGAGAGAGAGAGAGAGAGATCCGAATTGAGTCAGAGAAAGGAAGGAGAAGAAGGGAAAAGCCCAGATGGGTTCCTCGGTGGTGATTCCCGACGGCGGCGGCGGCGGCGTTCGGTGGCTGCTCTGGTTGGCGGAAGCAGCTGCTGATGCTCTGTTTTCGGCGGTGAAGAGAAGGGACAGAGAGGAGTTGAGGGCTGGATGATGAAGCTAGCAGGTGGTATTGGTGGGTTTTGTCGAGAGAGAAATGGGGGTGAGAAAGATGAACTGTGAGGGTGAAAATGGTGGGTGTGGTTGTGTTTAATTGAAGAGAAGATGAGTTTATACAAAGAATTATAAGTGACAAACATGTGCAAGCATGTGCACACATCAAAATTGAAGTGATTGATAAGATGATGGAGGGGAAAATGACCATGATGGTGAAGAAAAATCTGGAGAACAAAGCTTCCTCAAGAAGATGGGTGAAAGGCTAAAGTGTTTTGGGTGCACAAGAAAATAATAAGATTGGGTGCAACGGGTGTAAGACAAATCGCGGTGGTTGAACCCGCGAATGCTAATAAAGTAAATAAATGCTAACTTATAAATTTTCACACAATCTTTCTGACATTTTTACCTATACTTTCAAACACACTTTTCAATAAACACGATACTTTTCACAACACTAATTTTCAAAATCAAACTCGTATTTCACCAAATTCGCTTCCCAATCTACTAATTTACCCCTAGCGAATATACGGGGTATTACATCCTTCCCCCCTTAAAGAGAGCTTCGTCCTCGAAGCTAAAATCGGACAATAAAGCGATACCTATGAGCAACTAACTCACGTACGAACAAGTACTTTCATACAAGCAGGTAATAGCAAGCAGCGCAATACCATATATACACAATACCAAGTAGGTCACTGTTTCAACCGTTCAACAATTACTAAGGGTCAAGACTAAGCATGGTGTAAAGATACTAGAATGTAGCAGTAATAACAAAAGGGTAAAACATAACGGTAGTAAACAAAGGGTTGCATCCTCTCCCCCTTAGAGAGTGACGTCCCCGGAACTCAGTTTACCTCAACAAACAAATGTGGGTACTTCTTCCTCATTTCCTCTTCAGATTCCCAGGTTGCTTCTTCAGTCTGGTGGTTGGTCCAAAGGACTTTTACCAATTTGACGCTCTTGGTACGTGTGTCCCTTGTCTTGGTATCCAATATTTTGACGGGATGCTCTTCGTAAGTCAGAGACGGATCAAAATCAACTGGTTCCGGATCCAATACATGGGAGGGGTCTGGTACATATTTCCTCAGCTGGGATACATGGAAGACATTGTGTACTCGACCCAAATTTGCAGGTAGATCTCGACGATACGCAACTTCTCCGATTCTCTCTACGATATCGTATGGCCCGATAAACTTAGGGCTCAATTTCCCTTTCATGTTGAACCTGGTTACCCCCTTAGTAGGTGAAACCCTTAGGAACGCCTTTTCTCCCACTTGGAACTCCAATGGCCTTATTTTCTGATCCGCATATGATTTATGTCTATCCTGAGCTGCTTTCATTCTTTTTCGAATGAGCCGTACTTGGTCCATCATTTCTTCAATCATTTGTGGTCCAATCACAACCGTCTCGCTGATGTCGCTCCAGCACAAAGGAGAACGGCACTTCCTTCCATATAAAGCTTCGTACGGTGCCATCCTAATGCTAGAATGATAACTGTTGTTGTAGGAGAATTCTATTAACGACAATTTATCGACCCATGAGCCTTGGAAATCCATAACACAAGCCCTCAACATATCTTCTAACGTCTGAATGGTCCTTTCTGTCTATCCATCCGTGGCTGGGTGAAAAGCAGTACTGAACTTCAGTTGCGTTCCCAATGCTTCTTGAAGTGCTCTCCAGAAGTGAGAGAGAAAGTTAGGGTCCCTGTCCGAGACTATCGAACTCGGAACGCCATGATATCTTACTATATTTTTGACATACGCCTCTGCCCTTTGCTCCATGTTCCACGTGTCCTTCATCGGAATGAATCTCACCGTCTTGGTTAATCTGTCCACAATTAACCATATCTGATTGAGCCCATTCTTTGATATTGGCAAGGCTGTCACAAAGTCCATTGAAATGGAGTCCCATTTCCACACTGGAACATCCAATGGTTGGAGTAGACCTCCCATCCTCTTATGCTCGAACTTCACCTTCTGACATGTCAAACACCTAGCCACGAATTCCGCTGCTTCATTTTTCAGGTTGGGCCACCAGAATGTCTTCTTCAAGTCTTTGTAAAGCTTATCACCTCCAGGGTGGACTGAGTATGGCGAATTGTGCGCCTCCCGCATCAACTTCTCCTTGATTTCCGCACACTTCTGTGGTACGCACATCTCCCTTTGTAGCGAATACTCCCATCCTCATGAATCTGAAACTCCTTGGCCTCTCCTGCTGCAATCTTCTTCTTGATTCTTTCGAGTTTCACGTCTCCGGCTTGATTGCTCCTTATTTCTTCGAATACATCCGGTACGGCTGTCATACTCCCATGCAGTTTCTGCACCGTTCCTTGATCCACCACTTCAATTTCAAGCTTCCTGAACTCATGGCATAGCCAATCCGACAGAACTATCATAGCGTTCACTCCGTGGCTCGACTTACGGCTCAAAGCGTCTGCGACTACATTTGCCTTTCCCTCGTGGTACTGGATGCGTAGATCATAATCCTTGATAATTTCTAGCCATATTCGTTGTCTGTTGTTCAACTCCTTCTGTGTGAAGATGTATTTCAAGCTGCGATGATCCGTGTAGAGCTTGCAAACTGCACCGTATAGAAGATGCCTCCATATCTTTAGCGCAAATACCACCGCTGCCATCTCTAAGTCATGTGTGGCATAGTTCTCCTCATGGGGTTTTAGCTGCCTTGAGGCGTATGCAGTCACTCTTCTTTCTTGCATAAGCACACATCCTAGACCCTTTTTCGATGCATCACTGTATACTTCGAACTCACCAGAGTCATTTGGTAAGGCTAAGACTGGTGCTGTAGTCAACTTCTCCTTCAGAGCTTGGAACGCCTCCTCACAACTATCGTCCCAGTGATACTTTACTGCCTTCTTCGTCAGGGTAGTCAGTGGTCTGGCAATCTAGGAGAAATCCTTCACAAACCGTCTGTAGTAGCCTGCTAAGCCAAGGAAACTCCTGATTTCTGACACGTTCTTCGGTGGAGGCCAATCTTTTACTGCGGAGATCTTCGCTGGGTCGACAGCTATTCCTTCCTTGGAGATTATGTGGCCTAGAAATGGCACACATTCCAACCTAAATTCGCATTTCGACAGCTTAGCGTACAATCGTTCCTGCCTCAAAGTCTGCAATACTTCTCGGAGATGCTCCTCATGATCCTCTTTGCTATTCGAGTACACCAGGATGTCATCAATGAAGACAACTACGAACCGATCCAGGAATGGCCTCATGACTCGGTTCATCAAATCCATGAACACAGCAGGGGCGTTGGTTAACCCAAATGGCATCACTGTAAATTCGTAATGGCCATACCTTGTGCTAAAAGCCGTCTTCGGAATATCCTTCTCGGCCACGAGGAGTTGATGATATCCGGACCTCAGGTCGATCTTCGAGAAGGCGCTAGCCCCTTGCAGCTAATCGAACAAGTCGTCAATCCGGGGTAGGGGGTATTTGTTCTTAATGGTTGCACTATTCAACTCCCGGTAGTCAATGCATAGCCTTAAACTCCCGTCTTTCTTCTTTACGAACAACACTGGCGCTCCCCAAGGTGACACACTTGGTCGTATTTAGCCCTTCTGCAGAAGTTCCTGCAACTGTTCCTTCAGTTCTTTCAATTCTGCGAGTGCCATTCGATACGGCGCCTTTGAGATAGGTGCAGTTCCCGGGGTTAAGTCTATAGTAAACTCCACTTCCCTTTGAGGTGGCATTCCGGGTATTTCATCCAGAAACACATCAGGGAACTCTTTCACCACTGGTATCTCTTCCAACACAACTTCCTTCTTAGATACATCTTGGACATAGCATACGTAGGCCAAGTTTCCCTTCTTCACTTGGTTGACTATGGTCAATGCTGACACTAGTCTGATGCGAGGTTCTGTAGTGACACCACGGTAAGTGATCCTTTCGCCTTTGGGTCCCTTCAATCGAACCTTTTGATCATGGCAGTCAATAACTGCCCGGTACTTTCCAAGCCAGTCCATACCAAGGATCACATCTATCCCCCCTAGGTCAAACTGGATTAGGTTGGCGGGTAAAGTACTGGTCATGATTTTTAGCTCTATTCCTTCGAACAGAGTATTACACAGAGTTATATGGCCAGTAGGGGTCGCTACAGAAACGGATATGCTAGATGACTTAAGCAAGCCCAATTTCTTAACAAATGAATCAAACAATACGAAAGCTGGTTGCTCAAGGATAAGGAATGTACCCGTGACAACTCCATGAGCAGCTTCAGCTTCAGTCCTTGTCAGCACCGCGATCCTTCCCACATTTCCATTCTGAGCTCCCACTCCTCCTGCTGCACCAGCTCCGTTGTTGACATTCTGTCTGTATCCAGGATTGTTGTTCCCAGTCCTGGGTTGAGCTCCGTTCTGTCCCGGGTTGTAATTTTGCTGTCTTCCATAACCATTCCCTCCATTGTTCTGATTGTTGCGGTTCACGTTCTGCTGATTCCCGAACTGCTGGTTACGCCCAAGATTGTTCCCATTCTGCGGGCGGTTTCCCTGGTAGTTGTTCTGTTGTGGCCTTCCGAAGCTGCCTCCTTGGTTTACTTGCTGGTTTCCGACCGGTTGTGATCGGCATTCGTAGGCTCGGTGTCCCCTCTTTCCACAGTTGTTGCAAGTGACTACGTTTCCTTCACAATCTGTTCCTGGGTGGTTCCGTGGGCACTTCTTGCAGAAATAGCGGCGAATTTGCTGATTTCCCAGATTCTGCTGGTTGCCTCGATACTGTCCTTGGTTACCACCTCCATTGTTAGGCTTGAACCTCTGATTTCCCCTTGCTAAGTTGTTGTTGCTTCCTCCTGCCTCCTCGAGCTTGCGTTTCTTACGTTTTTCATCTTGGGAGACACGGACTCGCCAGATGTCAGCAGCTCTGTCATAAGCTTCGTGGAGATTCGAGTAAGTTCTGCTCAGTAGAGACTCTTGTAGCCTTTCATTCAGTCCACCGATGAATCTAGAAACTTTGGAATCTTCATCGGGCACCATATTTCCCACGAATCGTGTCAACTCTGTAAATTTTTGGAAGTACTCAGTTACAGAGTCGTTTCCTTGTTGTAAGTTCTGGAATTCCTGCTCCTTGCTTTTCTTCACATGATGTGGGTAGAAACGAGCTCTGAGAGCGGCTTGAAGAGCTTCCCAGTTGAAATTGGGTCTAGCTAACAGAGTCTCTCGTGCATTTCTCCACCAGAGGTTTGCCTCACTTTTCTGATAAAAGGCCGCACAATTGACTTTCCGTTCGTCAGGGCATTCTATCACCTCAAGGATCTTCTCCATCTCCATAATCCAATCTTCCAATTCAACAGGGTCCTCCTTCCACGTGAATTCCTTCGGCTTCATTTCCGCGACTTGCTTAGCCCAACTAGGTCCTGCTTGACCTCCGTTGTTCATTATCTGGGCCATTTGCGCGAGGACTTGTTCCACGTTGTTGTTCTCAGCCATTTAAGCTTTCCTATAGTGGTATCGTAATGTTCTATTAGTCATATCTTATGGTATCATTAATTACGATTTCATGGTTTCAGAATTTCGATTAAATCAACCTACATCTCACAGCTATAAGTATATACTGCAAAATTATCATATAAAGTAGCATAACATGCATCATGTTGAAACTTTCACACATCATATTCATCTTATTCTCACAAGTACAACTAATTTCTACAAATACTGTAGTACATTAAGTGCAAATCAAAATCTATTTTCATATCTTTCTTCCAACAAGGAACTACGATTAAGCAAAACTAAAGAGCACATTTCAAATCGATTTAGATAATTCAAAGATATCATAGTACGCAGCACATAACATGTCCCCAGACAGGACGAGGGTGGGCGGGAGAAATTAAGACTGATACTTAGGCTACCCATTCCCCAATCGGCTTTTCAGTTTTTTAATTATTTCCCCTATATTCATTTTAAGTATACCTACAGGTTTTAAATCCCTATGAGGATTTTTCGCTCTGATACCACCTGCAACACCCCGTGATCCCCAAGCCTTCCGTTCCGGAACGGAAAGCCCAGGAGAGTGATGCTAAAAGAGTCGGTGGAGATCATAAGCTTAAACATCCATATATTACAATACTATTAAACATTACAAACGTCTTTAAGTCTTACACGGGTAATTACAAACTACTACTTTAACACAAGACTAGTTGCTTATCATGTCATTACTCTACGTGAGTCTCGTACCCAGCTTCCTCATAGCCTCCAGTCTCTATACCTGCGGTGGGAAGGAAACAGGAACCGCAGTTTCAAAAATCAGCATTGAAATACTGAGTGAGCAACACCCAAACTTTTAAATAGATGAGGAAGCGTATAATATTTCTGAAACATTCATAAGAGGATAAGAGATCATAGCTAAAAAGGTGATATTAAGAAATCCAGTGTTTTTACTTGCATCACATACAACATTCTCTTTCTTTACTTTGCGTTTCAGACTTCCTTTGATTGTCAAACTGGGAACGTTGTTTCCAAACTATCTATTCATTTTTCATAAGTAAATATCATTTCCTCAAGTACCTTATTATAAACTTGTTGTTACAGGGAAAAGCTATCCTTTCACTAGCAGCCATGACCTTAAGTGCCGGCACCCCCCTAAGACTTCTTGCGGCCAGAGAGGTTAGTACATGGAGCAACCCGGTAGGTTGCGACCGGGTTAAACTAATTCGGGTCGTGTAACGGCAGTCAACACGACCAATCTATCAATATTGTAATAATCCCCGTATTGTTCTTTCCTCTTTACTTGTTATGCGTTATGTTTGATTTATGGTTCTCGTGTGACATTGCAAAGCGGCTATTTTGAAACGTAATCAAATTTCAAATAAAACAGGCATTTCATAAAGCAGATTTTGAGACAAATAATAAAAGTCATGTTTGGACACGAGAGAAACTAGGCACGCAACGTTTGACATGTATACTCACCTTGATCCGTTTGCTACTATGACACAAGAGTTCCTATGAAGTCCGCGTCAAGAAATTCGTCACCTACAAATTATATCTCCTAAATTAACACAAGTCCATCTATTCGAATATACACTATAAGTTCTAGCGAGAGTACTACTTGACTTTTAAACCACCCGTTTCTCCCATGGGCAATGCTATTCCTAGCTATTCACGACGACACTCAAGCTTTATAAAGGATATTATAAAATATCAAGTGGGAAATTTATTTATAAATTCTTGTAACTCGTTTATTTTGAAACGACTATCCGATTTATTTAGTATGTCCAAAAGTGATTATTTGTTTATAAAAATCTTTTTAGTATGAAGAACTTGTAAAATTTGGTGAAGAAAGAGTGATCAAATGTTAACTATATTTTCTAAAATTAAATAAGAGCAATAATTCTAAAGTGTGAACAATTTCGATAGGTAAAATATTGAGTTCATTGAGAAAACGACTTATAAATATTTTACAAGATGAAACGACGTTTATAGCGTAGCTAGTACCATTCTACAAATACTTGAGCAAAACCAAATTGAGAGTTGCGTGATTAACACAAAATTTATTTAGTTCATAATAAAACATAACCAGTTTAATTTTTAAATCAACTTTTCCGAGAACATTTCAACACCCAAATTATTTTTTCGTGACGAGTACGAAAACTAGTATTTTTAGAAAATATTTTTGATTCAACAATTACATTTTTATTTTTCGCGAAAAGTATACTGTTTAGATAAACGACATGTAAAACGTGCTTAGTTATGCCTAAAGACAGCTGGGACCCCCAGCCACTTCACAAACAGAATTAATAAAAGATGTCAACTACCCACACGATTCCCTTATCTACAATCAGCTCCCCCATCATGCACTATAAGATGTTTATGTAAAAGACACTTTAACCCCCTAGACATGCATTCACAAATTGATCGATCTAGACATGAATCGAGGCAGCAAGACGTGATTTTGATTGTTTAAATCAACTCAGGACGAGACTTGGAGCATACCCGACTCAAGAATTTCGAGAAACGGCTAAGATTTGGGTTGGGTTGCAATTCACGTCGGGTTCGCGAAGAAGATGGCTGACGATGGACTCCTGGTGGTTCTGGTCTGCGATTGAGGGCTCTGAGCTCTTGGTCGGACCCATAGGAGTCGGCTGGTAGGGTCCAAGAGCTGTGGGTGGCGCTGGTGGCAAACACCCAAGAACTCCGCCGGAAAAAATGGAGGTCCGACGCCAGCGATGGTTTCTGCGCCTACTGCTGCTGCTGTACTTCTGATCCAAGTTGCTTCTGGGCACGATGACGATTGACAGAGAGGGAACAAGACAGAGGCAAACAGAGGGCGAGGTTGTATCTTCTCGGTGGTGGTTTCCCGACGGGGAAAGTGGCGGTGGCTGGTGGTTCCCTGCTTGGCCACCGCTGCTGCTACTTGCCTCCTCTGCTTCTGGGTGCGAAGACAAGAGAGAGAGATAGAGAGAGAGAGATCCGAATTGAGTCAGAGAAAGGAAGGAGAAGAAGGGAAAAGCCCAGATGGGTTCCTCGGTGGTGATTCCCGGCGGCGGCGGCGTTCGGTGGCTGCTCTGGTTGGCGGAAGCAGCTGCTGCTGCTGATGCTCTATTTTCGGCGGTGAAGAGAAGGGACAGAGAGGAGTTGAGGGCTGGATGATGAAGCTAGCAGGTGGTATTGGTGGGTTTTGTCGAGAGAGAAATGGGGGTGAGAAAGATGAACTGTGAGGGTGAAAATGGTGGGTGTGGTTGTGTTTAATTGAAGAGAAGATGAGTTTATACAAAGAATTATAAGTGACAAACATGTGCAAGCATGTTCACACATCAAAATTGAAGTGATTGATAAGATGATGGAGGGGAAAATGACCATGATGGTGAAGAAAAATCTGGAGAACAAAGCTTCCTCAAGAAGATGGGTGAAAGGCTAAAGTGTTTTGGGTGCACAAGAAAATAATAAGATTGGGTGCAACGGGTGTAAGACAAATCGCGGTGGTTGAACCCGCGAATGCTAATAAAGTAAATAAATGCTAACTTATAAATTTTCACACAATCTTTCTGACATTCTTACCTATACTTTCAAACACACTTTTCAATAAACACGATACTTTTCACAACACTAATTTTCAAAATCAAACTCATATTTCACCAAATTCGCTTCCCAATCTACTAATTTACCCCTAGTGAATATACGGGGTAGTACAATCCACGGCCAGTCAATGAGTGAGACTTAGGGAAACGCATTGCCATGCTCAAATAAATCAATATGAGATATTGATTATATTTGTTTATCTAAGTCTACTCACAGATCGAGAAACTATGAATTTGATATACAAGTGTGACACTCCATGTCTTGTTTCCAATCCGGATAGATGAGACAAAGGGATTATACAACACGGTAACATTGGTCGCAAAGGTTTTTTAGATCACTCACTATTCATATTAGTTGGGTAGCATTGATGTGTTGCTAGACACCGCTCAATGTTTGTAATTGTTATAGCCAACGTAATAGGAACATGTAAGGTCACACACCGAAAGGGATTAGACTGGAAGTAGATGTTAATTAGTTGGACTAATTAACAATTAAAGAAATCAAGGTTCAAAGTGCAACAGCATGCATATTTAGCTGGACTAAATATCAAACTGGACTAAAATGAAAGTTATTCCAAACGGTTGGGTTTAATTACTAGTAGGGCAGTTTTATAATTAATAAAGAGTAATTAATTATAAAAGAATAAGCCCAGCCCTAATTTCATAAGAATGAAAATTAGAGAACAAGAGAGAGAGAGAGAGAGAGAGAGAGAGAGAGAGAGAAAGAGAGAGAGAGAGAGAGAGAATCCGCCCCATAGAGGCCGACGGCTCCATGAGGGACGGCCACCTCTCTCGTCCTTCCTCCATTGTTGCACGCTTCAAGCTTGATTGGATCAAGATGCTTTGATGATTCCTCCTTCTTCTACATTGCTAGCACAAAAATTAAAGGAAGTTCCAGTTGGAGATCCCATGGTGTGGACTTCTGCAGAGGTGGGGATGCTATTTCTACCTAAAGTGATCGTCCCAGTCTCGTATGACTGAGGTAACATTTTCCCTTTCATCATGTTATGATGCTTCACTTGCGATTCATGGTGGGTTTTGAGCAGAACAGTTTTATTGTATTTCTGCTGCGTAACTGCATCAAAACCCTACAGTGGTATCAGAGCCACATGTCGATAGCCCATAACATGATTTATGTGGTTATCTATTTTATAAGTTTACACCGTTCAGTCAACTTTCGCGTAAAAAACTGATATTCGTATAATGATACGATTTGAATATGATTCAATAGAGAATTAGCTAATTTTACGTATGATGTAAAATTTAGTGATTTTCGTATACATATGATATAGGAAGTTGGTGATGAAAAAAATAGGGTTTTGGGCATAATTAGGGAAACAAGGTGTTTTCTGTCCCACATAGATGATCCGGGCACAAGGAGAAAGGAGAAAAATATGATTTTTCCATCCCAAGGGGTTCAACGAAGGTGGCCGAAAACCCCTAGGATTCGGCCATGAGAAGCCCGTCCCCTCTCCTTACGCCGGACCAAGCCACCGGATCCGACCAGTTTCGGTCAGCTGGCGGTAAGGACAATTCGGCTGGTTCGACCGGGTTGGCCCGATTCCGCATGTCCGAATTGGTTCGGCCAGTAAGACTGGCGCGACCATTTTGACCGTTTTGCCTCTAGTGTACCAATTTAATAAAAAAAAATGACCCATCGCGTTAAAATTCGATTTTAACTGTTTTATTTGATTGATCGCATAGTGGTTGGATTTGGCCCTAGTTGCGTGGTTGTTTAATTTTTGTGGTTTGATTTTGTTTTTGATGTAATTAATGTAATTAATTTTACGTCCTGCATGTCGTCTTCTCCCTCGCTCGTGAGGTTCTTCTATTTAGTTCATAGATGCTAGCTAGAATTAGATAGATAGAATATAGTCAAGTTGTGGAGAAGCGATCAAAGAACAAAAGACCACAAGACAAGGGAGACATACAAGATAGGAAGCATGGACTAAAGACGGAGCCACATGGAGATGAGCTTGCTGTTTTAGGACTTATAGATATCCTCATTGGCTTGGGAATATCTCAGTCTTAGGGGCCACATCCATACCACGTTTATTTTATTGTTTATTATCTATGGTCCTTTTTTTAATGTATGGTTGATGCATGAAAAACGTAACAAGATAATAATTGAAACAGTTTGAATCTTTTATTTGGGATTGCCCAATCCAAATAGGTAGATCAGTTGATATGATCAACAGTTGATATGATCAACGAATAAAGACACAAGAAAATCCCTCAAAAGAAAATATTGCGTTTTAGCCTTCTCGTGCTTGGCCTCGTCATAATCATAATGATTTAAGTTCGTGGATGCCAAAGCAGGGCGACTTGATTTAATATGATATGACGCGACGGCACAAGCAAGTAATGTGCGGCTGTTGAAGCAAGAGATCAAACGCAACTAAGCTATTTCAATAGGATTAAAAGCTTAGAGACAAGGCAATTCAGAGTATCGATGAGATATACAAATAAGGAGTTATTTGCCCAATTGAACCAAGAGTTGCATAGGATGCAATTGGAAACCATTCTTACTTAAGTAACTAACTTTTGGGTGACCTGCCAAAGTAGGCTCGAGAGGAAGTAAAATATGGATCTTGACCCACTAGAAAATATATGATACTTTCCACATTAATATTGAGGGTTATGAATCTGAGAAAAATAGTGGGAGCTATATTTAATAATTTAAGTCCTTATGAAATATAGTACACGTCACAATATTTTTCATGATCCTTTTGTGTTGAATACCTATGGCATTTAACAAACAAACTCGACTTTATCGCTATGTCCTTGAAAATGATAAATTGTATGGAATCAATTTTCTATACTGGTATAAATTGAGAATTTTTCTAAAATAAAATGAAAGAAATGATGTATATCATAGAGCATAAAGTTTCATTCCACACACTACCAAAACACACTAAAGCCTTGTAGGAGGAACATCAAATGATCGTAAACGTGCTAGTGGTTGAAATAATGTTGGCAAATCTCTAAAAGAGATCGGAAAGTATGGGCCAACCCTGAAGCAGTATGGGGCTATATGTCTAACATTATGAAAGGATTTGAATCTTATATCAAGTCCTGAAGAGGTTGTGTTCCGTCCTTTTTCTTTTTATTTACTTTTACCCTCTATTTGTTTGCTCCACTCTTGATCTTTGTTGATTATTGATCAAATTTAAACGTCCATTGTTTATATTGGACATAAGAGACATAAGTTTGTATCGTACTTTGAGTTACGAACTTCATGATATATTGATTATAACCTGCAGTTATGACACCTCTCCTGAAGAGATATCTACAAATTTAATAATTGATCAATCCCCCTGAAGAGCATCCAGAAGATGTTCTTAGTCCATAATTATTTACTGGACATACGCTATTTACATGCGTGTTCATACCAGAAGTAGGGGTGAGCATGGACCGGTTTGGACCGGTTTTGTCCAAAATTTCTACCCGACCCAGTAGGTTTGGTTGGAGAATGTTAAACCCGAACCTACCCAATAGTTTGTGAAACCCAAACCGATCATGACTTATCGATTCGGACCGGTTCGGATCGGTTAAGAGGGTTGGAAAATCTTAAAATTTTATTTGAAAGAATGTATCAATTTGGTTATTATTTAGTAATATGTGTTTATATAAATTTTGGAGGCGGAAATATAAGGTAATATTCTTTAAAATATGAATAACTTGAGAAAAATCAATCATAATGAACCTTTGGAGTTGTAAAATTTAGTTTATAAACCATGAGCTTCAATGAAATTTGTAACTTTTATGTGTAAAACTTTTAGTCGGACCGGACTGATTTTAAGTGGTTTCTCAAACCCTCAAACCATGATCAATCGAAATTCTTTTGGGTTGGCGAATTTGTAATCGTAACCAATCAAAGAGCAACTATTTATCCTAATTTCAAACCGGTTTAGTGAGGGACGGTTCGAGGTGGCGGGTTGGGGCGGGTTTGCTCACCCTAACCAGAAGTTATGAAACATATGAAGATACTTATTACATGATGTTATAAAGTTGTGTCAAAAGATCTCCTTGAAGAGACTTGACCAACCATCAGGAGAAGCAACTCCAGGTCCAATAGAAGCAAGCCCTACGACCAATCCAGTGAACCAGAAGTTTCGATTATTTTCTCTGCTAATTTACATTTTTTGTTAGTTTTATTATTATTATTCTCCTACTATTGTTTTTATCTTAAAGGAAGAAAACAAAGATCTCCTGAAGAGACTTTTATAACATACGATGGCAAGTATGAAAAGAAATTGATATTACTATCGGGCGTAAGAGAAATATTTCACACCAGAAGTCGTGAAAGAAAGTTAAAATGTCTGTAACTTGAATTTGTGACATATTATCAAACATTAATGTTTAATTTGAACTATTGTCATTATTAATGACCTATTAATTCGACCTCAATCTCTTAAGTGAATGGTAGTGCATTCCTGGAAGCGAATCACTTTGTTATATCCGGTCAAAATCCACGTGATTATTGAGACGGTTATGGTTCTGAATATGAAAATCTCTGAAAGAGATTAAACTCGGAAAGAATATCTTTATTTTGAAAAAAAAAACCTCCGGGAGCAGTACTTAGTCCACAATGATATTAGTTGGACATATTTTATGACTCATAAGTCATTAAATTTTGATAGAGTTGAAAGGCTATTTTCTTAGATCAATTGAACCTGAAGTTTAATTCAAAAAATATACACTGCTAGAAAAGGCCAGAATCCTGACTGTGTACCAGAAGTACAACTCTTTTTGTTTCCATAAGCCGTAAGAAGCCTACATTGCAGTCCCCGAAACGTTTAGAATCTTGCACTTTAGCCCCAAGTCCGTTATAATTTTGTCTATAAGGCCATTGACTTCACTTTTGACTTGCAATTTAGCCTTTAACTTGTATTTTCTTCAATTTTGGCATACTTTTCACTTGATTTCTTCAATATAAGCTCATCCAAATCCTTCTTCACTTCTCTTGGCCCCTCCAAAGCCTCTCAATTCCTTATTCAAGCTTTCCCTACCACATCTTCACCGACAAAATAAGATAGAAATAATCAAAACTACGAAAACAAGCATAAATCTAGAAAGAGAGATAAAATAGATGAATTACACGTATTAGCAAGTTATGAAGAATTCATTAACATACTAAAACATGCAAATTTAAGTTGTTAACACACCCCCAACCAGCTTTTTGCTCGTCCTCGAGGAAATAGAGCGATAAGAGATGTAATCTAGTTAAGAACCAATCATGAGAGACACACACTCAACTAGACAAGGTTAGACTCAAATCTAAACTAGACTCAAATATTTACAAACACACTCACACATTATCTATCCTAAGTGGGAACCCAAAAAAAAATCCTAAAGATTATTAGCTAATTTTAGTTTTTTTGGTGGAGGAAAAAGAGTGCATAAATGTCTCCTCAAATAAATTCTCAAAGTCCAAAAAGATTGAGAAAGAAACCTATGGACGTCTAAGATTTTTTTCATACAAATGTGGGCAGTGTTTGGTAGAAGGTGACTCATGCGATCCACAAAACTTGTTAATTAAGTCAAATTTGCGAGAAAGTATGCATTCAAAAATAAGAATCCCATGAAACTAGACATTCTCTTACTTATTCAAAAGCACCCATGTAGGATGGACCTCCAAACCTTTGAACAAAAGTCGATTTTTTAGAATGGGGGATGTGGTTGTGGGCTTGTATGTTCCTTTTGTGGATTTTTTGGAAGTGGTGTGATTTATCATAATTTTTTTTCGAGATTTATAGCATTAATTTTTTTTGTTTTTTACCTCAAATTCAAGGCTCTCCAAGACCCACAACAAAAGAGAGGAATATAGAAGCCAGAGGAATTTTTAAGCTAAACCAAGGGAGCTATCTAGGCGGTGACGTAACATCATCCCAGGACACCCCTCTACTTTTTAGGCATCGCATGGGGTGCCATTGGTCAGCACCACTCCAATGGGCTACAAGTTTCCACTGCCAAAAACAGTGTGAATTAAATCCTTTTTATAGAGTTCAAATAGCTTTAGAGAATACACCCTTTTTAAAAGTAGAAGACGTAAAGTTTATGTGATCAACTTATCTTGAATGACTTAAACATGAAACGTAAATTTAGTGCGTCGCTTTGTGAGAACGCATGAAACTGGGGACTGTGGGATATTGGTGTAGATGTGTTGAGTATAACCAAAGAATTTCTTATTAAAATAAAGATAAAAAATATGGACTAAGAGATTTCATTCTCTGAAAACATCTAGCTTCCTAAAATCCCCCCTTTTAACTTTTTCTAATTTTTTTTTTCATTTTTCATCATTTTTTTTGAAATAAGTGACTCAATTATAACTCTTTGAGACTCAATAAATCTATCAAAGAAGAAAATAAAATCTAGACTCAAGCTGAAAGGTTAAAATAAATAAAACTATCAAATAAAGAAAACAATATATATGGTTTGACATAGGAAAAGAGTGATGCTTCTCATGAAAGGTTCACAATTTTTTTTTTCAAAGTTTTTAATTTTTTAGTTTTTACAATTTTTTTCAATTTTTTCATTTTTGTTGTATTTTTCATGTAAATCACTAATGAAAGAAAAATCATGCTATAGACCATTTAAACCAAGTAATATATCTACTTCCCACCCCCCAACTAAAATGTCACATTGTCCTCAATGTGTGAGAACAATGGAAGAGCATACAAATTTTAGCAAGAGTTAAGGGATAGAAGAGACCTCATTTTAGCTTTCTTGGCCACCAAGCACAAGTCCTCCTCCAAGAGCAACCTACAAAATGTTCATAGAAAAGAAAACAAATGCAATAAATTGAGGTAAACTAATTTAATTATTTACAACTAGGGAGGAGGAACAAAGAATTGATGCTATCCCACCCCCAATCTTGGAAATTTCTTTCCATGCCATGCCCCTATTTCATTCTTAGAAAAGTACTTATCCCTCAAAAAGTTTGATTCATCAATTAGAATGGATAGGAGAAGTAGGGGCAAGACACAAAAGATGAATAAGAGATGCATGTAAAATCTAACAATAAAGTTAGAGCAAGTTGTTATATCATGCATCATCTTAAGAAAAGGGTTTGAAATCCTCAAATGACATAAATTATAGAATGGGTCTTCATAAGTTGCCAAAATTTTACTTGAAATCACAACTTGAGAGATGGCGGCAACTTGTGAATCCTCAATCTCATCACTTTTAATTAAGTCATATGAATTTGGGATGTGGCTTCACAAGTGGGAGTTAAAATAATTTGAGAACTAGAAGCCTCATCCAAAACCTTATGCACATCTTCCACAATGATAGAATCCAAGGGAGCATTCAACTAAAATTCAATTTCGTCACAAATACGAGCATAGCTCCTCGAATCTTCATTAGGCATATCAATACTAACCCGAGTACCTTCCAATAAAATTTCAATTTCGTCACAATCAAGATCATAGGAACTCCTGTAAGAATTAGGCTCTTCTAGAGCACAAGACAAGACTACATTCCCTTCATGAGTGGTAGCATCAAGTTCGACATCTAACTCATCACATGAATGATTTCCATTTTGTGACTCCTCCTCACATGTGTCACTATGTGAGTCATCCAAAATGGCTTCACTCATGTCATGGGTTGAAGAGTCATCATCAAAAATATCAATGTCGCTACCAATATCTCTATCACATGCTTATTTAGAATGTGCAAATGAGAAATGAATAGAATCACCTATCCTAGTAGCAACAACTCCATCATCAAACACATCATCCAAAATTTAATCTTGAATAGGCTCGTGATGTGTGTGAATAGGAAGTTGAGACTCGAGTGATGATAAGTCTTGTGAAAAGTGAGATTCACATGCAAGAGAGTCTATATCATGCGATTGTGAATTTGAGGAAGCGACTCTATCCTCCAAGTGAGAGAATGATTCTTTAAATTTTCTTTGTGATTCTCTTGATTCTATTAGTGATTCCGAAATTTCTTTATTCTTTTGAATGTGCTTTTGAATTATTCTCATAGAAAGTATCACTTATAGGCGTATTTAGCTCATCATTCACAAGTGATTCCCTCTCAAAATGAGTAACTCCTCTTGATTCACAAATCATATCATTATATTGATAAGTGCAAGAATCATGAGAGTTCAAAAACATGTAAGTGTTTGAGGGAGGTGATTGTGCACAAGAAGCATGAGATGTGTAATCTAATGTCCTACTACCATGCCAAGAATAATCATTCTTAGGAAAATAATCACCATTTTTGTAAGCACGCTCACGTTTGGAACACATTGATTCCTTAGAATGATTTTCACGTCTAGTAAATGCATGGTAATAAGGAACGTTAGGCCTCTCACCAAGTCCAAATTGTTCTTGAGACATTTTTTTTACCAAGAAAGTTGATGAGAGGTAGTTGATGAATTTCACAAGCCCTCTTAAATCTCACAAGCTTAACTAACCACACGCAACTAGAGAAAATGTCAAGAAAAATACTAAGAAAGCAAAGCTAATCAAATCTAAATCCTAGCCTCTCCCCGGCAACGGCGCCAAAAACCTTTTCGACAGAAATAATCCCAAGTATAGGATAAGGTCTCAAGTAATAATCCGGTAAGTCCGGGGTCGAATCCACAAGGAGAGGAGGGTTAGAGAATGACTTGCGAAACTAGAATAGAGAGTATACGACTAAGTGAAGCAATTAAAGGAATTTTCTCATAGGCTTTAGAGCTTGCCAAGTTATCAAATCCACCACTAGTGATGGAGCGATTTTGAGAAATCGAGTAAGAAACAAAGAAAACGACTACTTATACTACTACGATTCAAAAGAGCTAATCGAAACGAAAGTGAAGTTGGGTTAATTGATTTCGCTAGAGAACTTGCAAGTGAATTTCAACACCCAAAACTTGTATCAAGTGAAGAAATATGGATTCTAAAGCAAAGAGGAATAACTAGTTCAAGAACTCAAGAGCGAAACTCAAAATCGAGTTATGTTAAGCATCAAGGATATGTACTCCTCTAAGTGAGTCCACATACAAGATCAAGCCACAATTCGGATTTGTCTTTCGACACACGAATTCAATGAACTTGACATCCAAACTTGTGAAAACTTGAAGAACAATTGAACACTTCACAAAAAGCCATCCAACTTCATCAATCAACCTAACAATTAAACTAGCAAGACATTTATAGATTCAAGAGAGTGAGAGAAATAAATTTTCAATACTCAAAACTTGAGTTCAACAATATGTTCATCAATTCAACCTCACAATCTTGATTCAAATACACAAAACTAAGAACAAAAATAGCCTAAAACACAAAGCTAAGCTATCAAAATGATGAAAAGATGAAGAACTAAACTACCAAGTCACCCAAGCACCTGCTGCTGCTATTATTACAGTACCAAGAATACAACAGCAACAGTTTATGAACATCAAACCCGACTGTAGCATAAAAACAGCCCATAACGTCTTGAATTTGCCTCCTCTCTCTCCCTCTTCCTGTTTCCCTTGTTCTTAGCCCTGATTTTGCTCAAGGGAGAGCTCAGGCGCTCAAGAACAAGCTGGTGAAATCAGAGAGAGAGAGAGAGAGGAGAAGAAACAGAGGAAGCCCGAACAGAGCACTCTCCAGTCGGTGTATTTCTCAGACCCCAAAAATTCTTCATCATATGTTTATATAGACTTCAGGAGTAGGTTTCTTGGCTTCCAAGCCTTCATCTCGGCCCTTGGATTGAACTCAATTGCTCTTTATCGTCGATTTGTTGCCTCCTCTCATGAACCCTAGGAATTGGGGTTTTCTTCTCCTCTTAACTTTGGGCCGAATTGAAGGTACCAAAAGAGAGAACGTGGGCTGGGGATCGTTTTGGTACCGGGTAGGCGTGAATTGGAGCGGATTTGGCCGGGTTTAGGTGGGTGTAGGAGCTTTGAACGAAGCTTCCATGGTGTTCTGGTCTTCTAGTGCGTCGTGAAGGAGAAGACGCATCCCTTTTGATGATCTGTTCAGCAAGAACTACAATTTAGCCCCCTATCGTTTGCTGGGGGCTTTAAACTGCCCCCAACTCCTTTTAAAATTTTTGAAAAATTGCTATTACACACCAAAACCGTTAAGAAGCCTACATTGCAGTCCCTAAAACATTTAGAATATTGCACTTTAGCCCCAAGTCCGTTATAATCTTGTCTATTAGGCCCTTGACTTCACTTTTAACTTGTAATTTAGCCTTTAACTTGCATTTTCTTCAATTTTGGCATCTTTTTCACTTGATTTCTTCAATATAAGCCCATCTAAATCCTTCTTCACTTCTCTTGGCCCCTCCAAAGCCTATCAATTCCTTATTCAAGCTTTCCCTACCACATCTTCACCTACAAAGTAAGATAAAAACAATCAAAACTACGAAAACAAGCATAAGTCTAGAAAGAGAGATAAAATAGATGAATTACACATATTAGCAAGTTATGAAGAATTCATTAACATACTAAAACATGAAAATTTAAGTCGTTAACACACCCCCCAACTAGCCTTTTGCTCGTCCTCGAGGAAATAGAGCGATAAGAGATGTAATCTAGTTAAGAATCAATCATGAGAGACACACACTCAACTAGACAAGGATTGACTCAATTCTAAACTAGACTCAAATATTTACAAACACACTCACACATTGTCTATCTTAAGTGTGAACCAAAAAAAGAATCTTAAAGATTACTAGCTAATTTTAATTTTTTTGGTGGAGGAAAAAGAAGAATGCATAAATATCTCCCCAAATAAATTCTCAAAGTCTAAAAATATTGAGAAAGAAACCTATGGACGTCTAAGCATATACTCATACACATGTGGACGGTGTTTGGTAGAAGGTGACTTGTGCGATCCACAAAACTTGTTAATTAAGTCCAATTTGCGAGAAAGTATGCTTTCAAAAATAGAAATCCCATGAAACTAGACATTCTCATACTTATTCAAAAGCACCCATGTAGGATGGACCTCCAAAGCTTTGAAAAAAGATCGATTTTTAGAAATGGGGATGTGGCTGTGGGCTTGTATGATCCTTTTGTGGATTTTTGGGAGGTGGTGTGATTTATCATAATTTTTTTTTCCGAGATTTATAGCATTAATATTTTTGGTTTTTGCCTCCAATCCAAGGCTCTCGAAGACCCACAACAAAAGAGAGGAATATAGAAGCGAGAGGGTTTTTTAAGCTAAACCAAGGAAGCTATCTAGGTGGTGACGTAACATCATCCCCGGACACCCCTCTATTTCTTAGGCATCGCATGGGGTGCCATTGTTCAGCACCACTCCAATGCGCTACAAGTTTCCACTGCCAAAAACATTGAGAATTAAATCCATTTGCAGAGTTCAAATAGCTTTAGAGAATACACCCTTTTCAAAAGTAGAAGACGTCAAAGTTTATGTGATCAACTTATCTTGAATGACTTAAACATGAAACGTAAATTTTGTGTGTTGCTTTGTGAGAACGCATGAAATCGCGGACTGTGAAATATTGGTGTAGATGTATTGAGTACAAGCAAAGAATTCCTTATTACAATAAAGATAAACAAAACATGGATTAAGAGATTTCATTCTCTGAAAACATCTAGCTTCCTAAAATCCCCCTTTTAACTTTTTCTAATTTTTTTTTTTCATTTTTCATCATTTTTTTTTTGAAATAAGTGACTCAATTATAACTCTTTGAGACTCAATAAATCTATCAAAGAAGAAATAAAATCTAGACTCAAAATGAAAGGTTAAAATAAATAAAACTATCAAATAAAGAAAAAAAATCTATGGTTTGACATGGGAAAAGAGTGATGCTTCTCATGAAAGGTTCACACTTTTTTTTTTCAAAATTTTAATTTTTTTAATTTTTATGAATTTTTTAAAAAAAATCATTTTTGTTGTATTTTTCATGTAAATCAATAATGAAAGAAAAATCATGCTATAGACCATTTAAAGCAAGTAATATATCTACTTCCCACCCCCAACTAAAATGTCACATTGTCCTCCATGTGTGAGAACAATGGAAGAGCATACAAATTTTAGCAAGAGTTAAGGGATAGAAGAGACCTCATTTTAGCTTTCTTGGCCACCAAGCACAAGTCCTCCTCCAAGAGCAACCTACAAAATGTTCATAGAAAAGAAAAAAATGCAAGAGATTGAGGTAAACTAATTTATTTATTTACAACTTGGGAGGAGGAACAAAGAATTGATGCTATCCCACCTCCAATCTTGGAAATTTCTTTCAATGCCATGCCCCTACTTCATTCTTAGAAATGTACTTCTCCCTCAAAAAGTTTGATTCACCAATTAGAATAGATAGGAGAAGTAGGGGCAAGACACAAAAGATGAATGAGAGATGCATGCAAAATCTAACAATAAAGTTAGAGCAAGTTGTTATATCATGCATGATCTTAAGAAAAAGGGTTTGAAATCCTCAAATGACATGAATCATAGAATGGGTCTACATAAGTTGCCAAAGTTTTACTTGAAATCACAACTTGAGAGATGGCGGCAACTTGTGAATCCTCAATCTCATCACTTTTAATTAAGTCATATGAATTTGGGGATGTGGCTGCACAAGTGGGAGTTAAAATAATTTGAGAACTTGAAGCCTCATCCAAAACCTTAGGTACATCTTCCGCAATGATAGAATCCAAGGGAGCATTCAAGCAAAATTCAATTTTGTCACAAATACGAGCATAGCTCCCCGAATCTTCATTAGGCATATCAATACTAACCAGAGTACCTTCCAATAAAATTTCAATTTCGTCACAATCAAGATCATAGGAACTCCTGTAAGAATTAGGCTCTTCTAAAGCACAAGACAAGACTACATTCCCTTCATGATAGGTAGCATCAAGTTCGACATCTAACTCATCACATGAATGATTTCCATTTTGTGACTCCTCCTCACATGTGTCACTATGTGAGTCATCCAAAATGGCTTCACTCATGTCATGGGTTGAAGAGTCATCATCAAAAATATCAATCTCGCTATCAATATCACTATCACATGCTTATTTAGAATGTGCAAATGAGAAATGAATACAATCACCTATCCTAGTAGCAACAACTCCATCATCAAACACATCATCCAAAATTTGATCTTGAATAGGCTCGTGATGTGTGTGAATAGGAAGTTGAGACTCGAGTGATGATGAGTCTTGTGAAAAGTGAGAACCACATGCAAGAGTGTCTATATCATGCGATTGTGAATTTGAGGAAGCGACTCTATCCTCCAAGTGAGAGAATGATTCTTCAAATTTTCTTTGTGATTATCTTGATTCTATTAGTGATTCCAAAATTTCTTTATTCTTTTGAATGTGCTTTTGAATTTTTCTCATAGATAGTATCACTTATAGGCGTATTTAGCTCATCATTCACAAGTGATTCCCTCTCAAAATGAGTAACTCCTCTTGATTCACAAATCATGTCATTATATTGATAAGTGCAAGAATCATGAGAGTTCGAAAACATGTAAGTGTTTGAGGGAGGTGAATGTGCACAAGAAGCATGAGATGTGTAATCTAATTTCCTACTACCATGCCAAGAATAATCATTCTTAGGAAAATAATCACCATTTTTGTAAGCACGCTCACGTTTGGAACACATTGATTCCTTAGAATGATTTTCACGTCTAGTAAATGCATGGTAATAAGGAACGTTAGGCCTCTCACCAAGTCCAAATTGTTCACGAGACATTTTTTTTACCAAGAAAGTAGATGAGAGGTACTTGATGAATTTCACAAGCCCTCTTAAATCTCACAAGCTTAACTAACCACAAGCAACTAGAGAAAATGTCAAGAAAAATACTAAGAGAGTAAAGCAAATCAAATCTAAAACCTAGCCTCTCCCTGGAAACGGCGCCAAAAACTTGTTCGAAAAAAATAATCCCAAGTATAGGATATCGTCTCAAGTAATAATACGGTAAGTCCGAAGTCGAATCCACAAGGAGAGAAGGGTTAGAGAATGACTTGAAAAACTAGAATAGAGAGCATAAAACGACTAAGCGAAGCAATTAAATGAAGTTTCTCGTAGGCTTTAGAGCTTGCAAAGCTATCAAATCCACCACTAGTGATGGAGCAAGTTTGAGAATTCGAGTAAGAAATAAAGGAAACGACTACTAATACTACTACGATTCAAAAGAGCTAGTCGATATGAAAGTGAAGTTGGGTCAATTGATTTCGCTAGAGAACTTGCAAGTGAAGAACAATTGAACACTTCACAACAAGCCATCCAACTTCCTCAATCAACCCAACAATTAAACTAGCTAGACATTTATAGATTCAAGAGAGTGGGTGAAATGAATTTTCAATACTCAAAACTTGAGTTCAACAATTTGTTCATCAATCCAACCTCACAATCTTGATTCAAATACACAAAATTAAGAACAAAAATAGCGAAAACACAAAGATAAGCTATCAAAATGATGAAAAGATGAAGAACTAAACTACCAAGTCACCCAAGCACCTGCTGCTACTGTTATTACAATACCAAGAACACAGCAGCAGCAGTTTATGAACATCAAAACCGACTGTAGCAGAAAAACAACCTAGAACGTCTTGAATTCGTCCTCCTCTCTCTCCCTCTTCCTATTTCCCTTGTTCTTTGCCTTGATTCTGTTCAAGGGAGAGCTCATGCGCTCAAGAACAAGCCGGTGAAATCTGAGAGAGAGAGAGAGAGAGAGAGAGAGAGGAGAAGAAACTATTGGGATTGTGCCCTAGAGGCAATCAATTTATTGTGACAAATATATGGATTTACGATTCATTATGTTATCGATATGGAGATATGATAACATGAATGAAGTCCTTAGAAAATAAATATTATATTCTTAAATATCCTAGTCAATTATAATGATTAATGGGACAATCATCTATAGACTAGTATGGGGTTGGATTGATATGGAGATATCACGATCCAACACATGGGTATGCATTAGGAGTAATGGCATACAGGATGACCCACGACGAGAAGGATACATTAGATTATGTTGAAGTCACAATCGCTTCTCGTAGTACTAATAATATTGCAATCCTTAGACTTGAAGTCACTAGATACTCTAGTTGTGAAATATCGTGCTTTGATGTTATCAAACGTTACACCGTAACTGGGTGACTATAAAGGTAGCTATCGGGCATGATAGGAAGCAAGCTTAGAGATCGTAGTGATGTAGAGAGGATTTTTCCCTCCCACATAATGGGATTAAATATCCACGGCCACTCGAGGGATGAGGCTTACTGAATGTCTGGCCAGACTCAGATAAATCAATAGAGAGATATTGATGTTATCTGCTTGCATAAGCATATTCCCACGATTGAGGAACTATGGATTGGATCTACGAGTGTGACTATTTATGTCTCGTGTCCAATCCGGATATGGAGACAAAAGGATAATGCAATATGAGATATTGGGCACAAGAGGTTTGTCGGGATCACTGACTATTTCTATTAGTTGGGTGGCATGGATGTGTTGCTAGACACCGCTCCATGTTAGTAATAAGTTACTACCAACTAAGTAGAAACCTATGGAGTCACACGTCAAATAGAGTAGAGCTAGATTTGGGATTAATTAATATTTTTTAATCAATAGAAGGATCATTGTGCAACACCTTGCAAACCTAGTAGGACTAATTTGCAAGGAAGGGAATAATTCTAGTTCATCTAGAATTAGGAAACTCCTTTATGAAAACAAAAAGGAGTTGTTAGATTATATAAAGGAGGCTCTAGCTTCCTTCCCATTTGATGTTAATGTTATTAGACATAACAAATAGAGTGGGAGAGAGAAAAAGGAGAGAGCAAGACAAAACATCAAGGCCGAAGTCCTAGGTGTCGTCCGCCCCTCCCATGCCGTCGACCTCTTGTAGGCACGGCCATGGGTTTGTCCCGTTGCGTGATTCCTTCTTCCCTTTTCCTCTGGTTCAAGCTAGCACTTGTTGAAGGAAGAATCTAGATCTCACCTCTAGACGTGGATCAACCGTAGAGACGAGGAAACTATTCTTCGTGAGATCTCCCAAATCACAAGGTACACAATACTATGTCCTTTATCATGTTATGATGTCTCCTCCTGACGATCCGTGGTGGGCTTTGAGTAGGATTATTTTTGTTATTCCGCTGCGTTACCTACGTCAAAACCCAACAGAAACAAAGGAAGCCCGAACAGAGCACTCTCCCGTTGGTGTATCTCTCCAACCCCAAAAATGTTTCATCATCTGTTTATATATACTTGAGGAGTAGGTTTCTTAGCTTCCAAGCCTTCATCTATGCCCTTGGATTGAACTCAATTTTTCTCTATCATCGATTTGTCGCCTTCTCTCATGAACCCTAGGAATTGGGGTTTTCTTCTCCTCTTAATTTTGGGCCGAATTGAAGGTACCAAAAGAGAAAACGTGGGCTCGGGATCGTTTTGGTACTGGGTAGGCGTGATTTGGAGCGGATTTGGCCGGGTTTAGGTGGGTGTAGAAGCTTTGAACGAAGCTTCCATGATGTTCAGGTCTTCTGGTGCGTCGTGAGGGAGAAGACGCGTCCCTGTTGATGATCTGTTCGGCAAGAACTACAATTTAGCCCCCTATAGTTTGCTGGGGGCTTTAAAATGCCCCCAACTCCTTTTAAAATGTTTGAATAATTGCTATTACGCCCCAAATCCGTTAAGAATCCTACATTGCAGTCCCTAAAACGTTTAGAATCTTGCACTTTAGCCCCAAGTCCATTATAATCTTTTCTATTAGGCCCTTGACTTCACTCTTGACTTGCAATTTAGCCTTTAACTTGCATTTTCTTCAATTTTGGCATCCTTTCACTTGATTTCTTCAATATAAGCCCATCTAAATCCTTCTTCACTTCTCTTGGCCCCTCCAAAGCCTCTCAATTCCTTATTCAAGCTTTCCCTACCGCATCTTCACCTACAAAATAAGATAAAAACAACCAAAACTACGAAAACAAGCATAAGTCTGGAAAGAGAGATAAAATAGACGAATTACACATATTAGCAAGTTATGAAGAATTCATTAACATACTAAAACATGCAAATTTAATTCGTTAACATTATGCATTCCCTGAAGTGAACCATTCTATTGTGACAATAATCGGCGCAGTCATGGACTTAGTCGCAATAATATGCACGTTTTGTCATATTGATATTGTGCATCCTTATGATTTCTCCGGAAGAGGAAGATTACAAAAAATAGGGGGAGAAAAGAAATGCACCGGTAGTTGCAATAAGAGCATCGCCTATGAACTTCTTTGCATTCTGGAGCTCTATTTATTCGCTTATTTGAGAAGCTTCTAGCTCCTTAACAACTTTAGAGCTATGACTCCATGAATTAAAAATTTAAATTATTTGGAGAAAAATGACGTTCTCTACGAAAATATCATTACGAGGGAACATATATTTCTTGATGGGTTATAACGCCAAACCAACGCCTAGTTGATGCGTTTTATTTTTGTATCAATTCGCAAAAAAGTATTCAATTTACAGTCAAGCCCCTGAAGTGGTTTTGATGTTATATCACTATTATGATGAATACCTGTCAATGACCTATAGTCTCTCAAAACGTCCAACCAAAATTGACCCCACATTTCCAGAGGTGATTGTTATTGTTTGTATGTGTCCAAATAGTCTACAAGATAGTTGACTAAGTTATGTCTACGGATAGAAATAGTTACTGAAAATCTCTAAAAAAGATTGAGCTATATCAATCAACCCCTGGAGTAGTTCGGATGTTATCACTCATAAATTTAGAAATATCTAAATGTTATATGAAGTCTCCCGAAGAGTGTGAAACTTTCTATCCTACGTGTGTGGAGATATTATTTTTTAAGAATTCCAGCATGTTATCCTGAATATTCATAGAAGAATTCATGCTTGATGGGTGATACAATGATCCAAATTTGAGATATTTATTGATTGATACATATCCCACCAGGATTACTTTTTTTGAGATTATTTATACCTTTTGCGTTCCCCAGAGAGGACGACCAAATCAGCTCATTAGATTTCCTTGAAGGAAGTTGGAATCAAAACACATTTCTCAATGAATTATAACTCGTCTCTGGTAGTAGTGACTAGAGTTCATGAGAATATGAAAATTGGAACTGTGACATATCATATCTCATAGAGAGATAATTACAATGTGGCCTTAGTGCCTGCTTGGATTTTTTTTATGCCAGAAGCATAAGTTGTGAAGTAATGACGGTCATGAGTTTCACGTCATGAGGGGGAGATAGACCATATTGCATGACATGAACTTTATTTTTATCTCAGTTACATCCAGGTATACTGGTGTAAAGTTAGAAGTTCCATTATAGACTAAAGTCTAATTGACTAATGAGTATTTGGTTTAAAAGCATGCTAGTAGCATGTAAGGATTGCTTGTTCAAATGTTATGATCTTCCAGAAGAAGATTTGGAAATCATCCAAATCTTGTTCAATTTAAAGTCCCAAATTGAGAACACAAGATATGAAAAATTCTCATGATTAATGACAAAAGAAATGATACCATCAACATTAGATCAAAAACAAATAGCCATTGAAGAGACATGAACCTCTTGAAGAAGCTAAGGTAACTAATTTGAGATACGAACTTATGGTTGATGATACTTTAATTGAAAAAGCGCTTGAAATCATATATGATTTTCATTTACCACCTGAAGTGGATGAAGTTGACTTAAAATATTTGTCTATGACAAAAGTCAACGAATACATGGACACGAGGATACAAACTCTGCAGATTTATCAATGCATGGAGTATAATTATAAGTACCAAGAGTACTTGTGATGCTTGAAGCATAAATGCCCATATTGAATTAGTGCGTGTAAATATACACGAGCTCTGCAGTTAATGCATAGAGCATATTTGGGAAGTACTTTGAAGTACTTAAGATGCCCATAGCATCCACATTCGTATAGAACAATATATTCAAATGTCCGCACCCTAATGGTTGAATGTGTGAGACTATGTAAAGAGAAATATTCTATAGTGCAAGTGATGCCTAAATGACATCAATATTTCTCATGGTTATAATTATAGTTGTAACCAACAAATCATCTCTTTGGTAAGAGTGATTGTGATATTTCGTTTAGTCTAGAAGACTACGAATATAAAAGTAACTAGTTATAGTAAGATCGTACAAATCACTTTATGTGAAAATCATGGAGGTTCATACCCTTGAAAGATATCTAGTTGCCTGAAGCAACTGGAACTGTACACTCGCGAGTAGGTTAAGGCATATGCATTTTGTCATTTATTGATATCACATGACATACAATTACATGACATGCTAACCATTATTAAATAGTTTTTTGTTTACTATCTCTACAAGGATTACATCATATATTTGAATGTGTTTGTATATCTATTCACAAATGGCCAGCTTTTATTTTTGTCGTGAATTTATATAACAGGTCCGAAGCCCAAAAGACTTGTAATCCTCTACTTCCAAGTAAGCATTGAAGGAAGAGGAATATATATCAATTAATTGATGCTATGAAGAGGGGGAGTTTCAAGCTTCAATCCTTAAACTATTAGGAACTGTACACCTTTGCTTCGCTGAGATTCTTTTATCCCACATGGTTTTTCCTAGCAAGGTTTTTAACGAGGCACGCAACCAAAGTTGAGTTCCTGAAGAAGTCATCTTCAATGAAAGTCAACAAAGAATACAGAAGATTCGTTTATGACAAGGAGAATGTTTATTTCGGTCTGTACTCTTTTTCCTTAGCCAAGTTTTTGTCCCACTAAGTTTACTTGGTAAGGTTTTAACGAGGCAACCGATACAAATCTTCAAGCACCGATGTAGTCTTTTTCCTTCGTCAGAGATTTTGTCCCGCTGGGTTTTTCTTGACAAGGTTTTAACTAGGCATCCTAATGGTGAATATTCAAGGGGGAGTGTTATGAAATATTGGGCTAGTTTATTGGTGAATATCCACCACATGTTGTAAACCCATTGTATATTGTTATTAGCCCATTAGCCCACCCTAACGCATATATAAGGAGGCTTGGAGTTGGAGATTAATACACATCGCAATACTACTCTCCCTACATCTTGTCTCTCTCTTTATTTCTTGCATCTCTCAATTCTCGTTTCACAACAGCGGATGTTTTTTGTAGTTCGTCGACATAAGATAATCATGAACCACAATAAAATTTAAATTAGTTTATGCTTTACAATCTACATTTATCATTTTTATCACGAGAAAATCATTTAATGAAAAATTTGTGATCCGATATAAAGTAAATATAATAAATAATAGATTTATATATAATGATATTTATACATGTACATTATTGAACTTAGTGTATAATAACATAATTATATCGGATAGAATTTTACAGATCACAAAACTTATGATCCGTAGCCGATCCATTTGTAACCAGACCGGATCGAATATGCTCTATTAAAGTCGAATCAAGCCGGCTACCTCGTATCGGATCATATTGTCATCAGTAGTAAAGTGGTAGTAGTATTGATTGATTTGACTTTTTGTGGTTGTGGTGATTCGGTGATTTGGGTTTACTTGGATGATAGATTGAGAAGTAATAAATGTGTACTAAAACCTTTCCCCAAATGCCTATTTGTTTTATAACCTTGTCCCAATTCAGAATTGGACATCTACCCTCCAATTGTGAGAGACAAAGTTATTTGTCTTTTTCTTCGGAGGTTAGATTTTTAATTTGGAATTAGGGTGAGGTTATATGACAAATTGTCCCATTGAGAAGTGAAAAAATTGCAGGGTATTGGGCGCCGCCACTAAAGCAAACCCCGTTGATTTGTTCGGTATATTAAGTCCAACATGGCGCTATATAAGCTCTCAAAAGAGTCGAAAAAACGAAAAGGAGGTCTCGACAGACGTGTAGGGCTCGATATTTGTTCTTCTCTGCCTCATACTCCCAAAGTCCCAATAGATAGAGTGAGGGAGAGAGTGTGGTTGCTTTCATAAGCAGCGTTGAATAGTTGATTACCTTCCACTACCAGAAGTTGAAAAAAGATTCTGTAAGAGGAAAAGAAGAAGAGGAAGCATTAGCAGAATTTTAAAGCTAGCTAGAGAATTGACGGCATGGCGATTGCGGCACCTGGCCAGCTGAATCTCACTGATACATCGGCATGGGGATCCAGAACTGTCGATTGTTTCGAGAAGTTGGACCAAATCGGCGAAGGAACTTACGGTAAAGTGTACAGGGCAAAAGACATCAAAACTGGAGAAATTGTTGCTGTAAAGAAAATACTCATGGACAATGAACGGGAGGGGTTCCCAATAACTGCTATCCGTGAGATCAAAATATTGAAGAAGCTCCATCATGAAAACGTCATCAAACTCAAAGAAATCGTCACA
Organism: Linanthus parryae; assembly: GCA_023055425.1. NCBI lineage: Eukaryota > Viridiplantae > Streptophyta > Magnoliopsida > Ericales > Polemoniaceae > Linanthus > Linanthus parryae. The sequence continues at coordinate 123,981,266 of JALGPY010000003.1, read as the reverse complement.
TCGAATGAAGGCGGAGTCTACATGGTCTTTGAATACATGGACCATGACTTGGCGGGTCTTTCTGATGGGAGGAGATTCTCAGTTCCACAAATTAAGTGCTACATGAAACAGCTTTTGACTGGACTTCACTATTGTCATGTGAATCACGTCCTCCACCGCGATATAAAGGCCGCAAATCTTCTGATAGACATTGACGGGAATCTTAAGATTGCAGATTTTGGCCTTGCCCGCTCCCATTCATCAAGTGATGATAATAATCGCAACATGACGAATAGGGTGATCACATTATGGTATAGACCTCCCGAGTTGCTACTTGGGGCTACCAAATATGGTCCAGCGATTGATATGTGGTCAGTAGGTTGTATCTTTGCCGAGCTTCTTCAAGGGGAACTTATTTTTCAAGGAAAGGTGGAGGCAGAGACATTGAACAAGATATTTCAAGTATGTGGATCTCCAGATGAGAATAACTGGCCTGGGGTTTCCAAGCTTCCTTTGTATTGCAATTTTAAGCCACCAAGGCCACTCAGGCGACGTGTCAGAGAAATCTTCAGAAATTTCGATCGGAGTGCATTGGATTTACTGGATATGATGCTAACTCTTGATCCCTCACGGAGAATATCAGCAAAGGATGCACTTGATGCTGACTACTTTTGGACTGATCCATTACCTTGTGATCCCAAAAGTTTACCGAAGTATGAATCTTCACACGAGTTCCAAGCCAAGAAAAAGAGACAGCAGCAGCGGCAACAGCTTGATGAGAATGCAAAGAGACAGAAGTTACAGCATCAACAGCAACACAATCGAGTTCCACCTATTCAGCAAGCTGGCCAGGGACACAACCAAATGCAGAGGGGAGGGCCTAGCCAACCAATGCATACTTCTCAACAACCCCTAGTGCCCGCTGGATCTGGCCACCACTACATGATGCCTCGTGGACCCTCTGGTGTTGCAAACAGGTACAGCCAGGGTGGAGGAAACCACCCTAGTTCTGGTGGATACAATCACCCAAACCGTGGCCAGGCCGGTGGAGGATATGGTTCTGGGGCTTATCCTCTTTCTGGTCCCCGTGGAACAGGAGCTATTGGATATGGAAGCGCAGTGAACTGCAATCAACAGAAATATGGGTGGCAGCAGTGAGTGAAGTATTAGTTAAACCAAAACGGATACAAATTGTTCTCTCATTTGCTCTCATAACGCGATACAGATTCTTATTTTTATGTCGTAACAACTTCCATATATGGTTTTCCTAATGTTTGTTACAGTTTAAGGTACCTGGAAAGTGGTTACTATTTGTAGTTAAACTGGTTTCCCTAATGTTTGTCAGAGTATAATGCCGCAAATTGTTGAACCGGATAGGTGAAAAATTGGAAGTCTAATTGGGTAATTTGGTGGAGCAAACAAAAATCAAGATAGAGGGATATGCTAGATTGCATGGAGAACCATACAGAAAGATATCAGACACACAAGGATTGAGTTTGAAGGATTTCAAGTCTTTTAAAGAAGCATTACAGTGTGGAAGATTCAGGAGCAAAGAAATAGACAGGCTTTCACTTGCTAGAAGCGGAAGGCGAATACAATCATATAAACACATTTTTAACCCAAAAAATAAACTCAAATGAATTTGAGAGAGATCAAACACTTAGCTGTAACTGATTCTTGGAGGTACGGAGCCAAAGATGGCAGAAACCACCGACTGGCATGGTCAAGATCAACTATGACAAACGCCGGAGGAAGAACAGTGAAGCAGGAACAGTAGTATTCATCAGAGACTGTGAACACTCATCAGTGTCCACATCAGATGTTTGGGGGAGCATAAGCCCGAGATTATGCCGCTCAGCATCAAGGGATGCCGTGGGCTCGCCTTCTTATAATTAGACTGCATTAGAGAATGTCCACCACCTGGTATTGTAGCCCTTTCATTAGCATAGTAACCAGAAATTAATTTCAATTATAAACTCTACTACTGTTTTGTCCCACCTTTATGGAAAAATAATTAACTCTTAATTAAGTAAGCTTCTTTCTCAAAATGAAGTTTGCCAAACTCTAACTAACTCTACAATTAAAATATACTATCTTATCACAGATTTATTCACACACATGCAAGAATGAGCACAGTTTATTCATACTCAGATGCAAGAATGAGCCGATAAAATTAACTGGAATGAAGCTGAAGCTACAAACATGTACAGGTCGAAACCACTATGGGTTATATTCTATTCTGAAGCTTATCCGCTACGATCAAAGGTTAGCTCGGGCGAGGGCATGGGGACCTGACTCTTAGTAGTGCGAGAAGCACCCGTGTGCCTCCGGATACCTGTGATTTGCGCAACACCAGTCTCCACACATGCATTTGAAACCATGTAGTCCAAGTTTCTTCCGGCACGTCCAACAACGCTTTTCAGTGGGCGACTCAATTGGTGGTCTTGGTGCAAGCACCGGCTTGAATCCAGGAAGACGATATAGGCTGCTTTCCACCATCTTATCGTCAGTGTTGGCTCTAAACGAGGCTTCCTTCGTGACGTCTCTGAAACATTGAGAGCATAAGTTCGCGGCAGCGGATGTTCCGTCGAAGCCGCATCCATTGCCGCAGAGTTTTGGAGTATCATTAGCCATCTTTAGCCGCGAACTCACTGTGTTGGATCTCTATGTGTTAACGATGACAAGTTTATGACAGCTTAGGGTGATTTAAATAGGGCGCTGTGAACAATAGAGAAGTAAATCTGTGTCTTGAATCGGACCCTATATTTATAATGATGTGAAGTCACTGTCCTATTATGATAACAATTACTACTACGTCCGATGGTGGAAAGGAAACCAATACGTAGTTCTCAACAACCCCTAATACCCGCTGGATCTGGCCACCACTACATGATGCCTCGTGGACCCTCTGGTGTGGCAAAATGCATAAATGAGCCGTATTAAGGATTTGTTGAAAGTATCATATTGCAACCCATGTTCTAGAACTAGTTGATTAGGGCCATGTTTGGGAGAGTGAATTTTATTCACTTTCGATTAAAAACGGGCATTTTAATTTAATTACTTTTGTTACGTTGTTTTGTAATTCAGATTAAAATCTGTTTCTGGAAAATATCTCCAAATCATGTCACATTCTGTAGATTTACAGTTCACACGAAGGAACTCTAGAATTTCCAATTATTTTAAATTTTCAGCCAGCTTATTTTTTCATATTATTTTCAACTGACAATCTATTTTAAGTTGATACTAAACTGGGTTTGGATACAAATTTGCAATAAAAAAGCAATAGAAAACGTTAATGTGGAATTTGGTAAAATTCTCCATCCAAACATTGTCCTTACAAAATGGGTAAATTTGTCAATTTAGAATCGACAAATTCACAAGAAAAATGTAAAAGAAATAAAAGAAAAGAAAAATAAACAAAGTTAGACAATTGTACTCACTTAATGCCCCTCTCAAAGTTTCGTTCATTGGATTAATAGGATGAAGGTCTGATATCCGCGTTGTATGATCATTCACCAATCACCATGCCATAAAATGTCTTGTTTTTCTCTAAGGCCCCAACCTTCTCAGCAAACACTGCGAACAACACAATATTTAGTATCACTACATAGCCTCAATCTTATAATATGGTGGTACTCGAGCAAGAACGATGAAACAAAATCAAGAACGAGAGACAAAATTTAACGTGGTTCTCTAACGGATTCACTAACGAATCCGTTAGCTACCTCCACGGCCAGAACCCGATTTATTTAGAGAGAATACAGATTTACACACCACACACTAGTATATCCACATTCTATACACTTAGATAGACCTAAGCGTCATGACTTGTGCCCAAAGTAATTTTAAGTGTTGCCAAAACTGATTATGAAACAACTCATTTGTCGACTTGGACCACGTCAACGCAGCTACTAGCTTAGTATGTTTGAATTACCCCAACACTCAAAATAGAAGCACGCATATAAATGAGAAAATTGAGGAGTTTATGTTACCTTGTAAAACCGCCCCGATAGACGGTGCATCGCAATATAGTTACGTTGAGCAGCCTTGATGTGCTCCTTCAATAGGAGGTATGCACAGTAGTTTCAATCCATGTCTAGAAAATATTAGTAGTTGTAATGTATGTTATTAATGGAATCGTGACCCTTGTAGCCTGGAATATTTTTTTTTACTTCGAAAAGGGGCTCGCCTTCAGGAGCAAAAGAAATACCACTACGTCTCATCTCTTCATTCCCAATTTCCTTTTAGGTACGTCACACATCCCCCCCCCATTTTCTTATTTGGTAACATTAAACACTTGAAATGACAAAACTACTCTCCAAAACAACCCATTTTAGTTAACACAATTTAGTAACAGATTTGGGCCACATATTATTGGGCCATATTAACACTAATCTAACCCATTACCTTCTAATCTAACCCCAAACCCAAAAACACTACCCTCCCCCCCTAATTTTACACCCACATCCATTCATTTCTTATCTCTTCCTCTCTCTATGTTGTCTGCTCACTGCCCATATTAGGGTTCAGGGCCTCCATGTTAGAATAGATTCCCTAAAGACAATATTTTTAGTATGAATAATGTTTTTGGCTAGAAACATTCATTGTATAATTTATGGAGATAAATATAATGAAGTCATTAGATTGGAAATATGTTGTTTATCTTAAATATCCCTAGTCAATTAAATTGATTTACAGGACGATCGACTATAGACTAGTATGGGGTTGGCTTGATACGGAGATATCACGATCCAACACATGGGTATTCATTAGGATTAATAGCATACTGGATCGACCCATAACGAGAAGGCTACATATGGGTTATGTAAAGTCACAAGTGCTTCTCGTAGTGACAACGATATTTTCATCCTTAGACTTGAAGTCACTAGATCCTCTAGTTGTGGATTGTTGTATTTTGACATCCTCAAACGCTATACCGTAACTAGGTAGCAATAAAGGCATTAGTCGGATACAATAAAGAAGCAAGCTTAGAGATGGTAGTGACGTAGATAAAATGTATCCCTTCCACATAACGGGAGCATATTGTGTTTGTAGAATGTCTGGCCAGACTCAAATAAATCAATATAGGATATTGATGTTATCTGCATGGATAAGACTATTCCCATGATCGAGAAAACTATAGATTGGATAAACGAGTGTGACTTGTATGTCTCGTGTCCAATCCAGATATAGAGACAAAAGGATGAGACAATACTAGCACAAGGTATGTCGGATGATTATTTCTATTAGTTGGGTGGCATGGATGTCTTGCTAGAGGCCGCTCCATGTTTGTAATTGTTATTACCAACTAAGTAGAAACTTATGGGTCACACTCCCTATGGATTAGACCGGACTTGGGAAGTAATCAATCTGATTAATTAAATAGAAGGATCAATATGCAACTACTTCCAAACTTAGTAGGACTAATTTTCAAGTTGGACTAATCCGTGTATAGATAGGATTAAGATAGGGGATCTTATGCAGTTAACAAAGAGTTGTTGGACTATATAAAGGACACTCCTAGCTTCCTTCCCACAACCAATGCTCATAACATATTGAGTGGGAGAGAAAAGCAAGGAGAGAGAAAACAACAAAGGAGGCCGAAGCCCCCTTTGTCGTCCCTCACCCCTTCCGCCACCAAGGAGGACCGCCCCCTCCTTGTCCCGTTTTGTGTGATCGTGATCTTCTTATTCTTATTTCTTAAATCCTAGATAGCACAAGGTGTTGGAAGATCCGGATCCTAACCTAGGAGTGGACTAGCCATAGAGACGTGAACACTTTTTCACGTGTGAAGTCATCAAAGGAGATCCAAAAGGTATTTTGATACTAAACTCTTACTATCGTTATGAATTCTAGACTTGTGATCTTTGGAGGGTCTTGAACGAATTAATTATTGTTTATTCCGATGCACATCCGTTATCAAAACCCTACAGTGGTATTAGATCCACAGGTCGTAGAGCATAACGTAGTTTATAGGTTACAACTTATGTTGTTTTACACTTTAAATTGTTGTTTATCGCGTAAAACGGACAAATCGAGCACATTGATGCAATTTGTCAATAATTCAATCATATAAGATTCAATATTACATGGGATGTAAGGATTAGTGAATTTGAATCACATAGGATGTGAATTTTTGGATCTTGGTGACTAGGGATTGGGAACACGCTTGGAAAAAGAGTTTTTCAAACATGGAAACAACTAATCCTGGGCAACAAGGCAAGGAATTATTTTGGAAACAACTCCATGGAGAGGTTCCGCCCCCTAAGGGACCTCCCCTCTTACCTTGCCGCCCAAGTGAGGCACGACCAAGGAATTGCGCCGACCCTAGCGCACGGCTTGGTCGCGCATGGGCTAGGCCGACCGACTCAAGGTCGTGCCTTGGTCCTTTAGGGTTTCTTCCAAAGCCATGGAGAACCCTATTGGACTGTTTTGACCCTACCATATCCAAACACAATTAAAAATTGACCAATCCCATTAAAATTTGATTTTAACTGTTTATGTACTTATTGCATGGTGATTGGGGCCTTAGGTTGTGGCCTGTTGTGGATGTTTATTTTGTGGTTTGTTTTACGGCCTGCGAGCTCATCAATTTAATGTAATAATTAATTAAGCTTTACGGTCTGCGAACCGGTCTTTTTCTCAACTTGTGAGATATTTTTATTTAGTCTAGATGCTAACTAGAGTTAGATAAAATAGATAATAGTCGAGACATGAAGAAAAAGAAGCCTAAAGAAGGAGCGTGGAGAAACCACAAGATGGCGACAATCCACAAGAGCTATGGAGCATGGACCAAAATATGGAGGCACATGGAGATGAGCTTGCTATTTTAGGGTTCATAGATATTCTCATTGGCTTGAGAATATCTTAGATTAGAGGCCAAATCCGTTAATTTTTATTTTGTGGTTGTTTATTTTATTATCTTATTATTTGTTGTTTGTGTATGGTTAATGCATGTAAAATTGATAATAAGATAATTAATAATTCAGATCTTTTATTTGTAAGTTGGCCCAACTCAAAATTAAGTAGATCGGTTGATATGTATCAAAAAAAATAATTTAAAGTTGAAAAGAAAATCTCTCAATTTAAATATTGTGTTTTGTCTTCTCGTTACTTAAGCACTCTTCATGATCATGATTATCAAGCTCGTGCGTGCCAAAGCAGGGCGACTTAATTTGTCATGATTGTGTTGTGATGGCACAAACAAGTAATGTGCAACTGTTTAAGTAAGAGGTTGGACGCAACTGGGTGATTTTAATAAAGATTAAAATCCTAGAGGCAACCAATTGGGACTATCCATGGGATGGATAAATAAGGAGTTATTTGCCCAATTGAACCAAGAGTTGCGTAAGGATGCAATTGGAAATCGTTCCTACCTAAATAACTAATTTTGGGTGACTTGCCAAAGCAAGCTCAATAGAAGTGAAATATGAATCTTGGCACCCACTAGAAAATATAATGACATTTTTCGCATTAATATTTGAGGGTTATTAATCCGATAAAAATAGTGGGAGCTATGTTTAATAATATACCCATTATTAAATATAGTCATTTATTCACAAAATAATAAACTTGAATATTCTCATTTTGTAGAATTTCAATGGCAAACAACTCATCGAGTTCATCACACTGCCTACGCTCTGTCCTTGAGAAGGACAAGCTTTCTGTAACCAACTTTCTAGACAGGTACATGAACTTGAGAATCATTCTCAATCAAGTAAAGAAACCGTACACTCTAGAGGAAGAAGTTCCTGAAGGTCCAGCAAACAGTTATGTCGCAGCCATAAAGGCGCATCAAAAAATCATTGACGATGCTAATGATGCGGTCTGCCTTATGCTTTGCACCATGACCTCTGAGCTCCAGAAGCAACATGAGAACATGGCTACGAGTGATATGATCATTCACTTAAAGCAGCTCTTCCAAGAGCAGGCAAGGGTTGAGAGGTATGAAGTTTCCTAGGCATGTTCAAATGTGATCTGTCAGAGGAAAACCATGTGGGACCTCACGTGCTCCGTATGATCGGGTACCTATAGAGCCTCACATGACTAGGGTTTCCCGTGGGCTAAGAGTTGGCGACTGATCTCATCTTGCAATCGTTGCCTGATAGTTATGGACAGTTCATCATGAACTATAACATGAATGAGATCGTCAAACCTCTACCATATTTACTCAATATGTTGAGAACAGCTGAACAAAGCATCAACGAGGGAAATGGAAAGGCCATAATGATGGTTAGAAAAGGAAAGGGAAAAAGGTTTGCCTCTACCTCCAAAGAAAAAAGGCAAGTCAGTTGCCAAAACTAAGGAAGATGCCCTTAAACCTGCTGGTGGCGTTGCCAACGGTGTGACTAAGGGAGATTGCCACTACTGCAGTCAACCTGGACACTGGAAAAGGAACTGCCCAAAGTATCTGGAGGATAAAAGGCTTGGAATAGTGATTCCACCACCACCAGGTATTTTTGTTATAGATGTCAACATTACTTACTCTTCATCTTGGGTATTGGATACTGGATGTGGATCTCACATTTGTTAAAATGTGCATGATCTAAAGAGAAGTAGAAGATTTGCTAACGGAGAGATAGATATGCGCGCTGGGAATGGAGCAAAGGTTGCTGCATTGGTTGTTGGCGTGTACGAGTTGTCTCTGCCTTCATGATTAGTTTTAGAATTACATAATTGATATTTTGTGCCTACTATGAGCAGAAAAATTATTTCTATTTCTTGTTTGGGCAATGAAGGTTTTACTATTTCAATAAAGGACTAAGTGTTGCTCCATTTATTTTGATAGTATTCACTATTGTAGTGTGCAATTATTTAATGGATTGTATATCCTCGATCTAAATAATCATGTCTATAACATAAATACCAACAAGATTAAAATGAATGATTTAAATCATGCTTATCTATGGCACTATCGTTTAGGCCACATAAACGAGAAACGTGTATCTAAACTCCATATGATGGATTTCTAGACTCATTTGATTTTGAATCATACGAGACATGTGAGGCTTGTTTATTGGGTAAAATGACAAAGTTCCCTTAAAATAAGAAAGGTGAGAGGACTTGTGAGCAATTGGCGCTCGTGCATACTGATGTGTGTGGGCCATTTGCCACGCCTGCCAAAGTGGTTATGTCTACTTCATTACGTTTACTGATGATTTCAGTAGATATGGATATGTATACCTTATGAAGGCCTAATCTGAATCCTTTGAAAATTTCAAAGAGTTCAAGAATGAAGTAGAGAAGCACCTTGGAAAAAGTATCAAGGCTCTACGATCGGATCATGGAGGAGAGTACTTGAGCCAAGAGTTTGACGACAATCTTAGAGAGTGTGGGATAATGTCCCAACTCACTCCAGCCGGAATGCCACAATGGAATGGCGTGTCCAAGAGGAGGAATCGAACACTGTTGGACATGGTTCGATCTATGATGTGTCAAACTGATCTTCCATTATCATTTTGGGACTACGCTCTATTATGTGCATCTTTTACCATTAACTGTGTCCCATCTAAATCGGTCATGAAGACACCACATGAGATGTGGAGTGGGAGACGTCCTATAGTGTCGTTCATGAAGATTTGGGGTTGCGATGTCTATGTAAAGCATCTACAAATAGACAAACTCGGGCCTAAGTCGGATAAGTGTAAGTTTGTAGGATACCCTAAGGAAACTAAGGATATTATTTCTACAATCAAACTAAGAACAAAGTGTTTGTTGCTCAGACCGGCGTGTTTCTAGAAAGAGGATTTGTATCTTAAGAAGCAAGTGGGAGGGTAGTAGAACTTGAAGAAATTCAAGAACCACAAACTACTGATCCAACTATGGAACATTAACAGGAACCTCAAAGTGATGTTGAAGAACAAGTTCAAATAGCACAAGAGCTTCATAGGTCAAGTAGAGTGCGCCAGAGGCCAGAGAGGTATGAACTTCTCGTGACAGAGTCTGGTGACACGTTGCTCATAGATGATGAGACTACTACCTATGGAGAGGCCATGAAAGGGCCTGACTCTCAGAAGTGACGGAAAGCCATGGAATCGGAGATGGAATCCATGTATACCAAAAAAGTATGGACTTTGGTGGAACTACCCCAAGCAGCACGCCCCATAGGGTGCAAGTGGGTCTTCAAGAAGAAGACCGACATGGATGGTAATGTGATTACCTATAAGGGCCGATTGTTGGCAAAAGGATTCAGACAGATTCATGATATTGACTATGATGAAACCTTTTACCAGTCGCAATGACCAAATCCATCTGAATCCTACTTGCTGTTGCAGCTTACTACGACTATGAGATTTGGCAGATGGATGTCAAAACAGCGTTTCTGTATGGAAACCTCCTCGAGGATGTGTACATGACACAACCTGAGTTGTGGATCCAGAGCATGCAAATAAAGTATGTAAGCTACAACGATCCATTTATGGATTAAATCAAGCTTCTAGGAGTTGGAATAGATATTTTTATGAAACAGTCAAAGAGATTGACTTCATAAACAACGAAGATGAATCTTGTTTCTACAAGAAGGTTAGTGGGAGCTCTATTGCTTTTCTAGTCTTGTATGTGGATGACATATTACTCATTCGAAACAACATTCCTATGCTGCAATCTGTGGAAGATTGGCTAGGAAAGTGTTTCTCAATGAAGGACTTAAGAGAAGCAGCTTATATACTTGGTATCAAGATCTGTAGAGATATATCAAGAAAGCTGCTAGGCCTAAGTCAAATTACATACGTAGAAAAGGGTTTGAATCGGTTCAAAATGCAAGATTCCAAGAAGGGGTTCTTGCCAATGTCGCATGGAATCACTCTTTCGAAGAGTGATTGTCCTTACAATGATATTGAGAAGGAAAGCATGAGTAGGGTACCCTATGCCTCGTCCATATGATCCATCATGTACTCCATGTTATGTACTAGACCATATGTGTCATACGCGTTGAGTATGACAAGAAGATATGAGTTGTGAACAAGGAAATTCTAGAGGAAGATCCAAGTGTACACCTGTAACAGGAAACATGAACAAGAGTAGAGAGCACAGAGAGATTGTAGGTTAGGGTAGGGGAAGAGTAAGAAATGGCTAACTGTTCTTGAGAGAGAAACAGTATAACGACTAGAAAAATATCCAAGAGTTGCCATAGAAGGCTAACGTTCCTATATATAGTGGGGAAGTTACCGTTACGAGGGTTTAATGCTCCCTTGAATGGCGGCTAGATATTCACCTCGTAACGGCACATTCGACCGTATATTTAGGGCACGTTACACGATTATCCCCATATGTAGGGACCGTTACACGATCGACCGCATTTATGGGGCACGTGGACATTAAATCTATCAGACAGTTACCAAGGGTCACGCGCGAGCGTGGTTGTTGCTCTTGCGCTACGTTCCTTGCTCCAACCTCCAAGCCACTAAGTCACTACAACTCCCACGCGGTTAGTATCACGGGCGACCCTGTCTCGCAACCCCCATATGGATAAGCTCGAATATAAGTGTATGAAAATCAAAAAGATATGATAGGGTGTATACGGAGTACCATTAGATATACTCGATGACTGCCACGTGGAAGATGATCGATCTGCTCAAGATGCACTATCTACATCAGTCTAATCCGGGTGAGAGTCATTGGATAGCGGTTAAGAACATTCTAAAGTACTTGAGAAGAAGTAAGGATGCGTTCTTGATCTATGGAGGGGAGGAAGAGTTGCGTGTTAGAGGTTACACGGATGTAAGCTTCCAAACCAACATAGATGATTTCAGATCACAGTCGGGATTCGTGTCTTGCCTGAATGGAGGAGCTGTGAGCTGGAAGAGTTCCAAGCAAGAGAAGGTTGCTGATTCTACAACTGAGGCTGAGTACATTGCTGCGAGTGGCGCAGCAAAGCAAGTTGTTTGGATTAGGAAGTTCATCACTGAGCTTGGTGTGGTTCCTAGCATTGTGGATCCAGTAGAGTTGTATGTGACAACACTGGGGCAATCGCACAATCGAAGGAACCCAGATCACACCAGAAATTCAAACACGTACTCTGGAAGTTCCATCTTATTCGAGATATCATCAATAGAGGAGATGTGAAGATATGCAAGATTCCTACAGATGAGAATCTGTCAGATCCGTTTACAAAGCCGCTTGTTCAGCGCAAGCATGAAGGGCACACTAGAACTACGGGCATATGGGATGCGCCAGATTGGCTCTAGTGCAAGTGGGAACTGTTGGAATAGATTCCCTAGAGGCAATCTTTTTAGTATGAATATTGTTTTTGGCTAGAAACATTCATTGTATTATTTATGGAGATAAATATAATGAAGTCCTTAGATTGCAAATATGTTGATTATCTTAAACATCCATAGTCAATTATATTGATTAACAGGACGATCGACTATAGACTAGTATGCGGTTGGGTTGATATGAATATATCACGATCCAACACATGTGTATGCATTAGGAGTAAAGCATACTGGATTGACCCATAACGAGAAAGCTACATACGGGTTATGTAAAGTCACAAGTTCTTCTCGTAGTGACAACGGTATTGTCATCCTTAGACTTGAAGTCACAAGATCCTCTAGTTGTGGATTGTTGTATTTTGACATCGTCAAACGCTGTACCGTAACTGGGTAGCAATAAAGGAATTAGTCGGATACGATAAAGAAGCAAGATTATAGATGCTAGTGACGTAGATAGAATTTATCGCTCCCACAAAAAGGGAGCAAATATCCACGGCCACTTGGGGGATGGTGCTTATAGAATGTCTGGCCAGACTCAGATAAATAAATAAAGGATATTGTTGTTATTCTCATGGATAAGACTATTCCCAGGATCGAGAAACTATGGATTGAATATATGAGTGTAACTTGCATGTCTCGTGTACAATCCGGATGTAGAGACATAGGGATGAGACAATACTTGCACAAGGTATGTCGGATGACTATTTCTTTTAGTTGGGTGACATGTATGTTTTGCTAGAGGCCGCTCCATGTTTGTAATTGTAACTACCAACTAAGTAGAAACCTATGGGGTCACACTCCCTATGAATTAGATCGGACTTGGGAAGTAATTAATCTGATTAATTAAATAGAAGTATCAATACGTAACTACTTGGAAACTTAGTATGACTAATTTGCAAGTTCGACTAATCCGTGTATAGACAGGATTAGGATAGAGGCTTTTATGCAGTCAACAAAGAGTTGTTGGACTTTATAAAGGACACTCCTAGCTTCCTTCCCACAACAATGCTCATAACATACTGAGTGGGAGAGAAAAGCAAGGAGAGAGTGAACAACAAAGGAGGCCGAAGCCCTCTTTGCCGTCCCTCACCCCGTCGGTCACCAAGGAGGACCGCCCCCTCCTTGTCCCGTTTTGCATGATCCTGATCTTCATCTTCTTCCTTCAATCCTAGCTAGTGTTGGAATAGATGCCCTAGAGGCAATCTAGTTTAGTATGAATTTATTTGTGGCTAGAAATTCATTTATTATTTATTGGAAATTTAATATAATGAATTCCTTAGATTTACAATTGTGTTGTTTATCTTAAATATGCCTAGTCCAGTATAATGATTAATGGGACAATCATCTATAGACTAGTATGAGGTTGGATTGATATAGAGATATCATGATCCAACACATAGGTGTGCATTAGGGGTAATGGCGCACTGGATTGAACCATCTCCGAGAAGGCTATATACCATTAACGTGTATGTAGCATTAACGTGTATGGGGTACTACGACCTCTTCCACTTCCTCTTTTTGCGTGATTCTTGGATTGGTCTCGTTTTGCGTGATTCTTCTTCCACTTCCTCTTTCCGGGCTAGCACCAAGGAGTGGGAGATCTAGAAATCAACTCTAGGCGTGGATCAACTATAGAGAACGTGACACAATTCGCGTTTGAAGTCATCAAAGGAGAACCCTAAGGTGTGTTAATTGATTTCTTCCTTTACCATCGTTATGTTTCTTGACTTGTGATCCTTGGAGGGTTTTTGCATGGTTTATTATTGTTTCCATTGTGCATCCATGAATCAAAACCTTACTGTGGTATCAGAGCCTGGTTGGTGTATGGATGATGCATGCAATTAGGATAATAAGATAATTAGACAACCCGGATCTATTATTTGGAGTTGTGCCCAAACTCAAATAGATAGATTAGTTGATATTGATCAACAAAAATAATTAAAATTGAATTTAAAATCCCTCAAAATTCAAATATTGTGTTCTTGCCTTCTCGTTATTTAAACACTCATTATCATCATGATTTATCAAGTTCGTGCGTGCCAAAGCATGGCGACTTGGTTCATAATGATGGAATGCGATGGCACAAGCTAGTAATGTGCAATTGTTTAAATAAGAGGTTGAACACAACTGGGCTATTAATGTGATTAAGAAACCTAGAGGCAATCAATTGGGATTATCCATATGGATGGATAAATAAGGAGTTATTTGCCCAATTGAACCAAGAGTTGCATAAGGGATGCAATTGGAATTGTTCCAACCTAAAGTAGTCAAATTATGGGTGATTTGCCAAAGCAAGCTCATAAGGAAATGAAACATGAATCTTGGCCCACTACAAAATATAAGGATATTTTCCGTATTAATATCTTGAGGGTTAATAATCTGTAGAAAAATAGTGTGAGCTATATTTGATAAACTAGCCATTATTGAATATAGTAAAAAATTCACAAATACTAAAACTTGCGTATTTTCCTTTTGTAGAATTCCAAATGGCAAACAACTCATCGAGTTCACAACATTCCCTACGATCTGTCCTTGAGAAGGACAAGCTCTCTGGAACCAACTTCCTTGATTGGTACAGAAACTTGAGAATTGTTCTCAAGCAAGAGAAGAAACTGTACGCAATAAAGGAGCATGTTCCAGCAGGTCCAGAGAACCAAACACCTGCAGCCCTAAAGGCGTATCAAAAGCGTGTTGATGACGCTAATGATGCGGCCTGCCTTATGCTATGCACCATGACTTCTGAGCTTCAGAAGCAACACGAAAACATGAATGTTATTGATATGATCGAGCATCTGAAGCAGCTCTTCCAAGAGCAGGCAAGGGTTGAGAGGTATGAGGTCTCTAAGACACTGTTCAAGTGTCATCTTGCAAAAGGGAACCCGGTGAGACCCCATGTACTCCGTATGATCGGGTACTTGGAGAATCTTGTCCGACTGGGGTTCCCGGTCAGCCAAGAGTTGGCAACCGATCTCGTGTTGCAATCGTTGCCCGAGAGTTATGGACAGTTCATCATGAACTATAACATGAACGAGATCGTGAAACCACTGCCAGATTTACTCAATATGTTGAGGACAGCTGAACAGAGCATCAACAAGGGTAAGGGCAAGGCCATTATGATGGTGCAGAAAGGAAAGGGCAAAATGTTTGCCTCATCCTCCAAGGGAAAAGGCAAGTCAGTTGCCAAGTCCAAGGAACCTGCCCTTAAGCCTGTTGGTGGCATTGCCAAAGGTGTGACTAAAGGTGAGTGTCACTACTGCAGTCAGCCTGGACACTGGAGGAGGAACTACCCAAAATATCTGGAGGACAAGAGGCTTGGAATAGTGATTCCACCACCACCAGGTATTTTTGTTGTAGATGTCAATTTAACTGTCTCTACATCATGGGTATTAGATACTGGATGTGGATCTCACATTTGTCGAAATGTGCAGGATCTAAAGAGAAGTAGAAGATTGGCTAAAGGGGAGATAGATCTGCGCGTTGGGAATGGAGCAAAAGTTGCTGCTTTGGCCGTGGGCTTGTGCGAACTATCTCCGCCTTCAGGATTAGTTTTAGAATTAAATAATTGCTATTTTGTGCCTGCTATGAGCAGAAACATTATTTATATTTCTTGTTTGGACAAGGATGGTTTTATTATTTCAATAAAGAACAATTGTTGTTCCTTTTATTTGAATAATATTCACTATTTTAGTGTGCAATTATTTAATGGACTGTATGTCCTTGATCTAAGCAATCATGTCTACAACATTAATACCAAGCGGATTAAAATAAAAGATTTAAATCCCGCTTATTTATGGCACTGTCGTTTAGGCCACATAAACGAGAAACGTGTATCTAGACTCCATAAGGATGGACTACTAGACTCATTTGATTTTGAATCATATGAGACATGTGAGGCTTGTTTATTGGGAAAAATGACAAATTCCCCTTTCAATAAGAAAGGTGAGAGGACTAGTGAGCAATTGGCGCTCATACATACTGATGTGTGTGGGCCATTTGCCACGCTTGCCAGGGGTGGTTACGTCTACTTCATTACATTTACTGATGATTACAGTAGATATGGATTTGTGTACCTCATGAGAGAAAAATCCGAATCCTTTGAAGTGTTCAAAGAATTCAAGAATGAAATAGAGAAGCAGCTTGGCAAAAGTATCAAGGCTCTACGATCGGATCGTGGAGGAGAATACTTAAGCCAAGAGTTTGACGACTATCTTAGAGAGTGTGGGATCGTGTCCCAACTCACTCCACCCGAAACGCCACAATGGAATGGCGTGTCTGAGAGGAGGAATCGAACCCTATTGGATATGGTTCGATCTATGATGTGTCAAACCGATCTTACATTATTGTTTTGGGGCCACGCTCTATTAAGTGCAGCTTTCACCATTAACCGTGTTCCATCTAAATCAGTCATGAAGACACCATATGAGATGTGGAGTGGGAGGCGTCCCACACTGTCGTTCATGAGGATTTGGGGCTGCGATGTCTATGTAAAATGTTTACAATCAGTCAAGCTAGGGCCAAAATTGGATAAGTGTAAATTTGTGGGGTACCCTAAGGAAACTAAGGGTTACTAATTCTACAATCCAACCGAGAACAAAGTGTTTGTTGCTCGGACCGGCGTGTTTCTAGAAAGAGAGTTTGTCTCTAAAGAAGCAAGAGGGAGGACTGTGGAACTTGAAGAGGTTCAAGAACCACAAATCACTGAACTGATCATGGAACATGAACAGGAACCACAAGCGGTTGTGGAGCAGCCTTTTCAGGTAACACAAGAGCTTCGTAGATTTAGTAGAGTGCGCAGGAACCAGAGAGGTATGGATTTCTCGTGATCGATTCCGGTGACACGATGCTCATAGATGATGAGCCTACTACCTATGAAGAGGCCATGAAGGGCCCAGACTCTCAGAAGTGGCTAGAAGCCATGAGATCCGAGATGGAATCCATGTATACCAACAAAGTATGGACTTTGGTGGAACCACTCGAAAGGGCGCGGCCCATAGGGTGCAAGTGGGTCTTCAAGAAGAAGATCGACATGGATGGTAATGTGATTACCTATAAGGGCCGATTGGTGGCTAAAGGATTCAGACAGATTCATGGTATTGACTATGATGAAACATTTTCACCAGTCGCTATGACCAAATCCATCCGAATCCTACTTGCGAGTGCAGCATACCACGACTATGAGATTTGCCAGATGGATGTCAAAACAGCATTCCTTTATGAGAATCTCCTCGAGGACGTATATATGATACAGCCGGAGGGTTTTGAAGATCCAAAAGAAGCCAACAAAGTCTGTAAGCTGCAACGATCCATTTATGGATTGAAGCAAGATTCTAGGAGTTGGAATCGACGTTTTGGTGAAGTAGTCAAAGAGTTTGGCTTCATCAGAAACGAAGATGAGTCTTGTGTCTACAAGAAGGTTAGTGGGAGATCTATAGCTTTTCTGGTCTTGTATGTGGATGACATACTAATCATTAGAAACAACGTTCCCATGCTGCAATATGTTAAAGATTGGCTGTGGAAGTGTTTCTCAATGAAGGACATAGGGGAAGCAGCCTATATACTCGGTATAAAGATCTATAGAGATGGATCTAAGAGACTTCTAGGCCTAAGTCAAAGTACATATATTGACAAGGTGTTGAAGCGGTTCAACATGCAAGATTCCAAGAAGGGATTCTTGCCCATTTCACATGGAATCACTCTTTCGAAGAGTGGTTGTCCTTCCAATGAGATTGAGAAGGAACACATGAGTAGAATTCCCTATGCCTCGGCCATAGGATCTATCTTGTACGCCATGTTATGTACTAGACCAGATGTGTCATATGCCTTGAGTATGACAAGAAGATACCATTCCAATCCAGGTGAGAGTCACTTGATTGCAGTTAAGAACATCCTAAAGTACTTGAGAAGAACTAAGGATGCTTTCTTGATATTTGGCGGTGAGAAAGAGTTGCGTGTAAGGGGTTACACTGATGCAAGCTTCCAAACCGACATAGATGACTTTAGATCACAGTCGGGTATGTGTTTTTCTTGAATGGAGCAGCGGTGAGATGGAAGAGTTCCAAGAAAGAGACGGTGGCTGATTCTACAACAGAGGCTGAGTACATTGTTGCAAATGGCGGAGCAAAGGAAGCTTTTTGGATCATAAAGTTTGTTTCTGAACTTGGTGGGGTTCCTAGCATTGCGGATCCAGTTGAGTTGTACTGTGACTACACTGGGGCGATCGCGCAATCAAAGGAACCCAGGTCGCACCAGAAATCCAAGCACGTGCTCAGGAAGTTTCATCTGATTCGAGATATTATCGATAGAGTAGATGTTCGGATATGCAAGATACAGATGAGAATCTGTCAGACCCGCTTACCAAGCCGCTTACGCAGTGGAAGCATGGAGGGCCCACTAGGAGTATGGGCATACGAGATGCGCCAGATTGGCTCTAGTGCAAGTGGGAGACTGTTGGAATAGATGCCCTAGAGGCAATCTAGTGTAGTATGAATTTATTTGTGGCTAGAAATTCATTTATTATTTATTGGATATTTAATATAATGAAGTCCTTAGATTTACAATTGTGTTGTTTATCTTAAATATCCCTAGTCCAGTATAATGATTAATGGGAAAATCATCTATAGACTAGTATGAGGTTGGATTGATATAGAGATATCATGATCCAACACATAGGTGTGCATTAGGGGTAATGGCGCACTGGATTGAACCATCTCCGAGAAGGCTACATACAGGTTATGTTGAGTCACAAGCGCTTATCGGGGTGCAATGGTATTGTCATCCTTAGACTTGAAGTCACTAGATATTCTAGTTGTGGATTGTTGTGATTTTGGTAGCGTTAAACGCTACACCGTAACTGGGTAGTTATAAAGGCGTGTACCGGATACAATAAGAAGCAAGCTTAGAGATCGTAGTGGACGTAGATAGAATTTGTCCCTCCCACATAACGGGAGCAAATATCCTAGGCCACTCGAGGGATAGTGCTTATAGAATGTCTGGCCAGACTCAAATAAATCAATATGGGATATTGATGTTATTTGCACGAATAAGGCTATTCCCATGGATCGAGAAACTGTGGATTGGATATACAAGTGTGACTTGTATGTCTCGTGTCCAATCCGGATATAGAGAAAAAGGGATGAGACAATTACTTGTACAAAGGTTGTCAAGATGACTATTCTATTAGTTGGCTAGAATGGATGTTTTGTTAGAAACCGCTCCATATTAGCAAATAGTTGCTACCAACTAGATAGAACCTATGGGGTCACACGTTAGATAGAGTTGAACTAGATTTGGGAATTAATTAATTGGATTAATTAATTAAAAGGATCACTTTGCAAAACCTTGCAAACTTAGTAGGGACTAATTTGCAAGGAAGGGACTAAATAGAATTCTAGTAGGACTAGAATAAGTCCTTTAGGTAGTTGGAAATGATTTGTTGGACTATATAAAGGACCTTCCTTCCTTCCTTCCTTCCTTCCCATACTTATGATTCATTAGATCATAACTTCAGTGGGAGAGAACAAAAGGAGAGAGCAAGCAAGGAAGGAAGGAGCCGCCGCCCCTCCCTTTGCCGCCGCCCGTCCCCGTCGGCTCCAAGGAGGCCGAACCTCCTTGGTTTGGTCTCGTTTTGCGTGATTCTTCTTCCTCTTCCTCTTTCCGGGCTAGCACCAAGGAGTGGGATATCTAGAAATCAACTCTAGGCGTGGATCAACTATAGAGAACGTGATACAATTCGCGTTTGAAGTCATCAAAGGAGAACCCTAAGGTGCGTTAATTGATTTCTTCCTTTACCATCGTTATGTCTCTTGACTTGTGATCCTTGGAGGGTTTTTGCATGGTTTATTATTGTTTCCGTTGCGTATCCATGAATCAAAACCCTACAGCTAGCACAAGGTGTTGGAAGATCGGGATCCTAATTTAGGAGTGAACTACACATAGAGACGTGAATACTTTTTCACGTGTGAAGTCATCAAAGAAGATCCAAAAGGTATTTTTATACTAAACTCTTACTATCGTTATGAATTCTAGACTTGTGATCCTTGGAGGGTCTTGAAAGGATTAATTATTGTTTATTGCGATGTGTATCCGTTATCAAAACCCTATACTCCACTCCGCCTCTACACCGCCCCACGTCGCTATCCATATTTAGTACTAGAATGAAGAAGGTAGATCCTCTCTCCCTTCGTTTTTTCTCTCCTTCTCCGTATTCCTATCCCTCTCTCTCTCTCAATGTTTTTACAGTTCGGGTCGCAAAGAAGAGACGTCCCCAGGACGACGATGGGCGTTGAACGGTGCGACGAAGGCTTTGGCTTCGATCTGCATGGACGAAGGTTTCGGTCTCTCTCTCACTCTATCTCTATTTATATATCTATGTCTCTCCGTCTTCCACTTTCGGATACTGCTCATCTTCTTCGTATACTTCTGATGATGATGATGATGATGGTGACATTTTTCTGTTCTCACATTTTTTTTTTATTTTTTCGAGATATGGTTATGATGGTGTTGTTGTTTGAATAATTAGGGGGGTTTCATGAATTATTGGGAAGATTGGGCAGTTCAGCGATGGTGTTGTTGTATTAAGTTTTTTTTATTTTTGACGAATTGTACCTCTGTATGCGGTGTTCTAATTTTGATAGTGATGGTGGTGTTCTACTTCTGATAGTGATGGTGGTGTCAAATTTTTAATCTAATTATTGACTACTGTTTAGTAATTGTTGTAATTTCTCCTATCAGTGGGGGTACATTTGTCCCAAAACCACATTTCTTAATTCATGTGCTCTTCCTCAAGGGGGAGGAAAAGCCAGGACAGAGTGGTATAAGTGTGCATCTCCGAATGAAAACGCCAATACTCTATCCAACATTTGGGTGGAAGCCCCTCTGCGAACAACACTCAGTTGAACGCAACATCTCATCCGAGGTATCGTCTAAGATAAACCTACGGTAGCAGTCAATATTTACATCAGCAAACCAAACATAAAGTCCGGCTTGACCGACACCACACTGGCGACTCGTGCGATGGGGATCGTAGTTAACGAAGGTGACTTCGTATTAACTCGAAGTTTGTTCCCTATTGTCCAGCAGTGTGGGAAGGGATCCTCGCATGAGCCAAATAAGATAAATCTTGGAGGAAGAGATCCTTCCATGAAGCACACTAGAAGCTTCAATCTCCCGTCACCATTCGGGTAAAGAAATTGTTCAAAACAAAATCCGTAAAACTTCTCTTATTGAGAACAAAATTTAAATTACGAAGTTAAGTCGCAAAAAAGGTCAAAGGCTTGGCGCGCAATTGGTTCCATACCACCTCCAGGCGCACGGAGAGACAGGGCACAAGTCACCTTGTGCCAGATTCCAGTCTTTAACTATTGAAGGGATGGGAGCGTATCTCATCCATCGTTTGTTGGCGCGCATGATCAAAAACCCTTGGTTTAAGAAAGAGAGAAAGTCAGACCTACCCTCCGACTGAGTTTCACCCTCAACCATTTGATCGAGTCTTGCGTTCAAAGTACCCGAAATAGCAGGGCAAGCGAGAGACTTTGCCCAAAGACAGCCCCATGGACAAAGAAAGAATGTGCATGAACACACCATAGTGCAGAGCGCCGTCTATAACAAACCGAGAAATCCACACATAATGGAACTCCCATAGGGTATCATTGAATCCCGCACAACCTCGTAGATGGTACGTTCGTCTACCCTTAGATCTAAGTGTGTCTCTTTAGGCGGATAGTTCCTAAAAAAACATAATATCAATCTCTTCCAATTATTCTTGGAGAAGAGGCTGCGAATACTTGTTCTTTGGAAAGGACATTTCATTTCCACCTAGTCATCACCCTGCACACATCCACCATAGCAGCAGACATGCTTGTGAACAAGACCAACTCCTACGCCGAGTCTAAGGAACTAACGGGTGGACCAATCCTTGCGGAGTGAGACCCATCAAAGCAAAGCAGTATTCTAAAGTTGGGGTAGCCTCATACTCCGCAAAATGGAAGGTATGTGTCATAGGACACCACGACAAAGAAAGGGTATCAATCAATTTTTATTTGTGAGTAATATTTTACCCCTACGTGGTCTTAACCGCTTCATAGGTACCTACATTATTGAGAGCTTCCTCGTGTTTTTTAGGACATACAGGGTCCACTCTTCCATTAAATACACAGTTCTGTGGTAAGAGCAATGGTGCAATTTAACAAAACGGTAGTATGGAGCTTTGGCACCAGAACGATGAATATAATTGTTGTCTATGATATTCCAATGGTCCTCGCACGAACCTTGACAATAAAATTGGGTTCAGCAGTATCAACCTCTTTACCAAAAACCCTAAGTAGGGGGTAACCGTAATGGACCCCATCGAACGAAGAAGCCTTCCTCTAAAACCCTCCAGTAAGACCAACGGTGTCCTCAACTCTTTTGACATATTTTGGCAACACTTGTTTCTAAATGGGGAAAACTAAGTCAAAAGACTAGTTTACAAAGATGCGATTTTGTGTCGATCTCCTTCCCGAAATCAACAATCAGGATAAGTTTCTTCCAATCTCTTTCCATATTCATTTTAAAACCATGGCAAGTTCCTAAAATTGTTCTCAAGTACTTGAAACCAATTGATTTTAGATCAAAATACCTTATCAGGAACTTTGAATTGTTTCTTTTGATTCATGGTGTACGAAGAAGAAGATCAAGTTCTTTGAAATCTTAACTTTGTTGGAAAATTCTTGCTATCTACAAACTAATTGTTCGCGATAATTCCCAAGTATATGAATATCGTTCTAAGTAGTACCCGAGTAAGAACGGGGTCGAATCCACAAGGAGAGGAGGATTAGAGAGTGACTTGCACAACTAGAATAAACGACTAACTAAAACAATAAAACACAAACTCTCAATGGCTTTAAAGCTTGCCAAGCTATTCAAATCCACCAAAACTAATTGATGGAGCGAGTTGAGATTTGAGAATTTAAAGAACAAAGTAAACAACTACTAAAACTACGATTCAAGAAAGTAGTGAAATAACAAGTAATGAGGGTCTAGGGATCATCGGTTTCTCTAGTGACCAATCCCCCTATTATATTCAAGCCCGGTTCTCATATCACATGTAGAATTCCACAAGACAAGTGCCTCAAGAATCGATTGCTCATTGCAATCCAACTTGCCACAAATGAAGTGCCTAACTCTAACACACGATAATTAAGCACTAAAGAAGCGATTCAAATGAGATTTTCCAAATATCAAGTGCCTCAAGCATCAAACATATGTAAACACACATAGATGTTTTCACATGAAAGATCAAGCCACAAATGAGATTCCTAAATTCTCACTCGAATCACCTAAATAGCACTCAACTTCTCAAAGTTAGGATTGACGAGTCACTTCAACGCAAGAGAAATTCCGAATCAAACATGTCAAGAACATTCGCACATCTACCTATTCAATGCATCAAATACTCCAACATGAGAAATTCAAGTATTAAAATACGTATTGAAGCTACTCAATTCAACACATTCATCCTTGAAGTCCAACTTGAATCAATAAGAGGATTAGGGCACTAGATAGTCCCAAATCACCCAAGCAAGTTAACTAGCTAAACATGATAGATTCAAGAGTAATAAAGAGAAATGATATTTTCATAGCCAACACTTGAATCAACCAATTGTTTTCACAAATTCAACCCCAATACTTGATTCAACTACACAAAACAAACTACAAATTCCAAACCAAGCTATACTATCAACTAATGAAGAACAACCCTAACAAGCTACTGCTGCTGCTGCTACAGTGCTCAAGAACAGAGCAGCAGCAAAGCACACACAGTGCTCAAGAACAGAGCACTAAACAGCCCCAAAATCGGACTGAAAATCGGATCAAAATCAACTCCTCTCTCCCCCTCTTCCTCTTTCTCTGTTCTTAGCCTTTAGACAGCTCAAGAACAAACCCAGAAGAGGGCGAAATCAGAGAGAGAGAGAGGAGAAACAAAGACCCAAAACAGAGCGTTCCTTAGCCGACGGG
Organism: Linanthus parryae; assembly: GCA_023055425.1. Taxonomy (NCBI): domain Eukaryota; kingdom Viridiplantae; phylum Streptophyta; class Magnoliopsida; order Ericales; family Polemoniaceae; genus Linanthus; species Linanthus parryae. The sequence continues at coordinate 123,957,078 of JALGPY010000003.1, read as the reverse complement.
TCTGGAGTGAGAGGTCCGAAATTCCTTCAATATTTGGTTTATATAGATGCTAGGGATGGTTTCGTAACCTCCAAGGATCAATATCCACCCTGTGATTCACCTATTGCCATCTCCATCGTCGATTTTCATCTTGTCTTCATGAACCCTAGAAATTAGGGCTTTTTGATTGCTTTGTTCTTGGGCCGATTTGAGGGCATGGGTAGATAGAGCTTGGGCTGGGGAGCATTTTGGTACCGGGTTCGTGCGATTTGGTGCAGAAACGTGGTCGGGTGAGAGGGTGGAAGAAGCTTCTTCGAGCTCTCATGGAGGAGGCTCTGGTCCGTGCGTGTTTCAGTCGGGGAGAGAGAGAGTGAGCCGTGAGCTGTTAAATGTTTTTGCCGAAATTTCACTCGGCTCCCCCTATAGTTGCTGATACCTTTTAAAATACCCCCATCTCCTCTTAAAACATTTTAGAATACTACAAATAGACCCCAGATCCGTTATAAATGTTTCAAGGCAGCCATTGTGAGGTTCCAAAAACTCCATTTAGGTCCCCAATTCCGTCAAAATGACTTCAATCAAGCCCCTTTTATGTAACTTTGGCCTTCTTACTTGGTTTGTCTTCAATCTTGGCCTCTCAAATCTTCAAATCCCTTCAAATTAAGTCCTCCAAGTCCCTTCTTCATGGCTCTCGAGCCGCAAATCCTCTTCAAATTCATCGTTTAAACTCCCCCTAGCTCGCCTCTTGCGTTTTAAAGCACGTCTTCACCTACAAAATTAGGGAAAAAACAACCAAAACTACGAAAACAAGCATAAGTCTAGAAAGAGAGATAAAATAAATAAATTACACATATTAGCAAGTTATGAAGAGTTCATTAACATACTAAAACATGCAATTTTATGTCGTTAACACACCCCCCAACTAGCCTTTTGCTCGTCCTCGAGCAAAGAGAGCGATATGAGTTGAAATTTAGTGAAAAACCAATCATGAGAGACACACACTCAACTAGACAAGGCTTGACTCAATTCTAAACTAAACTCAAATATTTACAAAAACGCATACACACATTATCTATCCTAAGTGAGAACTCAAAGAAAATAAAATCCTAAAGATTACTAGCTAATTTTAGGTTTTTTTGTGGGGGAAAAAGAAGAATGCACAAATGTCTCCTCAAATAAATTCTCAAAGTCCAAGAAGATTGAGAAAGAAGCCTAAGGACGTCTAAGCATATACTCATACAAATGTGAGCGGTGTTTGGTAGAAGGTGACTCATGCGAACCACAAAACTTGTTAAATTAAGTCCAATTTGCGAGAAAGTATGCCTTCAAAAATAAGGATCACATGAAACTAGACATTCTCATACTTATTCAAAAGCACCCATGTAGGATGGACTTCCAAAGCTTTGAACAAAAACGAGTTTTAGAATGGGGATGTGGTTGTGGGCTTGTATGATCCTTTTGTGGATTTTTGGTAGATGGTGCGATTTATCATGATTTCTCTTTTTTTTCTTTTTTTTTTATTTATTTATTTAACCACAAATCCAAGGCTCTCCAAGACCCACAACAAAAAGAGGAATAAACAAGCGAGTGGGCTTTTTAAGCTAAACCAAGGGAGCTATCTAGGTGGTGACGTAACATTATCCCCGGACACCCCTCTATTTCTTAGACATCGCATGGGGTGTCATTGGTAACCACCACTCCAATGGGCTACAAGTTTCCACCGCAAAAACGAATAGAGAAAAATCTTTTTGTGAAGTTCAAATAGCTTTAGAAAATGCACCCTTTATCAAAAGTAAAAGACGTCAAAGTTTATGTGATCAACTTAGCTTGAAGGACTTAAACATGAAACGTAAATTTAGTGTGTCGCTTTGTGAGAACGCATGATGTCGCGGAATGTGGGATATTGGTGTAGATGTATTGAGTATAAGCAAAGAATTCCTTTCTAAAATAAAAATAAAAAGAATATGGACTAATAAATTTCATTCTTTGAAAACATCTAGTTTCCTAAAATTCCCCCTTTTCACTTTTTCTCATTTTTTTTTTTCATTATTTTTCATTTTTCAATTTTTTTTTTCTTCTTTTTTTCAAAATAAGTGACTCAACTATAACTTCCTAAGACTCAATAAAGCTATCAAATAAGAAAATAAAATCTAGACTCAAGATGAAAGGTGAAAATAAATAAAACTATCAAAGAAAGAGGAAAAAAAATCTATGGTTTGACACGGGGAAAGAGTGATGCTTCTCATGAAAGGTTCACACACATTTTTTTCAAAATTTTTCATTTTTTTTAAATTTTTATGATTTTTTCAAATTTTTAATTTTTTTGTATTTTTCAAGTAAATCACTAATGAAGAAAAAGCATGCTAGTAACCATTTAAGCAAGAAATAAAATCTACTTCCCACCCCCCAACTAAAATGTCACATTGTCCTCAATGTGTGAGAACAATGGAAGAGCATACAAGTTCATATAAGAGATAAGGGATAGATAGACCTCATTTTAGCTTTCTTGGCCACCAAGCACAAGTCCTTCTCCAGGAGCAACCTACAAAATGGTAAAAGAAAAGAAAATGCAAGAAATAGAGATAAACTAATTTATTTATTTACAACTAGGGAGGTGGAACAAAGAAATGATGCTATCCCACTCCCAATCTAGGAAATTTCATTCCATGCCATGCCCCTACTTCATTCTTAGAAAAGTACTTCTCCCTTAAAAAGTTTGATTCATTAATTAGAATAGATAGGAGAAGTAGGGGCAAGACACAAAAGATGAATAAGAGATGCAAGCAAAATATAACAATAAAGTTAGAGCAAGTTGTTATATCATGCATCATCTTAAGAAAAGGGTTTGAAATCCTCAAATTACATGAATCATAGAATGTGTCTTCAAAAGTTGCCAATTTTTCACTTAAAATCACAATTTGAGAGATAGGGGCAACTTGTGAATCTTCAATCTCATCATTTACATATGAAGCACATGGATTTAGGGACGTGGATTCACAAGTAAGAGGTAAAAACATTTGAGAACATGAGATCACATCCAAACCCTTAGGCTCATAAGTGGGGTCATCGACTTGGTCATCTTGAGCCACTAGTCTCTCCTCTTCATCAAAATTAAATGCATCTTCCATGAGAAGAGATGAATAAGACACGTCACCAAAACACAAAAATTTCAATTCCTCCCAAGTAAGGTCATCTAAATCTTTGGAGCATGTAGTAAGTGAGTCTACATGAGTCGGAGTATCAATCTCAACCGAAGTACCTCCCAATAAACGTTCAATCGCATCATACTCGTGGTCATAGGAACTCCGGTGAGTATTTGACTCTTCATGAAAATAAGACATTGACCTCACAACTTTTATTATCCAAAGCGACTAGAGTGAATACTAAGAAAACTACTAACTACTAAGTAAAGCAAATCAAATCTAATACCTAGCCTTTCCCCGGCAACGGCGCCAAAAACTTGTTCGACGATATTTCCCAAGTATAGGAATATCGTTCTAAGTAGTACCCGAGTAAGAACGGGGTCGAATCCACAAGGAGAGGAGGATTAGAGAGTGACTTGCAAAACTAGAATAAACGACTAACTAAAACAATAAAACACAAACTCTCAATGGCTTTAAAGCTTGCCAAGCTATTCAAACCCACCAAAACTAATTGATGGAGCGAGTTGAGATTTGAGAATTTAAAGAACAAAGTAAACAACTACTAAAACTACGATTCAAGAAAGTAGTGAAATAACAAGTAATGAGGGTCTAGGGATCATCGGTTTCTCTAGTGACCAATCCCCATATTATATTCAAGCCCGGTTCTCATATCACATGTAGAATTCCACAAGACAAGTGCCTCAAGAATCGATTGCTCATTGCAATCCAACTTGCCACAAATGAAGTGCCTAACTCTAACACACGATAATTAAGCACTAAAGAAGCGATTCAAATGAGATTTTCCAAATATCAAGTGCCTCAAGCATCAAACATATGTAAACACACATAGATGTTTTCACATGAAAGATCAAGCCACAAATGAGATTCCTAAATTCTCACTCGAATCACCTAAATAGCACTCAACTTCTCAAAGTTAGGATTGACGAGTCACTTCAACGCAAGAGAAATTCCGAATCAAACATGTCAAGAACATTCGCACATCTACCTATTCAATGCATCAAATACTCCAACATGAGAAATTCAAGTATTAAAATACGTATTGAAGCTACTCAATTCAACACATTCATCCTTGAAGTCCAACTTGAATCAATAAGAGGATTAGGGCACTAGATAGTCCCAAATCACCCAAGCAAGTTAACTAGCTAAACATGATAGATTCAAGAGTAATAAAGAGAAATGATATTTTCATAGCCAACACTTGAATCAACCAATTGTTTTCACAAATTCAACCCCAATACTTGATTCAACTACACAAAACAAACTACAAATTCCAAACCAAGCTATACTATCAACTAATGAAGAACAACCCTAACAAGCTACTGCTGCTGCTGCTACAGTGCTCAAGAACAGAGCAGCAGCAAAGCACACACAGTGCTCAAGAACAGAGCACTAAACAGCCCCAAAATCGGACTGAAAATCGGATCAAAATCAACTCCTCTCTCCCCCTCTTCCTCTTTCTCTGTTCTTAGCCTTTAGAGAGCTTAAGAACAAACCCAGAAGAGGGCGAAATCAGAGAGAGAGAGAGGAGAAACAAAGACCCAAAACAGAGCGTTCCTTAGCCGACGAGTCTGGAGTGAGAGGTCCGAAATTCCTTCAATATTTGGTTTATATAGATGCTAGGGCTGGTTTCGTAACCTCCAAGGATCAATATCCACCCTGTGATTCACCTATTTCCACCTCCATCGTCGATTTTCATCTTGTCTTCATGAACCCTAGAAATTAGGGCTTTTTGATTGCTTTGTTCTTGGGCCGATTTGAGGGCATGGGTAGATAGAGCTTGGGCTGGGGAGCATTTTGGTACCGGGTTCGTGCGATTTGGTGCAGAAACGTGGTCGGGTGAGAGGGTGGAAGAAGCTTCTTCGAGCTCTCATGGAGGAGGCTCTGGTCCGTGCGTGTTTCAGTCGGGGAGAGAGAGAGTGAGCCGTGAGCTGTTAAATGTTTTTGCCGAAATTTCACTCGGCTCCCCCTATAGTTGCTGATACCTTTTAAAATACCCCCATCTCCTCTTAAAACATTTTAGAATACTACAAATAGACCCCAGATCCGTTATAAATGTTTCAAGGCAGCCATTGTGAGGTTCCAAAAACTCCATTTAGGTCCCCAATTCCGTCAAAATGACTTCAATCAAGCCCCTTTTATGTAACTTTGGCCTTCTTACTTGGTTTGTCTTCAATCTTGGCCTCTCAAATCTTCAAATCCCTTCAAATTAAGTCCTCCAAGTCCCTTCTTCATGGCTCTCGAGCCGCAAATCCTCTTCAAATTCATCGTTTAAACTCCCCCTAGCTCGCCTCTTGCGTTTTAAAGCACGTCTTCACCTACAAAATTAGGGAAAAAACAACCAAAACTACGAAAACAAGCATAAGTCTAGAAAGAGAGATAAAATAAATAAATTACACATATTAGCAAGTTATGAAGAGTTCATTAACATACTAAAACATGCAATTTTATGTCGTTAACACTAATCAAAGGTAAAAGCTTGACAATGGCTAAGCCCCTCAGCTTTTATTCTCAAAGAAATCCAATCACTTAGAATCCTAATCGATCATTCGAAAAGCCTCCCTTGCAATTGAACTGCCAAACAACAGTTATGGTCCTTAATTGCGTGAAAAATCAAATCAGTCAATGATACTTGTCAATCGTTCAATCATCCTATGAAAGATTGTGTGCGTATCTGATACTCCACCACCAGCATGAGATAAAGGCCAGCCTACTACAAATTGTTGGGAAAGGTGACTCAACGGGACTAGGGGTCTTCGAGGTAACGACCAAGTCTTTTCATAAACTCTAAGTGCTAAGGAAAGTGCAAGTGCGATTTTCTTTTCCTCTTGTCTTCTTCTTCTGTGTTTTTTTCTTGGATTTGTAATTTTTTTATTGGATCAGCAAATTTATTGTTTGGATATGTATTTTTTTATGTAGATCTGTAAGTTCATGTCGTTGTTAGTACTGGTGGTTGATTGGTGGTGGACCGGTGGTGGTGGAGGACTGGTGGTTGTGGTTGTGGTTGTGGTGTTTTTTTGTTCTTCACAAAGTCATAGTTTAGTAGAGAGAGAAAGAAGACATGGGAGGTAATATAAAAAAAGGGAAGGGGCAAAATCCTAAAAGATACTATTCTCTTAAGTTATGTGCCCTCTCACACGAAAAAAATTTTAGTTTCTCCAAGATCACCACGTCAGCAAGGCATGGGGTGATATACCGTTCAATAACTGACACATATGTCCACTAGGGTTAACCACTACCCCCAATAGATATAGTAAAAGAAATCATAATCCGATGATACGGGATATCGTATCAATTAATTATTATTTAAGTTATTTATTTAATAAATAGTACGGACCGTAGAGTAGGCTCGTTAGGTCTAGGGTTATGTTAGATTTATCTATTTAAAGAGATGTAATCTTTCTGCATATACAATCAATGAAATATCAACTCTTGTAACACTAACTTTCTCTCTACTCTCTCCCTTAAACTTAATTAGTTTTTCGTAATTTTTTGATATGTTATCGTATCGACTGGTGCTTTCATTGAGAGAATAGCGGACATGGGTGACCCTTGCGCCGTTCTCGTTCTCATCGAAAAGCTTTGAAAACAAGTGAATGATGCGAGGAATCGTGCCAGAAGACCGCGTCGTCCTAGTCGCGCGTATGGCAAAAGACCAAGTCGCGCTGCAATCGTCCTTCGCAAACTTTGAAGAGTTACTGCAGCGATACCAGTTTCAAGAGAAACAGATGACCACGTCGTAGCCGCTTTGCCGTTGAAGGAACAACAGCAACAAATGTCTTCTACGTCGCCACTGCCGCTAGCCCAAGAATTGCAGCAATTATCGGCTTTTACAGAAACCCCGCAACCAGACCAAACAAATCCGAAGAAATCAGGTATGCAACAACTTGCAGCAGGCACCATGGCAACCGACGCCGCGGTCGGAATCCTTCCCGCCGATGAAGTAGCAGCACAAGCACCGCTGACGATCACAATCCCGACGCCAGCCGCACAAGGCAAGAGAAAGCGGTTGCGCAAAAGAGCGACGCTAAACTTGAAGGTCACATGTCAGAAGAATCATGTTATTTCACAAGTTTACTAATGATGACATCACAATGGAGGGAGGGTGGTCTGAGCTCTACGTTGACCACGATGGGAACTATTGGGAAGTTCTTAGTACTTTGGCTGAAAGGGTCTTCAAGGTCTTCTCTAAGTTTTTACTAGAAGCCTCGTCGGTGAAATCAGGCATCCAAGTCGAGGATTTCATATCCCAAATTCTGCATCCATTTCTTGCGAATTGGTACCACTTTGATGTGCTCAGGCTCGCGCGACATCATTTCAATCCGTGTAAACGTCTGATACGAGCTAGATCGGGGAAATAAATTGCCCTCATCATCACCTTGAAGACAAGGTGGTTTTCAACCGTGGGGGGAGTTGATACGATATATCGTATCAATTTATTATTATTTAAATTATCCATTTAATAATTAGTATGGACCGTCGAGTAGGCCCGTTAGGTCTAGGTTTATGTTAGTTTTATCTATTTAAAGAGATGTAATTTCGCAGTTTATGCAATCAATGAAATATCAATTCTCCCAATCCTAAATCTCTCCCTACTCTTTCCCTTAAACTTTATTTATTTTCGTAATTCTTTGATAGGTTATCGTATCATCCCTTCACTATTTTCTCTCTGCCACTCACCCCACTTTTATTTTATAGGTCAAAATAAAATAAAAAAATTAGTGAAATATTGCACCATGTGTGATTTGCTCTATGAGCACATAGGGAACGAATTCCTAGATTTCTAAAAATCCTTTATTGCTTTGCAGATGTCTGGACCAACCAAATCCCAATGCTCTTGGTAAAATCTTGCAGTGAAACCTTCATAACCTGGAACTTTATCCGGGTGAATCTAAAAGCATGCTTCTTTGATCTCCTCATCTGGAAAAGGCATGGTCAGCTTATGGTTCATTTCTAAAGTGATGGTCTTCTTCAGAGTTGAGATTATGGGCTCAATGTTTCCCTATTCATTATCACAAAATAGGCTGTTGTAGAATCTTTTGAATTCAGCTTTAATTTCTTCATGAGAGCCGCACCACTTCCCTTTACTGTTAAATACACCTGCAATCTGATTTCTCGCTCTTCTTTGTTTCACAGAAGAGTGTAAGAAGATATGTGTTTAGATCTCCAACTAGAAACCAAATCACCCTTGATTTTTCATTCCAATATTTTTCCTGTAGGGTTTTAATTCATGGATTGCACAACGAAAGCATAAACAAACATAAAACCATGCAAAACCCTACAAGGATCACAAGTCAAGAGACATAACGATGGTAAGGGTTAGAAATCATAAACACACCTTAGGGATCTCCTTTGATGACTTCAAACGCGAATAGTGTCACGTCTCTACGGTTGATCCACGCCTAGAGGTGAGATCTAGACCCTCCAATTCCTTGTGCTAGCTAGGAAGAATGGAAGAGGAAGAAGTCATCGCCAATAATGGAGTGCCAAAGGTGGGGCGGCACCCTTTAGGCCGACGGGTAGGGGGCGGCGGTTCCAAGGGGTTTCGGCCCTCTATGGGACTTGCTCTCTCTCCTTGCTTTGTTCTCTCTTACTCTATCATATAGATGTGTGGTGTGTGTAGAGAGAAAAATAAGCTAGGAGTGTTCTTTATATAGTCCAACAACTCCTTGTCCTACTACATAAAGAACCCCTCCTAATCCTACTCAAGTTCGGATTAGTCCCTTTTGCAAAATAGTCCTTATCATGTCAATACATGGATTAGTTCTATTTGCAAATTAATCCTAATCATGTCCCTACATGAATTAGGCCACCTTGGCATATCCTAATCATGTCTATACATGGATTAGTCCAACTTGCATATTAGTCCTACTAAGTTAGCAAGTTGTTGCGATTTGATCCTTTTAATTCCCATGTCTAGTTCACCCCTATATGGCGTGTGACCCCATAGGTTCTATTTAGTTGGTAGTAACAATTTACTAATATGGAGCGGCCTCTAGCAAGACATCCATTCTGGCCAACAAATAGAATAGTCATCATGACAAACCTTGTGCAAGTATTTGTCTCATCCCTTTGTCCCAATATCCGGATTGGACACGAGACATACAAGTCACACTCGTATATCCAATCCATAGTTTCTCGATCCTGGGAATAGCCTTATTCGTGCAAATAACATCAATATCCCATATTGATTTATTTAAGTCTGGCCAGACATTTTATAAGCACTATCCCTCGAGTGGCCTAGGATATTTTCTCCCGTTATGTGGGAGGGACAAATTCTATCTACGTCCACTACGATCTCTAAGCTTGCTTCTTATTGTATCCAGTACACGCCTTTATAACTACCCAGTTACGGTGTAGCGTTTGACGCTACCAAAATCACAATAATCCACAACTAGAATATCTAGTGACTTCAAGTCTAAGGATGACAATACCGTTGCACCGCGAGAAGCGCTTGTGACTTAACATAACATGTATGTAGCCTTCTCGGAGATGGGTCAATCCAGTATGCCATTACTCCTAATTCATACCCATGTGTTGGATCATGATATCTCCGTATCAATCCAACCCCATACTAGTCTATAGATGATTGTCCTATTAATCATTATAATTGACTAGGGATATTTAAGAATATAACACTTATATTCTAAGTACTTCATTCATGTTAACATATCTCCATATCGATAACATAATGAATCGTATATCCATAAATGTCACAATTAATTGATTGCCTCTAGGGCACAATTCCAACAGTCTCCCACTTGCACTAGAGTCAATCTCCTGCATCATATGCCCATTGATCTAGCGCGGCCCTCCACGCTTACACTGCGTAGGGGCGAGACATATGCTGGCACCTTGCAAATATTCACATCTCCACCATCAACAATTTGATTGAGATTGAATATTCTGAATAAATGCATCTTATGCATTAATTTACTCAGTCCTTTATGTTAGAATCGGTTACTGAATCTTGCCTGGAACCTTTCCAGCTCATAGTCTCTCCCACTAGGGCAAAACTCAAAGTTCGACTTATAATCTGAATCTTCCTTGTCAGATTTGAAGTTTGCATCACTGTAACCCCTTACAGCAAACTCTTCATATTATCTATTTATCAATAATTCATCCTTAGTGCTTCTCAAGTACTAAAGGATAATCTTGATATTTTATCCAGTGACTCTCACCCGGATATGACTGGTATCTTTGTGTCATGCTTTATGACACGTCTGGCCTAGTACATCTCATGGCGTATCTCGTGAATCTAATTCATACGGTCCATTCCCAATCTAATTGGTAAGACAATTAGCCTTCCAAAGACTAATTCCATGTGACATGGGTAAGAATCAATATTCTTTTCACGTTGAACCATTTCAACACCTTTGTCAATTTGTGTACTATGACCTAAGCTATACAACCATCTTGATCTACCTCAATAGATCTTTACTAGTTGCTTCGCTTAAGTCTACCATTAGAAAGTCAACTCCCTAGTCAATCTACGTGAGACTGCCAAGTAGGGGCAACATTCCTAATGATTAAGTATGTCTCCACATACAAGACCAGAAAAATAACTGTGCTCCCACTAACCTTCTTGTAAACACAAGTCTCATCTTCAATTTCTGATGGAATCAAACTCCTTTGATTGCATCATCAATTCGAAGAGTCCAACTCTTAGAAGCTTGATCCAATCTTTAGACAGATTGCTACAAGCAAGATACGAATGGATTTAAGCATCACAACTGGGAAAGATTTCATCATAGTCTATACTATGAACTCACATGAAATCCCTTTCCTGCCAATTTTCCCTTATAGGTAATCATATTACCATCCATGTTGGTTTCCTCATAACCCACTTGCACCTTTTAGGTGGTTCCAACAAAGTCCATACTTCGTTGGTATACATGGATTCCATTTTGTATCCCATGGCTCCTAGCCATCTCTGAGAGTATGGCCCACACGTGGCCATCTCATAGGTTGTAGGCTCATCTTGATGAGCAATATATCGTGGGTTATGAGAAATCCTTATTTCTCTAGTTCCTTGATATATCCTACCTAACCTATGAGGTTCTTGTGTTATCTGAGTAGGTTACTCCACAACACCTTGTGATCCTGCTCATGTTCCATCAAGAGGATCAATGTTCTATTTTGGTTCTTGAACTCCTTCAAGTTCTACTGTCCTCCCACTGTTTCTTTTAGAGACAATCTCTACCTAGAAATATTGTGGTTCGAGCAACAAACAGTTTGTTCTCGATTGGGTTGTAGAAATAATATCCTTTTCAGGATATCCCACAAAACATTTATCCGACTTGGGTTCAAGTTTATTTTGTAAACTCTTTTACATAAACTTCATAACCCCCAAATCTTTATGAATGACATACTAGGACAATTCCTAGTCCATATCTCATATGGCGTTATTCATATTCCGTTTTTGATGGAACAAGGTTAAGGGCGAAATTTGCTGTAATTAGAACATAGCCCCAAAAGTAAACTGGAAGTTCTGTTTGACTCATCTTGGACCGAACTGTGTCCTACACGGTTTGAATTCTCCTCTTAGACACGCCAAACCCATGTGGCGTGCTAGGTGGAGCGAGTTTTGGATCATATCCAATACTCCCATAGATTTTGTCAAACTCTCGGCTCAAGTACTTTCTTCTATGATCCAATCGTAGAGTCTAATACTTCTGCCAAGTTGGTTCTCTACTTCATTCATGAATTCTTTGAACAATTCAAAGGATTCTGACTTGTTTCTTCAAAAGATACACAAATCCATATTTACCTGATCCTATCAGTAAATATGATGAAGTATTGAAAACCCATCTTTAGCATCTATGCTTAGCGGCCTTCATACATCAATATGTATGATTCCCAAAAGATCATATCTTTGCCTAATAAGTCTTACATGTCTCATATGATTCAATAATCAAATGAGTTCCAGAAACCCATCCTCATGGAGTTCTAGATATGTATCTCTTATTTATGAGGCCTAAACGATAATGCTAAAGATAAGTGAAGTTCATATCATTATATGCAAACCTCTAGGTATTAATGTTATAGATGAAATTATCATGATCATGGATATAGAATCCACTTAGACAAAATTGCATTACAATAAGGCATATCATAATAAATGGAACAACATTTGTCCTTTATTATGATAAGGAGTTTTCTTGTCCAAACAAGAAACTTTGATAATGTCCCTACTCATAGCTAGGACATGATCGTTTTTGTCTAATTCATGAACAATTTCTTAAAGGTAGAAATAATTCCCTACGGCTTATTCAGCAACCCTTTGCTTCATAGCCCCACGTGTAGGTTTATTTCTTCCTTATCCAATTGTCTTCGTCTCTTGAGATCCTCCACATTTCTTTAAATGTGAGATCATCATCTAGTATCATATACTTATGATGATGAGATAGAAACATTGATTCCTATAACAAAATACCTATATGGGAATTCATAATTCCTTTATTACTTACTTCCAGGTACTTTGGGTAGTCTCTCTTCCTTTGCACCACCTATGGGACTCCAGGGCAACTTGGTTTTTAGCAACAGGCTTGCTTTATACCCATGGGGTTGGTGCAAACTATTTTCCCTTACCCATGTTATTATCCATCAACAACTTTGCCCATGTCCATTATTAGTGTTTTGTTTTAGTGATTTTTCAATCATATTGAGTAAATCAATTTTAAAACAAAACTATAATTGCATCCAATGCAATTCTTGGTCCACTTGGGTGAATAACCGTTTATTCTTTATCTATCTTATAGATAATTCCTATTCACTAATGTTTCAATCATATTGAATTAGCTTATTTGCATAACGCAAAGTGGAGCAACACTTCAAACCTTTCATGTCTAGCTCGCTCTTTTGAAAGAGCTTCTTTCAATGTATGATCATATCATACTTCTCCATGTTTCTCTTCTTACTTCCAAAGCTCAGAGTTCATGGCAGCTAGCATGAGGCAAGTCACATCCAAAGAACCATTCTTTGATGTTCCTTCCATTAGGTTTTAGTGTGTTTTGGTAGTTGGTAGGAAGAGATCTTTATGTTCTACGATGTACAACAGTTTCTCTTTTTATTTGAGAACAATTATCAATTTTATACCAGTCTAGAAAAAGATAAAGTCTTGTTTTTGTTTGTTTAATGCCATGGGTTTTTCAACATAATAGGATTATGCAAAGTTTGTGACGTTTAACTATGTTTAACAAGGATTTAAATTGTTAAACATAGCTCCCACTATTTTGCTACGGATTAATAACCCTCAAGATATTAATGCGGAAAATATCCTTATATTTTCTAGTGGGCCAAGATCCATGTTTCATCTCCTTATGAGCTTGCTTTGGCAAGTCACCCATAATTTGACTACTTTAGGTAGGAACAATTCCAATTGCATCCCTTATGCAACTCTTGGTTCAATTGGGCAAATAACTCCTTATTTATCCATCCGTATGGATAATCCCAATTGGTTGCCTCTAGGTTTCTTAATCATATTAATAGCCCAGTTGTGTTCAACCTCTTATTTAAACAATTGCACATTGTTACGTGTCATCGCATTCCATCATTATGAACCAAGTCGCCATGCTTTGGCACGCACGAACTTGATAAATAATGATGATAATGAGTGTTTAAATAACGAGAAGGCAAGAACACAATATTTGAATTTTGAGGGATTTTAAATTCAATTTTAATTGTTTTGTTGATCAATATCAACTAATCTATCTATTTGAGTTTGGGCAAAACTCCAAATAATAGATCTGGGTTGTCTAATTATCTTATTATCCTAATTGCATGCATCATCCATACATCAACCACACAATAATAAGACAATAAAGTAAACAACCACAAAATAGAAATTAAACGTAATGTGGATATGGCCTTTTCTAGACTAAGATAATTTCAAGCCAATGGAATTATCTATGAACCCTAAAAGCAAACACATCTCCATGCGTCTTCGTCTTTTGGTCCATCCTTCATAGTCATGTGGAATGCTCCATGCTCCATCTTTTGTGGCTCCTTTTGGCTTTGGGCTTCTTTTCTTCAATCTTGGCTAACAATCTATTTTATCTAGCACTAGCTAACATCTATACTAATAAAATAAATCTCACAAGTTGAGAAAAAAAAATGGCTCGCAGGCCACAAAATCCTAATTAATTATTACAATTAAATGATCAGCTCGCAGGCCGTAAACCAAACCACAAAAATTAAACATCCACAACAAACCACATCCTAAGGCCATATCCAATCACCATGCGAATTGCACATAAACAGTTAAAATCCAATTTTAACGCGCTTGGTCAATTTTAATTGATTTTAGGATTTCTAGGGTTAAAACGATCCATGGGCCCAACAATCAAATTGCCCGGGCCCAAAAGGGTGAATCGCAAGGCCCTAGGGCAAGCCCGGCCCATAACCCACGCGGCTAGGCCGCGGGCTAGGGCCGCCCAGCCCCTAGGGCGGCCAAGCTTGGGCGGCAAGCAAGAGGGGCGGTCCCCTAGGGGGCCGAACCTCCTTGAAGGAGTTGTTTCCAAAACAACTCCCTTGCTTGGTGCCCAAGTTTGGTTGTTTCCTTGTTTTGGGAGAACTCCTTCTTCCCCAAGGATGCCCAAACCCTAGATCTAAGATCCTAAAATTTCTAAAACTCACCAATTCGTGCATCCAATGCAAAAATTAGATCTTGTTATGATAGATTATTGACAAATTGCATCACATGCTTGATTTGTCTTATTTTACGCTATAAACAATCAATTTAAGGTGTAAAACAACTAAAACGTAACACATAAACCACGTTTATGCTCTACGACCTGTGGCTCTGATACCACTGTAGGGTTTTGATTCATGGATTTCCCAACGGAAGCATAAACAAACATAAAACCATGCAAAACCCTCCAAGGATCACAAGTCAAGAGACATAACGATGGTAAGGCTTCGAAATCAAAAACACACCTTAGGGATCTCCTTTGATGACTTCAAACTCGAATAGTGTCACGTCTCTACGGTTGATCCACGCCTAGAGGTGAGATCTAGACCCTCCAATTCCTTGTGCTAGCTAGGAAGAATGGAAGAGGAAGAAGTAATCGCCAACAATGGAGTGCCAAAGGTGGGGCGGCACCCTTTAGGCCGACGGGTAGGGGGCGGCGGTCCCAAGGGGTTTCGGCCCTCTATGGGACTTGCTCTCTCTCCTTGCTTTGTTCTCTCTTACTCTATCATATAGATGTGTGGTGTGTGTAGAGAGAAAAATAAGCTAGGAGTGTTCTTTATATAGTCCAACAACTCCTTGTCCTACTACATAAAGAACCCCTCCTAATCCTACTCAAGTTCGGATTAGTCCCTTTTGCAAAATAGTCATTATCATGTCAATACATGGATTAGTTCTATTTGCAAATTAATCCTAATCATGTCCCTACATGAATTAGGCCACCTTGGCATATCCTAATCATGTCTATACATGGATTAGTCCAACTTGCATATTAGTCCTACTAAGTTAGCAAGTTGTTGCGATTTGATCCTTTTAATTAATTAATCATATTAATTAATTAATTCCCATGTCTAGTTCACCCCTATATGGCGTGTGACCCCATAGGTTCTATTTAGTTGGTAGTAACAATTTACTAATATGGAGCGGCCTCTAGCAAGACATCCATTCTAGCCAACAAATAGAATAGTCATCATGACAAACCTTGTGCAAGTATTTGTCTCATCCCTTTGTCCCAATATCCGGATTGGACACGAGACATACAAGTCACACTCGTATATCCAATCCATAGTTTCTCGATCCTGGGAATAGCCTTATTCGTGCAAATAACATCAATATCCCATATTGATTTATTTGAGTCTGGCCAGACATTTTATAAGCACTATCCCTCGAGTGGCCTAGGATATTTGCTCCCGTTATGTGGGAGGGACAAATTCTATCTACGTCCACTACGATCTCTAAGCTTGCTTCTTATTGTATTCAGTACACGCCTTTATAACTACCCAGTTACGGTGTAGCGTTTGACGCTACCAAAATCACAATAATCCACAACTAGAATATCTAGTGACTTCAAGTCTAAGGATGACAATACCGTTGCACCGCGAGAAGCGCTTGTGACTTAACATAACATGTATGTAGCCTTCTCGGAGATGGGTCAATCCAGTATGCCATTACTCCAAATTCATACCCATGTGTTGGATCATGATATCTCCATATCAATCCAACCCCATACTAGTCTATAGATGATTTTCCTATTAATCATTATAATTGACTAGGGATATTTAAGAATATAACACTTATATTCTAAGGACTTCATTCATGTTAAAATATCTCCATATCGATAACATAATGAATCGTAAATCCATAAATGTCACAATTAATTGATTGCCTCTAGGGCACAATTCCAACATTTCCTCCTGCCAAAAACTCTCTAATTCAAGCTCAAGAAATAGCAAGAGATCAGTATCAGCATTTCTTCCCTTCTGTCTAATAGTATTCAGCTTCTCCTTTTTTTCTTTGACTGTCATTGAGAGATTACTGCTTCCTTCTTTTCTCCAATTAATTAATCTTCTTCTACATTCCTTGAGCTTTTGTTTCACTTTAAACATTTGAACTCCTTCAAAATCTTTGGACCATGCTGCTCTGATTAAGTCTTCAAGACCTTCATTTTTTCTCCAGCTTGAGCTATATCTGAAAATTTTCCTTCTTCTGAGTTGTGAGATAGGCTTTTTATCAAGAAGTAATATTCTAAGTTCTGGACCAGAGGAAAGAAAGTGCTTGAGAGTAGCAGTGTTGAAAGAATCAGACCAAGATTGTGAAGCCAGACATCTATCGATTCTTTTTTCGATCCCATGGCCACCTTCCCTCCTGCTCCACCAAGTAAAGGGGATAACCCTCGTAGCCAATATCTGAAAGTGCACAATCATTAACAAACTATTAAGCATCATATAGTATTTTTAATTTCTTTCAACTCCACCAATCTTTTCAGAGGGATCAATAATATCATTGAATTCGCCCCATAAAATGAAACTGCAGTGCACTTTCTTTGTGTATTCTTTCACAAAATTAAGCTGCATTTTCCTCTGACCATCAACAATACTTAGGTAGATAAAAATAACATGCCAAGTAATTCATTCATTTGTAATCTCAACATGTAAGAAGAAATGACCCATTTTAAGAACTTAAAGTTTAATATTGTTCCTCTACATCACACCTATACCTCCAGAAATGCCAATGGGGTCAACCTAAAGACTGAAAAAAATTCTAGAGTAGTTGTAATGCTTCAACATAAACTGACTCCTTTGTTTTGTTTCACTAAGGAAAATTACTTCAGGGAGATGGAGTTAAAAAAAACCTCTTAAATTTCTGAATTACCAAGGATCTACCAGCCCCTTGACAATTCCATGCCATAAGTTTCATTGGTCTATTTAGGGTCATTTAGGGCTGGCTTCCTCAACCCAAGATGATATATACTCATTAGAAAATGTACCCTTTTTGCTTTTCTTTGATTCACCAACATCCTCCATTTCTACATATGCAAACTCCATCACTTCCTCCTAACCGTAAGCCCTTTGCTTCAGACCGTCTTTTCTCCTTTCACTCTTGCTCTCTTCTGCATCGTTCCTAGTGATTGCTGGAACTCCGGCCATTCTTTTCCGAATTTTTTTCCCTCTTTTATTCTCATCCTTTTGATCGACCTTCCGTGGTGAATTAGACTCATAAATTATCCCTTCTGCCCTTCAGATAGGGTTTCTTCTGCTGAAGATGAAGAGAGTCAATCTTCATTCTTCCCATCTATATGTGAATTCTCCCAAATTTCCTTTTTACCATTAGGGTCATCTGTTTCTAGGCTAATGGGTTGTTATTTATTCAGGCCTGGGAACATAGTAAATTGGAAAGATGGGCCTCCAAAACAGGGTTTGGGAAGAAGACTGTGCAAACTCCTTATCCTTTCTCGATATCTCCTATGTCAGCTCCTTACCAATGATTTTAATTAATGCATCTTATTTCTTGGGACTTTCGTTTCTCCTTTGTGCTCGTGACTCTTCACCTTCTCGCAGTCCTTTCCACTCCTCCACCGTAGTATCACCCAAGTGTCCCTAATTCCAAAGGTACACAATCCAACTCAAGTTAAATATTACGGGCCAATTAGCCTTTGTACCGTTTTGTATAAAATTATCTCTAAAAATTTAGCGAATAGGCTAAGACAAGTTCTTGATGCTCTTATATTTGACACTCAATGTGCATTTGTGAGTAACATACAAATCTCTGAAAATATATTGATTGCACAAGAGATATTGCATTGGATTAAAAACAAGAGGAAGGAGAATTGTGGTTGGATGGCTCTGATGCTCGACATGCTAAAGGCATTCGATAGAAAAAAATGGAATTATTTAGAGGGGATTATGAGGAAAATGGGCTTCTCAAAGAGCTGGGTAGATATGATCATGGTCTGTGTCAAAACAGTCATTTTCAGATTACTGATAAATGGTGTGGTTGGTGAATTCATCTCCCCTTCTAAGAGTCTCAGACAAGGAGACCCCTTGTCCCCTTATTTATTTGTTTTATGTGCTGAAGGGTTATCCTCCACTCTAAAAAAGTTTAAGGGAAAAATTGGTTCTCAGGGATTAGAATTGCTAGAACAAGCCCATCAATTAATCATCTATCTTTTGCGGATGACTCCATTCTTTTTTGCAGAGCCACAGGCAGTAGCGAACTGCAGTGCAATAAACAAAGTTCTCAAGCTATATGAAGCTGCTTCTGGCCAATCAATTAACAGAGAGAAATCTCAGATATTTATGAGAGCAATTACAAGTAAGCTTCTGAAAGATTTTCTACGAAATTTCCTAGGTATTCATAAGGAGCTTAAAGACAGCCACTACTTGAGATTACCAATTTTCTTTGGGAGATCAAAGAAGGCATCTCTCAATTCCATTCTGGAAAGAGTCAAAAGAAGATGAAATGGATGGAAGGAGTCGTTTCTCAGTAGCACTGGTAGGGAGGTTCTTATTAAGTCCATTCTTGGTGCTCTCCCTACTTATGCTATGGTTGTGATGAGATTTCCTAAGTCCTTTGTGATCAAATCTCAAAGGTGTTTTCAAATTTCTGGTGGGATGGAAAGGGAATGGAGGACAAGACGTTGCATTGGAAGAAATGAAATAGCTTATGCAGAAGAAAGGTGGATGGTGGAATTGGCTTCAAATACTTAAATTTTTATAATCTCTCACTCTTGGCAAAGCAGGCTTGGAGAATAGCCTAAGAAAGTGGCACTTTGCTAAAAAAATGTTTTTAGAGGGAAGTATTTCCCAATCCCATCTTTCTGGGCTGCTAAGAACCCCTCTGGTTTCTCGTGGGATTGGAGTAGTATTGTAGAAGGCAGAGATGTATCGAAAGGAAGCTGGAGATGGTGCATTGGTAGTGGTAAGGAGGTGAATATATGGAATGATTCGTGGCTGCCAAGAGATCAAAACAGCTTTGTTACTTCTGCTAGAGGAGTTGATTGTAGAGTAAACAAAGTCTCGGATCTAATTGATCACAGTTCTAGGCAGTGGAAAACTGATATTATTACAAAGATCTACAATGAAGAAGATTATTCAGCTATTCTTTCCATGGTTGTGCGATCTTTAGATTGTAAAGACAATAATATTTGGCTAAATTCTCCCTCTAGTGAGCTCACTGTTAAGTCAGTAAACAAGGTTCTTCTTGAATAGCATGAATCTTCAGAAGGGTATATTGGTAATACAAGCACATAAGGGATTTGGAAAAACTTGGGGAGTTCAAAGGTTCAACCTAAAATCAAGCTTTTCATATGGAGAGCTCTTTCAGGGTGTCTTCAGGTGAAAGCATCACTTAAAAAGAGAAGTATGAACTTTATTGAGGACATTTGTTGCTTATGTGGTACTCACCAAGAAACTGAAATTCATATTCTGAAAAATTGCTCTTTTGCAAGTGAAGGTCTAGAAATACTCTCCACTTAGATTTTTTATCAATGCTCCTAGTGACCTTGAGCTACCACAGTGGTGGGATTATGTAATTAATTTTGCAGGAGATCATAAGGAGAAGGATGTTATTATGGGCATATTCATTCAAACATGCTGGGAGATTTGGAGGTGCAGGAATGATGTTGTGTTTAAAGACATAATATGGACACATCTGCAGATTTCTAAGAAGGCACTTGCAAAATTCTATGAATATTTAGATGCAATCTCCTCTAAGCCTACTATTTATTTAAGCTCTTGATATGTTGCAGAATTGAAGAGAGAGAAAAGTAGAAAATACGCAGAGAAAGAGAGAGAAAATGACGAAGAAGATGATATACTTCTCGTGAAATAAAAGATTCCACATCATGCCTATATATGGCTAACGGCATGTGTGAGCTCCACCAATGAGGCCACGACATGTGGCTGGTGAAGATCAGTACAGAACAAAAGAAATAAACGGTTCAGATGAGTTCTTAGCTAACTATACCAAACGGTATCGTTAGACTAATTCCCTCATTACTACCTTATTACAGAAAGCGAAAAACGTTAACTAAAATACATAATTGACCCCCTCTATATTCTAACACCCCCTCTCAAGTAGGATGTGGGAGACTTCCCAATCCTAACTTGCTGATGAGAGAATTGAAGGTGGGTCATGAGAGTGGATTGGTAAGAACATCTGGAAGTTGAAGGTGAGAAGGAACATGCTCCAACTTGATCACTTGATTTTGAAGATCTCTTACTTGATGGAAATCAAGCTCTATATTCTTGGTTATCTCATGGAAAATAGGGTTCTGGGCTATATAGATTGCTGAGCTGCTGTCTCATAAAATGAGAGGCTTCTTGGAGAAAGTGATCTCCGTATCTTGAAGGAGTGACAGTAGCCATTGAACTTCACAGCAAACAAGAGATATTGTGGACACAACCTGATGTTTCTAGGACATCCAAGAAATGAGAGAAGAACCCAGATACACTAAATAGCCAGAGGTAGATCTTCTACTATCTGGACAACCTCCCCAGTCTGAATCAATATATGCCTTCAACTGCACTGGAAGCACATAATCCATAATTAGTTGTTCCTTTGATTTACCTGAGAACATGGTGCAGGGCCTTCATATGAACATTAGTAGGAGCAGACAAGAACTGACTGAGCTTGGTTACTGAGAAGCACAAATCAAGTCTAGAATTTTAGAGAAAAATAAGCTTCTTAACAAGCTTTCTATAGGTGGTTGTCAATTCTGGATTAAGAGTGTCTCCTTCTTTCATACATATCTTTTCATTCACATCCATATGTGCAACTACAGCCTTGCAGTTCAGGTAGTTTCCTTCAAGCCTTCCGCCAAAATTTCTAGGGCAAATTTTTGCTGGTTCATGAAAAGTCCTTGTGGCACATTAGTGAACTCAAATCCGAGAAAGTAGTGCAGATGTCCGAAGTCCTTTAGTTGAAAAATGGTTGCCTTGATGCTTGCTTAAGACCATACAATGCCTTTTGAAGTTTGCAAAAAAGGTTCCTGTTTGATGAGAAGGAGGAATGACATACCCTTCTGGTAACTCCATGTACACTTCCTCATCTAATTCTATGTAGAAAGGCATTGTTTATATCTAATTGGTGTAGTTCCTATCCATTTATTATAGCAATAGCAATCAAACACTTCAAAGTAGGTAATTTTGCTACAGGAGAGAAAGTATCAAAATAGTTAATACCTTCAATTTGAGTGTATCCCTTAGCAACAAGTCTTGCTTTGTACCTCTCTATGCTCCCATCTGCATGGTATTTGATCTTGTACGCCCACTTGCAGCCTATAGGTTTGTGTCCTTGTGGTATCATTACAATCTTCCAAGTTTCATTCTGCTCTAATGCAGCAATCTCCTTACTCATAGCTTGCACCCACTCTGGCATCGTAATAGCTTGTTTGAAGTTATGTGGTTCTGTCATCACCAAAGTGTGAGTAACAAAAGCATGATGATTAAAAGAGGAAGGTGGTGTAACATATTTCCCAATATCATATAGATATGCAGAAAAAGAGCTAGAAGATTTCTTGGTATTGGCTAGCGAAATAAAAACTTTGAGATGAGATGGCTGTTTCACAATCGTGCTTGATCTTCTTATTTGTGTCTCTTGAGGAGGAGACATAAGAACGCTTTTATATGTAGAAGTGTTGGTAGTACTGAATTGAGGATGTGGGAAAATTTCATTTACACTTTCTCTAGACAAATAATCATACTCTGAAGCTACTTGGGGAAGACAAAAGTCTTCTAGAAAAGAGGTTGCAGGCTCTGAATCATCTTTGTAGGGAAAAATTGTCTCGTGAAAATTCACATTCCTCGACACAATGAACTTCTGATTGTATATTTCATACAGCTTGTAACCCTTAACACCAAACACATAACCCCTAAATATGCACTTGATTGCTCTGCTATCAAACTTAAGCTAAACACCCAAACACCTTCATGAAGTTATAGTCAAGTACCTCTCCATACAGCATTGGAAGTGGTGTCTACTTCTCCAATCTAGCACTTGGTGTTCTATTAATTAAATAAACATCCGTAAGTACACACCCCAAAATCTGAATGGAACACCAGATTGAAATTGCAAAGCCCTAGCCACATTTAATAGATACTGGTGCTTTCTTTCCACACAAAATTTTCTTCTGGTGTTTCAACACAACTGCATTCATTAACAATTCCGTTTTGGGCATAATAAGCTTGTAAATGCAACTCAGGTTCTTTATCACTTCTAATTCTTCTTACTTTCTTCTCAAACTGCCTCTTTGTATAAGCATATAAATCCATTAGAATAATTGTAGCTTCTGATTTTTGATGCATGAGAAATACTCAAGAGACCCTTGTAGCATCATCAACCAAGGTAAGAAAGAAACTCTCTCCATTATAAGTGGGAACCTTGTATGGTGCCCATGTATCACATAGTATCAAAGCAAGGGGTATGTGAGAGATGTAATTAGGCTTTGGAAAAGGGAATTTCTTCTGTTTTGCAAAGGGGCATACAGAACATGGCTTAGTTCTTATGGAAGTAGAATCAATAGAAGGTATCATGACAAGATTCTTGAGAGAAGGATGACCTAGCCTCAAATGCCAAAGAGAAGAATTTGATGTAGTTTTCATAGAACTACTCATAGCAAGATGAGATGAAGTGACTACAAACCTCCCATTTTGTTGTCTTCACTAAAATTATAGTTTCTTGACTTGTCAAAGAAGAAACACTTATCTTTTTCACATAAAAAAATACTTCCGAAACTTTGAGTGAACTATATGACAGATATGAGAATTGAAATGAAATTGAAGCACACACTAGACATTTTGCAAAACAATGTCTTTGTTGATAATAACAGTGCCTATATGAGTGACAGGCACACTCTTGCCATCTGGCAAGTGAACATGAGTATCAGCAGCAGTATAGAGTTGAGAGAAAAGATTAGGATCACAGCACATGTTATATGTATCCCCAATATCTATTATCCAATAATATGGGCATATTTTATCTGCAATCGAAGATATTTGCAAAGAAATTAAACTTGACACTCCAGCCATGAAGTGAATATGGTTAGGAGAGGTATCTTTTGGTGAAGGACTTCTAATTGGATGTGAAGTGGACTATCAAAACCAACAATGTTTGATGCATAATCATATGTAGAAATGGAGCTAATGGCACTTGGAGAAGTAAGAGGAGTGTGAGTGTTAATACTCATCTTATTATTAAGCAAGTGTACTAGTTGTTGACACTGTACAGGAGACAAAGACAAAGACAAAGCAGAAGTGTTGACATTTTTCTTTGAATTTGACTCACTAACAACATTGTGAGCATTAGGTTTGGGTTTAAAATGTGTAGGATAGCCATGGAGTTTGTAGCATTTGCTCTTAACATGTCCAGTATCCCCACAGTGATGAAAAACTAGTTTGGACCTTGGAATTTGACCACTTCTAGGATTCTGAGATGAGGGATTCTGGCCTTGAGATTGTGGGTTGTAGGTGTTGTGGGGTGATCTATAACAGTCATCTGAATATTATGCATTAGGGGTGTAAGCGGTTCGGTTTGGTGCGGTTTTTGCTAAAACCATAAACCGAACCGAATACATCGGTTTACTAATTTTGTAAACCAGACCAAACCATTTGAAATGATGAACCGAACCAAACCAAACCGAAAACACATTGGTTTGGTCCGGTTCGGTGCGGTCGGTTTGCGTAAATGTTATCGAATGGATATTATAATACTATTTTGTCAACGGATTTCAAGTTTTAAGTGAAAATAAATTAAATTTATTTATAAAAATATACACAACTATCGTTTTAGAGAGAAAATATGATGAAACTTGAGAGAAATTGAGAATATTAAGATTAATACAATCATTTTAATTAAATCTATCTACTCGTGTTTTGCTTTTCAAAATTATTTATATATTATGCAATATACCTTGTAGTAAAAGTAAGTTAAGCACATATCGGTTCGGTTCGGTTTGGTGCGGTGTGAGATTTTTACAAACCAAAAACCAAACCAAATAGACGGCCGGTTTGTGAGAAATTGAACCGTTAATAAACCGAACATCCAAACAAACCATCCAAAACCAAGCATTTCGGTTTGGTTCGGTCGGTTTGACCGGTTTATTCGGTTTTCCTTACACCCCTAGTATGCATTAGCATTTGAATACATTGCAATATTTGGTATTCCCAACAAATAGCTTCCCAACAGATATGGCTAGTTGCCTCTCATCTTGCACCATTTTGGAATACGCCTGATGGAGAGAAGGTAAAGCTCCATGAGAAGAAATTGCTCCCTTACTGCTCTGTACGGTTCATTTAGTCAATTGCATATATATTCCTCCTCTCTCAATTGTCTCATTAGATTTAAAGAACCACAGCTGCACTTTGGGAGAGGCTTGTAATTAGCTAATTCATCACAATGTGTTCTCATCTTTGTATAGTACATGGTGACATTACAATCTCCCTGTTTCTGACTAGCAACCATTTCAGTCAATTGAAACACTCTAGGGTGATTACCTTGTGAGAACCTCTCATGTAAACCAACCCAGATTTCTCTACTAGTAGTTCTTCCAATTAAACTACGTGAAATATCTTTAGAAACAGAGTTTAATAACCATGACATGACCATACTGTCACAACGCCTCCAAACAAGAAAAAGATCAGAAGTAATTTCAGGTTGCAACAAAGTGCCATCAATAAATTGTAATTTGTTCTTGGCTTGCAAAGCCACTTTCATGGATTTTTCCCATGAGTAAAAATTATCACTAGTCAACAGCTGAGAGACTAAAATAGCACCCGGATTCTCAAAACTGGCAAGAAAATAAGGAGAGTTTGAGAAGTCATTACCAGCATTCTCCCTCAAACGATGCACATCATCCTGAAAGTCCATTGGAGCAAAGACCAAGCTTCACACTGCTTGTTTTGAAGAGAAAGAGACGATCCCTCAAGAACTTTGACAAAAGAAATCAATAAAAAAGCCAACCTGGCTCTGATACCATATCAAAGCTCTTGATATGTTGCAGAAATGAAGAGAGACAAAAGTAAAAAAATACACAGAGAAAGAGAGAGAAAATGACGAAGAAGATGATATACTTCTCGTGAAGGAAAAGATCCCACATCATGCACTATAAGGCTAACGGCATGTGTGAGCTCCACCAATGAGGCCACGACATCGGGCTGGTGAAGATCAGTACAGAACAAAAGAAATAAACGGTTCAGATGAGTTCTTAGCTAACTATACGAAACGGCATCGTTAGACTAATTCCCTCATTACTACCTTATTACAGAAAGCAACAAACGTTAACTAAAAGACATAATTGACCCCTCTATATTCTAACACTGTTGCAGGAAACTCCACCTTAAAGCCTTCTGTCATGGTTGATCTGGATGCTGAATTTTGCACTAATGCCTCCTTCAATACTGCCGCAATGATAGGAGGTACTGCATTTGTCCTTATGAGAAACAATCAAGAGGTATTATTAAAATGTTCAAAGGTGGTTAGTTTCATGGCGGATTTCTTAAATTCAAAGCACCCCTCAGCTCACATTTCAGTTTCAGCCATTGTAGAAGATTGCAGATTGCTAATGGTTTTTTTTTTTTTTTTTTTAGGGAGAGGAATTTGGTTGCGCAAACTGTGCTAGAAGTGTTGTAGGTCTTTCTCCTTCCATTTGAGGTTTTTTACCTCTTGTACTTTGTTGGCTGTTCTAGCCATTTTTAATCAAAGCTTACTTCTTTTCACATGGGGAACGAATTGGTAAGAAACAGTAACTGTTTAAGCGAAATCACATCAAGAATGACTTAATCCTCACTTATATAGGATGACCTTCTGCTACTAGTGTCACAGAGAGATTCACATCAAATAACACCATGCTAAATGACCTTCTGCTACTAGTGTCACAGAGAGATTCACATCAAAGAACACCATGCCAATTGGCAAGTTTGCTTCCCGTGATGAAAATGTAAAAATAGAACATGATGCTTCATACTTCTAAAATCAACGGCACGGAGGCTTAGAGATAGAAAGACGGCACTAATTTGTTTCAAATGTGATAGTTCGAAGGGGTGGGATTTCAAATTCCATCGCCAAACAACGTGATACGAGAAACACTAAAAGGGATCTTTCTTCTGGCAACAAAATTGGCGATTTGGAAGGGGTGGGAGCCTAAATTATCGCTGTTGCTTGTTCTTCCGCCAGAGACTTTATTAAAGGCTACAATCTATCGCCGACAAGCACTAGAGTTAGGAGCCTAAGCGGTTCGGTTTGGTGCGGTTTGTTCGGAAACTATAAACCAAACCAAACATATCGGTTTACTAATTTTGTAAGCAAATCAAACCATTTGAAAGTATAAACTAACGAAAATGTTTGGTTCGGTTCGGTCGGTTTGCCTAAACCGAAACCAAACCGATTGGACCGGTTCAATTTGATTTGGTGCGGTGTGATTTTTAAATAAACCAAAACCAAACCGATTGGACCGGTTTGTGAAAAAATTAAACCGTTCATAAAACCGAACATTCATAAAAACCGTCCAAAATAACGATATTCGGTTTGGTTCGGTCATTTTGACCGGTTTATTCGGTTTTTCTTACCGCTCTAACTAGAGTAGTTGTGGAGTCCATCAAAATACTTTCTAGTTTAGTTAACTTCATATCGAGAATAGAATTAACTTCATGTCGAGAATAGAATGTTACTTGTTCGGGTGAACCTATGCCCATAATTACAGTCCCTGGACCCAGAAGACCAGGACGAAAATAACAGAGTTGGAAAACGTGGAATACCGACGAAAATAACAGAGTTGGAAAACGTGGAATACCGAATAAAAGAATTGCGTCTGCCGGGAGTCGAACCCGGGTCTATTGCTTGGAAGGCAATTATCCTAACCGTTGGACTACAGACACTTGATGTTCAGCCAATGGTAAACCGCTAAAAAAACAATACGAGTTCTGCGGCAATTGCCGGTCTCACCATGATGAAGTTATAGTTATCAGGTCGGTCATTAAATAAGTAATAGTTCAAACAAAATTGGTGGTTGAATTGCTGGACAGTATGGCATAAAGAGCTAATTAGGAAGCCTGTATAAAAAACTCCGGTTGACTACTTCAAAAATTAAAGCTACCAAGAGATTTTGTGTAATGCCCACTTTGGAGGGCTCGTCGTTGGTATACTTCCTGTGAAGTCTTGTAGGGTAATGTGCAAATTGTAGTTCAAGAGTAAACACTTATTTACCTCAGGAACGAGTGCTGTCTCCAGCTTCTACATTGGCGTCCAACGATTTACCCCATCGTATAATTCATCAGTCATTGAAACGCATTTTTTCTCGAAGTATCGTACACGGACAATTGGAATGTTCAGATTTCGACATTGCTATTTTTGCCTATCTTCTCTTTTATGGAATTATTAATTATGTTAATTTATCGTATATTTTTCACGCAGACGGAGATGATCATTGTCGGCTAAATTAGATGAATTAAATAAAATAAGAAGAGAATTTTAAATTAAGAAGTTGAGTGGAGCTACGTACATTATTAATAAGACTACACCAAAAAATAAACTACACAAAATACGAATAAAATTCGAATGTTGAAACTTGAGTGGGGGCTATATATAGCACCCACAATTAGCAATGTCGATCCGCCCGTGCACATAGAGACTAGTATGAAGACGTTAAACTATTTTCTCCCTTAACTTCCTTGTGTCCAAACCGCGCAGGCATTGACAGTGGTAAATCTGGGAATTAAATAGAGACCGAGTAAATTTTCACGTGAGTCAGCAAGGAGGGGGAATAGTGCAAGGTTTGACCACAATCGGGGTATTTGTGTAATTGATGAAAATTCGTTAGAATTTTGTGTTGGAAAATACTAAAGATCACCATTTTCTTACATTTTAATTTCACCGCTCATGTGAATATTTTCGATTAGTGATATAGGAAGATTTTAATATAAATAATTACTAATAATTATATCTTGACACATATAAAGTGATACTATCTCTGTTTCGCCTGTTTCAGCCTACTTCACTTTTTGTCACTATTCACTGGGTTACTTTCAACCGGTGATTTGGTTAGCAAAACGATACAAGAATTTGGTAATCTTTGCATGGTGTTATAGAGGAAAGTTTATTCTAAAATACCATGAAAAAATTGTTAAAAAATTACATCGTTTTGGTACCCAAATCACCAAGTCAAAGTGACTCAGTTACGGGTTAAAAAGTTAAACGCAGACGAAACAGACGAAACGGAGGTAGTATTAAAATGTGTATGAAAAATTGTGAAGCAGGAGGCCCTCTTTTGAATTTTATTAAAACTACAAGTTGCAAAAACTTTAAGGTGGCACGTGCCACCTCCGGTCCCTACACTAACTTGCTCCTGAGAGTTCGTAATCGCTAGTAGGAACAAGAACGGGATGACAAATGATCCTTGTTGGACACATAAATTGGTAATGGTCCAATGGACGTCTCTTTTCACTGCCGGTACTCATTTTATTGTCCAAATATTTAGGTCCAAACATGTACTCCCTCCGTTTCTCCAGGTTCTTCAAAATTTCTATTTTTGGACGTTTCTTCTGGTTCTTCAAAATTTCCTAAAAAGGAAACTTTGTATATGAAAAATACCATCTTACCCTTAATGAAAAACACCCACCCATTTTTAATTGTTCATAATAATCATAATTAGTTCATAACTTAATTAATTAAACCCACCTAACCAAACCCAAATTTACCAGTCAAACCTAAACACTACAAACTCCAAAGTCCTAACCCTACCCAACAAATTGATCTCATCTCTTCTCTTGTTCTTCAACAGCCGATAGAGAGAGAGACTCACACGATGCCCCATCCCCTCCTCTCGATCTCCGCCTCCACCTCCGCCTCGTGATGTCCACCTCCACACCCCCATGGCTCCATCCCATTTCCTCCATCTGTGTCTCCACCCATCTGTCTAGGAAAGAGAGGGAGAGGGAGAGACAGATCGTCCGGTGCCGCCACCAACGAACAGATCGGAGAACAGGCCATCAACGCCACCAACGAAACAGATCGGCCGCCGACGCCAACGCCACCAGGTAAGGCTCTCGAAGGCTTCCATCTCTCTCTTTCCAAGGCCGACGCCGCCAGAAGACCTTGGTGTAGATCTATAGATTGAGAGAGCAGATCGACGGCTACGATGGTTGTGAGGCGGTTTCGATGGTGGTGAGGAAGAACAGGAAAAATTAGAGCTTCCAGTCTCTTCCCCTCTCTCGTCTCTTCCCCCTACCTTAGATCTCCCTTATTCTTCTTCTTCTCCAAATCTTGAAAATTGTTGTTCTTGTTATTGTTGTTCTGGATTAATTTGTGAATCTGTAGGAAAGCTGTATAATCAGGTTGAAATTGTTGTAGTTCTTGCTAATGTTGTTCTTGATTAATCCGTGAAATCAAGAGAGTTGAATCTGGTGGTGTTATTGTTCTTGTTGTTGTATTATTGAGCCACAGATTAAACGGGTGAACCACAGATTAAACGTGTGAGTCACAGGGGCCTTTTGGGGTTTTTCCACTGTTTCTTAATCCGTGTGCCACAAATTTTTTTGAAGAAACGGTAGAAACAGAGGAAGTAATGAACAAGTGTATTTGATACGTCCTGATCAAGGTCCTTGTCCGATGTTAATGTTTTAGCAGTACCCAATTAAGAAATGCAAAATTTGAGAGTACAGAACAAGCCATTTACGTAAGGTTCATTTACATGGTATTGTTGTTATTGTACGTCGACGAAAAATATCAACAACCACCTATATTTATCAGCAAGTTGTAACTTGAACGTGACTGTGTGTAATTGATATTAGGGTAAAAGACACTGATTATCCATGACTTTAGGATTAAATACACTCAGCTATCATGTGTTTTGAAAAAAGACACTTTACACCTATTTAACGGAATATTTTGTGGAACACTTGGCATCATTCTGTTATGTTCCGTTGAGATAGTGGATGATTATTATTTTCGGACCATATTGCCCTTCTGATTTTTATGGGATTATTTTGTCCATTTACTTTTTATGAAGATCACCAACAATCTATTTCACTCTAATTACCACAAGAACAACACCAATACCATCATCAGATCAAAAACAAAAATAACAAATATGATGAAGAAATTGCAATTCTGATTAAGAAATTACATATTTGTTGAAGAAATATTTTATTTTACCAAAACAAAACCAACACCACCAAACTTGGAAACCTATCATGGGTTTATTTTGCACATGTAAGGCTTCCAAAGATATGCATATGAACTTCAAGAAACACATGTTCAACAGAAAGAATAGAGAATGAGAATCAGTACTTTAGGAAGTTTAAAGCTGAAAAAATCTTCACCCAAGACACAGCCACAAACAGTTCTCTGAACCCCAAATCTGTTGGGAATTGAGCCATATTAATGGTTGAATTGATAATTCTTAATTGATTACTTTTCGCATCTTAATTTAGCAAACACGTGAGTATGCAAATGCTATTTATTATTTGACATATAAATATGTATTATAAAGTCCAATGTTCCATACCTAAGACAATTGGACATGCAGACGAGTTCGGGCATGTGCGAGATTGATTGCCAGTTATTTATGGAATATAGGTAAGGGTTCACAGTCTAGATGATTTGGACAAATCATCGGAACGACTGTAGTGTAACATTATAGTGGCACATCTCGATCAAGGAAACGGTATAGTTTCATTTGTTACACTAGCATACTTTGTGTATGTTGAACAGGACCGCCATATGAAATATGATTATCTCGGAATGACCGAAGTGAGATAATATAATATTTCATTGTTATTGGTAATATTGGAAGCTCTCATTCTATGACTGTTTATGTGGACACAAATCTTGATTAATCATTATTTTGATATATTGAGTGAGATTCAAATGCGAGTCAACAATCCTGGTATATTGGATAATGATTGTTATGATTTGGTGAAAGCTAAACGAATCATGGAATCCACTTCTCGTATGAGAATGACGTACCCTCCTGGGAGCTCACTAGATTTTGTTATGTCAAGTCTGGCCAGCTGGTTATTTGTAACCAGACATAACGAATAAGGGTTGAGTGGTTTAGATCAGGGAATACATAAGATGTTGATAAGATCGAAATTTTCAGTAAGAGTAGATCAGCATTAACATGTATCTATAATCTTAATGTGGGGAGTTATCTGATATTAATAGCAGGAGCTCATACATAATTATGAGAATAAATGTCCGAGTGCAAGTATAGTTTATGGTGGAGCAAACTATAATTAATAATTAGTTTTGCATTTAATTCGGGGAATTATGAGTTCAATATATTATTGGGAGTTGATTCATTTATTTTCTCCAAAGGTCCCCGACGTAGTCCAACATAAGCGTGATCATGTGATTCGCAAGTGTTTTTGAGTTTCAAGTGTGTGTAAATTGAGATTATGTTTGGTATTTTATAGTCGATGGGTATTACTATAAACCATATGATTAGGACTTAATTTCAAGCTACACGAAAATTTGTAGGGAGGGACTTGCTATGTAAATTTTTCCTACAAGGGACTTGTGTGCAATTATGGGTATTCCTAATGCTAGGGTTAGTAATATGTCTCTACAAATAGTCCACCATAGTTCTTAAGTGATGAAGATTGTTAATACATATTTTACACACAAGAGAGAAAAACCCAGATGTGCCTTCATGAGCTTTTCTTGTTCGAATCACCATCGAACTTGAATCGCAGTTTGGATCGTACGTCGGAAGGCTTTCCGGACATACGGTATTCCGTTTTTGGGAGTTTGGGCCTAGATAACGATCTCATATCGCTTTTGGTAAAAAAACGAAAGTTGTAGATCTCGGAAAAACGAATAGATAAGAAGAAACGGCGCGTCGATCGTAGTTGTAGAACTCTAGATATCGCTGGTTACAGTTTCTGGTCCGCAGTTGATTTTCAACAGGATCTGAATTCAATTTTCGGAGCATAACTGGAAATACAAATGTCGGATGAAGACGAGCCATATCTGAAAATCGTGTATCTCGACGAGGCGGACGCAATGGCACAGGTCCCAGTTTCAGATTCAGAAAATAGCTACGTCAGTGGCTGGTCAAAGTCTTCGGATTGCGTCGTCCCAGTCCGGATGGACTGTGGTAAGTTTTATTACGCAAGCTAACTTAACACAATAATTTATTGAATGCCTATGATTAATTCTATACGTAAATCACGTGGTACGGGATAAATCTCGTCAAATTTTCCATTCAAAATCAACAACCCAGAGCCTCTTCTTTTTCCTCCCCTGTACAAATTGACAAACATACCTCTGAACCCCAAATCATCACCCTAGAGCCTCTGCTTCTTCCTCTCCTCCACAAATTGAAACTCATTCACATCAAATCGAACAATTGAACACAACCCAAGCAACTCGCAACAATTTCAAAGAAAGCAACCATCAAGGAAACAATTATTAACAATCCTTGGGGTACCAATCTCGGCGTCAGCACTAAGGCTGTGGACCCCAAGGAACACGAAGACAGACCAATCGCTCTCTACGACAGCCACGACCAAGAGGAAGAAGTTGAAGCACCACCGCCAGCGGCAGCGCCGCTTGCCATCGCCGCCAGTAGCAGTGACGCCGCCCAGGTTGCTTCGTCATCGTCCTCTTCATATCCGTCGAAGACCTCTACAGTTCCATTGAACCTCAACACCGCCGGACTCTGCGATTTAATCTCCTCTCTCTCCCACTCCCCCAATATTGGCTTCTGAGTATCAGTTGTTTCTCTGCAATTTGGTTGTTTCTCTCTCTCACACATTGAGCTTCTAGGTATCCGTTGCTTCTATGAGATTCGCCATCAGATTTCACATCCTCCGCCACCGTAGTTCACATTTCTGAATCTCATGTTGCTTCGTCGTCGTCCTCTTCAGATCAGGTGGACCTCAATACCCATACGCCAATATTGGTTGGGTGTTTAAGGAGGAGGAGGGGATGGGAGGTGAGGAGAGGAGGGGCCATGGAAGTGGAGAATATGAACACCCAGATACAGGTACTTTCACCGTTGAGAGGGAAGGACGAAATGGAGCAGAAGAAGACAACTGGGCAGAGAGAAACACATTCGCCTCTGTGTTATTTTGTTGTGTAAATTGAGGGGAAAGAGAAAGAAGGGAAGAGAGAATGATTAGGGTTAGAAATGAAGGAGAGGGAGGGGTTAGGGTAATGTATAGGGGGTATTCTTGTAAAAATTCAGGGGTAAAATGGTCTTTTTCGTCTTATTAGTCAACTGTTAGTCTCCATCCAAAAAATGTGCGAAGTATCTTTATCCAAAACACAGGGTAGCGGGGTGGATTTAATCTTAAAGTCAGGGGTAATCAGTGTTGGAAATATGCCCTAGAGGCAATCAATTTCTTGTGACATTTATGGATTTACTATTCATTATGTTATCAATGTGGAGATATGTTAACGTGAATGAAGTCTTTAGAATATAAATGTTATATTCTTAAATATCCCTAGTCGATTATATTGATTAAGCTAGACCATCAACTATAGACTAGTATGGGGTTGGATTGATATGGAGATATCACGATCCAACACATGAGTATACATTAGGAGTAATGTCATACTGGATTGATGATAACGCCCAAATCAGGGTTATCTTATAGCTCGGTTTTTGTGCGTTTGTGACGGAAAAATTATGTTTTAGCCAATTTTCACCCTCGGAAGGCCTCGGTTTTACGAGACAGTTATTTGCTCTTTATAAATTTCTGCATTTTCCGTACTTTTATTGGATATGATCGCGGGTGTGTTCGTGTTGTCTATGCATATACAGGGCCCAGGAATGCAGCAGGAATTGATCGGGAATGCAGCAGGAGGCAAAAAGAGGCAGAAAAAGAGCCCCTACCTTGCTGTCTGCGTATTTTACGCAGCTGTTTGCGTATTATACGCAGGCAGCAAGGTTGGGGAGGGGATTTTGGACATTTTTCTCCCCTGTCTGCGTATTATACGCAGCCCTTGCGTACGCAGCCAGGGGGAGAGAAAGAAGAAGAAGAAGGCACAGATTGGGTACCTGTCTGCGTATATTACGCAGGGTCTGCGTATTATACGCAGACAACAGCAACAAGTGAAGAAAAAGCAGCAGGAGAAGACCCTGTCTGCGTATTTTACGCAGCAGGCTGCGTATAATACGCAGACAGCACAAAAATTGAGGCGGTTTCGGGCAGTGGCAGTTTTCGTAAATAAAGACAAGTTCCAGAAACTTCGCCAGCACTATATAAAGACTCGTCCAGACTCGTTTTGAAGACACAATTCATCCAAGGACAAGTCTGAGCATCCCGGGAGAGCACGAAAGCATTCATCCAGATCCGAAGACTTAGTTTGATCTTATTCTCTCTCTTAATTTCAGAAACTTTGTTAATTTATTATGTCGTTTAGTAGCTAAACCTTTTACCTAGGTTCTCGGTGAACCTAGGGTTTCGTTTTCAAACATTGTTCAGCAGTTTGAGTATGAATTCATGATTACGTTATCTTAATTCAGCAGTATTATCAGTTATTCTGTCTTTGATTATATCTGTTTATGCATGATTGGAGTCGCGAACCAGAATTGCTATAAACCCGAGCCTGTAGGTGAAAACGTCAGGTTAGGGTTAGGAAGAAAAGACAGAATTTAGCACCTTACCCTGATAGACCGACCAGAGAAAGGGAGATAGGGCTAGCCAAAACGTATAGACCAACTGTTAGAGAATCTGACCCGGGCCATCAGGACAGGTTAGAAACCCTAGCAGACTTATAACGAGACTGCAGACTTAGGCAGCTTAACAGGAACCCGAAAGTTTGCAGGATCGTGACAGCGTGTGGAATCTGAAAGGTTACTGCACAATCGGTACGTGGCACGGGTAATTAAAACTGCTGAGTGTTTTCATATCAAATCAAAGAACATAATTCTGAAGAAACCCTAGGGGATCCTGGGATCTAGTATTCCAAACCCTATATTTATAAACTTTAAAGATTTTCAGAAAAACGTCACAAAAAATATTATCGTTTTATTTTGTTTACTTTTAGTTTATAGTCAATCACAACCCTAAACTACTCCTCCTTTTACACTCTGCAAGTTAAAACTGATTTCTCGAAAAACCCAAAATAGTCCTCGTGGGAACGATCACCCGAGTTTAAATACACCCGGTATAACAAGATTTGTATACTTGCGAACAGCACGTTAGTTTGCGCATCAAGTTTTTGGCGCCGTTGCCGGGGACTTTTTAGGGTTAATTTAGTTATCAGAATTAATTTTCGGAGTTTTTTATTTTTCAGTTTCGTTATTTTTCTTTTATCTCACTGCTTTTTGAATCTGCGTTTATCAGGACTGTTCAGTTGATGCCCAGATTGCCTCGCGATTTGGTACCACCACTCGACAATCCAGAAAAGCTGTACACCGAACAGAATTGCAGAAACAGAGAAAGCAGAATGGCAGGCACCCCGAGAGACAATCCAGAACTCCCTGCAACCGGTGGGGAGGAATGAGAGACACGCACCCCAGCCCAGATGGCTCGGTACATCGAAGAGCTAGTCACAGCAGGTCTGGCTGCCCGAAGCAACCAGAGAACTTATAACCGGTCTGGGAAAGCGTTGGTGGAGAATTTCGAAGTCCCCACCGGGGGGCATGAGCGAGCTATTGTGGTGCCCGAGATCACCGCAGAACACTTCGACATCAAACCCTCCACCATCCAGACGGTACAGACTCTCTGCCCGTTTTACGGCAAGGCCGACGAAGACCCAAACGACTTTATCGGGAAATTCGAGGATTACTGCAACAAGGTACGATACAAGGGGTAGAAGAAGAGGCACTTATGTTAATCCTGTTCCCATATTGCCTATTCGGAGTAGCCAAGGACTGGCTCGAATCACGACCACCCAGATCCATCACTACATGGGAGGGGTGTGTCGCAGATTTTCTGGCAAAGTTTTATCCCGCTTCCCGAGTCATTCAGTTGCAAAGCGAGATTCTTTCATTTAAGCAGAAGATGGGGGAGACGGTGGTAGACGCATGGGACAGATTGATGAGATTGGTGAAAAGATGCCCAAACCACGGTTTTGGCGATGCGAAGATCCTGCAGGTATTCTACCACGCCCTAGACAGGGAGAGTGCTGACAGGATCGATAGAGAAGCCGGGGGAAACTTCATGTATCATGTGGATAAAGACGTTGCATATGACCTGATGAAGCACTTAGCCAAGCAGGACACCCGACTGTTTGACAACCGCAGGATGACGGCTAGATCCGAGCCGGCGGAAGATGACCGGATAGACAACCAGGCCAATATCGTTCATTACTTGATCAAGAAAGTCTACTCGGATAAGAAGACTGTTGCAGCAGTCGGAGAACCTGATTTGGACGCGACCATTGAGGAGATCGGAACCGAAGACAGCAATTACGTACCGCAGCAGCGGGACCCAAGACGGTACCGACCAGGTACGAGAGACCATCCCGGGTTCCGGTACGGAAACCCGAACTCCGCAGTTTATGCACCGGGATTCCATCACAGGCCACCAGCCCAGCAGGCTGCACCGACACAGCAGGTTCAGCCGGGCCCATCTGCACAGCAGTACGACGCCCAGATGAAGAAGATCGAGTCCATGTTTCAGACCATGGAGACCCGGTTCGCACATATGGATGCCCTGACAGCCGACATGCAGACGACCAAAACGTCACTGCGTGCTTTGGAGGTACAAGTAGGGCAGTTAGCACAGCAGCTAACGGAGAGACAGCCAGGAAACTTGCCCTCGAATACAGTGAATAATCCACGTGCTCAGATCAATGCTATCACCACTCGGAGTGGATTAGCACTACAGGATCCACCGTATCCTAGCCACGCTCGTGCAGAAAAGTCGAAAGAAGTAGAACGCAAACTGTCTGGCCAGGATAACAGCTCAGTCGACCGCCCCCAGCTAAAGGGCTTGGTTGAGCAGGATGCGGTGCAGAACGAGACAGATGCAGAAATGGTACCTGTCTCCAAGGAGGTACCATACCCCTTGAGGACACGAAAGAGGGACGATAACAAGGACTAAGCCAGGTTTCTCGAGATGTTCAAGAAGCTGCAGATTAACATACCCTTTTGCTGAGGCTTTGGCAAAGATGCCCACTTACGCCAAATTCCTCAAAGACATTCTGTATGGGAGGAGGCGAATGAGCGATTTCGAGACCATAAACATGACGGCAGAAGTGAGCAACTGTGTGAAGAATGGGCTACCGAGGAAGAGAAAAGATCCTGGCAGTTTTGTTATTTCGGTTTCCCTAGGTAATGCTTACACAGGAAAGGCTCTGTGTGACCTAGGGGCCAGCATCAACCTGATGCCATTGACGATTTTCAAGAGTTTCAAAGTCGGGGAGCCCCGGCCCACCAGAATCATGCTGCAGATGGCAGACAGGTCTGTAAAATAGGCCTATGGAGTTATCGAGGATATTTTGGTGAAGTTCGGCGAGCTGATTTTTCCAGCAGATTTCGTGATCCTGGACATGGAGGCAGGGGAGGTACCGCTCATACTGGGCAGGCCGTTTTTGGCCACTGGAGAAGCTATGATAAACTGCAAGAGCGGGGAACTGACCATGCAGATTAATGAGGACAAGGTTAAATTTAACGTTTTCAAAAATCTGCAACTGCCAAATTATTATGATTACGAAGACATCTTCGCCATAGACTTAGTTGATGAAGGTTGGGAAAACGAGGAGACGGATCAGTTATGGGAAGAAATTGATAGCATGTACGGAGAAGAAAAGGAGATGACTCGGTGCGAGCAGGCCATGAGAGCCGAAGACTGGACCACTTTGCACCGGGACGAAGATGGCGGGCAGAAGATGATCCTGGTTCCGTCACTCAAGGAGCCACCTGCACTCGAGCTTAAACCGCTCCCGAACCATCTCAGGTATGCGTACATTGGTGATAATAGTACTCTGCCCGTAATTGTTTCTTCTCTTTTATCTCAAGAACAGGAAGAGAAACTGCTGGAAGTATTGCGAGAGCACAAATCTGCAATCGCCTGGACGATTGTAGATATTAAGGGGCAGCCCCTCCTATTGCATGCACAAGATCAGGATTGAAGAAGGCAAGAAACCGGTGATTGAGCCCCAGCGGAGACTGAATCCGAACATGAAGGATGTTGTGCGCAAGGAGGTCATGAAGTGGCTGGAAGCAGGAATCATATACCCCATATCAGACAGCACTTGGATCAGCCCGGTCCAGTGCGTGCCCAAAAAGGGGGGTATTACGGTGGTGCAGACTGAGGACCAGGAACATATTGCGCAGCGCACGGTTACAAGCTGGTGGATCTGTATGGACTATCGGAGGCTAAACGATGTGACACTGAAAGACCACTTCCCACTACCATTCATGGACCAGATGTTGGACAGGCTAGCCCATCACGCCTATTACTGTTTTATGGACGGGTACTTCGGGTACAACCAGATTTGCATAGCCCCGGAAGATCAGGAGAAGACAACGTTTACCTGCCCGTATGGTACGTTTGCGTTCAGGCGCATGCCATTCGGGTTGTGTAATGCTCCAGCCACGTTCCAGAGATGCATAATGGCGATACTCTCCGACATGATCGAGAAAAATATGGAGGTCTTTATGGACGATTTTTCACTGTTCGGGGACAGTTTTGACGACTGCCTGGATCACCTGGGCCAGGTTCTGATCTGATGCAAGAAGGCGAATTTGGTGTTGAACTGGGAGAAGTGTCATTTTATGGTCACCGAGGGGATCGTGCTGGGTCACAAAATTTCCAGCAAGGGACTCGAGGTGGACAGGGCCAAGATCGAGGTGATAAAGCAGCTCCCATACCCGACAACCGTAAAGGCGATCAAGAGTTTTCTCGGACATGCAGGATTTTACCGGAGGTTCATCAAAGACTTTTCCAAGATCACCAACCCACTCTGCGCTTTACTTGGAAAAGACGTGCCCTTTGACTTTGATGCAGCTTGTCAGCAGGCCTTTGACCATTTGAAGGAGAAGCTAACCACATCCCCGGTTATCACTACACCGGACTGGTCACTTCCATTTGAGCTAATGTGTGATGCAAGCGACTATGCAGTCGGTGCAGTTTTGGGGCAGCGGAAGACAAAGTTTGCCATGTGATTTATTATGCAAGTCGGGTGCTCAACGATGCCCTGATCAACTATGGCACTACTGAGAAGGAACTGCTTGCTGTGGTATATGCCCTGGACAAATTCAGGCCATACTTGGTCGGGTCAAAAGTCATCGTTTTTACCGACCATAGTGCCCTGAAATATCTGCTTGACAAGAAGGACGCAAAACCGAGACTGCTGATATGGGTATTACTGATGCAGGAATTTGATGTGGAAATCCGGGATAAGAAGGGAGTCGAGAACGTAGTAGCGGACCACCTAACCAGGCTTGAGAATGCTGAGGTGGACCCGGTTCCAATCCAGGAAAATTTTCCAGACGAACATATCATGGCAGTCAAACTGGGGAGACCGTGGTACTATGCTATAGCCAACTATCTGGTGAGTGGCACGCTTCCCGAGGACCTAACCCCGTCACAGCGAAAACGGTTTATTTCTGAGAGCCGGCAGTATTTCTGGGACGACCCGTATCTGTTCAAGCAGGGAGCCGAAAACATTCTGAGAAGGTGTGTTCCGACCCACGAGGCCTGGAACGTGATCAGGCACTGTCACTCGGCTCAGTGTGGGGGTCACTTCGGAGGGACCCGCACGACACACAAGGTACTACAGTCAGGTTTCTTTTGGCCAACACTTTTCAAGGACTGTCATGATTACGTACATGGATGCGATAGATAACAGAGGACAGGGAGTACGTCACATAGGGACGAGATGCCTATGACTATTTGGCAGGAAGTTGAACCCTTTGATGTATGGGGGATTGACTTCATGGGGCCGTTCCCGTCTTCTATGGGAAATCTGTACATACTACTGGCAGTAGACTATGTTACGAAGTGGATCGAGGCGATAGCGTGTCAGAAAAACGATGCAGCAACAGTTGAGCGTTTTCTGAAACGCAACATATTCACACGATTCGGGACCCCCAGAGCGATGATTAGCGATGAAGGGTCACACTTTAGTAACAAAGTGTTTTCCAGGGTACTTAAGCAGTACGGGGTATCGATCCATAAGGTATCACTGCCTTATCACCCCCAGACTAACGGACAGGCAGAGGTGTCAAACCGAGAGATCAAGGGCATTCTCGAGAAAACCGTAAATCTGGGCAGAAAGGATTGGTCAATGAGACTGGATGATGCGCTGTGGGCATACAGGACAGCCTTCAAAACACTGCTGGGAATGTCACCATACCAGCTCGTGTTTGGGAAGGCGTGTCACATTCCGGTTGAGCTGGAGCATAAGGCCTATTGGGCTATCAAACTGCTCAACATGGATGAGAGTCTGGCCGGAGATAAGAGAAAGATGGCCCTGCTGGAAATGGAGGAGTTCCGCAGAACGGCATTTGAGAGCGCCAAAATTTACAAAGAGAAGACGAAGAAGTGGCATGATCAGCGAATCACGCCAAAGCAGTTTAACGAAGGGGACAAAGTACTTCTCTACAACACAAGAATGAGGTTCTTTCCGGGAAAGTTGAGATCTCGTTGGTCGGGGCTGTTCATTATCAAGAAGTTATTCGCATGGGGCGCATTTGAGCTGGAGAATCCAAAAGATAACTCAAGCTTCAGGGTGAACGGAAACCGAATCAAGCCATATCTCGAGAACGCCGAAGTCGCCAAGGTAGATCCAATCTACTTCGACGATCCGTGATCGAACCGGAGGTAACTGGGTCGGGCCGTCGACCGTAAATTACAAAGCGCTGGTTGGGAGGCAACCCAACGTAGTAAGTTTAAATTATTTTATATATTTTATTTCAAGTTTTGAATTTTTGAGAGAGGTGAGATGAGTGGTTATTTAATTAAAATTAAGCAAGTGCAGATACAGAAGAAGCAGACGACAAGAAACAGAAAGGAGAGAGAGAGAGAGAGAGAGAGAGAGAGAGAGAGAGAGAGAGAGAGAATTACCCCCCTCCTACCCACAGTGCCAAAATAACCGAGGTGAAAAAAAATGAAAAAATATTTTAGCTGCTGTCGGCGTATTTTACGCAGCTTTCTGCGTATTATACGCAGCCAGCAGGAAAAAACTTGATTTTTGAAAATTCTTGAAAAATTATTTTAACTGTTGTCTGCGTATTTTACGCAGGTTTCTGCGTATTATACGCAGCCAGCAGCATAAACTGTTTTTTTTTTTAAAAAAAATGATAAAAAAATTATTTCTTTGCTGTCTGCGTATTTTACGCAGTTTTCTACGTATTATACGCAGCCAGGAAGGAAATTGGTTTTATTTTGAAAAATTAAAAAATTATTTTCAAAACTTTCTGCGTATTTTACGCAGCTTTCTGCGTATTATACGCAGACAGTTTTGAAAAACATGATTTTTTTGAAAAAAAAATTAAAAAAATATTTCCAGTGCTGTCTGCGTATTTTACGCAGGTTTCTGCGTATACGCAGCCAGTACAGAAAAGTCATTTTTTTAAAAAAAAATTGCAATTTCACCCTTTGTCTGCGTAAAATACGCATTTCTGCGTATTATACGCAGACAGCAGATGAAATTGCAAATTTTTTTATCTTTTTGATCACCCCAGTACCCCTGTGTGGGTAAAATATGCAACATATACGTATTATACGCACAAAATAAGCAGTTTTTTACCATTTTTAGCCAGGGGCATTTTTGTAATTTTGGCACTTAGGGTTTCAATGGGGAGGTCCGGCAATGGGAAGCCATTGTTGGCTTCAAGCTTTCTCTCTCTACCTCCATTCCTCTCTAGCACCAACACACCAATTTTTCAAAAGTGCCCGGAATAAAAAATCGAAGGCATTTTTGGAATCCCCTCGTCGCAAGGAGCACGGAACTCTTCTCGGTTTTCAGAAATTCGAACCGAGCTAGTGTGGGGGTGGAAGGAAAGTGAAGGGTGTTCTTGAGGAAAAATCTCAGATTTGTGGAGTTTGAAGCAAAACCCGAAAATTTCGCAGAAGGAAAGGTTGAAGAGGAGCAAGAAAGCTACGTGTGGGTGTGCCCGAAATTTCATTCCGGCGAAGTCGACTTTTCCGGCGACTTTCCGGCGACTTTTCCGGCGATAACTC
Organism: Linanthus parryae; assembly: GCA_023055425.1. Taxonomy (NCBI): domain Eukaryota; kingdom Viridiplantae; phylum Streptophyta; class Magnoliopsida; order Ericales; family Polemoniaceae; genus Linanthus; species Linanthus parryae. The sequence continues at coordinate 123,914,389 of JALGPY010000003.1, read as the reverse complement.
TGCCGGATTCTGCACTTCACCCCCTTTGTGGTAAGGTCCAACTTTCTTCCCTCGCTTTATTTTTTTTCCGTTTTAAGCACGACCCGTAGGCGGGTCATAATTTCTGAAATTTTTCTCGGTTTCCGTGCCGTGTGGACCTCTGGTAGATCTTAGGGGGCTTATTGCTGAGACGCACGAATTCACGCGCACGTACTCTAGATTTTTGTTTCTGCTCATTTTTTCATATTTGCCATGGATTTGGTCAAACCGGTCGTAGACCCGAACCGTGGGCATGAGCCAATTGATATCCCTGCCAGAGACATTAGGCCGCATTACTTTGATAGTTATCGTTTTGTGACCCACCAAGCCCATACCTATTATCTGACGGTTAAGAAGCCGAACTATAGGTTGGCTAAGGATGCCTATTCAGATGGTGAATTTTGCCGGTCGAGCAGACATTTTTGGCACTTCACTAGCTGGATTTGAGGGTACGTCGAGTTCCACTTTGACTAGGGAGTTCTTTTGCAACCTAATGCATGCTGGCGATGCCGAAAACACTGACACGCGGTGGGTCTATTGCCGTCGTGACTATATCCTGCTGACCCCCGACTCTATTAGGCAGGCTTACGGATTACACCATCCCAAGAGCCGTGTGCATACCAGTTAGCTATGAACGACCCTCCGTCGGCTGGGGAAATTTTAAGGGTCCTGTCAGGTGGAGCCGCGGGGGCCCACTTTGAGGAGGAAGGAAACGTAGGGCTGAAACTGCATTCTGGATTTTTGTGCAAACCTGCCAGATGGTGGGCTGAGTGGGTGGTGAACCGCATAGTGGGGATCCAGCACTTTATGTACCTAGATAATGAGTCGACCCTTATCGTGTATTGTCTTATGATGCGGAGGCGGATTGATATCGCCCAGCTTACTTGGGCCTATATTCAGGAGAGGAACGTCGCTGCGAGCCAGAAGGGACTCGGGTATAGCAACCTGATTATCCAACTGGCTCGTATCTATCGGATTCCCATCACAGAGCACGAGGGTGACTGGCTGCCTCCTATTCTTAAGTCCTATAGGAAGATTAGAGGGGGAGGTCCGGGACCGAATGACCCAGTCATATACCTTGATGCAAACCCTATGGAGGAGGACGAGCCTGCCCCTGCCCCTGCCCCTAGGAGGCGATCGACCCAGGATAGACCTAGTCGGTGGACGGGAGCGTCTACACTTAGGCGTTCCCGGTCCACCCATGACCACGGGGAGTCAAGCCAGAGAGCCGGGCCGAGTCAGAGAGCTAGACCTAGTACGAGAGGTACGACCGGTCCACCGCCACTTTCGGTCATGAACCGTAGGTTGGCCCGAGTTGAGGAGGGGATTGAGGGCTGCCGTGCTGACCAGGAGTCTTTTAGTGAGAAGGTGCTTAACAAGATAGGGAAAGTTTTCCGTTACCTAAAGCACCTCAAAAAGACCCAGAAGAAGATAGCCAAAGACCATGGCGATGCTATTACTGCTCTCCGAGAGGAGCAGCGAGAGGCAGCCCGCCATGCGGGCCGAGAGGTGCCATTGCCCATCATTTTCCCTCCATCCTATTCCAGTGACTACACTACCAGCTGGTCAGACGAGGCGAGCTCGAGTGAGCATGCCAGCTCCGGCGCCACTGCCACCTAGCAGTCGGTCAGGATCCCGGACACAGTCCCGACAGTCATCGAGCTCACGGTCACGCCAGTCGTCGAGCTCACACCCACGACAGTCTAGTAGTGCCAGATTCAGGCAGACCAGCAGCTCACACAGCAGCATGTCCGGTTCATCCGAGACCGGGTCAGACCCGCCGTATAGTCCAGACGAGTCAATGCCATGAGGGCATGCCACCTCTTAGTGTGGGGTTGGGAGTTGTGTCTGCATTAACCCGGTCTGCACATTTTTTCATATTTATTTGCAGTTTTTATTTTATTTTTTGAGTCTGCATATTTTCGTTATTTGAGTCAACCCACCACATCATTCTGACCTTGCATTGTGTATATCTAAAAAAGAAAACATAAACTTGGAAGAAATCAAGGTTAAATCCTTTGACAGAAAAGAAAGCTTGCACCGAGGTATAATAGATAGGTGAGAGCAAGTGACCCTTGGAAACCGCAAGTAGTTATCACCTGAGCTAAGGATCCGACAAGTTGCCACACCGCCGTCACCTAGGTAGTCGACAAACCGCCCACGGGCGCCGTCACGGTCATCGCATCTTTCGGTGGAGTGACTGGCTATCAAGGGACCTCACGTCCTGTTTCTTACCCCTAGGTCCAACTAGTAAACCCGTTTGAACCCATTTACCCCTTTTTATTCTTAGACACTATAGCCTAGGAAGCCTTCTTTGAGACCTTCATCAGTCGTTAGTTGGCTATTCTACGAGTTATGACGGAGGGAGTGAGTTGGGAGGGTTTTAGATGGGAGCACTTCATGGTATATCAGTTTTGGACAGTTTTGACATTGACACGTTTTTCGAGGGAAGGACAGGGTGAGTTAGCGGCGACAGTGCATTAATTTGCGAAGGTGGATCACTGCATTACATAGTGACCACGGGAGGAGTTAGTCGCGTGCGAGACATCTTTCCGCACACAATGGGGTCCTTGGGTTGTGAGGTTAATTGGTGGTTGTGCCGTTTTTCTACATTTTTGGTGATGAGGAGGTTCGGTGGGACTGCACAGTATTATTCCGACTACAGGATCAGCGCTTCAGGATTAGTGTGGGGGTACTTCATATGAGGACATCTTTCATACCCCACGACGACAGTTCATTTTTTTCTCACTCAGCTTTAGTCAGTTTATTTATTGATATTCATGTATTTATGTGTATATAGAGTCCTATTATTATTATCTTAAAAAAACAAAAAAAAAACAAAAAACAAAAACAAAAAAACGAAAAAAAAAAAAATAAAGAAGAAAAAAAAAGGAAAGAAAATGATCTAGTTTTGCAGTTTTCAGTTATTTATATTATTGAGTCAAAAAGCTGAGTGAGTAGCACAATTTTCGAGACAGTTACACCGCTTCACGTTTGTGGCCGCGAGAATGTCATAACGAGTAGGATCATGCCGTGCCTATAAACATATATATATCCTACCTGTTAGACTTAGAACCTTGATTCGGAAATAGCTCGGATGGTAGGATAACTAGGGATTCGCTCAGGTTGATAACTGTAGATAGTGCTGTCTGGACAAGAAGATCTTAGCCACGTGGCGATCATCCAGCACACCATAATGTGCTTCACACACACTGGATCACCAGCCGTGCTGATCCACGTGGGGGCTGCGAGACAGGGCCCTCGCATACCACCGCACGGGACTTGTAGGGACTTAGTGGTTTGGAGGCTAGAGTAAGTCCTGTCGCGTGCGAGCGACAACCAAACCCGCACGCGACCCCTAGTAACTGCTTTTGAGAGATTTATGGCACGAGCTTCATAGACCCGGTCAAACGCGGTCAACCCCATAACGGTTCCGGTATACACGGATAACGTGCTGTAACGGTCCCTATATACGCGGACGAACATGCCGTTGTGGTTAAGCTGATTAAGTCGCCATTGATGGGCGCATTAACCACACTGCAACGGTCACATTCTCCGTTATATATAGGATCGTTAACCCTTCCATACGGGGACGAACGACCCGAGATACGCGAAAGCTCTGCCAAAATCCTGTCTCTCTCTCTCACAGTACTATCGCCTTACTCTCTCCCTACACACAACCCAACGCTTCCTGTGCCATTTTTATTCTTTGCCCTTGGTGTACACAGAGTTCTCTCTGCCGGATTCTCTTGTACACATTTTGGTGAACCCGACGTGAACTTACCATTGCAAGCAACCATGTCTCATGAAGATGATGTTAGTAACAGATCGCCTTCCACGGAGACCACCTCGGAAGAGGAGGCCCGCCGTACTCCTAACACCACCGGTGAAGCTCCGACGATAGAGGCTTTGGATGCCACCATCCAGAACCAGGCAAAGGCCCTCAAAGCTCAATCTGCACAACTGGAACGGATAATGGCTATTCTGGGAACTCTCGCCCCAAATCCCGCACCAGCCACCACCGTCTCTCAGGGAGGAGGAGCTTCCCCCACTCAAGGATTGGGAGTGTCAACCACACCACCCAATCCTAACCTGCAAACTCCACCAGCAACTACGCTGAAATAACCCGGTATCTCGGTTCAGGGTTAACGCGACAATCGATAACCAAAAGTAGATTATTAACTATGAAATTTACATTTCGGTTAAAGTACATAACAAAATTTCGATATTAAGTACAATCTAAAACAAATCGTGTGTGATCTACTAAGTGATCTGAATTAAGCTAAACTTCTTCATCTCGATCCGCGTTCCCATTCCCCAAACTTGATTGACGACCTGCGGTTTTAAAATGGCAAATGCCGACGCAGTTTTGTAGAAAAATCAGTGAAAACTGAGTAAATACATACTACGACATGTAAAGCAACGAGTGACACGGAAGCATGAGTTGAAACAAATTAGAAGATTTAAATAGTAAAGCTATCATGTTGGAGAATTTGGAACAACTGGAAGTAAACGGGTAACAAAAACATCTCAATTTAATAACATTGAGAAACCACAAGTAGTTCGTAACATAACAAGAGTAAACAAGTTCATTTAAGAGGATATCTTAGTTCATGAGTAGCCAAGGCATATCGAATCATTTCAATTGATTAGGGCAATCCAGAGCCACAAACAACATTAATAAAGTAGTCAATTTTTTATTTCGACTTCAATCAACAGTTTAATTTAGCTGAGGCGTGTCAAGAGCCACCAGCAGGATCGATGTAAACAGAGGGATCACGAAATAATCACTAAGGATTCCTTCTAGGGTCTATCAAACCCTATTTCACCCGAGCGTTAAGGGAGCCCATTCGTCAACCCCGCTCACAACATTAGCTAAAAGGCCTTAAGTGTCGACACCCCTATACCGTAGTGACCCTTATAAGTATAAGTAGAACTCTATAGCTCTATAAACCCCTTGGCCTCAATATCTTGATACATTTTGGCTCATCGGGGGCGGATTTTTGAACATTGACGTTCTATCCAATAATAAGAAGCATTACTTCAATGGTCATAGCCATAAGAAAATGGAGGATCGCTTGACGCCTCCCATTAATAACAGTACTCTGTACATCGTCCTAAGTCTATTAGAGGTATTTTATTTCTTCTCTTTCACATAACCAGAATCAGGATATCAACAATTCACAAGTAATTTCGGATAGTTCTCAAAGGAGATGAATAAAATAGTTTAACAACTTCCGAATGGAAAACATGCATTCTCATACTATTTCATTTAACAAACATTCATTTGAAACATCAAGCACTTACGCAGATTTTGATATGAAAAGGTCGTACATATGTACTTACCACTGAGATGAAGCACAACCAAACTCAAGAAACTAAGCCTAGCACTCCGACGACAACATCTCTCTCCTACGAGGTCGATGTCTACAATCACGCGTATAACGTACTCGTTACAACTAAATTACACAGGCATAATACAAATGCAAAACTACATGCCAAGTAGTCCTATATGTAACCAATGCACATATAATGATGTTCACTTATCAAAATAAATCAAACAATACACTTAGAATTTCAAAAATTAAAGTTTTCCAAAAAAATGTGAAACTACAATTCTGGACAGAATTGTAGCTCTGAATTTGGAGTCATATTTACCATATCAAATCATCTCCTAAAATCTTGAAATTAATGTATGGTGAACCTATATGTGTCTACTTTCAGAAACATCAAGAAAATCATCAATAGCTATTATAAAACTCAAGTTACAAAAATAACAAACACTGCTATGCAGAGACAAGTTTGGAAGAAAGTTTAAACTTTGAAGAACAATTACTACTACTTGGAGAATAGGAAAAATGCCCATATTCTCCAGGATGAATCCCTTATGTGTCTAGTTTCATCACAATAATTATTTGGTGCAATAAGTTTCTGGAAAAGATATTTTTAACAAAAATGGTAAAACTTGTCCAAAAACAGAGTTTCAGAAAACATGCAACTTAGAATGAGCATATCTCCCTAACCAAAAAGGCTATGGAGTTGAATTTTCTTTCAAAATGAACCTCTATGAGTATAGTTTCAGAATATGAAAGATTTAAAAATTCCACAGAGACAAAATTCAGAGATAATGTACGTTTTCAAAAACTGGTCAGATTGTATAAATGTGCAATTTTCACCTAGAGCACTCAAAACATGATCAAATCAATTATATGAAACATGCAACTTATGGAGACTTGATTTTCATACAAATTACATCATTTTAGGCATTAATTAAGACCTTTACATGCTCTTGACACAAATGATCAAAACCCTCTTGGGTAACAATGCAAGGAAGATGACATTCACAACATGCATGTGGGTTCTAGTGTGGGTTTCATGAAATAGTCAAAAATTTGGAGTCAAACACATGATCTAACAATGTAAATGAAGAACCAAGCATGGAGGTGAAGAAAACTAAGATGAAATTTCATCAATCAAAGCAAAAGATTGACATGCATGAATGAATTGAAGAGTAGAAGAATTTTTACCCCAAGAATAAAGATGATGGTGACGAAAAGAGTGAATTGGGCCTTCAATTTATGAGTAGAATGGTGAAATGACTCCCCTCCATAGTTGTTTAAAGCTTGGAATCAAATTTTTCATGCTTTGGATGCTAGGAAATTAAGTTTTCATGGTGTTTTTGCGAGGTCAACTCCCAAAAACGGGATGAAATTTGGGGAGAGAGAATAGAGCATGTATGAGTGTTCTTCAATAGAGGAATTGAGTAGTGAAGAAGATGGTGGTGATGCATAGGATGTGAGAGTTATTGTAGGTGAGAAAAGAGTGATGGTGTGAACATGATGGGGGTTAATAATCATACAATGGAATATACATAATAAGTAATGGTAGTAATTTTTTTATTTGAGAGTTGACTTGCATGTGAGTGGAAGAGGAGCTTTAATGGAATAAAAGTCTCATAACAAGATAGTTGGGGTAGGAATTGGATTACCAAGAAATGAGGGTTGACATGCAAATACTAAAAATTTAGGATAACTACAAAATTTCATACGCAAGAGGGGTAGAAATAGAAGATACCAAAAATTAAGTGGTAAAATGTATTTTTCAATAAACAGCTAACGCATAAAAGTTAATTTTCATAAGTTATAAAATTGACAAATAATTGTTCCAAATAAAATCACTCTGTTAGTAAATGTCAACATTAAGTTTTTAAAAATTTACAAGTATCTCCCAAGTATATAAAATGAGTTTCATATCATATTATCCAAGTTTACAAAAACTACAAAATAACCTCAAAATAAATTTCTATATGACACCATTATACTTTAAAACTAAGAAGTCTAGAAAAAATTTGAAATATAAATTTCTCAAAATTTCCAAATATTTTTCTAAAATGACCAAATAACGCCTGACTTAAATACGGGGTATTACATTATATCCCCCTTAAAATGAAGCTTCGTCCCCGAAGCTTAAGTTTTTTTTTTTTTTTTTTAACTACGACATGCTTCACGAGAATGCAACTAATGCACGTGAGAGTTGTATGCAATGCAAGGCTAATGCATATGCAACACTTTAATTAACGGGAATCGCGCTCTCGGTCGGTTACATCCCCACTCCCTCGTATTATACTAGAGATTCAAATACAATTAGCTCAAGTAGAAGGTCGGCACCGAATTTCGAAAGGTCTAGACGAACACACAAGTTACCACGTTTAGAAAGCCAATTCGACAATTTTCTAGCGTTTAAACAAATCTTGAAATTTATAGACACAAAATATTTTGATCGCAACTAACATGTCATTTTACTTGGCTCATCCGCGTTAAAAATATTTTCTTACCTTTATAGGATAAGACACACCAATCACCTAAAGTGTTCCACGCATACGAGGGAGAAAAGAACACTATGTGTCGTCACACAATGTGTCTATCCATCACAACTCGAATGTGTTTCAAATGTTACAACTTAGTCTACACAGCGGGTACAACTCATAGTATCGTCGTACTAAGAGTCACGCCAGCGGACTGCTAAACAAAGTGGTCAACATCACTTGGCATTTGGTATCTCGACCCCCAACATTTTTTTATTTTCTTTCAAAACTATTTTTTTTTCTTGGGTCAAAATTTTCTAATTTTGGAAACGACCAAGTCGAATTAACTCAAAATGAAAGATAACAAGGTATTATCTTAAAAGTCGTCGCCCGTAGGTATGAAAAGATGATGGTTCTCGCTACGCGGTTACTCATAAATGTTCTGAATTGTTCCAGCTCTTTTGCTCATTGATTTTCTTGGTGTTTCTGAAAGTAGACACATGTAGGTTCATCATACTTTAATTTAAAAATTTATGAGATGATTTGATATGGTAATTATGGATCCAAATTCAGAGCTACAATTCTGTCCAGAATTGTAGTTTCATATTTTTTAGAAAACTTGATTTTTTTGAACTTCTAGGTGATTTGTTAGACTTGTTTTGATAATTAAACATCATTATATGTGCATTAGTTAAATTTAGGACTATGTACATGTAGGTTTGCATTTTTATTATGTATGTGTAAATTGGTTATAACGAGTACGTCATACGTGTGATTGTAGACATCGACCCCGTAGGAGAGAGCGGTTGTCGTCGGAGTGCTAGACTTAGTTTCTTGATATTGATTGTGCTTCATCTCAGTGGTAAGTACATATGTACGACCTTTTCATATCAAATGTGCGCATGTGTTTGATTTTCCAAATGAATACTTGTTATATGAAAAAGGTATGAGAATGCATGTTTTTCCACTCGAATGTTGTTAAACTATTTTATTCATCTCCTTTGAGAACTCTCGGAAATTAGTTGTGAAATGTTGATGTTCTGATTATGTTTATGTGAAAGAGAAGAAATAAAATACATCTAATAGACTTAGGACGATGTACAGAGTACTGTTATTAATGGGAGGCGTCAAGCGATCCTCCATTTTCTTATGGCTAAGACCATTGAAGCAATGCTTCTTATTATTGGATAGAACGTCAATGTTCACAAATCCGCCCCCGATGAGCCAAAATGTATCAATATATTGAGGCCAAGGGGTTTATAGAGCTATAGAGTGCTACTTATACTTGTAAGGGTCACTACGGTATTGGGGTGTCGACACTTAAGGCCTTTTAGCTAATGATGGTTAGCTATAGGACCTTAAGTGTCGACACCCCTATACCGCAGTGACCTACGTCAGTATAGGTAGTACTCTATAGTTTCCACGCCTTATAAAACTCATATAGGGTAGGGTATGAAACCCAATGAGGGATCGCTTGTAAGCGTCCTTGGCCATAGTGGCCTTCACGCACATCATCCGTACATCGCCCCATATCCATTATAATTCATTAAATCCAAGTTTTCAGTTTGTTTCCAGGATAAACAATCTTTTCAAAATTTGTCTTGATAAAAGTATACTAAGATAGGTCGGGTAACATTTAAAGGGTGACGCATGATATGTCACAATTCATGATAACTCACGCCAAATCATATTTTGAAAGTTGAAGACATTGCACATATGTACTTACTTGGAAAATGGAGAGAGAGATTTCAACACAAGCTGCACGGAACTTAGTAGTAGGGGTCCTCGACGAACTCTCCTCCTACGAACTCGGAATCTACAATATCACATAATCCTATATTAACACATATCCATCCATACAACAATTTTCATATAAAGAGTCCTATATGAATGCAAATGCAATTCCCCACATAATCCCCAAAACAAGTTATTTATTTAGAAAAAGTATATGTATATATATATATATATATTTTTTATAAAAGAATAGTAGTTTATAAGCATAACCGCTAAAACTAAAATAAAGAATAACCGTAATCTTTTAGAAAATTTCTTAACTTCTTTTTATATATACGTGTTAAAAGAAACATATTAAAAGCTCGCACATCCTTCCCTAAATTGGGTTCACCTAAAAGTTATTAATTATGACAAATGTCATTTTATTTCTGAAACATGGAACCCCACGTTTTTTTTAAAAAAAAATATATACATATATATGTACACTATAAAAGAATGAGAAAGTGAGGTAAATAAATAAGTGAACAAATAACCAATATATATATATATATATGTATATGAAACATACATTATTCATACTGTTACTACAATGTATACTAGTACTATGTATAAGATACTACATGCTACTTCCACAAGTACTAATACTATGACTATACTGCTAACACTACTATATTAAAATATTATACTACTACTAGTACCTCCCCTACAAGTCTACAACTAACAGAACCCAAAACAAACCTCTGTTTCTTTCTTTGTTCCTTCCTCCTCACCCCCGTTTTTCTTCATTTACACCCACACTCATAGAGACACACACGACACACAGAAATTACACACACACTCTTACATGTATATGTATATGTATGAATAAGCAGGGAAGAAAATGAAGAAGACTTTAGAAGGGTGGAGTTACCGATCAGAAAACAGGGAGACGGCGATGTCCCAAGAGGTCCTTTTTATATTGCATCGTGACCTCTCTGTGGACATATGTTACCCGCTGGGTTTTCATGCCTCAGCCAAACTAAATAAATGAATGTGGTACTCTTTTATATCCGGCTTATTTCCAAGGTCCTCTCAATCATGTTTTTATACTCGCGTTATCTTAAAGATTCTTTTTATATTCATGTTTGTTCTAGCCAAAAACTCTTGTTTTACTCATTGTAGTATGTTCTTACTTAATTTTTACTAATTAAAATTTTTCTGCGGTCGGCTTTCGCTATTTCAAAACCCGCAGGTCAAGAATAAGCTAGCTGGGGTGGAAACGCGCACGAGCTAAGGAGTAGTACCACGCTAGCAAACAAGTAGTAGTTGTTTCATTTGGTTTATGACATGTTTGAATTTCTGTTGAATAATGTAAGGAGGGTTTCTCCTTTACTTTTATTTCAATAAAGCACTTTTGGATTTCGTTATGTTGTACTAGCGAGGAACCGTAGGTTCCCGGGTTGTTTCAGTTATGAAAGATTTAAAAATTCCACAGAGACAAAATTCAAAGATAATGTACGTTTTTCAAAAACTGGTTAGATTGTATAAATGTGCAATTTTCACCTAGAGCACTCAAAACATGATCAAATCAATTATATGAAACATGCAACTTATGGAGACTTGATTTTCACACAAATTATATCATTTTAGGCATTAATTAAGACCTTTACATGCTCTTGACACAAATGATCAAAACCTTCTTGGGTAACAATGCAAGGAAGATGACATTCACAACATGCATGTGGGTTCTAGTGTGGGTTTCATGAAATAGTCAGAAATTTGGAGTCAAACACATGATCTAACAATGTAAATGAAGAACCAAGCATGGAGATGAAGAAAACTAAGATGAAATTTCATCAATCAAAGCAAAAGATTGACATGCATGAATGAATTGAAGACTAGAAGAATTGTTACCCCAAGAATAAAGATGATGGCGAGGAAAAGAGTGAATTGGGTCTTCAATTTATGAGTAGAATGGTGAAATGACTCCCCTCCATAGTTGTTTAAAGCTTGGAATCTTTCATGCTTTGGATGCTAGGAAATGAAGTTTTCATGGTATTTTTGTGAGGTCAACTCCCAAAAACGGGATGAAATTTGGGGAGAGAGAATAGAGCATGTATGAGTGTTCTTCAATAGAGGAATTGAGTAGTGAAGAAGATGGTGGTGATGCATAGGATGTGAGAGTTATTGTAGGTGAGAAAAGAGTGATGGTGTGAACATGATGGGGGTTAATAATCATACAATGGAATATACATAATAAGTAATGGTAGTAGTTTTTTTATTTGAGAGTTGACTTGCATGTGAGTGGAAGAGGAGCTTTAATGGAATAAAAGTCTCATAACAAGATAGTTGGGGTAGGAATTGGATTACCAAGAGAATGAGGGTTGACATGAAAATACTAGAAATTTAGGATAACTACAAAATTTCATATGCAAGAGGGGTAGAAATAGAAGATACTAAAATTAAGTGGTAAAATGTATTTTTCAATAAACAGCTAACGCATAAAAGTTAATTTTCATAAATTATAAAATTGCCAAATAATTGTTCCAAATAAAATCACTCTGTTAGTAAATGTCAACATCAAATTTTTAAAAAATTTACAAGTATCTCCCAAGTATATAAAATGAGTTTCATATCATATTATCCAAGTTTACAAAAACTACAAAATAACCTCAAAATAAATTTCTATATGACACCATTATACTTTAAAACTAAGAAGTCTAGAAAAAATTTGAAATATAAATTTCTCAAAATTTCCAAATATTTTAATAAAATGACCAAATAACGCCTGACTTAAATACGGGGTATTACATACGCAGTTACCCTCAATTCAGGGGTCAACAGCTCAAATGTTGCCTCTTGCTACTCACACTCCTCAACCTCCAATTTTGGTACCTAATCCGGTCTCACAATACCCCTTGCCCCCTCCATCGGCAACGTGGGGCAACGTGAACTCACAATATGTTCCTAGCGCTCCCGCGACATATGTGTCGCCTCTGCCTGCGGCAACCCCTCCTCCTGCTGCTGAGGGAAGTGCTCCGGAGTGTATGACGTCGCTGCAACGGCGCATAGAAACCATTCTGGCTCACCAATCGTTCGCGGACACCATTATCCCGAAGCTTGACAACGATCCACCTACTCCACGGGAGATCTACCTCATGCCTAACCCTGCCGGGTACAAAGCTCCTAAATGGGACAAGTTCGAAGATGTCAATGGGAACACCCATGAGCATGTCATGCGCTTCATTGATGTAATGGGGCCGTACGGGGCTGACTCTAAGCTGCTGATGCGCGAGTTCCCGAAATCCTTGGGGAACGTGGCCTACAAGTGGTACAGGACGTTGGAGGCCGGATCTGTAAAGACCTGGGACGATATGGTTCAGAAGTTTTACACTAAGTTCTTCCACATGGAAGAAAAGGTGACAATGATTCATCTTTCGCGGATGTACCAGAAGCGCGAGGAGGATGGAGTGACGTTCATCAAGAAGTTCAGGGCCAAGTCCTTGGAATGCAAAGATGTGATACTCGAAAGCAGACTCGTGGAGATATGCCTGCAATGCATGCGAGACGAGTATAAAGGTAGGATTATCAACCTGCAAACACCTACATTTTCGAAGCTGATCGAATGCACAAAGAATATTGAGCCTATAGTGGAGAGGCAGAAAAAGAGGAACGCCCCTGAGAGATTCCCGAGCGGGACCACTTTCAAAATTAGGAGGTTCAGCTACACGAGAGGACGTGAGGCTGAAATGAACACGGTCTCGCCCCAAAAGCAGCCAAAGGTAGTGAACTTCGATGCGCCACCTCTGCCATGTTCGGTAGAGGAAGCGAGCGACCTGTGCAGACAATGGCGTAAGGATGGTGTCCTGCCGCCGCTCGAAAGGGAACCCTCCAAGGAGATGGTGAGGGATCCGAAGTGGTGCGAATGTCACGGGAAGGTCATGCACCCCACGGCTGACTGCAAGAATCTCAGAATCATGGTTAGCCAAAAGATGAAAAATGGCGAATTGATTGTCAGCGATCAAAGGCAGGACGTGCGAAACAATCCACTGCCTGCCCATGCGGAGCAAGAGCCGAACCTCGCACGGGAATCATTTCATTCTCACCGCGACCGAGTTGTTCACCAAGTGGGTAGAAGCAATACCACTAAAGACAGCAAATGCGCTAGCCGTGGTTCATTTCATCCAAGAGAACATCATATGCAGGTTCGGAATTCCAAACACCATTCTCTCGGATAATGGCACTCCCTTTGTTATAAGGCAGGTAGCTGCGAAACTAGCAAAGTACAGCATAAGGCAGATATGTTCTACTCCTTACTATCCGAAGGGGAATGGTCAAGCGGAAGCAACCAACAAGACTTTTCTAAGAATCTTGAGCAAGATGGTGGCGGATGACCACAAGAAATGGGTTGATTCTTTGAACATAGCCTTGTGGGCCTATCGGACTTCTCCAAGGACGCCCACAGGAGTCTCGCCATTTCTTTTATGCTATGGGGCTGAAGTTGTAGTACCTGCGGAGGTGAAGGTCAAATCCGCGAGACTGGCTTTCCATGCATTATACGACAATCAACGCGATCATGACTTGGTCCTGTTAGAATAGAAGCGGGAGCAAGCTAAAAGGACTAACAAGCGATACCAAGAAAGGATCGCTCGCGCGTACAACAAAACAGTCCAACGTCGAGATTTCGCAGTTGGAGATTTGGTCTTGCGCGCGTCGGACCACTGCATGCGAGAGGCGGCTCATCTAAAATTCGCAGCCAACTGGGAAGGACCCTTCGAAGTCACAGAATTCTTTGATAGTGGCTACTGCAACATACAAAGGCTAAATGGGACGACCTCAACCCCAAGCTCAGTCAACATGCGCTGGATTAAGAAGTATTATCCTTAACTTCTCTCATAATGTGCGTTAGATTACAACGTCTGCTTTATGCTCTGTATTGCTAAATCTCGTGCATCTTCTCTCCCATACGAGGGAATTGTAATCTCATCTCTCCCATATGAGAGTATTTCATAATAAAAAGACTTCTCCCAAATGGGAAGAACTTTATGATTTCAGCTGTCTTTATTGCTTTGTTTATTTCATCATTTCTCAATAGCAAAAGCCCATCCGCCGCAATGGCAGCATTATGAAAGTATGATCTTAAGTGATCTTTAAGCCTATCTGCCATGATAGCAGCACTATGATCTTAAGTGATCTTTTAAGCCTATCTGCCGTGATAGCAGCACTGCGATCTTAAGTGATCTTTTAAGCCTATCTGCCACGATAGCAGCCTATGCGAATATGATCTTAAGTGATCTTCAAGCCTATCCGTCGAGATAGCAGCCTATGCGAATACGATCCTAAGTGATCTTTTAAGCTTATCTGCCATGATAGCAACCTATGCGAGTATGATATTAAGTGATCTTTTAAGCCTATCTGCCACGATAGCAGCCTATGCGAATATGAACTTAAGTGATCTTCAAGCCTATCCGCCGTGATAGCAGCCTATGCGAATACGATCCTAAGTGATCTTTTAAGCCTATCTGCCATGATAGCAGCCTATGCGAGTATGATCTTAAGTGATCTTTTAAGCCTGTCTGCCATGATATCAGCACTATGCAAGTATGATCTTAAGTGATCTCCAAAGCCTATCTGTCAAGATAGCAACCGTACTAGAATCCTAAACGATTCTCAAGCCTATCTGCCAAGATAGCAAAGCTATGCAAATGCGATCTCAAACGATCTAAAAACTCATATGCTCAGGCAACAGTTGTCATAAGTGAGTCTCAACCTGCGAATCTATCCGCTGGATAGCAAATCGTAGCGATAACAAAATGCGAATCTGAAACTATAGAAAAGCTTGCCAATATGCATGCGAAAATTGCAACAAGAACAGCAAATTAAACAAAGCGATTTATTATTATGAGTCAAAATGACTTACAAATTATCTGTCTAGATAAGCAGCTTACAAGCGGAAAAGCTCAAGACCGAGCTAGTTACACAGCCAACATGGCTTACAATGCATCTAAATAACAGCCTACAAGCGGAAGTTACACATCGGGGGAATCCTTACTAAAAGAGGGTTGACCTACTGGTCCTAACAAAAGCTATGTTATACAATGATCTGCGACCAAATATCTGTATCAAGTAGGATGTTCCTATAAGACGAACGACCTACTAACGCTACAAGATCTATGCGACGCTATGTTCAAGATCCCAGGATCTGAAAAGGCCTCTGTCTGATCAACACCCCAAGAGATGTTCCTGAGGAACCACATGTTCCAGCGAAGGACAGGCAAACAGCAACTCCTAGGGAAAGAGGCTCCTTGTCCACGGAGACGAGCACAATGGCTCGCCACCCCGAGTTCAAGAACATGGTGGCGAATGATCATCCTCCGGGAAAGCTAGAGGAGAAATTCGCCGTTCATCACGAATCGGTAGCAAGGTCAGTACGGCGCTGCACCTCGCCGGGAGGCGGCCGGAAATATGACCTGCAAGCATAATAGACGAAGAAAATTCTTCGAGCAAGCATGACAGATTATGTGCTTCTTCTTTATGATGGTTATGAAGATCAATAAGCCAAGTAAAGAAGATCTTGGAAGCTATTTCTAAGGCACAAAGCACAAACTCAAGTTTCACAACTTCAAGTTGCCATGAATCAAAGAGAGATAAGCATTGAAGCCAGCAGTCATAGGGACTCATGGCAAGCCACATTTTAGGATGAAAGACCCAAGCAGTGGAAGGCAGGGTTTATATAGACCCAACGGAGACCCTTCAAATCTCTAGCTGAGTCAGCAAAGCTTGGAAAAGGGGTAAGCATCAATCACTTACGCCTTGAAGAGAGGTAACATTCAATTACCCTACTAAAGGCTACGACGATTCAGTTGCGTATCTTAATTAATGACGGAAGGTCATGATACGGATGGACTTCCCAAGGAAAGCGTGTTTATCTGATAAGCAATTAGCGCGAAAATCAAGGCAGAATATCAATAGCTGACGTCATAATTGATATGCACAGAGATATTCAAGCAAATCCCGGGAAGGGCAAAACAGGCATTCAAATTCTTTTTGAAAAAAAAAATAGGGGGGAGAAACCCTAGCAACATTACAGTAATGTTTTCCCTAAAAAAAACATTACAGTAATGTTTTAGCATTTTGTTCAACACAAATTTGTTATTGTTCAAAATAAGCCTTTGACCAGGGAGTCATCAGGAGTAAACTGACGTGACAAGTTTGCCACTTGCTCCACTTCTTGCTTCAATCGCTCGTAGTTGGCGCTCATTTCATGAAAGAGCTTCACAGCCTCTTCAGCCTTCTGATTTTGCTGCTCCACCTTCTGCTCCTCAGCTGCGAGGTTATGGAAGCCGCGCTTCAAATTCACGTCCGCGCGAATCTGGGTGACTCTTTTGATAAGATACCCAAAACCCAGCTTGCCTTGAACTTTGGCGTGAAGGTTTTGACACATGCCGAAAAGCAACTCCGCTCTCTGAGGAGAAATGGTCGCAGGTGTGGCCGCAGATAGTTGCTCCAAAATCCAGATGGCTTCGGTCAAAAACAGCCTTCTGTCGAAAGGCCCTATCTCCAGAGACCTCACAAATGATTGAGGATAGGAGAGACGCATCCAAACCAGCCAGTCCACGTCAGCTTGCTTCAACCCTAAGCAATGTTAAACCAAGTTAGTTATCGAACTTGTACATGAAGAATGCGAGATGCGAACAACAATCACAACATACCAGTTCCTTCAAGGATCTCGCGCAAAGAAGGAATGCGCATTGCCGGGGCCGCTGAAGACTGTCCTCGCTCCATTGCCCTCCTGTCAGCTGCGAGCTCTAACTCCTCATAGCTGGCAGGAAGGGTATAAGCCGCACCAGGCGCGATTGCAGCTCCGACCTGCGAACTCCAAAAGTTCCACGTAGGAAGAATCACTGCAGGCTCAGTCCTCGCCGGAGGCACGGCAGTGGTAGAAGTTGCAGTCTGATTAGGGATGCCTTCAGATGCGAGAGCATCAGCAGCATCTGCTTCTGTTTCCTCAGCAGCAGCATTGACATCTTCCTCCATCAACACGGTGTCAGCTTCGGCATCATCAGAAACTTCAATGATGTCCTCGAAGGGCTCTCCCTCATACTCAGCAGCTGCGACGGGTTTCTCAGTATGAGAACTTGGCACAGGGACATAGGATGCAGAAGGATGATTCCTTTGTCCCAGCATGGCTTCATCAGCATTACCTGCGACACAAGACAAGACGATGTGAGGTAACTTGTGTTAAATAATACTTTATTATCATTTTAATGAGCCAAGAGTTAGCACCTCCACGCGAGGGTGGGATTGCAGCATCTGCGTCGTAGGCTAAGGACGCGGAACCATGGCCTATTAATGTATCTTCATTAAGTATATCTTTAAGATGAGCATGACCTGGGGCGCAAAGGAAAAGGACATGGTAATGTTTGGGATATTAAGCCTAATTCACAAATGTCGTTCAAATGATTACTTGAAGGCTCGCCGCACTTGCTTACTAGCCAGCGGCGAATGTCAGCTTTTGATAAACCATGCTTTAATGCACCAACAATCACATCTCGGTAAGTTACTGCGAGATTAAAAATCTCACCTTCGTTACCGCCTCCAATTTCTTCGAAGTCCGCTTGGATTTACTCTAGAGCGGCCGCATCTTCTTCTGGAGCCGCATCCTCCACGTAAATTTCAGGAGCTGCCTCTTCTGGAACCGCATTTCCCTCATTGGTTGGACGCACTAAGTCGTCGACGTGTTGCTCTTCTAGGCTCCTTTTCTTACGCGTTCAAGCTCCTCTTCTTCTCGCTTCCTTCTTCTCTCGGCAGCCTCCACAGCTGTTCTCCTGGACTCGGCAAGGATGTCCTCGTTTATGGGTTCGTTGGAAACGCCAGAGTGAGAACCCCTCTTCTGCCTCTTGGCCAAAAGGCCACTGATGGTCTCATCATCATCATCTACAAAAGAACGAATTTGTCAATTAAGACTGCGAAAGTTAAGGCAATGAGAAGAGAAGTACGATGGGATACCTCCCGATTCTTCATTTTGTATCTCGTCTCTCTCTCCTTCTCTGACATCCTCAAGTCTTTCTTCTTCTTCATCACCATCCTGTTCTCTCGCCTCTCTTCCCTCCTCCTCCTCTTCTTCCTGATCAAATGGAACAAAAGTCTCCATTGCGAGCTCTTTCCGTGCCTTGCTTGGCATGAGACCTTTACCTTTGTCCCTGGAAGCATGGGACCTTGCAGGAGGAGAGGTTGGAGCACTCCTGGGGGAAGAGATGGTGACTACCCTTTGCCTTGATCTCTTTTCCCGTGGTGCAACGGTCGCTGGGGGAGACGGATCATCCCTGGGTGGAGGCAAAGCTGGAGCATTGTCTATCAACGAATCAGCAAAAGCATCCATGACCTCGCGAATTTTGGCCTCGACTGCAGGAGCCATTCTCAATTCCAGTCGAACTGGTTCCCCCTGCCTTCTCGCAGCAACAATGGTGGTGACCAGCGATTTGGAACGCTCACCAGATGCGAACCTCCTCACATAGCACTACAGCAGAAAGTGCTTAGCACATGTAAGAGAGATTGTTTACCTTGGCGAAAGTTTCGCTGTATCTGATGACATGCGAATCACCTTTCTTAACCGCGGCCATCTTCTCGTCAAGAATGGTGAAGGGACACAAGTGATTTTCATGATCCAGCAACGAATAGCAGCCATATTCAGACTCGTCCAGGCTACAGTTGGGGCGGAAAGGGAAAGAATTCCTCTTGTTCACAGGAGCTTTGCTTGGCCGAGGGGTCGACTGCGTCTCAAACCTGGTCTGCTGGGTATTAGAATAAGCGACCCAGTTCCTGGAATAGCCACCTTCGCGGTTGCCTGGGGGTTGCTCGAAGGGAAGATTTCTCCTTAAGATTGTTTTACACTCCCCAGACAGTAATCGCTTGTAGCAGCCTCTTATGATAGACTGTGGCCAGATTGATGGTGCTACCGCGTCGAAGCCAAACTGGTGAGAAACGCGAGTAGGATCAACATCCACGGTGATTCTCTCGTACCTAGGGGTGAGCTCGCGAACATGCTCCGTAAGAGGAGGAAGAGAGCCTCTCAGACACCAGCAGAAGAATTCGCGATAGCGCTCGTGGAAATGCTCCCCGCCCTCGAAAAGGAGCTCTTCCGAGAAAGCAACAGCCTTGGAAGGATACAGTTTTGGGAACCATCGCACATTCTCAATGCGCGTGGCATAAGGCCTGGCTATAAACTCTTCCCGATTGTCGCATATCAGGCTCCAAACGCACTTAGGAAAGTGAGTTCCAAACCACCTCGCAGCCCTGCCGCTATTGCGCTCTTCCTCCGCACCTGGGGGACACCATTTACTGGGCCTAGAAGGAATGGGGGCATAAGAAGGCCACCGCTCGAAGACCCACATAGTCAAGAAGGCAATGTTGACATAGGTCAGCACGTCGAGGCGACCGCGCGAGTCTTTAATTGCTACGACTAGTTGATCTAATCTGTGGTACAGCGTTCCCAAGACTAAGGGCCCAAGTGCGACCTTCTGACCGAGGGTCAGTTTCACAGCAAGAGGAAGAACATGATAAAAGACCCCATCATGCGGATGGCCATCGATCAAATACCTCGACAACCAAGCGCAGAGGAAAGCACATAGGGTCAAGTGATAACCCTTGCCATTCACATAGTTTTTAGCTTTCGGGTTCCGTCTCAAAAGCTTCTTGGTGATACTACTGTTCGCATAATCGCGAAAGAAGTATTGCACTTACTTTTTCCAAGTGTTCTTCGCAGATGTGTCAACCAACTTCCAGTCGGGAAGAAGTTCTGTAGGTGTCCACCGGGTGGAAATTTTCTTCACCTCTGACAAGCACTCCTCCATCTGCTTGTACAAAGCAACATCTGCATCAGTCCTCAAGGGACTCAAAGGATCCACTTCACCCACAGGACACAGATCATACAGCATGTGTACATCTTTGAGAGTGGGGGCAGCCTCGAACTCAGCAAAGTGAAATGTGTTAGTCGCAGGCGAGTAACGAGAGAGAAGGTTTAGAAGCATGGACTGGTCCAGCTTCACGGCAGCACCCTTCATAGCACGGACAGCGAAATATATGCCAGCATTGTTTAAAGCAATGGCATGATTGGTCAGTACATGGTCAATCCACTCATCCATGAAGTCCAATTTATGAACAAACGCTTGAGTGGAAATCGCAGTGTACGGGGAAAAACCATTTTCGACCCCCAATCGAACCACGTCCTTGGAATCGATCAATTCGAGCATGGCCGCGTTAACTGGAGGGGTCAACGTTTGCAATTCGTCAGCAGAAACTGGGATTGGCAGGTTCTTCACCTTAACCCTAGCATGGTAAAAGTTTTGCCACTCAGGTACGGGGCTTTTCTCCATAAGGTCTGGGGGAGATCAGGTATTTCTTCGACCTCCTTAACAAGTTTGGTTCCTTTTGTCTTTGCCATTCCTGCGGAAAAGCAAGAAAAAAGGGGCGAGAAATACACACACTTTAGTTTGAATTTCAAGATTCAGTTCAAGGCATACGAGGATTTATTGGAAGAAAGATGAACAGTCCAGTGTCAATTTTGGGGTCTGAAGCTCAGAATTGTTTGCATTATTGGGGATTTCAGAAACCCTACATTCAAAATCTTTACAATCTGGGGATTAAATCAAGGTTGGATTCAAAGAGCAAGGTCTCCTTCATAGTTTTCAGTGGATAATATGTTTCGGAGAGTCATGGGTTTGCAGATCCAACACAGTTCAAAGCATATATCGGTACATTAAACAAAATTAAACAAGGCCAACCTTGTTTTGGTAAAGTTTACTTGGATGCACACAGTTGAAGAAGACGATTGGCAAGAGAGAATTGATGATTGATTATCTGGATCTGCTCTTGAAGGCTTCCGGGTATCATTCACTTTAAGAGAAAGAAGTGATACTTTGCAACAATGGAGGGCACAGAGTATTTATCCAAAAATAATGAAAGGTTGCGTCCTTTCAGTAGTCGAATCGCAACCGTCACCGTCGAATCGCGCAATCACAGGACAAGCTGACGTCATGCCTAAAACCCTAAAAGACCATACGGCACGACTCTAGGGGTTTAGGTCATAATGGAACGCATGGGGGCTGAATCTGCGTGTATTTGAATTGGTGCGTGGCGGCGACGCGTACGTTGGTTCCTGCGCATGGAAGCCTATCCGGTTGTGAGTCTTCACGCGCAGAAAGGGGGCTAATGTAGATAGTGCTTTCTGGACAAGAAGATCTTAGCCACGTGGCGATCATCCAGCACACCATAATGTGCTCCACACACACAAGATCACCAGCCGTGTTGATCCACGTGGGGGCTGCGAGACAGGGCCCTCGCATACCACCGCACGGGACTTGTGGGGACTTAGTGGTTTGGAGGCTAGAGTAAGTCCTGTCGCGTGCGAGCGACAACCAAGCCCGCACGCGACCCCTAGTAACTGCTTTTGAGAGATTTATGGCACGAGCTTCATAGACCCGGTCAAACCGATCAAACCCGGTCAACCCCATAACGGTTCCGGTATACGCGGATAACGTGGTGTAACGGTCCCTATATACGCTGACGAACGTGACGTTGTGGTTAAGCTAATTAAGCCGCCATTGATGGGCGCATTAACCACACTGCAACGGTCACATTCTCCGTTATATATAGGATCGTTAACCCTTCCATACGGGGACGAACGACTCGAGATACGCGAAAGCTCTGCCAAAATCCTGTCTCTCTCTCTCACAGTACTATCTCCTTACTCTTTCCCTACACACAACCCAACGCTTCATGTGCTATTTCTATTCTCTACCCTTGGTGTACACAGAGTTCTCTCTGCCGGATTCTCTAGTACACAATAGCAAAAGTAACAGTACTCGGGTCCAGTGCTTTATTCCACCAAATAAATCTGTTCAGACTTACCGATCGATTGCAGGGAGTATTTTCTGGAAAAAGGGTGAGGTTTTGAGGACACTCGGTTATGTTTTGGAGATTGCCCAATCTCACCAAAAATAAATTGTTTTAGTACTTTTGAGTCGTGTGTATTGAGTCTGTATATATTCTATCTGATTCAGTCTTTCTATCGAGTCGTCTGGTTATACGGTTCAGGTTGAATGAGTATGCAATTGCAAGGAGTAAGCAAAGGTAGTGTATGCACGACAGGGTCGGTTTTGACGGAATGGTATGCAAGCAGGATGGTATGCAAGGGGATTGCTCGGGACGAGGAATATTTAGTGCGGGGGTATTTGATAACGCCCAAATCGGGGTTATCTTATAGCTCGGTTTTTGTGCGTTTGTGCCGAAAAAATCATGTTTTAGCCAATTTTCACCCTCGGAAGGCCTCGGTTTTAGGAACGAGACAGTTATTTGCTCTTTATAAATTTCTGCATTTTCCGTACTTTTATTGGATATGATCGCGGGTGTGTTCGTGTTGTCTATGCAGGAACAGGGCCCAGGAATGCAGCAGGAATTGATCGGGAATGCAGCAGGAGGCAAAAAGAGGCAGAATAAGAGCCCCTGCCTTGCTGTCTGCGTATTTTGAGCAGCTGTCTGCGTATTATACGCAGATAGCAAGGTTGAGGAGGGGATTTTGGAAATTTTTCTCCCCTGTCTGCGTATTATACGCAGCCCCTTGCGTATTATACGCAGCCAGGGGGAGAAAATACGCAGAAAGAAGAAGAAGAAGGCATAGATTGGGACCCTGTCCGCGTATTTTACGCAGGGTCTGCGTATTATACGCAGACAGCAGCAACAAGTGAAGAAAAAGCAGCAGGAGAAGACCCTGTCTGCGTATTTTACGCAGCAGGCTGCGTATAATACGCAGACAGCACAAAAATTGAGGCGGTTTCGGGCAGTGGCAGTTTTCGTAAATAAAGACAAGTTCCAGAAACTTCGCCAGCACTATATAAAGACTCGTCCAGAGTCGTTTTGAAGACACAATTCATCCAAGGACAATTCTGAGCATCCCGGGAGAGCACGAAAGCATTCATCCAGATCCGAAGACTTAGTTTGATCTTATTCTCTCTCTTAATTTCAGAAACTTTGTTAATTTATTATGTCGTTTAGTAGCTAAACCTTTTACCTAGGTTCTCGGTGAACCTAGGGTTTCGTTTTCAAACATTGTTCTGCAGTTTGAGTATGAATTCATGATTACGTTATCTTAATTCAGCAGTATTATCAGTTATTCTTTCTTTGATTATATCTGTTTATGCATGATCGGAGTCGCGAACCAGAATTGCTATAAACCCGAGCCTGTAGGTGAAAACGTCAGGTTAGGGTTAGGAAGAAAAGACAGAATTTAGCACCTTACCCTGATAGACCGACCAGAGAAAGGGAGATAGGGCTAGCCAAAACGTATAGACCAACTGTTAGAGAATCTGACCCGGGCCATCAGGACAGGTTACAAACCCTAGCAGACTTATAACGAGACTGCAGACTTAGGCAGCTTAACAGGAACCCGAAAGTCTGCAGGATCGTGACAGCGTGTGGAATCTGAAAGGTTACTGCACAATCGGTACGCAGCACGGGTAATTAAAACTGCTGAGTGTTTTCATATCAAATCAAAGAACATAATTCTGAAGAAACCCTAGGGGATCCTGTGACCTAGTATTCCAAACCCTAGATTTACTAACTTTCAAGATTTTCAGAAAAACGTCACAAAAAATATTATCGTTTTATTTTGTTTATTTTTAGTTTATAGTCAATCACAACCCTAAACTACTCATCCTTTTTACACTCTGCAAGTTAAAACTGATTTCTAGAAAAACCCAAAATAGTCCTCGTGGGAATGATCACCCGAGTTTAAATACACCCGGTATTACAAAATTCGTATACTTGCGAACAGCACGTTAGTTTGCGCATCGATTGACCCACTTACGAGAAGGCTACATACAAGTTATGTAAAGTCACAAGTGCTTCATCGTAGTGACAACGCTATTGTCATCCTTAGACTGGAAGTCTTTTGATCCTCTAGTTGTGGAATATTGTGTTTTGACATCGTCAAACGCTACGCCATAGCTGGGTAGTAATAAATGCGTTAGTCGAAAACAATAAGGAAGCAAGCTTAGAGATGGTAATGACGTAGATAGAATTTGTCCTTTCCACATAACGGGAGTAAATATCCACGGCCACTCGAGCGATGGTGCTTATAGAATGTCTGGCCAGACTCAGATAAATCAATATGGCATATTGATGTTATCTGCAAGTATAAGACTATTCCCAGGATCGAGAAACTATGGATTGGATATACGAGTGTGAATTGTATGTCTCACGTCCAATCCGGATATAGAGACAAAGGGATGAGACAATACTTGCACAAGGTTTGTCAAAGTAATGACTATTTCTATTAGTTGGGTGGCATGGATGTGTTGCTAGACATCGCTCCATGTTAGTAATGGTTACTACCAACTAAGTATAAAATCTATGGAGTAACACGCCATAAAGATTAAACTATATTTGTGAATTAATTAATATGATTAATTAATAGAAGGATCAATAAGCAAGAACTTGCAAACTTAGTAGGACTAATTTGCAAGATGGACTAATCCGTATATGGACAGGATTAAGATAGGGGCCTTTATATAGTTAACAAGGAGTTGTTGGACTATATAAAGGACACTCGTAGCTTATTTCTCAAACTAATGCTCATAACATACTTTGAGAAGGAGAGAAAAAGCAAAGAGAGAGAGTAAGACAAGGGCCGAACCCGACCCATCCGCCCCCTCTACCCCGACGACCAAAGAGAGAGGTCGAGCCCCTCTTTTGGTCTTCGTTGTGTGATCTTCATTATTCCTTCCTCTACGGGTTTCTATCACAAAGGTGTGGAGGAATCTATTTCTTCAACCTAGGCGTGGACTAGCCATAGAGACGCAAACATAATTTTGCGTTTGAAGTCTTATTAATTAATCAAATTAATTAATTCCCAAGTCTATTTCCACCAAAGTCCATACTTCGTTGGTATACATGGATTCCATCCCGGATCTCATGGCCTCAAGCCACTTTGGAGAGTCTGGCCCTTCTATGGCCTCTTCATAGGTAGTAGACTCATCATCTATGAGCATCGTGTCACCAGACTCAGTCACAAGAAGTCCATACCTATCAGGCTCCTGTCGCACTCTACTAGATCAACGAAGCTCTTGTGTTACTTGAAGAGGCTGTTCCACAACCTCTTGTGGTTCCTGTTCATGTTCCATAGTAGGTCAATGCTTTTTGGTTCTTGAAATTTTTCAAGTTCTACAGTCCTCCCACTTGCTTCTTTAGAGACAAACTCTCTTTCTAGAAACACGCCGGTCCGAGGAACAAACACTTTGTTCTCAGTTGGATTGTAGAAATTCCCATAGTTTCCTTAGGGTATCCCACAAATTTGCATTTTTCCGACTTAGGCCCTAGCTTGTTTGATAGTAAATGTTTTACATAGACATCGCAGCCCCAAATCTTTATGAACGACACTGTGTGAAGATTCCTACTCCACATCTCATGTGGTGTCTTCATGACTGATTAAGATGGAACACAGTTAATGGTGAAAGCTGCACTCAATAGAGCGTAGCACCAAAATGATAATGGAGGATCAGTTTGACACATCATTGATCGAACCATATCCAATAGAGTTCGATTCCTCCTCTCGGACACGCCATTCCATTGTGGTGTTCCGGGTGGAGTGAGTTGGGATAATATCCTACACTCCTTAAGATACTCGTCAAACTCTTGACTCAAGTATTCTCCTCCACGATCCGATCGTAGAGACTTAATAATTTTTCGAAGTTGCTTCTCTACTTCATTCTTGAATTCTTTGAACTTTTCAAAAGACTCGGATTTGGCTGCCTTCATAGGGTATACAAATCCATATCTACTGAAATAATCAATAAACGTTATGAAGTAGACGTAACCACCCCTAGAAGGCGTGGCAAATGGCCCACATACATCAGTATGCACGAGTGCCAGTTGCTCACTAGTCCTCTCACATTTCTTATCGAAAGGGGTATTTGTCATTCTTCCCAATAAACAAGCCTCACATGTCTCATATGATTCAAAATCAAATGAGTCTAGGAATCCATCCTTATGGAGTCTAGATACATGTTTCTCGTTTATATGACCTAAACGAAAGTGCAATAGATAAGCAGGATTTAAATTATTCATTTAAATCCTCTTGGTATTTATGTTATAGACAAGATTGCTTAGATCAAGGATATACAATCCATTAAATAATTGCCCACTACAATAGTGAATACTATCAAAATAAATGGAATAACAATTGTTCTTTATTGAAATAGTAAAACCATCATTGTCCAAACAAGAAAAAAATATAATGTTTCTGCTCATAGCAGACACAAAATAGCAATTATCTAATTCTAAAATTAATCCTGAAGGCAGAGACAGCTCGTACACGCCTACGGCCAATGCAGCAACTCTTGCTCCATTCCCAACGCGCAGGTCTATCTCCCCTTTAGCCAATCTTCTACTTTTCTTTAGATCCTGCACATTTCAACAAATGATCCACATCCAGTATCTAATACCCATGATGAAGAGACAGTTAAGTTGACATCTATAACAAAAATACCTGATAGTGGTGGAATCACTATTCCAAGCCTCTTATCCTCCAGATATTTTGGGCAGTTCCTCCTCCAGTGTCCAGGCTAACTGCACTAGTGACACTTACCTTTAGTCACACCTTTGGCAACGCCACCAACATGCTTAAGGGCATATTCCTTGGTTTTGGCAACTGTCTTGCCTTTTCCCTTGGAGGTATAGGCATACCTTTTACCCATTCTTTTATGCACCATCATTATGGATTTGCCCTTACCCTTGTTGATGCTTTCTTCAGCTGTCCTCAACATATTGAGTGGTTTCACGATCTCATTCATGTTATTGTACATGATGAACTGCCCATAACTCTCAGGCAACGATTGCAAGATGAGATCGGTGGCCAACTCTTGACCCACCGGAAACCCTAGGCGGCCTAGGCCCTTTAAATAGCCAATCACACGCAACACGTGCGGCCCCACTGGGTTTTCTTCTGACATATGACATATGAACAATGCCTTGAAAACTTCATACCTCTCAACCCTAGCCTGCTCTTGGAAGAGCTGCTTCAAGTGTGCGATGATATCGACTGCATTCATGTTCTCATGTTGCTTCTGAAGCTCAAAGGACATGGTGCAAAGCAATACGCAGGCCGCATCATTAGCGTCATCAACACGCTTCTGATGCGCCTTTAGGGCTGCAGGAGTGTTGTTTTCCGGACCATCAGGAATTTTCTCCTCTAGAGCGTACAGTTTCTTTTCCTGCTTGAGAACGATTCTCAAGTTTCTGTACCAGTCTAGAAAATCGGTCCTGGAGAGCTTGTCCGTCTCAAGGACAAAGCGTAGGGAGTGAGAAGAGTTCGATGAGTTGTTTGCCATTGGAATTCTACAAAATGGAAAATACGCAAGTTTTAGTATTTGTGAACAATTTAACTATATTTAATAATAGCTAGATTATTAAATACAGCTCCTACTATTTTTCTACGGATTAATAACCCTCAAGATATTAATGTAGAAAATATCATTATATTTTCTAGTGGACCAAGATACATATTTCACTTCCTTTTGAGCTTGCTTTGGCAAGTCACCCAAAAGTTAGTTATTTAGGTAGGAACAATTCCAATTGCATCCCATGCAACTCTTGGTTCAATTGGGCAAATAACTCCTTATTTATCTATCCCATAGATAATTCCAATTGATTGACTCTAGGTTTTTAATCCTCATTAAAATTACCTAGTTACGTCCAACCTCTTACTCCAACAATTGCACACTATTGTTCCATCGCACCACATGATGATGAATCAAGTCGCTCTGCTTTGGCACGCACGAACTTGATTAATCGATCTTGTGATGAGTGCTTAAGTAAGCGAGAAGGCAAACGTAATATTTCAGTTTTGGGGGATTTTCTTTCAATTTTAATTATTTTGTTGATCCATGAGTTCGTGAAAAACTCCAAATAAAAGATCCGGTTTGTTTAATTATCTTATTATCAAACTGCATGCATCATCCATACACCAACAACAATAATAAGACAATAAAATAAACATCCACAAAACAGAAATTAACGTGATGTGGATATGGCCTCCTCGACTAAGATATTCCCAAGTCAATGAGAATATCTATGAACCCTAGAATAGAAAACACATCTCCATGTGCCTCCATCTTTTGGTCCATCCTTCATAGCTTTGTGGAATGCTCCATGCTCCATGTTGTGGTTCCTTTAATTCTTTGGGCTTCTTTTCTTCAATCTTTGCTATCATCTATTTTATCTAGTACTAGCTAACATCTATACTAAATAAAATAAATCACACAAGTTGAGAAAAATACTGGCTCGCAGGCCGTAAATCCTAATTAATTATTACATCAAATTGATCAGCTCACAGGCCGTAAACAAACCACAAAAATTAAACGTCCACAACAACACTTGGCCGAACCCCAAAAAGGACCGCCCAAGGCCTTTGGCCGGCCGGCCCCTAGCCCACACGGCTAGGCCGTGCGCTAGGGCTGCCCCGGCCCCTTGGCTGAGCCTTGCTTGGGGGGCAAGAAAGGAGGGGCGGTCCCCTATGGCGGTCGAAACTCCTTTAAGAGTTGTTTTCAAAACAACTCCTTGCCTTGTTGCCCAATTTTGGTTGTTTTCTAATTGAAAAAAAACTCATTTTTCCAATTGGATGCCCAAGCACCCTAGATCTAAGATCCTAAAATTTCTCAAACTCACTAATTCATACATCCAATGCAAGAATTATATCTTGTTTGGTTGAATCATATTCAACATGCATCTAATATGCTTAATTTGTCGTTTTAACGCAATAATCAACAATTATAGGTGAAAAACAACAAAAACATAAAACATAAACCACGTTATGCTCTACGACATGTGGCTCTGATACCACTGAAGGGTTTTGATCATGGATACGCAGCAGAATAATTATTATTTATCCGATCAACAAAGTAGGACGCACGTGAGACCTGGGGTGGGCCCGTGGCCACCCTGAAAATTTTCTTTCTACTAATAATTTCAACCTATTAAGAGAATTATAAATTTATGCCCCTCCTCAAAATAACATTAAGGACCCCAGTATTTGTAGAAACATATTAAACTGACCTTGCATAAACATAAATAGCATTTACAATTGAATCCCCTTACTTTTCATTTGCACTACAAAACCCAAACTATATATAATTGGGCCAAGGGCTAAATCATAGTATTTTCATTACTGAAAACACAGGAGAGAGAGACGGACGAAGCTGAATTCGTCGACAGAGAAGCCATGGAAACCGAATCGACCGCTGAGAACAGAGAACTAAAAGTCTCGGACAAACAACTGCGAAAGTAGTCACTAGTCAGGTATTGTTGGTGAGCTTCTGCTTTGCAATTGACTCTACTTCTCTTCTCCTCTTTGTTGACTTTTCATTCAACGAAGCAAACCCTAGGAAAAAATGGTTTCTTCCCATTTTTTTTCTTTCAATCTCTTCCATTAGTTTTCTCAAATTTTGAGTTTCTCTTAACTATTTTAACCTGGGAATTTACGAATCAAACTCATTTGAAATCTGGACATAAATTGGGCATTCTACAGGAACCCCAAATTGGAATTCTACAATATGTTAATATCTACTTATATTTTTTTTTTTTTTGACATTTGATTTATGATTACTTGTTGATAATTGATTTGGTCTAATGGGTTTCTTAACCATGTTTTGATTGCTGGTTGCTGATTTGTGCTCTAATCTGTAACCGAAATACGATACTTTTTGGTAATGCAAAAACTTCAATATTTCGTCGTAATTTTGCTTGTCGTGTCGTGATTTTTTATTTTTTTTACATTGTAAATTTAGATTGTGTCCCCCCTGAAAGAAAATCCTGTGTCCGCCCCTGCCGATTAAGACCTAAGTCACCTAGAGCGGGAGCGAAGCGGGAGCGCGAACTGGAAGGGGAGCGGGAAAACATTTAATTCGGAAGGATTGCATTTGAGAGCGTCACGAGAGCATTTATATATAATATTTATTTACTATAATTTTATGAAGAAAACTAATATTTACATATGATAATGTGATTTTACACATGAGAATATTTTTTATTAAAGGGGTTGTCAGTATTCATTTGTCAAATAGATTGCTTCAGTAAGGAAGAATAATGTTTAAATAGTTGAATTATCAAACTGACACATAATAAGTTGAGATTAATCATCAGTATAGTCTAAACTAATGGTAAATTGGCTTTAAAAAGTAATTTGCCTACAAAAATGAGCTCTCTATTTTCTGGAGCGCCTTTAGAGCGAGGTTTGGTCTCAAAAGCGCCAGAGCGAGGTTTGGGAGCGGAAGCGATGCCCCTTTGAGAAGTTTTAGGTGACCCTCCAAGGATCACAGGAAGAGAATTCACGACGGTGGTAACGGATTCGTGTTATGTACCTTGTAGGTCTCCTTTGATGACTTCAAACGCGAAAAGTATCACGTCTCTACGGTTGATCCACGCCTAGGATTGAGATCTAGATCCTCCAATCTCCTTGTGCTAGATAGGATGAATGGAAGAGGATTAAGAAATCACGCAACGGAGCACCAAAGAGAGGGGCGTCCCTCTCTTCTTGGCCGACGGGTAGGGACGGACGGCAAGGGGGTTCGGCCCTCTTGTTGTCTTGCTCTCTCCTTCCTTCTCTCCTACTTAACTTATGTTATGAGCAATAGTTTTAGGGAAGGAAGCTAGGAGCATCCTTTATATAGTCCAACAACTCCTTGTTACTACATAAAGACCCTCTCCTAATCCTACTCAAGTTCGGATTAGTCCAACTTGCATATTAGCCCTACAAAGTTAGCAAGTTATTGCAATTTGATTCTTCTTATTAATTAATCAAATTAATTAATTCCCAAGTCTAGTTCAATACTATATGGCTTGTGACCCCATAGGTTTATACTTAGTTGGTAGTAACTATTTACTAATATGGAGCGGCCTCTAGCAAGACATCCATTCTAGCCAACTAATAGAAATAGTCATCCGACAAACCTTGTGCAAGTATTGTCTCATACCTTTGTTTCAATATCCGGATTGGACACGAGACATACAAGTCACACTCGTATATCCAATTTATAGTTCCTTGATCCTGGGAATAGCCTTGTTCATGCATATAACATTAATATCCTATATTGATTTATTTGAGTCTGGCCAAACATTCTATAAGAACTATCCCTCGAATGGCCTAGGATATTTGCTCCCGTTATGTGAGAGGCACAAATTCTATCTACATCATCTAAGCTTGCTTCCTGTTGTGTCCAATACGCGCCTTTATGACTACCCAGTCACGGTGTAGCGTTTGACGCTACCAAAACACAATATTCCACAACTAGATGATCTAGTGACTTCAAGTCTAAGGATAACAATACCGTTGTCACCGCGAGAAGCACTTGTGACTTTACATAACATGTATGTAACCTTCTCGGACATGGTTCAATCCACTATGACATTACTCCTAATGCATACCCATGTGTTGGATCATGATATCTCCATATCAATCCAACCCCACACTAGTCTATAGATGATTGTCATGTTAATCATTATAATGGACTAGGGATATTTAAGATAAAAAACACAATTATAAATCTAAGGACTTCATTATATTAAATATCCAATAAATAATACAACGAATATTCTAGCCAATTTATTGTTCATACGAAACTAGATTGCCTCTAGGGCACCTATTCCAACAGTTAAACGGTCGACATTTTTTGATATATGAACCCAGGATCAATCATTTATCAATGTTCTCTATGTATTTTGTGTAGGGTTTTGATTTTGATGCAGAGTACGCAGCGAAAATACAATTAAAATTTCATGACCAAAGCCCTCCATGAATCGCAGGTTAAGCTCTCATTATGTGATAAAAGGAAGTAACGTGTACATTGTAGGTTTGTGAGATCACAACGAATAATAGCCTCATCGTCTCTACCGGTATCCACACCTTGGGATTGAGAACTGGGTTTTTCTCCACGCCTTGTGCTAGCAACGTCGAAGAAGTAGTCAAGCGATCACGCAAAACGGAGCAACATGCCGAAGGGGGGCCGTGCGCCTCTGATGCCGTCGAGTAGGGGGGGGGCGTGCGCCTCTGATGCCGTCGAGTAGGGGGTTCCGAGCCTCTCTTGGTCCTCTCTCCTTGCTCTTTTATTTCACTCAATGACAACTCTTGTGAAATAATAGAGCTATACTATTCATGTTCATACACGGATTAGTCCACTTTGCAACTTAGTCCAACTAACTTTGCATGTGGTTGCGTTTTGATCCTTGATCCAAATAATTATTAATTAGTCCAACTAATTAACATACATATCTATTTTAATCATTTTGGTGTGTGACCCTGCATGTTTCTATTAAGTTGGCAGTAACAATTATAAACATTGAGCGATGTCTAGCAACGCATCAATGTCATCCAACTAATAGAAATAGTCGGTGATCTGACAAACCTTGTGCCCAATGTTACCGTGCAGTATATGTCCCTTTGTCACCATATCCAGATTGGAAACGAGACATAAATGTCACACTCCTATATCCAATCCATAGTTTCTCGATCTTGTGAATAGGCTTATCTTGTACAGATAACAAAAATATGACATATTGTTTTATCTGAGTCTGACCACACATTTCATAAGCACTACCCCTCAAGGGGCCGTGGATACTTGCTCCCATTATGTAGGAGGGAAAAATCGTATCTACATCACCACCATCTCTCAGCTTGCTTTCTATCATGTCTAATTATCATCTCTATAGTTACCCAGTTACGGTGTAACGTTTGATGATATAAAACATGATATTTCACAACTAGAGTATCTAGTGACTTCAAGTCTAAGGACTACAACACCATTGTCACTAAGAGAAGCATTTGTGACATTCACATAATTTATATGTAGCCTTCTCATGGTGCGTCAATTTAGTATGCCATTACTCCTAGCATACCAATGTGTTAGACTTGATATGTCTATATCAATCTACCCACATACTAGTCTCCATGCATAGTGATTGTGGTATTAATCAATATACTTGACTAGAGATATTTAAGATAAACAACAATTGTAATCTAAGAACTCCATTATATTAAATATCTCCATAAATAATAAATTCTAGCCAAAACAATAAGATTGTCTCGAGGGCATCTACTCCAACATTTTGGGTATGTTCAGCTTGGACCAGCAGCTTTGGGCGAGTTACTCAAGTTTTCAAACACCCTATTTACTGGTAAAATATCGTTGCAGACACTAGCTCAGCCAAATACGTGCGCTTGTGAAGGTGTTAGTCGTCATATGGACTATTCCTGCGGTGACTCCCATTCAAGGATGGGATTGGCAAGATGTCGTCCGGGGACAAGCAATATATCATATTGTTGTACTTGAAACAAGAGACTTCATTTCCCCTGGAGAGCGAGCGACTATCCATAGGGAGGCGCTTCAGCGTGCGGGAGGTCATTCGTCAGGGGAATCGGAATCCTCCTCGAGCACCGGCGTGCTAGGGTAGGGGATTTTTTTTCTAATTTCTCTCAGACTCTCTGCTTACAGTTTCGTGAGCATCTTTCATTCTGCTATGGGTGGAGGATGGACGTATGACATCGCATCAACAGGAATCTTTGTAGGCATCTGAGATGCCTGGTTCCCGTCCGCTGACAAGACTCTGTCCTTCTTCCAATGTCTCCAAAGCTTGACTATCTAAGACCTGGTAAAGAGGAGGACTTCTGGCCGCCTTCGTCCTTCATGGAAAATTTTCCTTGTTGGCGACAACCGCTACTTCTGTGACGTCAATCTTGCGCTTGAACCCATGTCCAATACCAAAAGAGCGCTCATGTGTTCCTCCCCACCACAATGTGATTTGATTTTGTGCGGGAAATCATTTATTCACAAGAACGTTGGCAAGAAGTGATTTACTATGTAATCTCTGAATTCAATTAACATCCCTTGGACACAAATCGCTACCAATCACACGCTTCAGGCAGGCCAACAGTGCACTCCAGCGACATCTTGTGGAACCGCTCAGCCTACACCTCTCCTTCCTACCTTCTAAGTGAGATAGGACTGATGAATGGTGGTGACTCGTACCTCGACAAAGAAGAACTTCATGTACAATTTCTTCACCATGTCTTCCCAGGTAGTGATTGATCTTGTTCTAGCTTCGGATATCAGTGATATGCCTTGATGCTGAGCAACTTCCCCGAACTCACGTAGGTGCAGATTTCGGTCCACATCCCCCACGGCCCCCAAAGGTCTCTAAGAATTGCACCATGTGGGTGTGGATATCCGTATACACTCTCTTACACTTCATGAGTGTCGGAATTTGTATAATGGTAGGATCGCGGAGTTAATGCACAAGCCATAGGAATTTCTCACTTTGAAATTGTGCATACTTGTGGATGGGTGTCCCTCATGTTATCCCATTGATACAAAAAGCAAATGGGTAAGCTGGAATATTGTTAGCACTCTAATTTATCAAGGATTTCAACATGTTCGAGAGTCCACAAGCAGATTCACATATTTGCTAGGAGGAAGATGACTGAGGGACTCGGAGACACGATGCCAACGAGGAGTATGCCACCAAAGAAGAGGATTGGACATGACTTTGGGAAAAAGACATGATTTTCTGACCAGGTTGTTGACGCACCAAAGAGATGGGTGGAACGAAAACAAACAAGGGTGGTAGTAGATCCTTTGCGAAATTGAGAGAAGCATCGCAGGATTGGCACGATGTGGTCTCGAAATACAAGGCAATGGAGGAGAGTCCTTTTGAGATTATGAGGACGAATGCCTTCGATTTTGAGGCATGATGACAACCCACGAGTGAGCCTTGGAGCTGATAGATGGAATAGGGAGAGGTGTCCCGTCCTTAAGGAAGAGGAGGTGGTGTTGCCACGGAAACTCACATGTACTCGAGCATGGCACATAAAACTCGCAAGGATACATTGGAGACCATTTCAAGCATTTACAAGGGGTGAAACCTCATGTCGTCCAGGAACACTTCCTTGTGGAAGGGAGGTAAGAGCTATGTTTGAATTCAAGAAGATTCATGTGGTCAATACACCCAAGGGCGTGGAGTATTTGGGAGACGGGAAGAGAGAAACATGCAACGATACAAGAGAAAAAGGACATGACCGAGCGATCCCAACAGATGAACATTGCAATTGAGGAAGAATAGAAAGATAGTACTCCCTCCATCCCATTGTTATTCAAGTTTTCAGGTGGTCGGTCCGAGTTATAGCAGGGGCCGATTGGGAGGGGACCGGGCTGGGTTACCAGCCCGGTGTTAGAGGGGGGCAGGCCGGATCGGTCCGAAATTGAACGAAGTTGAACCCCATCGGGCCCGTGCCAAAAACCGGGGAGCTGGCGAGTTCAGCGGGCCGGGTTCGGTTTTTTATTTGAATATTTAGACTTTATTGTATATGTATACTTGTATT
Organism: Linanthus parryae; assembly: GCA_023055425.1. Taxonomy (NCBI): domain Eukaryota; kingdom Viridiplantae; phylum Streptophyta; class Magnoliopsida; order Ericales; family Polemoniaceae; genus Linanthus; species Linanthus parryae. Next base: position 123,878,435 of record JALGPY010000003.1, on the reverse strand, counting down.
TAAAATAAAGTGTAAGTAAACAATAAATATATAAAGTATTAATACTATTAACAAAAATTATTAACAAAAATTGTGAAATTGTGATGATATTTTTATTGAAGATTTTAGTTTCAAATGTAAAAAAAAAAAAAAATGCATCACTATAGTGTGAGTACTACCTCTGTTTCGCCTGTTTGTCACTATTCACTGGGCTACTTTCATCCGGTGATTTGATTAGCAAAACGATACAAGAATTTGGTAATCTTTGCATGGTGTTATAGAGGAAAGTTTATTCTAAAATACCATGAAAAAATTGTTAAAAAATTACATCGTTTGGGTACCCAAATCACCAAGTCAAAGTGACTCAGTTACGGGTTAAAAAGTTAAACGCAGACGAAACAGACGAAACGGAGGTAGTACATCACAACTGGGTTGGCACCCACCCAATATTATTTTCGGTGTCAATTGGATGATCATGAAAAGTGATATTTTGCGCATATGCTAATTCTTCCAGTGGATCATTCATTTGTTGATCAAAAGTACTGCTAGTAGCCATTTTCAATATTAAACTAAATAGACGAAAAAATAATACTACAACACAAAGAAAATTCTAGCAATTAAAACCAAACTTTCCGAGGATGTAAGATCGGAATAGTTTGAGAAGTTGAAATTGAAGGACTGGATAAAGAGCTTGAGTTTCGAACTTACAGGTTGAGAGGAGACAAGGAAGAGCTTGATCTTCAAGAGTGACTAACTTGCCAATAATGGAAGAAATTGAGAGAGAGTTGTAGTAGTAGAGATTGTTGGGATGAGTTTGTAATTTGTTTGAGAATGGATAATGTATTTGTAGAGAATTTGAGGGAGTAGTAACTTCATTTTTTCTATTTTACCCCAAACATTAGTCGTTTTATGATAGTTGGGAGGGGGGTAGTCATTTTTTTCCACTTAACTGGATGGTCATAGATGCCCCTCAAAGTAGAAGTCTTTTGAAAAAAAATATATGACAAAATGATCATTTTTTACCCAACTAGCCGTTAGGGGTGAAAAAATATGGTCCTTTTTTAGGGGTTATCCACAGCATCCGGGTATGTGGCCGAGCTAAAGGGGAGGGGGCTGGCCGGTTCCGCAGTGGTTGTGAGCCGGTTAGAGCATCTCCAACCATGTCGCATTTCCCCCCCCCCCCCCCCCCACCTCCCCCTCCTCCAAACTACTACTCATCTTCAACCATTCCCCTCCCCCCACCTAATTAGGTTAATTTTTAAAATATATTTAACGATTTAAAATAAATTATTTGATAAAAATAAATATGAAATAATATTAATATAAACATATACTCACAAAAATGATAAAATAATAACAATAATAGAAATAATAAAAATAATAATAACAATAATAAATTTGGCATATTTTTAACCATGTTTTCAAAAATATAATAAATATAATTGCTAATTATAAAAAAATAAAAAGATATATAAAATTGACAACAAAATAAAATAACGGTAATTTTTCATAAATATTTTGTTCAATTATCGAAAAAATATACTTATTTTTTATAATAAAAATAATAATTAAAATATATTAATCATAATTAAAAATGCATATTATAATAATAAAATAGTAGTAAGTGTAATTAACATATCCCTAAATTGGATTAATTAGCTATAATGGTGGGGGGGAGGGGGAGGGGGATGTTAGGGGGAAATGCACCCTAACCATCGCCCACACATGCCTAAATTCTCCCCCCACCTTCCCCCTCCCCCTCCCCCTCCCCCTCCCTCATGGTTGGAGATGCTCTTAGAGGTTAAATTCGCCTCATTTGAGAGCAGGGCGGCCCCTCATACCATCTTGAATTGTTGTTGTCATACTTTCATAAAACGAATATTCCATAACTATTGACCTTTAAAAAAAAGTTATCTACCTTTTCACTTTAATTCAGTACCCCTCTTTTCTATCTTTTTCATTTTTTTTAAAAACAAAATACATACCACTCTGACTCTCTCTTTTCCATCATTTGATTTTATGCGTCATGTTTGACCGACTAATTTAGTAGTTAACGATATGATAAAAAATGTGTTATTTTTTTCATAACATTGTAGATATCTCTTACCACTACAATATTATGAAATAATTAACACAATTTTGAATCATATCACTAGCTAAATTAGTCTGCTAAACGTTACTCTTAATATCAAATGATGGGTCACGGAAGAATAAGAGTGGTATGTAACAAAGGACAATTCGGTAAATTGATTAAGTAAAAGTATGTCTTTAAACTTTGAAAGAAGTCTACCATATCATTAATGCTAGCACCTAAGAATTGCTCCGAGGACGAAGGGGATATTTATTGATTTGCAGAACTGTTGCATAGTACTAATATAGCAGTAGTATATAGTGCTGCGAAGCAATAAATATCTGAACCGAAACCGGTACTAAACGAACTGGACGAATAGAGCCGAAACCGAACCGAAGACCCAACGAACGGGACCGAACCGGACCCGGAGGATCTCCGGTTACGGTTCGGTTTCACTCATTTCCGGAACAGGGACCAGAACCGGAACCGGCCCGCAACCGACCCGAAAACCGAACCCCAAACGTTCGGATTTTTGAAAAAAGTAGCCGTTTCAAATTGACCGTTGTCCTAAACGGTCAGCGACCGTTTGGGCTTTTTTTGTTTTTTTTTTTTTTTTTGTTTTTTTTTTTTTTTCTTTTTTCACCTTCCCTTCCCTTCCTTCAACACCTATAAATACCCAACCCATACTACAAATTTTTTCACACTTCCTCATCAAACTCTCTCAACATTTCTCATAATTCTTCACTCAAAAATCATCCTACACTCTCCAAAATTCATTCTCCAATCTCCATATCCCTCAATCCTCAATTCTAATTTCCACATACACTCTCAAAAATCAAAATCACTCAAAAATCCTCTTACACTCTCATCTTCAATATTCGACAAGCAAGAGCAACGCATCTTCAATCTTCGGCAACGCATCTTCAATCTTCGACGTTTCGCTTCACCTCCAAGAATTATTCTTGGAGTTTGTAAGTTTTATTTTTTGTTGTTTGCTATTTGATTGTGTTATTATTTGTGCTTTATTTGTAAAATTTTATTTTTTTTCATCAAATTTCTATAAGAAAAAAATGGCTTCTTCTTCTCATGTAAATGTTGATGACCAAAACAACCAATACGTACCCGTAATCGACGACATGACTATTGATGATCAAATGGACATTTTATTTGACGAAGGTGCCGCTAATGCGTTTGACGGTATGGAGGAAAATGATCCGAATTTAGGTAGTAATAAAAGAACACGTAAGGTGGAAAAAACTAAAAAAAGCCCCGTCTGGGAACATATGGATAAAATACCCGATGGCTTAGACGACAAAGGTAAACAAAAATTTAGGGCTAAATGCAAACATTGTCAAAAAAGTTTTGTATTGGATATAACCGGTGGATTAGGATCAATGAGAAAACATTTACAAAATGTACACGGACTTTTGAAAGATACATCCGCCGTAGGCGACACGATGCTCCAAACCCAACTAGGATTCGACGCACACGGCAACGTAGTTACTTTTGTCTACGATGAAAATAGGGCAATAAAAGCATTATCTCATTATATCACCGCCACCGAAAAACCTCTAAATATGACCGACGACGTAGAGTGGGACACATTAGTACAAACCGCTTTTTGCCCGAGTTATAAGCATATTAGTAGACACAATATTAGGAAAAAATAATGGAAATATATAGTGAGAGGAAAGCGGAAATTATGCAAACATTTTTAAATTCTAATTTCATAGTCGCTTGCACTTCGAATATGTGGTCGGGTAGAAATAACAAAGGATATATTTGCGTCACCGCACACTACATTGACACAGATTGGATTTTACAAAAACGTGTTATTGCATTTCAAGAAGTTCCATATCCTCACAACGGTGTAAACATAGGAGAAGCCATAATCGATGTTTTTGAAGAGTGGGGTATTGATCAACGAATTACATCAATTACTTATGACAATGCATCGTCATGTGATAGTGCGATAGATCATATTCGAACTTTGATACAAACACCATTTCGCGAAGAAATTGAACATGTTCGTTGTGTATGTCACATTATCAATTTAATTGTACAAGATGGTTTGAAAAAACTAGATGATTATATTTCTCCTATTCGTGATGCTATTCTCTTTATTGCGTCTTCAAACAAAAGAACCAAACTTTTTGCGGAATATTGTGTTAAAATAGGCAAGAAAAAAAGAAGGTTTGGGGGAGATTGTAGGACTAGATGGAACTCGACTTATTTGATGTTGAAAAGTGTTGAAGGTTATGAGACCACAATCACACGTTTTTTGAATGAAAATGGCAATCCCGTATCCGTTTCACATAATAATTGGAACGCCGCAAGGGTCTTAAGAGAGTTTCTTGAACCATTTTATAACGCAACTAATATTCTTTCGGGTGTTTATTATCCTACTACTAACAACATTGTTCCACAACTAATGTTTTTAACTATAGCTTTTAAAGAGTATAGGGAGAATGAAATTTTATACGATGCAATTAACGACATGGAAGACAAATTTCTCAAATATTTTGAAACGATCCCTATGATTTTTTGTTTGTCAAGTATTTTGGACCCAAGACAAAAGGATGCTTCCCTAGGTTTTATGCTAAATCAAATTTCGGAAAACATGACTACCGAATATAGAGATGTAGTGATATCACCAACTACTGAACAAGTTAAACAAGAACTTAATGTTATGTACGATAAATATCTTGCTAAATTTGGTGTTGGTGGTGCTCAAACATCATCGAGCGATCCGAAGGGTAAGGGTAAGGGTAAGAGTAAGTATGCTATGGGTTCTTTATTTAAGAGTACACAAGCCACACCCACCGGGACGAGTTGCGTCTCGGAATTATTGTTGTTTCTCAACCAACATTATTTCTTAAATGTATCGGAGCAAGACATAAAAAATGTAGATATACTTGATTGGTGGAAAAATTATGAAAGAACTTATCCAATTGTTTCTAAAATGGCACGTGATTTACTAACCCCTCCCGCTTCTACAGTCCCTTCCAAATCTACTTTTAGTGTAGGTAAACGAGTTTTGTCGGAGAAAAGATCGTGCCTAACCTCGTAGATATTGGAGGTACTCATATGCTCGAAGGATTGGAGCGACGCCAACAAACGCACACAAGACCAACACCCTTTGGACGTTTTGGTGACCGAACTTTACCAAGATTTGGGAATAGACCCGGACACTCCGCTAGATGTAGACGAATTGCCAAAGACAAGGCGTTGAAAAATGAAGATTATTATTGGGTATTTTTGTTCATTTCAATAAGTTTGTATTAAGTTAGAAAAAATGCAAATGATTGTTAGTTAAGTGGGTGCCAACCTAGTTGGGATGTACTTAAACTATAGTGATGCAATTTTTTCTAACATTTGATATTTTAATCAATAATACAAGTTTAGTTGTTTTTTTTTCAATATTTGTCAAGTTTTGATGTTTTTTTCAATATTTGTCAAGTTTAAGTACATTAAATTTGTACATTAAAAAAATCAAATATTAATTAAGAACATTAATGGAACCCTAACCCTAACCCTAGTTTTATTAATGAACCATAACCCTAATTTTATTAATTAATACTACACCAATTACTATCACCACAAACAAATCAAAAAAAATAAAAAAATATACCGACCGGTTCATAACCGAAACCGAACCGAAACCGAACCGGTGAACCAACCGGTTCCGGTTCACGGTTCCGGTTCGGTTCCAGCCGAACAAAATTTCCCAGTTCAGTTCAACCGAACCGAACCACAGTTCAAACCGTGTAACCGAATCGAAACCGACCGGTTTTGGCCACTACCGGTTCAGTTCCGGTTCGGTTGAACCGAAATCGCACCTCTAGTAGTATAGTTGGGAATTCATGCACCAATTCTTCCCCAAATTATGCTCATAAACATCTATCAACCACAAATTTGAACCAGTCAGAAATGATCTTCCAATTTCTTTCTACGAATACAAGCCTCTCAAGCTGCCATACAGAGAGAGCAATTGTGTTGGCAAAATTAGTTTTAGGGAGAGATGCTTCGTAAGCGCATCTCCAACCATGTCGCATTTCTCCCTCCCCTCCCCCTCCCCCTCCCCCAAACTACTACTCATCTTCAACCATTCCCCTCCCCCCACCTAATTAGGTATATTTTTAAAATATATTTAATGATTTAAAATAAATTATTTGATAGAAACAAATATGAAATAATATTAATATAGATATATACTCAAAAAAATAATAAAATAATAATAATAATAATAATAATAATAATAATAGAAATAATAAAAATAATAATAACAATAATAAATCTGGCATATTTTTGACCATATTTTCAAAAAAAAATATAAATATAATTGCTAATAATAAAAAAATAATAAGATATATCAAATTGACAACAAAATAAAATAACGATAATTTTTCATAAATATTTTGTTCAATTATCTAAAAAATATGCTTATTTTTTATAATAAAAATAATCATTATAAATATATTAATTATAATTAAAAATGTATATTATAATAATAAAATAGTAGTAAGTGTAATTAACATATCTCTAAAATGGATTAATTAGTTGTAATGGTGGGGGGAGGGGGAGAGGGATGTTAGGGGGGAAATGCACCCTAACCATCCCCCACGCATGCCTAAATTCTCCCCCCACCTTCCCCTTCCCCCTCCCCCTCCCCCTCATGGTTGGACATGGTACCGTTTTCCCCCTCCCCCTCCCCCCTCATGGTTGGAGATGCTCTAAGTGGTTTCTCCTGGTGAAAAAAAGTAAAAATTGCACCGGAACTCTAAGGGTTAATTTGAGAATATTGTGGCAGTGCTAGAAGCTGCTGTATGAAAACACTGTGGGAAAACTGCCGTAAATTCTAGATAAAATGTTGTTTGGTAAATACTATGTAAAAGATGTTGTCGTTAGGGTGGTAGCTCAAGTGGTAGAGCGTTGGAAGCCACTGCATGAGGTTGACGACAAAACTATTTCTCCAAAAAAAAATGTGAAATATTGATGTAGTAATTTTATGTTTGATAAAATCAATTGTGAACTTGGTGTGATAGGATAAAATGACAAAAATATGTGACACTTGTCATTTTAGCAAAGATAATTCTTGATATTTTAAAAAATTGTAAGGTTAAAATCGGTTGCATTCTGAAAAAGCATCCCCCCCCCCCTCCCTTGCTCCCTGATAACTTTTGTAGGACAACAGAAACTGTCCGAAAAAACAGAAATTTTATTTTTACCAAACGCTCTAAAACTGCTTCTGCTGTTGAAAAGCAGTTGTGCTGGCAGCTGAAGCATTCCTAAATTCACCCTAAAACGAAAATTATCGAAACAATCTAGAATTTATCCCAATAATATGAAATGGAGCGTCCATGCCGTTTCGGACCAAAACCGAACGAAATTCGCAACTATGCTTAGTGATAAAGACTATGATGTGGAAAGGATTGCGACCCTCGAGTTCTCAAGTACGATCCTCAGTGGCGGAGCTAGCAATTTCTGAGTCGTGGGCATTTAATACCACAAAACAATTAAAAAAGAGAAAGAAAAAAGTAAGATTATGTGTGCGCAATGTGTCTTGTTCGTGTTAAATACTTAAAGCCTCCCCCACGACAATCCTCACAAACGCGGTTTCGCATTAAAGCTCGTTGAGGTTTTCAGTCTCCATCGAGACTCCTTGATTAACTCAAGTACGTAGAAACTGCTCCAACAAAATTTCAGACCATGAAATTAGTATGTCACTCGAGAAGGCCATTCGAGGTGCATGCACTCGGGTCAAAGTCCTATGGTTATTAAGAACTCATTATGAAAAATGAAGGAACAAAATTTTGAAATACAGACATCTCCTGTAACTAGAGTTGGACAATTACATTAGGGTGTCTCACAGAATAATTTAGTCACTACTATCTCACACTATAATTTAGTCAATATCATGGTGAGTCACTATCTCAGCACAAAAACATTGAAACAAATTTATCTTATCCCAATCAAATTGACATATAAAAGTTTCATTGGTCTGTCCAGTAATGGAAACTCATACCGTACTCCAATAATAGTCCAATTAAAAGAAATACCGTACTGGAATACTAATACCTAATACTAGCACCACACGACATGTAACCTCTGTTTCTGTTGATGTAACACAACTGCACATGTAATCTTTCATCACAAATTGATGGACAGAAAATGTACTGTAAATGACAACCCCAAAGGAGTAGAGAACATGCCGTTGTCCCTAGTCCCTACATATTTGGCAAATACAATTCATCGCATGCTTTCGTAAAATAAAACTTCTTCAACAAATTCTCACTTGAAGAGTGTACAGGAGAGACAGTATGAAGTCACAAAATCACAACACTCCAACCAGCCTGACTCCAACTACAAGCATAAAACATCTTCAACAAATTCTCACTTGAAGAATGTAGAGAAGAGACAGTATGAAGTCACAAAATCACAACACTCCAACTACAAGTTTGTCTACAACGATGCCTCTGCTTTATTCAATCACCTTTTTTGTCATACACACAAACATTATTGCAAATAAAATGGAGTATGTAGACCCTTTTATCCTGATCTTTTTCTTTTAAAAAAAAAAAAAAAAAAAAGTGATCCCAACTACCTCCATGTTTCTGAAAGAGACACTTAATGAAGTGGATGTAACTTATATGTGTATTGCCAATTGTCCACCACCGACAGGAGATAAGCTGGCGGAGATTATATCAAAGGATAAGTTCTAAGGGTAAGTTCTAAGTACCCAGCATGGGATACCCATTAGAGAAGATAAATGTGTGTCGACAGCGATTTAACTGCCAGGAACATGAATTACCCTCTCATTACACTGTTATTTTGTTTGATGCCTCTATTTTACCCTTAATTAATTACAGTCTCATACTCCATTCCTGTGCTTTGTTTTCGGAAATTTTCTCCTATACCCAACAAATATCATTAATCCTTATCCTTATGAGCCTGTGAGCACCCATGCTTCTTCCTCATCTTCGTCTGTTCAGTGCTCTTGAATCACCCACTCTTCCAAGTTCCAATGCTTTCACTCACAAGTCAACGGCTTCCAGAGCTCTCCACCGTCTACCGCCATGCCAACCCCTATTTCTGTGCTTTGGTTGAGTCTATCTCACTTTCTCTATTTTCAATATCATCTCTCTTCCATCAATTTTTACAACGCCTCCGTCTCTCTCATCTGATTGATTCCTCAGTTTGGTTTGATTAAGATTCGAGTTCGATGCATTAGGAGTGCAGCTCTGTTTGCAATCAACAGTTTTAGGTAATTGGTCTGTGGCAGCTTGGTTCAATGTTGGCAACAGTAATGAGGGTTTCGAGTTTCATGGTTTGACATGAAAAGACATAGAAGAGTATGATGGTTGGTGCGGTGATTCTGTTAGGTAGGCTTTTTAGGTTTACTTTGTACGATTGGGACCTGATGAAGAAGAGAGAAGGTTTAAGGGGAGTCGAGGGATGTCAGACAGGGGGATAGAGAAAGTTATTTTAGTTGGAATGTGTGCTTCAGGGTTTAATGGGTTGTCCGGTTTATGTAAATATTTTTACTTGCGGACTAATGGACTAATATATCACTGCAATGAAAGAATAGTGTTGGAAGCTTTTTAGGAAATCGTCATTACCCTTTTTTCTCTATGAAAATTAATAAAAATCCGGAGCTCTGGATATCGGGAGAACAGAGATTAGGATGTTTTACAGAGAAATCTGGATACATTTTACTTCTCCCATATATTTCGTAGTTTCTCAAATAGACAAGAGAACTCCGAACTCCTATTTTTGAGATGGCAATTTTCAAAATCCTGGAGGCATCAATGCCATTCAGGATCTTACTTGGTATTGGTAGTATGTCAAACCAACCTGAGGATATGAAAGTAGGGTAGGTTTATATATTGTACTCTTAGCTTAATTAGGATTTCTATTTAAATGCTAAGTTGCAAGATGTTTCCCTTATACACATTGATTCCAACCTCGTAATTGCAGAATGTGAGAGCAATTTTTCAAACACAGGCGTAATCGCAGGATTGCAGATGCTCTAAGTCGCCTGTGTGAATAACTCTAACCACGTTCCACAACAAGATCACAGGAATTTGTGCCTGATTCTATACCCTATTTAGATTTTATCAAAAATATATAACAAATCAACCAAGAACGGGAAATAAAATACCAAATATGGAGTAACGTAACGAATGAAATTGAAGAATTATAAGTCTTTTATCTCTTCAAAATTGCAAATCTGAACCAATTTATAATCTTACAGGCAAGTGATAGAATAGAAGAGCCTTCTTTATCCCCCTCTAACCCATCCCCCTACCAAACAAAAAAATATACCACCAATCTATAGAAGAAATCACATACAGGAATAACATAAACCCCATTTTCCCCCCTTTCTCAATTAATAATCCTGTACAGTTTTAATCATGAAAATCACTCACTTCCTAAATTAACAGAAAGCGAATCGAATCATAAAAAGGAAAAGAATCGCACCCGTATCGTGTCCCGAATCAATTCGCTTCAATGACCTGCACCTTTACCTCTCTTCCTGGCCTCGCTGTACAGCACCACCCCCATCACCGTCACCGCGAACCCCGCCATCCCCATCACCGTCACCGGATTCCTGAAGATCAGCACCGACACGATCGCCGCCACCGCCGCCTTCGCATTCCCGAGCACCTGCAACGTCAGAGCACTCGTATGCTTCGTCACCAGGAAATTCGTCAGATTCACCAAATACGCCACCGTCGCGTTCCCAAACAGCAGAAACAAAATGAACGGATCTGTCTTCGCTTTCTCAATCGTAACCGCTAGAACATTCCCTTCGACGTAGAGAGTCACCGGAAGCAAAATCAGCGCCGCCATCGGAGCCATGTAGAGTAGCAGATTCATTGAGTGGAGCTTCTCCGAATCGGAGGTTAAAATTATCCCCTGCACCACCGATTTCAGCGCCCTCCCGGCGGTGGACCCCACGCAGACAAGGAATCCGAAGAGATGGAACAGCGGCTCGCTGTTGCTCGCCAAAACGATCCCGAAAACCACGGGGAGGAGAGCCGCGTAGACCTCCGCCGATTCTTTTTTACAGGTGATGACAAAAGCGAAGATAGCAGTGAAGAACGGCGTCGTTGCACCGATCGCTTGGTTAAACGATACAGGGAGGTAGCGGAGGGAAGTGTTGCCGCAGACGACGGAGAAGCAGAAGATGCCGGAGAGAGCGAAGATCTTGAAGAACTGGCGCCGGGAGAGGATGTGCTGGAGCGGTACGATCTCGAGGCCACGGATCGCGGCGAGGCTGTACCCGGCGCAGGATAGCATATGGAGCATGGTGAGGAAGATGGGGTATCTGTAACCGTAGTAGCTGAGGAGGTACTTGTTGAGGAGGAGCACTCCGATGTTTGAGAAGTACCACGAAGCGATAATCACCGCCGTTAAGACAGTCGGGGAGAATACCGATCCAATGTTGGTGAACGGACCGTTGTTGTTGCTGTTCCGTACGTCGCCGGTGGGCGTCGCCGGCATGTCGAGGAGTTGGTCGGCCGGCGACGACTCCAGCCTCGGGTTGCTTCCCCGGCGAGTCGTCCATGACTGTGCCTCCACCATTATTCAAAACTTTCTATATCTCTCTCTCTCGATCACTATCTCTCTCTACAATGGTGTGGAGAGATTTTATTTTGGGGGTATGTGCTATGTACAGACCAGTGAGGAGGAGAGCCTAGATCTTGGGGATGTGGTGATTATGGTTGTGATCTGATCGGACGGCTGAGGTTCAGATTTGCTACGCGTGATGGGTTGTGGCCGTTGGATGATAAAACATCGATTTTGATTCCTTGGGAAGTGAGCTGACTTGTAAAGCTGAGTGTCGGTCTTGGATCTAAGCAAAATTAGGGACTGTGACTACTGTGGTCTTTAGCTGTGGGTATATATTTTTGGGACTCACGTGTGATGCACACGCGTGTATTGATCAATGGAAAACCTTGATTTCCGTTCTAATACCTTCCATTTCTTCTTCGAGGGAAAATACCTTCCATTTCAGAGCTGCTTGCACTACCAAAAAGGTAGTTCTAGTCCAAAATTTTGACAACCGGACCCCGCATCGAACTGGCGAAGTAGATTTGAAGCTTCACCGAGTGGACCGATAGTTCAATTTGGTTGAATCAAAGTTTAAAAACCGGACCGGCCATCGAACCGATGAGGCACCGGTTTATGGTCGAACCGGTCAGACCGGTTTAATCGCACATTTATTTAATAATATATATTTAAATATATAAATGAAAATATTATAAATAACTTGAGAATGACTAATATAATTGATCAAATGCACTATTTTTTCAAATCTAAGTTCATGTGCAAATTCAATGTTTTTACTTTCGTAAAGATCTGTAATCGGTATATGATTAAAAAAGTTACGCTAGGGTTTTGCAGCTCCGGTTTGTTCGGAGATATTTGGGGGCGATTAGCGGCGTGAAAGTTTCTCAATCGTGGCTCTGTTAGTTCGATCATCAAGGTTCGTCTTCTCCTGCACGTCTCTGGTAGTTTTGTGCTTTCATAACCTTGCTCGTCGATAGTTCTCTCCGGTTGTATGGAGACGACTTCCAGTATGTTAAGGGACTTCGGTAAGCTATCGCTGGCAGAGGAAAAAATCATCAAGTTTGATCGTCAGTATTGTCTTCAAACTATAAAGGAGCGCGGTCCTTGTCTTATAGGCACCTTCCTCATGCCAATCTGATTTAACGTTTGAGCGATGAAGGTTCTGTTCAAGAAAATTTGGCCTGAAGGGGAGGAGATCAGTATCCATGAACCCAGTCCGAATTAGTTCATCTTTCAGTTCCCTTCACAGGAATCGAAAGAACAAGTGCTCAATGACGATCCCTGGATCTTCGACTATAATGTTCTTCTCTTGCATCATTGGGATATCTCAACACGCATGGACAAAGTTTCTTTTGAGTATCATTGTATGGGTTCAGGTTCGAAATCTCCCCTTTTTCCTGCAAACGGAAGATGACCTTCGAATGGTACTGAGTGACCTAGGGCCAGTTCCACAAGTGGATTCTCGTATTCTCCATAGCTCGGAAGGAGATTATATGAGAGCCCGTGTCCGGTTATCTCTCAAAGAACCTCTCCAGAGAGGATGTCACATTGCAGTGGTGGATGATGTCGTATGGTTGTATTTAAAGTATGAACGAGTGGGTCAAATTTGTCACTAGTGTGGCCAATTTGGTCACTACTCGGACGAATGCATGGTAAAGACAGACGAGGAGAAAGTCCGTGAATCCCCCGGTTTTGGTGAGTGGCTAATCCATTTTCTTTGCTTTCCATATTTTGCTTTCTTCTTCCTTATGTTTTGAATTCGCCGAATCGGGGGTTCAATCCATCGTGTTAATCGGAACCGGCTTCGCGCCGGCTTCCGATTGATACCAGAAACCCCAATTTTCGGGAATAATCCTCCAGAATTCATCGTTAGGGTTTGCAACCTTGACAGGCTCTGATTGGAGGTGTGATTTTGGAATTCGTCCCGGTTTGAGACGGTACATCTAGCATCACCGTCGCCGCAGCTGTCCTCGTGCATCGCCGTCGCCGCTGTCCTCCAACATCGCCGCCGCCGACGTTGTTGCCCTCCACCATCGTTGTCGTCGGGATGCCGTTGCCGTTCCCCTATGGTTAGAACGACTGAGATTAGAAACAAAATTGAGCCAAACAAAGCCTCTTTCTAATATGATTAATTAATTATAAGGATCAAATCGCAACAACTTGCTAACTTAGTAGGACTAATATGCAAGTTGGACTAATCCATGTATAGACATGATTATGATTTGCCAAGGTGGACTAATTCATGTAGAGACATGATTAGGATTAATTTTCAAAGAGAACTAATCCATGTATGGACATGATTATGACTAGCTTGCAAAAGGGGACTAATCCTTATTTGAGTAGGATTAGGAGAGGGGTTCTTTATGTAGTATGACAAGGAGTTTTTGGACTATATAAAGAACACTCCTAACTTATTTTTCTCTCGACACACATATCTATATGATAGAAGTAAGGAGAGAATAAAGCAAGGAGAGAGAGCAAGTCCCAAGCAAGGGCCGAACCCCCTTGGGACCGCCCCCTACCCGTCGGCCTAAAAGGAGAGCCGCCACCTTGGTGCTCCATTGTTGCATGATTCCTTCTTCCTCTTCCATTCTTCCTAGCTAGCATAAGGAGTTGGAGGATCTAGATCTCACCTCTAGGCGTTGATCAACCGTAGAGACGTGACACAATTCACGTGACAAGTCATCACAGGAGAAACCCTAAGGTGTGTAACTTGATTTCTTCCATTACCATCGTTATGTCTCTTGTCATGTGATCCTTGGAGGGTATTGCATGGATAAATTTGTTTTTTCCGCTGCGTAGCCATGATCAAAACCCTACACTTCCTTTTTCAGCTTCGCTCTGTTTTTTCTGCAATACTCTTTCATCTTTGATTCCAAATGTTGGAATAGATGCCCTAGAGGCAATCGTAGATTTAGTATGAACAATGTTTTTGGCTAGAATATTCATTTATTATTTATGGCGATATTTAATATAATGAAGTCCTTAGATAAATTGTGTTATTTATCTTAAATGTCCCTAGTCCATTATATTGATTAATAGGACAATCAAATATAGACTAGTATGTGGGTAGATTGATATGGAGATATCAAGTCTAACACATGGGTATGCATTAGGAGTAATGGCATACAGGATTGACCCACGACGAAAAGGATACATTAGATTATGTGAAGTCACAATCGCTTTTCGTAGTGCTAATATTATTGCAATCCTTGGACTTGAAGTCACTAGATACTCTAGTTGTGAAATATTGCGCTTTGATGTTATCAAACGTTACACCGTAACTGGGTAATCATAAAGGTGGCTATCGGGCGTGATAGGAAGCAAGCTTAGAGATCGTAGTGATGTAGATAGGATTTGTCCCTCCCACATAATGGGGGTAAATATCCACGGCCACTCGAGGGATGAGGCTTATTGAATGTCTGGCCAGACTCAGATAAATTAATATGGAGATATTAATGTTATCTGCAAGTATAAGCATATTCTCAGGATCGAGGAACTATGGATTGGATATACGAGTGTGACTATTTATGTCTCGTGTCCAATCCGGATATGGAGACAAAGGGATAATGCAATATGACATATTGGGCACAAAGGTTTGTCGGGATCACTGACTATTTCTATTGGTTGGGTTGCATGGATGTGTTGCTAGACACCGCTCCATGTTAGTAATAGTTACTACCAACTATATAGAAACCTATGGGGTCACACGTCAAATAGAGTAGAGCTAGATTTGGGATTAATTAATATGGATTAATTAATAGAAGGATCATTGTGCAACACCTTGCAAACTTAGTAGGACTAATTTGCAAGGAAGGGAATAGTTCTAGTCCTACTAGAACAAGAAAACTCTTTTATGGAAACAACAAGGAGTTGTTGGAGTATATAAAAGGGGGCTCTAGCTTCCTTCCCACATATGAGTTATTAGTCATAACACACAAAGAGTGGGAGAGAGCAAAAGAGAGAGCAAGACAAAAGCTAGGGCCGAAACCCTAGCCCCGTCCGCCCCTCTACCCGACGGCAAAAAGGGAGGCCGCCCCTCCTTTGTTGCTTTGTTGCTTTGTGCCTTTGATCTTCATCCCTCTTCCTCCAAGGTTCAAGCTAGCACTTGATTGAAGGAAGAATCTAGATCTCACCTCTAGACGTGGATCAACCGTAGAGACGAGGACATCATTCTTCGTGTGATCTCACAAACGAAAAGGTACACATCTTCTATGTCCTTAATCATGTTATGATGTCTCTTCCTGTGATCCTTGGTGGGCTTTGAGTAGGATTAATTTTTGTTATTCCGCTGCGTTACCTACGTCAAAACCCAACAGTGGTATCAGAGCCACAGGTCGTAGAGCATAACATGATATTATGTGTTTACGATTTCAGTTCATACACCGTATTATTGTTTATTACGCGAAAACTGAAAAATTGGCATAGTAGATGCAATATTGAATTTGATTCAATCAAACAAGACCCAATTTAACATTGGATGTTAGAATTGGTGAGTTTAATCACATAGGATGTGAATAATTGGGTTCTTGAAAAATTAGGGTTCATGGGCACATGATTGAAAAGGGGTTTTCAATTATGGAAACAAAATTATGGAAATAATTCCATAAGGAAACAACCTTGCTTGGGCAACAAGGAAGGAGGAAGGGGACTAGGGCCGAAACCCTAGCCGCCCGCCCCTCCCTTGGGCGCCAAGCAAGGCCGCGGCCCCCTTAGGCGTGCGGCGGTCCTAGGGTTCGGGCCACTTGTTGGCTTGGACCCTTTGGACCGTTGTGAAACCCTAGTTACCCAATTTCATTAAAATTAAACAAGCGCGTTAAAAATTGGTTTTTAACTGTATTATGTGCTTTATTGCATGGTGGATGGATATGGCCTAGGATTGTGGATGTTTATTGTTTTGTGTTTTGGTTTACGGCCTGCGATCTGATCAAATTAATGTAATAATTAATTAAGTTTTACGGCCTGCGAGTCGTTCTTTTTCTCCTCGACATGTGAGGCTTTTGTTATTTATTTATTCTAGATGTTAGGCTAGAATTAGAAATATTTAGATGATAGCCAAGAACATGGAGAAGAAGACCGGAGAACCAAAGGAGCCAAAAGACATCCCTAGGCGCGCAGCTATGGTGGAGCACATGGAGATGAGCTCGGCACTTTAGGGCAATTAGATATTATCATTGGCCTGATAATATCATTAGTCTAGAGGCCATATCCATGCCACGGTTTTTTTTATTTTTGTGGATGTTTATTATTCATGCCTTGTTATTTATTTTGTGTGTATGGCGCTACAAGCAAAACGATAACAAGATAATAATAAACAAGGTTGGTCTTTTATTGTGGATAGCCCAATCCAAATAAGTAGACCATGTTGATAAAGATCAACCAAACGAATTAAAAGAAATCCCTCAATTAAATATTGCGTTTTGCCTTCTCTTGCCAAAACACCCTTCATGATCATGGACTATTAAAATTCGGGCTTGCCAAAGCAAGGCGATTTTAATTTTTCATGATGTGTTGCGGACGACGCAAGCTAGTAATGCGTGTATGTTGAAAACAAGAGGTTGGACGCAACTAGGCAAGAATCAATTGGATTGATGAGCTTAGAGGCATGACAATTAGGAGTTATCCAATTGGATAAAGAATAAAAGGAATTCATTCACCTAATTGGACCAAGAGTTGCATGTGATGCAATTGGAATGGTTCCTACCTAAATAACCAATTCTTGGGTGACTTGCCAAAGCAAGCTCAAGAAGAAGTGAAATAAGGATCTTGGACCCACTAGAAAGTATAAAGATATTTTCCGCTTTAATGGTGAGGGCTATTAAACCGAGAAAAATAGTGGGAGCTATATTTGATGATCTAGCCATTGTTAAATATAGTCAAAATTGTTCAAAATACTAAAATTGCATATTTCTCGTTTTTGTAGAATTCCAAATGGCAAACAACAACGCATCGAGTTCATCCCTACGATCTGTCCTTGAGAAGGATAAATTGTCTGGAACGAATTTCCTTGACTGGTACAGAAACTTGAGGATTGTCCTCAAGCAAGAAAAGAAGCTGTACGTCTTGGACACTCCAATTCCAGACCCACCACAAGATGAGTCTCTACTAGCGGAAGTAAGGGCACGTCAGAAACATATTGATGATTCTAATGACGTGACTTGCCTCATGCTTTGTACCATGACTGGTGAGCTTCAGAAGCAACACGAGAACATGGAAGCCTATGATATGATCAGACACTTGAAACAATTGTTTCAGGAACAGGCAAGGCATGAGCGCTATGAAGTGTCTAAAGCATTGTTCAAAAGTAGTCTTGCAGAGGGGAATCCAGTAGGCCCTCATGTACTCCGAATGATCGGGTACATAGAGAACCTTGAGAGACTGGGGTTCCCACTCGGCCAGGACTTGGCGACTGATCTCGTCTTGCAATCGTTGCCTGACAGTTATAATCAGTTCATTATGAACTATAATATGAATGAGATCAACAAGTCTTTACCAGACCTATTGAACATGCTAAAGACAGCTGAGCAAAGCATCAATAAAGGCAAGGGCAAAGCCATAATGATGGTGCACAAGAAGAAGGGCAAGTCAGTTGCATCTACTTCAAAAGGAAAACGCAAGAAAGTTGCGAAATCCAAGGATGCCCTAAAGCCTAGTGGAGGTGTGGCTAAAGGTGAATGTCACTACTGCAGCCAGCCGGGTCACTGGAGGAGTAATTGCCCTAAATATCTGGAGGATAAGAAGCTTGGAATAGTGATTCCACCACCACCAGGTATTTATGTTATAGACGTCAATCTTTCTATTTCATCATCCTGGGTATTGGATACCGGATGTGGTTCTCACATTTGTCGTAATGTGCAGGATTTGAAAAGAAGTAGAAGATTGCGAAAAGGGGAGATAGACTTGCGCGTCGGGAATGGAGCAAGGGTTGCTGCATTAGCTGTAGGCGTTTATGAGCTATCTTTGCCTTCTGGACTTATTTTAGAATTAGACAATTGCTTTTATGTGCCTGCTATGAGCAGAAACATTATTTCCGTTTCTTGTTTGGACGAGAAAGGTTTTTTTATTTCAATAAAGGACAAGTGTTGCTCCATTTATTTTGATAGTATGCACTATTGTAGTGCGCATTTGTCTAATGGATTGTATATCCTTGATCTAAATAATCCAATCTATAACATAAATACTAAAAGGATTAAAACTAATGATTTAAATCCTACATATCTATGGCACTGTCGTTTAGGCCATATAAATGAGAAACGCATATCTAGACTCCATAAGAATGGACTTCTAGACTCATTTGATTTGGAATCATATGAGACATGTGAATCTTGTTTATTGGGAAAAATGACAAAGTCCCCTTTCAATAAGAAAGGCGAACGGACTAGTGAGTTATTGGCACTCATACATACTGATGTATGCGGACCATTCCCCACGCCTGCCAGAGGTGGTTATACCTACTTCATCACGTTTACTGATGATTTCAGTAGATATGGATTTGTATACCTTATGAAGGCCAAATCCGAATCCTTTGAATTGTTCAAAGAATTCAAGAGTGAAGTAGAGAAGCAACTTGGCAAGAGTATTAAAGCCCTACGATCGGATCGTGGAGGAGAATACTTAAGCCAAGAGTTTGATGAGTATCTTAGAGAGTGTGGGATAGTATCCCAGCTCACTCCACCCGGAACACCACAGTGGAATGGTGTATCTGAGAGGAGGAATCGCACTCTATTAGATATGGTGCGATCTATGATGTCTCAAACAGATCTTCCGATATCCTTTTGGGGACATGCTCTAATGACTGCAGCTTTTACCATTAACCGTGTTCCATCTAAATCAGTCATGAAGACGCCATATGAGATATGGACTGGGAGGCGTCCCATAGTGTCGTTTATGAAGATTTGGGGCTGCGACGTCTATGTAAAGCGTTTACAAACAGACAAGCTCGGGCCTAAAGCGGATAAGTGTAAGTTTGTGGGATATCCTAAGGAAACTAAAGGATATTATTTCTATAACCCTACCGAGAACAAAGTGTTTGTTGCTCGGACCGGCGTGTTTCTAGAAAGAGAACTAGTCTCTAAAGAAGCAAGTGGGAGGGTTGTAGAACTTGAAGAAATTCATGAACCACAAACCACTGAACCAATAATGGAACATGAACAGGAACCACAAGAAGTTGTGGAAGAGCCTGTTCAGGTAACACAGGAACTCCGTAGATCAGGAAGAGTGCGTCATGAGCCAGAGAGGTATGGACTTCTCGTGACTGAGCCCGATGACGTACCACTCATGGATGATGAGCCTGCAAACTATGGAGAAGCCATGAATGGCCCAGATTCTAAGAAGTGGCTGGAAGCCATGAGATCCGAAATGGATTCCATGTACACCAACAAAGTATGGACTTTGGTGGAACCACCCGAAGGGGCTCGACCCATAGGGTGCAAGTGGGTCTTCAAGAAGAAGACCGACATGGATGGCAAGGTAGTTGCCTATAAGGGGCGATTGGTGGCCAAAGGTTATAGACAGATTCATGGTATTGACTATGATGAGACCTTTTCACCAGTCGCCATGACTAAATCCATTCGAATCTTACTTGCTATTGCAGCATACTACGACTATGAGATTTGGCAAATGGATGTCAAAACAGCGTTCCTTTATGGGAACCTCCTTGAGGATGTGTACATGACACAACCAGAGGGTTTTGAGGATCCAGAGAATGCCAATAAAGTCTGTAAGCTGCAAAGATCCATTTATGGATTAAAGCAAGCTTCTAGGAGCTGGAATCGACGTTTTGATGACGCGGTCAAAGAGTTTGGCTTCATCAAGAACGAAGATGAGCCTTGTGTTTACAAGAAGGTTAGTGGGAGCTCTATAGTATTTCTGATCTTGTATGTGGATGACATACTAATCATTGGCAATGATATTCCTACTCTGCAATCTGTTAAAGATTGGCTAGGAAAGTGCTTTGCAATGAAAGACTTAGGAGACGCAGCCTATATACTGGGTATAAAGATCTATAGAGATAGATCTAAAAGGTTGCTTGGCCTAAGTCAGAGTACATATATTGACAAGGTGTTGAAGAGGTTCAACATGCAAGATTCCAAGAAGGGATTCTTGCCCATGTCACATGGAGTCACTCTTTCCAAGAATGACTGTCCCTGCAACGAGATGGAGAAGGACCGCATGAGTAGGATACCCTATGCTTCGGCCATAGGATCCATCATGTACGCCATGCTATGTACTAGACCAGACGTATCATACGCATTGAGTATGGTGAGCAGATACCAGTCCAATCCGGGTGAGAGTCACTGGATTGCTGTCAAGAACATCCTAAAGTACTTGAGAAGAACTAAGGATGTGTTCTTGATATTTGGAGGGATGGAAGAGCTAAGTGTAAAGGGTTACACTGACGCAAGCTTCCAAACCGACAAGGATGATTACAGATCGCAGTCTGGATACGTGTTTTGCCTGAATGGAGGAGCTGTGAGCTGGAAGAGTTCCAAGCAAGGCACAGTTGCTGATTCTACAACAGAAGCTGAGTACATTGCTGCTGCGGAAGCAGCAAAAGAGGCAGTATGGATAAAGAAGTTTATCACTGAGCTCGGTGTGGTCCCTAGCATAGTGGATCCCGTAGAGTTGTACTGTGACAACTCTGGGGCAATCGCACAAGCAAAGGAACCAAGATCGCACCAAAAGTCAAAGCATGTACTTAGGAGATTCCATCTTATTCGTGATATGATCGATCGAGGAGATGTGAAGATATGCAAGATTCCGACAGATGACAAAGTGTCTGATCCGCTCACGAAACCTCTTGCGCAGCGAAAGCATGAAGGGCACGCCAGATCTATAGGCATACGAGATGCGCCAGATTGGCTCTAGTGCAAGTGGGAGACTGTTGGAATAGATGCCCTAGTGGCAATCGTAGATTTAGTATGAACAATGTTTTTGGCTAGAATATTCATTTATTATTTATGGCGATATTTAATATAATGAAGTCCTTAGATAAATTGTGTTATTTATCTTAAATGTCCCTAGTCCATTATATTGATTAATAGGACAATCAAATATAGACTAGTATGTGGGTAGATTGATATGGAGATATCAAGTCTAACACATGGGTATGCATTAGGAGTAATGGCATACTGGATTGACCCACGACGAAAAGGATACATTAGATTATGTGAAGTCACAATCGCTTTTCGTAGTGCTAATATTATTGCAATCCTTGGACTTGAAGTCACTAGATACTCTAGTTGTGAAATATTGCGCTTTGATGTTATCAAACGTTACACCGTAACTGGGTAATCATAAAGGTGGCTATCGGGCGTGATAGGAAGCAAGCTTAGAGATCGTAGTGATGTAGATAGGATTTGTCCCTCCCACATAATGGGGGTAAATATCCACGGCCACTCGAGGGATGAGGCTTATTGAATGTCTGGCCAGACTCAGATAAATTAATATGGAGATATTAATGTTATCTGCAAGTATAAGCATATTCCCAGGATCGAGGAACTATGGATTGGATATACGAGTGTGACTATTTATGTCTCGTGTCCAATCCGGATATGGAGACAAAGGGATAATGCAATATGACATATTGGGCACAAAGGTTTGTCGGGATCACTGACTATTTCTATTGGTTGGGTTGCATGGATGTGTTGCTAGACACCGCTCCATGTTAGTAATAGTTACTACCAGCTATATAGAAACCTATGGGGTCACACGTCAAATAGAGTAGAGCTAGATTTGGGATTAATTAATATGGATTAATTAATAGAAGGATCATTGTGCAACACCTTGCAAACTTAGTAGGACTAATTTGCAAGGAAGGGAATAGTTCTAGTCCTACTAGAACAAGAAAACTCTTTTATGGAAACAACAAGGAGTTGTTGGAGTATATAAAAGGGGGCTCTAGCTTCCTTCCCACATATGAGTTATTAGTCATAACACACAAAGAGTGGGAGAGAGCAAAAGAGAGAGCAAGACAAAAGCTAGGGCCGAAACCCTAGCCCCGTCCGCCCCTCTACCCGACGGCAAAAAGGGAGGCCGTCCCTCCTTTGTTGCTTTGTTGCTTTGTGCCTTTGATCTTCATCCCTCTTCCTCCAAGGTTCAAGCTAGCACTTGATTGAAGGAAGAATCTAGATCTCACCTCTAGACGTGGATCAACCGTAGAGACGAGGACATCATTCTTCGTGTGATCTCACAAACGAAAAGGTACACATCTTCTATGTCCTTAATCATGTTATGATGTCTCTTCCTGTGATCCTTGGTGGGCTTTGAGTAGGATTAATTTTTGTTATTCCGCTGCGTTACCTACGTCAAAACCCAACACCAAACACCCAACGGAGTCCTGGCATTCGTTTCTTTCTTTCATCCTCTGACTGTGGCTTAAATGGACATTGCAGATTCACGTGACCAATTCGATCACATCTGTAACAGTAGTCCCCTATTCTTTCGTATTTAAATTTAATCCAAGATTCTGGCTGACCCTGTTTAGTTAGCATAAAGCCTCTTGGTAGTGGTTCGGTGACATCCAGCAGAATCCTTAACCGGAGACCGGGTTTATAGAACAGAGCTCCACCTTCTTTGTATTCCTCGACCGATATGAACTTGCCTATCTTCCCAGCTATGATTTCCGCGTTACCTTTCAAGATTTTTTCTTGGGGGAGTCCGAGAACCCGAACCCAGAACAGAGACTCCTTAAATACACCTCGTCTAGATTTCTGCCCAGTTTCCAGTTATTCAGTAGGAGGATACGGTTTTTGATTAGCCATGGCCTTTGGTTCCATACCTTGTTGAAATCAGTGACATCGCTGAAGACAAAAACAAATTTATTGGTATCAAATTTTTCGATTCCCCTTTAGGTTTCTAGAGCCCTTGCACTATAGCTCTCAAGAGCTGTTTAGAGATCGATTCGGTGCACATTAAGTGACCAACTAATGTCGATCCATGGAGTTGCTTCACAGCCTCGGGGTCGTCATCTAGATCCAGAGTGATTTCTCGATTCCGGCTCATATCACAATTGCGGGGGTTGATTTGGAGATTTTGGGGAGAAAATGTGGAGGATGATGGATGTGAGGAGGAAGAGGAGGGTTACCAGGCTATAGACGCTAAGAAAAAAGCACTCTCTGTAAATCTTCACAGGGAGGTACCCTCAAATGAACGGGAAAGTCCCTGCACACAGACGCCGGCGGCGTAGAGAAAAGGGATAAACCCTAGAGAAAAGGGATAGACCCTAATTATGTATCAAAAATAATAATAAAATAATAAAAAAAATTCAAAAGAATTATATCAGTCTCTAAGTTTCATTTTTATTTGGGCTGTACATGATTGGGCTTAACTAGGTTACGGGGTAAAGCTCATTAGCCCATGATATTGATGGTATTAAATGATACATGCCCATTAATAACTAACTAATAAATAGTCAGGACCCAGTCCATTTATTAGCTGGTTAGCTCGGTCAGCTCGATGGTCTAAAGCCCATTTTGCCAGGTCTATACGCGGGGTAAGTTCTTAAAGAAAAGGAAAATTCTAAATGAAAAAAAACATACAAAAAGATAAACATAAAATGATAGGAATATGTCATAAATAAAAATCTCAATGCGAACATCCATATTCCTACCACAAAATAGCTTATTTTGGATTGCATGAAAACATTGGTTGCTTTGAATTACATCTCTAGAATTGTACCTCTAGATAGAAATGCAGTATTATTTGCTGTATGAGTAGTATTCTAAAAAAAAAAAAATAGCTTATTTTGGATAGGTTATCCCAAATCTATACAAATTCAACGAAACAGATAGTAGCCCTCCAAACAGCAATTGAGCCAAACAAAGCCTCTTTCTAATAGTTGTCCAAGTACACATATAATGTGAATAGACTATCCCACTAGGTCCAGTTTAAAGATGTGGAGCGCAGGGAACGAGAGTCTTCGACCTTCAACAACACTCTGAGTCTCTCTGTCCCTCTCCTCCTCGCTCTCTGCTCACCCTCTGCAATCCCTCTCTCTCTCGCGGATCTTCAAGCGGCTGAAAAGGGAGAGACGTTCATCAATTCGAACCCAAATCATCTTAAACACCTCTCTGTTCGGCCCTCTCTCTCTCGTGGAAACCCCAAAATCCCCGAAACCCCCTTTCCCCAAGAATTCAAAATTGAACTGCGAGGCAGAAGCAACATCTTGCAGCTACAGTCACCAGATGAAGGTAAATTCCCTATTCATTTTCTTTTGGCTATTTTACATATTCCGGTGTCATCTATTTCTCTTCTGGTTGCTGCTATAGTATAGGTTTTCTAACTTAGCTTGTTTTAATTCATAGGGCCATCTGATTACACTATTTTTGGAGAAGACGACCCTGGTAGTCTTGTGGTGATGGTGGTGAGAGAAATTGAATCTATATATGCTTCACTTCATATGTGGTATACTGTATGGTTTGGGATGCTTTGCCTGAGTGGTCTTTTTGACATGACAGTTGATTTCTTGGTGATTGAAAATTCAGTATCCACCATTTTTAATGCCTTCACCAGTGGTAGACAACTGGATGAATCGAACCAAGCCGCACATTATTACCAGATCGAGGGAGAAGAAGTGTTGGAAGCTGCCGGCCGGTTGTCCATAACGGCGACGGTTAGCTCTCTGTCAAATCTGAGGTTAATTATGTTTTTTTACTGAACCTCAATTTCTGATTTTGTTAGAATTTAATCACAGAGATCTCAATCTTTGACCCGTGACTACCGCTGATGCACCGTACCTTTCTTTTTATGTAGCAGTCTCTCTTCAGGCTATTGACTGTTCTCCGGCAGGTAACTCTATAGAAACCTACTTTGCAGCTTTCAAAATAGAGTGTTTACTGCCCTGATTACTCCCACTGGTAGCTCATTACATCCTCCGTCTTCAAAGTCTGAATGTGAGAATGTCGTTTTAAGTGTGCTATGGCAAGTTACAGATATTTTGGTTAGTTTTTATCTTTGGCTACGTAATGTTTGGTTGATGTTATTTGTCTTTCCTCACTATTTCTAGCTACAATTTGTTTGATTAATACAAACGAAATCCCATTAAGTCATTTACAACACTATTTGTTGCTGTACATCTTAGAAACATTATACCTGGTCACTTCTTTCTAAATGCATAAAACGTATGCGGCATGTCCAACACTGCTCTGCGACAAGTCTTCTCACCTTTGTCTCACTCGCACTTGCAGCAATCTGTCACTTTGGCTTTGAGTTGTTGATTTTGAATGTTCAACGACTGGGTTTCACATGCGTTTTCTGCTCTATTGTTTGTTCTTTTAATTTGTTCTGACTAACTTGAACTTCTCTGCTTGATTACGTTGGTCATTAAGTTAGTAAAATGATCACTGAGCTCAGTTATATATTGGGTCTACTTAGTAACAAAGATAGCTTTTTTCTTTATTTTCATCACCAAATTGCATTCCTCACGAAATTACGGTGCTTTTTATTTCTCTGGATTTGTACCCCTAAGCCATGCAATCCTCTAGAATCAATGTCAAATTGATTAGTAGGATTATACTGAATTGTGGTTGATTCTATCTTTTAGTAGGATTAGCTTCACAATCAGATGAAAAGAGAGAGAGATTGTTCTGTCCACCCCATTGGCATATTTTTTGTAAATTTTGGAATTTTGAGTTGAAGATGAGCTCTATTTCTTGCTTTACTCCATTAGAAGCTATCTGCTCTTTTGTCATTGTTTACATTTTGTAGCTTCGGAGATATGTGTATCTCAACTGAATACTTGTATTTTGATTTTCTATTTGTTTAATTTTGTGTGTTTGATAGTTGTCAAAGCTTGATACGTATCGTGTATCGATAGTAGGATTTTTGTTTCGTGTATCGTATCGTATCGATACGCAAACCCTTCTTAAAACAACTTAGAAAATATATTCTGGCCCTTATAGTGAAGATTTTATTGGTTGCATTTGGCGATTAAATCCTAACAAAATCAGAAATTGAGGGGTGCAGTAAAAGAAAAGAATTAACCTCAGATTTGACAGAGAGCTAACCGGCGCCGTTATGGCCAACCGGCCGGAAGCTTCCAACACTTCTTCTCCCTCGATCTGGTAATAATGTGTGGCTTGGTTCAGTTCATCCAGTTGTCTACCACTTAAATTGCAGCACTGGTGAACGCATTCAAAATGGTGGCTATTGAATTTTGAATCGCCAAGAAATCAACTGTGGTACCCAATACATGTCAGAAAGCCCACTCAGGCAAAGCATCCCAATCCACATATGATTAATGTCTACAAACTAAAGCGTAAACCACATATTAAGTGAAGGCATATAAAGATTCAATTTCTCACCAACATCACCACAAGACTACCAGGGTCGTCTTCTCCAAAATAATGTAATCAGAAGACCCTATGAATGAAAGCAAGCTAAGAACAAAAAGTTAGAAACCCAGACGATAGCAGCATCAAGAAGAGAATTAGATGACACCTGAATATGTAGACTAGCCAAAAGAAAATAGATAGAGGAATTTGCCTTCATCTGGTGACTGCAGCTGCAAGATGTTGCTTCTGCATAATTCGACTTGCATGGTTCCCGAATGAGGCAAAACCCGATAAACAAAAATAAAACGATGAGCCAAAGCTGAATCGACAAGGAAAACAAAGAGTACCTAGGAGGCTGCAAGGTTTCAGAGAGAGATCAAGAGACTGACTTGTAGACGGGTTGCTAGACTGACTTTGTAGATTGAGAACCAAAACCTGTAGAATAGCCAAAAGAAAATAAAACTGAGACATGCAGTTCAATTTTGAATTCTTGGGCAAAGGGGTTTCGGGGATTTTGGGGTTTCCAAGAGGGAGAGGGCCGAACAGAGAGAAGGTGTTTAAGATCATTTGAATTCAAATTGAAGAACGTCTCTCCCTTGTCAACCGCTTGAAGATGCGAGAGAGAGAGAGAGAGAGAGAGAGAGAGAGAGAGAGAGAGAGAGAGAGAGAGAGAGAGAGAGAGAGAGGGAGGGAGGGAGGGAGGGAGGGAGGGAGGGAGGGAGGGAGGGAGGGAGGGAGGGAGGGAGGGAGGGAGGGAGGGAGGAGGGAGGGAGGGAGGGAGGGAGGGAGGGAGGGAGGGAGGGAGGGAGGGAGGGAGGGGAGGGAGGGAGGGGAGGGAGGGAGGGAGGGAGGGAGGGAGGGAGGGAGGGGAGGGAGGGAGGGAGGGAGGGGAGGGAGGGAGGGAGGGAGGGAGGGAGGGAGGAGGGAGGGAGGGAGGGAGGGAGGGAGGGAGGGAGGGAGGGGAGGGAGGGAGGGAGGGAGGGAGGAGGGAGGGAGGAGGGAGGGAGGGAGGGAGGAGGGAGGGAGGGAGGGAGGGAGGGAGGGGAGGGAGGGAGGGAGGGAGGGAGGGAGGGAGGGGAGAGAGAGAGAGAGGAGAGGGAGGGAGGGAGGGAGGGAGGGAGGGAGAGAGAGAGAGAGAGAGAGAGAGAGAGAGAGAGGGATTGCAGAGAGTGAGGAGGAGAGGGACAGAGAGACTCAGAGTGTGCAAGAAGTTTTTGCAGACTCTCTCTCACGGTTCCTGCGCTCCACATCTTTAAAACTGGGACCTAGTGGATAGTCTATTCTCATTATGTACAAGGGTACAACTATTAGAAAGAGGCTTTGTTTTACTCAATTGCTGTTTGGAGGGCTACTATTTGTTTGGTTGAATATGTATAGATTTGGGATAACCTATCCAAAATCAAGCTATTTTGTTATAGAGATTGGTTTAGAAAATTAATATTTCAAAGTGGAACATCTGAAAATTGTTTCTGGGAATATGGTGAATGGTGTGATATGGTTACCATTCTTTTTTTGTTTCCTTGGATGGACAAATGATAAGACATAACATTGTTTAGTTATCCTTCCTCACATGGTTATTGTCCTACTTTCCTTAAATGGAACTTCCAACATTAGTGCTCTACCTTGAAAAAGTTGCCCGCCTTTTCACTTTCTTCATAAATACCATATTTCTCTCTCATAGTTCTCACATTCAAAGGAAAGAAGGCATGTGTGACAAGCGACAATTTGGTAAATACATCAAGGGCATGCCGCTAAATTTTGTGAAATGTCTACACCAACGATTATTTTGAGACGGAGGGAGTAATATAGCTGACATATCGACACTCGCTGATGCAAAAATGTGACCTTCCAACCTTGTTTGAACTACGAAACTAACTACTAGTTCCGTTTCGTCTGAATTGTCTTACTTTGACTTTTTAACGCGTAATTGGGTCACTTTGACTCGGTGATTTAGATAACAAAACGACAAAACTTTTTAAACTTTTTTTCATTGTATTATAGAGTAAAGTTTACTCTACAAGACCTTGCAAAGATTATCAAATTCTTGTATCGTTTTACTAATCAAATCACCGGGTCAAGGTGACCTAGTGAATAGTGACAAAAATTGAAGTAGGCTGAAACAGAAGAAACAGAGGTAGTACAATATAAAAAGAACACAAAAACGCCGCCGGGCGCCGGAGTTATTCTCAGAAACCATCACGGAGGTGTGTTTGAAGCCTTATCTATAAGGGTTAAATGGGGTACTGGCGCGAAGGAGATTGAAGTTTAGACACTTAAAGATCGGTTTATTGATGGCTAATGAACATGGGCTCAGCCGGATTGTCGTTGAAGGTGATGCTCAAGTTCTTGTGCTACAGATGAAGAACAAAGCTTTCAAAGAGGGAAGGCAGAAGTCTAGTGAGAGAAACGTTGGGAGAAGTGGAGCAGCTGAGAAGCCAGTTCGCAGATATTCAATGGGTGTGGGCTCCTATTTAATGTTGAATTTGGTGAATTCAACATAGGATTAAACCCATGTAGGTATACAGTACGGAGTGTGTCACATAGGATTTACCAAATTCAATAAAGCATTTAGGTGTATAGCAACGCACAGGTAAGTGTAGCACATTAGTACTAACACATTAATCAAACACATTAATCAATGACAGAACTTAACCTAGTACAGTGACAATCACACAATCATCACAGAGTTCCAATAGGTATACAATTGAGCAATTCAATCGAGTAACCCTGCACAATCAGAATCACAGATTGTTGAAGGTCCATAAGCATATTCCAACTCACACATATACAGCAACTAACACAAGTCAACAAGCACATCATACACTAGGGTTTCAATTTGATAGTTTAAATTGGGCACTAAAAATGATACACACAAACATGCAACAAAAGATTTACAAGTCAACATATGAACAGAAAAGAGATTAGGTTTAGAGTTTTGAACCTCCCTTTAGGAATTAGTGTCAACTCCAAGGGGCAGAAAATAACGAGATGCCTGTAGTATTCTAACATCTCCTCATCAGATCTGTAAAAGCTTGAAGCACCACTTGAGGTTTCGTCGGAATCATCTATCAGGTGCCTCTGTCTCGTCCGAATCGTATGAATCGGCAACAGTTAACGCCATAAAATCCTTCTCCTTCGCCAGCGAACCGAACCCCCAGAACGATAGGGCAATTCAAAAACCCAGAAACGATTTAGGGTTTCCCGACAGAGTAACGAACAAACGTAGAAAGAAACCGTTGCTACGGTAGGAAACCGATGGAAGTGATACGAAGAATCCGTTCACACAATCGATTTCAGACAGTGTGTAGGATCGGAATGAACGAATCTGATTAGGGATTTTACGAAGACAGAGATACGACGGCTGAGAGTGGGAAGAACAGCATAGATAGAGAGGGATAGTGAATGGATGAGGGTTTCCCAGTATTAGGGTGGGTTGATCTGGTTGGGTAGTTTTTCTTTTTTTTTTTTTTTTTTTTTTCTTTTTTTTTTTTTTAATTATTATTATTATTTTGGGCTGGGTTAGTTAGTATGATTAGTATAGTTGGTTAGGGAGTGGGTTAGAGTAATGGGCTACTAATCTGAGTTAAATAAGTAAATCAGGTTATTAAACTGAATAAAAATAATTTGTGGGTATTTTTTTCGTGGCAAAATGGCCATTTACCATCTCAAAACATACTAAAAAAGGAAAGCAGGGAGAAACATAGTTGTCAAAATCGGGTGATTCGCATTCATATCGTACGATTCTGTTCGATTCATGCCTAAATGGTTCAGAATCGTACATGAATCAAAAGTGTGGCAGAATCGTGTCACTGGATCATGGATCGAATCGCTGAATCGTGAATCGGTGGATTTGGTTTTGAAGTCTTTTTGAAGGCATGTATAGATTTGACAAGCTGAGTCAAGAACAAACAATCAATCGTCAATTCTTTAATACCTAATTTACCATCTATTTTCTTTAATTCTCCTTAATCTACACCTTCTTTCACAACTCTCGAAGGCTTCTGGACTCTTCATCCTCTGCACTTCCTTCAATTTCATCAAGAACATCATATGTTTAACTTCTGGATCTTCTCTTACTGTTTGTCGTCCTTCACCTCAGATTCACTCTGGTTGAACTTTCACTGAGAGACTTTTTCCTTCTTTCTCTTGTTTACTCTTAAAAGTAGGTGAGGATTGTTTAAAGGCCAAGTTCACAAACAAACATATTTCCGAATGAAAAACTTTTATATCCTAATATGCACCTTATTTCTAGGACCAAGAAACTTAAATTCAATTAAACGTATTCTTAGAACTTTTGTTAGATGATGACGAGGACAATGATGAGTTTGATTTGGGATTCCTATGTCTTTTAGGATGGAGTTTGAAGGGCACAATACTCTCTTTGTTTTTACATGGAACCTGTTTGATGTTGTTCATGCTCACAGCTTGCTTCCGTGTAGAAATGAAGTAGTGACCTTACTTGGATGCTATTTTATGATCGTTAGCTTTGGACATAACTTATGTAGTCAATTCATTTGGATGCTATTTATGATGTAAATGATCATATATTTTTCACCTTAGATTACTAGTAGTCTCATTGGTATAAATGGGTATTTTTATTATTATAAATATTAATTAACCGAATCGTGACGATTCACGATTCGATCGATTCACGATTCAAATATTAAGATTTCTGTTAAAATTTATGGTTTTGAGAAACCTGTAAGGCACTAACCATGAGGACATGGAGTATTTACAACTTTCATCAAAAGTCGTTGCCAAACCGTAAAACTACCCTAGAAACGTGAAGATCAGTCACCATACTTGTTATCTGGTCGAGCTCACTCTTGGAGAGTGAAGCCACTCAAATTGTTCCAAGTGGGAACATTATTTTCACTATGGTCGAGCTCACTCTTGGAGAGTGAAGCCACTCAAATTGTTCCAAGTGGGAACATTATTTTTTTTTTAAACTACCCTAGAAACGTGAAGATCAGTCACCAACAAGACCAGTCACCATTCTTGTTAAGCTATTTGAGTTCAGCATGAACAAGTCCATGTCAGTCCTATGAGATGTGTTGCCTCCTTCTGCCCTAGTGGGTAGGTTCTTCATGAGGGTATGTGTGGGCTTCCACCACCATGTTATCGGCGAAGATTCAACCGTTAACGCTTAATCAATCCCTGAGTAGCTGGTTCAACATCTCCAAGTTATCTTATGTTTCTTTCCCAACAACTCGTTTCTGAAGTACTCTTTTACATCATGGGCAACTTTTAGACAGTGAGTTACATCTCTCCTACGCCTCCAAGGTCTCTTTCACACGGCTGAAGTTGCTGGCGTTCTTCTCACAATAATTGCATACTGCCCTTTTGTTATTACCCGTAGAGGCTCCGGGATCTCTTATCTTCATCTCCAATTCAGTTGGATCACACCAGCGCTAGCAACAAAAACTACAAAAGCATTGTCATTTGGTTAGTAAAATACCCACAAACAAAACCCAACATCTGGCTCATGCACTTATATCGAATAGGTTTCTAAGCACAACAGGATAATGATTTTTGCTAGTTTTAAAATACGAAATAGTAACTTCACAATCTCAAATGATGTTCAACATTTGTCTTGGACATTCTGTTGCCTGTGATTTTGTGAAATTTGTTTTTTTTAAGCTAGCACTAATCGTTATTGTGTTATGCTTAGAAACCTATCTCAATAAAAGTGCTTGAGGCCGACATTCGGTTTTATTTGTGGGTTCTTCAGTTACCTGGTAATGAATTATTGGCTGTTGTTGTTGCTGGTACCGCTGTGATTTGAATTGGAGGTGAATATAAGAGATCACGAATCCTTGATTCTGATAATAGCAAAAAGGCAGAGTGCATGTATGGTGAGAAGAAAGTCAGCAACCTGAGTCGTATGAAAGAAAACCTTAGGTGCATATGGGAGATGTAACTCACTGTCTAAAAGTTAAACATGATATAAAACAGTACTTCAGAAGCGAGTTGTTCGGAAAGAAATAAAAGATGGATAGGGTCTTTGAGATGATTGAACATGCTAGATGGGGGAGATTAAGCGCAAAAAGGGTTAAATCTTTGCAGAGAACATGGTTGTTGGAAGCTAACACATGCCCTCTGGAAGAACCTGCCTGAAGGAGGTGTAGGTGTTTCCTGACATGACTCATAGAGCTGACATGGACTTGTTCATGCGAAACTTCAATAGCTTAGCAAGAATGGTGGCTGGGCTTGTTGGTTTGGAGCTGAGTGAAATTAGTGTTCTCACTTGGCACGATTTGAAAAGCTTCCTTCTCCAGAGTGGGCTCGAGCGAATAAAACTTTTGAGGGAACAAATCCATGGGTATTCGAGCTCCATGGATTTTCCGCATGTTGCAGTGTTAAGGTAGATGGACTGAGGGACAAGGAGAGGCGGGATCTGCTTACAGTTTTAGTTGATTCCCCGCAGGATAATTTATGTGGAGTCACTCGATACATCTGCTGCAATTGGAGATGCTAACGGCCTTCAAATGATTTTTATTGATATTCTTGCGGAGGTTAGGGCAAGTAACGTGGCAAGAACTTCTCAAAATAATTGTCACCCTGCATGTGTACTGTGAGAATACTGTTTATAGAGAACCACCCAACAATTTTTTTGTACTGTTAATCATCTCATTGTCTAGAGTTCATGCATCCGGAATATGGGTCCAACAAAATGTACCTTGAACAAGACTAGAACCGTAACAAAATGAAGTTACTCTCATCTAGATGTTTGAAAGCTTATGAGGAGCCTCACAAGTTCTGGTGACCTGATTAGGTCAAGTCAACAATACCTTTTCTATTTCTTGATAGTTTGTGTCCGAAAAGGAGAACATACAGTAGTTGTTGTTTTTATTTTTGTAGAACTCTTCAGTTTGGGCTTCTGTAATTGATAGAATAAGGATCGCTAATTTTTGGTTGGTGATGCTTCATTTTATGAGTAGAATGAAAGAAATGATTGTGATAATGACAAATGAAGAATGGTCTCTGCAAAATACTACTAGCATGCGCTGCTTGGATGCTTTCCATAAAACCAGAAGTATATATCATTTCCCTTTTTGGAAAAACAAACTAATCTTTATTTCTAAAAAGTTTTTTTTTTTTTTTTTTTTAGATTTTTGAAGAGAAAAAGTAGTATTCATTGGCTTTTGTGTATACCAAATGGTTATTTTGCATCCTAGAATCTATTGTGATTGGGTGTCAGTGTCACTAAGCAGAAACAGTTTCACATGTTTTAAGTATATACTGAATGGTTATATACCACGCCTTACAAAAACTACTCTGAGGAGGCGTTAGTGTCACTAAGAAGAGGCTGTTACTTTTGTATGTCAGTTTTCCGTTAATTATAATGGTCCATTTAACAACCTCAATTGTCTTTCTTGCACGTGAGTATGACAATCTAGTATCTGCTCAGCGACTTAGACAGTTCATAACTATGTCATAAATCCGATTAGTGAAGCTTGCTCTTAAATCCGATTTGAATGTAACTTCTGAACTTGTAGAAGGTTTCTCTCTATACCAATCTTATCGCTTGTTATGAAGTCTTCACAGATTATTGATGTTTTAAATATTCACGAATTCTTGTGTGACTAAATTAGTATGAGATAGTCCAAATTTTGGATTTGACCCATATGTGGTTTTGGTGCGGACTTGGATAATTGGTAGAAATGCTTTTCCATAGAACACAGTTCAGAAAGAGACTGATATGTTATGAGAAGTACAGTTACACATACATAGCAACTGACTAGCAATCAAGCAACCTCATTGCACACTCTCACTCTCCATCTTTGCCCACTGTGTAGGTTTCTTGCTGATTTCAACGTCGGTACTCTGCAATGCAACCTGTTGTTGGAGTTCTGTGCATATTTCTGCGTGGCTCATGTTTTTGGTGACCCAAATGATCATGTTTGGTTTCATCAATTCAAGTGGTACGCTTCATTTCTCTGGATTGTTAGTTTTGAGTAGTTTAGGTTTTGATGCAAATGCATTTGTATGCTAAATTGGCTTTTGGTTGGGCTTTATGTGCATAATAGATCATCTATTACGTGCTTCTTGAATTGACATCACGTTTATAATTGATTTTGTTTTGTGGAATAATGTATATCTAGGGTTGACCATGTTCTGGCGGAGCACTCTCGAGAATCAAAAGCATGGTCCGCATGAGAAGTCTACTCGCATTAAAACCACATGCTTCAGCCAAAATGAAGCATAACCAACAAAATTAGGAATCCTCCTTTTGTCAATTCTGGAAGCCCGGACTTGAGTTCCACTAACATGAAGACAATATCTTCTTTATGTTCTCCTTTTAAGACACAATATTATCATGAAAGAGGAAATGTATTTTTTGACCTAATCTTGGTTGATTTAATAAGGTCACCAAAACATTTGAGGCTCCTCATAAGCTATAAAACATCTATACAACGGCATCTGAATTTCTTTAGGTTCTAGCCTTGTTCAGTATATATTTGTTGGACCCCATAATCCCAATTTTCTCTATTATGAATTCCAGACAATGCTATAAATAGTTTTCCCACAGTACTCGTACAGGCTGCAGGGTGACGAATCATTTGGGATGATCTAGACCACATTATTTTCCCTAATATCCTCAATATGCTAAATAAAATAACATTAAATGAGCATTAGCATCTCCAATTGCAGTAGATATATCTAGTGACTTCAGATAAATTACGACAAGGGAACAATCGACTAAAACATTAAGCATATATCGCCCGTCCTTTGCACCTCAATCCATCTACCATAAGACTGCAACATGTGGCCTTCCACGAAGCTCCAAAATTCCCTACTCAAAGTTTTATTCGCTCGAGCTCACTCTGTTGTGAAAAACGAAAAATATGCAGAAAGAAAGAATCAAAACACACAGATTTACGTGGTTCGGCAAAACAGCCTACTCCACGGAGTTGCAGAGATTTCACTAAAACAGACGAATCGTCTCAGAGAGAATTACAAGCGAAATCAGAACGCTCAACATAACATGCTACGAACCCTAAGAACTCTATAAATAGACAACCTATCAAACCGGGCCGGATCCAAGCCCAAACGGGTCAAAACGGGTCAAAATATTTTTTTTCGGGGGCGCTGCCCCCGAACCCCCGGAGACATGTTCGTGATCGCTACGGCTTGGGCCTACCGGCCCAAGCCTTCGCTCCACGAATCATGTCTCCCTTTTCGGGTCGTACCAAAACATGAACCGGGTCGATTCATAAAACGGGTCGCCCATGAACCAGGGCTCCACCCCAACAATTCTCCCACTTGGAGACTGGTTCAACATCATGTACCAGAACCACATCCCCTAACATAATCAAGCTCCATCCCTGCAACTCAACTCATCTTCTTCAAGAAAGAAGACCCACTGAAGCTGCGCACAGCTTCAGTTTCTCAACAGTAACAACCTTCGTGAACATGTCTGCTGGATTCTCACTTCCACAAATCTTCTCAAGCTGAACCTGACCATCATCAAGTAACTCACGGATGAAATGATACTTTGTCTCAATATGCTTGGTCTTAGAATGGAACGCTGGATTTTTAGCAAGAAAAATAGCACTCTGACTGTCACTGTGAAGCGTGCCATTCTCCTGTATCTTCCCCAACTCTCCTAAGAACCTCTGCAACCATACCATCTCCTTTGCAGCTTCCGTGATAGCAATATACTCAGCTTCCGTTGTTGAAAGAGCAACAACCTTCTGTAAGTTAGAACCCCACGACACTGCCGTACCACCCAAGGTGAACACATACCCAGTAGTACTCTTCCTCTTATCCAAATCACCAGCAAGATCAGCATCAACAAAACCCTTAAGTTTCAAAGCACCTCCACCGAAACATAAGCACGTGTCTGAAGAGCCTCTCAAGTATCTTAAGATCCATTTAACTGCCTCCCAATGTTGCTTTCCTGGATTACTCATGTACCTGCTCACAACTCCCACTGCATGGGAAATATCTGGCCTAGTACAAACCATAGCATACATCAACGAACCAATAGCTGAGGCATATGGAGTCTTACCCATGTGTTCCCGTTCTTCAACTGTCTTTGGTGAATCATCTTTACTCAATCTAAAATGACCCCCCAACGGAGTGTTCACAGGCTTAGCCTGATCCATGCTGAATCTGCTTAGTACCTTGTTCACGTACTCTGTCTGGGACAAATACAGAGTACCTCTGGCTCTATCTCTGACTATCCTCATACCAAGAATCTGACTTGCAGGGCCCAAGTCCTTCATGGCAAACTGTGTAGACAATTTCTTCTTCAAGTTGTTAATCTCATCCAAACTAGATCCTGCGATCAACATATCATCAACGTATAACAACAAGATAATGTAGGAGCCATCAAACTGTCTAACATAGCAACAATGGTCTGCATGACATCTCGTGTACTTTAAGCTGCACATAAAACTATCAAATTTCTTGTTCCACTGCCGAGGAGCTTGTTTCAGACCATACAAGCTCTTCTTCAACCTGCACACAAGATTCTCATTTCCCTGTACCTCGAAACCATCTGGCTGATGCATATACAATTCTTCCTCCAAGTCACCATGAAGGAATGCAGTCTTCACATCTAACTGCTCAAGATGTAAGTCTTCTTGAGCAACCATACTCAGCACCAACCTGATAGTTGTAAGTTTCACCACAGGTGAAAATATCTCAGAATAGTCAATTCCCTGCTTCTGCTGGTACCCCTTCACAACAAGTCTTGCCTTATACCGTTTACTTCCATCAGATTCATTCTTCACACGATATACCCACCTGTTATGAAGTGCCCTCTTCCCTATTGGAAGTTCAGTTAACTCCCATGTCTGATTCCGAAGTAAAGAATCCATCTCATCATTCATTGCTGACTCCCACTTGCTAGAGTGAACATCCTGCAAAGTCTCTGCATAAGTCTCAGGCTCACCAGCATCAGTCAACAATA
Source organism: Linanthus parryae (assembly GCA_023055425.1). Classification (NCBI taxonomy): domain Eukaryota; kingdom Viridiplantae; phylum Streptophyta; class Magnoliopsida; order Ericales; family Polemoniaceae; genus Linanthus; species Linanthus parryae. The sequence goes on along the minus strand of JALGPY010000003.1, from coordinate 123,840,616 downwards.
TATAATTAAGACTAGGGGAGTAACGCTCTGGGACCTTTCTGTTCCTAGTCCCCACCCGAGTTCTAACATAGGTCTTCAGAGGAGTGTTCTTGTCCTTTGCAACTGGCTGTGACTCAGTAGTGTCAGGCACACTAGACTGATCATGCGGAACATCATCACTGGGAGTGACATCCTCAAGAATATCAGGACAAACATACGAAGGAGTAGCTGAGACTTTATCCTCAGTATCAATAGCAACACTCGCCCTATCCTTATACATCATCTTCTCATTGAAGATCACATCTCTGCTTCTTATAATTTTCCTGTTCTCAGCATCCCAGAATCTGTAACCAAATTGTGCATCTCCATAGCCAATAAAGAAACAAATCTTGGACTTTGCATCTAGCTTACTACGTCTGGCAGCATCAATGTGAACATAAGAAACACAACCGAAAACTTTCAAATGATCAAAACTAACCTCTTTTCCGCTCCATACTTCTTCAGGCAATCTGAATTCCAACGGAACTGAAGGTCCACGGTTTATGCAATAAACCGCTGTGCTAACTGCATCTGCCCAGAAAGTCTTCGGTAATCCAGAACAAAGCCTCATGCTTCTAGCTCTCTCATTGATGGTCCTATTCATGCGCTCCGCCACACCATTCTGTTGTGGTGTCCCGGGAAGAGTATTTTCGAGTCTAACTCCATGCGTAGCACAATAATCCTTAAGTCCACCATCAATGTATTCTCCACCATTATCAGATCTGAAACACTTCAATTTCAAACCCGTTTCAGTCTCAACCATGGCTTTCCACTTTTTAAAAGTTTCAAATAAATCAGATTTATTTTTCATAAAATAAACCCATACTTTCCTACTGAAATCATCAATGAAAGTGACATAGTATTGAGATCCTCCTAGCGACGCTACTCGTGAAGGACCCCACACATCAGTGTGCACGAGATCCAGCTTGTTTGATCTCAAGGCACGACCGCCTTTCAAGAAACTGACTCTCTTCTGCTTTCCCATAATACAGCTCTCACAAATACCCAGATCAACAGACTTCAGCTTTGAGAGCTTACCTTGGGACTGCAATATCTTCATACCTCTATGACTCATATGACCAAGTCTGCGATGCCACAAATCAGCGTCTTGCTCAGCTTCAGCAACTGCTACTGTATCACTCGGTCCCGAAGTCATGTACAAAGTTCCAGTTTTCTTACCACGAGCAAGTATCATGGAACCTTTCAAAACCTTCCATGCACCACTTGAGAAGACCACAGAGTTACCATCATCATCAAGCTGTCCCACCGATATCAAATTCTTCTTCAGTTCAGGAACATGTCTCACCTTTCGCAAAGTCCATACAGAACCACTTGCAAGCTTGACATCAATATCACCCTGACCAACAATATTCAGCGGCTCCCCATCTGCCAAATACACCTTTCCGAAATCCCCAGCAGTGTAGTTCTGCATAATTTCACGGTGCGAGGTAGTATGGAAAGAAGCACCCGAATCTAATATCCAATCATCAACGGGACTATACACAGCAAGAAGTAAAGCATCTTGAATTTCATCACTGACTGCATTCACCGAATTCCCAGACTTTCCTCTGTTTTTCTTCGGTGCCTTACAATCACTCTTAAAGTGACCTAATTTACCACAGTTCCAGCAATTAACCGTGCTTCCATCCCTTGTCTGCGATTTTCCACGACTGGTACCTCCATGCTTAGATTTAGATCTTCCCCGATTATTATTATCATTCCTTTCGTTGCTTCTGCCACGATTATCAACATTATAGGCTGAACCCGAAGGTTCACCAGAATCTTTACGACGCACTTCCTCAGCGAGAATTAAATCACGTATGTTATCATACTTCAACTTTTCTTTTCCAGCAGAATTACTAACAGCAGTTCGCATAGATTCCCAACTATTAGGTAATGACGCTAATAGTATCAAAGCCCTAACCTCATCATCAAAGTCAATTTCAACAGCAGACAATTGATTCGTAATTGTATTGAAATCAGTAAGATGTTGAGCAACCAACATACCTTCTGTCATCTTCAGATTGAACAGACGCTTCATCAAGTACACCTTGTTATTAGCAGACGGAGTCTCGTACATTCCTGACAACGCCTTTATCAGGGAAGCTGTAGTAGTCTCCTTAATAACGTTGTGCGCAACCGACCTTGACAGCGTCAACCGAATAATGCCCAGAACCTGTCGATCCATAACCTTCCAGTCTTCCTCCTTCATGGCTTCAGGCTTTACCCCCTCCAGTGGAGCGTGCAGTTTCTTCCCATACAGATAGTCCTCTATCTGCATCTTCCAGTACGCATAATCTGTGCCGTCGAACTTTTCAATTCCAGAACCTTTCATCTCATCTGCCATCGTTTTTCCCAAACCCTAGCGAACCTGGCTCTGATACCAGTTGTTGTGAAAAACGAAAAATATGCAGAAAGAAAGAATCAAAACACACAGATTTACGTGGTTCGGCAAAACAGCCTACTCCACGGAGTTGCAGAGATTTCACTAAAACAGACGAATCGTCTCAGAGAGAATTACAAGCGAAATCAGAACGCTCAACATAACATGCTACGAACCCTAAGAACTCTATAAATAGACAACCTATCAAACCGGGCCGGATCCAAGCCCTACGGCTTGGGCCTACCGGCCCAAGCCTTCGCTCCACGAATCATGTCTCCCTTTTCGGGTCGTAGCAAAACATGAACCGGGTCGAAAACGGGTCGCCCATGAACCAGGGCTCCACCCCAACACACTCTAGGGAAGGAAGCCTCCCAAATTGGGCCAAGTCGGAACAATAATTTCACTTTGCTCCAAACCAACTTGACGAGCCACCACCCATCTTGTTAAGCTATTAATGTTTAGCATGAACCTGTACATGTAAGATTTATGAGCTATGTTAAATACTTCCTTAAGTAACCCGGGGGGGTTGCTTTTAGGGGGTATGTGCGGGCTTCCATCACCATTTTGTCTCCAAACATTTAACCCTTGTATACATTTAATATGCCCCCGGCTAGCAAGTTCAATCATCTCCATGGCCCCATCCATCTTTTGTTTCTTTCCCAACAACTTGGTTTCTGAAGTACTCGTTTACAGCAAGTTCAAATTTTAGACAGCGAGTTATATCACCCTTACGCCTTTAGGTGTGCTTTCAGACAGCTGAAGGTGTTGACTTTATTCTCAAAGTAATTGCTCACTGCCTTATATTATTATACGAATCAGAGATGTTGTGCTTAAAAACCTATCACAACTAAATTGGAGATCAAAATAAGAGATCACCGTGTCCCTGATTTTCACAATAAAGGCAGTGTGCAATTATTGTGAGAAAACGGCAGCAACTTCGGCCGTCTAAAAGAACACCTTTGAGGTGTTATTTATTCTCTATATAAAGAGCACACATAAAGAGCCCAACATCCAGCTCAAGCACTATATTATTGTGACGGCAACGACATATGAGAGATGTAACTCACTGTCAAAAGATAAACATAATGTAAAAGAGTAATTGAGAAACGAGTTGTTGGGAAAGAAACAAAAGATGAAATGGGCCTTGGAGATGATTGAACCTGCTAGCCGGGGGATATTTAGGGTCGAATGGTTAAATATTTGTAGAGAACATGGTGATGGAAGCCTGCACTTACCCTGTAGAAGGACCCGCTACTGCTGAAGGAGGTGTTCCCTGACATAGCGCATATGTCAATAGAACTACATGGTCACTAAAAATGATACACACGAACATCAAGCTATTTTGTTATAGAGATTGGTTTAGAAAATTAATATTTCAAAATGGAACATCTGAAAATTGTTTCTGGGAATATGGTGAATAGTGTGATATGGTTACCATTCTTTTTTTGTTTCCTTGGACGTACAAATGATAAGACATAACATTGTTTAATTATCCTTCCTCACATGGTTATTGTCCTACTTAAATGGAACTCCCAACATTAGTGCTCTACCTTGAAAAAGTTGCCCGCCTTTTCACTTTCTTCATAAATACCATATTTCTCTCTCATAGTTTTCACGTTCAATGGAAAGAAGGCATGTGTGACAAGCGACAATTTGGTAAATTTATCAAGGGCACCTCTAAATTTTGTGAAATGTCTACACCAACGATTATTTTGAGACGGAGGGAGTAATCCAGCTGACATATCCACACTCGCTGATGCAAAAATGCAACCTTCAAACCTTGTTTGAACTACGAAACCAACTACAAAATAAAAAGAACACAAAATCGCCCGCCGGGCGCCGGAGTTATTCTCAGAAACCATCACGGAGGAGTGTTTGAAGCCTTATCTGTAAGGGTTAAATGGTGTACTGGCGCGAAGGAGATTGAAGCTTAGACACTTAAAGATCGGTTTATTGATGGCTAAAGAACATGGGCTCAGCCGGATTGTCGTTGAAGGTGATGCTCAAGTTCTTGTAGCCGTGCTACAGATGAAGAACAAAGCTTTCAAAGATGGAGGCAGAAGTCTAGTGAGAGAAACGTTGGGAGAAGTGGAGCAGCTGAGAAGCCAGTTCGCAGATATTCAATGGGTGTGGGCTCCTATTTAATGTTGAATGTAGGTATACAGTACCGAGTGTGTCACATAGGCTTCAATCGAGCAAAGAAGAAGACAGATGGAGGGGCATCTGCTTCAATCTGCCTCGCTCTCTTCTTCTTCTTCTTCGTGTTCGTCGAGGGTGTGGAAGGTCCTAAATCGGAGAACAGACGGGGTCGTGGATGTGGTGGTGACAGCTTTCAGGAACGAGAAAGAGGGAGGGTTTTGGGAAGATGTAGAGAGGGGTTTGTGGTGATGGTGGCTAGGGTTAGAGAGAGTGACCGAGAGATGAAGAATGGAAGGAGAAGGAGAAGGAGAATTCATAGTGGGTAAATTTCCAAAAAATAAAGGGTAAAACAGTCTCTTCAACAAGCCGTTTGGCTTCTGTTAGTTACAAGGGTGGTAAGGTGAATTATCCGAAACACAGGGGTAGCGTGTGACAAATCCCCAAAACATAGGGGTGCAAAGTGGATTTTACCCGGTAATAAATTATTTGCTGTTGTTGTTGCTGGTACCGCTGTGATTTCAATTGGAGATGAATATAAGAGATCACGAATCCTTGATTCTGATAATAGCAAAAAGGCAGGGTGCATGTATGGTGAGAAGAAAGTCAGCAACCTGAGTCGTATGAAAGAAAACCTTAGGTGCGTAGGGGAGATGTAACTCACTGTCTAAAAGTTAAACATGATATAAAACAGTACTTCAGAAGCGAGTTGTTCGGAAAGAAATAAAAGATGGATAGGGTCTTTGAGATGAGTGAACATGCTAGATGGGGGAGATTAAGCGCAAAAGGGTTAAATCTTTGCAGAGAACATGGTTGGTGGAAGCTAACACATGCCCTCTGGAAGAACCTGCCTGAAGGAGGTGTAGGTGTTTCCTGACATGACTCATAGAGCTGACATGGACTTGTTCATGCGAAACGTCAATAGCTTAGCAAGAATGGTGGCTGGGCTTGTTGGTTTGGAGCTGAGTGAAATTAGTGTTCTCACTTGGCACGATTTGAAAAGCTTCCTTCTCCACAGTGGGCTTGAGCGAATAAAACTTTTGAGCGAACAAATCCATGGGTATTCGAGTTCCATGGATTTTCCGCATGTTGCAGTGTTAAGGTAGATGGATTGAGGGACAAGGAGAGGCGGGATCTGCTTACAGTTTTATTTGATTCCCCGAAGGATAATTTATGTGGAGTATCTAGATACATCTGCTGCAATTGGAGATGCTAACGGTCTTCAAATGATTTTTATTGATATTCTTGCGGAGGTTAGGGCAAGTAACGTGGAAGAACTTCTCAAAATAATTGTCACTCTGCATGTGTACTGTGAGAACACTGTTTATAGAGAACCACCCAACAATTTTTTTGTACTGTTAATGATCTCATTGTCTGGAGTTCATGCATCCGGAATATGGGTCCAACAAAATGTACCTTGAACAAGACTAGAACCGTAACAAAATGAAGTTACTCTCATCTAGATGTTTGAAAGCTTATGAGGAGCCTCACAAGTTCTGGTGACCTGATTAGGTCAAGTCCAATACCTTTTCTCTTTCTTGATAGTTTGTGTCCGAAAAGGAGAACATACAGTAGTTGTTGTTTTTATCTTAGTAGAACTCTTCAATTTGGGCTTCTGTAATTGATAGAATAAGGATCACTAATTTGGTTAGTGATGCTTCATTTTGTGACTAGAAAGAAAGAAATGATTGTGATAATGACAAATGAAGAATGGTCTCTGTGAAATACTACTAGTATGCGCTGCTTGAATGCTTTCCTTAAAACCAGAAGTATATATCCTTTCCCTTTTCGGAAAAACAAACTTATCTTTATTTCTTTTTTTTTTTTTTTTAGAGAGAAAGTAGTATTCATTGGCTTTTGTGTATACCAAATGGTTATTTTGCATCCTAGAAACTGTTGTGATTGGGTGTCAGTGTCACTAAGCAGAAACAGTTTCACATGTTTTAAGTATATACTGAATGCTTATATACCACGCCTTAAAAAAACTACTCTGAGGAGGCGTTAGTGTCACCAAGAAGAGGCTGTTACTTTTGTATGTCAGTTTTCGGCTAATTATAATGGTCCATTTAACAACCTCAATTGTCTTTCTTGCTCGTGAGTATGACAATCTAGTATCTGCTCAGCGACTTAGACAGTTCATAACTATATGTCATAAATCCGATTAGTGAAGCTCGCTCTTAAATCCGATTTGAATGTAACTTCTGAACTTGTAGAAGGTTTCTCTCTATACCAATCTTATCGCTTGTTATGAAGTCTTCACAGATTATTGATGTAATAAATATTTACGAATTCTTGTTTTACTAAATTAGTATGAGATAGTCAAAATTTTGGATTTGACCCATATGTGGTTTTGGTGCGGACTTGGATAATTGGTAGAAATGCTTTTCCATAGAACAATTCATTGAACCGCAACAAAGTTCAGAAAGAGACTGATATGTTATGAGAATTACAGTTACACATAAATAGCAACTGACTAGCAATCAAGCAACCTCATTGCACACCCTCACTCTCCATCTTTGCCCACTGTGTAGGTTTCTTGCTGATTTCAACGTCGGTACTCTGCAATGCAACCTGTTGTTGGAGTTCTGTGCATGTTTCTGCGTGGCTCATGTTTTTGGTTACCCAAATGATCATGTTTGGTTTCATCAATTCAAGTGGTACGCTTCATTCCTCTGGATTGTTAGTTTTGAGTAGTTTAGGTTTTGATGCAAACACATTTTGTCTGCTAAATTGGCTTTTGGTTGGGCTTTATGTGCATAATAGATCATCTATTACGTGCTTCTTGAATTGACCCCACGTTTATACTTGATTTTGTTTTGTGGAATAATGTATATCTTGGGTTGACAAAGACTGTTTTGCTACTTAGTTAGATTAAGAAGAGTGTATTATAGTACCACTTGTTTAGTTTCTGCTTTTAAGTTGAATGTTGTTATTTGCTAGGCTAAGTTATATTGACATCATGAACTATAGATCGGTATGTTTCGAAAAATCGATATTTCAAAATGTAACATTGGAAAATTGTTTCAGGGAATATTGTGATATGGGGACCATTCTTTTTTGTTTCCTTAGATGGAAAAATGATAAGACACAACATTGTTTAAAGATAATTCCTTGTATTGTTATTCTCCTATTTTCCTTAAATGGAATTTCCAACATTAGTGCTCTACCTGGAAAAAGTTGACCGCCTTTTCACTTATATAAATACAATTTTTCGCTCTCTAGTCTTCACTTTAAAAAAAAGAAGGCATATGTGACAAGCGACAATTTAGTAAGTTTATCAAGGGTTTCTCTTTACATTTTGTGAAAAGTCTGCACCAACTATTATTTTGGGACCGAGGGAGTAATAGAAGAGTAGCTCTAAAGTACATTCCAAACTTGAAAGGCTGTAGCCACCTACAAAGCCACCATTTGTTGGATCCAGCTGACGTACCTGACATCCGTGTGACTTGCTGGTGCAATGCTTAGGCTGCCGGAGCAGCGAAACCAATTACAAAATAAAAAAAAGCACAAAAATGCAATAAAGAACCTACAAAAATATGGGGAAGACCCATGGCAATCTTACTGATAGAGTTGCGATTCTGTATTTTCCAACAAATCAAATGCTCCCTAGCTTTTTAAATGGGGAGAAATTTGATTTGTTTGAAAATGGATAATTGGAACTCAAAACAGCAATGTGAAGCTGCTCAAAGAGAGGTTGGAGGATTGCATTATCTGCACTTAATATAACTTTTTTTTTCTTCTTCTTCTTCTTTTAACAGAACCTCTACCGGGTTAGTATTCAGCAACTCGGTTTCCTACAAAACACATACACTGAAGACGGACCATTCCTTTTCCTTCCCTTCCCTTCCCCTTGATTGGTTGGAGATGCCCTAATTGCAATCTCTCAATTTCCTGGTCCTGAACCCAGTCTGGAAAAAATAGGAAAAAAATAGAAGTTGCTTATCATGCTTATTTTTTCAAAATACGAGGTTTAAATTTTAGTTTCCAGAGCTAATATGTATTACTTACCAGAGACTCTGATATGGAAATCATGTATGCTCTTCAATATTGATTGTTGTACCATTATGAAAGCATAAAAATATAGATAGTAATATATATATATATATATATATATATATATATATATATATGTATATGTATATTAAATGTTTGCAAGATTAATCCATTGGGCTTCGACATCACAGAAATGGTGTTGCCTCCCCGAACACATGTGCTGGGTCCTATCCAGGACCTCATGTTTAAGGGGCCAACCGTCATTTAATATGTTAAACCTTGTTGGCATAGAAGTTGTAATGAACACAACTCAAACATACAAGAATGTGCATCCCCTACCTTAGTTCCGCTGTTTAATGAATCTAATTTATCAAAAAAAAAAGAGTTGCAATATTAAACAATCCCAAACATTTTTACAGTTTCACCGGTGTCGGCTACATAGTGCCTCTATTGGCCACTGTCCGACCTCTTTTCTTCCTTAGGTTTAATTTGACTAAGTCTTGTCTTATTGTCTCTAATACGGTTTGTTTTGGCCCCCCTCTCCCTCTCAACAACCCTCGATCTGAACCGTGTAACTTCTTATAACCAAGGCATTCCACTGCCTATGGTAAACGTGACCAAGAAACCTCAAATAGTTGTCCCTTAATTTGACCTCTATATATGCAGCGTTTAGATTATTTCTGACAGTGTCCCTTCATATCACATCTTTCCTAGTGACACCACTCATCCACCTTAGCGTTCTCGTATCTGCTAAGCTCGTTTTCTAGTAACAATTTTTCGTATTCGCCCAACACCGGTTTCTTACATCATAGCGGTTCTAACATCGGTTCTATAAAACTTGCCCTTCATTACAGTCACATGACCCTCAAGATGCACTTCTCGACTTCAACCATCCCGCTTTTATTCTAGTTCCCTTTACTTCACACACTTCTTGAAATGGGTATCAAAATTGGTGCATTGTAACTTTTCTATGAGGCACCAGTTGAAGTTAGATTAGATTGAGTTTAGCTTTTCAAATAAATGAGACAGAGAGAGCCCATCATAAAATGATTACTTTATCGATCTTCATCATTTTAGATTTCTTTCATTAACTTTTAAAACACAAATTTAGCGGGGGGGGGGGGGGGGGGGGGGGGGGGGGTGTGCTGGGTACCACTGTGAAGTTAATGAAACGAAAGCATTCAAACGAGAGAGGGTTTACTGTCACTTTGACTGACATCACTATTATTTGACGTTTAGTTTTACCACAACCATGCTGAATTTCTGAGAACAATATCTTCTGCACGTGCGCGTTTAATATTATAGTAACACAAGATGATAAATTTGTACAAGTCCAAATTAGTCTGAAATTGAAGAATGTGAAAGCTAGTTAATCTATAAGAGTAATCAATTACATGAATAAGGGGTCTGAAGTATACCTTAATTATAAATTATTTGTCACGCAAATTATATCAACTTCCTCTAAGGTTTGGTGTACATACAGATTCCACCCCCAAGTTTGAGAAATTACAAAAATCCTCTTGCAATGTTACTAAAACCAATAATATCACTTGTATAGTGTATACCCTCTATTACAACTCAGTATATAGTTCATTAACTCCTAAAACAACTAATTATCATATGAACAATTGTACCAACTATTATGTTCTATTCTTTTGTGGGGCAGAGATTTTATTTCGGAACACAATTTGGTGTTCTATTTGTATATATGTCAGACGTGATGGTTTATTGGTTATTTGGCAACATTTTTGAAATTATTCTCTATATTCCACAGTAGATCCATTGCAAATTTGATAATAGGAAATTCAATCTTGAGGAGCAAATAAGTGAATATAACCAAAAAATTGCAATTTAAAAAAGCAATGCTTTTTCTTGTAGTTTGATTAAAAGTTTTGCTCAAACTTTCGTTCATTGACCCTTTCCTTGTCCTATTAGACGAATTACTCTAGCTTAAATCCAATTTAGGGGAAAAGGAGAACGGAAATTTCATCGGGTGTGTGAATAACTAGCGGTGTTAGCTGTACAAAATTAACCAGGGGTTTGATATCCATACATGGGAAATAGGAGGTGTTTTTTATTTCTCAAAAGTTCTGGTTGAAATTGTGTTTAGGCCAAATGTCAAGGGAGGTACGTGTACTTTACCCTCACACACACCAAAAGAAAAACACTCATCTTAAATGGTATACTTAAACCCCATGTGTTATGTAAAATGTGTGAACAGGGTAACTTTATGTTAGTAGCAATCGAGAAAAAGACATAACTATGACAATAATTGACTTGTTTTAATCAAGCAATTAACAGCCAATGACTCTTTCGATTAAAACTAATGGTTTTGAGGCACCCATATAAGGCACTGACCACGTATAAATTTCCTCTGAAGTCATTGCCACACCGTAAAACTGGCCTAGAAACGTTTATTGTATTCACAAAAGGTGTATTTATGAGAGAAATTGGCTTGTTTTAGCCAAATAAGGTAACTTTATGTTAGCAGCAATACATAATAAGATCCAACTATGAGAGTAGTTAACTTGTTTTCGTTGAACATCTAACAGCCAATGACTCTTTCCATTTAAGCTGATGGTTTTGAGGATAAAATGGCCATTTAGAAGGTCAAAGAGGGTAAGGGGCAACATTTAAGGCCTGTGTCTAGACTCTAGAGTGCCACACCCAGGAGGATGTGGAGTATTTACAAATTTCGAAAGAAGACATTCCCACAACGTAAAACTAGCCTAGAAACCTTTATTGAATTCACCAAATTGCCACTCAAATACAAGTCAATGTTTTTCTAAAATTTGCTCTTCATTAGTTCATCTCACCCAGATTGCCTTTAAGTCAAGTTTTTCGACAACAAAATGTGATTCTTTTCTTTTTGAAAAGATTCAGCGAAACAAAATTCATTCAGACGCGTTTTCTTAGGTTTTACATTGTACGCCCACCATGGGTAGCTCTACAATTGGTCAAAAGGTGTAATAACTCATAAACCTGCATCCCAACCCCTTTCGATCAGCATTCCGTGATAACTAGGAAAAAGGGCAGCTTGAAGATTAAGATGGGCCTAAAACCAATAAACTAATCGGAAGCCGTTAGTAACTAAAGCGCAGTGACAAAACATCAGAACTTGAAAATTAAAGATATAAACAAAATTAGGGAGGACATTATAAGTCAAAATTTGGAAAAAAAAAACTTGAAGGAAGTTGCCTAGCATATTTTTTCCCGAAGGGACCATAAAGTGTGGCAAATTGATAAATTAGTTTAATGACCAACCCTTCATGTTTCTTTTCCTCCACCATGACGAATTTATCACTATGAACCTAGGGACACATAAATTCGTTGAATGACGAATTTACGATTAAAATAAAAAGCCACTGAATGGAAAGGATTGTACCGACAGTTGTTCCACATCACATGCTATGCACCGGGGATATGTATTTTAAGGCCTTATTGTCAAATTCTTATTTGATCATTTGCTTTACGCAATCGATAGTCACATATGTGAAACCAAGTTGTGGCTCAGTACTCTCGTGAATTAAATGAAAGGTCCTAACAAGAGTAATGCTGGCACTCAAAACCACTTCCAGCCTAAAGTGAAGCATCACTAACAAAATTAGAAATTCTTCTTATGTCCATTCTGGAAGCGCGGACTGAAGAGTTCCACTTAGATGAAGAGAAAGACTTCTCCATGTTCTCCTTTTCAGACACGTCTTTTCGAGAAAATAGGAAAGGTATTGTTGATTGATCTTGGTCAATCAGGTCACCGGAACATGTGAGGCTCCTCATAAGCATTAAAACTTCTACATAAGCATTAAAACTTCTGTATATCAGTAATTAAATTAAGTAAGGTATGGGCCTTGTTCAATACATTTGTTGGACCCATAGTCCCAATTTTTTTTAATCATGAATTCCAGACAATGAGATACGCGCTGCCTGTCCAACAAACCACCCATAAATAGTTTTCCCACAGTACTCGTGCCAGGTGACAAATCATTTGAGATGACGTGGACTACATTATGTGCCCCAACATCTCAATAATCTCATCAATATCCCGCCCCTCCTTGTCCCAGAATCTATCTATTATAAAGCTGCAACATGTGGCCTTCCACGAAGATCAAATATCTTTTTTAAAGGTTTATCTGCTTGAGCTCACTCTTGGAGAGTGAAGCCACTCTAATCGTTCCAAGTGGGAACACTAATTTCGCTCTACTCCAAACCAACACTAGTCACCAGTCTTGTTACGCAATTGGAGTTTAGCATGAACAAGTCCATATCAGGCCCAGGCCTATGAGCTATGTCAGGAAACGCTTCCTTCTGCACTAGTGGGTGGGTTCTTCAAGAGAGTGTGTGGGCTTGAACCAAAATGTTATGTGCAAAGATTTGACTCTTCAAATGCTTAATCAACCCCCGACAAGCAGGTTCAACATCTCCAAGACTCATCTATCCTTGTTTCTTTCCAAACAAAGCGTTTCTAAATTACCCGTTTACGTCATGTTTAACTTTTAGACAGTGAGTTACATCTCCCCTACGCCTCCAAGGTTTTCTTCCTTACGGCTGAAGTTGCTGACGTTCTTACAATAACTACACACTGCCCTTTTGTTATAACAAGCTAGGGCTCTGTGATCTCTTATATTCAGCTCTAATTCAGCTGGACCACGCCAGCACCGTCAATAAAAACTACAAAAAACATCGTCACGTGGTTAGTCAGTAACCTACAAATACAACCCAACATATGGCTCAAGCACTTCTATTGGTATAGGTTTCTAAGCACAGCACCATCATAATGTATGCTAGCTTTAAAATAGTAAAATACAAAATAGTAACTTCACAATGACAAATGATGTTGAACATTTTTCTTGGACATGATGTTGCCTTTGATATTGGGAAATTTGAAATTTATTTTTTGAAGCTAGCACACATTGTTATTGTGTTGTGCTTAGAAACCTACCTCAATAAAAGTGCTTGAGGCCATCGTTGGGTTTTATTTGTGGGTTCACTAAACTGGTGACAAATTATTTGATGTTTTTGTTGCAATTACTGCTGTGAATCAAGTGAATTGGGGTTGACAGTAAGAAATCACGAATCCCTGATTCTGATAATAACAAAAAAGAAGTGTGGAATTATTGTGAGAAGAAAGTCGGCAACTTCATCCGTCTGAAATCACACCTTGGAGGCTTAGGTGATATGTAACTCATGGTCTAAAGTTAAACATGATACAAAAGAGTACTTCATAAATGAGTTGTTGGGAAAGAAACAAAAGATGGACGTGGTCTTTGAGATGATTGAACGTGCTACATGGGGGTGATGAAGTGTTAACAGTTTAAATCTTTGCAGAGAACATGGTGGTGGAAACCCACACATGCACTCTAGCAGATCGCGCCGGAAGGAGGTGTTTCCTGACATGACTCATTGAACCGACATGGACTTGTTCATGCGAAACACCAATAGCTTAACAAGAATGGTGGCAGATAGTTCCACACTCGCAACATATCTATTTCTACACCCCCTTTCATTATGATGGTCATTTTGTATTAGTTTATTTCCCAACTCTATGAGGAAATAGACTAACTTCAGTTTAAGAGCAAGAGAGCTATTTTGGATCATGAAATAACTATTCAATTTAATAGAAATTGTAAGAGTTGTAGGGAAAATGAATTCAAGGGTTGAAGATAGTTCCCCACTACTTAAGATTTTTCTCTCAACCCTTAGCCACTTCGAGTATGAATTTGTCTGAGTTAGGAGAGTTATTGATTTACAAAATCACTGAGAGTTATAGACTGGAATACTGGGGGTATCCAGGTGCATGTTGTGCCTCAACCCAAGCTTTCATGAAGGATCTATTCACCCCCAAAGTTAACAAGTATCTGCTGATAATGTATCTATTGCACACTTTGCAGTGAGTTAAAGATGATTTATGAGTAGATTACATTTTAAGAAATAAAAACTTCTAATGTCACCATTCAAGATCATGTATGACACAATCTTGTACCACTCATTCACATTAATCTTCTACTATCTGAAACTACAAAAGCTATTGACCCTAACATGTTTGCAAAACAAAGTCTGCGGATAAAAATGTAAGGACGGAAGCAAGAAAAATGCATGAATTGTTGAAAGGAGGCCCATAGTCTGCACTTCGAGTATAACTTAGAATGAGACTGTCATTTGACCTAAAGAAAGGGGTTTTGACTGCTGCTTTTAGGTGAATAAAACCAAGATATGTGGAATAATAATCCAGCTTATAGACTTCATGTACAGAGCTCATGTATTGGGGAAATATATAGCAAAGAGTTTGTTACTAAGACTTCTTGCGGATCCAATGAACATGTGGCCTATATTTACTTGTTCATGTTTCCATATTTGATATTTCACAAAATTTGAGGTTCAGAACTTTAAATTCCAAGCAGCATATTAATTTCATACTCAGCTCATTTAAGGAAACAACCTTAAGGTTTGGGTAGAAATAAATAGGACACAGTGGCAATCTCAGAATGTAGGCTTGCTTGGCCACCATCACCAGCATATGCAATTTGAGCAACATTGTTCATCAATTGATTCAGTCTCACAGCCCAGATAACATTGAAAAAGATGAAAAATTGTTAATTTGTTACAGGCCGGACAAATCCCCACAACAATAAGCACATGAACGGAAATGAAAAAAATGCATTTCCAGCTTTAGTAAGCAAACAATAACCAAGCCATGCAATTAGATCAGTAAGGGAAAGCGGGATTGTAATCAACTTGTGCAGTCAAAAATCATGTAGGCAACAGAGGCAAAAACAGTCATGGAGCCCCAACGGAAACTGGAAACGGTCAAACCTCCATCTTTGATATACCATATCAAACTCAAACCTCCATCTTTTATACGGTATTCCGAAGATGGAGGTTTGACCGCTTCTAATTCCCGTTGGGGCTCAATTAGCGTTTTTGCTTCTGTTGCCTAAATGATTTTTGACAGCGCAAGTTGATTACAGTCCCACTTTCCCTTCCTAATCTAATTGCATGGCTTGGTTATTGTTTGTTTACTAAAGCTGGAAATGCATTTTTTTCATTTCCGTTCATGTGCTTATTGTTGTGGGGATTTGTGCGGCCTGTAACAAATTAACAATTTTTTATCTTTATCAATGTTATCTGGGCTGTGAGACTGAATCAATTAATGAACAATATTGATCAATTGCTTATGCTGGTCTTGGTGGCCAAGCAAGCGTACATTCTGAGATTGCCACTGTGTTCTATTTTTTTCTATCCAAACCTTAAGGCCGTTTCCGTAAATGAACTGAGTATGAAATTAATGTGCTGCTTGGAATTTAAAGGTCTGAACCTCAAATTTTATGAAATATCAAATATGGAAACATGAACAAGTAAATATAGGCCATAGGTTCATTGGAATGCGCAAGAAGTCTTATAACCAACCAAAGCTATATTTCCCCAATACATGAGCTCTACATGAAGTCTATCAGCTGTATTATCGTTCCACAGATCTTGGTTTATTCACCTAAAAGCAACAGTTGAAAATATATGCATGCACGCATCTGCATCTATTTGTGTTATATATGCTCGTAACTGTTATCTTGTTAGGCCAAATTACTGACTCATTCTAAGTTATACTTAAAATGCAGACTGTAGGCCTCCTTTCCACAATTCATGCATATTTCTTGTTTCCATCCTCACAATTTTATCCGCAGATTTTGTTTTGCAAACATGTTAGGGTCAATATTTTTTTTTATAGTTTCAGATAGCAAAAGATTAATGTGAATGAGTGGTACAAGATTGTCATAGATGATCTTGAATGGTGCCATCAGAGGTTTTTACTTCTAAAAATGTAATCCATTCATAATTCCTCTTTAACTCACTGCAAAGTGTGCAATAGATACATTATCAGCAGATACTTGTTAACTTTGGGGGTGAATAGATCCTTCATGAAAGCTTGGGTTGAGGAACAACATGCATCCTGATATCGCCTGTATTCTAGTTTACAACTCTCATAGTGATTTTGTAAATCAATAACTCTCCTAACTCAGACAAATTCATACTCAAAGTGGCTAAGTTGATTTCAGTTTTGGGTTGAGAGAAAAACCTTACGTAGGGGGGAACTATCTTCAACCCTTGAATTCATTTCCCCTACAACTCTTACATTTTCTATTAAATTTGAATAGTTATTTCATGATCCAAAATAGCTTTCTTGCTCTTAAACTGAAGTCAGTCTATTTTCTCATAGAATTGGGAAATAATCTACTACAAAATGCAGTGAAAGGGGTTGTGAAAATAGATATGTTGCGATTCTTCTTATTCTAATCTAACTTGGTAAGTCCAAGGACTAATCTTGCTCTCGAAACTAAAAGCCCACCATGACAAGGTAGGGAGGAAAATCACTCTTTGGGTTCTCTCATTCTTTTAACTTAAGAATGTTCCTAAAGTTAATTTCTTCAAGCTACGCTGCTAGTAACCTAATTTACAACTTTACTCAGACACATGACTAATGCGACAGAAGAGATCTCAGTAGAGGTTGATAATGATGGCAAATTTCATCAAGGATCAAGGTTAATTAGTTCATCAATGGATGCTTATTGCTAATTTAGAGGGGTCAAGTATAATTACATATTTTCTAGGATCCATTCTAGTACTCCATTGCTTTCAAGTAGAAATCAGTGTAAAATCCCAACAGATTGGGAGATGAAGTGACACAGTTGCTATTTTGATCACTTTGAAAGATTTAGTTATGAACCTAGGCCATTACAACTTTTGGACTGGTTAGGTAACCTGATTTATTCCAATACTCTCAATAAACGATGAATATGGCCATCAATCTCTCCTAATGCCAAAACTGAACATTAAGCTACCGTTCCTGCCATTAGCTAGTTGCCAAGGTTAAAAGGGAAAAATGGTACTTAGGTGACCTGAGAGTTCTTCAACAAAATTCGTGTGATGACAGTTCAAATCTAAGAGTTAAGTTTGACCAGTTTGGACGTTCAATTGAACCATCAATACTCAAACCATAAAGCTGATACAGAGACATAATATGATTGTATATGTCAGGTTTGGTAAATTGGGGCTAGTCAGACAAAATGACAATTGCATATGCATTTTACCTCACTACTGAGGAAAAGTAAAGTATTGGGTGTGTGTGTGTTTGTGTGTGTGTGTGTGTGTGTGTGTGTGTGTGTATATATATATATGTGTGTGTGTAGAGATGTGGGGGGGGGGGGGGGGGGGGTCAAGAATAAGCATCACTAATCGGGACTTTAGGCTGGATATTAGGAGAGCACATGGGGAATTGAAAGTAGAGTCAAACGAATAGCGAACAACATCACATATCTGTCATACTTAAAAGTATAGCTGGAAGCTCTCTTTCAAATTGTCAGCTTCTTTAATTCCGTATCGTAATAGAACCATCGCTAATCAGGAATTTAGGCTGGATATTAGGAGAGCACATGGTGAATTGGAAGTAGTCAAACAGATAGCTAACAACATCGCATATCTGTCATACTTAAAAGTATAACTGTAAGCTCTATTTCATATTGTCAGTTTCTTTAATTCCGTATCTTGACAGAACCATCAGTACGTAACTCCTTGTTGGGGCATTTTGGTTTGATTAAAATTTTGACTAACAACTTTCATTCATTGACCCCATCCTTATCCTATTTGACAAATGTCTCAAACTTTAAATCCAATGTAAGGGAAAAAACGGAGAGTGAAAATTTTGTTGGATGTGTTGGCATATTTAGCAGTTCTAACTATACAAAATTAACAATGGGAGTGATATACACATCCTAACAGAACCATTAGTACTTAACTCCGTGCTCGGGCATTTCGGTTTGATTAAAATTTTGACTAACAACTTTCATTCATTGACCCCTTCCTTATCATATTAGACAAATGTCTCTAACTTGAAATCCAATGTAAGGGAAAAATGTAGAATGAGAATTTTATTGGATGTGTGGAATAACTAGCAGAGTTAACTATACAAAATTAACAATGGGAGTGATATACATACATGGGAAATGGGGTGGGGGGGGGGGGAAGCCATATATAAAATTGGGGAGGACTTTGGTAGTCAAAACCTAGTTGCCTAGCATCCTTTCGGTGAAGGGCCCATAACCTGTGGCATCTAGATGAATTTGTCTAAAGACCAACCGTTCAGGTTTATTTTCCTCAACCATGGCACAAATGCAGGAATTTAGATTACTGTGAACCTCAGGGTCAGTTCAGTGCAGGAATTTGTTAAATGAGGAATTGACGATTTAAATATAAACAAAAAGCTGGTTAATGGTGAGGATTGTGGAGAAAATAGTTCCACATCTCGTCAACTGCAATTCAGTACGGCATGTATTAGGCCTTCTTATTGTCAAATTCTTTTTTGATCTTTTCCTAGCCCGGCCCATAGTCTCATATATGAGACCATGTTCTGGCGGAGCACTCTTGAGAATCAAAAGCATGGTCCGCATGAGAAGACTACTCGCATTAAAACCACATATGCTTCAGCCAAAATGAAGCATAACCAACAAAATTAGCAATCCTCCTTTTGTCAATTCTGGAAGCCCGGACTTGAGTTCCACTAACATGAAGACAATATCTTCTTTATGTTCTCCTTTTAAGACACAATATTATCATGAAAGAGGAAATGCATTTTTGACCTAATCTTGGTTGATTTAATAAGGTCACCAAAACATTTGAGGCTCCTCATAAGCTATAAAACATCTATACAACGGCATCTGAATTTCTTTAGGTTCTAGCCTTGTTCAGTATATATTTGTTGGACCCCACAATCCCAATTTTCTCTATTATGAATTCCAGACAATGCTATAAATAGTTTTCCCACAGTACTCGTACAGGCTGCAGGGTGACGAATCATTTGGGATGATCTAGACCACATTATTTTCCCTAATATCCTCAATATGCTAAATAAAATAACATTAAATGAGCATTAGCATCTCCAATTGCAGTAGATATATCTAGTGACTTCAGATAAATTACGACAAGGGAATAATCGACTAAAACATTAAGCATATATCGCCCGTCCTTTGCACCTCAATCCATCTACCATAAGACTGCAACATGTGGCCTTCCACGAAGCTCCAAAATTCCCTACTCAAAGTTTTATTCGCTCCAGCTCACTCTAGGGAAGGAAGCCTCCCAAATTGTGCCAAGTCGGAACAATAATTTCACTTTGCTCCAAACCAACATGACAAGCCACCACCCATCTTGTTAAGCTATTGGTGTTTAGCATGAACCTGTACATGTAAGATTTATGAGCTATGTTAAATACTTCCTTAAGTAACGGGGGGGGGGGGGGGGGGTTGCTTCTAGGGGGTATGTGCGGGCTTCCATCACCATTTTTCTCCCGGCTAGCAAGTTCAATTATCTCCATGGCCCCATCCATCTTTTGTTTCTTTCCCAACAACTTGGTTTCTGAAGTACTCGTTTACAGCAAGTTCAAATTTTAGACAGCGAGTTATATCACCCTTTCGCCTTTAGGTGTGCTTTCAGATAGCTGAAGGTGCTGACTTTATTCTCAAAGTAATTGCTCACTGCCTTATATTATTATACGAATCAGGGATGTTGTGCTTAAAAACCTATCACAACTAAATTGGAGATCAAAATAAGAGATCACCGTGTCCCTGATTTTCACAATAAAGGCAGTGTGCAATTATTGTGAGAAAACGGCAGCAACTTCGGCCGTCTAAAAGAACACCTTTGAGGTGTTATTTATTCTCTATATAAAGAACACATATAAAGAGCCCAACATCCAGCTCAAGTACTATATATTATTGTGACGGCAACGGCATATGAGAGATGTAACTCACTGTCAAAAGATAAACATAATGTAAAAGAGTAATTGAGAAACGAGTTGTTGGGAAAGAAACAAAAGATGAAATGGGCCTTGGAGATGATTGAACCTGCTAGCCGGGGGATATTTAGGGTCGAATGGTTAAATATTTGTAGAGAACATGGTGATGGAAGCCTGCACTTACCCTGTAGAAGGACCCGCTAGTGCTGAAGGAGGTGTTCCCTGACATAGCGCATATGTCAATAGAACTACACGGACCTGTTATTGCTAAACTCCAATAGCTTAACAAGAATGGTGGTTGGTCTTCTTGGTTTATGTAGAGTGAAATTAGTTTTCCCACTTGGAATGATTTGAAGAAATTAGTTTTCCCACTTGGAATGATTTGAGAGGCTTCTTTCTCTGGAGTGAGCTCGAGGTGAAAAAACTTTGGTAAAGGATATTCGAGCTTTGTAGAAGGCCATGTTGCAGCATTATAGTAGATGGATTGAGCGACAAGTGTTTTAATCCATTGCCCCTGCGGAATAATTTATTGAAGTCACTAGATATATCTACTGCAATTGGATATGCGAAAGCGTAACTTATGTTTCTTGAGGAGATTATTGGGTATGTTGGGGCAATTAGTCATCTCAAATTATTTGTCATCCTGCATTAGTACTGTGGGAAAACTGTTCATGGAGAACCAACCAACATTTTTTTGGACAGTTAGTGCATCTCATTGTCTGGAATTCATGGTTGAGAAAATTGAGACTACAGGATCAAACGAATGTATATTTAAGAAGGCTAGAACCGTAATGAAACTCAGTTACCATTGGACAGAAGCTTTAAGGCTTATGAAGAGGATTACATGTTCTTGTCTCCTGATTAGATCAACCAAAATCAAGTCAACAATTCTTTTCTATTTTTTTGATAATATTGTGTCCGAAAAGAAATACATAGAGAAGTTAGTGTCTTCATCTCAGTGGGACTCTTCAATCCGAGCTTCCAGAATTGATGATAGAAGAAATATGTGCTAATTTGGTTGGTGATGCTTCATTTTGTCTTGGAGCATATGTGTTTTTGAATGCAATTATTCCTCTCCTGGGGAACTTGCGTTTGATTCATAAGGGCTGAGCCATAACTTGGTTTCATATATGACTATGGATCAGGCAAAGGAAAAGATCAAAACATAATATGACAAATAAGAAGGCCCGATACATGTTGTACTGGATCACAAATGATGAGATGTGGAACTATTGTCAAAATGTACATTTCAGAATTCAAGGAACTTCTGCATTTGACCGTGAGGTTCATATTCATGTCAATTCCTCCTGCATTTTTGTCATCGTTGAGGAACCGAAACTGAACGGTTGATCTTCAAACAAATTTATCTATACACCATAGGTTACGTTCGCTTCGGCGAAAAAGATGCTAGGAAACTCCTTGCACAGACTTACTTATGGCTCCTGACAAATTTATTTGTTATAGGCCCTTCTTTTTCTTGAAGCTACCTTTTTCCAAGTTATCCTAGAATGCCAATCCAAAGGGTCGAGGCTGTAGGTTTATGAGTTATATGACATATTTGTGCAACTGTAGAGCTAACCTTTGAGGATGTACACTTAAAATCTAAAAAGACCATTATGGTTTAACAACATCTTTCTTGTTGACTAAACACGTTCCTTTCGGGTACTGGCCAACTTGTTGGAAGATCAGAGGTTCAAGTAGCTATTTCTCTACCATGTTGCAGATGACTGGAAACCTCTGGCTCATGGAGTAATCTATGGAATGATGGAACCTCGGGTTAAAAAAAAAATCCAGAAGGTTGGAAAATTAGACTAAACTAAAAATTCTGAGTCATATAAACCACAAGATCCACATAGATCATAAATTTGTCTCGAAGGATTAATTTCCATCATAATTACAATAGCTTTGTTGCCTGTTGGTATAATGTACATAATCACTCGCATTCAGCATAAACCAATAACTATGTTAAGGATCAGGTTCCTGGGAACTTACTTCGAGCAATCACTTATACTTGAGATAAAGGCAGAAGAAGAATGTTAGGACTCAGAAACATTGTCACTCAATGTCAGAAGAATGTTAGAAAAGTGTGAAACAAGAAGACTTGCAGTAAATCGCTGCATGCCCATAATTTTGCACTCCAGATCGTTGAGATCTGCACGGCGATTTTCCAACATTCTGATGTACATGGTCTGGACCGACATTGATCATTTTCTCGAACAACTGACTTATGTTGTCTGTTCACTTTCTTGGGGAGCGAATAAATTGTCTGGTTCCCATAGAGTCCCTCTGTCAGGTTTTTTAATTATAAATGATAATCAAGAAATATTTGGCATGTACGCTGGAGCACAGTTCATCCCCAAGTCTTTATTAAAAAAGGGAACTGGTTTGTTCTCGAGGTACTGAAACGATGAAACAGATATGGATCGTTCGGATCCGTTGCCAGATGGAGGAGAGAAAGAGAAGTCTGTTTTAATTGAACATTTGAGCATTTGACCCGACGTCCCCTTATCTCAGTCACCGCCTTTCAATTTGCTTGATCCCTCCACCTATGTCTACTTGCGTGGATTGAGTTCTCTCACGCCAGGGTCCACTTCTACCTGCTCGCAGTCTCTCTATACCTAACCCACCTTCTCTCTGCCCATCTTTGAAACGCAGATATTGAACATCCTGAATCGAGGACCATTTTCCTGATCAAGAGGGATGAAGAAGGTGATGGAGACGTTGACTTAGGACTTACCGAATACACTCTTGCACATCAGGTAATTTCTCTGTCTCTCTCTCTCTCTCTCACATTCATAGCCTTTTCTAGGGTTGGAGAAGAAGCTATGGAACCTTTTCCAAGTATAATTTCTTAGTTCTCTTCTCAATTCTCCACAATTTTAACTACACTAAAACTTTTTTGTAGTTTACGTGATGTGTCTTCTTGGAGAGAACTACAGGTCGTGGTTTTTGTGGAGTGGTAAGTAATACATGTCTTTTGATTTTTGTTCCCGGTCTTATTCTTGAGGATATAGACTGTTGTGCTTGATTAGATAAATGATTTGGCTACATTTTCTGAGTTTTTCTTGTTGCTTAAATAGATCATCCATCGACTACCTTACGCACCCTCAAGTTTAATGCAACTAGGTTTTACATGATCTGATTTTTGTTTGTACATAGACCCTGCTTTCTTGTCTGATTTTTTTTTTTGAGAAATTGTTTTGTCATCAACGGGGCTTGAACCCGTGACCTTATGCAGGGGTTTCCAACGCTCTACCACTTGAGCTACCACCCTAGTTGCCTTTCTTGTCTGATTTTAGGCGATTTTTTTTTTTTTCATAAAAAAACTGTTCTAATTAGGTCATCTCCGTTAGAATAGAAGTTACAAAATCTGCATTCTTCACCTACATTTAGGCATTTTTTTTAGAAAAAGATAAAAATAGTTTTTACTTTGTGTCTAATAAGTTCTCTAAAAAATTTTAGTTACATTTTTAGTAGAAAATGTTGTTCACTTAACTTCTATTTTATCTCCTAAAAAGTAGTTTTAAGGAGTAAAAAGATAAAAAAAAAAAAGTTGAAGCTATAAAAAACTATTTTTTTAGTCTTAGAAAAAGGTAAATAAGTTATCAGACATAAATTTTAACGACAATTACCTGATTATAATTTTTTTATGATTTAATAAAAGATAAAAAGTCGGCTAAATTTAGGTAAAGAAACCAGGTCTAATAGAAAACTTTTTTATCTTTTTTAGAAGACTAAAAAAAGTTAGTTCTTCTAACTGAAACTTTTTTTATCTTTTACTCCTTCGAACTATTTTTTAGGAGGTAAAATAGAAATTGAGGAAACAAGATTTCTTACTAAAAAGATAACGAAAGCTTTTTAGAAAATTTAGTAGACACAAAGTAAACAACATTTTTATCTTTTTCTAAAAAAAATAAAAAGTCGTCTTAATTTAGGTTAAGAAAGCACGACCATAATAATTTGCTTAAGGGTACTCTTTGATCCACTGATCTCATGTTGAACTTTTCGATAAGAAGAGAGGCAAGTACATGCACAATTCTGGATTTTAATAGTATTGAAATTAATAGATCACATAATAAACTCATCTCTGGTCAAGCCGAGAAGACGTACAAAGCCCACACTTAACTGTGAAAGATCACTATGTTATATAATCCATCTGTATTATTGGGTTTTGTTAGAAAACGATGCGGAAGCACGATGCCAGTTGTTGGGGATCAAGAAGAGTGATGGGACGAAGAAGAAGATGAAGAACAACACAACGATATAACGTGGTTCACAAGTTTTTAGGCTAGCTACATCCACGGCCAAAACAACCCGATTTACTGATGAGAGAGCCAATAACAATTCAAGACACACCACACATGTCAATAGAAGAGTCCTACACCCATATATAGGCCTAAACTAGTGACTTGTGCCCAAAGCAACGTCCAAACGTTGCCAAAACGAACAAGGAAACAATTCCAAAACGAACAAGCAAACAATTCCAAAACGAATAAGGAAACAATCCTTAGCCGCCTTGGACCAAGTCAATTTTCTATGCTAGGTTTGAATCACCAAAATCTAACAGGTTTTATGTAGACAGTTTATTATTACCATTGAATGGCTTTTGTCACATCCAACTGTTAGATCCTTGTGTATATAACTATTCTCGTCTCTCATGATTAGGGTAAATACACTATATTATATAGCAACCATCATCTTCTTCGTTTTCTATGGTTCTTAGTTCTTACTCTTTTTCTATGAACTATGTTGGATTCCTTTCATGGTATCAGAACATGTCACTCTTACCCACCACACACGCTTCACAACCTGTTTACTTACTTGCAAATATAATAATCTTCTCTCGTTTAAGTTTGACATCACCAATTTTTTCCTCTAGAAACACCAAATTCAATATAATTTTCTAACTCACTTTCTTTTTGGCTTACTCGATGGTTCTATTGTGTGTCCGGTGGAACTCATCACCACCGGTGGTGTTCTCGCCGTTAACTCGGTCTTCTCTATATGGGTCTTGGACGACCAAGTGGTTCTTACGATCCTAAACGACACTCTTTCGACTGAAGCTCTAACTCAGGTCATCGGTTCATCTACTCCTCGTTCTGCTTGGCAAACTCTACAACGGCGCTATGCCTTTCTCACAAGGTCTAACCTGTTGCAATTTAAATCGAACCTCCAAAACACCAAGAAACGCTCTGATTCCATCAAGATACTACCATAAGACACATACTTGCTGTGAGTTCTTTTATCATCGGCGACGAGGATACGTTGCTCTTTGCCCTGAATGGCTTCGGGTTTAATATAACCCTTTCCGGTCCTCTCTCCGACTAATCCTATTCCCTTTGAAGAGTTGCATGTGTTACTGAAATATGAGAAGTAGATGTTGGAATTCCAAATCCCTCAAGTAGATCCATCTAATCTTACAACTTTCTACTCTCATGGCGGTCGTGGTGGCCATGGTGGTGGCTGAACCCGTCCAGTCATCGTGCTGATTGATCGGGTCAATGGGGTGGTGCCTATTTTAACTCCTCTTGAGGCGGTCGACCCAGCTCTGGTTCAGGTTATGGTTCAGCAAATGTATCCGGGTACGGATCTGGTTATGGATCCAGTTCTGGTAATGGTTCAGTTAGCAGTTCAGGTCCGGAGGAGGTTCCGATCGTGTTGGTTTGGGTCGAGAATCCGGAGGCTCACGAGGGTGTACTGGTTTGGCCCGAGGCGGTGGTTCAATTCTTGTCACATGCAAAATTTGTGGCTATGACTTTCATTCGGCTCTTGACTATTATCATCGCATGGATTATGCGTAACAGGGTCGACATCCTCCATAATAACTTTCTTCCACGACTGCTTCATCTTTTTGAGACATTTTCTCGAGTTGCCATTTTGGTCACTTTTAGGTTTTGTTTGCCGCTGATGCTAAACAAGGGTGGATTGTTCTGCATCTAGATATAAATAATGCCTTTCTGCATGGAGACTTACATGAACAGGTCTACATGAATCTACCTGATGGTTATCTCCCTCACACCAATTATGCAGGTATTTTGGTTTGCAGGTTGAAACAAATATCTGTATGGTCTTAAGCAGGCATGTAGACAATGGTTTATGAAGTTTACAACACAACTAATTCATTTGGGTTTCAAGCTGTGTATATCAGATTACACACTTTTTGTAAGATTGCTGGTGACATCATTGTTCTGCTAGTGTATGTTGTTGACATTTTACTAGCTGTAACTAATATGGCAGCATTGACAGCCTTCTAACAGTCTCTTCATGCATAATTTAAGCTCAAAGAGCTTGGTGTAATAGCCTACTTTATTGGATTTGATGTTCATAGGTTTTCTATTGGTTGTTTCCTTGCCAGCACAAGTTTTTTCTGGAGATTGTAGCAGTTACTGGTTATGCAGATTGTAAGCCTGCCAATGCCCCTGTGGTGCCTGGTTGCAAGCTTAGACAAATGCTTGGTGATCCGTTCAGTGTTGAAGGAACTAGTGGTTATAGGAGGTTGGTGGGTAAGTTGCTGTATTTGTGCAATTCCAGGCAGTATATTAGCTTCTCTGTTCACAAACTCAGCCAATTTGTTTAGAACATTTAAATGCAGCTCATCATATTTTGAGATATTTAAAAGCCACTGCGGAATATGGTTTTGTCTTTCCTAGAGATCAATTTTCTTGCATTCTTGGATATGCTGATGCAGATAGGGGAGGATGTCTCGATATCTGGAGATCTACATTTGGCTATGTAGTCCTTTTGGGTGGTTCTCTAATGTCTTGGAAGTGCAAGAAACAATAGATTGTAGCCAGGAGTTCAGCTGAAGCAGAGTACAAGAGCCTAGCTCATTTGGTGTGTGAAGTTAAATGACCATGGTCTCTCTTTCAAGAACTCCAATTCTCTATTTCAGGTACCACCATGTTTTACACTAACATCATCTCTGCAATTCAGATTGCTCATAACCCAATTTGTCATGAGAAAATCAAACATGTTGAGTTGGACTGTCACACTGTGAGAGATATGGTTCAACCTTCAGACATTATCTTGCAACACTTGCCCAGTGAAGACCAGATTGCTGATTCTCACCAAGCCCTTGGCTTCTCGTCTTTTTCTTCATCTTGCGTAGATGGTGTTGTGTGCTCCCCACCCTCAGGTTGAGGGGGCATATTCGACTATAGGCTGCTGGACTAAAATGAATTTAGTGCCAAACTAATGGCATGAATTCAAGTGCAGCAGTTACCGTAGGATGAACCCTTCTTTCTTATCTCAGTCGTTTATCTTTCGCTTATTGTTCTAGTAGTCCCTAATAAACCAGTGTCGTTTTGTTTGATAAGTGTTAGCTGGCTATTTGCTGCGCTATGATTGGTTGGTCTTAACCAACGCGTAATGCCTAAATATGTGGCTAATTCCGTTGTAAAGCAATTAATGAAGTCCCTTTGAAGATCTTCATTTATCTTTCTCTTCTTTCTTCATCTTCTTCTTTTCCAGTTCTGCAATTAGCCAGGTTTGATTTCAAACAAGAGTAATCCTCATTATATAGAGCGTAAAGAGTAGCGACACTGAATTATAGGGAGGTAAATATTGCTGGTCACTTTTCCATAGGTAGCGCTCAATAAATGATCGGCATTCGTTTGGATTCTAAGAGGGCTCCAGAGGCTTCTAAAAATGATCCCGTTCCTTTTCTAAGAATATGAAAAGGGAATTGGCCCTCCACGAGGAAATTTTCCTATCACTTGATTCGTTGTGAAGACTTGTCCAAAGACTCTGGGTAAAGAATTTTCAAAGTCATCTCCAAATACAAACTAGTAGTGTTGGTACGCGGAAGACCAATAACTATTAAGTCTCAGACCGCATAAAGAAATTCTTCTTATCTCCCAAACAAGCATACCCCACATTAGATATTTGACAAGCTATAGTACTTGGGTTTCTCAAGTGAATCCATATATTATAGTTCCTTAGTATCTCCAGCAATGTCATGAAAAACTAATATAACTTTTACCTAAATTCACAATTTTACATTTATATGTCAGTAAAATTCAACATAAACTCCCGCAGTTGCCTCTTAAAAGTAGGCATATTAGTTAAATCTTAGTTTTTTAACTATCTCAACAATCGTACAAAATAGTAAGAAGCCTAAAAAATAGGAAAACAAGATGGAGGGACAAATTTTATAGCCAAATTTGGTAATGTAAATGCATGACATCTATTTTGCATGTGCAGATGCGTACTTTATTGGACTGTATTTTTTGCTCAAATCCCTTACATTTTGCATAAAAAACCAGTTTGCATCACATGCTGGAGATGCTTACAAGTCTAACCTCTCTAAATAATCACAATAAATCTGTAAACATCCTACTACAATATTTTCCATCCATGGCCCAATTTTTCCTTCCCTCCAAAATATTCATCTTATTTCTGATCATAATTTTCCTGCCATATGTTTGGCCAGAAAACCCCATTTGATGTCACGACAGACGCATCGTCTCTTGTGGCCTTCAGAGACAGTCTTCTCACCACTCCCCGTGCCAACAACATAGTACTTGGCTGTACTTGCCAACAATTGGATTTATGGTCATAATATATCTGTTGCTAATTCAATATGTTACTGGATTGGTGTTACATGCGCTGCTCGACAGTAGAGAGTTGTTGCTCTAGACCAGTTTTCGTCGCTTGAGGTTCCACGATGTTGGTTTCAACATCTTGAGTGCAAATATTCCATCATGGTTCGGTTTCATATCTCAACTCAAGTACTGACGTTGAACCGAATCATGCATTTTTAGAGGCAGCAAGAAGCAATCCAAACGGATTGAAAATCATGAAAACCCCTCTATATGGTTAATAGAAAGCTCAATGTTATCTGAAGAAAACTCAATAATCAATAAAAATATTAAAACCAGTCCACAAGCTGGACTTAACTAGCTAAAGCACCTTTTTTCCCCCAAAAAATCCTAACAATCATTATAAATAATAATTCCAACTTATTAAAATACTCAGCAAAAAGATCCAAGCAAGTCGAGTTTAATTTGATGTCCTAATTAACAAAATAAATATTACTAAAAATATAAATATTGACGATTTGGAAGCCTATGATCAGGATGGCGAGCCGCTAAGCCGAATCGGAAGCAGTTGTGGCGTGAGGCCTGGGCGATGAAGAAGAAGAGAAGGGAGCTAGAACCAAACTTTTAAAAATGGTTGTGGCGTGAGACAAGTCGGACGAGTTGTTCAACCGGTTGGACCAAACGTTATATTTTTAATATATAGTTAATATTTTAGCTAATTATGTAATAAACTTAATTAAAATGTAGCTTGAAAACCGGAATGTGACCAACATATTGATCGAATTACCCAACACACGTGTATTTGACAACACACAGACATTTGTATGTTTGTGGACGTTCGCATATTTGTATTTTATAATATAACCTCTGTAAACGAATAAACATTTAGAGTACTGAACATTAGAATTTATATATTTAATTTGCAATATTCTTCCACAAAATATGACCAGATATAAGAGAAAAGAAACTAATTGAAAAGGAAACAATAAGTGTTGGGTTTGTCTCGAATTCCGCAAGACGAATCGGTGTACCCGATGCGTCTGATTTGTCCTCTGAGGAGGTGATATCTGAGGAGGTGATCTCCTCTGAGGAGGTGATCTCTGAGGAGGTGATGGCTAGGGCTTGGTGGGCTTTTCCACCTCCTCTATATTAGTATAAATAGAGGTGCTAGCTAATGTTTCTAATTGAGCGAGTTGAGTCGAGTTGAGAGAGATTGGTGAGACATATCTTTGAGCGGATGTGTGAGGTTAGGGTTTCATGGTTGTAGGCCATGAGGATGAGAGTACCGCGTCGACGTGGTCCGCGGATTGAGCTGTCTCTCCTCTACGATGTAGTCCCTCATTGATATAGTGAAATTCTCCTCCTCCCGTGGATGTAGGCGGTTTGGCCGAACCACGTTAAATTCTTGTGTTGTCGTTTTTCTTCTCCTATATGGCGTGTGTTGAGTGTGTGATCGTGTGGCGTTTTTTTTTTGCTTCCGTTGCGGCGGAAATTCGGGTCGAATAATTCCCCAACAAGTGATATCAGAGCCAGGTTCACGATCCGGGTGGAGCACGCAGGTGAAAGGACGAAGAAAAATAAAAGAAAAGAATTGAGGGAAAAAAGGGACGGACAAAGAAAGGAAACAAATTGGGTTTCTTTCTTGTTTGTGTGCCACGTGCATGTGTGCTGGCTGGACTTGCTGGTGCTGGTGGAGGAAGGCAGCGAGAAGTTGTTGGGTGCAGCGCATGCACGGTGCTCCAAGACGCGATCGGGTGGTCTAAATTGTTTGGGTTGTTTTGAGCTGTCTGTAAGTCCGATTGGGCTCGAACAGGAGGTGAACCCTAGGTTTTTGGACGTTCTCGACGCGATGGCGGGGTCAGATTCTGCAAATTGTGACTGGCTTTTGTAGAATGCTGACGTGGCAGTTTGTGGTGAGATCCAACGGTCCAAACTTGTTCGGGTTGTTACGACGTGCCTGTAGATCGGATTGGGATGAGTCAGGAGTCTAACCCTATGTTTTTGGACGTTGCGGATTCATCGGTACGGTCAGAATTTTGAGATTCTGAGTGGATTGAGAAGATCGGCATCAATCGATATCGGTAGGGAGATCGAAGACGACGGGATGCGATCAGGGTCAATCAAGTTCAAGTCCAATCAGGTGGGTTCAATTAGAGGCGTTTTCCTAATTGAACGTTCGATTGGCAACCTATGCAGGCTTGGGAGTGTGTTGACAGGTGGAGCTTCTGTTCAACATAGCAAGAAGCATAGGTGTTGTGTGATTGTGAGCACGTGACGCAACAGTTGCAGAGGGTGTATAGTCAGAGACGTGGGCAACTATTGCGAGGAAATTCACAAGAAGCTCCAGGACAGAGATCGATGTGGTGGACGCAGTTGACAAGGCCATGGCAGAGGTGGCGTCCGGATATCTCTGTGTGTGGTTCGTGACGATAACTCTTGAGCAACTCGAGGCAAGAAGAGAGGTAAGTCGCGGCGGGTTCGCAAAGCGGTGGCTTTGCAAGACGTCTTGGTGAAGGCGTATGATCGAACAGGAGAAGCAACAGCGCAAGGAGAAGCACTCAGGGCTGGCGTGGATATACACGTGGTTGACGTGTGAGGACGCTGAAGCATGGAGATAGTGCAGGCTATGCAGAAGTTGCAGGTTGTTCGAGACAGTGCTCAAGTGACGAGAACGGTGATGAAGAAAGCTACTGCAGTAGTGAAGAGGAAGTGAGTCTCGTTTGCACTTGGCCTAATTGGTGGTGATCTCTCCGGTGATGAGCTAGCTGGTGGAGAGATGGAGCCACACTACTCCCCAAAGTGTCATACTTTGGGACGCACCCGTGTTGGGGGTGCGAGGCGTGCCCTAGGAGGTGGTGCAGAGCATCTCGGTAGAGGTGTGATGGCGGTCCATGCAGTTGGAGCATGGCGGATGCGGCGGAGTTGACATCAACAACGGAGTTGGCTGAGGAATTTGCTAGATGCTTGCAGAATTCAAGCCAAGGTGGAGTTTGTTGGGTTTGTCTCGAATTCTGCAAGACGAATCGGTGTACCCGATGCGTCTGATTTGTCCTCTGAGGAGGTGATCTTTGAGGAGGTGATCTCTGAGGAGGTGATGGCTAGGGCTTGGTGGGCTTTTCCACCTCCTCTATATTAGTATAAATAGAGGTGCTAGCTATTGTTTCTAATTGAGTTGAGTTGAGAGAGATTGGTGAGAGATATCTTTGAGCGGATGTGTGAGGTTAGGGTTTCATGGTTGTAGGCCATGAGGATGAGAGTACCGCGTCGACGTAGTCCGCGGATTGAGCCGTCTCTCCCCTACGATGTATTCCCTCATTGATATAGTGAAATTCTCCTCCTCCCGTGGATGTAGGCGGTTTTGCCGAACCACGTTAAAATTCTTGTGTTGTCGTTTTTCTTCTCCTATATGGCGTGTGTTGAGTGTGTGATCGTGTGGCTTTTTTGTTGCTTCCGTTGCGGCGGGAATTCGGGTCGAATAATTCCCCAACAATAAGTTGATTTTCTAAAGAAAAAGTTGGTTAATTTTTTCTTCTATTAAGAAAAAGAACAAAATAGTATATTTTGTCTTCACAAGGGACAAGTAGAACACTGGTCTGGTGGTTGAGGTGGTTAAGAACATAAAGGAGTGCCTGCGGTTTGGTATTCGATACCCCCAAGCAGCATTCTTAATTTTTAATCAACCAACCGGGCGGGTTATTGGCCGGCTGATTTGCCCGATTTATCGGTTGAACTGCCAGTTCTGATGATGTGGCCTGGTTCTCTTGTCGAACCTGGCTAGAAATGAGAGTTGGTCAAAGACCCAGACCCAAACTCAAACCCATCGAGCTGAGCTGTGAGTTCGACATATCAAATCCCAGCAATGAAGCCTGAAGAACTCAAGCCCATCAAATCCTACTGAAGCCCATTTATGTGTTATGTTATGAAGAAGTAAAGGCCCATTGTAAAATATTAGGCCCATTTGAATTGTAAACCCTAATCCATTATCTAGAAGGATCTATACCCTTCACCGAAACGGCTCGATTTGTGACCGTTCGGTGTTGGTGTATATCACCTCGCTTCCTCCGTCAGTTGTGTATGATTCAATGAATGAACATTTCTCTCTCTAGCATTCACCTGCATCTCTCTCTCTCTTTTCTATTATGGTATCAGAGCTCTGAATCATGCTCTCTACCACCACAAACTCGCCCGCGACTTCAAATCCGCTGGCTATACTATCACATATACACAATCTCTTACCAAACAAGTTAGATTCTACAAACTATGTTGTTTGGAAGCATCAATTGTCTTCTATTCTGCGGATACAGTCTCTTTTTGGTTTTGTGGATGGTTCAAATCCATGTCCGCCACAGTATACCACCACCGCTGATGGTACCGTCTCAAGGACGGTCGATCCGCTTTATACGGCCTGGCAGATGCAGGATCAGGCAATTTTGACTCTTATTAATGCTACTTTATCTCATGACGCTCTTTCACATCTTATTGGTGTCACTAGTTCTAGATCTGCCTGGGTTCTTTTAGAACGCCGATATGCCTCTCTATCTCGTTCCAATATTTTACAACTAAAATCTGATTTGCAAACAATTCAGAAGCGGTCTGATTCTATCGATTTATACATGCAGAAGCTTAAATCGCTTCGAGACCGTTTAGCCTCTTCTTCTGTTTTGATTGATGATGAGGATATTGTAGGGTTTTGATTCATGGATCGCGCAAACGGAAGCATAATCAAACAAACAACCATGCAAAACCCTCCAAGGATCACAAGTCTAGATGCATAACGATAGTAAAGGTAAGAATTCATGAACACACCTTTGGGTTCTCCTTGATGACTTCAAACGCGAATAGTGTCACGTTCTCTATAGTTGATCCACGCCTAGAGTTGTTTCTAGATCTCCAATCTCCTTGGTGCTAGCCCGGAATGAGAGGAGGGTGAAGGAATCACGCAAAACGAGACAAAAAGGAGGGGCTCGGCCCTTCTTTTTGGCCGACGGGGTGAGGGGCGGCGGCAAGGGTCGGGTTCGGCCCTTGTTGCTTGCTCTCTCTCTCTCCTTTGTTCTCTCCCACTCTTATTATGTTCTCTCTAGAGCATAAGTTATGAGGAAGGAAGGAAGGAGGGTCCTTTATATAGTCCAACAACTCCTTGTTAACTACCCAAAGGACTTATTCTAGTCCTACTAGAATTCAATTTAGTCCCTTCCTTGCAAATTAGTCCCTACTAAGTTTGCAAGGGTTTGCAAAGTGATCCTTCTAATTAATTAATCCAATTAATTAATTCCCAAATCTAGCACAACTCTATATAGCGTGTGACCCCATAGGTTCTATCTAGTTGGTAGCAACTATTTGCTAATATGGAGCGGTTTCTAGCAAAACATCCATTCTAGCCAACTAATAGAATAGTCATCTAGACAACCTTGTACAAGTAATTGTCTCATCCCTTTGCCTCCATATCCGGATTGGACACGAGACATACAAGTCACACTCGTATATCCAATTCCTAGTTTCTCGATCCATGGAATAGCCTTATTCGTGCAAATAACATCAATATACCATATTGATTTATTTGAGTCTGGCCAGACATTCTATAAGCACTATCCTTCGAGTGGCCTAGGATATTTGCTCCCGTTATGTGGGAGGGGCAAATCCTCTCTACGTCCACTACGATCTCTAAGCTTGCTTCTCATTGTATCCAGTACACGCCTTTATAACTACCCAGTCACGGTGTAGCGTTTAACGCTACCAAGATCACAATGATCCACAACTATAATATCTAGTGACTTCAAGTCTAAGGATGACAATACCATTGCACCCGAGAAGCACTTGTGACTCAACATAACCTGTATGTAGCCTTCTCGGTGATGGGTCAATCCAGTGCAACATTCCGTAATGCACACCTATGTGTTGGATCGTGATATCTCCATATCAATCCAACCCCATACTAGTCTATAGATGATTGTCCCATTAATCATTATACTTGACTAGGGATATTTAAGATAAACAACACGATTGTAAATCTAAGGACTTCATTATATTAAATATCCAATAAATAATAAATGAATTTACTAGCCATATACAAATTCATACTAAACTAGATTGCCTCTAGGGCATCTATTCCAACAGTCTCCCACTTGCACTAGAGCCAATCTGGCGCATCTCGTATGCCCATACTCCTAGTGTGCCCTTCATGCTTCCACTGCGTGAGAGGCTTCGTTAGCGGGTCTGACAGATTATCATCTGTAGGAATCTTGCATATCCGAACGTCTCCTCTATCGATAATATCTCGAATCAGATGAAACTTCCTGAGCACATGCTTGGACTTCTGGTGCGATCTGGGTTCCTTTGATTGCGCGATCGCCCCAGTGTTGTCACAAAACAACTCCACTGGATCCCCAATGCTACGGACCACACCAAGTTCAGAAACAAACTTTCTGATCCAAACAGCCTCCTTTGCTGCGCCATTTGCAGCAATGTACTCAGCCTCTGTTGTAGAATCAGCTACCGTCTCTTGCTTGGAACTCTTCCAGCTCACCGCTGCTCCATTCAGGCAAAACACATATCCCGACTGTGATCTAAAGTCATCTCTATCGGTTTGGAAGCTTGCATCAGTGTAACCCCTTACACGCAACTCTTCCTCACCGCCAAACATCAAGAAAGCATCCTTAGTTCTTCTCAAGTACTTTAGGATGTTCTTGACAGCAATCCAGTGACTCTCACCCGGATTGGATTGGTATCTGCTTGTCATACTCAAGGCATATGACACATCTGGTCTAGTACATAACATGGCGTACATGATAGATCCTATGGCCGAGGCATAGGGAATCCTACTCATGCGTTCCCTCTCAATCTCATTGGAAGGACAACTACTCTTCGAAAGAGTGATTCCATGTGACATGGGCAAGAATCCCTTCTTGGAATCTTGCATGTT
This sequence comes from Linanthus parryae, assembly GCA_023055425.1. Lineage (NCBI taxonomy): Eukaryota > Viridiplantae > Streptophyta > Magnoliopsida > Ericales > Polemoniaceae > Linanthus > Linanthus parryae. The sequence continues at coordinate 123,804,848 of JALGPY010000003.1, read as the reverse complement.
GAACCGTTTCAACACCTTGTCAATATATGTACTTTGACTTAGGCCTAGCAACCTTTTAGATCTATCTCTATAGATCTTTATACCGAGTATATAGGCTGCTTCCCCTAAGTCCTTCATTGAGAAACACTTTTCTAGCCAATCTTTCACAGATTGCAGCATGGGAATGTCGTTTCCAATGAGTAGTATGTCATCCACATACAAGACCAGAAAAGCTACAGAGCTCCCACTAACCTTCTTGTAGACACAAGACTCATCTTCGTTTCTGATGAAGCCAAACTCTTTGACCACTTCATCAAAACGTCGATTCCAACTCCTAGAAGCTTGCTTCAATCCATAAATGGATCGTTGCAGCTTACAGACTTTGTTGGCTTGCTTTGGATCCTCAAAACCCTCCGGCTGTATCATATACACGTCCTCGAGGAGATTCCCATAAAGGAATGCTGTTTTGACATCCATCTGCCAAATCTCATAGTCGTAGTATGCTGCAATTGCAAGTAGGATTCGGATGGATTTGGTCATAGCGACTGGTGAAAAGGTTTCATCATAGTCAATACCATGAATCTGTCTGAATCCTTTAGCCACCAATCGGCCCTTATAGGTAATCACATTACCATCCATGTCGATCTTCTTCTTGAAGACCCACTTGCACCCTATGGGCCGTGCCCCATCAGGTGGTTCCACCAAAGTCCATACTTTGTTGGTATACATGGATTCCATCTCGGATCTCATGGCTTCAAGCCACTTCTGTGAGTCTGGGCCACTCATGGCCTCCTCATAGGTAGTAGGCTCATCATCTATGAGCATCGTGTCACCGGAATCAGTTACGAGAAGTCCGTACCTCTCGGGTTCCTGGCGCACTCTATTAGATCTACGAAGCTCTTGTGTTACCTGAACAGGTGGATCCACAACTGCTTGTGATTCCTGTTCATGTTCCATAATCGGTTCAGTGATTTGTGGTTCTTGAACTTCTTCAATTTCTACATTCCTCCCACTTGCTTCTTTAGAGACAAACTCTCTTTCTAGAAACACGCCGGTCCGAGCAACAAACACTTTGTTCTCGGTTGGATTGTAGAAGTAGTATCCCTTAGTTTCCTTAGGGTACCCCACAAATTTACACTTATCCGATTTAGGCCCTAGCTTGTCTGATTGTAAACGCTTTACATAGACATCGCAGCCCCAAATCCTCATGAACGACAGTGTGGGACGCCTCCCACTCCACATCTCATATGGTGTCTTCATGACTGATTTAGATGGAACACGGTTAATGGTGAAAGCTGCACTTAATAGAGCGTAGCCCCAAAATGATAATGGAAGATCGGTTTGACACATCATAGACCGAACCATATCCAACAGGGTTCGATTCCTCCTCTCGAACACGTCATTCCATTGTGGCGTTCCGGGTGGAGTGAGTTGGGACACGATCCCACACTCTCTAAGATAGTCGTCAAACTTTTGGCTCAAGTATTCTCCTCCACGATCCGATCGTAGAGCCTTAATACTTTTGCCAAGTTGCTTCTCTACTTCATTCTTGAATTCTTTGAACACTTCAAAGGATTCGGATTTTGCCCTCATAAGGTACACAAACCCATATCTACTGTAATCATCAGTAAATGTAATGAAGTAGACATAACCACCCCTGGCAGGCGTGGCAAATGGCCCACACACATCGGTATGTATGAGCGCCAATTGCTCACTAGTCCTCTCACCTTTCTTATTGAAAGGGGACTTTGTCATTTTTCCCAATAAACAAGCCTCAGATGTCTCATATGATTCAAAATCAAATGAGTTTAGTAATCCATCCTTATGGAGTCTAGATACACGTTTCTCATTTATGTGGCCTAAACGACAATGCCATAAATAAGCAGGATTTAAATCATTTATTTTAATCCGCTTCGTATTAATGTTGTAGACAGGATTGCTTAGATCAAGGACATAAAGTCCATTAAATAATTGCGCACTAAAATAGTGAATATTATTCAAATAAAAGGAACAACAATTGTTCTTTATTGAAATAATAAAACCTTCCTTGTCCAAACAAGAAATAGAAATAATGTTTCTGCTCATAGCAGGCACAAAATAGCAATTATTTAATTCTAAAACTAATCCTGAAGGCAGAGATAGCTCGCACACGCCTATGCCAACGCAGCAACCTTTGCTCCATTCCCAACGCGCAGATCTACCTCCCCTTTAGCCAATCTTTTACTTCTCTTTAGATCCTGCATATTTCGACAAATATGAGATCCACATCCAGTATCTAATACCCATGATGTAGAGACAGTTAAATTGACATCTACAACAAAAATACCTGGTGGTGGTGGAATCACTATTCCAAGCCTCTTGTCCTCCAGATATTTTGGGCAGTTCCTCCTCCAGTGTCCAGGTTGACTGCAGTAGTGACACTCACCCTTAGTCACGACCTTGGCAATTCCACCAACAGGCTTAAGGGCTTGTTCCTTGGACTTGGCAACTGGCTTGCCTTTGCCCTTGGAGGAAGAGGCAAACCTTTTGCCCTTTCCTTTATGTACCATCATAATGGCCTTGCCCTTACCCTTGTTGATGCTCTGTTCAGCCGTCCTCAACATGTTGAGCAAATCTGGCAGTGGTTTAACGATCTCGTTCATGTTATAGTTCATAATGAACTGTCCATAACTCTCGGGCAACGATTGCAACACGAGATCGGTTGCCAACTCTTGGCCGACCGGGAACCCAAGCCGGGCGAGATCCTCCAAGTACCCGATCATTCGGAGTACATGGGGTCCCACCGGGTTCCCTTCTGCCAGATGACATTTGAACAGTGCCTTTGAGACCTCATACCTCTCTACCCTCGCCTGCTCTTGGAAGAGCTGCTTTAGATGTTCGATCATATCGACGGCATTCATGTTCTCATGTTGCTTCTGAAGCTCAGAGGTCATGGTGCAAAGCATTAGGCAGGCCGCATCATTAGCGTCATCAACACGCTTTTGATACACCTTTAAGGCAACAGGTGTCTGGTTCTCTGGACCTTCTGGAACATGCTCCTCTATTGCGTACAGTTTCTTCTCTTGCTTGAGAACAATTCTCAAGTTTCTGTACCAATCAAGAAAGTTGGTTCTAGAGAGCTTGTCCTTCTCAAGGACAGATCGTAGGGAATGTTGTGAACTCGATGAGTTGTTTGCCATTTGGAATTCTACAAAAGGAAAATACGCAAGTTTTAGTATTTGTGAATTTTTGACTATATTTAATAATGGCTAGTTTATTAAATATAGCTCCCACTATTTTTCTACGGATTAATAACCCTCAAGATATTAATGCGGAAAATATCCTTATATTTTCTAGTGGGCCAAGATCCATCTTTTCATCTCCTTATGAGCTTGCTTTGGCAAGTCACCCATAATTCGACTACTTCTAGGTAGGAACAATTTCCAATTGCATCCCATATGCAACTCTTGGTTCAATCGGGCAAATAACTCCTTATTTATCCATCCATATGGATAATCCCAATTGATTGCCTCTAGGTTTCTTAATCAAATTAATAGCCTAGTTGTGTTCAACCTCTTACCTAAACAATTGCACATTGTTACGTGCCATCGCATTCCATCATTATGAATCAAGTCGCCATGCTTTGGCACGCACGAACTTGATAAATAATGATGATAATGAGTGTTTAAATAACGAGAAGGCAAGAACACAATATTGAATTTTGAGGGATTTTTCAATTCAATTTTAATTGTTTTGTTGATCAATATCAACTAATCTATCTATTTGAGTTTGGGCAAAACTCCAAATAATAGATCCGGGTTGTCTAATTATCTTATTATCCTAATTGCATGCATCATCCATACACCAACCACACAAATAAGAAGACAATAAATAAACAACCACAAAACAGAAATTAAACGTGATGTGGATATGGCCTTTTCTAGACTAAGATAATTCCAAGCCAATGGAATTATCTATGAACCCTAAGCAAACACATCTCCATGCGTCTTGATCTTTTGGTCCATCCTTCATAGTCATGTAGAATGCTCCATGCTTCATGCTCCATCTTTTGTGGCTCCTTTGGCTTTGGGCTTCTTTTCTTCAATCTTGGCTAACAATCTACTTTATCTAGCACTAGCTAATATCTATACTAAATAAAATAAATCTCACAAGTTGAGAAAAAAAAATGGCACGCAGGCCATAAAACCCTAATTAATTATTACAATTAATTGATCAGCTCGCAGGCCGTAAAACCAAACCACAAAATTAAACATCCACATCAAACCACATCCTAAGGCCATATCCAATCACCATGCGATTTGCACATAAACAGTTAAAATCCAATTTTAACGCGCTTGGTCAATTTTAATTGATTTTAGGATTTCTAGGGTTAAAACGGTCCATGGGCCCAACAATCCAATTGCCCGGGCCCAACAAAGTGAACCATAAGGCCCTAGGGCCGGCCCGGCCCAAAACCCGCAAGCTAGGCCCGCGGGTTAGGGCCGCCCGGCCCCTTAGGGCGCCAATCTTGGGCGGCAAGCAAGGGGGGCGGTCCCTTAGGGGGCCGAACCTCCTTATGGAGGTTGTTTCCAAAACAACCTCCTTGCTTGGAGCCCAAGTTTGGTTGTTTCCTTGTTTTGGGAGAACTCCTTTTTCCCCAAGGATGCCCAAACCCTAGATCTAAGATCCTAAAATTTCTCAAAACTCACCAATTCATGCATCTAATGCAAAAATTGGATCTTGTTATGATCTAATTATTGACAAATTGCATCCCATGCTTGATTTGTCTTGTTTTACGTGATAAACAACAAATTAAGGTGTAAAACAACAAGAATGTAACCTGTGGCTCTGATACCACTGTAGGGTTTTGATTCATGGATCGCGCAAACGGAAGCATAATCAAACAAACAACCATGCAAAACCCTCCAAGGATCACAAGTCTAGATGCATAACGATAGTAAAGGTAAGAATTCATGAACACACCTTTGGGTTCTCCTTGATGACTTCAAACGCGAATAGTGTCACGTTCTCTATAGTTGATCCACGCCTAGAGTTGTTTCTAGATCTCCAATCTCCTTGGTGCTAGCCCGGAATGAGAGGAGGGTGAAGGAATCACGCAAAACGAGACAAAAAGGAGGGGCTCGGCCCTTCTTTTTGGCCGACGGGGTGAGGGGCGGCAGCAAGGGTCGGGTTCGGCCCTTGTTGCTTGCTCTCTCTCTCCTTTGTTCTCTCCCACTCTTATTATGTTCTCTCTAGAGCATAAGTTATGAGGAAGGAAGGAAGGAGGGTCCTTTATATAGTCCAACAACTCCTTGTTAACTACCTAAAGGACTTATTCTAGTCCTACTAGAATTCAATTTAGTCCCTTCCTTGCAAATTAGTCCCTACTAAGTTTGCAAGGGTTTGCAAAGTGATCCTTCTAATTAATTAATCCAATTAATTAATTCCCAAATCTAGCACAACTCTATATAGCGTGTGACCCCATAGGTTCTATCTAGTTGGTAGCAACTATTTGCTAATATGGAGCGGTTTCTAGCAAAACATCCATTCTAGCCAACTAATAGAATAGTCATCTAGACAACCTTGTACAAGTAATTGTCTCATCCCTTTGCCTCCATATCCGGATTGGACACGAGACATACAAGTCACACTCGTATATCCAATCCCTAGTTTCTCGATCCATGGAATAGCCTTATTCGTGCAAATAACATCAATATCCCATATTGATTTATTTGAGTCTGGCCAGACATTCTCTCTACGTCCAGCTTGTGACTGAATAACATCAAGCTTGCTCCCGTTATGTGGGAGGGGCAAATCCTCTCTACGTCCACTACGATCTCTAAGCTTGCTTCTCATTGTATCCAGTACACGCCTTTATAACTACCCAGTCACGGTGTAGCGTTTAACGCTACCAAGATCACAATGATCCACAACTAGAATATCTAGTGACTTCAAGTCTAAGGATGACAATACCATTGCACCCGAGAAGCACTTGTGACTCAACATAACCTGTATGTAGCCTTCTCGGTGATGGGTCAATCCAGTGCAACATTCCGTAATGCACACCTATGTGTTGGATCGTGATATCTCCATATCAATCCAACCGCATACTAGTCTATAGATGATTGTCCCATTAATCATTATACTTGACTAGGGATATTTAAGATAAACAACACGATTGTAAATCTAAGGACTTCATTATATTAAATATCCAATAAATAATAAATGAATTTTCTAGCCATATACAAATTCATACTAAACTAGATTGCCTCTAGGGCATCTATTCCAACAGATATGTTACTATATGCCATGAATGGCTTTCCACCAGAGTACAATTCCTTTAGATCTTCTCTTCGGATTAACTCTGCTCCGATCTCTTTTGCTGTTCTGCATGTTCTTCTTCGCTCTGAAGAACAGATTTTCGAGTCACAGCTTTCTAACCCAGATCCAAACCCTACAGCCTTTTATACCACCTCCTCTCGCGGCGGCCGTGGTGGAGGTGGTGGCGGCCGAAACCCTAATTTCTGCTATAGGGGAGGACGATCTAACGGTCGTGGGGGTCGATTTGATCAAAACAGAGGTAGATCTGGCTATTACAGAGGAGGCGGCGGCCGAAACCCTAATCCTAATTTCCAAAGGGGGGGGGGGGTGGACGGTCGTCCGACAATTATGGTTATGGTGGTTCTGCTTACAATGGATCTGGTGGATCTGGTTATGGTGGTTCTAAATCAGGTCAAAACCCACCTATTACTTGCCAAATCTGCGGCAACGACTACCATTCAGCTATTGACTGCTGGCATCGCATGGATTTCTCCTATCAAGGGAAGAATCCTCCAGAACAACTCTCAGCTATGGCGGCTCATTCACATCCTTCTTCCTCTATTGGCTCTCCTAATTATTGGCTAACTGATACCGGTGCATCAAATCATATGGTGTCTGATCTCAAAAATTTATCTCTGTCTGAACCTTACACTGGTTCAGAATAAGTTCAAGTTGGTAATGGTCACTCTCTTCCTATCAAGAACACTGGTACTGCTCTTCTCTCCCTTGACTCTCATTTGTTAAAATTGTCAAACACGCTACATGTACCATGCTTGTCTGCAAATTTGTTATCTGTTAATAAACTTTGCACAGAACATAACTTGAATGCAATTTTTGATGCCCACTCGTTTTGTCTTCAGGACAAGGCTACGGGTCAGATTATTTACAAGGGTTTGAGTGATAATGGTGTCTATCCGATCTCCTCTCTGTCTGAGTCTACTTCTTCACCTCAAGCTTATATTGGCCACAAAGTTCAATCTTATCTTTGGCATAACCGTCTGGGTCATCCCACCAATTTTGTGTTGAACAAATGTGTTAAGTGCTCTATTTCTGATAATTATGTTTGTCAGTCTTGTTTGAAAGGAAAAATGTCTCGGCTACCTTATCAACAGTCTACTTTTAATGCTTCAAAACCTCTACATTTGCTGCATACTGATGTTTGGGGACCTGCTTCCCTAAAATCATATAGTGGATTTCGTTATTATGTATTGTTTATCGATGATTTATCTCGCTTTACTTGGCTGTTTCCCTTTCATCTTAAATCAGAAGTTGTTACTGTCTTTCCTAAGTTTAAAAAATTCATTGAAAAACTGTTGAACTATCCCATTACTATATTGCGATATGATGGAGGAGGTGAATTCACATCTTTTGTTTTCCAAAAAATGTTAAGTGATTTTGGTATTAGTCAACAAAAATCCTGTCCTTATACCCCACAACAAAATGGGGTTTCCAAACGGAAACATCGTCATGTTGTTGAAACTGCCATCACTCTTATGCAAAATGCTAACTTACCTAAATTTTTTTGGTATCATGCCATAGCAACGGCTACTTATTTGATTAACCGTATGCCAAGTAAGAACACTAACAACAAATCACCGTTTGAAATACTTTTTAAACGAAAACCTGACTATAATTATCTAAAAGTTTTCGGGTGTGCTTGTTATCCTTGTTTAAAACACTACAACACATCAAAATTGGATCCTAAGACAAAACAGTGTGTTTTTCTAGGTTAAGCTGATGGATATAAGGGTTATTTATGTTTTGATATTATTTCTCAGAAATTCTATGTGAGCCGTGATGTAATCTTTGATGAATATCTCTTCCCATTTTCAGCAGCTAAATCTAACACTATTAATACAACTCCTACTTCTTCTGTTTCTGCTATTTTTCCTTCTACTGACTTGTTTACTTCTTCTACAGGTTGCCATCATTCAAATTCTCATTGTCCCTCCCCCCACCACGTCCCTCCCCCAGGTTTTACAGATACTACACCCCAATCTGAGGGGTCTCATGTTAGGGAGCAGCCATCTGGAGTGCTTCCTCACACCATAGATACTACTACTTCAGATACTACCAGGAGCTCTCCCAGAATTGGCTTGGCTCCTCAACAGGTGACCCCAGTGATGAATAACACCTCTCCCACCCCCATTGTCCCTCCTTCGGGTAAGCATATGGGTTCAAATCCGGGTCAAAACCCGGTGTCTAATCCGGATCCACATCCGGGTCATCATATGATTACCAGAAGCAAATCTGGTATCTTTAAGAAAAAAATATTATTTTCTGCTTCTACTGGTTTTAATGCAACTGTCTCTTCTCCCTCTTCTGATCCTACTTCTTTTAAAACTGCTGTTCAATCATCACATTGGCAAAATGCCATGACCGATGAATTTAACAGCTTACTTAAACAAAATACGTGGTCTTTGGTACCACCCCCATCTAATGCCAACATAATTGGTAATAAATGGGTTTTCAAAACTAAGTATCATCCTAATGGCTCAGTTTCTCGTTATAAAGCCCGGCTGGTTGCCAAGGGGTTTCATCAAACCACTGGCTTAGATTATGACGAGACCTTTAGTCCTGTTGTGAAACACACTACTGTCCGTTGTATCCTTGCTATAGCTGCTTCATTTAATTGGCCTCTTAGGCAACTTGACGTAAAAAATGCCTTTTTACATGGACATTTACGTGAAACTGTGTATATGCAGCAGCCTCAAGGCTTTATTCACCCACACTTTCCTCATCATGTTTGTAAGTTAAACAAGTCTATTTACGGCCTAAAACAGCCCCTCGCACATGGTTTGAACGTTTCACTGTTTACTTGCATTCTCTTGGCTTTGTTACTGCTTATGCTGATTCATCCTTGTTTATTCGTCACTATCACAATACCATTACTGTACTTCTTTTATATGTTGACGATATTATTATTTTCGGCAACAACAATGAGTATATTAACTCTCTTGTTACCAAATTAGGTACTGAATTTGAAATGTCGGATCTTGGTTCCTTAACTTACTTTCTCGGGTTACAAATCACAAAAAAATCTAACGGTATTCTTATACATAAGGAAAAATACATAACTGATTTACTTCTTCGCTACAATATGCACAATTGCAAGAGTTGTCCTACTCCTCTTGCTCCCGGTGTCAAATATCACATTCTTGATGGAAAACGCCTTCCAAATCCTACTATTTTTAGACAACTAATTGGGGCTCTTCAATACTTAACGTTTAGCCGTCCCGATATTGTTTTTGCGGTTAATCACCTTTGCCAATTTATGCACACACCCACTGATTTACACTTATCTGGTGCTAAACGTATTTTACGTTATCTTCAAGGTACTAAAAGTCATGGCCTTTTTTATCACAAAGGGTCTCTCCCGTTACACGTTTTTACAGATGCGGACTGGGCTGGGAACCCTACAGACCGGAGAAGTACTACTGGTCTTGTAGTATTTCTTGGGCCCAACCCAGTCCATTGGGCCTCAAAAAAACAACCCAGTCCATTTGAGATTTCGCTTAAATGAAGCTCCTATAATCTGGTCAGATAATCGCTCTGCTTTAGCTTTAACCGCAAACCCTCTCTTCCACGCTAGCACTAAACACATTGAACTAGACTAACACTATGTTCGTGAGAAAGTTTTGCTTGGCCATCTTACAATTGGTTTTGTTTCAGGAAAAGATCAAACGACTGATATCTTCACCAAAAGCTTACAACCATCGCAATTTGCTGCTTTCAAAAGTAAACTCATGGTGCAACATCAACCATCATGGGTTTAAAGGGGATCTTAAGCTATATGGTCTAGTGGAGTTTGGGCCAGCAATGAAGCCTGAAGAACTCAAGCCCATCAAATCCTACTGAAGCCCATTTATGTGTTATGTTATGAAGAAGTAAAGGCCCATTGTAAAATATTAGGCCCATTTGAATTGTAAACCCTAATCCATTATCTAGAAGGATCTATACCCTTCACCGAAACGGCTCGATTTGTGACCGTTCGGTGTTGGTGTATATCACCTCGCTTCCTCCGTCAGTTGTGTATGATTCAATGAATGAACATTTCTCTCTCTAGCATTCACCTGCATCTCTCTCTTTTCTATTAGTATTAAGAAACCTATGCATGACATGATTTGCCGAGGAATAAAATGCCAAGAATGTAAGAGAAACTTCTAATGTAGGATATTATGAATGCATTGAGATATTGGAAAATTGCTAAAAGGACAAGGACAATGATGATAGTTGAACTCACTCAGCTGCTAAACAGAAATTGACCCAATAAATGATCCAAACTTGGTTTACTTCAAATGCTAACTGTGTGGAAGGAAGACCAAGAAGTCAAGTCTGAGACCATAAAACACAAGTCCTCTCATTCCCCAAAGGAAGACCAATAATTCAAGTCTGAGACCACATAAAACACAATTCCTCTAATTCCCCCAACAATGCCCCCAAATTAGTCATTTCACAAGCTAGACTACTGTGGGTTCTCAAGTCCATATATACTAGGTTATGTCTCTAACCCTCTCCAGAATCTATCTTAAAACATCCTGCAACAACCAAATCTTCCACCCATGGACCAAACTCTCTTCCCCTCCAAATTACCCTTCTTCTTCTTCTTTCTCATCATCATAGTCACCGCCATAACGCCGCTGTTCCACAATGGGGGGTTCCTCCCAACATGTTTGGCTACGAAACCACCACCATCTGATATAACAACAGATGCTTCTTCTCTTTTTGCATTCAGAGATCATTTGCTCACTACTTCCAGTGTCAACAACAACAACAACATACTTGCCCACAACTGGACTTATTCTGTTGCCAATTCCATCTGTCATTGGATCGGTGTTACATGCGGTGCTCGACACCAAAGAGTTGTCTCTCTGGACCTTGGCGAGATGGGCCTTGTTGGCACAATTCCTTCACATTTGGGAAACCTTTCTTTCCTTCGATTTCTCGGCATGAGCAATAATAAATTTCACGGCCAACTACCCAAAGAGATGGCCCGTCTTCGTCGATTGAGCTTCGTTGATGTTAGTTTCAGTAACTTGAGTGGAAATATTCCATCATGGTTTGGTTTGTTACCTCAACTCAAGTATTGGATATTCATAATAACAGCTTTACCGGTCCTATCCCATCTTCCTTATCCAACGCTTCCAAGCTAGAAAACCTGGACGTCTCGTCAAACCTAGTGAATGGATTGATTCCTCTAGAGTTCGGTAACCTCCACTACCTGAAGCATCTAGACCTATCTGATAACCAGCTAACTGGCGAAATCCCCCACTCCCTATTTAACTCGACCTTGCTTGAAACTTTCCGTTTGTATTCAAATGGAATCTCCGGCGGTCTTCCGGAAGATATGTGCACTAGCCTACCCAAACTGAGAGAGCTTGGTCTTGCTGGTAATGAATTGGAAGGGCATATAGAGTCCAGTTTGCAGCTCTGCTCGGAGCTCGAGATATTATAGTTGTCGTACAACAAATTTCACGGACCCCTAACAGGAGCATTCGGGAACTCAACCATGCTGAACCAACTTATCCTCGGGGGTAACAATCCAAAAGGTAAAATGTCAATTTTTTTCGTTACTCCGTCTCATAAGTTCAGGGTTCATAGAGATTACACTGAATACATTTAATCTTATATATAATATATATAACAAGAAAATTCATGATGTGAAACATCGCCATTTGTCTTTAAACATTCGTTTTATAATACGACAAGTGTCATCTACATGTCAATTTGCACAATATCAACCAATGGAAAGTTGACATGTAATAACATATTGCTTTGTCATAATGAATTTTAATGATACTCTTTATATTTGTAACTTATGATCAAGTACTATTCATTAAATTATTTTTTGTATGTTACTCAATTTGTCATTCATCTCTTATATGCAATCTATATCTATATTCTATATTATTTATAAAAGTAAACTAGGGTGAAGACATGTGTTATGCTTATTAACGGTGAAGACATGTGTCAGGCTTATTAAAGGTGACGATGTCATACTTATTTGGACTCTCTAACCAGTGGTTATAAGGCAAGGGTAAACTGTGTCAAATTAATATGCAATAATCCACCATAGTTGTCAAAAATTCCTATTCGTATGATTAGTTTATTAGCACAATAATTAGTACATTTGATAACATTGAGTTACAAAATATTTAGTACCCATAAAATTTAGAGTCTATTTTTTTCTCTCCAAGAAAGTGTACAAGATTTACTGAAATTAAATTGTAAAAAGTACATAGCTCAAAAAGAATGTTACAAGTTTAATACCATTTATTTTGTTGCTGACAAAAATTAGAGCATTATACCATAAAAATGATGGTAGTGCAAACACCGAAAATACTATAAAAATATTATAGAAAACAAACAACAACTATAATAAATTTTATTTAGCTAAATGTCATTTCAATGACTACCATGCAAGTGCGAATTCCTTTACAGGGTATTTGAGGAAGTATATGAGCTTTATAGTAAATTAAATTTTAAAAAGTATGTTTTCTTAAAAATTAAGACAATTCTAATTTCATTAATTTTCTTGTTTATGGAAGCTGGAGTATTACATTAAAAAAAGATGATGGTAGTTGTAATATTTCAAATGCTATTAAAAATATTAACTAACTATATGTCATATTAAAATCACTACAAATATTAAAATTGACATTCCTTCTGTATAAGATTCGAGTGCCAACATTGTAGCACAATTGACTAACTAAAACTCAAGAGGGTAAATGTTCGCATACATCAATTATAAGTCAATTACTCTTTTTTGGAATTTAACGTTAATGACATTTCAACGGAAATTGAGTGTTTACGTAGGAACAAAATAATTCATACAATATAAAAATAAAAATTATGTCAAAAGCATAGTAAAATAGCTGATGCGCAATTTAGCGTGCTAGTCGCAAGTATACGAATTAGGTAGTATCGGGTGAATTTCAACTCGGATTATTGTTATCACGGGGACTATTGCGGTGTTTTTCTAGCAACAAGTTGTAACTCACAAAGTGTAAAAATGATGAGTAGTTTGAGATTTCGATTACTAAGTACTGAATATAAATAACTGAAAAGTAAATATTTTTGTGGGAATTTTCGGTGTAATCTTGAGTGTTGTACATCTAGGGTTTAAGGTACTAGGCCCCGGGATTCCCTAGGGTCTCATCAGGTTACTGTTCTATTGATTTTGAAAACACACAGCAGTTACTTATTCGTGTCACGTACTAGCAATGCAGTCACTATTCAGTTCCTGCACGTTGTCACGATCCTGCAGATTTTCGGATCCTATTAAGCTACCTAAATCTGCAGTCTCGTTCCAAGTCTGCTAAGGTTTCTAACCTGTCCTAACGGCCCATGTCAGATTTTCTAACAGTTGGTAAAACGCTTATGCTAGTCCTATCTTCCTTCTCTGTTGGGTCCATCGAGGTAAGGTGCTAAATTTTGTCTGCTCTTCCTAACCCTAACCGGCCATTTTCACGTACCAGGTCGAGTCTGTAGCAATTTTGGGTGATCAAGCCGAGCATGCATAAACAGTAAAATCAAAGACAGAATAACAAATAAAAACTGCTAATATTAAGATCCTAAGATAATGAATCCATAGTCAAAAGAAAGCTAAAAATTGAGAACGAAACCCTAGGTTCACCGATAACCTAGGTAAAGAGTTTAGCTTCTGAAAGACATAATTAACTAATAACGTTTCCGAAATAAAGAGAGAGTAAGATCAAAAGAGTGTCTTGGAATCTAGGTTCGCGCTTCCGTGCTCTCCGAGGGTGCTAAGACTTCTCCTTGGGTGTATTGTGTCAAAAACGAGCTATGGACGTTACTTTACATAGTGCTTAGCTTCCGGAAATAGCCCGAATTTACGAAAATGCCACTGACCGAAACCGCCTCAGAAAACTGTGCTGTCTGCGTGGCTGCCAGCCAGCCACGCAGACAATGAGTCTGTCAGCTCCAAAAGTCTCCCTCTGCCCCTTGCCTGCGTGGCTACTACGTGGCTGCTGCGTGGTTGGTAGCTAGCTACGCATACTGAGGTCTCTGGTATCTCAAAATCTTTGTCTTTCTTCCCTGCCACTGTGGCTGCTGCGTGGCTGGCAGTGAGCCACGCAGGCAGCAACCTAATTTCTCCATACTTAGCAAAAAATGGTCCTGAACTCTCTGCCAACCTTTTGACCCGAAACTTGTCAAAATTACCAAAATACCCTTGGTTCAAAACCCGAACTCCACTCCGAAATGCTCACTGAGGCGACAAATTCCGGACTCGACTTCGAAAACCCGAGCCCGGTGTCAAAATTACCAACATACCCTTGGCTCAAAACTGCCCCGGAAATCGACATGTCAGTGTTTGAACATGAAATAACTGATCATAACTCCGGGCACCGGGACCCGAGACCCACGCTTGGGCGTGGGTCGACTGGGACCCACGCTTGAAAAAATAACTTTACTCCCAATTTGTTTTTTTACACGAAGTCCAAGTGTGCTATTTCTTATCACCATTTACCTCACGTTACTTTCATAGCTAAATCATATGCTAATTTATTTATGTAACTATTTAACTTCAATTAATTTGTGCATATTTCTATAATATGTTTGATACAACCATTCATTTATCTAATCAATTGCCACACGTAAAAGAATTTCTCTTCAACAAATTATTTTCTAAGAATAATTTAATACAATATCATTAACAAAAGTCAACTTAAAATTCATTTGTTTTTTTTTGGATAAAATTCAATTGTCAAAATATTTTGACTCGATATTTACATTTAATCTTTTTATAGTCAAATTTATGCTTTACTAATTTTTATTCACCACTAAAATTCACCTCTTGCATGGATGCATAGTTGGTTAATTCGTCAGTCAACAAACAAAATATTACGAAGCTATGATACATTCATTTTGTATGATTTTTTCCATACTTAATTCTATTTAAGGTCGAATCTATAATTTTTTGTTCAGTCAATACTCATTCATGTTTATTTTGATTTAAAACCTTATGCATAGTTATGCCGAAGTAGTCAGAAAAGAAAATACCAACCTTCAAGTATGTTGGTTTAACAAGCGATATTATCACTGATTTTCTTATCACATTTTCTTCGCTTTTTTCAGGCGCAAATTTGAATGGGAGATAAATGTAGGTTCTCCAGCATATTTCATTTAAATTAATTACATTATTAGTTAATATTTTCTCAAATAAAATGATAAAAAATTATGTATTATTATTTTTTGTAACATTAAAAAAAATCGGTAGTAAAACTACAAAGGTGATGTTTAGCACCTGAGTACAAACAACAAACTAGTCAAACTCAAAAGAACATTTTTAGTAGTAATAAAATGCTTTTACTTCGTTATATACTTTTAATAAAATCTAATAAAATTTTCAAAATTACAAAATTCTTATATGTTTATTATAATAAACGAAATTTATTTGTTCACATATCTCCGCGCTTTCTGCGAGTTCTTGCCTAGTAGTATATAAAAGCAGATAAGTCACTCGGTGAAATCGTACGTCGCCGTTTGTCTTTAGACACTCATTTTATAATATGACAGGACACAAGTGTCATCTTACATGTCTATTTGCACAAAGTCAACCAATGAGAAATTGACATGTAATGACATATTGCTTTGTCATTATAAATTTTATTAATTGTTTTATGAGAAAAAGTCATGAAAAATTTAATCTTATTGATAAATTCGTTCTATATTACAATTATTGAATTTCTTATACTTATAAACTTTTTTTTGAGGAGGGTATACTTATAAACTTGATAAAAACATTGATACATAATTTTGGATGTATACTTTTTATTGCTAATAAACAAATATGCAATTCTTCGTTGATAAGTAAGTATATATATTTACTTTATTAGATACCATTCCAACCCTTAACAACATGAGTCATTATCACACATTCAGACTATAATTTTATTTATATAATTTTCTATAAATTCTTAAGGACATGCATTAAATTTAATTGGCACTTTCAATATTTCAAGTAAAAATAAATATGTTGGTGAAAGTATTAATTTCCTACGAAATATGTTACATAACTCTCTGAAGTTTTCTTACAGATGCTAACCTTCAACAAGGAACATGAAAAAACATACTTATTCGATACTTCAATTGTAGAGTTAATGTACATTATGTTGATGTGATATTTTACACTTTCACTACAAAGATGTTTAAATTTATCTGTATATACAGTATTTAACTATGAAAAAATACAAAATGAAAAAATCGAATTCTTCATTTCTATACTCCATGAACAGATTTTTATTAATTAGTATTATCGATGATAAATAATAATTGAAACCAACCGTACTTTGTAACTCTGGAATGACTCTTAAATTATCAATTTTATTAGTTGCGTTCATCTTTTAATCTAATAAATTTATGATTTGTAACTCTTTAATCATGACATCTACAAATATTTTATTGGAACTTATGATTTTATAACCTGGTTGTTAGTTGAATAAATTCTTTGTTGGTTCATTATATCACACATACAAGTACATCATTTAAAAGCAACTATAAGTAAATAGAAGAAAGCATGGAAACTTACATGTTCTCCATCTTGGTTGATTTGTTCAAATTTCTTATCTCTTACAGGTTTCTTTTTTGTCGAATTGATAATGAGAGGGTAATAGTAGTATGTCCACTAACCAATCTTATCTTAACCATAAATATCTATATGTCCAGAGATGATGAGTTGTTTAACATATGAGGCAACCACAGATACCATGAACATTGGTAGTATATCTTTGCGATCATTTAATTACTATTCAAATTACAAATAAAAAATGATATTACATTCGTACATTTTTTTCACTATTTGAAGTCAGTCCTCCATTTGCAGGTGTCATACCCAGGGAATTGGCCAGTCACCTTCTATCTTTAAGAATATTACTTCTCTGGAGATTCTTGCTCTTGGTTATAATAGCTTGAGAGGAAGCATTCCAAATGAAATAGGAAATTGCACATCACTCAATTGGATAGACATCAATTATAACCAGTTGACAGGTATCTTAATCTGATAGGCACCGCTCACTCTTCTTGCTCTATTTACTATTTTTAATCACGCGGAAATTAGTAGTTTGCTTTATAATTTTGGGAAGAATGGTTTGGATTCAACGACTCTTTTGTTTTACGTTCCAACAGGTGAATTCCCTGAAGACATGGATAGGCTACACAAGTTGGAGATTTTGTCACTCGACATGAACAACTTAGGAGGTCATCTTCCAGCCAAGTTCTTCAACATCACATCTTTAAGAGTTCTTTCACTCGCTGAGAATCATCTCACGGGATATATACCACCAACTATAGGCTATGGACTGCCTTATCTTGAAAGAATTCTTCTAGGCAACAATAAATTCATAGGTACTATCCCTGACTCCATCTCTAATTCTTCTGGACTCACTATCCTGAGCCTTGGTGGTAAGGAACTCACCGGATCACCTCCCACCACGCTTCACAATTTGAGGCTTCTGAACCGTCTGAAGATACAAAACAACAATCTCAGACTAAATGGAGTGGAGTTTATTGCTTCATCGAACAGTTGTAGGCATTTACAACACTTACATATCAGTTCCAGTCAAGTAAATGGGCCGCTCCCTTCCTCCTTTGGAAACCTTACAACTTCTCTTCAGTCACTCGGAGCATTCAATTGTGGAATTATCGGAAAGATCCCCGATGATATCGGAAACATGAGCAATTTACAATATTTGGATCTTTCTTCAAATCAGTTGGTTGGATCACTTTCACATACGCTCCATGGTTTATCAAATATTGAGCAGTTAGGTGCTTCCCAAAACAACCTCAGTGGTTCAATTCCGAATGATATATGCTATCTACCAAGGTTGGGTGCATTATATCTCCATGTAAACAAATTTTCCGGCCCATTGCCAGATTGTCTTGGAAACATTACATCACTAAGAAAGCTCAATCTCCGCACTAATGAATTGTCTGGCAGCATACCAGCAAGCATGTGGACCCTCAAAAATATCTTGGTACTTCACTTGTCTTCAAATTCACTCTCTGGCTATCTACATCCAGATATCGGAACCTTAAGGGCTGCAACTTACATTAGCATATCTAGGAATCAGCTCTCGGGAACACTCCCAAGCACAGTTGAAAGTATGCAGACCTTAGCAAAGTTTTATTTGGCTCATAACAATTTTGAAGGTTCAATACCTAGCACATTCGGCCGACTTTTGAGCATGGAGGAATTAGATTTATCCTATAACAATCTCTCCGGTGAGATTCCAGAATCATTGCAGACACTCTCCCATCTAAAGATTCTCAACCTATCATTCAATAAACTGAGTGGAGAAATACCAAGTAAGGGACCATTCAAGAACCTCACATATCTTAGTTTTGAGTCCAACAAAGATTTGTGCGGTTCCCCTCAGTTCCATGTCTCCCAATGCCAAAGTGATGGCTCCTCTAAGGATCTCACAAAAAGAAGAAAGGTGCTTTTATTTGTGTATGCATTGATGGGAATGACGTTGCTCACTCTAGTTGTTTTAGCCACTCTGTATGTGATGCTCAAATGTAGAAAGAAGCGACGACTTCCACTAATGGAAGATCTGTCGCCTACTTTTACACATGAACGAATTTCATACCATGAAGTTCTGCGAGCAACAAATTCATTCGATGACAGCAATTTACTTGGCAACGGAAGTTTTGGTTCTGTTTACAAAGGTGTTTTCGCTAATGGGAAAACTTGGGCTGTGAAAGTGTTCCATGTGCAGGTGGAACGTGCCATAAGAAGCTTTGACACAGAATGCGAGATGTTACACAATATTCGACACAGGAACCTCACAAGAGTCATTAGCAGTTGCACCAACCCAGATATCATGGCAATTGTTCTCGAGTACATGCCTAATGGAAGCCTTGACAAATGGTTATACTCTCACAATTATTTCCTGGATATCGAAAAGAGGTTAGATATAATGATCGATATTGCATCTGCTTTGGATTATCTCCACCATGGGTATTCTGTGCCCGTTGTTCACTGCGACTTAAAGCCGAGCAATGTCCTACTTGATGAAGATATGGTTGCGCATTTGAGTGATTTTGGCATTTCAAAGTTCTTGAAAGAGAATGGGAGTATCGTGCGAACCAATACACTGGCCACAGTGGGATATACAGCCCCAGGTTACACTCCTTTCCTTCAATTTAGTCTCGAGTTGTTACTACTTATCTACTTACTTTAAGAACTCCTTTTTTGAAACGCAGAATATGGGCGAGAAGGAATAGTATCCACGAAATGTGATGTCTATAGTTTTGGCATCATGTTAATGGAAGTATTTACGAGGAAGAAACCCACTGATGAAATGTTCAATGGAGATTTGGACTTGAAAGTTTGGGTAAAGCAGTCACTGCCAGATAGTGTGATGAGAATAATAGATGAAAATTTGATGAGTCAAGAGAAACATCAAGTCAGTGGGATGGTGCAGTGTGTATCGCCTATCTTAGATTTGGCTTCAAATTGCTCCTCCAAATCACCTGAGGAGAGGATGGAGATGAAAGATGTTCTTGTATCGCTGGAGAAGATCAAACTCCGTCTCATTGAAAATCTGGCATGATTTGAGCAGTGTGAGTAGGTACTCTCTCCATTTACATTGTTGGTCTATTGCTCTGATTTGAGTTATGCCCTAGCTTCTTTCTCTTTTCTTATTTTCACAAATGTTAGTGACATGTTTTTCTTTAATAAATTGTCAGATACATCACACTGCTGGTAATGCATGCGCCATGCGCCACAGCTATAAGATGAAGACACGTTACTGATGGTTCGTTGTTAAAGAGGAGTGATTGTATGGCTGTAAAAACCTGAAAGAAGAAGATTCGCCTACTGGATAATTATTGGGTTATGTTTTCCGATTTTATTTATTTTGGTGATGCTGATTATTATGTAAACTTTTCTAGTAGCGGTTCTTTTCTGGATAATTATTGAGTTTCATTCTAGGATTAGAATAAACTATTACTACTATTAGATATTATTTACCTTAGACTTCCACCAGCTACTGTGGCACTTTGCATGATTGGGAGATGAATTTTGACTAATTTTCAACTTCTACAACATGAACTGGTTCTATACAGTTCTAATATCTGTCAGAATGATAAGGATGATGATGGTTCACAACTAACCAATCCTGGCGAGAGTTGGTGCTATCATACAGTGTGTATTAGTCATCTTTCAACCGGCCTCCAAGAGTTCCATTGGCTCGCTCAAGGAGAGAATGAACATAAAGATGTTCTAGCCAAGCTCAAAAAGATCAAACTTTCCTCGCAAACAGAAGATGATTAGCAATGTAAGTACATGTCCACAGTCCACTTTCTTAAGCTACAAGTATTAGACAGATTGGCCCATCTATGAAGACTAAAGAGATCAAGCCCAATCCACTATTCAGAAGCCCACTTATGAGTTACTTTTGTAATGAATGTAAAGCCCATTGTAAATAAGTAAGCCCGGTCCATTTGGCTTGTAAACCCTAAGTCAGCTCTAGAAGGATCTACACCCTTCACCGAAACGGTTCGATTTGTGACCGTTCGGTGTTGGTGTATATCATCTCGTTTCCTCCGTCTTTTGGTTAGATTGAATGAATTCTCTTTTCTCTCTCTAGCATTCACCTGCATCTCTTTCTCTCTTCTATTATGGTATCAGAGCTCTAACACCATGCTCTCCACCACCACAAACACGCCGGCGGCTTCAAATCCGCTGGCTATACTATCACATATACACAATCTCTTACCAAACAAGTTAGATTCAACAAACTATGTGGTCTGGAAGCATCAATTGTCTTCCATTCTGCGGATACAGTCCCTTTTTGGTTTTGTGGATGGTTCAAATCCATGCCCACCGCAGTATATCACCACCGCTGATGGTACCGTCTCAACGACGGTCGATCCGCTTTATACGGCCTGGCAGATGCAGGATCAGGCAATTTTGACTCTTATAAATGCTACTTTATCTCATGAGGCTCTTTCACATGTTATTGGTGTCACTAGTTCTAGATCTGCCTGGGTTCTTTTAGAACGCCGATATGCCTCTCTCTCTCGTTCCAATATTTTACAACTAAAATCTGATTTGCAAACAATTAAAAAGCGATCTGAGTCTATAGATCTGTACATGCAAAAGCTTAAATCGCTTCGTGATCGTTTAGCCTCCTCTTCTGTTTTGATCGATGATGAGGATATGTTACTCTATGCCATGAATGGCCTTCCACCAGAGTACAATTCCTTTAGATCTTCTCTTCGGATTAACTCTGCTCCGATCTCTTTTGCTGATCTGCATGTGCTTCTTCGCTCTGAAGAACAGATGTTAGAATCACAAATTTCAACCCCGATCCAAACCCTACAGCCTTCTTTACCACCTCCTCTCGCGGCGGCCGTGGTGGAGGTGGTGGCGGCCGAAACCCTAATTTCGGCTATAGGGGCGGCCGATCTACCGGTCGTGGGGGGCGTTTTGATCAAAATAGAGGTCGATCTGGCTATTACAGAGGAGGCGGCGGCCGAAACCCTAACCCTAATTTCCAAGGTGGGGGGGGGGGTGGTCGGTCGTCCGGCAATTATGGTTATGGTTATGGTTCTGCTTACAATGGATCTGGTGGATCCGGTTATGGTGGTTCTAAATCGGGTCAAAACCCACCTATTACTTGTCAAATCTGCGGCAACGATTATCATTCAGCCATAGACTGTTGGCATCGCATGGATTTCTCCTATATAGGGAAGAATCCTCCAGAACAACTCTCGGCTATGGCAGCTCATTCACAGCCATCTTCCTCTATTGGCCCTCCAAATTATTGGCTAACTGATACTGGTGCGTCAAATCATATGGTGTCTGATCTCAAAAATCTCTCTCTCTCTGAACCCTACACTGGTTCAGAACAAGTTCAAGTTGGTAATGGTCAATCTCTTCCTATCAAGCACACTGGTACTGCTCTTCTCTCCCTTGACTCTAATTTATTAAAATTGTCCAACACTCTACATGTCCCATGCTTATCTGCAAATTTATTGTCTGTAAATAAACTTTGCACATAACATAACTTGAATGCAATTTTTGATGCCCACTCGTTTTGTCTTCAGGACAAGGCTACGGGTCAGATTATTTACAAGGGTTTGAGTGATAATGGTGTCTATCCGATCTCCTCTCTGTTTGAATCTACTTCTTCACCTCAAGCTTATCTTGGACACAAAGTTCAATCTTCTATTTGGCATAATCGTCTGGGTCATCCTACTAATTCTGTGTTGAACAAATGTGTTAACTGCTCTATTTCTGATAATTATGTTTGTCAATCTTGTTTGCAAGGAAAGGCTACCCTATAAACAGTCTACTTTTAATGCTTCAAAACCTCTACATTTGCTGCATACTGACGTTTGGGGACCTGCTTCCCTCAAATCATATAGTGGATTTCGTTATTATGTATTGTTTATTGATGATTTATCTCGCTTTACTTGGTTGTTTCCATTGCATCTTAAATCAGAGGTTACTACTGTCTTTCCAAAGTTCAAAAAATTCATTGAAAAACTGTTGAACTATCCTATTACTATTTTGCGTTCTGATGGAGGAGGTGAATTCACATCTTTTGTTTTTCAAAAAATGTTAAGTGATTTTGGTATTAGTCAACAAAAATCCTGCCCTTATACACCTCAACAAAATGGGGTTTCCGAACGAAAACATCGTCATGTTGTTGAAACTGCCATCACTCTTATGCAAAATGCTAACTTACCTCAAATTTTTTGGTATCATGCCATAGCAACTGCTACATATTTAATCAATCGAATGCCAAGTAAGAATACTAACAACAAGTCACCATTTGAAATTCTTTTTAAACGTAAACCTGACTACAATTACCTCAAAGTTTTCGGATGTGCCTGTTATCCTTGTTTAAAACACTACAACAAATCAAAATTGGATCCAAAGACAAAACAGTGTGTTTTTCTAGGTTACGCTGATGGATACAAGGGTTATTTATGTTTTGATACTCTTTCTCAGAAATTTTATGTGAGCCGTGATGTACTCTTTGATGAATATTTATTCCCATTTTCAGCAGCTAAGTCTAACACTAATAATCCAACTCCTTCTTCTGTTTCTTCTATTTTTCCCTCTACTGACTTGTTTACTTCTTCTACAGGTTGCAATAATTCACACTGTCCCTCCCCCCACCACGTCCCTCCCCCAGGTTTTACAGATACTACACCCCAATCTGAGGGGTCACCTGTCAGGGAGCAGCCATCTGGAGTGCTTTCCCAACCCACATATACTACTCCTTCAGATAATCACAGGAACTCTCCCAGACCTGGCTTGGCTCCTCAACAGGTGACTCCAGTGATGAATAACCCCTCTCCTACACTCACTGTCCCTTCTTCGGGTCAGCATATGGGTTCAAATCCGGGTCAAAACCCGGTGTCTAATCCGGATCCAAATCCGGGTCATCACATGACTACCAGAAGCAAATCTGGTATCTTTAAGAAAAAAATATTATTTTCTGCATCTACTGGTTTTAATGCAACTGTTTCTTCTCCATCTTCTGATCCTACTTCTTTTAAAACTGCTGTTCAATCATCCCATTGGCAAAATGCCATGAACGATGAATTTAACAGTTTAATCAAACAAAATACGTGGTCTTTGGTACCACCCCCATCTAATGCCAACATAATTGGCAATAAATGGGTTTTTAAAACTAAGTATCATCCTAACGGCTCTGTTTCTCGCTACAAAGCCCGGCTTGTTGCCAAGGGGTTTCACCAAACCCCTGGCTTGGATTATGACCAGACTTTTAGTCCCGTTGTGAAACACACTACTGTCCGTTGTATCCTTGCTCTAGCTGCTTCATTTAATTGGTCTCTTAGGCAACTTGACGTTAAAAACGCCTTTTTACATGGATATTTACGTGAAACTGTGTATATGCAGCAGCCTCAAGGCTTTATTCATCCATACTTTCCTCATCATGTTTGTAAGTTAAACAAGTCTATTTACGGCCTCAAACAGGCCCCTCGTACATGGTTTGAACGATTCACTGTTTATTTGCATTCTCTTGGTTTTGTCACTGCTTATGCTGATTCATCTTTATTTATTCGTCACCATCACAATACCATTACTATACTTCTTCTATATGTTGACGATATTATTATTTCCGGCAACAACAATGATTATATTAACTCTTTGGTTACCAAATTAGGTACTGAATTTGAAATGTCGGATCTTGGTTCCTTAACTTACTTTCTTGGTTTACAAATCATCAAAAAATCTAATGGTATTCTTATACATCAAGGAAAATACATAACTGATTTACTTATTCGCTACAATATGCACAATTGCAAAAGTTGTCCTACTCCACTTGCTCCCGGTGTTAAATATCACATTCTTGACGGAAAACCCCTTCCAAATCCTACTGTTTTTAGACAACTAATTGGAGCTCTTCAATATTTAACGTTTAGCCGTCCTGATATTGTTTTTGCGGTTAATCACCTTTGCCAATTTATGCACACTCCTACTGATTTACACTTATCTGGTGCTAAACGCATATTACGTTATCTTCAAGGTACTAAAAGTCATGGCCTTTTTTATCACAAAGGATCTCTTCCGTTACATGTCTTTACAGATGCGGACTGGGCTGGAAACCCTACGGACCGGAGAAGTACTACTGACCTTGTAGTCTTTCTTGGGCCCAACCCAGTCCATTGGGCCTCAAAAAAACAGCCCACTATAGCCCGTTCTAGCACCGAAGCAGAATATCGGGCCTTAGCTACGGCTGCAGCCGACGTTTCTTGGTTTAAAACTTTATTTAGAGATTTGAAATTCCGCTTAAATGAAGCTCCTATCATCTGGTCCGATAATCGTTCTGCTTTAGCTTTAACCGCAAACCCTCTCTTCCACGCTCGCACTAAACACATTGAACTAGACTACCACTATGTTCGTGAGAAAGTTTTACTTCGCCATCTTACTGTTGGTTTTGTTTCAGGAAAAGATCAAACGGCTGATATCTTCACCAAAAGCTTACAACCATCGCAATTTGCAGCTTTCAAAAGTAAACTCATGGTGCAACATCAACCACCATGAGTTTAAAGGGGGATCTTAAGCTACAAGTATTAGACAGATTGGGCCATCTATGAAGACTAAAGAGATCAAGCCCAATCCACTATTCAGAAGCCCACTTATGAGTTACTTTTGTTATGAATGTAAAGCCCATTTTAAATAAGTAAGCCCGGTCCATTTGGCTTGTAAACCCTAAGTCAGCTCTAGAAGGATCTACACCCTTCACCGAAACGGTTCGATTTGTGACCGTTCGGTGTTGGTGTATATCACCTCGTTTCCTCCGTCTTTTGGTTAGATTGAATGAATTCTCTTTTCTCTCTCTAGCATTCACCTGCATCTCTTTCTCTCTTCTATTACACTTCACTTATGGTTTCTTGTCTATGATTTTGATATGGATTCTGCACCAGTTTCTTTCATATTTTCACAGACGTTATTGACTCCGTTTGCTTGGGAAAAAAATCAGATAATTGAACTTCTGGTAATTTTTTAGTCGCAAAACTTCGATGACTGTATGGCTATTGGAATCTACACGAGAAATACCACCATCCTGCCGTCCTCATCTACCATAACCGCCTTACTTCAGCATTTTTTTTATTCGATCCTCAAGCTGTTCGGATTATGACTATGGAATTTGTGAGTAACTGATGCTCTTCAACAAAAGGATTATGACCTTCAAGAGTATTGTGGGGGTGAGGCGATCAGTACTGCTGCAAACCATATTTGATTCTGTTCTATTCTCGTTTTCATTTAATTGATTTCTTCAGGGTCATGGTTGTAACAAGATGTATAAAGGAACCGATTGAGAACTAAAAGAAGACACAATTGACAAATCTGTTAAATTCTTAATGTTAATCACTTATTTATCCTGCAATAGACCGCTCTTGACTATTTTTATGCTAGGAAATTTTGCTTCACATCAGGGTAAGTGTCCAAATATGTTGTCAGAGAAGTCATATTCTTCTCAGTATTTTGTAAAGATTCTTTGTTCTCTGAGGTGCGGTGGTGGGGGTTTAGGCCGTGGTTTGTGGTTTAGTGGGGGTGATTAGTTTGAGGCCATAATGAAGTCTGCAGTTAACTCATCATTGATAAACAAGTGGACTGTGTTCAGATTCACCATTTCTTTATAACCCGCCCGTTTAAATGAATGAATGTTAAAAAAGGGTTTGGTGGGTTGAGCCCATTTATGTTTAGACCCGCCTGTTTGCACGCCGAATCACTCTAGGTTGTCATTTCACTGTTTATCCATTGATTCCATATCCTTTCGCCCTCCCATTTTGTTCCTGATGAGAAAATTGAACCCTTCTATTCTTCAACTATTCTAGGCAGAATATTTATGAAGACGAGCGGCTAGAGCCTAAGAGTTGTGACTATGGCCATTACAGTCGACGAGTGTAATATCCATAAATAAAGTACTACGTATTACTTACAAGCCAAATTTCTATTATAGTTCTGAGAGTTGTGACTACTATTTATTACAGTATGATACGGGTCAACCGTATTATTTATTTATTACAGTATATTTTATTTATTTACTTAAGTGCTAAATCGTTTATTTATTTAAATAGTTTAGTCAGTCGTTTATTTAATTACTTAGTAGACTGGGCCGGCTCATTAGGTCAAGCAGTCAAGGTTAGGGTTAGCTATTTTAGTATTTAAACAGTGTAGTTCTTCAGTTTTAAGAGAGTAATAAGAATTGTCATTGAGTTTATTCAGTTTTGTTTCATTTTCGTAGTATTTTCGTAGCGTCACGAGCTACAAATATAGATTCGTAGCCTCAAGCTACTGGTACCCGATACTGGTTGTATCAATTTGGTGCTTTCATTTATTTTCACCATCCAACTGGTGACATCATGTCCAAATCATTGCAGCAAATCTTCGATGAAATCATACAGCAACTAGCTGAGATCAAAAAAATATTCGGTCAATGGCGGTTACAAGACCAAGAGAAGCAGCGGATCTCAGCACCCACCGGACCAATGTCGCCGCTGATTCAAGAACAAACAGTTAACAAGCAAGAGGAGAAGGTTGCAGAAGAAAACGAGGGGGGAAGTGTTCCAAAACCACAAATCTGGAAATCATGTCTCTCCATCGCTAAAATGGTCGCCTTGCAATCAGGCTCAGAGAACCCGCCGGGTTCCGAACCAGTCCGGGCAAGCAGTGATTTTCTCGCTGGCAAACCCAGCGGCCGGCAGCCGAAGCCGCCAGATCCTACATCGGTGCCCCCAATCACCAACGAAACCACCAGGTCAGAGCCGAATTCTGCTTCTGCAGGCTCTCCCTCCGGCACCAGATCCCAAGCCGCCGGACCCGAACCGGCTCAAACCTCCAATCCCATCCCCGATCCCCGAGAAGAACGCCCCTCCAAAGCCGTCCACCTCGCCGACAAAGCAACCCATGACCTGCAACAACATTCATCGATGGCAGTGTTGCTCCACACTCCAGCGAAACCACAACCAGATTTGTCCCACTCCGCCGTCCAGGCCATCCCTCGTGCCTCCGTTTGTTGGCCCCAACCACCAGGAACGGCCACCACCTACGGCCGCCACCTCCGTAGCCACCTGTGGCAACCATGGCCGCCTCCCTCACAGTTAAGGTTGAAACTCATTTGGGTTGATTTTGGGCTTTCTTTGTCAACTCGTGTTGGGCTTCGTTCTTATTTTTCTGCTACACAAAGGTACCCAAATGGCCCACCACCATGGGGTGTCCACTGTTATTTGGGGTCCCTACATAGTCTGGTCAAACCACTTTATTCGAGCTCCACCAAATTCGAGCAACTACTTTTTGGCTCGAGTTATATTCTCCGGTTCCCTCTACGTCAATTTGATTCGGGTAAACATTTAGCCCGCGCTATAATAATTTTGCAGACCTGGCTGATTCTTGATGCTTATCCACCTTGAGGACAAGGTGTTTTTCGAGCCCGGGGGAGTTGATACGGGTCAACTGTATAATTTATTTATTACAGTATATTTTATTTATTTACTTAAGTGCTAATTAGTTTATTTATTTAAATAGTTTAGTTAGTCGTTTATTTAATTACTTAGTAGACTGGGCCGAGCCCATTAGGTCAAGCAGTCAAGGTTAGGGTTAGCTATTTTACTATTTAAACAGTGTAGTTCTTCAGTTTTAAGAGAGTAATAAGAATAGTCATTGAGTTTATTCAGTTTATTTTCAGTTTTGTTTCATTTTCGTAGTATTTTCATAGTGTCACGAGCTACAGATATAGATTACTAGCCTCAAGCTACTGGTACCTGATACTAGTTGTATCGCAGTATGTATGCGATAAATTATTTTGACGTGGTTTTGGCAATTGAAACGTAAAAATTAAGTTTTTGATTTGTTTCCGTGGAGTTTAAAAAGTTGAACTGCTTGTACCACACGATAAAGGCTTAGCTTCACTGTTTAAATTGGCAGGCGTGTCCCACTCTCTTCTGGAGACCAAATGAAAGCCACATGTTTTTTGAGGAAATGAAAGCTACATATTAGGTCTTTAGAAGTTTGGTAAATGGTCTAAATTTAGCATAAACATACGGGAAGCCACATAGTCGATCTTTAGTGGAAACATCACATATTTAGTCACTGGGTCTCCTCCTACCAATTAAGACTCCATTCAAACCGGAAGTCAGTCAATTTGGTTGATACGTGGTTGTAGGCCAGGAGACCAGTCAAGGCCATAGGGTTTCCTCATCTTTCAGCTAGAGACTAATCTCTCTCTCTCACAGAAGAAACATCGAACACATTAAGTTGTCTTTGGGTCTCCTCCTCCTAGCTACCAACTCAAGAAATAAAAAAAGACCTAATTTTCCCCTCAAATCATATAGGCTATAGCTACAACATCTGTTTATTTAAATGTTGCAGCTATAACCTATATGATGGACCAGTTTTATTTCAAGACCGTTCCTTCTTCTGGGAAATTTGATTTCTCGGCATAGGACGAAAATCGGAATTATAATGAGATACTGTTATGACAAACCACCTCAGGAACGATATACGAATACAAGACGAACACAAGATTTTTCGTTGTTCGCTAGCGAAAAATTCGCTAAGTACGTCCACGGCGGAAAAAATACACTTTATTTCAGAAGAGGAACAAGACTACACTTTGTTTGCATATGCAAAGTAGAGAACAAACAAAGGTCCTTATATAGTGCTAAGACAAAAAAGAGGTTTCATGCGGCAAGGGAATAAACCCACCGCCTTACTTAATTTCCCTAGCTAACTCTGCCGCCTTTGACGATAATTCAAGACCACTTGCTCAAATTTGTTTCATAGCCACCTTTGACTTTCAAGGCATATTCAACAAATTTCCACTTTGTCTTGAATTCTCTTGTCAACAGTAGCTGCTCCTCTTCTCGTAAACAAAGCTACATCTTCTCCGCACCCAATGTCTCTCATCACAGAGACTCACTGGACCCCCACGCGTTCTGGCATACCCCGAAATGTCTCACTGGCTTAAGATGTTGAGCACTTCCAGAAAATGCTAGAACTTGCTCTCCGGAACCGGCTACGTGAACATATACGCAGGGTTCGCACCTATCCCCACATTCATCACCTTGATCCTGCTCTCACTTCTCAGAAAATGATACCATCACGTCGATATGCTTGGTCCTTTCATGATGAACCTGGTCCTTAGACAAGCAAATTTTACTCAAGCTATCACAATAAACTATCGCTTGATCTTGTAGTAGGCTTAGATCATTGACCATACCTTTAAGCCATATTGCCTCATCTGCTGCTTTCGTTAGAGCCATATAGTCTTCCTACGTTGTCGGCAAAGTTACAGTCGGCTGTAGCGTAGCCTTCCAACTCACAACAGATACTCCTAGAGCAAATACATAGCCCGTCATTGATCTATTGCTATCAGTCTCACCTGTATAATCCGAATCGGAGAACCCAACTACAAATATGTCTTACGTACCCTTAAGGTACCTGTATATGTGCTTCACTGCCTGCCAGTGATTCGTACTCAGTTGAGCGATGAAACGACTTACCACACTAACAACGAATGCTATGTTCGGTCGAGTACATACCATAGCATACAAGAGACTTCCAACTGCGGTATCATATCGATGTTGGAATAGATGCCCCAGAGGCAATCTTTTTAGTATGAACTTTACTGTGTGACGCCGGGTTAAACTACCAAGCGAGGGATCACAGCGGAATCAACAATGAAAATGGGCAAAGAAACTAGGGCACGTAGCTCTCTAGAATTCAGAAATAATCAATATCAAAGTCTGACATAAAATTACCCACAAGCCGGGTATTAATAGCTGAAAATTATAATTATTCCAAATATATTAAAAATCCTAAATTTAATGCTATATAATAATACTAACCTAATAAAACACTCAGCTAGAAGATTTACGCAAAGCGGGTTCGAATCAAAATCCTAATTAATAAATAAATATTCTGAAAAATATAAATTGGCTATTTTGACCCTTAAACAGTTGATTTTGGCTAAATCGAGGCGGTGCCCATGATAAATCACGGGTTGTTTTTAGAATATCGTTTCCAGTCAAAATTATGTATGGTTCTACCCGAATCTTCAATCCTTTTAGCCCCTGCTTGAACTGGGCAACCTGCGAAGAAAATTGTGGTGCTTCTGATTTAAGGGTTAGATTCCATAATCCATTATGTCGTGGACTTACAATTTTCTTTCCAGGTGGCATCAACCAAAAAACTTTGCATCATTCGTGAAGCTAAGACCAAGTCGTGAGCGGGTCCTTTTTTTAATTTGAACTCTATTGGTTCCGGGGGAATTCCTGAATGAACAACCTTGGACATGATCTTGACTCTAACCTCATGAGTAGACATTGATAGACTGATGGCTACAAGGGAGGCACGAACACTAGTTGGAGACCAATTCATTATTTTTGTGTTCCGTGAGAGCAATATGTGCCAGTGGATGTAAGAGATATGTACTCCATCGTCTTTCATTTTTAAAAATTAAATTAAGTGAAGGAGATTGGAGTTGAAGGAGTGATGCGAGCCAGTCAATGTCCTTATTCGAAAGTTAGAGCCAAACCAAGTTTCCCTCACATGATGGCAATCAAATAAGCGGTAATGGATAGATTCCTCATGATGACCACAAAGATCGCACACATTTGACGTCAGAGATACCTGTCGTCTCAAAAGGGTTGCCTTTGTTGGAATTATTCCAATAATGCATTTCCATAGGAAGTAGTGAATCTTGGCCTGAAGCGAAAGGTTCTTTATGATTTTGATGATTTTTCCACCAGTGTCATAAATGGACCGAATTGTTGGAATAGATGCCCTAGAGGCAATCTTGTTTAGTATGAACAATGTTTTTTGATAGAATAATCATTGTATTATTTATGGAGATATTTAATACAATGAAGTCCTTCGATTACAAATGTGTTGTTTATCTTAAATATCCCAGTCGATTATATTGATTAAGAGGAGGATCAACTATAGACTAGTATGTGGGTAGATTAATATGGAGATATCAAGTCTAGCACATGGGTATGAATTAGGGGTAATAGCATACTTGATTGACCCACGAAGAGAAGGCTACATACAAGTTAAGTAAAGTCACAAGTGCTTCCCGTAGTGACAATGGTATTGTGGTCCTTATACTTAAAGTCACTAGATACTCTAGTTGTAAAATATCATGCGTTGATATTATCAAACGTTACGCCTTAACTGGGTAACTATAAAGGTAGTTATCACGCATGACAGGAAGCAAGCTTAGAGGTTGTAGTGATGTAGAGAAGATTTGTCCCTCCCACATAATGGGAGAAAATATTCGCAATCATCCGAGGGGTAGTGCTTATAGAATGGATTAAACTAGACTTGGGAATTAATTAATATGATTAATAAAATAGAAGGATGAATACGCAACTACATGAAAACTTATTAGGACTAATTTGTAAGGTAGGCTAATACATGTAAGGACATGATTATTAGAGAGGCTAATATGTGGTTAACAAGGAATTGTTAGACTATATAAAGAACACTCCTAGCTTATTTTCTCAAGAGAGTGTCATAATTGTTATCACATTAGGAGAGAACAAAGCGAGGACAGAGCCAACAAGGAGGCCGAACCCTCCCCCCTCCCCCCCCCGGCCACACCCGGTCCGCCCCTCCTCTTGTCGTCGGCCAAATGTAGGCGTGCGACCCTTGGGTGTCCGTTTTGCGTGATTCTTCTTCTTCCACCTTCCATCAATTTCTTGCAAAAAAGGTTGGAAGGACTCTAGACTTGATCCTAGGGCTGGACTACCATAGAGACGTGGAAATTATTTCACGTGAAGTCATCAAAGGAGATAAACAAGGTATTTGATGTTCTCATCCTTTACCATCGTTATGAATTCTAGTCATGTGATCCTTGGAGGGTATTGAAGGGAATTGGTTATTGTTTATTCCGTTGCGTAATCCGTATCAAAACCCTTCAGTGGTATCAGGGCCACAGTTCGTAGTACATAACGTGCTTTATGTGTTACTAGTATGTCAAATTTACACCTTAATTGTTAATTATTGCGTAAAATTAAATTGGCAAAATAATGCAATTTGAATTTGATTCAAACAAGAATGAACTAATTTTACATATGATGTAAAGATTAGTGAATTTGGATCACATATGATGTGAAATTTTGAATCTAGAAAATTAGAGTTTGGGCACAAATTGGGAAAAATGGATTTTTCTTAATTTGGAAACAAGCAAACTTAGGAAACAAGGAAGGAGAGAAAGGAACAACCCTAGGGCCAAAACCCTAGGGCCGTCCGCCCCCTCCTTGGGCGCCAAGGACGCCACGACCAAGGGCCAGGCCGTCCTAGCGCGCGGCTTGGTCGCGTGGGCTAGGGGCACCCGGCCCAAGGCCTTTGTGGCCGTCCATTAGGGGTTCGGCCAAGTTGTTGGTGGGCCCTCTTGGACTGTTTTGATCCTACTATATCCAAATGAATTAAAATTAACCAAGCGCGTTAAAATTGGATTTTAACTGTATGATGTGCTTTTTCATGGTGCTTGGATATGGCCTTAGATGTGGATGTTGTGAATGTTTATTTTTGTGGTTTGGTTTTATTGTAATAGTTAATTAATTAGGTTTTACGGCCTGCGAGTAGGTCTTCTCCTCAATTTGTGAGGTCTCACTATTTAGTATAGATGCTAGCTAGTATTAGATAGAGTATATAATATGCAAGACTTATAGCAGAAGCCTAAATAATTGAAGAAACCACAAGATGACGACATTCCACAAGCTAAGACGCATGGACTATAATATGGAGGCACATGGAGATGAGCTTGCTATTTTTTAGGGCTTATGTATATTCTCATTGGCTTGGGAATATCTTAGTTTTAGGAGACCATATCCACATCACATATATTTTATTTTTTTGTTGTTTTTTATTTATTGCATTGTTATTTATTATTGGTGTATGAATGATACATGCAAATTGGTAACACGATAAAACAAACATGATCTTTTATTTTGTGATTTCCCAACCCAACTAAGTAGACCCGTTGATATGGATCAACAAAAAAATTAAAATAAAATGGAAAAATCCCTCAAATTTAAATATTACGTTTTGTCTGCTCGTTACTTAGCACTCGTCACGATCATGATTTATCAAGTTTGGGCTTGCCAAAGCAAAGCGACTTGATTCACCATTATGTGACGCGAGGACACAAGCTAGTAATGTGCGATTGTTGAAGTAAGAGGTAGGACGCAACTAGGCTACTTCAATGGGATTGAAAGTCTACATGCAAATAATTCGGATTATCTATGGGATAGGTAAATAAGGAGTAATTTTCTCAATTGAACCAATAGTTGCATGGGATGCAATTGTAATTGTTTTTACCTAAATAACTATTTTTTGTGACTTCTAGAAAATATAATGATATTTTCTGCATTAACATGAAGGGTTATTAATCCGAGAAAAATAGTGAGCGCAATATTCTCAGACTTGTATATTTCTCATTTTATAGAATTCTAATGGCAAAAAATTCATCGAATTCATCACAATCTCTAAATCTGTCCTTGAGAAGGATAAGCTTTCAGGAACAAACTTTCTAGACGGATACAGAAACTTGAGAATTATTCTCAAGCAAGAAAAGAAACTGTACATTCTAGAAGAACCAGTTCCTGAAGGTCCAGAAAACAATACTGCTGCAGCCATAAAGGCACGTCAGAAGATAGTTGATGATGCTACAGATGTGGCATGTCTTATACTTTGCACCATGAACTATGAGCTTCAGAAGCACCACGAGAACATGGCTGCGTTTGATATGATCATACATCCGAAGCAGTTCTTCCAAGAGCAGGCTAGGCATGAGCAAGCTTCCAAGGCATTGTTCAAATGTCATATGTTAGAGGGAAACCCGGTGGGGCCTCATGTACTGTCTATGATCGGGTACTTGGAGAACCTCACACTCCTAAGGTTTCTGGTGGGTCAAGGGTTGGCCACTAATCTCATCTTGCAATCATTGCCTGAGAGTCATAGCCAGTTCATCATGAACTATAACATGAATGAGATAAGTAAGCCTTTGTAAGATTTACTCAATATGTTGAGGACAGCTGAACAAAGCATCAACAAGGGAAAGGGAAATACCATAATGATGGTGAACAAAGTAGAAAGCAAGCGAGTTGCTTCTACCTCCAAAGGGAAAGGCAAGAAAGTTGCAAAACCCAAGGAAGTTTCCCTTAAACCTTGATGCGCAAACTAACGTGCTGTCCGCAAGTATACGAATCTTGTAATACCTGGTGTAATTAGACTCGGGTGATCGTTCCTACGAGGACTATTTCGGGTTCACTCACGTTGTCAGTTTTGGTTAACCGAGTGTAGTAACAAGGAGGAGTAGGTTGTGATTGCAGTTACTAAACTAAAAACAGAAATTAAAAACGTAAACGTAAATATTTTTTGTGACGTTTTCTGAAATAAGTTGAATCGGTTGTTACGATAATTGATGAGAAATAGGCTCCAGGATCCCTAGGGTTTCTACAGATTTCATATTTACGTTTGATTATGAAAACACTCAGCAGTTTCGATATCTGTGCAACGTACCAGTTGTGCAGTGACTTTTCAGATTCCACACGTAATCTCGATCGTGCAGACTTTCGGATTCTTGTTAAGCTGCCTAAATCTGCAGTCTCGGTCTAATCCTGTTAGGGTTTCTAACTTGTCCGAATGGCCCGGGTCAAATTCTCTAACAGTTGGTCTCACGTTTTTTGATGCTAGCCCTATCTCCCTTTCTCTGGTCGGTCTATCAGGGTAAGGTACTAAATCCTGGCTTTTCTTCCTAACCCTAACTTGACGTTTTCACCTACAAGCTCGGGTCTATAGCAATCCTGGGTGATCAATCCTATCATGCATATACAATAATAATCAAAACTAGAATAACAGATACAACTTGCTGAATTAAGATGACAATCATGAATCCATAAACGAAGTAGTCATAAAATCTGGATACGAAACCCTAGGTTCACCGAGAACCTAGGTAAGAAGTTTAGCTACGACTAGACATAATACAAAACGCAGTTTCTGAATATAAAGAGAGAGAACGAAATCAAACTAAGTCTTCGAATCTCGAATCGCGCTTTCGTGCTCTCCGTGAATGCTCTGACTTGTGCTAAAAATTGTGTTGTGTCTTCAAAACGAGCCTGGACGAGTCTTTAAATAGTTCTGTTTTCCCAGAAACGCGTGCGCCCGAAATTACGGAATCTGCCATCGGTCCACCGTCTTTGACCAAAAAGTCAAACTGGCTACGTATATACGCAGGGTTGCGTATATACGCAACCAGGGCCTATCCTCCTCCTCCCCATCTCCCTCCCTGCCTGCGTATATACGCAAGGCTGCGTATATACGCATACGCAGGCAGGGGGTGGAGATGGGGGCCCTGCTTGGTCCTTTGGTGGGCCTGGTTGGGTCCCCTGGGTCCCACTCTTCTGCCTGACGCTCCCGGTTTGCCTCCCTTGGTGTTCTCCTGCTTTTCCGTGTTCCCGTCTTGACCCGGTCCTGTGCACGTTTCCTGAGACGGTCCCAGCTTGGTCCTGGCACGCTTCCTGATGCATCTTCCGAACCTGTTCCTGAAAAGGCAACACGAACGAAAACCCGCGATCATATCCAAATATAGCAATAAATAAGCAGAAATCCAGGAAGTACAAATAAACGTCTCGTTCTAGATTCCCGAGGCATTCTAAGGCATTTTCCGACAAAAACTGCTATTTCCGACACAAACACTCATGAAATCAGGCTAATAGATAACCCCTAATTGGGCGTTATCAAATACCCCCGCACTAAACATTGCTCGTCCCGAGCAATCCTGCCAACTCTAGCCTGCATTTCTGTCCTTGTGAGACTGACTCTGTACATACCCCACCGTTGCATACTCTTTCGACCCAAACCTTTCAACCAGACGACTCGATAGAAAAACTGACTCAGACAGAATATACACAGACTCAAACGACTCAAAACAGACTAATGACAAAAATATTTTTGGTGAGATTGGGCAACCTCAAAAACATAACCAGTGTGTCCTCGTGATCTCATCCTTTTCAGAATGTAATTCCCTGCAAGCGATCGGTAAGTCTGAACAGATTTATATGTGGAATTAAGCGCTGGACCAAAGTACTATTACTTTGGTTATCACACTGAGCAAATCCCTAGCTAACTTACCATCCGAGCTATTTCCGAAAGGATCTATGTCTAATCAGGTAGGATATATATATGTATCAAGGTACGGCATAGTCCTACTTGTTATTACATTCTCACAATTTACCAAACTCACAACCTTCACCGAGATCCCGAAAAACTGCCCGAAACACCTAAGTTCCTGCTTTCCCCAATTCTTCTGTCCCCCGGTGTGTCTTTGCCGTGCTCGCGGCCACAAATGTGAAGTGGTGTAAACGTCTCGAAAATTGTGCCACTCACTCAGCTTCTTATTTAAAAAACATAAAACAAACTAAAAACTAAATCATGATTTTTCTTCTTTTTCTTTTTCTTTTCTTTTTCTCATTTTTTTTCATTCATTTTTTTTAACACAACTTTATACAAACATACACGAATACTGACAATACTAAACTGACTAAAGCTGAATGAGTGAAAATAAATCTCTGTCGTGGGGTACGCAAAATGTCCTCATGAGTAGTACCCCCACACTAATCCTGAAGCGCTGATCCTGTAGTCGAGATAATACTGTGCAGTCCCACCGAACCTCCTCATCACCCAAGATGTAGAAAAACGGCACAACCACCAATTGACCCTACAACCCCCCGGAACCCCGTTTTGTGCGAAAAGATGCTCGCACGCGACTAACTCCTCCTGTGGTCACTATGTAATGAAGTGATCCACCTCCGCAAATTAATGCACTGTCGCCACTAACTCACCCTGTCCTTCCCTCGAAAAACGTGTCGATATCAAAACTGTCCAAAACTGATAACTCATGAAGCTCTCCCATCTAAAAACCCACTCTACTCACTCCCTCCGTCATAACACGTAGAGTAGCCAACTATCGACTGATGAGGTCTCAAAGAAGGCTGCCTAGGCTAAAGTGGCTACGAAGAAAGAGGGTAAATGGCTTCAAACAGGTTGACTAATTGGACCTAGGGGTAAGAAACAGGACGTGAGGTCCCTTGATAGCCAGTCACTCCACCGAAAAATGCGATGACCGTGACGGCGCCCGTGGGCGGGTTGTCGACTACCTATGTGACGGTGGTGTAGCAACTAGTCGGATTTTTAGCTCAGGTGATAATTACTTGCGGATTCCGACGGTCACTGGCTCTCACCTATCTACTATACCTCGGTGCAAGTTTTCTTCTCTTTCAAAGGATTCAAACTCAATTTATTCACTGTTTCTGCTATCTCGATTGCCCTTTCTCAAAATTTTCTGATTTTAAACTTTTTTTTTTTTTGAAAAATAATTTATACTTGCTGTTTGCATATATACGCAGGGCTGCGTATATACTCAACCAGCAGCATAAAAAATTTTAATTTTTCTATCAATTTTTTTTTTTTAAATTATATACAATGCACGGCCAGAATGTTTGTGGTGGGTTGAATCAAATAAAGAAAATATGCTGACTCAAAAATATAAAATAAAAACTGCAAATAATATGAAAAAAACGTGCAGACCAGGTTAATGCAGACACGACTACCACCCCCACACTAAGAGGTGGCATGCCCTCATGGCACTCACTCGTCCGGAAAAAATGTCGGGTCTGACCCGGTCTCGGACGTACCGGATATGCTACCCGGCGAGCTGCTACCTGAATCAGTCCGATAGACGACCGGCTGACGCGCACGTGCACGGGGCCGGTAATCAGAGGACTGCGACTCTGACCCAGTCCAACTGCTAGGTGGCTGGGATCGCAATGTCGTCCTGCCACTCGAAGGCTGCTGGGTACGGGACCCAGTCTGACGGCCTGTGGGCTGCCGGGATCGTGTGCCAGGCTGCCGTCTCTCCTGTCTCGCATGTGGCGGTGATGGCTGAGTCGGGGGAGGTGGCTGGGTCGGGGGAGGTGTGTTGGAATAGATGCCCTAGAGGCAATCGTAGATTCAGTATGAACAATGTTTTGGCTAGAATATTCATTTATTATTTATGGCGATATTTAATATAATGAAGTCCTTAGATAAATTGTGTTATTTATCTTAAATATCCCTAGTCAATTATATTGATTAATAGGACAATCAAATATAGACTAGTATGTGGGTAGATTGATATGAAGATATCAAGTCTAACACATGGGTATGCATTAGGAGTAATGACATACTGGATTGACCCACGACGAAAAGGATACATTAGATTATGTGAAGTCACAATCGCTTTTCGTAGTGCTAATATTATTGCAATCCTTGGACTTGAAGTCACTAGATACTCTAGTTGTGAAATATTGCGCTTTGATGTTATCAAACGTTACACCGTAACTGGGTAATCATAAAGGTGGCTATCGGGCGTGATAGGAAGCAAGCTTAGGGATCGTAGTGATGTAGATAGGATTTGTCCCTCCTACATAATAGGGGTAAATATCCACGGCCACTCGAGGGATGAGGCTTATTGATTGTCTGGCCAGACTCAGATAAATTAATATAGAGATATTAATGTTATCTGCAAGCATAAGCATATTCCCAGGATCGAGGAACTAAGGATTGGATATACGAGTGTGACTATTTATGTCTCGTGTCCAATCCGGATATGGAGACAAAGGGATAATGCAATATGACATATTGGGCACAAAGGTTTGTCGGGATCACTGACTATTTCTATTGGTTGGGTTGCATGGATGTGTTGCTAGACACCGCTCCATGTTAGTAATAGTTACTACCAACTATATAGAAACCTATGGGGTCACACGTCAAATAGAGTAGAGCTAGATTTGGGATTAATTAATGTGGATTAATTAATAGAAGGATCATTAAGCAACACCTTGTAAACTTAGTAGGACTAATTTGCAAGGAAGGGAATAATTCTAGCTCATCTAGAATTAGGAAACTCTTTTATGGAAACAACAAGGAGTTGTTGGGGTATATAAAGGAGGCTCTAGCTTCCTTCCCACAAAACATGAGTTATTATTAGACATAACACATAAAGAGTGGGAGAGAGCAAAAGAGAGAGCAAGACAAAAAAGCTAGGGCCGAAACCCTAGCCCTCCCGTCCGCCCCTCTACCCGACGGCAAGGAGAGGCCGCCCCCTCCCTTGTGCCTTGGTGATTTGTTGCTTTGATCTTCATCCCTCTTCCTCCGGGTTCAAGCTAGCACTTGTGGAGAAGGAAGAATCTAGATCTCACCTCTAGACGTGGATCAACCGTAGAGACGAGGACATCATTCTTCGTGTGATCTCACAAATCAAAAAGGTACACATCATCTATGACCTTAATCATGTTATGATGTCTCTTCCTGTGATCCTTGGTGGGCTTTGAGTAGGATTATTTTTGTTATTCCGCTGCGTTACCTACGTCAAAACCCAACAGTGGTATCAGAGCCACAGGTCGTAGAGCATAACATGATATTATGTGTTTACGATTTCAGTTCATACACCGTATTATTGTTTATTACGCGAAAACTGAAAATTTGGCATAGTAGATGCAATATTGAATTTGATTCAATCAAACAAGACCCAATTTAACATTGGATGTTAGAATTGGTGAGTTTAATCACATAGGATGTGAATAATTGGGTTCTTGAAAAATTAGGGTTCATGGGCACATGATTGAAAAGGGGTTTTCAATTATGGAAACAAAATTATGGAAATAAATCCATATGGAAACAACCTTGCTTGGGCAACAAGGAAGGAGGAAGGGGACTAGGGCCGAAACCCTAGCCGCCCGCCCCTCCCTTGCGCGCCAAGCAAGGCCGCGGCCCCCTTAGGCGTGCGGCGGTCCTAGGGTTCGGGCCACTTGTTGGCTTGGACCCTTTGGACCGTTGTGAAACCCTAGTTACCCAATTTCATTAAAATTAAACAAGCGCGTTAAAAATTGGTTTTAACTGTATTATGTGCTTTATTGCATGGTGGATGGATATGGCCTAGGATTGTGGATGTTTATTGTTTTGTGGTTTGGTTTACGGCCTGCGAGCTGATCAAATTAATGTAATAATTAATTAAGTTTTACGGCCTGCGAGTCGTTCTTTTTCTCCTCGACATGTGAGGCTTTTATTATTTATTTATTCTAGATGTTAGGCTAGAATTAGAAATATTTAGATGATAGCCAAGAACATGGAGAAGAAGACCGGAGAACCAAAGGAGCCAAAAGACATCCCTAGGCGCGCAGCTATGGTGGAGCACATGGAGATGAGCTCGGCACTTTAGGGCAATTAGATATTATCATTGGCTTGATAATATCATTAGTCTAGAGGCCATATCCATGCCACGTTTTTTTATTTTTGTGGATGTTTATTATTCATGCGTTGTTATTTATTTTGTGTGTATGGCGCTACAAGCAAAACGATAACAAGATAATAATAAACAAGGTTGGTCTTTTATTGTGGATGGCCCAATCCAAATAAGTAGACCATGTTGATAAAGATCAACCAAACAAATTAAAAGAAATCCCTCAATTAAATATTGCGTTTTGCCTTCTCTTGCCAAAACACCCTTCATGATCATGGCCTATTAAAATTCGGGCTTGCCAAAGCAAGGCGATTTTAATTTTTCATGATGTGTTGCGGACGACGCAAGCTAGTAATGCGTGTATGTTGAAAGCAAGAGGTTGGACGCAACTAGGCAAGAGTCAATTGGATTGATGAGCTTAGAGGCATGACAATTAGGAGTTATCCAATTGGATAAGGAATAAAAGGAATTTATTCACCTAATTGGACCAAGAGTTGCATGGGATGCAATTGGAATGGTTCCTACCTAAATAACCAATTCTTGGGTGACTTGCCAAAGCAAGCTCAAGAAGAAGTGAAAAAGGGATCTTGGACCCACTAGAAAATATAAAGATATTTTCCGCTTTAATAGTGAGGGCTATTAAACCGAGAAAAATAGTGGGAGCTATATTTAATGATCTAGCCATTGTTAAATATAGTCAAATTGTTCAAAATACTAAAATTGCATATTTCTCGTTTTGTAGAATTCCAAATGGCAAACAACAACGCATCGAGTTCATCCCTACGATCTGTCCTTGAGAAGGATAAATTGTCTGGAACAAATTTCCTTGACTGGTACAGAAACTTGAGGATTGTCCTCAAGCAAGAAAAGAAGCTGTACGTCTTGGACACTCCAATTCCAGACCCACCACAAGATGAGTCTATATTAGCG
This sequence comes from Linanthus parryae, assembly GCA_023055425.1. Classification (NCBI taxonomy): domain Eukaryota; kingdom Viridiplantae; phylum Streptophyta; class Magnoliopsida; order Ericales; family Polemoniaceae; genus Linanthus; species Linanthus parryae. The sequence goes on along the minus strand of JALGPY010000003.1, from coordinate 123,762,837 downwards.
GAAGTAAGGGCACGTCAGAAACATATTGATGATTCTAATGACGTGACTTTCCTCATGCTTTGTACCATGACTGGTGAGCTTCAGAAGCAACACGAGAACATGGAAGCCTATGATATGATCAGACACTTGAAATAATTATTTCAGGAACAGGCAAGGCATGAGCGCTATGAAGTGTCTAAAGCATTGTTCAAAAGTAGTCTTGCAGAGGGGAATCCAGTAGGCCCTCATGTACTCCGAATGATCGGGTACATAGAGAACCTTGAGAGACTGGGGTTCCCACTCGGCCAGGACTTGGCGACTGATCTCGTCTTGAAATCGTTGCCTGACAGTTATAATCAGTTCATTATGAACTATAATATGAATGAGATCAACAAGTCTTTGCCAGACCTATTGAACATGCTAAAGACAGCTGCGCAAAGCATCAATAAAGGCAAGGGCAAAGCCATAATGATGGTGCACAAGAAGAAGAGCAAGTCAGTTGCATCTACTTCAAAAGGAAAACGCAAGAAAGTTGCGAAATCCAATGAAGCCCTAAAGCCTAATGGAGGCGTGGCTAAAGGTGAGTGTCACTACTGCAGCCAGCCGGGTCACTGGAGGAGGAATTGCCCTAAGTATCTGGAGGATAAGAAGCTTGGAATAGTGATTCCACCACCACCAGGTATTTATGTTATAGACGTCAATCTTTCTATTTCATCATCCTGGGTATTAGATACCGGATGTGGTTCTCACATTTGTCGTAATGTGCAGGATTTGAAAAGAAGTAGAAGATTGCGAAAAGGGGAGATAGACTTGCGCGTCGGGAATGGAGCAAAGGTTGTTGCATTAGCTGTAGGCGTTTATGAGCTATCTTTGCCTTCTGGACTTATTTTAGAATTAGACAATTGCTTTTATGTGCCTGCTATGAGCAGAAACATTATTTCCGTTTCTTGTTTGGACGAGAAAGGTTTTTCTATTTCAATAAAGGACAAGTGTTGCTCTATTTATTTTGATAGTATGCACTATTGTAGTGCGGATTTGTCTAATGGATTGTACATCCTTGATCTAAATAATCCAATCTATAACATAAATACTAAAAGGATTAAAACTAATGATTTAAATCCTACATATCTATGGCACTGTCGTTTAGGCCATATAAATGAGAAACGCATATCTAGACTCCATAAGGATGGACTTCTAGACTCATTTGATTTGGAATCATATGAGACATGTGAATCTTGTTTATTAGGAAAAATGACAAAGTCCCCTTTCAATAAGAAAGGCGAGCGGACTAGTGAGTTATTGGCACTCATACATACTGATGTATGCGGACCATTCCCCACGCCTGCCAGAGGTGGTTATACCTACTTCATCACATTTACTGATGATTTCAGTAGATATGGATTTGTATACCTTATGAAGGCCAAATCCGAATCCTTTGAATTGTTCAAAGAATTCAAGAGTGAAGTAGAGAAGCAACTTGGCAAGAGTATTAAAGCCCTACGATCGGATCGTGGAGGAGAATACTTAAGCCAAGAGTTTGATGAGTATCTTAGAGAGTGTGGGATAGTATCCCAGCTCACTCCACCCGGAACACCACAATGGAATGGTGTATCTGAGAGGAGGAATCGCACTCTATTAGATATGGTGCGATCTATGATGTCTCAAACAGATCTTCCGATATCCTTTTGGGGACATGCTCTAATGACGGCAGCTTTTACCATTAACCGTGTTCCATCCAAATCAGTCATGAAGACGCCATATGAGATATGGACTGGGAGGCGTCCAATATTGGCGTTTATGAAGATTTGGGGCTGCGACGTCTATGTAAAGCGTTTACAAACAGACAAGCTCAGGCCTAAAGCGGATAAGTGTAAGTTTGTGGGATATCCTAAGGAGACTAAAGGATATTACTTCTATAACCCTACCGAGAACAAAGTGTTCGTTGCTCGGACCGGCGTGTTTCTAGAAAGAGAATTAGTCTCTAAAGAAGCAAGTGGGAGGGTTGTAGAACTTGAAGAAATTCATGAACCACAAACCACTGAACCGATAATGGAACATGAACAGGAACCACAAGAAGTTGTGGAAGAACCTGTTCAGGTAACACAGGAACTCCGTAGATCAGGAAGAGTGCGTCATGAGCCAGAGAGGTATGGACTTCTTGTGACTGAGCCCGATGACGTACCACTCATGGAAGATGAGCCTGCAAACTATGGAGAAGCCATGAGTGGCCCAGACTCTAAGAAGTGGCTAGAAGCCATGAGATCCGAAATGGATTCCATGTACACCAACAAAGTATGGACTTTGGTGGAACCACCCGAAGAGGCTCGACCCATAGGGTGCAAGTGGGTCTTCAAGAAGAAGACCGACATGGATGGCAAGGTAGTTGCCTATAAGGGGCGATTGGTGGCCAAAGGTTATAGACAGATTCATGGTATTGACTATGATGAGACCTTTTCACCAGTCGCCATGACTAAATCCATTCGAATCTTACTCGCTATTGCAGCATACTACGACTATGAGATTTGGAAAATGGATGTCAAAACAGCGTTCCTTTATGGAAACCTCCTTGAGGATGTGTACATGACACAACCAGAGGGTTTTGAGGATCCAGAGAATGCCAATAAGGTCTGTAAGTTGCAAAGATCCATTTATGGATTAAAGCAAGCTTCTAGGAGCTGGAATCGACGTTTTGATGACGCGGTCAAAGAGTTTGGCTTCATCAAGAACGAAGATGAGCCTTGTGTTTACAAGAAGGTTAGTGGGAGCTCTATAGTATTTCTGGTCTTGTATGTGGATGACATACTAATCATTGGCAATGATATTCCTACTCTGCAATCTGTTAAAGATTGGCTAGGAAAGTGCTTTGCGATGAAAGACTTAGGAGACGCAGCCTATATACTTGGTATAAAGATCTATAGAGATAGATCTAAAAGGTTGCTTGGCCTAAGTCAGAGTACATATATTGACAAGGTGTTGAAGAGGTTCAACATGCAAGATTCCAAGAAGGGATTCTTGCCCATGTCACATGGAGTCACTCTTTCCAAGAATGACTGTCCCTCCAATGAGATGGAGAAGGACCGCATGAGCATGATACCCTATGCTTCGGCCATAGGATCCATCATGTACGCCATGCTATGCACTAGACCAGACGTATCATACGCGTTGAGTATGGTGAGCAGATATCAGTCCAATCCGGGTGAGAGTCACTGGATTGCTGTCAAGAACATCCTAAAGTACTTGAGAAGAACTAAGGATGTATTCTTGATATTTGGAGGAATGGAAGAGCTAAGTGTAAAGGGTTACACTGACGCAAGCTTCCAAACCGACAAGGATGATTACAGATCGCAGTCTGGATACGTGTTCTGCCTGAATGGAGGAGCTGTGAGCTGGAAGAGTTCCAAGCAAGACACAGTTGCTGATTCTACAACAGAAGCTGAGTACATTGCTGCTGCGGAAGCAGCAAAAGAGGCAGTATGGATAAAGAAATTTATCACTGAGCTCGGTGTGGTCCCTAGCATAGTGGATCCCGTAGAGTTGTACTGTGACAACTCTGGGGCAATCGCACATGCAAAGGAACCAAGATCGCACCAAAAGTCAAAGCATGTACTTAGGAGATTCCATCTTATTCGTGATATGATCGATCGAGGAGATGTGAAGATATGCAAGATTCCGACAGATGACAACGTGTCAGATCCGCTCACGAAACCTCTTGAGCAGCGAAAGCATGAAGGGCACGCCAGATCTATAGGCATACGAGATGCGCCAGATTGGCTCTAGTGCAAGTGGGATACTGTTGGAATAGATGCCCTAGAGGATATCGTAGATTTAGTATGAACAATGTTTTGGCTAGAATATTCATTTATTATTTATGGCGATATTTAATATAATGAAGTCCTTAGATAAATTGTGTTATTTATCTTAAATATCCCTAGTCAATTATATTGATTAATAGGACAATCAAATATAGACTAGTATGTGGGTAGATTGATATGGAGATATCAAGTCTAACACATGGGTATGCATTAGGAGTAATGGCATACTGGATTGACCCACGACGAAAAGGATACATTAGATTATGTGAAGTCACAATAGCTTTTCGTAGTGCTAATATTATTGCAATCCTTGGACTTGAAGTCACTAGATACTCTAGTTGTGAAATATTGCGCTTTGATGTTATCAAACGTTACACCGTAACTGGGTAATCATAAAGGTGGCTATCGGGCGTGATGGGAAGCAAGCTTAGGGATCGTAGTGATGTAGATAGGATTTGTCCCTCCTACATAATAGGGGTAAATATCCACGACCACTCGAGGGATGAGGCTTATTGAATGTCTGGCCAGACTCAGATAAATTAATATAGAGATATTAATGTTATCTGCAAGCATAACCATATTCCCATGATCGAGGAACTATGGATTGGATATACGAGTGTGAGTATTTATGTCTCGTGTCCAATCCGGATATGGAGACAAAGGGATAATGCAATATGACATATTGGGCACAAAGGTTTGTCGGGATCACTGACTATTTCTATTGGTTGGGTTGCATGGATGTGTTGCTAGACACCGCTCCATGTTAGTAATAGTTACTACCAACTATATAGAAACCTATGGGGTCACACGTCAAATAGAGTAGAGCTAGATTTGGGATTAATTAATGTGGATTAATTAATAGAAGGATCATTGTGCAACACCTTGTAAACTTAGTAGGACTAATTTGCAAGGAAGGGAATAATTCTAGTTCATTTGGAATTAGGAAACTCTTTTATGGAAACAACAAGGAGTTGTTGGAGTATATAAAGGAGGCTCTAGCTTCCTTCCCATAAAACATGAGTTATTATTAGACATAACACATAAAGAGTGGGAGAGAGCAAAAGAGAGAGCAAGACAAAAAAGCTAGGGCCGAAACCCTAGCCCTCCCGTCCGCCCCTCTACCCGACGGCAAGGAGAGGCCGCCCCCTCCCTTGTGCCTTGGTGATTTGTTGCTTTGATCTTCATCCCTCTTCCTCCGGGTTCAAGCTAGCACTTGTGGAGAAGGAAGAATCTAGATTTAACCTCTAGACGTGGATCAACCGAGAGACGAGGACATCATTCTTCGTGTGATCTCACAAATCAAAAAGGTACACATCATCTATGACCTTAATCATGTTATGATGTCTCTTCCTGTGATCCTTGGTGGGCTTTGAGTAGGATTATTTTTGTTATTCCGCTGCGTTACCTACGTCAAAACCCAACAAGGTGGAGCCGAGGTAAACTCGCTCGAGTCCCCATCATCCGACCAACTCGTGGTATAGCTGCTAGAGTAGGTAGGGGGAAAATACAGCGGGAGTGGCGGTTCTCGGCCTGCGTGCCGAGCTGCCTCCCGATGCTCCTCTCGAATACTAGCTAGGGCAGCGTGGGTGTCCTTCGTGACCTTCCACTGAGTCCGGCGGTTATGTGTGAGAGCTCGCCATAGCTTGCCCACGCTCTCGAGCACCTTCTCTCCTACTGACTTGTGTCCGCCACGACACCTCTCAAATCTCTCGTCCACTCGGGGCAATCTACGTGGCGGGGCAGGCCTAGCTCGCGGGGTCGGGTCGGCCCGTGGGGCCGGCTCCTCTCGCTCTCGAGATGGCTGGGTACGGGCATTCCTCTCAGTCCCCTGTCGACTCGACTCGGGACGCTCACTCTCTCTACTAGTACGGCATCGCCGAAGTCCGGCCGATGCCAGGCGACTGACTGGTCGCTCCTGAGTCGAACGCCTCCTAGGGGCAGGGGCAGGGGCAGGTGCAGGAGCCGGATCCTCCTCCATAATATCGTCATCCTCATCGAGGTCAACGACCGGCTCTGGTGGGCCCGGGTTACGGGCCATGATCTTCCTGTAAGGCCGTGGCCGAGGAGGAAGTAAATCACCCTCAAGATCGTGCATAGGAACCTCAAACTCCCGCGCCAGTTTGGCGATGAGGTTGGCGTACCCCAACCCCTTGTGGCTCGCGGAGTTGTTCTGCTCCTGCATGTAAACCCATATGCGACGAGGAATGTCCACCTCTCGTCGGAGAACAAGGCAGTTGACTAAGAGTACGTACTCATAGTCAAGGTGGGTAAAATGCTTGATACCCACTACCCTGTTCACTACCCACTCGGCCCACCATCGTGGCAGTCTGGTAATAAATCGAGAATGCAATTTCTTTCCTATCTCACCAGTACCCTCTCTCTCAAAATGGGCCCCCGGGTACCCACTAGTCACCACCCGCAAAAGCTCAGAATCGCTCGGCGGGTAATCTGCACACTCAGCATATGCGCACGAGAAGTGTCTCAACGGGATCCCATACGCTTGGCGGATACTATCCACCGTGACCAATAAAAACTGCCGCCGACAGTACACCCATCGGACATCCCCGTTGGCCTCACCCGCCCCCTTATGCATGAGGTTTGCATAAAACTCACGCACCAAGGAGGAACTAGACACCTCCGGAAACCCCGCTAAGGACTGTCCGAAAATTTCCGGACGACTCGCAAAATCTGCCATCTCTGGCGGCATGTGCATGTGGTCGACCTCAAAATGGTAGTCTAGGGGAAGTCTATGACCCATTTTCGTCGTGGTCAAAAAGTAAAAATGAGCGTAACGGTTCAGGAATCGAAAACTATCAAACCTCCTAGAGGTGATTTCCCCTGCGGCATAGTCAGTAGGGATCTCGTCCCGGTCTTGGTCTGGCACCGGCACTCTAAACTCCATAACAGTCAAAACCTCGGAAAACGTGCCAACTCGGGAATATAAAGCAAAAAAGCGTGAAACGTGCACGTAACAAGTGTGTCTCAATAGATAGTCCACCTAAGAGCTACCAGAGGTCCACACGGCAAGTGCCGCTCCAAAATCAAAAATACCGAAAATAACGGGCCCGGCTACGGGTCGTGCCAAAACGGAAAATAAAGCGAGAGATGAGATTTTCGACCTTCCCTTAACAGGGGTGAAGAGCGGAGATTCTGCCCGGAAAAGTCGCCGGCGGTCGCTGGAAAATCGCCGGAAAACGTAACTGCCCGGAATTGAAATCCGAACCCACCAAATCGAAGCCCTCGATCTCCTCTTTCACGTTCCCTTGTACGGTTTTTGCTAGTTCTTGCTCTAACACCTTCAAATCGGCACTTTTCCTCAAGAACACACCACTTTTAGATGGAAATTTCCCGCTCGATTTTTGCTTGTTTCTGGATTTTGATGGATGAAACTTGCTCCTTGCAACGAGGGGATTCCAGAAATGTGCCCGGATTTTGATTCGGAGGTCCGAGGCAAAATCCTTGTTCTTCAAGTGGGTGAAAATGGAGGAAGAGAGAGAGAGAGGAGGTGCAACAATGGTGGTGCCGCGGCCTCTCCCCCTTTTAAACCCTAATTTGTGCAAAATGACCAAAATGCCCTTAGGGTTTTGAAAAAATTACATTTTTTTTCTTTCTGGCTGCGTATATACGCAATACTGCATATATACGCAATCAGAAAACAAAAGAAAATAATAAAAAAAAAATTGCCCCTGGTTGCGTATATACGACAACTTTTTTTTTTCAAATTATCTCTCTTCCTCTGTTTTCCCGGTTCTGGCTATTTTGAATTTTGCTGTATCTGCACATTCTCAAAGTCAAAGTAAAAAACCCGCTCATCTCGCCTCTCTCGGAAATTCAGAACTGAACATAATAACGTAATAAAATAATAAAAATAAATTAATTAATGATTAATTTGGGTCGCCTCCCAAACAGCGCCTTGTGATTTACGGTCGACGACCCGACCTTGTTACCTCTTACGGGTCATCAAAATAGACCGGGTCTATTTTGACGACTTCGGCGGTCTCGAGATACGCTTGATCCGATTCCCGTTCACCCCGAAACTTGACTTGTATTTTGGATTTTCCAGCTCGAATGCTCCCCATGCAAAAATCTGCTTGATGATGAACGGGCCCGACCAACGAGACCTCAGCTTTCCCGGAAAAAACCGCATCCGGGTATTGTAGAGAAGCACTTTGTCGCCTTCGTTAAACTGCTTTGGCGTGATACGGTGATCATCCACTTCTTTGTCTTCTCTTTGTAAATTTTGGCGCTTTCGAAAGCCGTTCTGCGGAATTCCTCTAATTCCAGCAGTGCCATCTTCCTCTTATCTCCTGCTAGATTCTGGTCCAAGTTGAGCAGTTTGATGGCCCAATACGCCTTGTGCTCCAATTCCACCGGTAAGTGGCATGCTTTCCCAAACACAAGCTGGTATGGTGACATACCCAGCGGTGTTTTGAAAGCGGTCCTGTAGGCCCAAAGCGCATCGTCCAGTCTGACGGACCAATCCTTTCGGCCGAGATTCACTGTTTTCTCGAGTATGCTTTTGATCTCTCGATTCGAAACCTCGGCTTGCCCGTTTGTCTGCGGATGGTAGGGTAACGAGACTTTATGAACTGACACGCCGTACTGTTTCAGAACTTTCGCAAAAACTCGATTGATGAAGTGAGAGCCCTCGTCACTAATCATTGCCCTGGGAGTCCCGAAATGAGTGAAAATGTTACGTTTCAGAAAACGCTCAACGGTAGCTGCATCGTTTTTCTGACACGCGATCGCTTCGATCCACTTCGTCACATAATCTACTGCCAGCAGAATGTAGAGGTTACCCATGGATGACGGGAATGGTCCCATAAAGTCAATTCCCCATACATCAAAAGGCTCTACTTCCTGCCACACGGTCATTGGCATCTCGTCCCGATGTGACGTGTTTCGTGTTCTCTGGCATCTATCACATCCCTGCACATAGTCGTGACAGTCCTTGAAGATTGTCGGCCAGAAAAAACCGGACTGCAGTATTTTATGAGCTGTTCGCGTTCCCCCAAAATGACCCCCACACTGTGATGAGTGGCAGTGTCGGATAACGTTCCAGGCCTCGTGGGTCGGGATACACCTTCTCAGGATGTTATCGGCCCCCTGTTTGAATAGGTACGGGTCATCCCAGAAATACTGTCGACTTTCGGCAACGAACTTTTTCCGCTGAGATGGGGTGAGATCCTCGAGAAGCGTGCCAGTTACCAAGTAATTGGCTATGGCATAGTACCACGGTCTCCCGATTTTCACTGCCATGATGTGTTCGTCCGGGAAGTTTTCCTTGATCGGTACCGGGTCCACCTTCACGTTCTCAAGTCTAGATAGGTGATCCGCTACCACGTTCTCAACTCCCTTCTTGTCCCGGATTTCCACGTCGAATTCCTGCATCAGTAGTACCCACCTCAACAGTCTTGGTTTCGCGTCCTTCTTGTCCAGCAGGTATTTCAGGGCACTATGGTCGGTAAAAACGATAACTTTTGACCCGACCAGATAGGGCCTGAATTTGTCCAGGGCATACACCACGGCCAGCAATACCTTTTCTGTCGTGCCATAGTTGAGCTGGGCATCGTTGAGTACCCGGCTCGCATAATAAATGACGTGGCAGACTTTATCCTTTCGCTGCCCCAAAACTGCCCCGACTGCGTAGTCGCTGGCGTCACACATCAGCTCAAACGGGAGTGACCAATCCGGCGTGGTTATAACCGGGGCTGTGGTCAGCTTCTATTTCAAATGGTCAAAAGCCTGCCGACATGCTGCATCGAAATCAAAGGGTACGTCCTTTCCGAGTAAAGCGCAGAGTGGCTTTGTGATCTTGGAAAAGTCTTTGATAAACCTTCGGTAAAATCCTGCATGTCCCAGAAAGCTCTTGATCGCCCTTACGTTTGTCGGGTATGGAAGCTGCTTTATCACCTCGATCTTAGCCCTGTCCACCTCGAGTCCCTTGCTGGAAATTCTGTGACCCAGCACGATCCCCTCGGTGACCATAAAGTGACAATTTTCCCAATTGAGCACCAAATTCTCCTTCTTGCATCGGATCAGAACCTGACCCAAATGGAACAGGCAGTCATCGAAACTGTCCCCGAATAGTGAAAAGTCGTCCATGAAGACCTCCATATTTTTCTCGATCATGTCGGAAAAAATCGCCATCATACATCTCTGGAACGTGGCAGGAGCGTTACACAACCTGAACGGCATGCGCCGAAACGCGAACGTACCGTATGGGCAGGTGAACGTCGTCTTTTCCTGATCTTCCGGGGATATGCAAATCTGGTTGTACCCGGAATACCCGTCCAGAAAACAGTAATAGGCGTGGTGGGCGAGCCGGTCCAGCATCTGGTCCATGAATGGTAGCGGGAAGTGGTCTTTCAATGTTGCGTCGTTTAGCCTCCGATAGTCCATGCAGATCCGCCAGCCTGTAACGGTGCGTTGCGCAATCTGCTCCTGGTCTTTATTCTGCACCACCGTAATACCCCCCTTTTTGGGCACGCACTAGACCGGGCTGATCCACGTGCTGTCCGATATGGGGTATATGATTCCCGCTTCCAGCCACTTCATGACCTCTTTTCGCACAACGTCCTTCATGTTCGGATTCAGTCTCCGCTGGGGTTGAATCACCGGTTTCTTGCCTTCTTCAATTCGGATCTTGTGCATGCAATAGGAGGGGCTGATCCCCTTGATATCTGCAATCGTCCAGGCGATTGCTTCCTTATGCTCTCGCAATACTTCCAGCAGTTTCTGCTCCTGTTCCTGAGATAAACGAGACGAAACAATTACGGGCAGAGTACTATTTTCACCAATATACGCATACCTGAGATGGCTCGGGAGCGGTTTCAGCTCCAGTGCGGGTGGCTCCTTGAGTGACGGGACCAGAATCATCTTTTTCCCGCCGTCTTCGTCCCGGTGCAAAGTGGTCCAGTCATCGGCTCTCATGGCGTGTTCGCACCGAGTCTTCTCATTTTCTTCCCCGTACATGTTGTCGATCTCTTCCCACAATTGGTCCATCTCCTCGTTTGCCCAACCTTCGTCAACCACATCGATGGCAAAGATATCCTCGTGGTCGTAGTAATTTGGCAGTTGCAGATTTTTGAAAACGTTGAATTTCACCTTTTCCTCGTTAATCTGCATGGTCAGCTCCCCGCTCTTGCAGTTTATCATTGCTTCGCCCGTGGCCAAAAACGGCCTGCCAAGTATGAGCGGTACTTCCCCTGCCTCCATGTCCAGGATGACGAAATCTGCCGAAAAAATCAGCTCGCCGACCTTGACCAGAATATCCTCGATAACCCCATAAGTCTGTTTTACGGACCTGTCTGCCATCTGTAGCATGATTCTGGTGGGTCGGGGTTCACCGACTTTCAAACTCTTGAAAATCGTCAACGGCATCAGGTTGAAGCTGGCCCCTAGGTCACACAGAGCCTTTCCTGTGTAAGCGTTACCTAGGGTGACCGGTATAACGAAACTGCCAGGATCCTTTCTCTTCCTCGGTAGCCCATTCTTCACACAATTGCTCACTTCTGCCGTCAGGTTTATAGTCTCGAAATCGCTCATCCGCCTCCTCCCATACAAGATGTCCTTGAGGAATTTGACGTAAGTGGGCATCTTAGGCAAAGCCTCGGCAAAAGGTATGTTAATCTGCAGCTGCTTGAACATCTCGAGAAACCTGGCGTAGTCCTTGCTGTCGTCCCTCTTTCGTGTTTGCAAGGGGTATGACACCTCCTTGGAGATAGGTACCGTTTCTGCATCTGTCTCGTTCTGCACTGCATCCTGCTCAACCGAGCCCTTCGGCTGGGGGTGGTCGACTGTGCTGTTATCCTGGCCCGACAAGTTGCGTTCTATTTCTTTCGAATTTTCTGCACGTACGTGGCTGGGATACGGTGGATTTTGCAGTGCCAATCCACTCCGAGTGGAGATAGCATTGATCTGATCCCGTGGATTGTTTACTGTATTCGAGGGTAGGTTTCCTGGCTGTCTCTCTGTTAGCTTCTGTGCTAACTGCCCCACTTGTACTTCCAAAGCGCGCAGTGACGTTTTGGTTGTCTGCATATCTGCCGTCAGGGCGTCCATGTGCTTGAATCGGGACTCCATAGTCTGAAACATGGACTTGATCTCCTTCATCTGAGCGTCGTACTGCTGTGCAGATGGGACTGATTGAGCCTGCTGGGCCGGGGCAGCCTGCCGGGCTGGTGGCCTGTGCTGGAATCCTGGTGCATAAACTACTGCGTTCGGGTTTCCGTACCGAAACCCGGGATGGTCTCTCGTACCCGGTCTGTAACGGCTCGGGTCCCACTGCTGCTGTACATAATTGGTGTCTTCGGTCCTTAGTTCCTCAATGGCTGTGTCCAGATCAGGTTCTTCGACTGTTGCAACAATCTTCTTATCCGAATAGACTTTCTTGACCAAGTCATGAACGATCTTGGCCAGGTTGTCTATCCGGTCATCCTCTGCTGGTTCGGCTCTAGCCGTTATCCTGCGATCTTCAAACAGTCGGGTGTCCTGCTTGGCCAACTGCTTCATCAGGTCATACGCACCTTCTTTGTCCACGTGATACAAGAAGTTTCCCCCGGCCTCTCTGTCAATCCTGTCGGCGTTCTCCCTGTCTAGGGCATGGTAGAAAACCTGCAGGATCTTCGCGTCTCCAAAACCGTGGTTCGGGCATCGTTTTACCAATCTCATGAGCCTGTCCCATGCGTCCACCACCGTCTCCCCCATCTTCTGCCTGAATGACAGAATCTCGCTCTGTAACTGTATGACTCGGGAGGCGGGATAGAATTTTGCCAGAAAATCTGCGACACACTCCTCCCATGTGGTGATGGATCGGGGTGGTCGGGATTCGAGAAAGTCTTTGACTACTCCGTAAAGACAATATGGAAATAAGATCAGCATAAGTGCCTCTGCTTCTACCCCCTTGTATCTGACCTTGTTGCAGTAATCTTCGAATTTGCCGATAAAATCGTTCGGGTCTTCGTCGGCCCTGCCATGAAACGGGCAGAGAGTTTGTACCGTCTGGATGGTGGATGGTTTGATGTCAAAGTGCTCGGCAGTGATCTTGGGCACCACAATAGCTCGCTCATGACCCCCGGTGAGGACTTCAAAATTTTCCACCAACGCCTTCCCAGATCGGTTGTATGTTCTCTGGTTGCTTCGGGCAGCGAGTCCCGCTGTGACAAGTTCCTCTATGTACCGAGCCATCTGGGCTGGGGTACGTGTCTCTCGTTCCTGTCCACCGGCTTCGGTGTTCTCGGGCGTATCTCTCTGGTTGGTTGCCATCCTTCTTTCTCGGTTTCTGCGGTTCTGTTATGTATACAGTTTTTCCGGGTTGTCGAGTGGTGACACCAAATCGCGAGGCAATCTGGGCATCAACTGAACAGTCCTGAAAACGCAGATTCAAAAACACAGTGAGATAAAAAGAAAAATAACAAAACTGAAAATAAACAAAGACTCAGAAAACTAATTCTGACTACTAAATAGACCCAAAAAAGTCCCCGGCAACGGCGCCAAAAACTTGATGCGCAAACTAACGTGCTGTCCGCAAGTATACGAATCTTGTAATACCGGGTGTAATTAGACTCGGGTGATCGTTCCCACGAGGACTATTTCGGGTTTACTCACGTTGTCAGTTTTGGTTAACCGAGTGTAGTAACAAGGAGGAGTAGGTTGTGATTGCAGTTACTAAACTAAAAACAGAAATTAAAAACGTAAACGTAAATATTTTTTGTGACGTTTTCTGAAATAAGTTGAATCGGTTGTTACGATAATTGATGAGAAATAGGCTCCAGGATCCCCTAGGGTTTCTACAGATTTCAGATTTACGCTCGATTATGAAAACACTCAGCAGTTTCGATATCTGTGCAACGTACCAGTTGTGCAGTGACTTTTCAGATTCCACACGTAATCTCGATCCTGCAGACTTTCGGATTCTTGTTAAGCTGCCTAAAGCTGCAGTCTCGGTCTAATCCTGTTAGGGTTTCTAACTTGTCCGAATGGCCCGGGTCAAATTCTCTAACAGTTGGTCTCACGTTTTTTGATGCTAGCCCTATCTCCCTTTCTCTGGTCGGTCTATCAGGGTAAGGTACAAAATCCTGGCTTTTCTTCTTAACCCTAACTTGACGTTTTCACCTACAAGCTCGGGTCTATAGCAATCCTGGGTGATCAATCCTATCATGCATATACGATAATAATCAAAACTAGAATAACAGATACAACTTGCTGAATTAAGATGACAATCATGAATCCATAAACGAAGTAGTCATAAAATCTGGATACGAAACCGTAGGTTCACCGAGAACCTAGGTAAGAAGTTTAGCTACGACTAGATATAATACAAAACGCAGTTTCTGAATATAAAGAGAGAGAACGAAATCAAACTAAGTCTTCGAATCTCGAATCGCGCTTTCGTGCTCTCCGTGAATGCTCTGACTTGCCCTTCGGTCGTGCTGAAAATTGTGTTGTGTCTTCAAAACGAGCCTGGACGAGTCTTTAAATAGTGTTGTTTTCCCCGAAACGCGTGCGCCCGAAATTACAGAATCCGTCATCGGTCCACCGTCTTTGACCAAAAAGTCAAACTGGTTGCGTATATACGCAGGGTTGCGTGCATACGCAACCAGGGCCTATCCTCCTCCTCCCCATCTCCCTCCCTGCCTGCGTATATACGCAAGGCTGCGTATATACGCAGGCAGGGGGTGGAGATGGGGCCCCTGCTTGGTCCTTTGGTGGGCCTGGTTGGGTCCCCTGGGTCCCACTCTTCTGCATGACGCTCCCGGTTTGCCTCCCTTGGTGTTCTCCTGCTTTTCCGTGTTCCCGTCTTGACCCGGTCCTGTGCACGTTTCCTGAGACGGTCCCGGCTTGGTCCCGGCACGCTTCCCGATGCACCTTCCGAACCTGTTCCTGAAAAGGAAACACGAAAGAAAACCCGCGATCATATCCAAATATAGCAATAAATAAGCAGAAATCCAGGAAGTACAAATAAACGTCTCGTTCTAGATTCCCGAGGCATTCTAAGGCATTTTCCGACAAAAACAGCTATTTCCGACACAAACACTCATGAAATCAGGCTAAAAGATAACCCCTAATTCGGCGTTATCAAACCTGCTGACGGTGTTGCCAAATGCATGACTAAGGGTGAGTGACACTATTGCAGTCAGCCTGGAAACTGGAAGAGGAACTTCCCAAAGTATCTGGAGAATAAGAGGCTTGGAATAGTGATTCCACCACCACCAGGTATTTTTGTTATAGATGTCAATTTAACTATCTCTTCATCTTGGGTATTGGATACTGGATGTGGATCTCACATTTTTCGAAATTCGCAGGATCTAAAGACAAGTAGAAGATTGGCTAAAGGAGAGATAGACCTGCGCGTTGGGAATGCAACAAAGGTTGATGCATTGGCCGTGGGCGTGTACGCACTATCTTTGCCTTCAAGATCAGTTTTAAAATTAGATAACTGCTATTTTGTGCCTTCTATGAGCAGAAACATTATTTCTATTTCTTGTTTGGATGAGAAAGTTTTTACTATTTCAGTAAAGAACAAATGTTACTCCATTTATTTTGATAGTATGCGCTATTGTAGTGAGCAATTATCTAATGGATTGTATATCCCTGATCTAAATAATCATGTCTATAGAATAAATACCAAGAGGATTAAAACTAATGATTTAAATCCCACTTACTTATGGCATTGTCATTTAGGCCATATAATAGAGAAACGCATTTCTAGACTCCAGAAGTATGGATTTCTAGCTCATTTGATTATGAATTATATGAGACATGCGAATCTTGTTTATTAGGAAAAAATGACAAAGTCCCCTTTCAATAAAAAAGGAGAGAGGACTAGTGAGCAATTGACTCTCGTGCATACTGATGTATGTGGGCCATTTGCCACGCTTGCCAGAGGTGGTTATCTTTATTTCACTAAATTTACGAATGATTTCAGTTTATACAGATTCGTATAGATTTTGAAGGCCAAATCTGAATCCTTTGAAAAGTTCAAAGAATTCAAGAATGAAGAAGAGAAGCGACTTGAAAAGAGTATTAAGGCTCTTCGATCGGATCGTGGAGGTGAATACTTAATCCAAGAGTTTGACGACTATCTTAGAGAGTGTGGGATCTTGTCCCAACGATCTCCACCCAAAACGCCACAGTGGAATGGCTATTCCTAGAAGAGGAATAATGTGTTTGTTTCCCGGACCTGCGTGTTCCTAGAAAGAGAATTCTTCTGTAAAGGAGAAAGTGGAAGGACAGTAGAACTTAAAAAAATTCAAGAACTACAAACCACTGATCCTACTATGGAACATGAACATGAACTGCAAGATGTTGTGGAGGAACCTGTTCAGGTCACAAAAGAACTTCACAGGTCGAGTAGAGTGCGCTAGGAGCCAGAGATGTATGGACTTTTCGTGACTGTTCCTGATGACGCGTTGCTCATAGATGATGAGCCTATTTCCTATGGAGAGGTCATTAAAGGGCCGGACTCTCAAAAGTGGTTGAAGCCATGAGATCCGAAATGGAATCTATGTATACCAACAAAGTATGGACTTTGATGGAACCACCCCAAGGGGCTCGGCCCATAGGGTGCAAGTGGGTCTTCAAGAAGAAGACCGACATGGATGGCAATGTGATTTCCTATAAGGAGCGATTGGTGGTAAAAGGATTCAGACAGATTCATGGTATTGAATATGATGAAACCGTTTCCCAGTCGCAATGACCAAATCCATTCGAGTCTTACTTGCTATTACAACTTATCACGATTATGAGATTTCGCAAATGGATGTCAAAACAGTGTTTCCGTATGAAAACCTCCTTGAGGATGTGTACATGACACAGCCAGAGGGTTTTGACGATCTAGAGCATGCCAAAGTGTGAAAGTTGCAGCGATCTATTTATGGGTTGAAGCAAGCTTCTAGGAGTTGGAATTTATGTTTTGATGACGCGGTCAAAGAGTTTGGCTTCATCAAGAACGAAGATGAACCTTGTGTTTACAACAAGGTTAGTGGGAGCTCTATTGTGTTCCTGGTCTTGTATGTGGATGACATACTACTCATTGGAAATGGCATTCCTACGTTGCAATCTGTTAAAGACTGGCTAGGAAAGTGTTTCTCAATGAAGGACTTAGGGAATGCAGCTTATATACTTGGTATCAAGATCTATAAGGATAGATCTAGGAAGCTGCTAGACCTAAGTCAAAGTACATATATAGACAAGGTGTTAAAAATGTTTGACATGCAAGATTCCAAGAAGGTATTCTTGCCCATGTCGCATCGAATCACCCAATCGAAGGATGATTTTCCTTCCAATAAGATCTAGAAGGAACGCATGAGTAGGGTTCCTTATGCTTCGTCCATAGGATCAATCATGTACGCCATGTTGTGTACTAGATCAGATGTGTCATACGCGTTGAGTATGACAAGAAGATTTCAGTCCAATCCGGGTGAGATTCACTGGAAAACGGTCAAGAACATCCTCAAGTACTTCAGAAGAACTCAGGATGCGTTCTTGATCTATGAAGGGGAGGAAGAGTTGCGTGTAGGGTGTTACACGAATGCAAGCTTCCAAATCGAAAAAGATGATTTCAGATCGCAGTCGGGTTCATGTATTTCCTAAATGGAGGAGCTGTGAGCTGGAAAAGTTCTAAGCAAGAGGCGGTTGCTGATTCTACAACTGAGGCTGAGTTCATTGCTGCGAGTGGCGCAACAAAGGAGGTTGTTTGGATTAGGAAGTTAATTATTGAGCTTGGTGTGGTTCCTAGTATTGTGGATCCAGTAGACTTGTATTGTGACAACACTAGAGCGATCGCACAATCTAAGAAACCCTGGTCACACCAGAAATCCAAGCACATACTTAGAAAGTTCCATATTATTCAAGAGATCCCCGATCGAGGTGATGTGAAGAAATGCAAGATTCCTACAGATGAGAATATGTCATATCCACTTACAAAGCTGCTTGTTCAGCGCAAGCATGAAGGGCGCACTAGATCTATAGGCATACGAGATGCACCAGATTTGCTCTAGTGCAAGTGGGAGACTGTTGGAATAGATGCCCTAGAGGCAATCTTGTTTAGTATGAACAGTATTTTCGGCTAGAATCACCATTGTATTATTTATGGAGATATTTAATATAATGAAGTCCTTAGTTTACAAATTTGTTGTTTATCTTAAATATCTTTAGTCGATTATATTGATTAGCAGGACGATCAACTACAGACTAGTATATGGGTAGATTGATATGGAGATATCAAGTCTAGAACATGCGTATGCATTAGAGGTAATGACATACTGGATGAACCAACAACGAGAAAGCTACATACAAGTTATGTAAAGTCACAAGTGCTTCTCGTAGTGACAATGGTATTGTGGTCCTTAGACTTGAAGTCACTAGATGCACTAGTTGTGAAATATCATGCTTTGATATTATCAAACGGTAGGCCTCAACCGGGTAACTATAAAGGTAGTAATCGGGAATGATAGGAAGCAAGCTTAGAGGTGGTAGTATTGTAGAAAGGATTTTTTCTCCCACATAACGGGAGAAAATATCCGCGACCACTCGAGGGGTAGTGCTTATAGAATGTCTGGCCATACTCAGATAAATCAAATAGGATATTAATGTTATTTGCATGGATAAGACTATTCCCAGGATCGAGAAACTATGGATTGGATATACTAGTGTGACTTGTATGTCTCGTGTCCAATCCGGATATGGAAACAAAGGGATAATACAATACGGTAACATTGGTCACGAGGTTTGTTGGATTACTGAATATGTCTATTAGTTGGCTGGCATAGATGTCTTGCCAGATGCCGCTCTATGTTAGTAATTGTTACTACCAAGTAAGTAGAAACCTATGGGGTCACACACCCTATAGATTAAACTAGACTTGAGAATTAATTAATATGATTAATTAAATAGAATGATCAATACGCAACTACATGCAAACTTAGTAGGAATAATTTGCAAGGTAGACTAATCCATGTAAGGACATGATTAGTAGAGGGGCTAATATGTAGTTAACAAGGAGTTGTTAGACTATATAAAGAACACTCCTACCTTATTTTCTCGGGTAAAAGACAGTTTCCACCCTCCAACTATAGAGAAAATAAATTTTACCCCGTGATTTATGGAAAAAGACATTTTGCACCCTTGTCAGTGTTAAAAATTAACGATCGACTAACTGAGGGGTAAAACGACAAAAATACCCCTGGAATGTTGAGAAAGTACCCCACTATAAATTCAATTTTCTTCCATTCTCCTCCCCATTTCATAACCCTAACCATATCTCTTCCTCTCTCTCTCTTTTTTCTCATTTGCTTTTCTTCTCTTGTAACTTCTCCTAACCCACCACCGCATGCCTGCCTCCCTTCCTCACCCACCTCCATAACCTAATCGAAACCTAAATCACCAGATCGAGAGACGGCGTTGTGATGTTTCGTCGGAGGGCTCACCTGGGCCATCGACGACGAAGCTCTTGAGAGAATGGTAGATCCAGGGGATTCGGATTTGTGACCTTCAAGGATGAGAAGTCGATGAGGGATGCCATTGAGGCGGTGAACGGCCAGGACCTTGACGGCTGTAACATCACCGTCAACGAGGCTCAGTCCCGTGGTAGCGGTGGAGGATACCGTGGAGGCGGTGGCGGCGGTAGTTACGGTTGTTGGAATAGATGCCCTAGAGGCAATCTAGTTTAGTATGAATTTGTAATTGGCTAGAAATTCATTTATTATTTATTGGATATTTAATATAATGAAGTCCTTAGATTTACAATTGTGTTGTTTATCTTAAATATCCCTAGTCAAGTATAATGATTAAATGGGACAATCATCTATAGACTAGTATGGGGTTGGATTGGTATGGAGATATCACGATCCAACACATAGGTGTGCATTACGGAATGTTGCACTGGATTGACCCATTACCGAGAAGGCTACATACACGTTATGTTGAGTCACAAGTGCTTCTCGGGTACAATGGTATTGTCATCCTTAGACTTGAAGTCACTAGATATTCTAGTTGTGGATCATTGTGATCTTGGTAGCGTTAAACGCTACACCGTAACTGGGTAGTTATAAAGGCGTGTACTGGATACAATGAGAAGCAAGCTTAGAGATCGTAGTGGACGTAGAGAGGATTTGCCCCTCCCACATAACGGGAGCAAATATCCAAGGCCACTCGAGGATAGTGCTTATAGAATGTCTGGCCAGACTCAAATAAATCAATATATGAGATATTGATGTTATTTGCACGAATAAGGCTATTCCATGGATCGAGAAACTAGGGATTGGATATACGAGTGTGACTTGTATGTCTCGTGTCCAATCCGGATATGGAGGCAAAGGGATGAGACAAATTACTTGTACAAGGTTGTCTAGATGACTATTCTATTAGTTGGCTAGAATGGATGTTTTGCTAGAAACCGCTCCATATTAGCAAAGAGTTGCTACCAACTAGATAGAACCTATGGGGTCACACGCTATATAGAGTTGTACTAGATTGTGGAATTAATTAATTGAATTAATTAATTAGAAGGATCACTTTGCAAACCCTTGCAAACTTAGTAGGGACTAATTTGCAAGGAAGGGACTAAATTGAATTCTAGTAGGACTAGAATAAGTCCTTTAGGTAGTTAACAAGGAGTTGTTGGACTATATAAAGGACCCTCCTCCTTCCTTCCCTACACACTTTTATGCTCTAGAGAGAACATAACAAGAGTGGGAGAGAACAAAGGAGAGAGAGAGCAAGCCACAAGAGGGCCGCCGCCCCCTTGCCGCCGCCCCCTTGTCCCCGACGCCACAAAGTGCCGAACCCCTTTTGGTGTCTCGTTTTGCGTGATTTCTTCACCCTCCTTTCAATCCGGGCTAGCACCAAGGTGATTGGAGATCTAGGAACAACTCTAGGCGTGGATCAACTATAGAGAACGTGACACTATTCGCGTTTGAAGTCATCAAGGAGAACCCAAAGGTGTGTTTATGATTTCTTACCTTCACTATCGTTATGCATCTAGACTTGTGATCCTTGGAGG
This sequence comes from Linanthus parryae, assembly GCA_023055425.1. Classification (NCBI taxonomy): domain Eukaryota; kingdom Viridiplantae; phylum Streptophyta; class Magnoliopsida; order Ericales; family Polemoniaceae; genus Linanthus; species Linanthus parryae. Next base: position 123,742,041 of record JALGPY010000003.1, on the reverse strand, counting down.
GTTTTGCATGGTTGTTTGTTTGATTATGCTTCCGTTTGCGCGATCCATGAATCAAAACCCTACAGTGGTATCAGAGCCACAGGTCATAGAGCATAAACGTAGTTTATGTGTTACATTCTTGTTGTTTTACACCTTAATTTGTTGTTTATCGCGTAAAACAAGACAAATCAAGCATGGGATGCAATTTGTCAAAGAATTAATCATAACAAGACCCAATTATTGCATTGGATGCATGAATTGGTGAGTTTGAGAAATTTTAGGATCATAGATCTAGGGTTTGGGCATCCTTGGGGAAGAAGGAGTTCTCCCACAACAAGGAAACAACCAAACTTGGGCTCCAAGCAAGGAGGTTGTTTTGGAAACAACCTCCACAAGGAAGGTTCGGCCCCTAGGGAGCCGCCCCCCTTGCTTGCCGCCCAAGTTTGGCGCCCTAAGGGGGCGGGCGGCCCTAACCCGCGGGCCTAGCTTGCGGGTTTTGGGCCGGGCCGACCCTAGGGCTTTATGGTTCACTTATTTGGGCCCGGGCAATTTGATTGTTGGGCCCATGGACCGTTTTAACCCTAGAAATCCTAAAATCAATTAAAATTGACCAAGCGCGTTAAAATTGGATTTTAACTGTTTATGTGCAAATCGCATGGTGATTGGATATGGCCTTAGGATGTGGTTTGATGTGGATGTTTAATTTTGTGTTTTGGTTTTACGGCCTGCGAGCTGATCAATTAATTGTAATAATTAATTAGGGTTTTATGGCCTGCGTGCCATTTTTTTCCTCAACTTGTGAGATTTATTTTATTTAGTATAGATATTAGCTAGTGCTAGATAAAGTAGATTGTTAGCCAAGATTGGAGAAAAGAAGCCCAAAGCCAAAAGGAGCCACAAAAGATGGAGCAAGGAGCATGGAGCACACCACATGACTATGAAGGATGGACCAAAAGATCAAGACGCATGGAGATGTGTTTGTTTAGGGTTCATAGATAATTCCATTGGCTTGGAATTATCTTAGTCTAGAAAAGGCCATATCCACATCACGTTTAATTTCTGTTTTGTGGTTGTTTATTTATTGTCTTATTATTTGTGTGGTTGGTGTATGGATGATGCATGCAATTAGGATAATAAGATAATTAGACAACCCGGATCTATTATTTGGAGTTGTGCCCAAACTCAAATAGATAGATTAGTTGATATTGATCAACAAAATAATTAAAATTGAAGAAAAATCCCTCAAATTTTAAATATTGTGTTCTTGCCTTCTCGTTATTTAAACACTCATTATCATCATTATTTATCGAGTTCGTGCGTGCCAAAGCATGGCGACTTGGTTCATAATGATGGAATGCGATGGCACGTAACAATGTGCAATTGTTTAGATAAGAGGTTGAGCACAACTAGGCTATTAATTTGATTAAGAAACCTAGAGGCAATCAATTGGGATTATCCATAAGGATGGATAAATAAGGAGTTATTTGCCCGATTGAACCAAGAGTTGCATATGGGATGCAATTGGAATTGTTCCTACCTAAGAAGTAATTGAATTATGGGTGACTTGCCAAAGCAAGCTCATAAGGAGATGAAAAAGATGGATCTTGGCCCACTAGAAAATATAAGGATATTTTCCGCATTAATATCTTGAGGGTTATTAATCCGTAGTAAAATAGTGGGAGCTATATTTAATAAACTAGCCATTATTAAATATAGTCAAAAAATTCACAAATACTAAAACTTGCGTATTTTCCTTTTTGTAGAATTCCAAATGGCAAACAACTCATCGAGTTCACAACATTCCCTACGATCTGTCCTTGAGAAGGACAAGCTCTCAGGAACCAACTTTCTCGATTGGTACAGAAACTTGAGAATTGTTCTCAAGCAAGAGAAAAAGCTGTACGCAATAGAGGAGCAAGTTCCAGAAGGTCCAGAGAATCAGACACCTGCTGCCTTAAAGGCGTATCAAAAGCGTGTTGATGACGCTAATGATGCGGCCTGCCTAATGCTTTGCACCATGACCTCTGAGCTTCAGAAGCAACATGAGAACATGAATGCTGTCGATATGATCGAACATCTAAAGCAGCTCTTCCAAGAGCAGGCGAGGGTAGAGAGGTATGAGGTCTCAAAGGCACTGTTCAAATGTCATCTGGCAGAAGGGAACCCGGTGGGACCCCATGTACTCCGAATGATCGGGTACTTGGAGAATCTCGCCCGGCTTGGGTTCCCGGTCGGCCAAGAGTTGGCAACCGATCTCGTGTTGCAATCGTTGCCCGAAAGTTATGGACAGTTCATTATGAACTATAACATGAACGAGATCGTTAAACCACTGCCAGATTTGCTCAACATGTTGAGGACGGCTGAACAGAGCATCAACAAGGGTAAGGGCAAGGCCATTATGATGGTGCATAAAGGAAAGGGTAAAAAGTTTGCCTCTTCCTCCAAGGGCAAAGGCAAGTCAGTTGCTAAGTCCAAGGAACAAGCCCTTAAGCCTGTTGGTGGGATTGCCAAGGTCGTGACTAAGGGTGAATGTCACTACTGTAGTCAACCGGGACACTGGAGGAGGAACTGCCCAAAATATCTGGAGGACAAGCGGCTTGGAATAGTGATTCCACCACCACCAGGTATTTTTGTTGTAGATGTCAATTTAACTGTCTCTACATCATGGGTATTAGATACTGGATGTGGATCTCATATTTGTCGAAATATGCAGGATCTAAAGAGAAGTAAAAGATTGGCTAAAGGGGAGGTAGATCTGCGCGTTGGGAATGGAGCAAAGGTTGCTGCGTTGGCCATAGGCGTGTGCGAGCTATCTCTGCCTTCAGGATTAGTTTTAGAATTAAATAATTGCTATTTTGTGCCTGCTATGAGCAGAAACATTATTTCTATTTCTTGTTTGGACAAGGAAGGTTTTATTATTTCAATAAAGAACAATTGTTGTTCCTTTTATTTGAATAATATTCACTATTTTAGTGCGCAATTATTTAATGGACTTTATGTCCTTGATCTAAGTAATCCTGTCTACAACATTAATACCAAGCGGATTAAAATAAATGATTTAAATCCTGCTTATTTATGGCATTGTCGTTTAGGCCACATAAATGAGAAACGTGTATCTAGACTCCATAAGGATGGATTGCTAGACTCATTTGATTTTGAATCATATGAGACATGTGAGGCTTGTTTATTGGGAAAAATGACAAAATCCCCTTTCAATAAGAAAGGTGAGAGGACTAGTGAGCAATTGGCACTCATACATACCGATGTGTGTGGGCCATTTGCCACGCCTGCCAGGGGTGGTTATGTCTACTTCATTACGTTTACTGATGATTACAGTAGATATGGATTTGTGTACATTATGAGGGCAAAATCCGAATCCTTTGAAGTGTTCAAAGAATTCAAGAATGAAGTAGAGAAGCAACTTGGCAAAAGTATCAAGGCTCTACGATCGGATCGTGGGGGAGAATACTTGAGCCAAGAGTTTGACAACTATCTTAGAGAGTGTGGGATCGTGTCCCAACTCACTCCACCCGGAACGCCACAATGGAATGGCGTGTCCGAGAGGAGGAATCGAACCCTATTGGATATGGTTCGGTCTATGATGTGTCAAACCGATCTTCCATTATCATTTTGGGGCTACGCTCTATTAAGTGCAGCTTTTACCATTAACCGTGTTCCATCTAAATCAGTCATGAAGACACCATATGAGATGTGGAGTGGGAGGCGTCCCACACTGTCGTTCATGAAGATTTGGGGCTGCGATGTCTATGTAAAAACGTTTACAATCAGACAAGCTAGGGCCTAAATCGGATAAGTGTAAATTTGTGGGGTACCCTAAGGAAACTAAGGGATACTATTTCTACAATCCAACCGAGAACAAAGTGTTTGTTGCTCGGACCGGCGTGTTTCTAGAAAGAGAGTTTGTCTCTAAAGAAGCAAGTGGGAGGAATGTAGAACTTGAAGAAGTTCAAGAACCACAAATCACAGAACCGATTATGGAACATGAACAGGAATCACAAGCAGTTGTGGATCCACCTGTTCAGGTAACACAAGAGCTTCGTAGATCTAGTAGAGTGCGCCAGGAACCCGAGAGGTATGGACTTCTCGTAACTGATTCCGGTGACACGATGCTCATAGATGATGAGCCTACTACCTATGAAGAGGCCATGAATGGCCCAGACTCGCAGAAGTGGCTTGAGGCCATGAGATCCGAGATGGAATCCATGTATACCAACAAAGTATGGACTTTGGTGGAACCACCAGATGGGGCGCGGCCCATAGGGTGCAAGTGGGTCTTCAAGAAGAAGATCGACATGGATGGTAATGTGATTACCTATAAGGGCCGATTGGTGGATAAAGGATTCAGACAGATTCATGGTATTGACTATGATGAAACCTTTTCACCAGTCGCTATGACCAAATCCATCCGAATCCTACTTGCTATTGCAGCATACTACGACTATGAGATTTGGCAGATGGATGTCAAAACAGCATTCCTTTATGGGAATCTCCTCGAGGACGTGTATATGATACAGCCGGAGGGTTTTGAAGATCCAAAGCAAGCCAACAAAGTCTGTAAGCTGCAACGATCCATTTATGGATTGAAGCAAGCTTCTAGGAGTTGGAATCGACGTTTTGATGAAGTGGTCAAAGAGTTTGGCTTCATCAGAAACGAAGATGAGTCTTGTGTCTACAAGAAGGTTAGTGGGAGCTCTGTAGCTTTTCTGGTCTTGTATGTGGATGACATACTACTCATTGGAAACGACATTCCCATGCTGCAATCTGTGAAAGATTGGCTAGGAAAGTGTTTCTCAATGAAGGACTTAGGGGAAGCAGCCTATATACTCGGTATAAAGATCTATAGAGATAGATCTAAGAGGTTGCTAGGCCTAAGTCAAAGTACATATATTGACAAGGTGTTGAAACGGTTCAACATGCAAGATTCCAAGAAGGGATTCTTGCCCATGTCACATGGAATCACTCTTTCGAAGAGTGGTTGTCCTTCCAATGAGATTGAGAAGGAACGCATGAGTAGGATTCCCTATGCCTCGGCCATAGGATCCATCATGTACGCCATGTTATGTACTAGACCAGATGTGTCATATGCCTTGAGTATGACAAGCAGATACCAATCCAATCCGGGTGAGAGTCACTGGATTGCTGTCAAGAACATCCTAAAGTACTTGAGAAGAACTAAGGATGCTTTCTTGATGTTTGGCGGTGAGGAAGAGTTGCGTGTAAGGGGTTACACTGATGCAAGCTTCCAAACCGATAGAGATGACTTTAGATCACAGTCGGGATATGTGTTTTGCCTGAATGGAGCAGCGGTGAGCTGGAAGAGTTCCAAGCAAGAGACGGTAGCTGATTCTACAACAGAGGCTGAGTACATTGCTGCAAATGGCGCAGCAAAGGAGGCTGTTTGGATCAGAAAGTTTGTTTCTGAACTTGGTGTGGTCCCTAGCATTGCGGATCCAGTGGAGTTGTTCTGTGACAACACTGGGGCGATCGCGCAATCAAAGGAACCAAGGTCACACCAGAAGTCCAAGCACGTGCTCAGGAAAGTCCATCTGATTCGAGATATTATCGATAGAGGAGACGTTCGGATATGCAAGATTCCTACAGATGATAATCTGTCAGACCCGCTTACGAAGCCTCTCACGCAGTGGAAGCATGAAGGGCACACTAGGAGTATGGGCATACGAGATGCGCCAGATTGGCTCTAGTGCAAGTGGGAGACTGTTGGAATAGATGCCCTAGAGGCAATCTAGTTTAGTATGAATTTGTAATTGGCTAGAAATTCATTTATTATTTATTGGATATTTAATATAATGAAGTCCTTAGATTTACAATTGTGTTGTTTATCTTAAATATCCCTAGTCAAGTATAATGATTAAATGGGACAATCATCTATAGACTAGTATGGGGTTGGATTGGTATGGAGATATCACGATCCAACACATAGGTGTGCATTACGGAATGTTGCACTGGATTGACCCATTACCGAGAAGGCTACATACACGTTATGTTGAGTCACAAGTGCTTCTCGGGTACAATGGTATTGTCATCCTTAGACTTGAAGTCACTAGATATTCTAGTTGTGGATCATTGTGATCTTGGTAGCGTTAAACGCTACACCGTAACTGGGTAGTTATAAAGGCGTGTACTGGATACAATGAGAAGCAAGCTTAGAGATCGTAGTGGACGTAGAGAGGATTTGCCCCTCCCACATAACGGGAGCAAATATCCAAGGCCACTCGAGGATAGTGCTTATAGAATGTCTGGCCAGACTCAAATAAATCAATATATGAGATATTGATGTTATTTGCACGAATAAGGCTATTCCATGGATCAAGAAACTAGGGATTGGATATACGAGTGTGACTTGTATGTCTCGTGTCCAATCCGGATATGGAGGCAAAGGGATGAGACAAATTACTTGTACAAGGTTGTCTAGATGACTATTCTATTAGTTGGCTAGAATGGATGTTTTGCTAGAAACCGCTCCATATTAGCAAAGAGTTGCTACCAACTAGATAGAACCTATGGGGTCACACGCTATATAGAGTTGTACTAGATTGTGGAATTAATTAATTGAATTAATTAATTAGAAGGATCACTTTGCAAACCCTTGCAAACTTAGTAGGGACTAATTTGCAAGGAAGGGACTAAATTGAATTCTAGTAGGACTAGAATAAGTCCTTTAGGTAGTTAACAAGGAGTTGTTGGACTATATAAAGGACCCTCCTCCTTCCTTCCCTACACACTTTTATGCTCTAGAGAGAACATAACAAGAGTGGGAGAGAACAAAGGAGAGAGAGAGCAAGCCACAAGAGGGACGCCGCCCCCTTGCCGCCGCCCCCTTGTCCCCGACGCCACAAAGTGCCGAACCCCTTTTGGTGTCTCGTTTTGCGTGATTTCTTCACCCTCCTTTCAATCCGGGCTAGCACCAAGGTGATTGGAGATCTAGGAACAACTCTAGGCGTGGATCAACTATAGAGAACGTGACACTATTCGCGTTTGAAGTCATCAAGGAGAACCCAAAGGTGTGTTTATGATTTCTTACCTTCACTATCGTTATGCATCTAGACTTGTGATCCTTGGAGGGTTTTGCATGGTTGTTTGTTTGATTATGCTTCCGTTTGCGCGATCCATGAATCAAAACCCTACAACGGTCGCCGTGAAGGAGGCTGCGGCTACAGCGGTGGTTACGCAGGTGGAGGCCATGAAGGTGGAGGCTATGGAGGCGGCGGTGTATACTCGAGGGCCGGTGGCGATTCAGACGAAAAGTGGAGGAACTATTCTCGGCGATTTATGGGTCAGTGGAGTTTGGATCTGGTGTTTGGTGTTGTTGTGGTCAGTGGTGGTAGTTGCAGCAATGAGGGTTTTTCAAGATAGGATAACTGAGGAGGACATTGTTGTTTTGGGGGCCTGGTTCACGTAAAACATGTGGGTTTTCTCCTATTGATTTGGGCGAAAACATGTGGGTTTCTCCTACTGAATCAAGCTTGTTATGAAAAAATCAAACTTAGACTCAAATATTCATACACAAGTATAATTGGTGAAAGAAATTGAAAGTAAAATGGAACGTTTGCAATACAGCAAATCATGTATAAGAGTTTCTTCTTACGGGACTGTGAACATATGTTACACAAGCTAACATACATCTTCTTTTCCTACCTCTTTTGTGGGTAGGGTTTTTTATTTTTCTGGGTTGGGTTTGATTAGGTTGAAGCAGGTTCTTTTTATTTTTAAGTGGTGATCAATGTTCAATTTGATTCATTTCACATGGTCAGAACCCCAAATCCACCCGTAGGTGCTTGATTTGCTGTTAATTGTTGATGTAATTGGAGTATTGTGGAGGTGGTGCCACATTCCATCAGTGGTTGTGGATTTGGAGAATTTTTAAGTGGTGTTGGTGGTGATTTTGCGGTGTTGGTGGCGATTTGGTGGTAGTGGGGGTGGGTTCAAGAACACCAAGAACATGATGAACACTATATTAAACAAAAAAAATGTGTTATTTGTCCACAATCTATAATGGTAAAAGGGTCACAAAAGGTCAGTTTTCATCCCTCCACTAACGGATTGTAACAGAAGGGTGGTATTTGTCCACCCTCCATCCGTTAACAAGGGTGCAAAATGTCTTTTTCCATAAATCAGGGGGCAAAATGTCTTTTCTCCATAATTGGAGGGTGGAAAATGTCTTTTACCCTATTTTCTCAAGAGATCAGTGTCATAATTGTTATCACACTTGGAGAGAACAAAGCACGGAGAGAGCCAACATAGTGATCGAACCCGACCCCCCCCCCCCTCTTGTCGTCGGACTAGTGTAGGCGCGATCCTCGGGTGTCCGTTTTGCGTGATTCTTCTTCTTCCTCCTTCCATAAATTGCTAGCACAAAAGGTTGAAAGGACTCTATACTTGATCCTAGGCGTGGACTACCATAGAGACGTAGATATTATTTCACGTGAAGTCATCAAAGGAGACAAACAAGGTACTTGATGTTCTCATCCTTTACCATCGTTATGAATTCTAGTCCTGTGATCCTTGGAGAGTATTGAACGAAATTGATTATTGTTTATTCCGCTGCGTAATCTGTATAAAAACCCTTCACGAATACTACAAGAAGAATATTACTCTTTAGCTAAGATAAATGAAAATTTGACTGAGAACCCCAAATGAAACTGTCGGGACATAGCACTAGAGGGACATGGATTTTGATGAGCTTTAGATCTTCATCTGAAAAGAAACCTGCAAGAAGAGTCCAGTTCCAAGTATGAGAATTGATATCCATAAAACGTGACAGTCTCGGATCTTGGAATGTGCTCAGGATGACTGTCAGGGGATCCGCGGTGGTATTTGAATCTGGGATCCATTTCTCCTTGAGAGGATGAATTTGACTCCCGTCTCCTACTGACAACCTTATTCCACTCCTAATGAGATTTTTTACCCAAAATATGATTTTCAATCCCCAAGAACTATTTGACGTAGCTTTAACATCGAGGAAGTTTTTGCGTTGCGACGTATTTACCTTGTAAGACTTTGTAAAGCAGAGAAGAAGTGTCTGTAGAGAGACGAAATGCTGGTTTAGCAAGCAAAGCTTAATTGTGAGCCTGAGGGTCGCGAAGCCCCAATCCTCCCAAATTTGTATCTTGGCAAATGAAGTCCCAGTTTTTCCAATGCATACCTTTTTACTACCATTAGACCAAAGAAATCTTGAAATTGTAGCTCTTAGTTTCGAGAGAAAAGTGGTCGGAGCTTTGGAAATTGATAAAAGATAAGTTGGAATAGAGAGCAATGTTGCTTTAATCAGAGTCACCCCTCCTGCAAAAGAGAGAGAGAGATAGAGGACTGCTTTCAGGATGATAATTTAAGCTGGATTCTTTGAAGAATCCCTTTGAAAAATTTCCATTTAGGCCTGGTGAAGTCCACAGGCAAGCCCAAGTAAATACCTAGCACATTAATAATTGAAAGATAATCGGAGAAGCTTTGATTCATGTCATTAGGCATATTTGGGCTGGCAAAGAGTTCAGATTTCTCCCAGTTAATAATTTGCCCGGACATGTCACAATAAAGTTTAAGAGCATCATTGAGACTGAGGTGATACACATCATAATGTCCCTTATGAAGATATATCCGAAGCAAGTAGAGGAGAGACAATCTTTTAAGAAAGTCCTGAACACTCTATCAAAAGCTTTATTCATATCTAGCTTGAGGGCAAACAAATCCGATTTTACATGTTTCTTCTTTCTGATATGATTCAATAACTCATGTGCGAGAAGAATATTATCCCAAATAAGCTTACGTTTCTGAAAAGCTACTTGATGCTCCGAAATAATTGAATGAATGACGGTTTGCAATTACCTTGGCCAAACTCTTGTAGAAAGTTTTACAATGACTGATGGGGCGAAAATCTCCCGCTTTCAGAGGGTCTTTAATTTTTGGGATCAGAGCAATCAGCGTTTTGTTCATCTCTTACAAAGGTTATGGTTTTGGAAAAAGGAAAAACAGTTTTCCGAAAACTATATTATTCTTGTGGAAAACTACATTTTTTTTTTCATATTAAGATTTTGTATTTTCTTCTTTAAAATAATTTTATTTGAACATTAAATTACATTTTAGGGTGGACTATCACATTGGTTCATCTTCACTGAATCAAAATTACCCATAGAAAAATAAAAAGTGTTATCAATATTACAAATTCAATGTATAGAAAAATCAAATTATATTTTCAAAGTTTTACATGTCATTTAATAAATTCTTTGCAGGGAACATTAAATACAATATTTAATTGACACATATACTCAAAAATATATATTTTTTGAAAAACTAAAATTTAATCTTATTAGTTTTTTGTATTTTTCTTAATATTTCATAAGAACACTAAATTACTACATTTGTAGGATGGAGGACCAGATTGGTTCATTGAATTAAAAGGATCCATAAAAAATGAAATTATTTGTCAAAATTTTAAATTTTAATGTATGAAAAGTAAAATAATTAATTTCAATCTACAAGTTTTTGTATTTTCTTCTTTAATTTTTTTTATAACAACATTAAATTACCAAAATTTAAGATGGACAACTACTAGGGTAGAGCACGGACCGGGTCGGGGGGACGGGGGTGAGGGCTTTGTTTCCTACCGAACCCAATGATTCCGGGTTGGTTATATCGATACCCTAACCCAATTAAGTAGTCGACAAACCCAAACCCGATCAAGTCTTTCGACTCGGATCGGTTCGGCCGGGTTTAGATTGATTTAAAATGTTGCAATCTGTTATCAAACTTATGTCTATTAACAAGACATATTTAGTGCAAATCGAAAAAAATAAATAAATTTAAATCTTACTAATACATAACAAAGCCGAATCAGACATTCTAGTCGATGGATAAAATCATATTAATGCATAAGTTGAGGAAAATCAACTAAAACTATTGTTCGGTCTTATAAAATTTAACTTGGACGGTATTATCTAACTAAAAAATATGTAAATTTTTTCTTATAAAATTTTAATCGGACCGGACCGGCCTAATCGGCTTTTCCAACTTCAAACCCATGATCAATCAAAGTTAGTTCGGGTTCGCAATTTTATACCCATACCCAATCAAGTAGTAGGAACGAGTCTTGAATTCGGACCGGTTTGGGACGGCCGGTTTGGGCAAGTTTTGCTCACCTCTAACAACTACATTGATTCCTATTCAATGAATCATAATGACCTATAAAAAAATGAAAAGTTTATCAAAATTTTAAATTCCAATGTATGGAAAAATCAAATAATATTCTCAAAGCATTAAATGTCATTAAATCTTAAACATTTAATCAAATAGTCAAACTTGTATGTCATGTGAAAAAAAACTTGACAAAGGATGAAGAAAGAGCTCTTTATCAAATCTGGTGTGGCAAAAGAAGAAATAGTCCACTTCCTTTTAGTAAATATATATAGAGAGAAGTTGAAATCAGCCCCTTGTTCTGTCTTCATACTACTTGTAGGGTTTATCGCTGATTTTGATCATCATACTGCACTGGCAACCGATTTCTGGAGTTCCAACCAATTTATATACTCTGCTTCGTATCGTTCTAAGTTATCTAACTCATCAATTTTGGTCCTCAAAAGGCAGGTTTTAGCGGTGATCAACCATGGCCGGTTTAATCAATTCCAGAGGTACTACTCGATTCCGTACCGGATTTATAAATTTTTACTAGTTTTGGTATCTGGGTCTCAATTAGCTCAACATCACTCTTCCTATTATGTTTGAAATTGTGGTGTTGAACAATCATTTCTGGGGTTGTCAACACGTTGGTTTTCTATTTCCTTAGGTGAGATTAAGAATGTTGATTTTTGCTTTGAGATCACAAATATAGCTGTATGGTGTGAGAGATTAAGATTCATTTGTTGTTTCTGGTTTAACTTTGAATTATCCTTGTTTGCTAGGCTAAATGTTGTGGGATATCATCAACCATAGTTCTCTCCCTTTGGAATTGTGATGTGTAAAATCGTTTGTAGAATCAATAACACAGGTATTCTTCAATTCTTATTTTTTAAAATTTATTTTGTCTAGTTTTGGTATCTGGGTTTTGATTGAATTGTAATTCTTTGTTGATATAGCTTATGATTGGGCTTTGAATGGACACAACTCGTTAGTCCGTCTTTCTGTGGAGTATTTTTCTTCTCAGTCTGATACTGTCCCATGAATAAGCAAGCTAGATTATCTATTGAAGCTCTTCCCAATGAGTGCCTGTTTGAGATTTTCCGCCGCCTTCCCAGTGGCCAGGCGAGGAGTGTCTCCGCTTGTGTATGTAAACGTTGGCTTATGCTTATAAGTAATGTACACAACTCTGACATGTTTGTTCCCAACCCCTATGTGGGTGATCCTATCTCGACGAGGCATCTGGAAAATCCACCAGCCACCGACATTAGTCTTGCCTCCCTTTCTGTTGGAACCTCCTCACAGGGGGGACTTCGAGAGCTTAAAATATGCTTCACCCATGGAGTCACTGATGCTGGTATGAAAGCCAATGCTTATAGTTCCCCATATTTGCAGGTTCTTTCCTTACAGAATGTCCCATTTGTTGGCGACAAAGGTTTGTTGGAGATAGCCAAGGAGTGCCACAAGTTGGAGAAGCTTGACTTGTGCCTATGTCCTTTGCTTACCAACAACGGTTTAACAGCAATGGCAAAGAGCATGTTTTGTTTGACCTCTTTAGTGATCGAGTATTGTAATAATATTGGCAACGAAAGCTTGCAAGAAATCGGTTTGCGCTGTCAAAAGTTGAAATCAGTCTATATCAGAGACTGTCCTCTTATTGGGGATCAAGGAGTTGCGAGCCTTGTGTCTTTGGGCTCCTCTGTCTTGTCTGAGCTAAAGTTACAGGGCTTGCGCATCGGAGACAAAGCACTCGCTGAAATAGGTCTTCGCGGGGAAACTCTGACTTCTCTTGTTCTTCTTGAGTTGCGAGAGGCTTCTGCAAATGGGTTTTCACTAATGGGTAAGCTTGGTGGTTTGAAGCAATTGGTATATCTAAGCATTACATCGTGCCCTGGAATAAATGACGAGGTTCTTCATGCTATCGGGGATGGTTGCTGTAGTTTGAAGCAGATCCGCCTTTGCGAATGCTCCTTTATATCTGATAATGGAATTAGAGTTTTCTTTCAAGTTTCAAATTCTCTTGAGAGCTTAACTTTGGAAAAATGTCATGGAATTACCCTTTTAGGAGTTCTTGGAGCAATTTCGAGTTGTGGGTCAAAGTTGCAGTGGCTTGGACTAAGTAACTGCATGCGAATAGATTATTATGGGCCGAAAACACCCATATCCTTTCCTTGTGAGTCTCTTCGTTCCTTGTCCATTGAAACTTACTCAGAGTTTGGAAACCGTAGCTTAGGAATGGTGGCTAAATTGTGCCCTTACCTACAGCACATATATCTGGTTGGATGTTGCGGAATAACAGACAGTGGACTTCGTCCTCTTTTGGAAAGCTGTTGTCTGGCCGGATTTATTGAGGTGAATCTAGATGGTTGTGCAAATCTTACCGATGAAGCGGTTTCTGACATTGCTAAGCTGCATGGCAAAACCCTTGAAATGCTTAGTCTTGAAGGGTGCGTTAAGGTCACCGATGCAAGCCTGGTTTCACTTGCATCTAACTGCTCAGTACTGGAACATCTTGACGTGTCAAGGTGTTCAATTACCGATTTTGGTATCGCCACATTAACATTGGAAGGGCTAAGGGAGTTGAGTCATCTTTCTATTTCTGGATGCTCCATGGTAACTGATATGAGTCTGCCTTTTCTTTTAAAGTTGAATAAGAAGTTGTCCTCGTTCGATTTTTCGGAATGCAATTCCATCAGCGACAGCACTGTCAGAGCTCTTGGTTGGGACACCTAGTTTGGACTAACTCAACATTATCTTTAAGTTGTTTTCTCACCTCCTATTTTCTTGTAGGTGTTTCTGCTTTTGGATTATACAATTGCAGACTCTTCATATAAAACTATTGTGACTGGTTGTTTTCTTCAGTTCTTTGGACGAATGGTTAACTTTTCTTTTTCTTGTTTAGTGTTTGAGATGGATACAGATGAATACTAATTATTTAGGATGTACAGTTAAATTGAATAGCTGATCTGATTGCGAATACCCTAGTTCAGTTATGCGATGACAGTCTCTAATTTATTACTTGTGCTGAGTCTTTAACAAACTCCGATAATGTAAGGAAATAAAAGAATTACTACTGTTGCTGCTACTAACATGATAAGGACGGAGTGACTGCCTGATTTAGAAGAGTCTACCTGATGGTCGTGCCATCTAGCATTATAGAAATAACATATTTCCGTCAATTGTAACTATTTTCTGGACCCATTACATGATTTTTGGTTTACTCATATTCTTAGGCTTCAATTCAGTTATCAACATATTCGTATAGATTCAGAAATCGGCGGAATCGCAGTTACTGTTACTATGGCATGTCAAAATACTGTAAATTGAGAGTCCCGTGCCCTATACAGAGGATGTTTCAGTCTTCACGAGGATGTAGGCTGTATATGTATTAGTGGGACAATTTTGTTTAGAGTCTTCCGTTTTACATGTTTGATAAATCTGAACTGTAACTGAGCAGAGGTTGTCTTGAATGCTGTATCAATGCTACACCAAGCCTTCTGGTGGATGAGTCTTCAAAGAGCATAATAATTTGGGACTTCTCAGGCACTAGCACTGTCTGATTTGGAAAAAAAATCAATTTCTTATCAGAAGTAGTCCGTCTATTAGCATAACAAGAGCACGTGTGGTGCCTCAAGCTGTCAAGCATCTTTGCATCATTCTGGATTTAATACTATGGCAAGTTTTGTCGAGTTCCCTGTATTTGTGTGTGATGTATAGGCTTTAGGAACTTCATTTCACCCTTCCCCTCACTGTCTATGACCAAATTTTATTCAATCGGCTGGTGCTTGTGTGTGTTGTATCTTGATTTTTTTTACTCCACTATCAGTTTTCTTTCAGAAGGATGGAATATTTCTCCTGTACAGATAGCACAGACTCTAGGGACTAGGGAGTCCCCTCTCCCTCTCCGAATGCATCATACTCAAATGAGATGGCTTAAATGTATGAGATGGCTTAAATGTGCCCAGCATGCCATATGGTAATTATCTGTTTTCTTTGATTTGGTCATTTGAAGATGAAGTAGAGGCATCGTGGACGGTTAATTTAATGTTTAGAAGCTTCTAAAGCAAGGTCGATGTCCTTAATTTGTTTGTGAGACTCTTGAACGGGGCCCTTGGCAGGTTTCAGGACTTAATGGAAAATGTTATCATTGCAAAATTGTGTCCGTCGCTTCATATGTATAGAACCTCACATGAGACTCCAACTCATGCATCTTTTTTGGTTGTGCTATGCTCTCAGTTATATCCATTTCATTGCTTACTGCTGTTTGTATAATTTAAACCTATTCCTGTTTACATTCTTCTGCTTCCTGCTTTCAGGTTTTCGTTGGGGTAAAAATTTGCTCTGATGGATTGGACACTAAATGGCAGATAGCCATTCGAGATTCAACAAATCCAAGTTGAGGTTGGTGTCTTTCATACATCGGCAGTACTGCAGTAGCACTCATAGTTACTACGCATATATATAAGTTTTTTTGATGATTATATTGGTTATAGTTCCAGCTCCATCTTTTTTTCCACTATTGAGCAGAAAACGCTCTCTCCTCGCCCTTCTGACCACATCCTTGCAGTTAGACACCCATTACGGCAGTTACTGGCAGTTACACTCCAGAAAACTGCTGCTCCATGCTCTTGTTGGAAGAGGCTTCCGTACTCTCTTGAAGCAATTTTTGGCTTTTTTATACTGATCTTTACTTCTGATATCTGGTTTCTTCCCCACCATGGAAGCAGGCACTTCTCTGGAACCTGAAGAAATGAATTCAGAAGCAGATTTAGCCCAATCAATTTCAAACATGCAACTCACAGAAGATGAAGACCAAGTTGTTGAATTACCTGAAGATTCCTTTGATGCTGGCACAAAGGATTGCAAAAACTCTATCTTTGGTAAGATCTTCCATAACAGATCTATCAACATACATGGTGATGAAGAATCAATTAAGGAGAAATTAACTGAAAGTTAGGGCAATGATTATCTCAATAAGGAATTGAATAAGAAGTCAAAGTCTTGATTGATTTTTGATTTATCATCATTAATCTGAATTCCAGAGATTAGGCAGGATTAGTTGTTTCCTTATAGAAGAGGTTTAGTTTTCCTATAAATAAGTCCCCCTTCTCCCATTGTAAGGCAACCTTGATTTTATGAATAAAAGTTTTTGAATTATCGAGATATTGAGCTGTGACTGCTCATAGTTACGAATCATTGGTGATTCGATTTCTAGTCATTTGTGTTCCCGGTGTGTTCTGCATCATTTGGTATCGGAGCCCAACTCCGATCCACCACCGTCCGTCTCCGCCTTTAGTCACAGCGGCCTCTGCCTCATCGACGCTGTCGCTGTCTCACTGTTCCTTCCGCCTCCCTTACAGCCCGGACTCGCGGACGTTCCCATAACTGACATCAGAGAATATTCAGCCCAGACGAAGCTCAGACCAGAACCAACCGAATCCGGACTCCGAGTCCCGCTACTGCTGCTGCTGCACAGACACCAAAGTCAGAATTCGTCTGCTCACCAGGATCTGACCAGAAGCCTCGGGGGCAACCATCAACGCACAAGAAGTTGAAGGACGAAGCGAAAGGGAAGCGAAAGGGGAAAAGAGGAGAAGAGAATAAGCAGAAGACAAAGAGGACGAAGAAGAGAAGCAGACATGACAAAAAGGTAAGACTGGTCCAACAACCCATCACCATCACAGTTGCTTCTCTCTACCCCACAACTCTATTGCCAGATTAACCTACACCTTCGTCCTCACAATCACTGAAGACCAAGAACAAGAAGAATCAGGGCACGAGGAAGAAAGGGAGAAGAAACAGAAGACCAAGAACTCGCAAAGCAGGCATGCTCTTCAATCTTGCTACATAGAAAGGCCACTGACCCGCTGTGACAACCTCCTGAAGATCTCGCGCAAGATCCAAGAAGTGCACCACCAAATCGCATGAGAACCTAGCCGATCAACGTGTAGTCCCCACTCTCGAAGCGATTCTCTTGTTACTGGAGAAGAAAACAAAGAGGGAAGTCAAGTTCACCCTTCAAACCCTTAACCCGTACTTCCCCTTTTAACTCACCTCCCATCAGCTTTATTGGTCCGTATATTCCTAGTATCAGCAGCCGTCCAATATCAACCGCCCACGAATTCATCACTTGAAGAAGTCCACAGAACTTTCAAGTCTAACCTACTTACTGTTAGCCTGCAACTCTTCATGAGAGATTTTCAAGAACGAATCAAGGAAGTATGTTCGACTTACGACCTAGTTGGTTGAAACTACAACCAAGTTGGCTCAAAGGAAAGGACATTCCCGAGCAACTGGAAGATGTTTTAAGCAAACTCGTGTGCCTACCATCATCAACTCATGAAGTTCTTCTTATACTTGATCGAGTTGAATATTTGTTGAGCAATCTTGAGCAATCCCTGCCAGATGCATTGCAGGGGGTTCTCCCCACATACGCGAAATTGTTGATTCAGAAAGATCTCTTGGAACATCCGAACAATGATGGGAGGATTGCGGTGATTACTTGTATTTGCGAATTAACAAGAATTACAGCCCCAATTCTACCTTATGAGGATGAACAAATGAAGGAGATTTTTGAGCTCATTGTGTTTTGTTTGGGGAGTTTATCGAATCCTTCAAATCGTTCATACACAAAATCAGTCAATATTCTCAATATTGTTGCTGGTTGTAGGGTATTTGTGTTGATGCTCGATCTCGAGTGCGATGATCAGATCCGTGTTATGTTTCGCTTATTTCTCACCACCATCACATTCGAACATCCCCCATCAGTGTTTGAAGATATGGAGAGTATCATGATTATTTTACTCGATGAAAGTGATGCCATTTTAGCAGAGTCCATTTATCCACTCTTTGAATGGTTGGCAGATTGTTCAGAAGTTACAGAAATAGACAGACAATTAGTGAAGAAAGTCCTGCATAAGTGTTCAACAAAACGTGAACATATACTGACAAAGTTTGAGATTAAGACCTTCAATGAGGACCGAGGAAAAGACTATGTTCAGACTTATCCTACAACTATAGAATCAGAACTCGGTTATGACACTCAGCTAAGTCAAGGATTTCAGCTTCCTAGTTGGATAGACAAGCCTATTGTGACTATGTGGAAATGGAGTTCCGTTTCTATCCAAATCAGCACGTACGCCATGCTAAGGCCCACAAAGCTCGAGAATACAACCATTGCACTTATTGACGGTAGCCTTTCTAAGCCATTCGCCTTGTACCATATTGACTGTCTTCTTAGTACTTTCAAGACAAGCACCTCGAGACTTGGCATTGACTTGAAACAAGGAGACAAAAAGCACTATGTTGGCATCTACTTTGCTCCCGACTATGGGTTCGCTGGTTGCTCTATCAAGTACGAAGATATGATTTGTTCTCGTACAACTTGGAAGGTTCAGGATTTTACACCAGTCTTGTTACATGGTGAAAGAAAAACCACTTGTGGATTCACGACATCTCAGTTTAAAGTTGAACCGGTAAATGGAAGTGTCGAGTTCAACTATCCTCTTCCGTATCAGGACGTAACTCGAGAATGTCTGATATGTTTTAGTGGCAACTTGTCTCAATCTTTGCACGGTGTGAGTTGGAATTATTTTCATTCTTGGAAGAAGTGTTCAAAGTTCTTTGTTCACCATGAGCTGTTGAATTACTTGTTTCACGGGAAAAAGCGTCCAAGTTTCTCAATTCGTAACAATTTTTGGAGATATCTTACTTTTTGGAAGAATTGTCCCAAGTTAATTCCTCGGACCAATTTGTTGCAGTTGTTGATTTATTGGGATATGCAACCTAAAGCTTTGATTGATGGTGATTCTTGGAAGTTTTTGGTTCATTGGACAGGTCGTCCAGACTTCCCTGCTTGTGATATGTATTGGAAGTACTTGGTGCTTTGGATGAGTCGCTCCAAGTTTGTCACTACAAAATCTACGGAGTAGAGTTTTCTCTAGATGGGGAGAATGATGAAGAATCAATTAAGGAGAAATTAACTGAAAGTTGGGGCAATGATTATCTCAATAAGGAATTGAATAAGAAGTCAAAAGTCTTGATTGATTTTTGATTTATCATCATTAATACTAAATTCCAGAGATTAGGCAGGATTGGTTGTTTCCTTATAGAAGTGGTTTAGTTTTCCTATAAATAAGTCCCCCTTCTCCTATTGTAAGGCAGCCTTGATTTTATGAATAAAAGTTTTTGAATTATCGAGATATTGAGCTATGATTGCTCATAGTTACGAATCATTGGTGATTCGATTTCTAGTCATTTGTGTTCCCGGTGCGTTCTGCATCACATGGTTTACATGCTTTCTTATCTAGTCTTTGGGATGAACCAGAAGGATTTCAAATCATTCCATTGGGAAAAAATCTTTTCCAATTCATATTTGCCAACTCTGAAGATCTTAGAAAATCTTAAACAATCAACCATGGCTTTTTAATGGAAGTCTGATTGTTATGAAAACTTGAATTGAAGGACAAAATATGCTAACTGTTGAGTGCAACGAAGCAATTCTCAACTTGCATTTGAAATGTGTGCCTTATGAATGCTTAATTGTCAAAGTAGGAGAAGGTTTTGCTAATGCTCTGGGTGTGAACTACCATGTTGAAATTCCTGATAAAGCAAGTTGGGATGGCAGATACATTAGAGTCAAAGTGGGCTTATCTATCAACAAACCCCTGGCAAGATGCATTAAAATCAAAAATTCCAGAACTGGTAATCTCATCTGGGTAGATTTGAGATATGAAAAACTGCCTTTTCATTGTGAGTACTGTGGTCTTATTGGTCATGATGTCAAATTTTGTACTGAAAAAAAGAAGAAACAGAGACAGGGACTTCAAAATATCAACTTGTATGGAGGCTGGCTTAGAAGTTCTCAGAATCCTTCCAATCCCTTTCAAAGTCCAATACAGAAGCCCATCTTGAATGATAAGGTTGATAGGATGTTTACAGGAACCAAATTTGCAGGAAAGTTAGATGAGACTTGCAAATCCACTGTGTTACAACCAAACACTGTTCACAGTTCTATCCACAAAGGAAAAGAGGTTATCAATATTCATCAAGCAACATCTTCTATTACTGGGACTGCAGTGAAGCCCAGAAAAAGAAGAGGAAAACTGCTATTGCTTGTAATCAATTTCCCAGAGGCAGGAAAACCTCTCTTTTTATTTGTGATAACACAAATCACTTTGATTCTGATGAGATGATCTCTGATTCCATTTCTCTTGGTACAGACAACAAGAGAAGCAGAAGTACTGAAAAACTTGAAGATTTGTCTTTCTTTGATGAGATATTGGCGGGGGTTGATGACAACCCTTGCCGGAAACAATGAAAACATTATGTTGGAATGTACGAGGTTTGGGGAACACTCGTGCATTCCTAGCCCTCAAAAACAAAGTGAGGGTAGAGGTTCCTCAGATTGTTTTCATCATTGAAACAAAGTTAGATCACAGGAAAGCTGAAAGTACCAGAATTAAGTTACAGTACAAGATGAGCTTCATGTGCCAAGAATAGGCCTTTCTGGAGGTGTATCTTTACTTTGGAAAGAGGACATTAATCTTCATGTCCTTAAATATCACAAGTACTTTATCCACTGCAAAGTTTATGATTCTCAAGATCCTTCCAAGTGGTCTTTTCTTTTAGGATTTATGGAGATCCTGTTACTTCTCTCAGAGGCTTATCTTGGGAACTTTTGAGAAGACTCGAACCCCCAGATCCATTAACACCATGGGTTGTCATGGGTGATTTCAGTGAGATCATTGGCCATCATGAGTATTGGGGCTCTTCATTGAGAAGTGAAGCTCGGATGGAGAATTTCAGACAGTGTATAAGAGATTGTGGCCTCAATCTGATGCCAACTACTGGAGGTTTTTTCACTTGGACAAATAATAGACAAGGCAGATACCACACTAAAGAGAAATTGGACAGAGTTCTTGCCAACTTCTCTTTTCTTGATATGTACAATCACTCTTATGCTGATGTTCAGGATTCCTCTAACAATGATCATAATCCTATTTTGGTTAGTTTTCTTTCTCAGAAACAGAGACAAATCCAGAAAAGAAGATTTCAATTTTCCTATAGCTGGACAAAGAGTGATCATTTCAAGGAGCTTATTAAGCAACAATGGATACATGATCATTCCAGTACTTCTGTTACTTGCTTCCAAGAAACAATTCAACTTATGGCTACCCATCTGCATAGCTGGGACAGAAGAACCAGACGAAGCAAGAACAAAGACATAGAAATTCTACAGAGGCAACTCTCCATTCTCAAAGATCATTAACCCTGACGAAAGCACCCTTCAGAACATGAAATTTGTTCAGAGTGAGATCAACAACATTTTACTGAGAAATGAAATCGATTGGAGGCAAAAATCTAAAGCATTATGGCTTAAGGAAGGTGACAAAAACACTTCTTACTTTCACAGAAAATGTACTGCTAGAAAGAGAAGAAATGAAATCAGGGGTATTTTTGATGAAGGTAAGAATTGGAAAACTGAGGAACCAGAGATTGCTGAGGTTTGTTTGAATTATTTTAAGGCTATTTTTAAAGCTGATACAACCTCCCATATTGATAATGTGCTAGATGCTATACCTGTTAAAATCAATCACTTAATGAGCGATTCTCTTTTACTGACTTATACTCAAGATGAGGTAGTTAATGCCTTAAATCAGATGCACCCTCTTAAGGCTCCAGGTCCAGATGGTATGCCTGGAGTATTTTATCAACATTACTGGGATGTCATTGTGCTTCTTCCCAGGGATACTACTGAATTTAGACCCATTGCTTTGTGTAATGTCATTTACAAACTGGTGTCTAAGGTGCTTGCTAATAGATTGAAGCAGCTTCTTCCTGATATCATTGATGATTCTCAAAGTGCTTTTAGGCCTCAAAGACAGATCATTGATAATGTTATTATTGCCTTTGAAACTATTCATTCTATGAAGAAGCAAAGCAAAGGTAATGGTTTTTTCTCCCTAAAGCTTATGTCTAAAGCTTATGACAGGATAGAATGGAACTACTTACAAGGGTGTATGGATAAACTGGGTTTTCCACCTATGTTTACAAAGTTGATTATGAATTGTGTCACTACTGTTTCCTATTCTATTCTTATTAATGGTGGGAAGACTGATTTTTTCAAACCATCTAGAGGTTTGAGGCAGGGTGATCCTTTATCACCTTATCTTTTCTTGATCTGCTCTGAGAGTTTTACTGGCTTAATAAAAAAAGCTGTTAATGAAGGTAGATTACAAGGTTTCAGATCTATAGGCAATGGTCCTGTTATTACAAAGCTGTTCTTTGCTGATTAATCTTTATTTTTTGGTAGAGCAACTCCTGAAGAAGCTACTACCTTGAGAGGTATTATTGATGATTTTTGCAATGTTTCTGGACAGAAAGTTAACTATGATAAGTTAGCACTAGTCTTTTCACCATCTATTTTAGAGATTGCTAAAGAAACTCTTCAGCAAATCTTTCAAGTCCCTATTGCTCTTTGTCATGAAAAGTATCTTGGTTTGCCTACGGCTATTGGTAGAGAAAAGAAAAGGATTTTCAGCATCCTCAAAGAAAGAATTTGGAAGAAGCTTTCTACTTGGAAAGAGAAAACTCTCACCCCTGCAAGTAAAGAGGACATTGAAGGTCTTATGTCTAGATTTTGGTGGGGTAATAATATGGAGAAAAGGGGGTCTTCACTGGATTTCTTGGTATAAACTGTGCTACCAAAAGCAGGATGGTGGTCTAGGTATGAGAGATTTAGAATCCTTCAATCTCTCTTTACTAGCCAAACAAGTCTGGAGAGTTCACCAAAATCCTAACTTACTGGTTTCTAGAGTTCTCATAGCTAAATATTTTAGAGATACCAGTATTTTAGATGCAGATAATGGTTGTAACCCATCTTTTATTTGGAGAAGCTTTTCGAAAGCTAAAGGTATTTTGAAATCTGGTTGTAGAGTTTTGGTTGGAAATGGTGAACCAACTCTCATTTACAAACACAACTGGATCATGGATAAAGGGGGTAGACCTTCTTACACCTACCCAAGTCTCCCTACAAATGCTACTGGTTAATTGTCTTTTAAATCAGAACAGACAATGGAATAGGGATCTCATTTCTCATCTTTTCAACACTGATGATACTAATGATATTCTCAGAACTCCTATCTGCAGAAATTTGGTGACTGATGGTTTATGTTGGGGTCATGCTAAGAATGGAGATTATTCTGTTAAAACAGGATACTACAGAGAAGTTCAGAGAAAAAGATAGAGAAATGAAAGAAGAACTGCAGGAGATTCTAGCTCTGGTATTGTGCAAGAAGACTGGAAAATAATTTGGAGTTTACATGTGCCTCAAAAGATCAAACTCTTCATTTGGAGATTGTGTGCTAACATTCTTCCTGTCAGAGGTAATCTTACCAGCCATGGTATCCCAATTCTAAATCAGTGTCCTCTTTTCCATTATCCTGCAGAAACCCAAATCCACTTATTTAAAGACTGTAAGTTTTTCAAATTCATATGGAAAAAGTTCAGAAGTTTGATTGACTTATCTGGAGGGGCCACTAGTGAGAGAAACTGGATCAACACAGTTTTAATCAAGATTGATAGAGCTCCAAGATAACATTTTTGGCTTGTCTTTGGGTAATTTGGCGAACCAGAAATCTGAAAATCTTCGAAAACAGAGAGGTAACTCAGTGTTAGACTTTGAATTAGATTGACATCACTTTGAATGATTGGATTTGTATTGAAGATAAGCCTATTCAGCAGAACAGAGACATTCTACCTTGTGTTTCGAAGCCTCGTCCTTTGGGAACTGTCAAAATCAATGTTGATTTTGCAACTTCTGATAAACACCAACGTGCCGGTGCAGGAGCGGTGGTAAGAGATCATAAAGGAGACTTCATCACAACAATCTCTATTCCGATCAACATGGTTCCTAACTCAGATCTAGGAGAAGCTATTGCTCTTCGGGAGATAGCTAGATTACTGAGAGATGCAAATTATGTTTTTGCATCTACCATCTTTGAGATTGATTCGATTAATGTCTGCAGATGGATGAATGGATCTCACAGATGGTATAACGAATGGCACGGAATTTTGGCAGAGCTTCGGCATCTCATCATTGATCGGTTTAATGGTGCACTGGTTTATATAAGAAGAACAGGAAATCAACCGGCGCACTCTATGGCAACGAATGAACTGGAAGATGAGGAAGAAAAAATCTACTCGGTTCATCCGCCGGTCTTCTTGCGGAGATTTCTAGAACAAGACTTAATGGAGATACAGAGTCAACAGGAAGGTCATAGGCCTGATACTTTGTTCCGTCCTTCAGTATTCTTAAGTCTTGTTTGGCTTTATTTTTGTCAGTCTGTTTCTGTTTGTTTTGTTTGTTTTGGGCTTGTTTATTTGGGCTTATTTTTAGATTGTTGGATCCATATGTGGGTAAGGTTTTATGTCCCCCACTTGTTTCCTTTATGGGTTGGAAGCCCAATTTATTAATCTAAGCGGGGTTTATGCCGTCCTACCATAATAGTAGGTTCCATTAAAAAAAAAGCACTACAAAACTACGATTTGAAATATGAAATCTTTAAATGCCGGAAAAATGAGGAAGTGCCGGAGGTGGGTCATTTTATTAGTACTTCTACATGGGTGGTGACATTATGAGTAGTATGTGATCGCTCTCGGTATCAGATAAGAATGCTTTGAGAAATAAGAGGCATCAAATTATGGATGTTGCCACATGGTCAGTGTAGCCACTTCTGGTTGCATTGTGGATGATACAAAGTAAAGAGTTTTCTTGAAAAATGAGTTGACATTGTCAATCTGATTTTTCCGAAATAAATATAGATTGTATCATTTTAATATGATTACAGAGCAACCAGATAATGTCTGCTTCCAAAAATCTTCAAACGAAAACAGGAAATGAGGTAGGCAAGTTAACATAAAAAAAGGACCACGGTTAGAAGCCAAAACAGATCGAACTTGCTTAATAGCGTTAAATACGGGTCAGGAAGCTTCAATTTCTAAATGGTTATCATGTTTAGGTGGCCGTTTCGGCTGGTCATTTGTTACCCTCCGGGTAACGATCGGGCACACACACGCACACAACACACGAAAGGTAAAGGAGATAAAGGGAGAGACTGATATTTGATTTATTGATTGATTGAATGAGTAAGCTGGGGGATTACACTTAAATAGATAAAATACTGACCTACCCTAACCCTATACCTAACGGGCCAAGCCCGGATTATTAATAAATAACCTAACATCATAATTAAATACGAATGAATAAATAAATCGATAAATATTGATACGGATACCGTATCAACTCCCCCACGCTTGAAAATCGCCTTGCCCTCAAGGCGGACGTTGAAAAATCACTTCTATTCTTTGCCCGGATCGAATTGACGTCGAACAGTCTTCAAAACACCACTTTGTAGCCTCAACTTGCCATTAATCTTGCCCAGATCAAATTGGCGTCGAACAAACTTTAGAACACCAATTTGAATTGAAAAGTTCACATTATCTTTGCCCGGATCAAATGGGCGTATAACAAGCTCGAGAGGCCCAAATAAAACTTTTAACCCAATTGAAGAGGTCAACCCAAGTTCTCCAACCAGTCCAAAATAATTAAGCCCACCAGAAAATTCAAACTCAAATGAACAATTAGACCCAAATAAGAAATGAGGCTTAGTTTTTTTTTTTTTTTAGCAAATCATTGAGAACATCAATTCATCATAAGAGGATTACAAAGATTTTAGCAGATAGAGCTACAACACTGAAACATAAAGAAGAGAAAACATGACCCGTAACCTAACCTCCCATAGGAGGACCCAAACTGAGACAAACTAAAACTACTACTACTAAGATCAGCGACAAACAAGTACATCCATACAATAGCTAACTATCAGAAGACTACAACTTCCAGTCTATCATCAACGCCTTTTCAGAAAAACACTTCAATAGGGACAACATCCTTTACCTGAAAGAGACAAACACAAACACATAGAAGATAGGAAAAGCAGTACATAAGAGGTACTAACCCGAACGAAGGCGGCTCTCACAACACAATCTTGCCAGGGGAACGGAACTTGAACAACAATCTAAGCTTTTTAACTGTTGGGTAGTCAGTAGATGTATCCCATAAAATGGCATGAGGTCTCTTCCTTATGATAGTCGCCTTCCCCGAAAATGCTTTTTCATTTGTACCACTTGAATGACCCGTAAAAGAGAGCCACTGCCCAACAAAAGGGTGAAGGTTCGGGTTGAAAGCCTGCTGATGGGTCGGGTTGCGATCTTTTTGTCGAGTCGGACCTTCATTCGGGTTGAAGAATGGGTCACGGGTCATCTTATCACCAACAACATGGGTCGGGTTGTGATCTTGGCATCGGGTCGGACCATCAGTAGCAGGTGGAGAAGAGTCTCGAATATGAGGTGCTCCGTCGGGCGGTTTGCCAGCTTCATTCTGGTCGCGGGTTGTCTTCCGTAGGTGCTGATCCGCTGAAGGACGCAAACTACTACGGAACAAAGCATAATTAACATGAATAGTTCCCGATCCATCTACAAACATCTCATCTGATCTGTTGAGAACCTTCATATACCAGGAACGATCCACTTGAATAACCTTTCTCGTCCTACTATTGACAAAATTGATCTTCTCTTTGTGAGTTACATCGGCAGGGAAGCGGAGAACATCACTAATTTCTTTACATTTGTTTATGATCTCCGGAGATGGTGTGTGGATGAAGCGTAAGCTTAAAAGCTTCGATTTGTCATATCTGTGTAACCTTTCATTAGGAATGGTGCGATTGGAAATTCCACTCACCTTCAAGCGCTTGCAAGGAGAGACCTCACGAGCACCAAATAAATGCCTTTTTCGACTCCTTTTCTCTTGAGATTTTGATGGCATAGACAGCTTGTCAGCATTTTCCTCCAACCTCCTCCGTTTGGATGTTCCTTGTTTAGTGGGGTTGGTTGATTTGGGGCTGAAACAATCTATGAAGACATGCTCTGCCATTTTAATTTATAGGTAGAGGAAAACAGCTACTAGGACTTTAACATACACAGGGAGACAGAAAGAATAGATAAAAACAGGCTCAAGAGAAGAAGAAAGGAAAGTGAAAAAAATAAAGAGAGAGAAAATATAGAACCGGAATTCTAAGCAAAGAAAGGGAAAAGAAAAAACGAGGGAAGAAACAGAAGGGCAAATTGAGCAAGAGATGAAAAAGTAAGAAATAGAAAAATGAAAGTTGTTATGTCCTTACAGTACCAGAACAAGAAAACACCAGACAAAAGCAAATCAACGAAAACTTTTCGAAGCCAGAAGAGACGAACGACAACGAACAGGATTAAAATCCACAGACGAAAGCTAAAATTGAGAGAACCGGTAAAGAGAAAATTGCGAAGTTTGGGTGATTTTTTATTACCACCGAGGGGAAAGATCTGAATTGAGAAAAGGGGATGAACAGAAACTGACGGATGAAGAAACAATTTAGTAGGATTAATTGAGGAATTTAGATCTGGAAGAAGATTGGATAAAGTTGAAGGAATAAGTTGGATACAAGAAGGGACCTAGAGAGAGGAGAGAGCATTTTTTCTCTCTAAACGCACCGCCCATCTCTCGGAATAGTTTACTTGAAATGAGGCTTAGTTGGAGAAGTGGATCCAAACTTTGTTCTCATCCCAGATTAAGAAATAGACTTATCTGGAATAAACCCAATTTCAGGAGGTGGGTTGGCCTAAAATAAGTAACTGGCCCAATTAAGTGTTGGAGCCCAACTACCACACATAAGCCCTCTGAAGGAAGCCCAAAGACTCACCTGTTGAGGAAGCAAACCCTTACGGGTTGGTGGTAGCAGCGGCTACGAATCTGGTAGGAAGAGGGGTGGTGGTGGTTGTTCTTGCTGTGGCGCCGGAATTGGAAGTCGAGACGGGGGTTTTGTTGGCCGGAGACCGGAGAGATCTGGAGGCTTAGGCGGTTTCGGGTTATCGGGTTTGAGGTTGGTTGGGGAGAACTCACATGGTGGTTTGGCCGGCGGTTGATTCTGCTGTTGGAGGTCGTTTAGGGTTGGCCACTGGTTCGGCGGTGTGGCGACGGAGGTCGCCTCTTGTTCTGCGGCGAGAGGGAGGTCTTCAGGAGCAGCTGTGGTAGGCGATTGGAATTCACCGGAGGGTTTTGTAATGCCGGTCGAATTCTGTGGCGGCGGCGACGGGAGATTTGACGCGACCTGAGGTGCAAGCGCCGTTCTGAGGGGCTGGAGGCTCTCGTCGTCTTTCTTGACTTGTCTGGTCGACGTCGGGGACGAAGGGAGTGGGGGCGATGGTGGCTGCGGTGCTTGGTACGCCGGAAACAATGGCGCCACCTGCACTTGCAGCGGTTGTGCCAATTGGTTCTGGCGGTATTCCGACCCCTGGTTTTCCGAAATCGGAGCAGGTGGCTGTGGAGGACAAGGGTCGATCGGATCTGCTGGACGGTTGGCCGCCAGTAGCTGCTGTGGGATTTCTTGTGTGGGCGGAGGTAGCGGCGGCGGGGTTGTTACCGGCTGCTGCTGTTCTTGCGGCGGCTGTCCTTCATCTAATGGCGGCAGAATTCGTCACTCGAAATCAATCGGAATTGATTCCATCTTGCTTTGAGGCCTTCTAGATCTGCAGTGGTGATGTAGCCACTTGTTTGAAGGTCTTCCAGATCTGCCAAGGTGAGACAGTTGATTGTTTCACCATGCTGGTAGAGCTCGTCGATTTCATCGAGGAATGCTAGTTGGACCCTTTTGCGACTGAGATCGGCAATCGCGAACGGGAGATCCATGAGCCCGGGGGCGAGCGCCGCAAACAACAAGTCCGACCGACGCTCTCAATGAAAGCACCAGCACACACACGCACACAACACACGAAAGGTAAAGGAGATAAAGGGAGAGAATGATATTTGATTTATTGATTGATTGAATGAGTAAGCTGGGGGATTACACTTAAATAGATAAAATACTGACCTACCCTAACCCTAGAGCTAACGGGCCAAGCCCGGATTATTATTAAATAACATAACATCATAATTAAATACGAATAAATAAGTAAATCGATAAATATTGATACGGATACCGTATCATCATTGGTTAATAATTCGTAGGATATTTGTGATTGGGTCTTGCGTACAAGGAAGTGGGTTGCGCCGATGCATGTTTGAAATCGGGCGGTCGTTACTTTTCCAGTTTTCATACGGCGATGCCGTCAAAGTTTGAGATAGTAAGCCTTTTTTCAGGGAGATCCCATTCTCATTGATTGGTGCAATCCATTTGCAGGATGTCAGAGAGAGGATTTTGAGAAAGCATGGGAGTAGCTAGTAGAGTTGCCACTTTTATGTTTGATGCTCATATCCGTAAAATGATAGGGGACTGTTTTGGGGGGGGGGTGTCCTAGTGCTTGATGAGCCTACCAAGGACTCAACGTATTTTCAGTGGGCTAAACCGTGGGTTAAGGGTAATTGCTCTTCAATGCCGTGAGTTTGCAGGATAAGAGTAGCAGATTGGTGTTATGATGTAAGGGTGTGGGTCCTTAGTGATCCACATGTCCACTAGCCATTGGTGACTGGTGCGGTGTCTTCAGAAGGCCTAGAGGTGTTACTAGTTACCACTCCGTTTCTTCTCTTTAGCCTCCTTTCTATTTTGGTACGTTTCTTCTCTTTAGTCCCTTTCCTTTTTTGGCAAAGTTTTTGTTGCAAAAAATTCAAAATGCCCTCATCCAATACCACACAATTTATACCCACCTTTCCTTTCAACATACCCCACCAAACCCTACCCTACCCATTTTCTTCTCCTCCCTTTCATTATCACCACAGATTTCAAAGGATAGAGAGAGAGAAAGCTAACCCAGAAAAAAGGCGAAGTGTAAGAGGAGAAGAGAGGCGGTGAGAGACAGAGAGAAACAAAGAGAGATGAGACCAAGAGAGAGAGGAAGATGAAGTGATCGGCGGTGGCTGGCGGTGGCTGGCGACGACGACGATGAGACCCAAGTAGTTTCGATCTATGTCTCTCTCTCTCTCTCTTCTTTTTGTTGGCTTTCTGTGTAGATTTTTTTTTTTCTTTTTCATATCTTTTTCTTCAATCTTTCATTCTTTCTTGGCCTTTCTCTGTAGATCTACAGATGGAGATGGCGAGGCGGCAGGGCGGCTGCGATTTGATGGTGGGAGACGAGGACAAGGACGCCAGCAACAGCGCCACCGTAGAGGACAAGGACGCCGGCGAGGAACGAATCTGGCGGTGGCGAGGTCGATGGGTTTTTATGGCCCATTGATGTGACGCCCTTCACCGTCTCTATGTCTTCTTCTGCTACTACTTTTCTTCTTGGTTTTGTAGTTTTTTTCTTCGATCAGTAATTTTATTATTAGGATTTGTAATTTTATGATGTTGGTAGTGGTGATTGATTGGTGGTTGTGGAGAAGGACTGGTGGTTGTGGTGGTGGTGTTCTGCTAGTTAAGGTAGAGTGAGAAAAAGAACATCATAGGGCATTTAGATGATGTGGAGGGGTATAATAGTAAAAGCCACATTTTTCTTAATCCTTGTGCAAACCAAAAGGGGGCTATTAAGAAGAAACGAAGTGGTAGTTCCCGCTTTTCCTCCCCACTTGGACTTTTTTACGCGTAACCGGGTCACTTTGACCAGGTTATTTAAAGTTTACTCTACAATACCTCGAAAAAATTATCAAATTCTTGCACCATTTTGTTAATCAAATCGTCGGGTCAAAATGACCCTGTGAATAGTGGTAAAAGTAAAAATAGGGAGGAAGAGAGGGAACAAATCATCGGGTCAAAGTGACCCAGTGAATAGTGGTAAAAGTAAAAATGGGGAGGAAGAGAGGGAACGGAGGTGGTACGACATATGGGGAAACATAGACCTCTATTACCATAGATGGGACATTTCGTGTTGGGTCATGAGTAGAAGGAGTTCAAATATAGACCTATATTGCTCATAGGTGGGACATTTCGTGTTAGGTCGAAGGAGATTTCACCGTGGTAAGAGGCTAGGAGTGAGGTATACTGGTGTCATACATGACTTTTCTACTCTCATCAGAGAATGCCAGACTGGGGCATCCCACAGATGAAGTGCTAAATATTTGTCTTTCTGATCCTTCTGTTCATAAGCTAAATGAACAATTACATTCTAGTTCTACTTTATGGTTGCGTTTGGATACTCAAATTTGGATTTGGATTTTGATTTCGAATCCACCAGTTTCAAATCCTGATACTTCAAATTATCAAGAACTTCAAATCTTCCGTTTGGGTGCCCGAAATACTAACCTAGAACTTGGGGGGGGGACAAATTGTTAATTTGAAAACTAGTCCCAAAGTTGTTATTTATGATACGGCCAAAAATCTCATAACATTCTCTTTCAAACCATCTTCTTCTCCAGCAACACTTCCGTTCCACAACCAGTTAGTCAGCCATTTCTATATTTCAAAAGCCAGAAAAATGGAACCCATATCTAATCCTGAACTTTTAGTTCATGATACAATGTGAAGCAATGAAATTGAATCGTGATAGAAACTATAGGACAGATTAGCAATTATAGCAATTAGTTACATTTTTAGTATTTACATGTCAGTCCTTCTCTCAGTATATTAATAGCATGTATCATTCTGATTTATTATTGAATAACAATACAAGATTCAACATGGTATCAGAGCGGGTTCTCTACCCTAGCTTCTGATATATATGTTTCTTCTACCTTACGAGGACCGACCTTCAGTCGTTCCCTCCTTATCATCGCCGGCCGCACTGTTCATCGCACTGTTCATCGGCACTGATCATCGCACTGTTCATCGGCACTGTTTATCGCTTTTGTTCATCCTTACTATTCACCGCACTGTTCATCGATAGCAATCCAGTACTTCACACCCGCAGAAAAATAGTACTCCAGATCGCGCGTATTTGGTCCAAAATTGTTTTGGACGTATCTCAGTGCCCAGGAGTCCGATTGACTTGAAACAGGAGTCTAATTAGGGGTTTTTGGACGTTCAGGATCTGTTTGTGCAGTCTCTTCTTCAATGGTCTACTGCTGCAATCGTACAGTGCTCTCCAACAGTTTGGTCGAGTTACTCTCTACTTCCGCCAACTGTGTGGTCCTCTCAAGAAGATCGATCTTTTTTGTTCCCTCCGGTCCGGCACTCATGGCTCCAGGCAACAACACATTCTCGGATCCTAAAAATCGCAGGACTCAGTCGCCCCTGGGGCATCATCACTCCTTCCAACCACCGTGGGTCTTGTCTCATTAGTCTCCCACGGCTCCACTTGCTCTCGCCTCGGGCTGGTCTTCAATCTCTCATCCTCTTCATTCGGGTCCTCGGCAGTCCCGTCCCTTCCTCGTCTTCTGTCAGGGGTGTGGTGAACAGGGTCATCGCTTTCGACGATGTTCGCAGTATGGTTGGATGCTTCAGCTATATCACCACTCTGGGAACGCTCGACCGTCCGGATCTCGCTCCGGCTCTACTGGGTATTTAGATTTCAGCTTCTCCCTGGACTCCGCGGGCTCATGTTGCCATCGCTCAATCGGGATTACTACCCGCACCGTCATGGCTACTTGATAGTTGTTCCACTCACCACATTACAGCTCATCTTGATAACTTATCGCTGCACCAACCCTATACACGTGGAGATGATGTTACCATTGGTGATGGCACGAGCTTACACATCACCCACACTAGTTCGCTATCTTTATCCTCTTCTTATCGTTCCTTTCAACTTCATAATGTTCTATGTGTTCCTTCCATTAAGAAAAATCTAATATCCGTCTCCCAACTTTGTTCGTCTAATAACCTAGTAGCTAGTTTTCCTCTGTAGACTTTGTTTTGAAGGATCAAACCACGGGGGCGTCTATCTTCACCGGCCCTCTTAGAGATGGAGCCTATGAGTGGCCACCATCCATTCCACGCTAGCATCGGTCACATAGTCTCGTCCGTCGGTTCATTCGTGGCATCATCGTCTTGGTCATCCAACTGGATCTGTTTGTCGACTAGTAGCTTCTAAGTTTACTCTTCTGTTCAGTAGTTCACAAGAGCCTGTGTCCTGTAATGCATGTCAATGCACTAAGAGTCACAAACTCCGTTTTCATAATTTCCGTATAAAGTCTTTTCGACCTCTTGCAGTTGTCTTTTCTGATGTCTGGACCTCCCTTGTTACATCTCATGATGGCTCCAAATACTATGTAGTCTTTGTTAATCATTTTTCTAAATATCTTTTGCTCTATTCCATGCAACGTAAATCTCAGTTGCGTGATATTTTTTTCCGATGGCGTGCTTTGGTTGAAATGTACTTCTCTGTCTCTCTCAAAATCCTATTTTCTTACAATGTTAGATAATACACTGGTCTCCATGACTATCTCTCTACTAGTGGCATCACCCACCTTACCTCTCCACCTCATACGCCTGAGCATAATGGGTATGCTGAACGACGCCATCAACACATCGTAGAAACTGGTCTTGCACTACTTCATCATGCCTCCATGCCCACCCACTACTGGCCCCGTGCCTTCACTGCTGTTGTCTATCTCATCAATCGTCTCCCCACGCGAAGTCTCCAATTCCGCTCATCGTTTCAAATCATCTTCAACCAACAACCTAATTATGCCAAACTTCGTGTCTTTGGTTGTCTATGTTACCCTTACCTCCGTTCATACACAACTCATAAGCTAGATGATCGGTCTACCCCTTGTGTCTTTGTCGGGTACTCCTTAACCCATAGTGCATTTATATGTCTTGATGTCACTTCTCATCGTCTACATGTGTCTCGAGATGTTCGGTTCGATGAGTCATCTTTTTCCTTTGCAGTTCAATCTCCTGTCCCCTCTTCCACACCCCCGATGATCTTTCCTCCCTATGGTTTCCTTCTTCCACCAACATACTTACGCTGCCATCTCCGTCACCATCAGTAGCTGTACCCTCAGTAGTACCTTCGTCGCCTTCAGTTGTTGCCCCATTACCTTCACCACACTCCCTACCATATATGAATGCACCTCACAGTTATTCAAGACAACACTTTGTTCATCGTACACGTGCCCCCACCCCTTCTCCACCTCGTACAATGATTGAGTCTCCAGACTGCCTTATAAAAACTCCACTATTGTTGTTACTTCACCATTACATCTTGTTCACAGTGATGTCTGGGCCCCACTGCAACAAAATCTTACAATTATCATAGATATTATGTTCT
This sequence comes from Linanthus parryae, assembly GCA_023055425.1. Lineage (NCBI taxonomy): Eukaryota > Viridiplantae > Streptophyta > Magnoliopsida > Ericales > Polemoniaceae > Linanthus > Linanthus parryae. The sequence continues at coordinate 123,707,742 of JALGPY010000003.1, read as the reverse complement.
ATTTGTGGATGAATACTCTAAGTATACACGGTTATTTCTTTTCATAACAAATCTGAAGCTGTTTACGTACTTCTTCAATTCATATTACAAGTACATAATCTTATTGGTTATAAAATAAAAATTCTTAGAATAAGTAGAGGTGGTGAATACATGTTTGTTTTGCGTCATAAAGTTATACTTGATCATGGCATTACACATAAAAATAATGTCCTCACACACCTCAGCAGAATGACATTGTTGAAAGAAAGCATCTACACATTATAGATACTACTTTAACTCTCATGAATCAAGCTTCCTCGCCTAAATATTTCTGGTTTCATGTATTTGGTGCTACAATCTTGTTGATTAAGAGTGCCCAGTAAAAATACCAACTTAAAGTCACCTTTTGATTTTTTTCTTGGCACTAAATATGACTACAATTTTCTAAAGTGTTCGGTTGTGCTTATTATCCAAATTTGAGACCTTACAAAAAACTTGAACCTAGATCTCAAAAGTGTTTTTCTTGGCTATGCTAAATATTCTAAGGGTTATTTATCTTTTACAAACTCAAATATTTTACCTTAGAAGGGATGTGATATTTGATGAACATGTGTTTCCTTACAAGACTCCTTCATCTCCTACACCATGTTCTTTTAGTCCATGAACCTCATCTTTTTAACCTAACACATCTTCTGTTTTTCTTCCTATCTCAGGTACCAGTTCTGCACCAGACTAGACCATCCCTGCTCATGACCAAGGTGTTAGTCAGGAGGGTCCATTATCTCAACCTCAGGTGCAGTCACCTAGCCCTGGCAAGGCACCAATGATGCAACCTACTTCTACCATCAAAACCACACCACCAATGGTTCACACAACTAAGGAGCAACCAACTAGCACTGTCAGGAAACATAATATGAACCAAAGGCAGTCTCCACTATATAGACATTTTATGCACAAAGAGCAAATCAGGAATTAGCAAATAGAAAGTTGGGTTTTCTGCATCTGGTAACACTAATGTATTGCTCTTGTCAGATCCTACTTGATTTTATGAGACTTAGAATCACCTCTCAGTGGCTCACATCCATGACTGAAGAGTATCAAAGCCTCATAAAACAAAATACATGGTCTCTTGTTTCTATACCAAAATTTACAAATGTTGTGGAAAATAAATGGTTGTATAGAGTAAATTTTAACCCTGATTGAACTAGTATTTCTAGATATAAGGCCAGATTAGTGGAAAATGTTTCATTAATCCCCTGGCATTGAGTATGTTGAAACATGCAGTCATGTGATAAAATATTGCAATGTCAAGACTCTTTTATGTATTGCTGCTGTTTTTAACTGGCCTCTTCAACAACTTGATGTCAAGGTGTGAAAATTTGGGAGAATTTGTGGACGTGAAACAACCGCAAGGTTTTGTTCATCCCTTCTTTCCCACACATGTCTGTAAATTGAATAAATTCATACATGGTCTCAAATAAGTTCATGAAGCTTTGTTTGAAAGACTTACCACGTATATTTTATCACTTGGTTTTACCTATTTTGGTTCAGATAAATTTATGTTTCTCAGAAATTCTACTCATGGTATGACTCTTTTATTGCTTTATGTGGATGACATAATAGTCACTATGATAATAATGATACCCCCTACATGACCACTCTGGTGAGAAACCTGAACTCTGAAATTTCGAAGACCAAATTAGGTCCACTCACTTATTTCTTGGGATTGAAAATTGAACGAACATAAGGTGGCATCTTTTTACACCAGACCAAGTGCATTGATGATTTCCAAAAGAGATTAATATGAAAACTTGTAAACCATGTTCTACCCCTCTGGTTGCTGGTATCAAATTTCATACAAATGATGACACTCCTATGGCAGATGAAACACCCTATAAAAACTTCGTGGGACCCTTGAATATGTTACATTGACCATACTAGACATTTCTATGTGAATCATCTTTGTTAGTTTATGCACAATCCCACCACTTCACATTTAATTGGAGCCAAAAGAATTTTAAGGTATCTTCGTGGTACCAAATCCCATGGCTTGTTTTACCAGAAATGACCCCTTTCTCTCAGTGCCTACTCTGATTCTAAGTGAGCTGGCAACCCAACACATAGGCGAAGCACCAATAATTTTACTATTTATTTATGCAATAATCATGTTCATTAAGGTCCAAAGAAGCAACCTACATTTGCTAGAAGCTCCACATAAGCATAATAAAGAGCTTTGGCTTCAACTGCTACAAAAATGTCTCGGTTCAAAATTTTGCTTAGAGATCTCAAAATCTTTATGCACTCTGCTCCTATATTATTTTGTGACAACAGGTTTGTTATCACTTACTGAAAATCCCATTTTGCACTGTAAAGTCAAACACATTAGTCAGATTATCACTACATTAGGGAAAAAGGTTGTGGAAAATGAACTTATTATCTCTTTTGTGTCAAGTGAAGATCAACTAGTATACATATTTACCAAACCCTTGCTGCCTACTAGTATGATAAAGTACAAGGTCTATTATGCAAATGTTGCTTGAGAGTCTTATTAGAATGTCATAGGGGTCTTCTTGTAATAATCATTTTGTCATAGGTTTATCTGTAATTTGCGAAGACTCTCAACACCGTTATGCAATGGCTCTTACATTTGTCCTAAATCATGGTTCCCTTGTAACCATAGTTAAGTCTTCTCTATATATGTCGTACTCATCACAATTAGGGTTCATTAAAATAATATGATTGATCTTTCATTACCTTCTGCATTTCCTTCGTCTTTCTCATCCTTAGTGATGAGTTGATTTCAAATACACTTCATTTAGTTTTTATGGTATCAGAGCCAACAATTTGGTTCCTGTTCATCTCCTTATGGCGCTCACTCCGGCAAACGTCGTTACCCCTTCTAATCCTCTGTATCTGGTCTCAAATATCAATAGTCATAGTCCTTTCAAGTTAGATAGATCTAATTATTTTCTATGGATACATCAACTTACTTCTATTCTTCGCAAAAAAAAAAAACCTCTATGGCTTTCTTGATGGCTCCTCTGTCGCTCCGCCACAATATCTTCCTCCGCCGACAGTTGGTAGTGCCCGTGAACTCAATCCGTCGCATCCCTTATGGGTTTCACAAGATCAGGCCATTCTAACTCTTGTAAACGCCACTCTCACTCAGGAGGCGTTGACTCAGGTAATTGGTCATGAATCCTCTCGCTCTGCAGGGTTGGATTTAGAACGCATATATGCATCTCTTACCAGAGCCAATGTTTTACAATTAAAATCTGACCTTCAAATGATTTAGAAGGGCTCTGATAGTGTTGATACCTATTTTCAAAAGCTTCGCAAAATTCGCAAAAAAATTGATGTTTCTCTTGTTCCTACCTCTTATGAAGATATGCTTTTATTTTCCCTATAACCCCTGAATACAAGTCTTATCGCTCCTCTTTTTTCCTTCATCCTATTTCTTTCGAAGATCTACATATTTTACTAAAATCTGAAGAACAAATTATTTAGAGTCAAAATCTTCCCACTACTTTTACTAGTCAATCTCTTCCCTCACTTTGGATCTGGTAATCCTTCTGCTAATTTCTCAGCGCGTGGCCGCAGTCGTGGCCGTTTCAACTACTATGGTGGTCGTTATGGTTCTTTTGTGGTGGCGGTTCTGGTTTGAATGCCTCAACAAATCAACATTCTTCTATCAAGGCAAACCACCACCACAACAGTTATCTGCTCTGAATGCCTCAACAAATCAACATTCTTCTGCTGCCATTCCAGACTTCTGGATTGCTGATACAGGTGCAACAAATCATATGACTGCAAATTTCAACAATTTCTCTCTTGCTGAACCTTATAATGGCTATGATCAAGTTACAGTTGGTAATGGTCGATCTCTTCCTATAAACCACTCTTGTATGGCTTATTTTACTACTTCTTCTTCAAAATATTGTCTGTCAAATACTCTTCATGTTCCTAGGTTATCTTCTAATCTGTTATCCGTGCATAATTTATGTGTTAATTACCATTTTCAATTTGTTTTTTTATGCTAAGTAATTTTACATTCAGGACTTGGTTACATGAAGAATCATTTAAAAAGGTCAGAGGGAGAATGAGTTGTACACCATCCACTCTCAGTCTATTAAACTTTGTCAACCTCAAGTTATGTTGGGTAAGAAAGTGGCAGATCCTCTATGGCATGGTCGTCTTGGACACCCTGCAAATGATGTTTTCTCAAAATCTCTTGATACTTCTTTCAAATTCAATAGTTGTTCTTCTATTTGTCAGTCTTCTATGTCTGGGAAAATGTCAAGACTCCGTTACAATGCATCTCAAACAATTATCTCTACTCCTCTTCAGTTAATTCGTAGTGATGTATGGGGTCCTGCATCAACTAAATCTTTTCATGGTTACAACTTTTATGTTCTTTTTATTGATTCCTATTCTAGATATAACTAGATTTTTCCATTATGTCACAAATCATAAGTACCTAACATTTTTCACAATTTTAAACTTCAAATTGAAAAGACTTTAAATCGTAGCATTAAAATTCTGAGAAGTGATGGTGGAGGTGAATACATGTCTTTTTTATTTCATAAATACTTAGCTGAAGAAGGTATCACTCATCAAAAATCATGTTCTTACACCCCACAACAAAATGGGGGTGGCTGAGAGAAAGCACAGACATATTACTGAAACTGCTATAACTCTTCTTCAGCATGCCTCTTTACCAAATTATTTCTGGTTCCATGCCTTTGAAACCGCAGTCTTTCTAAACAGAATGCCTAACAAAGTTACAAATTATATATCTCCCTGTGAACTTCATCTTGGAACATAACCTGATTACACAGGTTTGAGAGTGTTTGGATGTGCTTGTTATCCAAATTTAAGAGTTTATATGAATTCTAAGTTAGATGCCAAAACTGTGCAGTGTGTGTTTATGGGATTTGCAACTAATTATAAAGGATACTTGTGTTTTCATAAGACTGCAAAGAAATTTTACATTAGTAGAGATGTTGTTTTTTTATGAACACAAGTTTCCTTATGCAGAACCAAGTACAAACATTTCACACTCTGCCACTGATACTGCTTCTCCTATTACTCACAGTTTCTTTGATTTTTTAGGTTCCTCTCAGAATGCAACTCCAAACACTTATTTTTCTAATTACGGTTCTGCAGATGGTCACTTGGAGGCACCAGTAACTGTTTCCGAGCCGCATTCCAGCAATGAGGACAACCACACTCAAGATACTACACTGGTCTCCTCTCTTGTTGGTGTTGTGCCAGAGCAGAAAACAACTATGAAGCAACCAGTGACCACTCCTAGAAACCACATGCAGACAAGCAGCAAGTCAGGTATGATCAGTAAGAAAAATATTGGTTTCTCTGCTACTTCTTCTTCTACCTGAACCTACTTTTTTCACTGAGGCTCATAAACCTTCTCAGTGGAAAATAGCTATGACTGAAGAGATTATGAGCCTCAAATATAAAAATACATGGAATTTGGTGGAAACCCCGCCTTTTGAAAATGTAGTAGGAAGCAGATGGGTCTATATAATTAAATACAACCCAGATTGCTCTATTTCTAGATATAAAGCTCGTCTTGTTGCCAAATGTTTTCACCAAAAACCTGGGTTGGACTTTGATGAAGCCTTTAGTCCTGTTATTCAACATTAAACTATTAGAATCATTTTAGCTTTGGCTGCAACTTTCAACTGATCTTTGCAAATATTAGATGTTCAAACTGCATTTTTAAATGGAAATCTCAAAGAAACAATTTACATGTCTCAACCACAAGGTTTTATGGACCCAAAATTTCTTGATTACATTTGCAAACTCAACAAGTCCATATATGGACTCAAAAAAGCTCCAAGAGCATGGTTTGAGTGCTTTACTTCACATTTGTTTTCTATGGGTTTCAGAACTTCAAGAGCTGATCCATCCTTGTTTTTCAGACACTCTGGTGTGAAATTGACTTTGCTACTATTATATGTGGATGATGTGATAGTCACTGGAAATGATACTTCTTTCATACCAAGTTTGGTTCATCAATTGAACAAAAAGTTTGACATGAAAAATCTGGGTCCCTTTACATATTTTATGGGTTTGCAAATCAAAAGAGATAACGCTGGCATTTTCATTCATCAAACAAAATACATTGAGGATTTTTTATCTAGATTTAACATGGCTTCTTATAAGCCATGTCCAACTCCTCTTGGTGCTGGTATTAAATATCACACTACAGTTGCAACTCCTCTTCAAGATGGCACTATTTACAGACAACTTCTTGGTGGGTTGCAATACGGAACCTTTTCAAGGCCTGACATTTCCTTTGCTGTAAATCATCTCTGTCAGTTTATGCATTCTCCTTCTGTTATTCACTTATCTGGTGCTAAAAGGATTCTAAGATACTTTGGGACAAAGCATCATGGGCTTAATTATAAAAAAGACCACCTTCCCATTCAGGCCTTCTCTGATGCAGATTGGCCTGAAAATCCTTCTGATAGAGGAGTACTTCTGGGTTTGTCATATTTATTGGGCCTAATCCTATTCACTGGGCCTAAAAAATCATACTGTGGCCCGGTCCTCTACTGAAGCAGAGTACAGGGCCTTGGCCACTACTGCTGCTGAAGTTAGTTGGATCAAATATCTTTTCAATTATCTGAAAATTAGAATTCCATCTCAACCTTCATTATGGTGTGATAACCAATCTGCAATAGCTATTACTGCAAATCTTGCTTTACATGCTCGTATGAAACATATAGAAGTCGATTATCACTTTATTAGAGAAAATGCTCTAAAACAACAAAATTGTGTCTCTTTTGTTTTGGATTCAGAGCAGCTTGCTGACATCCTGACCAAGGGGCTCTCTATCTCTTCTTTCAGTCATCTAAAGGACAAGCTAATGGTGAGATCACACACATCAGCTTGAGGAGGCGTATTAAGATAAAAAAACAAGGTCTATTATGAAAATATTACTTGAGTCTTCTTAGAATGTCATAGGGGTCTTCTTGTAATAAATAGTTTGTCATAGGCTTATTTGTAATTTGCCAAGACTCTCAGCGCCGTTATGCAACGACTCTTATAGCTGTCCCAAACCATGGCTCCCTTGTAACCATAGTAAGTCTTTGCTATTTATGTCGTACTCATCACAATGAGGGTTCATTGAATCAATACGATATCTTCTGAATTTCCTTCGTCTTCCTCATCCTTAGTGATGAGTTTATTTCAAATACATTTCATTTAATTTTCACCTCCAACATTTCTGGATATGAAGCCCACCACAATGAGTTTGAGAGGCGCTATTAACAGAAAGAACACAAATGATGAAGATTCGATGATAATGTTAGCTGCACCTGTTTCTGGAAATAGAAAGACCAAAAGAAAATTACACAAAGGAGACTTTATGTTCAGACATATGCCACATTTGACATTTACAAGACTTTATAGGCATAACTTGCAAGAATCTATCTGAAAGGCCAATCATTTTGTTAGGAGACAAATGTCATTTCAGTGTTCATCTCTGTAATCCAACGGTTGTATTAATTCCACCCATTGGTATCCACTGTATATATATATCACCTTCATTATTGAGAAATTCCGAGCTGTTTCGGCTCTTTTGGGTTCTCATCTGTTTTGTATATTCATCTTCCCTCTCTCTCTCAATTCTCTGCAAACCCTTTGTCTGGGTTCGCTGTCACTGGATTTCGAGTAGAATGTAATTCTTTGTTGATTTAGCTTATGATTGGGCTTTGATTGACATCACTCATTAGTCCGCCCAATCTTTGACGTATTATTTCCTCCGAGTCTGATCCCATCCCATGATGAATAAGCAAGCGAGATTATCTATTGAAGGTCTTCCCAATGAGTGCCTGTTCGAGATTTTCCGGCGCCTTCCCAGTGGCCAGGCGAGGAGTGTCTCCGCTTGTGTATCTAAGCGTTGGCTTATGCTTATAAGTAATGTACACAACTCTGACATGTCTGTTCCCAACACCTATGTGGGTGATCCTACCTCGACGAGGCATCTTGAAAATCCACCAGCCACAGATATTAGTCTTGCCGCCCTCTCCGTTGGAACCTCCTCACAGGGGGGACTTCGAGAGCTGAAAATAAACTTCACCCATGAAATCACTGATGCTGGTCTCAAAGCCATTGCTTATAGTTCCCCTCATTTGCGGGTTCTTTCCCTACGGTATGTTCCCTTTGTTGGCGACAGAGGTTTGTTGGAGATAGCCAAGGAGTGCCACAAGTTAGAGAAGCTTGACTTGTGCCTATGTCCTTTGGTTACCAACAAGGGTTTAATAGCAATTGCAAAGAGCATGCCTTATTTGACCTTTTTAGATATCGAGTATTGTAATAATATTGGCAACGAAAGCTTGCGAGAAATTGGTTTGCTCTGCCCAAAGTTGACATGGGTCTATATCGGAGAATGTCCTCTTGTTGGGGATGAAGGAGTTGCCAACTTGGTGTTTTCGGGCTTGGCTAAGCTCAAGTTACAGGGCTTGCGCATCGGAGACAAAGCACTAGCTGAAATTGGTCTTCGCGGGAAGGCTCTGACTGGACTTGTTCTTCTTGGGTTGCAGGAAGCGACTGCAAATGGGTTTTCACTAATGTGTAAGCTTGGGGGTTTGAAGAAATTGGCTTCTCTAAGAATCACATCGTGCCCTGGAATAACTGATGAAGTCCTTCATGCTATCGCGGATGGTTGCCGTAGTTTGGTGCAGATCCACCTTTGTGGGTGCTCCTTTCTATCTGATAATGGCATTAGTGTTTTCCTTCAAGTTTCGAATTCTCTCAAGAGCCTACGTTTGGAAAGGTGTCATGGAATTACCCTATTAGGAGTTCTTGGAGCACTTTCTAGTTGTGGGTCAAAGTTGAAGATACTCACACTAGTTAAATGCAAGGGAATAGATTATTCTGTTCCAAATAGAACTGTACCCTGTCCTTGTGAGTTTCTTCTTTCATTGTCCATGGAAAGTTACCCAGAGTTTGGAAACCGTAGCTTAACCATGTCGGGGATTTTGTGCCCCTACCTACAGAACATAGAACTGTCTGGATATAGCGGGATAACAGACAGTGGGCTTCTTCCACTTGTGGAAAGCTGTTGTTTGACCGGACTCATCAAGGTGATTCTCGATGGTTGCACAAATCTGACCGATGAAGTGGTTTCTGAAATTGCTAAGCTGCATGGTAAAACTCTTGAAAAGCTTAGTCTTGACGGTTGCACTAAGGTTACGGATGCAAGCCTGGTTGCACTTGCATTTAACTGCTTTGTACTAAAACATCTTAGTGTGGCAATGTGTTCAATTACCGATATTGGTGTGGCTACCTTAACTTTGGAAGGGCTAAGGAATTTGAGGCAACTTTCTATTTCTGGATGCTCCATGGTAACTGATATGAGTCTGCCCTTTCTTTTAAAGTTGAAGAAGAATCTGTCCTCACTCGATTTTTCTGAATGCAATTCCATCAGCGACAGCACTGCGAGAGCACTTCATTGGACACCCAGTTCGATCTAACTGAAAAGTTTTTCCCGAAACCTATTTTCTTGTTGGTGTTTTTGCTTTTGGATTATACTTTTGCAACTACTCTTCGCTAAAAAACTTTTGTGTCCGGTTGATTTTCCTGTCATTTGGAAATGGTTAATTTTTCTTTTGTTGTTTAGTGTTTGAGACCTGTCTGTCTGGATAAAGATGATTACTCCTTTAGGTCGTATGGTTAGAATGAGTAAGTGATTTGATTACAAATGCCCTCTTGGCTGCGCGACGAGAGCCACTCCTGCATTACTTATGCTGAGTCCTTAACAAGAACGGATAAATATGGTTAGCATTATTGAAATTACCTCTTTTTGTCAACTCCAACTATTGGCCGGATCCCCATTGCATAATTCTTGTTTAATCCATATTTTGGTTTCATTCAATTCATAATATCAACATATTGCGTATGGATTTAGAAATCGTAGTTACTGTTTCTATATTGCTTATTCATGAACGGATTTTAGAGATGAGACCAAATACAGAAGATGAAGATTATATTCATTGAAGGTAATCAATCGATACATGAACCAGAAGATAAAGGGACATGGCTAAATACAGAGAATTATCCTACCATTGATCAAAGGTAGGGTTCATCTGATGGCTATGATAGAGCGGCGGAGAGGATTAGATAGGTAAAGGTTAAGACTAGAATAATTACTAAAATGTCCTTATAAGATTGGGCTACAATAAGCTTAATGAATTGGCTGGGCTTTGTACAAGAGAAGGCTCAAACCCGTTCTTAACAAGTGTTCAAGGAAAATCAGTATGCGCATTAGCCATGACTTGTCCCAGGGTCACCATATCAAGAGTTGGGACGATGTGTGGTACCTTTTTTTTTGATAAAGATGCATTATATTAAGAAGAAAACTTATCCAGCCAAATGGCTTTACACACATTAGCTGGCAAAACATTCAAATCCAATGGACCAGAAACACCTAACATTCTAACCCAGTTTGCAAGTTCATGTGCAGAGACATTACTAGTTCTCCTAACAAAATTGATCTTACAAAATTGTTGATTACTACTCCATTCTCTGATTGCTTCTGACCTGGTTCTCCATTCCCACCTAGTTGCTGCTGGTTTGTTGCATGCATCTACAATCACCTTACAGTCAGATTCAATTATCACTTTGGGCCGCTTCATTCTTCTAGCTATGTTGATAGCTAATTCAATTGCTAGGAGTTCTGCTTCAAAAATATCCAGCAAATCATCAAATTTCCCTTCCATCCAAACAGTGGTTGCAGCATTGTCTCTGCATATACACTCTATTCCAACCTTGCTGTCTTTAATGCTAGCATCCACATTCAATTTGATAATATCACCAGAGGGGGGATTCCACTGATCATCAGGAGTATTTATGTGTATAGACTGCACTTCCTCTTTTTTCCTGTGGTAGTAAAATTCAATATATGATTTAATTTTTGCTATCACCCTGCACATTCTATTTTCCTCCTCTCTGCAACTTGACTCACTCCAGCTTCTGTTCCTTTCTTTCCAAATCTGGTCTAAAATAATAATCCCCATTTCTGGTATCTTAAAGCCATTTGCAGAGCCCTCTTCATTTTCCAAAATAATCTTCTTGATCCAGTCTTCTATGCTCATGTGAGTCTCCACATCAGTTCTTAATCCCAACAAACTAAACCATATGTTCCTTGCTAGGTGGCATTTGAAAAAACAGTGGATTTCATCCTCAAACTCATAATCACAAGAAGGGCAACAGGTAGCCACATTTGGAATTCTGACCTCGATGTTATTTCTTGTGGGAAGTACCTTAGCTAGAATTCTCCACAAAAGCATTTTATGCCTATTGTGGCACTTCAATTTCCAAACTTTTGACCACAAACTATTAGATGGATTAACCATATTATTGCCTCCCTCCAAAATCCAGTAATAGGCCTTTTTGACATTGTAACTTCCATTTGAACTTAGACACCACCTCCACTTGTCTGGATTTTGCACAATGGGAATCCTAATCTTCTCAATCTCTTGCTTTTCCTGGTGTGTGAACCATTGTGCCAGCAGATTCTGTTTCCAATTTCCAACTTCCCAATCAATAAGTTCAGACACTTTCTTAGGGGCTCTCATCAAATCATCTGGTGGCTTAGGCTTAGCAACTTCTAAATTTGGGACCCACCTGTCTTGCCAAATGTCAATATCTCTTCCATTACCAACTGATTTTATTGCATTGTCTTCTAAAATGTTTCTAACTTTCAACAACCCTCTCCAGAACCAGGAATCACCTTTCTTAACTTCAACTTTCTGGAAATCCAACACCTTGCAATATTTCTCTTGTAGTAACTTGACCCACACACTGTCTTCATTAACCCAGATTTTCCATGCCAATTTTGCAATTAGGGCTTTGTTGAAACCATTAAATTCTCTAAAGCCCAAACCTCCAGAATCCTTACTTTTACACAAGTCCTCCCAACATTTAAAATGGATCTTCCTTTTATCACCAGTTTCTTCCCACCAGAATTTGGAACAAATAGTATTCAATTTCTCAGCAAATTTCTTTGGGAAAAGAAGTAGAGACATTGCATAGGTAGCCATAGAATTTAAGGTGGCTTTGAGGACTATTACCTTTCCAGCTTTTGCTAGCATTTTTCTTTGCCATCCTTGGACTTTTCCAGTCATCTTTTCCACAATGTTATTGAAATTAGAGCTCCTGTTTTGTGCAGTAAAAATGGGAATTCCCAAATAGATTGAATCTTTCTTTCCCTTTTTAACCTGGAGTCTTGTCTTGATGAGTCTTCTTTGATCCCCTTTTACATTCCCACTGAAGTACACTGCAGATTTCTGTTTGTTTACACAAAGCCCTGAAGCCTCTTCATACAGCTTGAGACAAAGATCCAGATAAACAGCTTCCTTCTCAGTTGCTTTTGCCATTACTATTAGGTCATCAGCAAACATTAGATGAGTAATTGGTTGACCCTCCTTTGCAAGTTTAATTCCAGTAATCCATTTACTTTCTGTTGCAAAACTAATAATTCTTGAGAGTAGCTCAGTGCAGATAATAAAAAGTGTTGGGGACAAGGGATCTCCTTGTCTAATGCCTCTAGTAGCTCTAAAATACCCCACAGAACTGCCATTTACAAGAACTGAGAAGTTAACAGTGCTAATGCATTCAAAGACAAGCATACAGAATCTTTCTGGGAATCCCATCCACCTCATAATCTTCATAATGCAGTCCCATTCAATCTTGTCATATGCCTTCTCTATGTCATATTTGACAAAAAGCAAACCTCCCTTTCCCTTCTTCTTCTTTAATGTATGCACCACTTCATGTAACAAAATGGAGTTATCTTGAATATTTCTATCAGGGACAAAAGCTGTTTGGAAGGGGCAGATGATTTTTTTGAGAAGAGGTTTGATTTTTCTAATGTTAGAAAGAATTTTGGCTATGATTTTGTAAGACACATTACAAAGAGAGATTGGTCTGAAATGGGAAACTTTGGAAGGATTGGGGATCTTGGGAATCAAGGCAATAAAAGTGTTACTGAAGTTTGGAGGAAACTTTCCTTCAAGAAAGAAATTTCTTACAAGAGTGCACAAATCATTCCCCACTATATGCCAGTAGTTTTTGTAAAATAATACTGAAAATCCATCAGGTCCAGGGGATTTAAAACTCCCCATCTGGCACACAGTTTCAAAGATTTCATCATTTGTAGGGGTTACAAGAAGAAGAGCACACTCCTCACTTGTTAATTGATTGGGAAAGAGCTCTTTCAGCCATTCAGGGCAAAGTGTATTTGAGGAGAAGAACAACTTTTGGAAGTAGTCTAGGAATACAGTATTCATACCTTCAGTAGTAGTGTGCCAAGAATTATTGTCATCCAAAATGGCATCAATTTTATTCTTCCTTCCCCTGATAGCAGCCATAGTGTGGAAGAACTTTGTGTTTGCATCCCCCTCATTGATCCAATGAACCCTTGATTTGTTTCTCCAAAGAATACTCTGTCTAGTACACAGTTCATTCAGCCATCTTTTATAATGGTTCTCCTCTTTTGCAGTTTCTAAACTAGCTTTAATCTGCAGCTTCATTAGTTCTGCTTCTCCTACTCTAATCTGGGTTTCCAGGTGGCCAAAGACTTCTTTACTCTATTTCTTGAGATGCTTCTTTGTTGCTTTTAATTGTCTACCCCACTTGTGTTGCAAAGTGTTATCATGAATGCTATGCCAAGCTTCTCTAATAATATCTTTGCTAGATTTGTCTCTAACCCACATAGGCTCAAATCTAAATGGCTTTTTACCTGTGTTTAACCTCTTTTTTAGCTCCAACACAATGGGGATATGATCAGAGCCTCCTGCAGTTTTGTGGATAGTAATAGCATTTGGAAACATTGTTCTCCACTCTGGACTAGCAAAGCATCTGTCCAACCTTTCTCTAATGAAACCTCCACTTTGCCAACCATTAATCAGGTTGAGAAGTCCCCCTTTTGATTTCTGGTTCACCTTCCTCCCACCTAGTTTGTCCTTCTGATAACAAACCTCATTAACATCACCCATCAAAATGGTGGGAAGGGGGCACACTTCTGCAATATATTTGATCTCCTTCCATAAGTTTTCTCTTTCATTGTAAGCACAGGGAGCATAGACACACAAAAGCAACCAGCTTTCAAACTGTGTCGATTGATGAAATAAGACTGCAAACATATTTTTACTCTTATAAACAATTTCAATGTCCAACTCCTTTCTCCACGCGAAACTGATTCCCCCACTCTTACCAATGTGCTCAACAGAACAGACATTGCATAAACCAGCATTTACCAAGTGTTTTTTGTATCTTTTCTCGTCAATTTTTGTTTCTGCAAGGCATACCCATTCAGGGTCTTCTTGCTTTATTTGGGTCTTTAATTGTCGGATTGCAGAGGTCTGACCCAACCCTCTGCAATTCCAAAACATTCCTCTCATGGAGATTTGGGGGGCGTGCTTAGGCCCGCCTCCTCAGCCACAGTAGTAGAAGAATCCGAAATTTTTGCATTAATACTAGCAGGTTGATTAATCATACCTTCCTTTCGTGTTCTGAAGATCCCATCCACCCCACGATGATACATCTTCCTTGCCGGCATCAATTTGAGCGAGATATACCGGTCCCCAGTGTCATGATCCATGTTCTCAATCTCAATTATTTCCATATCCGTTTTCTTGCACGGTTTGGTGCCATCCTCCTGTTGCATCGCTTGTCTTTTTGACCTCCTCTGGTAGTAGGTTGCTGAATACACAAACTCCCTTTTTAACTGAACCATTGTTCTTAGATCTTCCGCCAGCAATTTATTCACCGTCATCCGTCGGGTATCTTCCTTGAAAGCAGCCATATCCAATTGATTTGAATGGGCTCCTTGTTGAAGCTTTTCATGTAACTCTCTTTCCTTGCGATTCTCATCGTCGCCATAATCTTCTTCTTCTTCCTCTCTTATCTCCGTAATTTCCTTTTCCAGGTTTTGTGAAGTGGTTTTTTCTTCTTTTTTCTGGCTTTTGGAAGAAGCCGTTCCTAATTCTCCAGTTTCTTGAAACGACATCGTTATATTTAATTTTGTTGGTCTATGCCTTGTTTGGTCAATGGAAGAAAAACCCATTCCTACATGGTCCACTAGGCTTTCATCCTGCATAGGCCCGTTGGGATTTAAGAGATTTGCAATTGGGCTTGGGAGATTTATTAATACTCTCCCCAGCCCAATATGGCCCAGCCCAGTAAGTTCAAACTTATCCCTTCCCGTACCTTCTTCAGAAACCCTAAAATCCTCTGCTCTCCGCCGATTGTCCAGCTCATCATTTCGTACACGAACCGTACAATTACGGGCGCGTAACGGATCAGCTTCCTGGAAGGTTCCTCTGATTTGATTCCCTGTTGTCCATGCTGTCCTCGTGCTCCAATCATTGACGCGCTCACCCACCTGTGTTTCCACATCTGATGGCGTTTTAGTCACACGCGCCACCATCTTCTTCAGCTCCGGCGCCGTGTACCGTTCTGTTTTTGGGCTTTTCCGGTAAAGGCTGATTCGCTTACTCTCCTAGGCTTTGAGATGTAATCCATACCCAGAATTCAAGCCTTCTAGCTGGTTTTTGAATTTACACTCTTCCTTATCATGACCCAACCTTCCACACCGGTAGCAGAAATTTCCCAAATTTTCATATTGAAAGGGGATCCACTCAGAGATACCTGTGCTCATCTGTAGGAAGAAACCCCTTTCCAGGGGTTTAGTTGTGTCTATCTCCATACGGATCCTGATGGGAGACATGAGAGTTTCTTCTTCGTCGTCTTCATCATCCGCATCCACCTCTAGTACCTTCCCGATTAACGCTCCGATCCTCTTTGTGTTCTTCACTACCAGCTTTTCCAAAGGGAGTTTATGAATTTGGATCCAAAATTCACAATACTTGTAGCACACCTCCTCTGGTCTTGTCCCAGCTTGAAAACGCTTTCAGATCATCAGATGGTTCTGAATATTCCATGGCTTCCCTAACCAGATCTTCTCGCAGTCTTCAGCATCTTTAAAGTTGAAAACGAATAGATTATCACCTCTTGCTGTTACCTTAAATTCGTCTCTAATCCTCCAGATGGATTGGAAGATAGCTTCAACATTTGCAACCCTAATCTCTCTTTTTGCTAACACTTTCCCGAACAAACATTTTTTGGTAAGGTTTTCTAAAGCTGATGCACCATCCTCTAGAACTAATGAGGGTTTATTAGACAGATCCTGTTCTACAATCTCCATTGTTGCAGAGCAGCTCTGTTTCAACCGAGAAGGAGAAAAAGGACTTTTTAGGAGATAGGAAGATGGTGGTTCTGGGCTGCTTTGACAAGGGAGAAAGGGAGATGGGAAAGTTTAATGAGAGAAATTTTGGATTTCAGAGTAATACAAACTAAAACGAGAGCTGAAAAAGATAAAAGAAACTTTTCCGATGAGGTCACCAGACTAGAAAACCCATGTTGGGTACGATACTAGAAGACAAGAAATTTAGAAAGAAGCCTCTCTCTAAATTCTCTCTCTAGACTTTTTTGGATGGAGCACCATGTGTGGTACCTTCTTCTGGCATTTCCAGCAATAAAATTAGGGTTAATTGCACTTTACCCCCCTGTGGTTAGGGGTTTGTGTGAAAGACCCCCTGGGGTTTCAAACGTTGCAAAACCACTCCTTGTGGTTTGGTTTATGTGCGGTTCCGTTAAAATTAACGGAATCCGTCAATATTTGTACTGAATTATCCATTATACCCTTGACTTTTAACATATCACCAAACATATAAAAAAATGAAAAAAAAAATTAAGAACAGTGAAAAAGAATTGGAAGAAACATGATATGGGCAAGTAACTGATTCCCACTAATCATCATTATCATCGTCATAAGAATTTAGTCAGAGCTTTGTATGGAAAGATTCAGATCTAAAGAAGCGATAAAGTTTGTGAACAAGTGTTAAAGTTTGTGAACAAGTGTTGTCGCAGGGTATGGAGCTCCATTTGAACCATGGGTCTCTTCCCAGAACTGAAAAATCTTTGACGTCTCCTTTGGGTCAACAAGCTCAGACCCAATTTGAAAATTGGTGCAAGTTCTCTGAATCTTCTTCATTGACTTCTACAACAAATAACAAGTCAAACGAATAAGGAAGAACCCAAAGAAGAAGGGGAAAAAGAGAAAAATGAGGATTGGGGAACTGACGAAGAAAAAAAAATTGAATCAAATAGAAGAATCTAATGGGGCAAGGATATGCAGAACAAAGATGAGAGATGCAGAGCAAGCACCTATCAAACTCACATCTGGGTTGTGTTCATCTTCTTCCTTCTTCGTGGGTTCCCGACGGCGGCGCTAGTAGCGGCGACGACGACGGAGCTGGAGCGGCGACGACGACGGCACTGGTAGGGGCGACGGGGACAACGCTGGTAGGGGTGGCGGTTCCCCCTCTTCTTCTTCTTTTTCTTCTTTTTCTTCCTCCTTTCTTCTCCGTCTTCGTCCAGCTCTAGATCTGGAACACTTATTTCTTTTATCCTTTTTTCTATTTTGTTTGGGTTTTTGTGTTGTTTTTTTAACAGAGTTTTGTTTGGTATCACTGAAGGGCAAAATAGACATTACAAATGCACTATTTGACACATTCTGTTAGTTTAACGGAAAATGCACAAAAACCAAACCACAAGGAGGTATTCTGCATATTTTGGAACCACAAGGGTGTGTTTCGCACCAACCCTTAACCACAAGGAGGTAAAATGCAATTAACCCATAAAATTATATACAAAAGAAACTGGGCTGTCTAGGTAGTATCAAGGTTACGTGTTTCTCAAACGAGGCACATGACAACATGCACAAACGAGCTTTAATGGATCTCTTACTTGCATGTTTAACTTTTTTATTAGGCTTAATTACTTAATGCCTACCTCCACTATAGCGAAATTAACACATTGCAACCTCCACTTCTAAAATAGGCTTATTGCACCCCCCATTTGCAAGAAATCATACTTATTGAAATTGGTAAAATAATTCATCCAAACACCATCCATTGAAGGAGGGTAAAATTGTCAATGTCAAAAGAGATTATATTTAAACAAATAAATGAAAAATAAAGAAAATGGAAAAAATACTAAGAAAGAAGATAATGTTGATTGAATAGAAAAAAAAAAGATCGGTTGAATAGAAAGAAAGATGAGGTTGAGAAGAACAGGAAGATGAGAAGGCGACGGAGACATTTCAGAGACTAGCAGGATGATGATTTCTCGTCCAGTGATATCGCCGGAGGTGGGTATGTGGCAGTGACCGTTCGTTCAGTCAGTCTTGCGGCGGCGTTGACGTGTTGAAGCCCTGAAATCGATTTGATCTCTTCATCGATCTTCTCTATTTCCGTCTCTCTCTCTCTTTAATTCAGATCCGTGGGAGAAAGTTCCTCAGCTGGGTCTTGGTTAAGATCTCTTCGTCGGCTACTATTGGGGTAGGAGGGCAGCGTGTTGGGTTCGGGTAATTCTGGCGGTGGTGCTTTACCGGCTTTGAAAGGGTTACGACGAAAGGCTGGAATTCCCATTTTTTTTGGTTCTTTTCCGCACACAGAGAAAGAGATAGAAGAGGTGAATCGTCTTCAATGTGCGTTGTTTAATCCTTCTCTCCATCTCTTAAGTCTCTGTGTCTATTTGTGTCTTTTACCTCTTTTATTGTCTCTTCCATTTTTTTTGGCTTTACATTGTTCAACAATGCCTCTCCTAAATGTTCATTATTCACTTTCATAAATCGATTCCCGATAATTGTCCAAGTTTCTAAGTTGAGATTGAACAAAATTTGTTATTTTTTTTTTCTCAATTTCTGCTGGTGGATGAGTTAGAATGATGCGAAGATCGGTGTCTAATGTGTTTTCAGTTTCCTGTCTGTTTTTCGGATTTATCTCAATATGTATGTTGGTGAGGAAATTTGAGAGGAAATATTTACATATTGAAAGAAAATTGCGAGATTTTTAGTTAGGACTTGTGGACAGGAGGAGAAGAAGAAGAGGAAGAACATGAAGACGGCGCCGGAATATGGGTGCTGGTCACCGGAATCTGGACAGCTTGTGGCGGCAATGGCAGAGTTTACGATGGTGTTCATATTATTAGGGAGTTGACCGTTTCACCCTCAATAAAGATGACTTTTTTGTCAACTAACGGAATATTCCGTTAAGTATTGGATGGATCTTTTTTACCAGTTTGAACAAGACGTATATTTCGCAAATGGGGGATGCATTAAGCCTATTGTAGAAGTGGGGGTTGCAATGTGTTAGTTTAGCTATACTGGAGGTAGGCATTAAGTAATTAAGCCTTTTTATTATCACTTCATAACTGTTTAGCAACATCCATTCATTTCTGTTCAAATTTGTCGGATCTTCACAAGGATTTAGGCTATAAATGTATTAGTGGGACAGTATTTCTGAGTCTTTATTGCTGCGATTTTGTTGTACATGTTGATAACTCTAAACTGTAGCTGAGCAGAGTTTATCTCGAATGCTGAACTGAATCCACACGAAGCCTTCTGGTGGATGAGTCTTCAAAGAGGATCATAACTTGGGACTTCTGGGGCACTAGCACTTTCTGAGATGGAGAAAAATTCCTTTTCTTTTTAGAACTATTAGTATAATCAGTGCCTATGTTATTACTGTGCCTCAAGTTGTCAAACATCTTTGTATCATTCTGGATTTAATACTATGCCAAGGTCTGTCAAATTATGTCACTTTCCGTGTATGTGTGTGTTGTATAGGCTTTAGGAACTTCATTTCACACTTCCCCTCTCTGGGTTAGTTTGGATGGGGCGATTTTTAGTTTTTATTAAAATATAATCGGAGATGGTTAGATAGTGTGAGTTTTTCTTTTCTCTTTTTTTGGTTTTAGGACAAACCGGTGCCCGGGTCTTGTTGTAATCAGGACACCGAATTTTTTTATTGATGTTTTTGCCTTCACTGGTGGGCTGGTAATTAATCCAGTGGGTGGGTTGGTTAAATAAAAAAAAAATGATGACAACCAATAACGGACTGCCACATGTCCAATATGTCTAAAGACAAAAATGAAAGAGCAATGCTAATCAAACATAATTTTTTCTGGACAGAATTTCTGTCCAGTTATTGGCTGCATTAAGAGCACTAAAGTCACAATCCACCATTTAAACTTTAAACCTTTAATTGGTGAACCCAAGTCTTTAGGAATAATTTAAAAACTCGTACATTGTAACCTAGACCCTTAAATTGAAATCTATAACCTATACCTTCAATTTTAAACTCAAATTCAAAAGGTAATTTTATAAAAGCTTAACTGCATCGGAGGTACCCATATTTTGCAAAACCGAGCAAGTGGGTATCAAATTTTCAAAATTGAGCACCACATGTCCCAAATTTTGCATTTTCGAGTGAGTAGATACCCTTCCGTTAACTTTCTGTTAATATTGGACGGGAAATTATAAAAAGACTTTTGTAGCCCTTATTTTCACATCCAACTTTTTATAAAATACCAAGTATTACTAAAAAAATCTAAAAAAAGTTCAAAAAATAAAATTTTAATTTAATTAGTTGATATATGTAAAATAATGTAATACTACCTCTGTTTCGCCTGTTTCAGCCTACTTCACTCTTTGTCACTATTCACTGGGTTACTTTCATTCGATGATTTGATTAACAAAACGATACAAGAATTTGGTAATCTTTGCATGGTGTTATAGAGGAAAGTTTATTCTAAAATACCATGAAAAAATTGTTAAAAAATTACATCGTTTTGGTACCCAAATCACTAAGTCAAAGTGACTCAGTTACGGGTTAAAAAGTCAAACGCAGACGAAACAGACGAAACGGAGGTAGTACATTTTATCGAAATTGCATATTTTTACATCATTTCAAGATATGAAATATGTTTTTGTTAACACATATCCGTCAACCTTAAAGTCTTTAACTTTTTTCTAATAGTGTTTAAAAAGAATCTCAAATTTCATAATTTCACATGTTTTTTTTTTAATAGGACAATAACATACAAGTATCTTTGTACATTTTTACAATAGTCTCTTTTACATTTGCATGAAAAATACAAATCGTTACAATTAAAAAAAAAAAAAAAAAAAAACTACTCAAGAATGTCAGGTTTCAACTTTTGTGTTAGTTGTTAAAATGCACAAAGATACTTGTATGCTATTGTTTTATTAAAAAATACATGTAAAATTATTAACGGATATATGTTTATAAAAAAGTATTTTATATCTTGAAAATGATGTAAAAATATGTAATGTTGATGAAATATATTGCATTATCTTAAAATTTATATATCAAATTATTAAATTAATTTTTTTTAAATATTTTTGAGTTTTTAGTAAAACATGTAAAAAAAATACGGAGGTTACCTCAAATGCTGAACTGAATATACATGAAGCCTTCCGGTGGATAATCTTCAAAGAGGATCATAACTTTGAGACTTCTGGGGCACCAACACTGAGTGAGATAGAGAAAAATTTCTTTTCTTTTCAGAACTATTAGCATAACCAGTGCCTCTATTATTACGGTGCCTCAAGCTGTCAAGCATCTTTGTATCATTCTGGGTTTAATACTATGCCAAGGTCTGTCAAATTATGTCACTTTCCGTGTGTGTGTGGTGTATAGGCTTTAGGAACTTCATTTCACACTTCCCCTCACTAGGTTAGTTTGGATGGGGTGATTTTTAGTTTTTATTAAAATATAATCGGATATGTTTAGGAAGTGTGAGTGTTTTTTTTTTTTTTTTTTTTTTTTTTTTTTTTTTTTTTAGGTTTTAGGACAAACCGGTGCCCGAGTCTTGGTATAATCAGGGCATCTGCTTTTTTTTTATTGATGTTTTTGTCTCCACCGGTGGGCTGGTAATTGATCCAGTGGGTGGGTTGGTTAAATAAGAAAAAAAAATGATGACAACCAATAACGGCCTGCCACATGTCCAATATGTCTAAAGAAAAATCGAAGAGAAGTGCTAAACGAACAGAATTATTATTGGACAGAATTTCTGTCCAGTTATTGACTGCATTAAGAGCACTAAAATCACATCCACAATTTAAACTTTAAACCTTCAATCCTTGGATCAAATTCCATCCGACCCTCCAATCCCCCCTTCCTACTCTAGTCTGCCGTCCCTATGCAGTGAACCACTTCAGCACTGTCATCCGCACAACATCATCGGGTATACACGATTGCAACAAATTTGGGAGATTCACTGTTAAGAATAGGCATATCTTCTTAGTTCAATTCCAGACTTTTAGCTGTAACTTTTTGGTAGCTTGTCTATTTTCGTCACCTAGATTATTTTGTTTTTCAGCCAGGTGCGTGTTTGCTTTGTAATGTTTACTTTACCTCTTGTGGTTTAATAATATTATGCTATTTCTGTCAAAAATAACTTTAAACCTTTAATTGGTGAACCCTAGTCTTTAGGAATAATTTAAAAACCCGTACGATGTAACCTAGACCCTTAAATTGAAATATATAACCTATACCTTCAATTTTAAACCTAAATTCAAAAGGTAAATTTATAAAGGCTAAATTGCATCGGAGGTACCCATATTTTGCAAAATCGAGCAAGTGGGTACCCACTTTTCAAAATTGAGCACCACAGGTCCCAACTTTTGCATTTTCGAGCGAGTAGCTACCCTTTCGTTAACTTTCCGTTAATATTGGACTGGAAATTATAAAAAGACTTTTGTACCCCTTAATTTTCACATCCATTTTTTTTTAAATACTAAGTTTTACTAAAAAAATCTAAAAAAATGCTCAAAAACTAAAATTTTAATTTTATTATTTGATATATGTAAAATAATTCAATATATTTTATCCAAATTACATATTTTTACATCATTTTAATATGAAATGTGTTTTTGTTAACACATATCCGTCAACCTTAAAGTCTTTAACCTTTTTAATGGTTTTTAAAAAGAATCTTAAATTTCATAATTTCACATGTATTTTTTAATAAAAAAAAATAACATACAAGTATCTTTGTACATTTTTACAATAGTCTCTTTTACATTTGCAAGAAAAATACTAATCATTACAATAAAAAAAAGTACTCAAGAATGTCAGGTTTCAACTCATTTGTTAGTTGTTAAAAATGCAAAAAGATATTGGTATGTTATTTTTTTATTAAAAAAATACACGTGTAATTATGAAGTTTTGAGATTATTTTAAAAAACTGTTAAAAAAAGTTAAAGACTTTAATATTGACGGATATATGTTTATAAAAAGTATTTCATATCTTGAAAATGATGTAAAAATATGTAATGTCGATGAAATATATTGCATCATCTCATATACATATATCATATAATTAAATTAATTTTTTTTGAATATTTTTAGAGTTTTCAGTAAAACTTGTATTTAAAAAAATGGAGGTGAAAATAAGGGGTACGAAAGTCTTTTTATAATTTTCCGTCCAATATTAACCGAAAGTTAACGTAGGGGGTACTTGCTCGAAAATCCAAAATTTCTGACATGTGATGCTCGATTTTGAAATTGGGTACCCAATTACTTGATTTTGCAAAATATGGGTACCTCCGGTGCCAATTAGCCTTTTTATAAATATCACATCATCATAATACATTCAGAGGATGGTTGTAGCATACCACTCGGTCCCAGCTCTTTCTTCCCAATTTGACTTCTGTCACTATTCACTGGGTCACTTTGACCCGGTGATTTGAATAGCAAACCGATGTAATTTTTTGATAATTTTTTCATGGTGTTGTAGAGTAAATTGTGCTCTATAATATGGTGAAAAAATTATCAAAAAATCGTATTATTTTGCTATCCAAATCACCCGGTCAAAGTGACCCAGATACGAGTCAAAAAAGTCAGGGAAGAAAGAACTGGGACGGAGTGGTACAATAATACATCACATATATGGACTTAAGAGTCAGTAAGGGTAATTTCGAGTTTGTTGCCCAGCTGGTCGTATTTTATTGGTTATTAAAATTATGTCTAACTAATTTATGTACGTTAAGCATTTTTGAAGAAAAATTGAAGGTGACACCAACTGCATTAATTGACTTCTCTTCTATCACCGTTTATAATCCCTTGCTCCTGATTGAACCAGCTTTGGTTTTTGAACCCAAAAACACCATATTAATTTTCTATAAAAAACCAAAAAAAACATGTTATCCAAGCTACCTCACTGTCTATGACCAAATTTTATTCATATTGGCTGGTGCTTTATTTATTATCTTGAAAATATTGTATTCGACTATCTGTTTTCTTTCTGAAGGATGGAATATTTATCCTGTACGGAAAGCACAGACTTCAGACAGGGAGTCCCTTCTACCTCTCCAAATGTATCATACTCAAATGAGATGTGCCTAGCATGCCACCTGGTAATCATCTGTTTTCTTTAATTTGGTCATTTGAAAATGAAGTAGACACATCGTGGACAGTTATTTCAATGTTTAAAAGCTTTCTAAAGCAAGGTCGGGGTCCTTCATTTGTTTGTGAGACTCTTGAAGGGGCCCTTAGCAGCAAAGGATGCTGTTTGGATTAAGAAGCTCATTACTGAGATTGGTGTGGTTCTTAGTATTGGATCTAATAGAGTTGCATTGTGACAACACTGGAGCGATCGCACAATCCAATGAACTCAGGTCACACCAGAAATCTAAGTACGTACTCAAAAAAATTCATCTTATTCGAGAGATCGTCGATCGAGGAGATGTGAAGATATGCAAGATTCCTACAGATGAGAATCTGTCAGATCCACTTACAAAGTCGCTTGTTCAGCGCAAGCATGAAGGGCACGCTAGATCTATTGGCATACGAGATGCACCAGATTGGCTTTAGTGTAACTGGGAGAATGTTGGGGTAGATGCCCTAGAGGCAATCTATATTTAGTATGGACAGTGTTTAGCTAGAATATTCATTTATTATTTATGGAGATATTTAATACAATGAAATCCTTAGATTACAATGCGTTGTTTACCTTAAATATCCCTAGTCCATTATATTGATTAACAGGACGACCAACTATAGACTGGTATGTGGGTAGTTTGATATGGAGATATCAAGTCTAGCACATGGGTATGCATTAGGGGTAATGGCATACTGGATTGACCCACAACAAGAAGGCTACATACAAGTTATGTAAAGTAGTAAGTGCTTCTCATAGTGACAATCGTATTGTGGTCCTTAGACTTGAAGTCACTAGATACTCTGGTTGTGAAATATCAAGATTTGATATTATCAAACATTACGCCTTAAACGGGAACTATAAAGGTAGTTATCGGGCATGATAGGAAGCAAGCTTAGAGATGGTAGTGAAGTAGATAGGAGTTGTCCCTCTTTCATAACATGAGCAAAATTTTGCGGCCACTCGAGGGGTAGTGCTTATAGAATGTCTGGCCAGACTCAGATAAATCAATAAGACTATAACCAGAATCGAGAAACTATGGATTGGATATACGAGTGTGACTTGTATGTCTCTTGTCCAATTCGAATACATAGTCAAAGGGTTAATACAATACGGTAACATTGGTCACAAAATTTGTCGAATTATTGGCTATTTCTGTTAGTTGGGTTGCATAGATGTCTTGCTAGGGGCCGCTTTATGTTAGTAATTGTTACTAACAACTAAGTAGAAACCTATGGGGTCACACTCCCTATGGATTTAATCGAACTTGTAAATTAATTAATATGATGAATTAAATAGAAGGATCATTACGCAACCACTTTCAAACTTAGTAGGACTAATTTGTAAGGAGGATTAATTCATGTATGTACATTATTAGGAGAGGGGCTAATATGTAGTTAACAAGGAGTTGTTGGAATATAGAAAGCGACTCCTAGCTTATTTTCTCATAAGAAGTGTTGTAATTGCTATCACATAAGAGAGAGAGAGAGAGAGAGAGAGAGAGAGAGAGAGAGAGAACAAAGCAAGGAGAGAGCAACAAGGGGGGCCGAACCGACCCCCTCCCCCGTCCTTCCCTCTCACCGTCGGCCATAGAAGCGTGGCCTCTTTTGGTCACGTTTTTGTTGGAATTGTACCCTAGAGGCAATCAATTAATTGTGACATTTATGGATTTACGATTCATTATGTTATCGATATGGAGATATGTTAACATGAATGAAGTCCTTAGAATATAAGTGTTATATTCTTAAATATCCCTAGTCAATTATAATGATTAATAAGACAATCATCTATAGACTAGTATGGGGTTGGATTGATATGGAGATATCATGATCCAACACATGGGTATGCATTAGGAGTAATGGCATACTGGATTGACCCATCTCCGAGAAGGCTACATACACGTTATGTTAAGTCACAAGCGCTTCTCGCGGTGCAACGGTATTGTCATCCTTAGACTTGAAGTCACTAGATATTCTAGTTGTGGATTTTTGTGATTTCGATAGCGTCAAACGCTACACTGTAACTGGGTAGTTATAAAGGCGTGTACTGGATACAATAAGAAGCAAGCTTAGAGATCGTAGTGGACGTAGATAGGATTTTTCCCTCCCACATAACGGGAGAAAATATCCTAGGCCACTCGAGGGATAGTGCTTATAAAATGTCTGGCCAAACTCAAATAAATCAATATGGGATATTGATGTTATTTACACGAATAAGGCCATTCCCAGGATCGAGAAACTATGGATCGGATATACGAGTGTGACTTGTATGTCTCGTGTCCAATCCGGATATTGGGACAAAGGAATGAGACAATTACTTGCACAAGGTTTTTCATGATGACAATTCTATTTGTTGGCTAGAATGGATGTCTTGCTAGAGGCCGCTCCATATTAGTAAGAAGTTACTACCAACTAAATAGAACCTATGGGGTCACACGCCATATAGGGGTGAACTAGACATGGGAATTAATTAATTAATATGATTAATTAATTAAAAGGATCAAATCGCAACAACTTGCTAACTTAGTAGGACTAATATGCAAGTTGGACTAATCCATGTATAGACATGATTAGGATATGCCAAGGTGGCCTAATTCATGTAGAGACATGATTATGATTAATTTGCAAATAGAACTAATCCATGTATTGACATGAGAAGGACTATTTTTGCAAAAAGGGACTAATCCGAACTTGAGTAGGATTAGGAGAGGGGTTCTTTATGTAGTAGGACAAGGAGTTGTTGGACTATATAAAGAACACTCCTAGCTTATTTTTCTCTCTACACAACACACATCTATATGATAGAAGTAAGAAGAGAACAAAGCAAGGAGAGAGAGCAAGTCCCAAAAGAGGGCCGAACCCCCCAATGGGACCGCCCCCTACCCGTCGGCCTCACATGGAGGTGGCGCCCCATCTTGGTGCTCCATTGTTGCGTGATTCTTCTTCCACTTCCTCTTTCCGGGCTAGCACCAAGGATTGGAAGATCTAGATCTCACCTCTAGGCGTGGATCAACCGTAGAGACGTGACACAATTCGCGTTTGAAGTCATCAAAGGAGAACCCTAAGGTGTGTTAATTGATTTATTCCTTTACCATCGTTATGTATCTTGACTTGTGATCCTTGGAGGGTTTTGCATAATTTATTATTGTTTCCGTTGCGCATCCATGAATCAAAACCCTATAGTGGTATCAGAGCCACATGTCGTAGAGAATAAACGTGGTTTATGTGTTACGTTTTAGTTGTTTTACACCTTAAATTGATTGTTTATCGCGTAAAACAAGACAAATCAAGCATGGGATGCAATTTCTCAATAATCAATCATAACAAGATCTAGTTTTTGCATTAGATGCATGAATTAGTGAGTTTGAGAAATTTTAGGATCTAAGATCTAGGTTTTGGGCATCCTTGGGGAAGAAGGAGTTCTTCCAAAACAAGGAAACAACCAAACTTGGGCACCAAGCAAGGGAGTTGTTTTGGAAACAACTCCCTATAGGAGGTTCGGCCCCCTAGGGGACCGCCCCTCTTGCTTTCCGCCCAAGCCTTGGCCGCCCTAGGGGCCGGGCCGGCCCTAGGGCCTTGTGGTTCACCTTTTTGGGCCCGGGCAATTTGATTGTTGGGCCCATGGACCGTTTTAACCCTAGAAATCCTAAATCAATTAAAATTGACCAAGCGCGTTAAAATCGGATTTTAACTGTTTATGTGCAATTCGCATGGTGATTGGATATGGCCTTAGGATGTGGTTTGATGTGGATGTTTAATTTTGTGGTTTGGTTTACGGCCTGCGAGCTGATCAATTAATTGTAATAATTAATTAGGGTTTTATGGCCAGCGTGCCATTTTTTTTTCTCAAATTGTAAGATTTATTTTATTTAGTATAGAAGTTAGCTAGGGCTAGATAAAGTAGATTGTTAGCCAAGATTGAAGAAAAGAAGCCCAAAGCCAAAAGGAGCCACAAAAGATGGAGCATGGAGCATGGAGCAGTCCACATGACTATGAAGGATGGACCAAAAGATCAAGACGCATGGAGATGTGTTTTCTTTAGGGTTCATAGATAATTCCATTGGCTTGGAGTTGTCTTAGATAGAAAAGGCCATATCCACATCACGTTTATTTTTTGTTTTGTGGTTGTTTATTTTACTGTCTTATTATTATATGGTTTGTGTATGGATGATGCATGCAATTAGGATAATAAGATAATTAGACAACCCGGATCTATTATTTGGAGTTTTTCCCAAACTCAAATAGATAGATTAGTTGATTTTGATCAACAAAATAATTAAAATTGAATTTAAAATCCCTCAAAATTCAAATATTGTGTTCTTGCCTTCTCGTTATTTAAACACTCATTATCATCATTATTTATCAAGTTCGTGCGTGCCAAAGCATGGCGACTTGGTTCATAATGATGGAATGCGATGGCACACCTCGTGTGCAATTTTTTAAATTAGAGGTTGAACACAACTAGGTAATTAATATGATTAAGAAACCTAGAGGCAATCAATTGGGATTATCAATAAGGATGGATAAATAAGGAGTTATTTGCCCAATTGAACCAAGAGTTGCATAAGGGATGCAATTGGAATTGTTCCTACCTAAAGTAGTCGAATTATGGGTGACTTGCCAAAGCAAGCTCATAAGGAGATGAAACATGGATCTTGGCTCACTAGAAAATATAATGATATTTTCCGCATTAATATCTTGAGGGTTATTAATCCGTAGAAAAATAGTGGGAGCTATGTTTAACAATTTAGATTCTTGTTAAATATAGTTAAACGTCACAAACTTTTCATAATCTTATTATGTTGAATACCCATGACATTAAAGAAACAAAAACACGACTTTATCTAGACTGGTATAAAATTGAGAATTGTTCTCAAATAAAAGAGAATTTGTTGTACTTCGTAGAGCATAAAGATCTCTTCCACAGACTACCAAAATACACTAAAACCTATTAAAGGAACCCCAAAGAATGGTTCTTTGGTTATGACTTGCCTCATGTTAGCTGCCATGAACTCTGAGCTTTGGAAGCAAGAAGAGAAACATGGAGAAGTATGATATGATCATACATTGAAAGAAGCTCTTTCAAAAGAGCGAGCTAAACATGAAAGGTTTGAAGTGTTGCTCCACTTTGCGTTATGCAAATAAGCTAATTCAATATGATTGAAACATTAGTGAATGAGAATTATCTATGAGATAGATTAAGAATATACGGTTATTCACCCAAGTGGACCAAGAATTGCATTGGATGCAATTATAGTTTTGTTTTAAAGTTGATTTACTCAATATGATTGAAAAATCACTAAACAAAACACTCATAATGGGCATGGGCAAAGCTGTTAATGTTTAACAGCATGGGTGAGGGCAAATGGTTTGCGCCGACCCCATGGGTATAAAGCAAGCCTGTTGCTAAAACCAAGTTGGAATCCCATAGGTGGTGTAGAGGAAGAGAGGCTACCCAAAGTACCTGGAAGTAAGTAATAAAGGAATTATGAATTCCAATATGATTATTTTGTTATAGAAATCAATGTGTCTATCTTATCATCATAAGTATATGATACTAGATGAGGATCTCACATTTATGGAAGTGTGGGGATCAAGAGACGAAGACAAATGGATAAGGAAGAAATAATCCTACACGTGGGGCTATGAAGCAAAGGGTTGCTGAATAAGCCGTAGGGAATTATTTCTACCTTTATGAAATTTTTCATGAATTAGACAAAAGCGATCATGTCCCTGCTATGAGTAGGATCATTATCATAGTTTCTTGTTTGGACAAGAAAGCTCTCAATCATAATAAAGGACAAATGTTGTTCCATTTATTCTGATATGCATTATTGTAATGCAATTTTGTCTAAGAGGATTGTATATCCTTGACCATGATAATTTCATCCATAACATTAATACCAAGAGGTTTGAATATAATGATATGAACTTCAATTATCTTTAGCATTATCGTTTAGGCCCCATAAATAAGAAATACATATCTAGATTCCATAAGGATAGATTTCTGGAACTCATTTTATTATTGGATCATATGAGACATGTAAGACTTATTAGGCAAAGATATGATCTTTTGGGAATCATACATATTGATGTCTGAAGGCCGCTAAGCACAAATGCTAAAGATGGTTGTCGGTACTTCATCATATCTACTGATAGGATCAGAAAAATATGGATTTGTGTATCTTCTGAAGAAACAAATCAGAATCCTTTGAATTGTTCAAAATATTCATGAATGAAGTAGAGAAACAGCTTGGCAAAAGTATTTGGGCTCTACGATTGGATCGTAGAAGAGAGTACTTGAGCCAAGAGTTTGACAACAATCTATGGGAGTGTTGGATATGATCCAACACGCGCTCCACCTAGCACGCCAACGGGTTTGGAGTGTCTAAAAGGAGAGTTCGAACCTTGTAGGACACGGTTCGGTCCATGATGAGTCAAACAGAACTTCGAGATTACTTTTTGGGGCTATGTTCTAATTACAGCAAATTTCGCCCTTAACCTTGTTCCATCAAAAACGGATTATGAATAACGCGATATGAGTTATGGACTAGGAAGTGTCCTAGTATGTCATTCATAAAGATTTGGGGATATGACGTTTATGTAAAAGAGTTTACAAATCAACTTGGACCCAAGTCAGATAAATGTTTTGTGGGATATCCTGAAAAGATATTATTTCTACAACCCAATCGAGAACAAACTGTTTGTTGCTCAGACCACAGTGTTTCTAAGAAGAGATTGTCTCTAAAAGAAACAGTGGGAGGACAGTAGAACTTTAAAATTTCAAGAACCACAACATAACATTCATCCTTTTGATGGAACATGAGCAGGATCACAAGGTGTTGTGGAGCAACCTACTCAGAAAATACAAGAACCTCATAGGTCAGGTAGGATATATCGAGGGACTAGAGAAATAAGGATTTCTCATAACCCGCGATATATTGCTCATCGAGATGAGCTTACAACCTATGAGATGGCCACGTGTGGGCAATACTCTCAGAAATGGCCAGGAGCCATGGGATACAAAATGGAATCCATGTATACTAACAAAGTATGGACTTTGTTGGAACCACCTAAAAGGTGCAAGTGGGTTATGAGGAAACCAACATGGATGGTAATATGATTACCTGTAAGGGAAAATTGGTAGGAAAGGGATTTCATGTGAGTTCATAGTATAGACTATGACGAAATCTTTCTCAGTTGTGATGCTTAAATCCATTCGTATCTTGCTTGTAGCGATCTGTCTATAGATTGAATCAAGCTTCTAGGAGTTGGACTCTTCAAATTCATGATGCAATCAAAGGAGTTTGGTTCCATCAAAATTGAAGATGATACTTGTGTTTACAAGAAGGTTAGTGGGAGCACAGTTATTTTTTCTGGTCTTGTATGTGGAGACATACTTAATCATTAGGAATGTTGCCCCTACTTGGCAGTCTTACGCAGATTGACTAGGGAATTGACTTTCTAATGGTAGACTTAAGCGAAGCAACTTGTGAAGATCTATTGAGTTAGATCAAGATGGTTGTATAGCTTAGGTCATAGTACATAAATTGACAAAGGTGTTGAAATGGTTCAACGTGAAAAGAATATTGATTCTTACCCATGTCACATGGAATTAGTCTTTGGAAGGCTTATTGTCTTTCCAATTAGATTGGGAATGGACGGTATGAATTAGATTCACGAGATACGCCATGGAATGTACTAGGCCAGACGTGTCATAAGGCATGACACAAAGATACTAGTCAAATCTGGGTGAGAGTCACTGGATAAATTATCAAGATTATCCTTTAGTACTTGAGAAGCACTAAGGATGAATTTTTGATAAGTAGATGATATGAAGAGTTTGCTGCAAGGGGTTACAGTGATGCGAACTTCAAATCTAACAAAGAAGATTTCAGATTATAAAGTCGAGTTTTGTGTTTTGCCCTAAGTGGGAGCGACTGTGAGCTGAAAGGTTCCAGGAAAGATTCAGTCACTGATTCTAACATAGAGGACTAAGTAAATTACTGCATGAGATGCACTTACTCAGAATATTCTATCTCAATCAAATTGTTGATAGAGGAGATGTGAATATTTGCAAAGCACCAGCGGATGTCTCGCCTCTACGCAGTGTAAGCGTGGAAGGCCGCGCTAGATCAATAGGCATATGATGCAGGAGATTGACTCTAGTGCAAGTGGGAGACTGTTGGAATTGTGCCCTAGAGGCAATCAATTAATTGTGACATTTATGGATTTACGATTCATTATGTTGTCGATATGGAGATATGTTAACATGAATGAAGTCCTTAGAATATAAGTGTTATATTCTTAAATATCCCTAGTCAATTATAATGATTAATAGGACAATCATCTATAGACTAGTATGGGGTTGGATTGATATGGAGATATCATGATCCAACACATGGGTATGCATTAGGAGTAATGGCATACTGGATTGACCCATCTCCGATAAGGCTACATAAACGTTATGTAAAGTCACAAGCGCTTCTCGCGGTGCAACGGTATTGTCATCCTTAGACTTGAAGTCACTAGATATTCTAGTTGTGGATTATTGTGATTTTGGTAGCGTCAAACGCTACACTGTAACTGGGTAGTTATAAAGGCGTGTACTAGATACAATAAGAAGCAAGCTTAGAGATCGTAGTGGACGTAGATAGGATTTGTCCCACCCACATAACGGGATCAAATATCCTAGGCCACTCGAGGGATAGTGCTTATAAAATGTCTGGCCAGACTCAAATAAATCAATATGGGATATTGATGTTATTTGCACGAATAAGGCTATTCCCAGGATCGAGAAACTATGGATTGGATATACGAGTGTGACTTGTATGTCTCGTGTCCAATCCGGATATTGGGACAAAGGGATGAGACAATTACTTGCACAAGGTTTTTCATGATGACTATTCTATTTGTTGGCTAGAATGGATGTCTTGCTAGAGGCCGCTCCATATTAGTAAATAGTTACTACCAACTAAATAGAACCTATGGGGTCACACGCCATATAGGGGTGAATTAGACATGGGAATTAATATGATTAATTAATTAAAAGGATCAAATCGCAACAACTTGCTAACTTAGTAGGACTAATATGCAAGTTGGACTAATCCATGTATAGACATGATTTGGATATGCCAAGGTGGCCTAATTCATGTAGAGACATGATTAGGATTAATTTGCAAATAGAACTAATCCATGTATTGACATGAGAATGACTATTTTTGCAAAAAGGGACTAATCCGAACTTGAGTAGGATTAGGAGAGGGGTTCTTTATGCAGTAGGACAAGGAGTTGTTGGACTATATAAAGAACACTACTAGCTTATTTTTCTCTCTACACAACACACATCTATATGATAGAAGTAAGGAGAGAACAAAGCAAGGAGAGAGAGAGCAAGTCCCAAAAGAGGGCCGAACCCCCCAATGGGACCGCCCCCTACCCGTCGGCCTCACATGGAGGTGGCGCCCCATCTTGGTGCTCCATTGTTGCGTGATTCTTCTGCCACTTCCTCTTTCCGGGCTAGCACCAAGGATTGGAAGATCTAGATCTCACCTCTAGGCGTGGATCAACCGTAGAGACGTGACACAATTCGCGTTTGAAGTCATCAAAGGAGAACCCTAAGGTGTGTTAATTGATTTCTTCCTTTACCATCGTTATGTCTCTTGACTTGTGATCCTTGGAGGGTTTTGCATGGTTTATTATTGTTTCCGTTGCGCATCCATGAATCAAAACCCTACAGTTTTGCGTGATCTTCTTCTTCATCCTCATTCCCTAGCTAACACAAAGGCCTGTAGGATCCGGGATCAATACTAGGAGTGTACGTTGCATAGAGACGTGGACATTATTTCACGTGAAGTCATCAAAGGAGACAAACAAGGTACTTGATGTTCTCATCCTTTACCATCGTTATGAATTCTAGACTTGTGATCCTTGAAGGGTATTGAATGGAATTAGATTTTGTTATTCCGCTGAGTAATCCGTATCAAAACCTTACATAAAAATCTATGGAGATAGATCAAGAAAGTTGTTCCGGAAGTTCCATCTTATTCGAGACACTATCGAAAGAGGAGATTTTTGGATATTGAAGTTCCTACAGATGAGAATCTGACAGATCCACTTACAAAGCCGCTTGTTCAGCGCAAGCATGAAGGGAACACTAGGAGCATTGGCATATGAGATGCACCGGATTGGCTCTAGTGATAGTGGTCCGACTATTGGAAGGTGCCCTAGAGGCAATCTAGTTTAGTATGAACAATAAATTAGCAAGAACATTCATTGTATTATTTATTGGATATTTAATATAATGAAGTCCTTAGATTTACAATTGTGTTGTTTATCTTAAATATCCCTAGTCCATTATAATGATTAAATGGGAAAATCATTTATAGACTAGTATGGGGTTGGATTGATATGGAGATATCATGATCCAACACATGGGTATGCATTAGGACTAATGGCATACTGGATTGACCCATCTGCGAGAAGGCTACATACAAGTTATGTAAAGTTACAAGTGCTTCTCGCGGTGACAATTGTATTTTCATCCTTGGACTTGAAGTCACTTGATCTTCTAGTTATGGAATATAATGTTTTGGTAGCGTCTAACGCTACACCGTGACTGGGTAGTCATAAAGGTGCGTACCGGATACAATATGAAGCAAGCTTAGATATCGTAGTGATGTAGAAAGAGTTTTTCCCTCCCACATAACGGGATCAAATATCCGAGGCCACTCGAGGGATAGTGCTTATGGAATGTCTGGCCAGACTCAAATAAATCAATATAGGATATTGATATTATTTGCACGAATAATGATACTCCCAGGATCGAGGAACTATGGATTGGATATACGAGTGTGACTTGTATGTCACGTGTACAATCCGGATATTGAGAAAAAGGGATGTGACAATACTTGAACATGGTTTGTCATGATGACTATTTCCATTGGTTGGCTAAAATGGATGTCTTGCTAGAGGCCGCTCCATATTAGCAAATAGTTACTACGAACTAAATAGAAACCTATGAGATCACACGCCATATAGGATTGAACTGGACTTACGAATTAATTAACTGGAAGGATCAAATCGCAACAACTTGCTAATTTAGTAGGACTAATTTGCAAGTTGGACTAATCCGAACTTGAGTATGATTAGGAGAGGGCCTTTATGTATTAACAAGGATTTGTTGGACTATATAAAGGATGCTCCTAGCTTCCTTCCCTAGAACTAATGCTCATAACATACAATGAGTCGGAAAGAAGGAAGGAGAGAGCAAGACAACAAGGAGGCCGAAGCCCCCCTTGTCGTCCGCCCTACCCGTCGGCCAAGAAGAGATGGACGCCACTCTATTTGGTGCTCCGTTGCGTTATTTCTTCATCATCTTCCATTCTTCATTGCTAGAAAAATGTGTTTGGAAGATCTAGATCTCAATATTAGGCGTGGATCAGCCGTAGAGACGTGATGATTTTCACGTTAGAAGTCATCAGAGGAGACCTCTAAGGTACATAACACGAATCCTTTACCATCGTCTTGATTTCTCTTCCTGTGATCCTTGGAGGGTATTGATCAGATAAATTTATTGTTACTCCGCTGCGTATCAATGATCAGAACCCTTCACTGCTTGCCCGTTCCCTTTTGGATAGTAGGGCGTCGAGCATACCCGCCTCACGTGGCACTTCATCAGCTTAGAGGCAACTTGGCGATTGAAAAAAGGGGTTTCATTATCAGATAGGATCGTATTAGGAATCCCAAAACGAATAGATGATATTCTCTTGGATTAAATTGACGTTAGCCAATGCATTTTCTGTTTTGAGAGGAACTGTAACAACACGAGCGAATTGCTGTCCCAACAACTTCTTTACCCGTACCACCGGATAAAAATGCTTAAGCCTTGAAGGTGCTAGTAGTAATCCACATGGTTTACCATATACCAGATATTAAACTCCTAAATCTCCAATGTGGGATATATATCACAATCCCCAATCATATATACCATCCAATTCACAATATCAATCCACAATATCTCCATGTGGGACGGGATATTACAATACCCCCACCTTATATACTCAACGTCCTCATCGAGTGTGCCCAGTCACGTATCCCCTTGGAAGACGGCGAACCGCCATGGAGCCCTTGCGGGACCAGGGTTGGTTCTGATACCACTTGTAACAACACGAGCGAAGTACTGTCCCAGCAACTTCTTTACCCGTAACACCGGATAAAAATGTATAAGTCTTGAAGGTGCTAGTAGTAATCCACAAGGTTTACCATATACCAGATATTAAACTCCCAAATCTCCAATGTGGGACATATATCACAATCCCCAATCATATATTGTAATACCCCAATTTTATACAAGAGGATAAGTCAATAATTTTTATAGAGTTTGGGGATATGATTGTGATTTACAAAAGTTCTAAATGAATTAATTAAAGAATGAAATTGAAACTGTAAGTTTTGAGACATTATAAAGTAGATGGATAAAATCTGAGGGGTTGTAATTGTAGTTTTCACATATATAAAGTTGTTAATTTGAAGAGTAGGGAGATAAGTATGGTTTAGAAAAGTTAAAACTAATTGGGGAGGTAATTGTAATTTCAAAAAATATAAACTAGTTAACTAAATTTTGGTTGGGGGTATATTCTTGAATTTCTAAATTGTAAGGGGTTGTAGTTGTCTTTTATAAAAGCTAAAGTATGCAAATAATATATACTTGTACATAATACGTATTGAATACTTGTCAGCACCCGTATTTTATCTAACCCGACCCGTATAAAAGTGTAACCCGGTATAATAATACGTTAACCCGTATTTTATTTTGACCCGAACCACACCCGGTATAATTATACGTATATTGTATTAAAACCCGTATTTTCTTCTCCAACCCGACCCGGTACCCATTTGTTTTTCTCTCCTCCCTCTTCTTTTTCTTCACCCGTATGAAACTCTCTCAACTCCCCCTCCTCCCTCACACATCTCCATCTCTTCCTCCTCCCATCTCCTATTAATTAATGCTCCTCCTTCCTCCTTCCTCCATCACCCTCCTCACCTCTCTCTCATCTCCCTCCCTATTTCTCTCTCTCACACCCCATCACTATCTCTCTCTCTCTCCCTCTCCATTTGTTTCTCTTCTCTCACAAAACACGTTTATCTCTCGGCTTCCCTCTCTGTCCCCGACTCCCTCTCTCTCCCCTCCTTTCCGGTCGCAAAACAGAGCAGGAGCAGCAAGAACAACACCGGCGAAACGACGACGACCCGAAGACCCCAACCAGTCGGGTCAACTCCAAAATCACCAACATCACCACCATCCCTCCTCCTCCACCTCAATCTTTCCCTCTGCCACAACAAAACAGCAGCAGGAGCTACAACAACACCATCACCCCCACTGCCACCATCAGCACCATCCACCATCACCACCCCCATCTCGACCTTCGGCACCACCACAATCACCACCTTCTCCCTCTGCCCCTTTCTCCCTCCCCACCTCTTTTCTCTCTCTCTCTAATACCCATCAGAGACTTACACAACACCAACCCCACCAACGCCACCTTGCCTCACCATCACCACCACCCCCTCCATAAATTCCGGCAACCCATCTCCCTCCCTAACTCTCTACCTCCCCTCTCTTCCCACCGCTGTTCTCCCTCTCTCACAAACCCAGAAACAACAACACCCAAACAACCACCACTGCCGGCACAAACACCACCACCACTCCTCCATCACTGCCGACAACCACCCCTGTCACAGCCACCCCCTCTTCTCGTCTCATCCCTAATCACCTTCCCCTGTCTCTCCCTCTCTTTTTCACCTGAAATCAACAATGGGAGCGGCAACAACAATGGCCAAAGGCCGCCATCGAGAAGAGCCGGAGGCCCGACCCGACGGGAAAGCCCCGACCACCACAGCGCCCCTCCAACCTTCTCCTCCACAAATCGTCACTCCTACACCTTCCCCGAGGTCCGACGAACCCAGACGACCCCAGCACCGACCACCAACGCCACCGGAACGCCATAAATTCCGGCGAGTTTTGACCCGACTTCGGAGAGCGATTTCTCTCTCATTCGACAACCGTTTTTATCGATTTTTGGCTTGAATTCACTTTTTTCGACCTGAATTAGATTTATATATCATCAAAATTTCATGGGTGTCAATGTATCGAAAGATTCAGGAATCAACTTGATGGGTCTAAGGAGATGTTACGTGTTGGTAATGAAAGGGGGTGATTTTGTGATTTTCAGAAATTATGAGGTATAAAATGTTGAAGCAGAAACTTGTTTTGTTAGCTTTCGTAAGTTTGGGGGGGAGCCCCTTGTACCTAAACTTCATTATTTTATTATTAACACTTTTATTTATTATGTTTATGAAATAACTAGGTATCTTAATATATTAATAAACTTCATTTGATATTTTAAATAATAGACGAATAAAAATAAATATATTTGTAATAAAAATAAAAGCTGAAATTTTCATAAGTTTGAAATTAGTTATTAATTGAATACTACAATTCATTTTCTTGAAAACTATGTCCACAAAAGATACATTTGTTTATATAATTATGTAAGCAATTAAGAAATGATGTTTGATTATTAATTAAATGTCACTTTAATAGTGAATTCCCAAATATTCATTAATATTTTATAATCTCTTAAAAATTGAGTATTGTTTTCATGAAATAAAACCAATTAGTTGTAAATTGGAATTGATTTCTTTACAAATCACTTTTACAATTATAAGAATCGTTGTTGTGACTTGATGAAAACCCTAATAACTAGTAGTACTTCTTACTAAAATGATAAATAGTCTTCAAATTATACTTTAACAATATTTTGAATTGTTGGTTTAATAAATCGTAAATTAATATTTTATAGCGAATGGATTAGATAGCTATTTAACTAAATAAATACATATTCTTAAAACCGTTACTTTGAGGATCGTAAGGGTTCTATTCGGACTTCGTCCTAGCCTAGCATTCATATAGGGTTAGTGCATTGGTTTAGTAGTGCTATTCGTGCGACTAAATAATCGGTAAATTGTAGGGGACGGATTTGTGGACATAGGCTTTGTCGATCATCCTACGTACTAACTGCTGAGTCGACATCAGGTGAGTTTTACATGCCTAGCCTTGCGTGCCAGCTTATTTCGTGTCAACTACTTGCTTAATTGGAAAACAGTTGTCGCTTTGAATCCCTACTTAATAAATGTGTTTGCTTGTTTTCAAAATCCTCGAAATATTATAAGGACTTGAGAAAACGTTGTACTTTATCATGAATCAGTAATAACGGGTGATGATTTCCTGGGCTTAGTCCCTAAAGAGATAATCGGGTTCGATCCTCTACGTAAGTAAAATGATTCGCAAGTACCGGAACCAGTTATGTTACTTTTATATGGGTGATGATTCCCTGGGCTTGCTCCCTAAATATATGGCACTACGTGCACCCCGACTCCTTTCGCCTTAGGCTGGAGTACTGCTTCTAGATACCACTCCTTTGATTGACGCGCTTAGGAGGGTGTTGCAACACTTAAGGTCTAGAATGTCTGAGTGTGGTCACTGGTCTACCCGGGTACTGTGCCTTAGTTGATAATTCGATTACTCTGTTTGGGAACAGTTATACGTAAGTCGTGTGTTTAATTGACATATCATTTAAGAAGAGATTTTATTGGATACGTATGACGTGTCGTGGTAAAAAAAATTGTTACATGAGAAATTGACATTATTTTATGACACTGTTACTTGTTCTTGAGTTTACGATGTTATACTCGTTCTCTGTTACTCCTGAAATGTATTTAAACGCGTAACCCCATTGCCTTTCTTAGCTTTCCTGCTTTACATGCTAAGGTGTAACTCACTCAGTATTTCTTGCTGACTTTGGAAAACTGCGGTCTTTGTTTCATTCCCCCGCAGGTCTAGGAGCTGGGAGCTTGACATAAGGGGATCGCAAACATATCTAGTAGTCGGTAGCACTTTTATTAATCGAACTCTTAGTTAAATGTCACCTTGTGTAATAGTAAGCATCATGTTGAAGACAATTTTATCAGTTTGTAATATATGATTATGGAATGTTTTGTTCACGATTTCCACCGCATCATTTTGAGTAGCACCCTCCTGGGCGCTCCGGTCCGGAACGGGAAGCTCGGGAATCAAGGCGTGTTGCATATATACCGTCCAATCAATCCACAATATCTCGATGTGGGACGGGATATTACATGAACTTCTTCCACCCACTTTGTGAATTGTTCGGTTCCAGTTAAAATGAACCAGTTCCCGTGCGATGCTGGAAGGATGGGACCAATGAAGTCCATAGACCAAGTACGAAATGGCCAAGGGGTTCCTAGTGCGTGAAAATCAACTGCGAGAGCGTGCACCAGGTTGCCACTGAATTGGCATTATTGACACCTTTTGACCTTCATGCGACAATCAACTTCCATGGTTGGCCAAAAGTAGCCAACAGTCAATTTTTTTCTGCAAAGCTTCGCACCTCCTTGATGCTCCACTTGTTAAGATAAGTCCATGACCTCCTGTATCTCTTGACCATTTAGGCATCTAAGTAGATTTCCATCATGTCCTTTTCGCCATAACAGGTTCTCTTTCAGCACATATCTGGTCGACTTGTTCTTGAGTTTTTCAGCCTCCTTCTTATCACTTGGCAGGATCCCATCTCGCAGGTAGTCTCTCAAGGGCTTCCGCCAGTCAACATCATCATCGAGCGCGGAAATTTCTTGAGAATCCTTCACCAGTGCGCACTTCTCACAATTGCCATGTAGGATCGCAGCATAGCAAGACATGTGGGGCCAGTGAATCCCATATCTCTGAGCTTTTCTATAGATCGAGACTTCATTCTCTCCACAAGAGCTTTCATGGATCTTTTCTAGCAGGGCTCGAACGTCCTCTTCTGAAACGCATCGCATCAGAATCCCACCAGGTCCGTTGTAGTAAAGTAAGTTGTCGTGTATGTAGAATCCTTTTGTGGAAACCCAACATTCCTTGCTTGTCCCTTCAGCGATCTCACGTCTGACACGCTTTATCCAATCTTAGACTTTGAAGAATTATTCCTTGCACAAGTCTTTCATCAAAGAAGGAGTGGTCTTAACCTCGATTGATATCTTCGCTGGACACTTTTCTGTGCTGATCTTCGACCCAAGAGTAGCTAATGCATCTGCATATCGATTATCAAATCTGGGAGTTTGATCGTACTAGATTGACTCAAACTTCTGAAAGTTTCTGCACAATCGACCTGTAACTCAACAAGTTGATCTCTTTTAAACCATACTAACCTGAAGCTTGCATCACAACCAACTTCGAATCTCCCATCACGATCAAATTATGGACTCCCAAGGTTTTGGCTGCGAGAAGGCCGTCAATTAAGGCTTCATACTTGGCTTCGTTGTTGGTTACTGAAAAGTCTAACTTGCTCGACATCTGGATGACCTCTCCGTCAGGCTTAGTGAGGAAGATTCCAATTCCTCCTCCTACTCTTGTTGATAAACCGCCGAAATGCAGCTTCCAGTAAGATGATTCTATCGAGCATACCTCTGGTCCTTCAAGTATCTCCTCCGTCATGGGCTCGTAATTTTTTCCCGGGATTTGCGCTAGCAAGTCAGTCACTGCTTGAGACTTAATGGCCTTTGTACGCGTGCATGTGATTTCATACTGCGATATGGTCATGTACCGTTGCGCCAATCTCCCACAAGGAGCAGAATGCCCCCAACAAGTATCGAATATGATCTATCTTGGTTATCACAACCAATTCATGAGAGACAAATTAGTGCTTCAACTTTCCGATGACAAAGAATACAGCAAGACAGTGTCGCTCAATATTTGTGTATCTGGATTCTGCAGATTGTACCACGCGCTAGATATAGTAGATGGGTCTTTCCTGA
The DNA here is from genome assembly GCA_023055425.1 of Linanthus parryae. Lineage (NCBI taxonomy): Eukaryota > Viridiplantae > Streptophyta > Magnoliopsida > Ericales > Polemoniaceae > Linanthus > Linanthus parryae. Next base: position 123,665,548 of record JALGPY010000003.1, on the reverse strand, counting down.
CCTTCGAAATATTGAGCTAGCAACGCCCCAATCGATTTCTTCGTGGATGTAAGATACGAGAGTAGAGGTGCTCCAAGCTGAGGTGCGGTCATAACTCGTGGAGACGTCACTAATTGCTTCAACTTCTCAAACATTGTCTGGTGCTCTTCCGTCCAAGTATATTTCTCATTCTTCTTGAGCAAAACACTGAAGTAGAGCGCCAGTTCTGCAATTTGCGGTATAAATCTTCGCAAGTACAAAAGTTTGACCAAGAAATTATTCAGTTCACTTTGAGTCGGTGGACCTGGTAGGCTGGTGACAGCTGAAATCTTTGCAGGGTCAGGCTCGATTCCTTTCCTGTGAATTATGCATCCCGAGAATTGCCCTGAGGTTACCCGAAATGCACACTTCATGGGGTTCATGTTCATTTGGAACTTTCTGCATCTTTCGAAAACCTTCCTCAAGTCTTTCAGGTGATCTCCCTTTTGCCTTGACTTGATGACCAGATCATCCACATAGAATTCAACCTCTTGATGCATCATATCATGGAAAAGCTCCATCATCGCGCACTGATAAGTTTCTCCAGCATTCTTCGAGCCAAAGGGCATGACTGTATAATGAAACACTCCCACAGGCGTGATGAAAGCAGTCTTCTTCGCATCCTCAGGATCCATCTTGATCTGATTGTAGCCACTAAAGCCATCCATGAAGCTGAAAATCTGGTGGCCTCCAGTGGAATCGATCAATATATCTATGTTCGGCAGTGGGAAGTCATCCTTCGGGCAGATCGATTAAGGTCCCTGAATTCAACACAAACTCGAAGCGGTCGTTCTTCTTTATAACCGGTATGATGTTGGTGAGCCAAGTGGGATGGTGCTCAGGCTTGATGAACTTCGCGTTTATCAGCTTCACTATCTCTTCCTTTATCTTCACATTAACTTCTGGCCGGAAACTCCTTGTGCTTTGCTTTATTGGCTGCGTCCCTGGAATGACATCCAACTTGTGCATGGTGACTTCTGTATCTAGGCCAGGCATTTCATCGTATTCACAAGCAAACGCATATTTTTTTATTCTGTCAACAGCTTCAGCCGCCCCTGTTCCTCCACATCATCAAGATCCGTGCTCAAGAACACTGGTCTTTTCTTCTCTTCTGTTGAGCTCAATAATACTTCTTTCAATTCTTGTTTTTGCGGTTTTGGCTTGTCTTCCATGAATTCAGGCGCTTCTTTCAACTTCTCCATTGGTGTCTCAACTATGTCTTCTCCTGCCACTTTTTCCTCTATGTCATTGATTTGCTCAGGGACATCTTCGACAGGTGGAGTGGAAGATGACCCCTCGCACCTTTAGATGCGATAGCACTTCTTTCCATTTGCGTAGAAACTGTCTATCTCCTTTCCTTCATTGTCGTGCTTGACGATCCTTTTGAGGGTGTAAACATTCCTCTTTTGGTAGGTCACCTTTGGTAGTTCTTCATGCGAAGGTTGCTTTTCCTTATGTGCCTCTCTTATCAGCATTACGTCTGCTGGTGATTGGTCTTTGATGTCCTCCCATTTGAGAAAAGGAGTTGCTTTGAAGGGTGCTGGAATCTCTTCGTCTACCATCTCTGTGAACCAAACTGCCTCTGTCAGGTGCGCTTCATTTAGGTTAAATGGATTTACCGAAGCTGGTATATCCACCACCCTGTCCTTCCACATGGCTTTCATCATTTGATGAGCTGTAGATGGCACAACATCGAAGCGATGAATCCACGCTCGTCCAATGATCAAATGATAAGCTGTATTCGCATTTATCACGTGGAATTTGGCGGAGCACTTGATTTTTCCAACTTGGATCCCTAGGCGAATCCATCCGACCTTCATCCTCGAGTCACTTCTGAATTTCATCCGAGGCGATGGTCGCTTGACGACCTTTTTTTCCGGGATACCAACCAACTCAAGAGTGCCGAGTGGTATGACATTTACGGCTGCTCCTCTGTCTACGAAGGCCCTCTTGAACTCGACATCATTGACCACATCCGTGACATACAATGGTCTTTGGTGGTTCGCGTCCGTCTTCTTGTCCGATTATGAAAAGGACATTACCAAGCCGCTCGAGCGTGCAGCTTTGATAACCTCCCCGTTCGAGACTACCAGCTCTTCTACGAAGTCTTCTGCTACCCTTTAGATCGCCTTTATCATCTCCGGGCGACACACATACGAGAAGGTCATGTCATCAAAGAACTTTTCGAATTTGTACAAGCCCCTCATTCGTTCAGCTCGAGCGTCCTCCGTGTCCATGCCGTAATCCTCCTATTTGCAAATCTCCGCAACAATTGGAAGTTCTTCGTGCAGGTAGGACCCCATCCTTCAGCCACTGCTTTCACAAACTTGTTATTTCCCCAATCAAACATGGCAATTTGGGAGCCTCCCTCGGCGTAGGTCGTTGCTGCTTCTGATATGAGACCGCGTTCAATTCAGCCTCGCGTCCTCGTTTTTAGCTGAATCTCCCGACTTTGAAACCAGAGCTTGCTGGTGCTTGATCATGTTAGTACTTCTTCTTTTGTTTCTCCACAATGGGCTCGATATTCCTAGTACAGTCAATTAATTTGGAGAAAGTAGGCATCTACAGATAAAAAAGCATACCTTTGTATTCGTCTCGCATTCCTTGGAGACAAATTTCCACTAGGCGACTCTCTAGCACTTCATCCACACATTTCACCGATTTAGTCTTGAACTTCTTTATGAAACGACCCCTTCCTCGTCTTGTTTCTGGTGCATACGCGACAGGTGAATCGTCGTAACCTTCTCCTCCACTTGGAAGAGCTTGGCATAGAACTTCTTGACCATGTCCTCCCAGGTTTTGATGGAGCCAGCCTCCAGAGTCCTGTGCCATTTTTAAGCGACATGGCCCAATGATTTGGGGAACTCGTGCATGAGCAGTCGCGGGTCGATGCCGTGTGGACCCATCATATCAACGAACTGCATCACATGCTCCTGCGCGTTTCGGTTGATCTCATCAAACTTCTCCCACTTCGGCGCCTTGTACCCGAAGGGGTTACGCATCAGGTATATATCGCGCGGGATTGGTGGCGCGCTATCGACCTTCGGGATAACAGTGTCTGAAAAACACTGGTTTGCGATGAGACTGTCCAAGCGCTGCTCGAAGGCCGTCACGTTGGCAGGCGCCCTCCCTCCTTGTTCGACGATGGGGCTGCAGCGAGCCCATGTATGTAAGGCATGCTAGGGTCATAAAGAGGTGGAGGTCTGCAACTGGCTTGGACTCCAGTTGCATATGATGGTAACACTGGGTATGATGGTGGATTGGCTGATAACCAGGCGCGAGAGAGGACTCTGATGGCAGCCTTGGTTGTTGAGGCGCAGGCCCATTGGGCAGAGATGGTTGTGGGTTTGGTGGGGCAGATGTGTGTGTCATGGGTGCCACAGTTGATCCTGGTGGGGTTACAGCTCCTTGGGTAGAATTCCGTGCAAGTCCTTCCAGGATCGCCATGATCTGGGCTATCTGTGCGGATTGAGCCTGCATAGCCTTCGCCTGGCTCTGAATAGTTGCATTCAGCATCTCCAGGGTTTGGTTGTTCTGAGTAGCCGTCTGTTTCTGGACATTGATGTTGGTGTTGCGGGAGTTCTCCTCTCTTGAGACTCCTTCTCTTGAGGGAGACTGGTGGCCTTCACTACGGTCGCCGTCGTGAGACATGGTTGCAGGGTCGTTTTGAAAGCTTGAGGGTTGTTGTGTTCACGTCGCGTTCACCAAAAGTGTATAAGGGGATCATATAAGGAAGATCCAAATGTACACCTGTAGCAGATAATAAGAACAAGAACAAGAGCACATAGAGATTGAGAGTAAGGGTGTATGGGAAAGAGTAAGCCTTTGCCTAAGTGTATGAGAGAGAGACAGTGCCTGATGATTAGCAAAAGAGTCGAGAGTTGTCATAGAAGGCCAATGCTTCTATATATAGGGCATGGGAGTGACCGTTATGAGGGGTTAATACGTCCGCAAGTGACGACTAAATATTTGCCTCGTAACAGCACGTTTGCCCATATATATAGGGCACGTTACACGATCGTCCGTATATATAAGGAACGTTCAAACGGGTGGCCGCATATATAGGACACGTGATCATCAAATCTCTCAGGCAATCGACAAGGGTCGCGCGCGAGTGCACTTGCTACTCGCGTGCGACATGTCTTACTCTAGCCTCCAAGCCAATTGAACCCTACAACTCCTGCGCGGTTAGTATCGAGGGCGACTCTGTCTCACAGCCCCCATATGGATAAGTGCGAATATAAAGACAATGATAGAGTGATACTGGAGTACCATCGAGCCTCTTAGATAGCTGCCACGTGGACGGCAATCGATCTTCCTGGGATGCACTCTCTACACCTGGATTTGTTTGTTAGCCGGTCACTGGCTAGTTTTTGAGTCCACCGGCCCGGTTCGAGTCGGGCACCGGTAGCAAATTGGGTCCACTGGTAACCGAAAAATTGTTGGGTTTGGCTTTTGGTTATTCAAACCCACTTATCCAAACTAGCCCAATAGGGATATCTTGCATTTGTAAGAAAATCTGAAAGGCCAAACATTATGACACAAATTTGATTTCTTTGTTCATCTCTGTAATCAACGGTTGTAATTCCTGTAGGGTTTTGATTCATGGATCGCGCAAACGGAAGCATAATCAAACAAACAACCATGCAAAACCCTCCAAGGATCACAAGTCTAGATGCATAACGATAGTGAAGGTAAGAAATCATAAACACACCTTTGGGTTCTCCTTGATGACTTCAAACGCGAATAGTGTCACGTTCTCTATAGTTGATCCACGCCTAGAGTTGATCCTAGATCTCCAATCTCCTTGGTGCTAGCCCGGAATGAGAGGAGGGTGAAGGAATCACGCAAAACGAGGCACAAAGAGGGGTTCGACCCTCTTGTGGCGTCGGGGACGAGGGGGCGGCGGCAAGGGGGCGGCGTCCTCCTTGTTGCTTGCTCTCTCTCTCTCCTTTGTTCTCTCCCACTCTTGTTATGTTCTCTCTAGAGCATAAGTTATATAAGGAAGGAAGGAAGGAAGGAGGGTCCTTTATATAGTCCAACAACTCCTTGTTAACTACCTAAAGGACTTATTCTAGTCCTACTAGAATTCAATTTAGTCCCTTCCTTGCAAATTAGTCCCTACTAAGTTTGCAAGGGTTTGCAAAGTGATCCTTCTAATTAATTAATCCAATTAATTAATTCCCAAATCTAGTACAACTCTATATAGCGTGTGACCCCATAGGTTCTATCTAGTTGGTAGCAACTCTTTGCTAATATGGAGCGGTTTCTAGCAAAACATCCATTCTAGCCAACTAATAGAATAGTCATCTAGACAACCTTGTACAAGTAATTGTCTCATCCCTTTGCCTCCATATCCGGATTGGACACGAGACATACAAGTCACACTCGTATATCCAATCCCTAGTTTCTCGATCCATGGAATAGCCTTATTCGTGCAAATAACATCAATATCCCATATATTGATTTATTTGAGTCTGGCCAGACATTCTATAAGCACTATCCTCGAGTGGCCTAGGATATTTGCTCCCGTTATGTGGGAGGGGCAAATCCTCTCTACGTCTACTACGATCTCTAAGCTTGCTTCTCATTGTATCCAGTACACGCCTTTATAACTACCCAGTTACGGTGTAGCGTTTAACGCTACCAAGATCACAGTGATCCACAACTAGAATATCTAGTGACTTCAAGTCTAAGGATGACAATACCATTGTACCCGAGAAGCACTTGTGACTTAACATAACGTGTATGTAGCCTTCTCGGTGATGGGTCAATCCAGTGCAACATTCCGTAATGCACACCTATGTGTTGGATCATGATATCTCCATATCAATCCAACCCCATACTAGTCTATAGATGATTGTCCCAATTAATCATTATACTTGACTAGGGATATTTAAGATAAACAACACGATTGTAAATCTAAGGACTTCATTATATTAAATATCCAATAAATAATAAATGAATTTTCTAGCCAATTACAAATTCATACTAAACTAGATTGCCTCTAGGGCATCTATTCCAACAATTCCACCCGTTGGTATTTGTTGTATATATTACCTTCATCGTTCGGAAAACCCGAGCTCTTTCGGCTCTTTTGTGTTCTTCTCAGTTTGGGGTAATTTACAGTTTGCACCCTCGGGTTTATGTAAATAGACAATTCATACCCCTACTGTTCATTAATTGACAGGGAACACCCCTATTTTGTGCAGTAATAATTACAAATTATACCCCTCCGTCCATTTTCGTTGGGGAACCGTTAAGTGATAGTGGGGTTCACTTTTGGGGTATTTTTATTCCCATTTTGCCCTTGAATATTGGTAACTTACACTTATTACCCCAAGTTTAGGTAAATATGCAATGCACACTCTTACTGTTTGTCGATTGACATGGAACAGTCTTATTTTGCGAGTTGGCAGTGGGGTACACCTTTGAGTGTTTGGTTCATGCATATTATGTCCTCTAGTGATATATAATGCCCTAATTAACCTTTAGAAACTTCGATATTACTATTTATACCACTAAATTGTATGACTCTTTTATCTCTCTATGGATGCTTATAAATTATATTATAGATCATATTTTGTTGTTGTCAAAAGGTAAATTTGTCGACAATGAAAACCAACACTGAGTGAATAAGTTTTATATAAACAAAATCAATTATGATAGAGTACTTGTCAAATATCAACATCAATCTGTAGTTTGTTTACTAGAATGATAATAATTTTTGAAAGTCAAACTAAATAATATCATCGAAAATTATTCGAAACTAAAATAAATAGGATTATATATATTAGTTTTTTTTGTTAAAGATTATAGTAGTTAATACAACCCAAGTTTATTTACATTCAAGCGTTGAATTAAAAAAAATCAACATTCAGCTTGCTGTAATATAATAAAAGAGTGTTTGTCAACAAAAGAAAACCACATAAGATACAAAGAGATAAGTAGTAAACAGACACAATTCTATTACTATTTAGCAACATCTTAAATAAATTACAAAAGAGAATAAATTAAAAAGACTTTTTTTTTTGCGTCTTTCCCCCTCTCTCTCTATGTCAACTGAATTATGTGTCGTCCTGAACCCACCTAAAACGATTTTTTGCGCATCTATTGGATGACTCAGTTTCTTAGACTTGCAGAGATGAAGTTTACACATATGTGATATTTTTTTCAACCGAGTTGAGTGCTTTTTATAAGTTGCGGTAGATTGAGTAGATCTCCATCTTTTTTCATCCATCGCCGTCGGAGAGTCACGTAGGGGATTATTCGGTGGCAATAACAGATAATTTTTTTAGTGCTCCATTAGAGCACCACGTGGTGTGGTTCTCTACAACCAATGAAAATGCATCACTTAAACAAATTGACAGTGATTGGTAGACACTCATTGGTTGTAGAGCACCACGTGGTGCTCTTTTGAGCACTAAAAGATTGCTCGCAATAACATAATTTAAGTCTTAAATGAACCAACAAATCATGGATAGATTGGTCTTTGTCGTACTTACCCATTTTTTATTAGAGTTTGTCTAAATTAAGGGTGTCTGCTGCCGATTGGCAAAAAGTAGGGGTACCCAATGCCTATTTACCATAATCGGAAGGTACTTTGTGTAAATTACCCTCTAAATATTGAGTAAAGGTACAAGGGCAAATTAGTACTTTCGCATTTTCCGTCCATGACCGTTACAAATCATCCAAAAATAAGGGTGTCCCTTGTCAATTGATGAACAGTAAGGGTAAGTTTTGCCTATTAACATAAATCTAGGAGCACAAACTGTAAATTACCCTCTCTGTTTGGTATCTTTATCTTCCTCTCTCTCAATTCTCTATAAAACCCTATTTTCTGGGGTTGGAGTAAAAAGTAATTCTTTGTTGATTTAGCTTATGATCGGGCTTTGAATCGACATCACTCTTTAGTCCGCCCCTCTTTGACGTATTTTTCCTCCGAGTCCGATCCCATCCCATGAATAAGCAAGCGAGATTATTCATTGAAAGTCTTCCCAATGAGTGCCTGTTCGAGATTTTCCGCCGTCTTCCTGGCGGGCGGGCCAGGAGTGTCGCTGCTTGTGTATCTAAACGTTGGCTTATGCTCATCAGTAATATACACAACTCTGAGATGTCTGTTCCCAACACCTTATCTTTGCGTGGTGGTCACTACGCGACGAGGCATCTTGATAATACCCCAGCCACTGACATCAGTCTTGCCGCCCTCTCCGTTGGATCCTCCGCACATGGGGGACTTAAAGAGCTTAAAATAAACATGTCCCATGGAGTCACCGACACTGGTCTGAAAGCCATCGCTTATAGTTCCCCTTATTTGCAGGTTCTTTCCTTACGGTACGTTCCCTTCGTTGGCGACAAAGGTTTGTTGGAGATAGCCAAGGAGTGCCACAAGTTAGAGAATCTTGACTTGTGCCTATCTCCTTTGGTTACCGACAACGGTTTAATAGCAATTGCAAAGAGCATGCCTTATTTGACCTTTTTAGATATCGCGTATTGTAATAATATTGGCAACGCAAGCTTGCGAGAAATTGGTTTGCTCTGCCCAAAGTTGAAATCGGTCTATATCGGAGAATGTCCTCTTGTTGGGGATGAAGGAGTTGCCAACTTGCTGTTTTCAGGCTCTTCTATATTGGCTAAGCTAAAGTTACAGGGCTTGCGCATCGGAGACAAAGCACTTGCTGAAATTGGTCTTCGCGGGAAAGCTCTGACTGATCTTGTTCTTCTTGAGTTGCAGGAAGCGACTGCAAATGGGTTTTCACTAATGGGTAAACTTGGCGGTCTGAAGCAATTGGCTTCTCTAAGAATTACATCGTGCCCTGGAATAACTGATGAAGTCCTTCATGCTATCGCGGATGGTTGCCGTAGTTTGATCCAGATCCACCTTTGTGGGTGCTCCTTTCTATCTGATAATGGCATTAGAGTTTTCCTTCAAGTTTCGAATTCTCTCAAGATCCTACGTTTGGAAAGGTGTCATGGAATTACCCTATTAGGAGTTCTTGGAGCACTTTCGAGTTGTCGGTCAAAGTTGCAGATGCTTACACTAGTTAAATGCATGGGAATAGATTATTTTGTTCCAAATAGAACTGTAACCTGTCCTTGTGAGTCTCTTCATTCATTGTCCATGGAGAGTTACTCAAAGTTTGGAAACCGTAGCTTAACCTTAGCGGGAATTTTGTGCCCCTACCTACAGAACATAGAACTGTCTGGATATAGGGGGATAACAGACAGTGGGCTTCTTCCACTTGTGGAAAGCTGTTGTTTTGCCGGACTCGTCAAGGTGATTCTCGATGGTTGCACAAATCTGACCAATGAAGTGGTTTCTGACATTGCTAAGCTGCATGGTAAAACTCTTGAAAAGCTTAGTCTCGACGGTTGCACTAAGGTTACCGATGCAAGCCTGGTTGCACTTGCATTTAACTGCTTTGTACTAAAACATCTTAGTGTGGCAATGTGTTCAATTACCGATATTGGTGTGGCTACCTTAACTTTGGAAGGACTAAGGAATTTGAGGCAACTTTCTATTTCAGGATGCTCCATGGTAACTGATATGAGTCTGCCCTTTCTTTTAAAGTTGAAGAAGAATCTGTCCTCACTCGATTTTTCTGAATGCAATTCCATCAGCGACAGCACGGCGAGAGCGCTTCATTGGACACCCAGTTCGATCTAACTGAACAGGATCTTTAAGTTGTTTTGTTCCGAATCCTATTTTCTTGTTGGTGTTTTTGCTTTTGGACTATACTTTTGCAACTACTCTTCGCTAAAAAACTTTTGTGTCCGGTTGATTTTCCTGTCATTTGGAAATGGTTAATTTTTCTTTTGTTGTTTAGTGTTTGAGACCTGTCTGTCTGGATAAAGATGATTACTCCTTTCGGACGTATGGCTAGAATGAGTAGGTGATTTGATTACAAAGCTCGGCTGCACGACGTGAGTCACTCCTCCATTACTTGTGCTGAGTCGTAAACAATCACCAATAAATATGATTAGCATTATTGACATTACCTCTTTTTGTCAACTCCAACTATTGGCCGGATCCCCATTGCATGATTCTTGGTTCATCCATACTTTTTGGGGTCATTCAATTCATAATATCAACATATTTCGTATGGATTTAGAAATCGTAGTTACTGTTTCTATATTGCTTATTCATGAATGGATTTTAGAGGTAAGGCCAAATACAGAAGATGAAGATTATATTCATTGAAGGTAATCAGTCGCTATATACATGAACCAGAAGATAAAGGGACATGGCTAAATACAGAGAATCATCCTACCATTGATCAAGGGTAGGATTCATCTAATGTCTATGATAGAGCGGTGGAGAGGATTAGATAGGTTTAGGTTAAGACTAGAATAATTACCTAAATGCCCTTATAAGATTGGGCTACAGAGCCATGTGCCCTACAGAGAGAGGGCTAGTGCAGTTTATAGAAGGCTCCTTCCTTTTTTTTTTTTTTTTTTTTTTTTTTTTTTTTTTTGATTCATCGGAAGCTCCTTCATTATGCTGGTTGAGAACTCCTTGATGTACTTACGCAATAACACCCTTAGGTTTTGAAGTTCTCCCAAGAAACCGATAGTAAAATATTGCCTCTGATATTATAATGACAGAGTAAGAGGCTGGCCATTTAGTGATGGAGAATGAGAGAATCATGAAGTAGAAATATGATAAATGTCGGCTCTATTTTATTAGTGAAACTGTTGGGCCGCTGTTAGTGTGTGGCGGGAGAGAAAGTACATTCCCAGTCAAGAAGTTCCTTGGCAATAAGCAATTCTATTATTCTAAAAAGCAACAAAAAGAAGAATACACAATGTAATGATTTGCGTTTTAAATACATTGAAGTTATGGGAAAAAAAAGACTAGTAGCGAACACATTGTGAACCGCGCGAGGAGCAATATCTTTAGTACGGGGATGAGCAGTATAGCTACTGCTCTTCATTTAGAAGATAATATGATTTTTTTTTTGAAGAAAAAAAGATAATAAGATTAAGTATTTTTTTTTGAAGAAAAAAAATAATAAGATTAAGTAAATCTGCAATAGGAAAACATTAAGAAAGAGGAAAGAAGAAAAGAAAAATCTAAAAGGAAATTATTAACGTTGCCTATATTTAGCAAAACCTTGTTGCATTCAAATATCTCCAAAATTTTAAAACCCGTTCGTAACATGTGTTCATGGAAAACCAATAAGCGCATTAGCCATGACTTGTCCCGGGGTCGCCATTTCAAGAGTTGGGACCATGTGTGGTACCTTCTTCCGGTATTTCCAGCAATAAATTATATACAAAAGAAACTGGTTTGTCTAGGTATTATCAAGGTTACATGTTTCTCAAACTGAGGCACTTGTCAACATGCACACACGAGCTTTAATGGATCTCTTACCCGCATGTTTAACTTTTTTATTCTCACTTTCATAACTGTTTAGCAACCTCCATTCATTTCTGTTCAAATTTGTCGGATCTTCACAAGGATTTAGGCTATAAATGTATTAGTGGGACAGTATTTCTGAGTCTGTATTGCTGCGACTTTGTTGTACATGTTGATAAATCTAAACTGTAGCTGAGCAGAGGTTATCTCGAATGCTGAACTGAATCCACATGAAGCCTTCTGGTGGATGAGTCTTCAAAGAGGATCATAACTTGGGACTTGCACCAGCACTGTCTGAGATGGAGAAAAATTCCTTTTCTTTTCAGAACTATTAGCATAACCAGTGCCTATTTTATTACGGTGCCTCAAGCTGTCAAGCATCTTTGTATCATTCTGGATTTAATACTATGGCAAGGTCTGTCAAATTCTGTCACTTTCAGTGTATGTGTGTATTGTATAGGCTTTAGCTAGGAACTTCATTTCACACTTCCCCTCACTGGGTTAGTTTGGATGGGGTGGTTTTTAGTTTTTATTAAAATATAATCGGAGATGTTTGGATTGTGTGAGTTTTTTGTTTTTGTTTTTTTTTTGTTTTTTTGTTTTTGTTTTTTTTTGTGTGTTTTAGGACAGACTGGTGCCCGGGTCTTCGTGTAATTAGGGCACCGTATATTTTTATTGATGTTTTTGCCTCCACCGGTGGGCTGGTAATTGATCCAGTGGGTGGGTTGGTTACATAAGAAAAAAAATGATGACAACCAATAACGGCCTGCCACATGTCCAATATGTCTAAAGAAAAATGGAAGAGCAGTGCTAAACGAACAGAATTATTCTTGGACATAATTTCTGTATTAAGAGCACTAAAACCACATCTACAATTTAAACTTTAAACCTTTAAATGCTGAACCCTAGTCTTTAGGAATAATTATAAAACCGGTACGTTGTAACCTAGACCCTTAAATTGAAATGGCTAAATTGCACCGGAGGTACCCATACTTTAGAAAAAACGAGCAAGTGGGTACCCAAATTTCAAAATCGAGCACCGCAGGTCTCAAATTTTGCATTTTCAAGCAAGTAGGTACCTGTCCCTAACTGCCGTTAGACTAAATAGACGAAAATAACACGTGGCATCCTAGTCACCTAACGGGGGACTGTTTGTGCAATTATTGACAAACTACACTAAAAACCCGACCCGAACTGATATGACCCGAACTCAACCCGGTAACAATTAAATAAGTGGGATTAGATCTGTGGAGTTTCATTTCACGAGACTCTTAAACCCAATTAGAGTTCGACGGTGAAGGCTACGGGTGGAGTTCGAATTCTCTCACACAGACCTGTGGAGTTCAAAGACGTCGTCGTCGTCACATCCCCGGATTGCCTTCATCGCCGGTGTTTGTCTACATCCGTTGCGTTTGTTCGAGGAACAACCCATCTGATATGGCCGAATGAAGGTAAGTTTAGCTTGCCTCTTGGGATTCTTCTGGTAATCTTGGAGTCAAATTTCATAAGCAATCTGCATCAATCTATGCTATCTCTTTAAATCTTCATGGGAATGGGTTGTTTGGGTTTTGTTTAATAGTGGTAACAACTTCAAACTAGGGTTATATTATTGAATTGAGATGTTCTTATTGATGTTGCTACCAAGTAGTGTTATAGCCATTATTCAATTGAGATGGTCAGGAACTCGAAATTAGGGTTATTGAGTGGCTGCTGCATTGTTTATTAGTCATTTCCTTTTCTTCATGTATTGTTTGTGACTTGAAATATGGAAAAGTTGCTACTTTACTGTGATTTTTGTCAATCTTGGTTGGCAAATTTTGTTGTGTTGTGGTTAGAACAGTGGCATGACTAGAAAATATACATTGACTTTCATTGTTTGATTGCTTTGTTTAATAGCCTTTGTCTTGTGTTACGTATATTGTTAGGTGCTGTTGATTTTTGTTGTCATCATATTGCCAACTTGTGCATTTTACATAACAGTTCTTGGTGGTTGATGTTGTATTTTGCAGGTCTTGGTAAACTTGGAAGACTTGTTCACAATGAAAATACATCATGGAGGGTATGTGGTACATAGGCCCAGGGTTGTGTATGTGCAAGGAAGATTAGACTACGTTGACCTACTTGACTGCGAAAGGTTTAGTCTTCAAGACCTTAATTACATCCCCACACACATGGGGTACGGAGCTGGTGTTATTACAATCTACTACAAGGTGCGTCGCATGGATTTGCAACAAGGTTTGAGAATCAACTCTAGGGATAAGGAGATAATGGAGATGTTAGGCTATCTTCCCAAAGAGAGTGGTAAGAGAGAGGTTGAATTCTTCTTTGATCACTTGAACTTGAGTGCACCTGGACCACAAAGACAACTAGCAGCATCAACAAAGATAATTAATAAGAAGCTACTTCTTCAACTGTTTGCCATAAAGAAAAGGGATTTAAAGACAAACAGGTGGTTGACAAGCAACGACCTAAAGATAAAGGCAAAGGAAAATTTGATGAGAGAAGTAGGCCTCAGATTGAAGAAAGGGTAGTTGCTGAAGTTTCAAGAGGATCGGCTAAAGATGAGCAAGAAGATGGCCACAGTAGTGATGGTTCACACTCAGATTTTCATGATGAGGATTATGAAAGGCCTAGTGATGATGACTGGTCCTCTGATTCAAGCACAGACAAAGACAATGATGTTGAATATGTGGGACAAAGCAGCAAGAAAGCAAGGAGAAGAAGGAGGGAAGACATAGAAGTTAATCTTGAAGAGGCAGATTATATTGAAGGCAAATTTGATGAAGAAATTGATGATGACATTAAGAGAAGAGATGGGTCAGAAGATGAAGGAGAAAACTGGCCCGAGTTCGATGCATCTATTGACATGGAAAATGTGTCATTTGTAGAGAATTTTGTATTTTCAAATGTGAAGGAGTTTAGGGCTGCTGTAGTGGAGTATGCCATTCAGCAAAGGAGACCTATCAAGTATGTGAAGAACACAAGATTTCAATGAAAAGTTGTGTGTAAAAAAATGTGGATGTGAGTGGTTTGTGTATGCAAAGTAGTTCTGACTGTGTGTTTTGAGTAGAGTACACCTCAGCAATCGAAAGAAGTAGCCACCAGTACCCAAGAACAAGATTAAAATGCACAAAGATACTTTTATGTTATTGTTTTATTAAAAATATACATGTAAAATTATGAAGTTTTGAGATTTTTTTAAAAAACTGTTAAGAAAAAGTTAAAAGACTTTAACGGATATATGTTTATAAAAAAATATTTCAAATCTTGAAAATGATGTAAAAATATGTAATGTTGATAAAATATATTGCATTATCTTACATATACATCAAATTATTAAATTAAAAAAATGATTTTTTTTTAGGATTTTTAGTAAAACTTGTATTTAAAAATGGAGGTGAAAATAAAGGGCACAAAAGTTTTTTTATAATTTTCCGATCAATATCAACGGAAAGTTAACGGAAGGGTACCTACTTGCTCGATAATCCAAAATTTGGGACTTGTGGTGCTCGATTTTGAAATTTAAGTACTCAATTGCTCAATTTTGTAAAAGATGGGTACCTCCAGTGCCATTTAGCCTTTATAAATATCACATCATCATAATACATTCTGAGTATGGTTGTAGCATACAATAGTAAATCACATATATGGACTCAGAGTCAGTAAGGATAATTTCGAGTTTGTTGCCCAGCAGGTCGCATTTTATAGGTTATTTAAATTATGTCTAACTAATTTATGTACGTTTAGCATTTTTGAAGAAATTGAAGGTGACACCAACTGCATTAATTGACTTCTCCTCTACCCGGGTACCGTTTGTAATCCCTTGCTCCGGATTCAACTAGTTTTTTGGTTTTTGAACCCAAAAACACTAATTAATATTCTATAAAAAACCAAAAAAACGATGTTATCCAAACTACCTCACTGTCTATGACCAAACTTTATTCATATTGTCTGGTTCTTTAATTATTATCTTGAAAATTTTATATTGGACTATCTGTTTTCTTTCGGAATGATGGAATATTTATCCTGTACAGAAAGCACAGACTCCAGACACCAGGGAGTCCCTTCTCCCTCTCCAAATGTATCATACTAAAATGAGATGTGCCCAGCATGTTGACACGATTTCTTACATGTATACGCAAGTGCACGGTCAAGTAATATATTGTGGTATTTCAACCCCGAGTTATCGATCCCACGAGGAAAAGCTTGAGATTATTTAATTAGTTATTAGCCTAGAATACAGTACAAGGAGGAAAGTATTGTGATCAAAATGTTGTCACCCTCAAACAAGTGACTAAAATGAACTAACATACTAAAATAATGTTTTTGTATTTTTGTGGAGAATATGGAGAAGAACTAGGAGATCTATGGATCCCCTAGGGTTTTAGACAGTTCCGGACAATGTTTTGAAACACGCTACCATCTAATTAGTTGTGTCGGGTAATGACACTGACAATCTCCTCTCACTCTCATGTCATTCTACATATCAGTCGACTATGGGTCATGTCAGTCCACCATCGTCTACTGATATGGTTCTAACCGCCTAACGTTAAGACGATCACTGGGTCCTGTCGGTCCACCAATGCCTGATGCTACACAATCGAATCTACCCTCACACGACTAGTCCTAATCATCTCACCTCTCAGTCTCAATGATTCGGGACTAATTTCTTGTTCTCATTCGTATCAAGGTAAAGTCTCTCTCAAGCACCCACCTAGAACGCTAGCCTAACCGGTTCGCGACTCCGTTTAGGCTAAGAATTAAGTTCAGAACAAGCAATTCAACTAATGATGATGATAATCTTTAAACTACGATTCATCTAACCTATTGATTATCTTCCCAAAGTTGTTCTTGTCACCTAAGACGTGTCAATAGCCCAAAGCAATCAAGATGTACGATAATCAAAGACAAACAATACGATTGAGTGAACCAAAACATGAATCAAATACTTAATCCGGAGAATTGTCTATTTCATAAACCCTAGGTTCATCTCCATAGAACCTAGCAAAATTATTTAGCTATTCATAAAATAGGAAAACAACAAAAGTATCTCCATACACAGGATGAAAAGAGAAGAGAAAGAAAGATCAAACGGTGAAATAGCCAAAGTTTCGACGAATCCGTGCAATCCCCAAGCTCCAAGCTGCTCTCCAATGGTTTTCGTGCGTGTATGAGTGCCTCCTAGGTCTTCTCCATCGTGTTTTACCAGCTGGGGACGAAATTTTAATGAAAATTGGCCGAAATTGTATTACAGCCTCTCCACTTTGTAATTCTCGGACAAAATTATAAGTTGATCTTCCGCGGGCCATAACTCTCTCTCCGGACTCGTCTTTGGGCGTACCATATATCGTTGGAAAGCCCTGGATGTCTACTTTCCAATAGCGCAGGCCTTGCTCCATTGTATATTTTCCTGAGTATTGAAAAGAGTGCAGGCTGGTCATTCTAGCTCCTCGAACTTGGCTTCCCTTCACTCCACTTGAGCTCCCGTTGCCGATTAGAATCCGTTTCTGTCAAAAAACATGAAAAAAAATACCAAGCGATCATATTTGAGAAATAAGATCTAAATATGCATAGAAACGCCCGGACTAGCAATATAACACATATGAAGCAACAAGTGACAAACCAACTCATATTCTCTGAATATAAGCTGAAATATCCCATAATAATGTGGCAAATGAAGGTAATATATAGCTCCTAAAAGGCGCTATCAAGTTTCCCCCAACTACCTTCTTGCTCGTCCCGAGCAATACTTGCTTCATTCTCCCAATAATTTGCATATAATTTTACTAGCCATGTGACAAAAACGAATCACACACACGACTATGAAACCTACATGCTTCATACAATGCAACTCGATTATAATAAAATGCAACAAAGTAAAAGAACGTATTTTTTTTTCTTTTTTGCGAGAATGGGCAACCTCTCTATCCTGAACCGAAAGTCATCAAATCCTCACTAGCTCAATTCGAAATTTCACAACCAATAGCAAGAAAATTATATATGGTGATGCTATGCACAAACTTACTAAGGCATCCCCAAACATACACCAAACCTATCCAAGACACGACACGTATTTTAACTCGAAGCGTCAAGACATCTCAAGCTCTAAATGATCTTACTTTGCCAAGTCATTTGAGGTTTCAGACCCTCTTAGCCGTTATTTCTTTGAATGAAAATTGTCCCATTACGGGGAGACACATCTCTGTGTTCTACAGCTTGACTTTAGTTTCCCTCTTAATCTCTACATTGAATTGAATCCAAATTTTCCGTGCACACGGAAGCACATTAGGTTGTTTAACCTTTGAAGCTCAAGTTTTAGATTTTTCATTTTTCTTATTTTTTTTTGTTTTTCTGCTCTGCTTTTACAATTTTGCAATAGAGGTTAAGAGTGTGGGCTTTTTAGTATTTTATCTTAGAAACTCCGTAAGGGATTGTAGTGTACGCTCCCCGACTTCGCTTAGGCCGAAAACTTGTACCACATAGAACCGACTCTACACGAAGGTCCACCCCAGATTCTAAGAGTCCACAAGTTTCCACCGAAAACAGAATAATCAGTCACTTAGAGACTCAATTCTCCTAGCACAATAAAGGAGTCAAAAGCATGCCCGTAATCTACCTTCACCTTTCCCTAGATACCCGGAACATCCCTTCGTGAGACTCGCGCACAAGATACTAAAATTAGGGTATCCTTACCACGTTGCTTCCTACTCTCATGAGCTCATCCACTAGATTCTCTTCGATTTCTATGTCTTAAGTTTCCGTTTCTCAAAATTTTAATTTTTCTGATTTTTCTGTTTTTTCATATTTATTTAATTTTTCATTTTTTCTCATATTTTCCTAACTCTATATGCATTGGCCAACTCGACTATCTAGAAAACTTGGGTAGGGAGACTCAATAATATAAAAGTGCAACAAATGCATAAGCTACACAATCTAACACAATACGACAATATAATACAAACCTGACACTACTACACAATACTCGCAATACGAACAAAAACTACATGTAACGAGGCGATGCAAGCAAGACATGGCTAGTAAAGGTAGACATAGCCCCCCACCCCACTTGAGATATTCACTGTCCTCAATAAATTTAGAGTGTATATAGAAGGACTTGATCTCGAATTGGAAGGAAGAAAGAACAAAATTTTCAAGTGTTGCAGTGAATTTCCGGTCGAAAATGGGGGGCATTTCGGGCCGAAATGATTTTTCAACAGAAAAACAGATTGCCATTTTCATTTCAGGCCGAAATGGAAGAGAAATTTCTCTAAGTATTGAGCATTTCGGGCCGAATTGCCCTGGGACTCACATCTTTTTTTTGTACATTTTCTTTCAATTGCCGGACTCCGAGGCGCATTCTACACCTCAAGAAGGGGAACCCAACACCTATGCTTCCTTTTGCATTCCTGCACACTCAATTTAAATGTCATAACTCTCTCTCTCATCTCTCACAGTTAAATATGAAGAACTAAATACAAAAACAAAACAAAATTTGCAAATATCCTACTCTACATTGGGTTGCCTCCCAAGAAGCGCTTGTAATTTAAGGTCGACGGCCTGACCCGGTTACCTCAACCTGACAAGGATAGTGGATGATGTTTTATCTCTCCACTTCTTCTTCTTCCACCATATTTTCTCAATAAGATTTTTCTCACAAAGTGCACCCATGTGCAAAGAAGATGGTGAACAATTTTAGAAGCCGACTCTTTTCATCTTGCAATTGATCCTCTTGATCAACTTCCAAAAATTGCCACTGGGCTCAAATGAGTCTCTAGCCATGAAATCATCCCAATAGTACTCCTTCGGTGCTTGATTCTCATTAGTTAATGCATGCATTTCATCCACACCCCCACAATTGACGATTTCTAACTTCTTGACGATGGCTTATAGATCGTCAACAGGATAGCCAATAGAACAAGAAGTTGGAAGTTTCCCATCACGTTCTCCCCCAAGAGACTCTTCATACACAAGTATTTCCAACTCATCGCAGACTTGATTTATATGAGATATGGAAAAGTATTCAAAAAAATGAGTAGGGGCTTTTACCTCAATAGGAATGAACACTGTTTCCTCATCAACTTCATCATCATCACACCGTAAGCTCGCAATGTCGGTGTCTTCCCATTCATGCCAAGGATGTGAGATCTCCTGAGGCTTCGGCTTGCAATATGGAAGATCATCCCATCTCAGACACACTGGTCCACCCCAATCAGAATCAAAGTCCGAGTCCTCATAATTGGAAAAGTCCCCAGCAGGCTCATGAACATTGCACTCTTCACTCAACTCATGTACCTCTTCTTCCACAACAGCAGCTTGCGATGCGGATTCTCGTTCTCCTCCATCCCAGCTATCAGTGTCCTCTGCATCTCTTGGACAGCTGGTAGCTAATGAGGTTCATCGGAATCGTCTTGTGATGGTGACCATGGAGGCTCAGTAAGGGGCTCAATTTCATGTGACAAGGGCTCATCTTGTGGCTCTGGTGTATCCAAGAACATTCTTGTGACACGCGCTTGGATCTCCTCCATAATTTTGCACAAGTCTGCCATACTGGCTTGTGAGTCCTCTCTGCGCTGAAGCTGGGGTTAATCAAATATGCATGCGTCTTCATACTTATGATCCTTTTTGCCTTTTTAGCACCATATCATTGAGCATGTATCATATTTGTTTCAAACTCTGCATTTAGCACAGTAGTAGGGGTAATTAGAGATCCCCTCATAATCCTCGTCTCTCCACATGCTCATTGCGTATCCTGTTGTAGGGTTTTGATGCACGTTACGCAGCGGAATAACAAAATTTAATTCTGCTCAAACCTCCAAGGATCACAGGCAAGCAATGATAACATGATTAGGGTCGAAACATGTGTACCTTAGTTTGTGTGATCACTACAAAGAATTGTGTTTTCGTCTCTACAAGTATCCACACCTTGGGTCTTTGACTGAATTCCTTCCACCGTGTAGTGCTAGCAACGGAAGAAAGGAGGAACATATCACACAAAACGAGGCACCACCAACGCCCAAGGGGGCCGACGACGGCAAAGGTGGGGGGCGACTGGTCTAGGGGGCTTCGGCCTCTAGACTTCTCTCTCTCTCTCTCTCTCTCTCTCTTTCTTTGTTATGTTTCTCTCAATAATGACTCTAGTGTGAGAAAATAACAAGATATAGTTCCTTTATATAGTAATAACTCTTTATTAACTACATAGAATCCTCAATACTAATCTGGTCCTTACATGGATTAGTCCACTTGAAAATTAGTCCCACTAACTTTGCTTGTGGTTGCGTTATGATCCTTTTATTAATTAGTCCAACTAATTAATAACCATATCCAGTTTAATAAATACGGTGTGTGACCCCATAGGTTTCTAATTAGTTGGTAGTAACTTTTACAAACCTAGAACGGTGTCTAGAAACACATATATGCTTCCCAACTAATAGAAATATTCAGTGATCGCGACAAACCTTGTGCCCAGTGTTACCGTGTTGTGTTATCCCTTTGTCTCCATATCCTGATTGGACAAGAGACATATTTGTCACACTCGTATATACAATCCATAGTTTCTCGATCCTGAGAATAGACTTATCCATGCAGATAACATCAATATCTCCATATTGATTTATCTGAGTCTGGCCAGACATTCCATAAGCTTTACCCCTCGAGTGGTCGTGGATAACTCCTTTTATGTAGGAGGGACAAATCATGTCTACATCACTGTCACCTCTAAGCTTGCTTCCTATCACGCCCGATTGTTATCTTTATAGTTACCCAGTCACGGTTTAACTTTTGTTAATATCAAATCATGATATTTCACAACTAGAAAATCCAATGACTTCAAGTCTAAGGATTACAACACCATTAGCACAACGAGAAGCGCTTGTGATGTTGACATAATCTAATGTAGCCTTCTCGTGGTAGGTCTACCCAGCATGCCATTACTCCTAATGCATACCCATGTGTTAGACTTGATATCCCCATATCAATCTACCCACATACTAGTCTATAGTTGATTGTCCCATTAATCAATATAGTGGACTAGGGATATTTAAGATAAACAACACAATTGCAATCTAAGGACTTCATTATATTAAATATCTCCATAAATAATATAATGATTATTCTAGCAACTAATGTTCATACTAAATAGATTGCTTCTAGGGAATTCAAAACCAACACCTGCTTCCTGTGTTCCTGCGAAAACAAACTCACAAGATACCCTGAAGCACAGAGATAGAAAAAAATAAAACAAAACTAAAATAAAAATACACTAAACTAACTCCTAACTAATAATATACCGATTTCCCCGGAAACGGCGCCAAAAACTTGACACGATTTCTTACATGTATACGCAAGTGCACAGTCAAGTAATATAGGATGGTATTTCAACCCCAAGTTATCGATTTCAAGAGGACAAGTTTGAGATTATTTAATTAGTTATTAGCCTAGAATACAGTACACGGAGGAAATAATTGTGATTAAAATGTTGTCACTTGATAACCCCGTTTACGGTGTTATATTTACACTTGAGATCTTATCGTTTTGCGTGATTCCGGGTAGAATACATGAGAAATATGCTATGATCTTGAGATATTTGTGAGTTAGAGCTTATTAAGCTAAATTGATATTCCGGGCGTTTTCTAGTTTATTTGAGCTATTTATATTGCATTTTATGCCCGGTATTTGTTGTTGTGTGATTCACAGGTACCAGAGGCTCGGACCACGATAACGTAGGAGAGACGAACTTCGGAAAAGGAATGAGCTCGAAAAAAATTTGAGAAGATAGGAGAAGAGGAAAGCAACAAACTGTTTCTGTGTTGTTGCCATGAACCAAATTACCTACTGCCTTCTCCACAACCATTCGACCTTAACCTACTTACACCATTTCTCCTTCATGCCATCACCTACGGTACACTACCTTACAACCCACCACAATTCATCTTTAACCTCAATCACAACAAACACCACCAGAACCTCTTAGCCACCATTACACCAATGCCACATAACTAGACATTGCCCATGACCAATTCTCCCCCAAACAACCTATTGTAACCAATGCCTACTAACCCTCCTAACCATCGCCCACAATTCACCAAAACCACTGCTAATTAACCAAACAAATCCAATACCAGCCCCCCTACATAACATCACCTAGCCTCCAAACAAACCCAAGCCACAACTAGATTTCACCATGAAACCCATTTAACCATTACCATTACCTCCAACTAGCACTCCTGGTACCCATTTCAACATATGTCAAATCAACCAAAACCCATTACTCCAACAACCATCACCATGACTACAACCTGAAAAACCCAACTCAAGCAACCACTGAACTCCCATAAATCAAACCCAGACCACCATCTCCACATAACCACCATTACCACCGAACCCTCTCATCAACAACCCACCGTTCAGACCAATAAACCACCTGAACCGCAGACTTGCAACGGAGTCCAGCAAGAAGAGAACCACAAATCAAGCAACAGATTGCAAAACAAAACCCAGCAATTCGCACGAATTCCTGACATAATTCCCACGAAAAGCTGGGACAATAAGAGGGAAAATGCCGATTGCAGTGGAAGGCGAGTTTGGGAGAATAGTTCGTGTGAATAGTTCCCCTACTTCCCACGAATTGAACAGAAATCAGAAGTTGCAGCAGTGAGTTGAGAAATTCGCACGACGTACTGGGTAATTTCGCATGAACTGAATCGGGTGTGTGTGTGCTGTGCAGGGTGAATTCGTACGAATTAAAAATTCACAAGCGAGCCCTAACTTTGGGGGTAGAATTTGCAATTATGCAAATTTTTCACTAACACTAAGGGCTGAGCATTAATTAATACGGAGGATCAGTTCTGTAAAAGGATACAACAAAGCAGGAACGAAGAATAGTAGAAAGAAAAGAAGACGGAGGAAGAGCCACGGGGGTGGAGCTCGGATTCGCGCCGAAGCTGTGATTTTTCGTTAGAGATTTATAAACTCTCTCTATTATCTCCCGCTTAATGTTTGCAATGAACTTCTTTATTGTAATCGTTAGTATGAGTAGCTAAATTCTTCACTCGGTTCTTACGTTTGAACCTAGGTCATGAAACTTTTCCGGGTTGTTTAAGCTTTGATTCATGAACTTGTTGTCTTAATTTGATCTAGATTACATTCTTCTTTCATTCTTGTACTTTATTTTATGCAATTGTAGTGTCACGAACTATCGTTGCTACTTGGTGAAAATTGATGGACCGACAGGTGAAAACGATTAGCCTAGAATAAAGAATGAAAGCGAACCCCGTATCGTGATGGACCGACAGGAGAAGTGTTAGGGTTTGGATCGTTCCATAGAATTAATCGTAAGGCATGCTAGGTAACACAGTTTATGGATCGACAGATGAAAACTGTGAAATTTTTAGCGTAGTCTTACATGAGATCGACAGAAGACTGTAGGAGCATACATGTGATCAAGAACGTAGTCTAGGTTATGTGTTTCTAAGTGCAATCCGGGAAAGTGAATTGATCTAGGGGATGCGTAGAGAACCTAGTTCCTTCTTTGTCAGTGATAATTCAGAATCAGTATTCAAAAAGATCCAAAAATAGTAGTTTAGTTCATTTATTTAATTTCAGTCACTTGTTTGAGGGTGACGAGTTCTTAAATCACATATTTTTTCTCCGGTTACTTGATTTTAAATTAATTGTTTAACTAAATAATCTCAAGACTGTCCATGTGGGTTCGACAACCTGAGTTTCAATACTCATTCTTTATTACTTCGACCGTGCATTTGCGTATACACGTAAGAAATCGTGTCAAGTTTTTGGCGCCGTTGCTGGGGACATCGGTAGATTATTTAGTTAGAAATTAGTTTAGAGTTTTATTTTATTTTTATTTTTGTTACTCTCAGTTACCTCACGGGTGTTCTAGTGCTGTGATCTCAGGTAACGATGGCAGAGGGCGAAGAGCCGAGCAGCCCTACTCGAGAACAGATGGAAGCTATGTTAGTTGAGGCTAAAAATGTACTGCGGGAGGCAATGGCTAGGAAACAATCAAAACCATATAACAGGTCTGGGAAGACAATAATCCAGGCATTTGAGACGGATCTCAAGGGAACTGAACCAACAATTGTAGTGCCACCAATTAAAGCAGAAAGCTTCCGCCTCAAGCTTTCCACAATTCATTTCATACAAGATCACTGCACCTTTACTGGGGCAGAAGAAGAAGACCCACATGCATTCATTCGGAGATTTCGGAGCCATTGTGGGCTAATCTGATATAGTGGGGTCACATCTGAAGCGCGTAAATTGATGCTCTTCCCTCATTGCCTCAAGGGAGTTGCTTTGGATTGGCTGGAAAATATGCCATCCAACTCGATCAAAACATGGGAAGAGTGTGTCTCCGAGTTCATGAGTAAGTTTTATCCTATCTCGCGTGTGATCCAGCTTCAAAATGAGATTTGGACGTTCAGGCAAAAGAAAGACGAATCACTCGTGAAAGCATGGGAGCGCCTCAATCGTTTGCTACGAAAATTCCCCAACCATGGTATGCACAAAGGACAGATAATCAGGGTCTTCTATGATTCACTTGGTCATCCCAATAGAGACAAGATGGATAGAGAAGCAGGGGGCGAATTCCTATTTAGCTGCGATTCGGAAGGGGCATATGCATGTTCGAGATGTTTGGTTAAGCAAGAAGAGGGCATGGATTATCAACACGAGCAGAGAGAACAGTTAAGAGATGAAAATATGACTTATGACACTGTTCAGGTGAATGCAGTGGAGGTAGTGCACGAAGAAAATATTTCTGAGTTGTATCACCAGCAACAGGCACTAGCCTCACAGTTGGCAGAGATGACAGGGTTAATGAAGGTGATGGTTCAGCACGTGACGACCATTACCACACAGGTCACTTCTGCTGCAGTTGCTCTTCAGGTGGCTCAAGCAGAAATAAAGGATCTGAAAGAGAAAAAGGAACAAAGAGCACCGAGCAATATTGTTGATACATCGGAAGAACATGCTCTAGCCATCACCACTCGAAGTGGTATTGCACTTAAGGACACTCCATATCTGAGTCATGCCAGAGCAGAAGCCTCCAAGGCGAACGAACATGAAGTCTTCGATCCTGAGAACACACCTGTCATGGTCCCCCAATCAAAGGGCATGACTAAGCAGGACGAGGAGAAATCTAATGAGGTACCACTCTCATCTTCTCCTTCTTCTTCATTACATCCATTCCCATTGCGTGCTAGGACGAAGAAGGATGATTCTGAGGAATACATACGCTTTCTGAATGTATTTTCTAAATTGCATATTAATATTCCATTGATTGAGGCTCTTCAAAAGATGCCAAAATATGCAAGGTTTATTAAAGATGTAGTTCTTGGGAAGAAAACCGTGGATGAGTTTCAGAGGGTGAATTTAAATGAGCAAGTCAGTTCATGTGTTTTTCATGGGCTGCCTAAGATGAAGAAGGACCCAGGTAGTTTTGTCATTCAAGTTATGTTGGGTGACGCCTACACTGGAAAGGCTCTCTGTGATCTGGGAGCGAGCGTGAATTTGATGTCGTTGTCGGTATTCAAAAAGCTAAGTGTGGGGGAGCCTCCAAGAACCTGTATAACTCTCCAATTTGCAGACAAATCATCCAAGAGAGCATGTGGGATGATTCAAGATGTTCTTGTGAGGTTTGGCAGCCGGATAATTCCAACTGACTTCGTTATTTTGGATATGCATGCAGGTATAATTCTGGATAGGCCGTTCTTAGCTACCGGTCGCACTCTCATTGATGTAGAGAATTGGGAATTAATGATGGGGGTAGATGATGACATGGAGACATTTCGGGTCTTTAAACCAACGCCCCAGTACTCATGGGAGTTTCAGCCAGGGGTTCTTTTTTTTTGCCAGTGAAGCGCCAACTTCCAGAGATGTCACAAGGAGATTCACCTGATTACTGGGACAGGAACAAGCCATCAGCTGTGCAAGCACATGAAGCAGTGCTTCAAATTCAGCACAGGAAAGCAAAGCTGGAAGCGGCACAATGTGCCAGACCACCCTCGTGAGGTGGCAGAGGTAACATGGTCGGGCCGTCGACCTTAAATTACAAGCGCTGCTTGGGAGGCAACCCAATATAGAGTAGGATTTATTATTATTATTATTATTATTATTATTATTATTATTATTATTATTATTATTATTATTATTATTATTATTATTATTATTATTATTATTATTATTATTATTATTATTATTATTATTATTATTATTATTTCTGTTTTTGTTTTGAGTTCTCTATATATGACTGTGAGGGGTGAGAGAGAGTGGACTAATTTTTCCAATCAGTGTGCAGGGACACAGGTAAAAAAGACGCACCGGATTCCCCTTCTTGATGGGCGTGCTAGAGATTGCACGAATTTGTGGAAAGAAAAAGCCCACATGAGTATTCAGAAAAGATATAGAGAATTGCTCGAGGTCGAGGAGCAGTTCCAATACGTGGAGTGCCACACGCATGAAAGGGCTACCAATCATGTCCTAGATGCACATCGGAATCCAGGTGCGTAAAGACTTCTCAAGAAATTGTGAACGGTCCAATGGACCCCTTCTTGTTGCAGTTCCACGGCAACCGTGCCCATGTAGGTCCGGGCACCCCAGGTATCTCTTACTCTCTCTCTTTTCTACGTTTAAGCAATACTTGTTGAGATCCACCGCCAACACATTTAAGCGAGGAGACCTCCTGTTATATCTCTAAATCCGTTGAGGACAACGAAATGCTTATGTGTGTGTGTGTGGGGGGGGGGGTTTGTTTATATTTTGCTAGCCATGTCTGTTTGCATAGCCTTGTCACACGTAGTATTTGTCGTATTGTGAGTATTGTGAGTCAGTTTCGTATTTATTATACTGTCGTATTGTGCTAGATTTTTAATTTCTGCATTTTTTGCACTTTTATATTATTGAGTCACCCTACCCAATGTTACATGGTTAGTAGAGTTGGCCAATGCATATAGAGTTAGGAAAATATGACAAAAATTGAAAAAAAAATAGAAAATATAAAAAATTCATAAAAAATTAAAATTTTGAGAATAAGGGCAATTGATGAAGCTAGAAACCGAAGAGATTTCACTGAAAGAGTCTCTGAGAATAGGAAGCGCCGTAGTAGGAATGTCCTTAATTTTTAGCATTTTGCGCACCTGTTTAACGAAAGGATGTCCCGGGTATTCAGGGAAATGTGGAAAGTAGATGTGGGCGTACCTTTAGTTCCTATAGTGTGCTAGGAGGATTTAGTCCTAGGTGGTTGAATAGTCTGTTTTCAGTAGGAAACTTGTGGTCTCTTGTAAATCTGGGGTGGACCTTTGTGTAGAGTCGGTTTCATGTGGT